>OX638253.1:12836817-14174475 GCA_951806755.1 Brenthis hecate
AATAATCCATATAATATTATAAATGTGAAAGTGTGTTTATTTGTCTTTCACGTCGAAACGGAGTGACGAATTGGCGTGATTTTTCGTGTGAAGATAATTGGAGGCCTTGGCTTGGCCTGGGGTAAAATAGGGGATGAAAGTTTGTATGAAACAACATTTTTAGACATTTTTTTGTAGTTTTTAGTTCTGCTAGTATTATATAAACTGTAACCAATTTACTTACGTGTAAGAACGTCTATAATATTTTAAATTAAACATACATATGTAGGTAGGTACGTGATAAAAAATATATCATTAAGAATAAAAAGTTAAATAACTAGATACTTTCGCTTATAATTCGTATACATTTTCTTATAAAAAATTGGTTAAAGGCAAAGGTTCTCCCTCAAGGAATAACATTAAAGACTTTATAACTAACTAGCGGCTCACCCTCGCTTCGCTCGTGTTCGCCTCTGGAAAAACAAAAATTAATCTATCCCACGGGGATAAAAGGTATAATATATGATAGCATATGTGCTGTTCCAGTCTCCAGACTATAATTTATGTCTGTGCCAAATTTTAACCAGATCCGTTCGGCCATTGTGGCTTGATTCAGTAACAAACATCCATCCAAACATCTAAACTTTCACATTTATAATATTAATAAGATTAGTAAGATTCTTTATTTGTCTACTTTTTCTTAGAAAAAGAAATTGATCAATGTTTTAAAAATAACTACATCTATATACATATAGTAAAAAAACTGATCGCTGTCTGTACATGAAATATATTTGAAAAAAACTATTCTTGGGGATCTTTATTAACGTAATAGAACCCAAAATAATGATTTTTAGAATTTTTCTTCTCTGGCTGTTTAACTGTGCGTTTGTGCGCGCTAATCTCCGAAACGGCTTAACCGATTTGGGTGCGGTTTTCATTAATGTACTGTGGTAAGCTTCACTTAAAATTTAATATCGAACCCGAGCTAAGCAAGGGTAAATCGCTAGAATATAATAAGCTTTTTCCTCATACAGGTATATTAAGATATAGATAAGTAAAAAAATCGAATTTAGCATTTAATGTTTTATCTTAATACAGCATAAATAAGCTGTCAGCGCGTGTTACGCTCCAACCTTTCACGAAGTATTTAATAATTACTATTTTTTTTTAAATAATAAGGTTTTGTCACATGGACGTATTTTAAGTTAAATTATGACTTCCTTCGCAGATTTTATAAATACTAATTGGTTTACTTAAGAATCTGTTTTTTTCAGTGCGCCTCAAATATGTCAATTTATATTTACTATACCTATACTAATTTACAATACAATTAAAAATTTTATATCTAATTAGTTTGTCCATGTCGATATTTTTTAAAGTTTAATTTTATTTTTTAAAACTTTAAGTTATTAATCTAGATGCGGTCTTTTTATACAAACCACATTAAGAAATCGGTCATGTCACGCAAACCATACAATAAATACATCCAATAATCTAATCCATAATAATCCATAAGGCGACACGTTTGGCTCAGTTTGTAGTGACCCTACTTGCTGTGCCAGCGGTCGCGGGTTCGAGTCCCGCTGAGGGCATTCATTTGTGTGATGAGCACGGATGTTTGTACTCCAGTCATGGGTGTTTATATTTATTATATGTATGTATTTAAAGTTATATATGTGTAGTGTATAAACTATCTGGTATCCATAACACAAGTCTCGTAGCTTACCATGGAACTAGATGGTGCTGTGTGTTAATGTCCCAACATATTTATTATTTATTATACCTCTTTAGTGCCAGCGCCATGCGCAGCTTTGGGCAGTTTTTATTATTGTACTAGCAGAACCCACGGCTACGCCCGTGTTCAATCTACAAAAAAAAACGCTTTGGCTTTGCGGTGCGGCCACAAACACCGAGACACGAGATATTTATATACATATTAGAAGTTATGCTGTGTTAGTGCTATTGTCACACAATGTTAGACTTCTGCACGAATTAGATGGTCTATTAGAACAAAAAGGAAGAAGCTGAAAAAATAAATATATTAAATGTAGATCCCTCTATTTTTGCTTTAGATATTATATTATTTTGAAGGTGCCTTAAGTAAAGCGCATATTTTGTCAAAATAACAACCGACTGTCTATGACAGACAAATATATACATATAATAAAATTGTAACTAAGCCGAATTTGTACATTAGACATTTTTTGTAAAATCTTATTGAAATAGACATTATTATCGATACAGAGGCCGAATCTATAGTTTTTTGAATTTTTGTCTGTCTGTCTGTCTTTCTGTCTGTCTGTTACCGCATCACGGAAAAACCACTGGACGGATTTTGATGAAATTTGGTATGATGATAGGTGGTTATCCGGGTCAACATATAGGATACTTTTTATCGCGAGAAAATATCTCATTTCTGAGAAAAAATACGAAAACTGCAATGTAAGAGTAAACTAATATGTAGAACCTAAGAATTTGGTTTTTGGTCATCTGAACGCGAGCGGAGCCGCGGTCAATGCTAGTAAGCTTATATTAGTAAAAACCGTTCCTCAGACCCTGCGGATACAGAATAGTAAAATCTAATGAAAGCAAAAGATTAATTAAATAGAATTTAGAAGACAGAATCACAATTATTTAATCCACCAACATAAAAAAAAACTTAAAAATAGTTACGAATTTCATTAAGAAATTCGATACTTCTGTTTTGTTCGAAGATATTTAACTCGCGAAGAGAATCAGTTTGAAAGCTCGTGCCATTTGTTAGCTTACACTGCACTATTGTAATATTGTCGAGGTGCTTTTAAGCTTTAGTTTGCTAACTCGACCAAAAATATTATTCTTTTGGTTACAAATAGAAATTTCTTGCTATGGTATGAGCAATAAAATAGTAGCAAGTTCTTAGTTTAAAGAGGTAATAAATAACAGTACATAATAAGTAAAATAAAGATGGCTCTGAAGGATTCTATTCGAATTATAAATATGTATTATAAATACAAAAGGCACCAAGTGTAAGTCGCTAGTAGTATTATTACATTGCAAATAACATTAAAACTTGTATAAGGTTCCAGGTAGGTACCTTCCACAGATACTTGTCATACGTAATGTTATTTACGAAATACTGAAAGATTTATTTGTCAAAACTAATGATGTAGGCCCATAGAAATCCTCGTTACGTCTAAAATTTCCCAATTTTTTATTATGACCTAGGTACCAACATAGGTACATCAAGCCGTTACCAAATCCAATTCGATATGTAATTAAAGTCCTGACATCATAAAACAAAGGTTAAACTTAATTCATAAACATCAGATAATATTACAATGGCGATGTGACGCAGGTGTTTGAATATAATAACGAAACTTGCCATTTTCAGGCATCAACCGGTCGTCGAACCGCAACTCTGACGAATAGATTGCTTTGTGGTCACCATGAGTTTATGAAATGCTAATTGAATATTAATTAGCATTTAGTTTTGTTTTATAATCTGGATGGATTTGGGCGTAATCTTAGCTGGAAGTACTCGTATATTTTAATATATAGTGTTTGTCTAATATGTAATAGTTAAAAAACAATTCCCTCTAGTATTAACTGCCTTACAAAAAAAATACAATTAAAAAAATATCGACATTATTGATTCAAGAAGATAAGTTTTGAGTTAATGCAAAGAGGAAACAATCAATATAAATTTTTATAACTCATTTGTTACCAAAGATTCGTGTGCCAAAACAAGTACTTCAATAAACACAAAAGAATGGCGCTTGAATGCAAAAAAACACTATCTAGCGTTTAAAAAGATGAAAAATTTGTAGAGAATAGGTAGAATAAAAAGCACATTGTAAAAAATACGTACAGGTAAAATATAATTTATAACAAGATATGGAAATATAAAATAATAAAACATAATTTCGTCCATTCAAGTTTCTTAAAATAACACTTACTACACTCGCTTAAAAGCTAAATACAGAGGGTTCGGACCATAGCTTTCACACAGGTGGTTTCAGATTTTTAGGTGCGAATCATTATCAACACTTTTACACTTTTACACTACACTAATACAGTGAAGGAAAACTTCGTGAAGAATCTTGCAAGTCTGAGAAAACTTAACTAGGTTTCGAAGGACGAGTGATACCCACCGTGCCGAAATGGCCAGGGTGGTGGGCTATGGCCTGAACCCCGTAGTGTTAAGGGGACGCTCGTGCCCAACTTTGGAACGTTAAAAGTCACGAATTACTTTATAATTATATGATTAAGTGAAGCTTACCAAAATATATAAGTGAAAACCGCACCCAAATCCGTTAGGCCTTCTTTTATTAAGGTTTCTGAGACTAGCGCGCCCAAACACACAGACAAACAGACAAAATTTTTAAAAATCATTGTTTTAAGTTCTATTGCTTTAATACTCCAATAATAGTTTTTCTTAAATATCTTCCATGTAGGTACAGACAGCGGTCAGTAACGCTTTTATTATATGTATAGATATGCACGCAAACAACATCTAACAAGTGAAGGGTAGTTTCTTGTCTTAAATTATTTACATGGAACGATGGCACCGAACTACAAAGTAAAATATCTTCTATTTCTCCAGACTCAAGTTAGACATCTACTAGCATTGGTGATAAAAGTTTTGCAATATGAGAAGTTTGACTTAGCCACGGAAAACACAGTGAACAAGAAGTTATCAAGTACTAATATCTCTACATGCATGTATGTATTTATCTGTAGTGTTACAAAATACGCAAAGCAATATAATTTTATTTTAATTGACTAAATAAAGTTACATAAAATGCTTTTATTTCATTTAAAGTAGTTTTTGTAAGTTAGTCGGTTTTTCTCTTTTTACCCGACTGCAGCGAAGCCCAAAGGAGGGTTATGTTCCTGATCTGTAGGTATGTATGTAAATATGTATGTCCGAATGTTCCCTCGTAATTACTAAACGGCTTAACAGATTTTGATGAACTGAGAGTCATAGGAAAGAGCTTGTTTTAGTTGTACATATACCTAATTAAAGAGTCGACGATCAACAATGTAAAGGAAAATAATTTGAATTAAACGAATCTAATTTAAATTATATTATTCGAATATTTAAAAAATTAAATAGTTAATCATTAAATGTAATAAACACTAATGTTGCTTTTTTGTGACCTCGGTGTGCGCACGTCAAAATTGAAAGCAAATTAATCCCATTTGCTACTAACAGGAAGGAAGGAATCTTTATATTAATAATTTTCATGCATATTAAAATTTTGTTTTGTTTGGTAGATGAAAACTTTTATATACATTCTTGTTTTTTAATTACGATAGTCAGAATGAGTTTAATTGTACTATTCCCTTATTTGAGATCATTGCGATTAAAAGGGAAGCAAACAGAATTTCAGGACCGTAAATCTATACTAATATAATAAAGAGAAAGATTTTGTTTGTTTGAACGCGTTAATCTCAGGAACTAGGTACTAATCTAATTTTAAAAATATTTTTTCATTACATCGCTTGTTTATTGAAAAAGACGATAAATCATATAATATACGAGCGACTCACCCTTACGTTACGTTTTAGTTTAGTATAGATTTCTCAGAGATGAGATATTTGCCCAGAGTACAAAGTATCCTATATGTTACCTGATAACCAGCTATCATCGTACCAAATTTCACCAAAATCTGTCCAGGGGTTTTCTCGTGATGCGTTCCCAGATAGACAGACAGACAAAAATTCTTAAAACTATAGATTCGGTCTGTGTATCGATAGTAATGATTATTTCAATAAGATTTTCCAAAAAATATTTAATGTACAGATTCAACTCAGTTAAAATTTTATTATATGTATAGATATATAGTATTTTATACTAACCGTTAAAACGTACCTAGGAACGAACCAGAGCGAAGCCAGGGTGAGTCGCTAGTAGACTAATAAAAGTATTATCATCTTCTATTTTATTTCACAAAAACATACTTAACGCAATATCTTCGCCTTTAACGAATAGTTTTACTGATACGAATAGATAAACCTATCCTATATAAATAAAATTTATATCGTGTAATAGAGTTAGAGAAAAAGTCATTATTGGACGAAAATTATATTTATATCACCTGCGCTACGATCCTATGACCTGGGGTTATGTATATTGGCAGCTCCGGCGGGAAACTCCACCAAGCGGAACGTTTTACAGGTAGAGTTCTTTATAATTAATTATGTACTTAATTATTTCGGCTAGTAATTATTATAGTAATTATTATAATTATTATAGTAATTATTATAGTTATTGAATGTCTAGTAACATCGTTTTGAATATTTTTCTCATATAGGTAAATGGCAAAGAAATCTAAACAAAGTTATTCGCTAAGTCGCCTTAGACTACCGTTAGATCCTAAACACTCGACCTTGGTTTGCTCATGTGGAGTCTTAACTTGTTCTAACCGTCTGATTTCTGACTAGCTTCTCCGGGATGATAGGAATGCCACACTCCTCGAACTATTTGTACGCAAAATATCACGTTAAGCTATAGCTGCTTGTAAGACAAATTAATAAATAATAAATACATTAGCATTAGCATTTATAACTAGCGACAGACCCTTGCTTCTCTTGGGTCATTCTAGGTCCTTGCTTATTTCTTAACTAAATTTAATCCAAATGTGTTTAGCCATTTAAGCGTAAAGGAGTAACAAACATACGCACATATACACTTTTCATAAGTAATCTTATTTCGTATACTTGTACAAATTATTTATTTTTAAAGAAAATATTAAATAATGGTAGTCCTACACTAGCGTATTGAATGGCATTGCGTCAAGCGCGGCACATACCACTTTTGGCGAGGAATGCGGCGAGCGTTTAGAAAGTCTCTATAGTGTGACGGAAATCGCATTTTCAAACGCATTTCATATTAAATGTATATGAGATATCACAAGTACCTACTATATTTGTCGAAATCCATTAGCAGATTAGGATCTGACGAGATTTGACACGACGAAATTATTAGCTCACGTGTGAAGTAACGAGTGTGTCAAATCGACACCTGCAAAGCAAGGAACAGTAAAAAAACATCATACCTACTCGTATATATTTGAAATCAAAATCTAAAATTAATATAATATTATTCCTTATTTCCAATATTTTTCCTTATATAGGTATAGTGTGTACATGCCTACATATATATACAGCCCTTTTTAACGTCCCACTGCTGGGTACGGTACTCCTTTCTATACAAGGAGAATTAGGCTACAGTCCACCACGCTGGTCAAGGGCGGGTTGGCGGACTTCACATGTCTTTTGAAAACTTGCTTGCTCAGACATGTATGTTTCCTCACGATATTTTCCTTTAGCGTAAGACAAGTAGTAATCATGTTGGGAATATTTCGACGACCCAGAACCATGGGAATTGAGCTTTGTAGCAATACTGTCCCATTGCTTGTCGACAGCTTCCTTGGATCTTGCTCCAAGCCCAACTCCCTTGGCCAAGGTAGGATGCTCGCTAAGGAACTAACTCTAAGAGTTCTTCGAGCTGGTCGTTCGACACTCTATTTGTATTTGCCATTTTATATATAAAGTATAAACAAAACAAATTACTAATTAGGATCCAATTTCCAAATGTCAATTAGCATTTCTTCACAGATTATATATTAGTTGCTACGTTTTTAGTTCCAATTATCGCTACCAAATTGTTAGTGGCGCTAGTTAGATCGCGAAAACTGCATTTGGCGATCAGCGAACGATTAGCGAGCGATCGCTTAGGTAATACGATTATTTTTCACCTAGAGCGATCAATCGCGCGTCTTCTGCGCAATGACTGCACAATTATCGCTGATCGCTTAATTTTAGATAATAAGCTCGTACACATAAAAATATAAGAAGTGCGACCCCATGATGTAAACCCGCGGTTAAACCAAAGCGATACCACTGAGGTACCACTGCATTATATTTTTCCTTACATATGTCGAAATATATTTTCAGTTTCAAGTACTTGCTCCTGGAAATGTTTAATCATCTTTGTAATTTTTGTTGATCGATATTTTTTGTGTATTTAATTTGTGGATAACGTTTTTATATGTAATATGATTTTAGAATATTTTTTCTGATCATAGGAACATTTTAGGCCAGAATAGGGCTCGACCGTTACCATTTATACCTACCACCATTAAAACATACCTGGATAAAGTTGCAGATACTCTGGCCCATAACCAATTTATATCTTTTTATGTAAAATAAACTTTTTACAAAAACAATTTATCATTTATAAGTAGGTAATATACGGGGACAAGAGAAGAGGACGACCAAAGAAAAGATGGATGGACTGTATAGAAGAGGATATGGCTAGAAAGGGAATAAGCAGGGAAATGACGAATGATACAATGAATATAGAATAGAAGAATAAAACATATTGCATTGGCCCCAAATAAAAATTGGGATAAGGGCAGGAAAAAGAAGAAATAGGTAATATTAGTAAGAGACAAAAGTATGTGTGAGAGTTTGAACATAATCGAAAGTTTATTGGCTTCTGAGATACCTAATAAAAGAGAACATAGTGTTTAGGCACTAATTTAACTACTTAAGATAAAATAAGAATAATATAAGTTATGTATAGCAATAATATTTCAGCCCTTATTCCCTCAATGACCGCGGACACGCCGGCGTGTCAGTTAACAATAGATTTCTTAGAAATTTCATTAATTTCTTAGAAATTTACCTGGAGGTGTTATACCTAAAGTGGTAAAAACTACTAATATATTTAGATACTTTTTTCTACAGGTACACTTACTTGATACTTCAAAATAACTTTTAAAGTAGGTACTTAATTACACCACCTTAAAGATAATAAAAAAGATAAAGCTAATAATAATATAATATAAATACATAACAATTTCAGTACAAACTCACAGTACATTATAAATGTTGACACATTGTTAACTTAAATGGTACGTTTTGGTACTTCTGGCATTCTTTAATAATATATGTCTACTTACTAAAGTGCGTGGTACTCCGTTACCTAAGTATTTTCCGCGTAGGCACTAACGGAATTATCGTAAATCTTTTATCCCCTGTCCCGTGGGAAACATTTATTTCCCGAGATAAAATATACCTGACGACTGAATGCTTATTAGTTATGTATGGGCCAACTTTTATGTTAAATACGAGATCATCATCTGTAGAGATTATTAACCGACTTCCAAAAAGGAGGAGCTTCTCAATTCGTCGGAATCTTTTTTTTCATTTTTTATGTATGTTTACCGTATTATTCGAAGACGCCTGAACCGATTTGGATTTTTTTTTATTTCGAAGGGTATACTTCCCAGGTGGTCCCATTTAAGTTTTATTAAAATCGGTTGACCGGTTTTTTAAAAAAATCAACATAAAACTATTTTTTTAAATAAATTGCTTGAAGGAATATGTTATTAAAAAACTTTCTTCTTCGAAAAAATCGAAAAATAGCATATTAATTAAAATACACAACTGGATGAAGAATCTCTTTTTTTTAAAGTCGGTTAATAGGTAAGCAACGTTGTCTTTTAACAACAACAGAAAATATAATAATATTAACTACTTATTTTCGAGGTTGCAATCACTTCTTATGTCGATAATTTATGACATATTGATCTTGGAACTTTCCCTATTGATTAGTAAAGTTATAACAAAAAAATAATAATAGAATAGATTCAGAAGTACCAGAGATTGTTACTTAGTAAGGTACATACAAACAAAGAATTAAAAAAAAAGTAATAGTATGAGATATAACACAAAAGTAGGTATATATTATGAAGTCTGACGACTCATAGTTATTTTACATGTCAGTCAAAACCATATTAATTATGAGTCACAACTTCGCCTAGATATGGGATTTTGTTTGATACACATTGAAAAGCCCATTTGCTGAGTAACCAAATGAAAGAAATGTGCTTACTTTAAGGGTGCGTTCCTCGGTACCTAACAGTAGCCCATGTGTTGGTCCAGGTCATAGGTCTATCTTCCCCCTGATGTGTGTTCACCTTGTTGTGGTGGGGAGAGGGGTAGGGGGAGGGGTAGGGAGAGGGGGGGCTCATTAGCGTCCGGATATCCAGCCGGGCGTGAAGTCAAGAGACACACTGAAGGAGGCCTACATCGGTGGGCGGTGTACAAATGCGGGTTGCTCCTGGTACTTCTCTGACAGCAGAGTGAACCGTGGAAGCAACCTCATGGTTGTTGTGGTCTGATTCGGCAGACCTGTCGTCGGGGTGTCGTGGTTGAGTGCGTAAGCGATCCTGTGAAGTCCCATTAAAATGAAGGAGGTCCTGTTGAGTTTTATTGGGTAGTACCAGCTTTTCTACCTACCTAAATGAATTTCCCAACATTAAAAAAAGGTCTATCTGCGTCTAAATTTCATCTAAATCCGTCTAGCAGTTTCAGCGTAAAAAGATAATTAAATATTCAAACACAAATGACAAAATGCATTTATAATAGTAATGTAATCATTAACATAAGTTTTCCTTGTACGAAATTGATAAATTATTTAATTAATGTGAAATAATTAGCCAATTTCATATAAAATGAGATTATTTTCTATAACATACACACACACAGTAGGTATGTCTGTTTGTTGGGTTATCAAGTAAGAATATAAAAAAAAATACAATTTTGTCAATTCCATATTTAAAAATTAAAGAGGTCGTTATGACTGTCACCAGTACTTTTTCTAGAAAGTATATAGAATAAATAGTATTGAAAAAAAAATTGCCTTCCATCAGGCAGGTCGCAAATATTTTATAAAAAAAAATTGGAAAAATATCAATGGACAACGTCATGCTTTATATAATTTTACTAAGTGTATTAAATTTAGACCAAAATTAGTAAATCACTCGTATCTAACTAAAAGGAAACAAGTCATTAGTGACAATTATGAAATAGATAGGTACCTCCTCTTTTTACGTCATGAAGGTTATAAATGATTTCAAATTGTGACTACGTTTGTATATAATTTAATTAATAAGTCATAGTTATCGTTGCCATAAAAACGATTATGATTGTAGGTACTTAGGCCACTTGTTTTAGTAAATTTTAGCATTTTAGGTTATATTCATAAAAACCTAGGCATAAAAATAATATTATTATTGAAAACAAACACACATACACTCGAATTAAGTGATTTCTACTTTTTTGAGGTAGGCACTTTGTTTTCTTCCATGTAAGAGGTCTCAGGTTCCTCCTTTCTTTTGTAAGTCAAATTTTAATATTAACGGTTAGTACTTTTACTTAGTTATTTTTAGAATCGAAGCTTATGAAAATGGTATTAATAATTGCGATACAATTTTATATCTGTGAAGTTTTTTTGCTATATACCTAGTTAATGTATTTGGAATATAAGAAAATGCACAATAAAAGTGTGTATGTTTGTATATATAGATCATAGAATTCTATACATATTTTCGCATGCGGTATTCACCTTTAAAGGTAATGCATTTAGCAATAAGAACTTTGTAACATAGTATAAATTTTACTGAAATATTTACAAATTACCACTGGTGAATCTTAATATAATAAAAATAAAAAATGTCTTAATGGATGAAATTGAATCACGTAGTAGGTACTTACCTAAAATGTTACTAAATTCTCTACGTCTAACCTGCAACAAAAATTTTGAACAAACGACTAAAAGAATAACATTTTAAACTGTTAATATTGCTTATTAAATTATCATGTATGTGGCAACACATTTATATTCTGTATCTTTACTAATTTAAGTTAATTATGTTTTAATTTAAGAATACGTTCTTCCTTAGATCTACGCGAATATTTGACATTTTAAATAAAACTATCTTTTCTAAAAATATAAAATAACAAAACAATTGTTACTTTGTGGATAGACTGTCTGTAACAACTGTATAATGTCTTTAAGACGTTTAAAACCTTAGTCTCTCCCGTGACCATGATTGCTGTAAAGCATTCGAAACGTCGGGAACCAAAAATCAAAATAAATCCGCGAAATAATTCGAAAAGATAGTTTTATTTAAAATTAAGAATACGGATTCAGAAGGAAATTCTGGGTTGGGTGGTACTATAGATACATGTTCGGTATGTAGGGACATAAAAAAGATTCAAAATAAAAATTATGATGATTCATATCTTTTTGAGTGTATTTTACTTTGATATTTTTCTTTATCTAGTTGTATACAGTAAGCTTTATTAGGTGTTTGAAGATTTCAATGAATCGGTGAAAGCAACTTTTCTCAAATATAATATAATTATTTTATTATGAAGTTCCGTACGGGTCAAAGAACGCTGTTGTCATAAAATAGTCTAAAAATGGAAAATTAGCAAATTAAAATGTCCAATGTTCAGTGGGCGAACTACAAGGCAACTAACAGATGCTCTAACAATGCTATAAAACTGATATAGAATTAGCGTTTTTCCATTTTTCTTGGCGGATTTTATATCTAAATAAAAGTAGCGTTAATTTATACAGTTAAAAAAATATGTGACATATTAGGAAAATTGCCGTTTTCTGTTTATGATGTGTGAATATCACATTTTAAACATGTCCTGTAAAATATTTTATTGTCCTTTCCATATTATGAACTATTAGTTTTCCATAAAAAATCCACTACCAATTCACATATTATACCTATTTCTATTTAAAGCCGTATTTCATAATCGTACTAAAAGTTTCCTTTAAACACCATCACCGTTATATTTTTAATAACAAAATAGAACAAGCCGCCATTCGATATGTTTCCTTCGCATTGTATTTTAAACGAACATTCGACTGGAAAATCGACCACAAAAACTAACTCTATATCTCTTTGACGGACCTGTAGCATTAGTATCTATCTAAAGGCATAATATGTCAACGCATATGTATGTAATGCACAATGAGGAACGTGACAATTTTAATTATTAGACGTGAAAATCGCCAGCTGCGAGTAGGAGGGATTTCAGTGGCCCCCATTTGACCGCCATTGCCATATTTGGCACGGATCGAGTCTAAATACGGCCTGAGGCCGGCCCACCGACCGCCGCGCGCTCTCTCGCGCTTCCGACTCTATTATTTCTATTTACGAAATAAACTCAAAATAAAAGCTCTATTTTAATACAGATTTCGGGCACTGAAACGTTCGCGGGTTCCCGGTTGCGGATGTGTCGGGTTACGTCGCGCTCGGTGTTGCTGTCCTTGTTGCGGGGTTGCTGTGCGCGCGTGTTAGAGCGAGACGGCTAGCGGTCGAGGTGCGCGGGACGCAACGCCGCGAAGTCAGTCGCGGTCCGAGCGGCCGAGCCGTCAGTCCCGCCCTCGGTTCTTTCGCGTTTTCGGTCAGTCTCCGTTCGGCGTTCGAACGGTGAGGTGTGTGTAGCGCGTGTGCGCACCGGTTACTGTGGCGTACTGCGAGGTTATAATGGACGCGCCCGGCGGAGCGCGGGAGCCCCGCTTCGGGTCGCCTTATGGTATGGGACTCCTAGGAGATGTGCCGGATATGTATGGAGCAGGCCGACCGCCGAGCTCCCTGAGCGGCGGAGGCCTAAGACCGGGCATGCAGTCCTGCCCGGTGCCTAGAGCAGGAGTCAAACGTCCCTCCGACCAGTGCTACGATGAGAGACCCTCGCAGAGCCTCGGCCTTGAGCACTGCGCGATGCCGGATATTGCAGATGACGGCTATGCTTCTCTCCAGCCTAAGAAATCACCACCGTCTAACGGCAAAAAGACGAAGGGTCGTGTGAAAATCAAAATGGAATACATAGATAACAAACTGCGGCGGTACACTACTTTCTCGAAGCGGAAGACAGGAATCATGAAGAAGGTGGGTCGCAGAGACCACTTTTGGCAATATTCCACAATGTTGGCCTATGTATAATGGTCACTAAAATGTGTGAAAGTGTAATTTATTGCCCTGTAGAATATATTGTGGAAAAGGCTAAGCTGTGTCCAATAATATAACTTATCCGAGCCATATGATATAAATTTCCCGGTAATAGTTGGTAAAGTATTTTTGTAGGCTCATCTAGGTGCAAAATTAATCAATTAAATTAAATCAGATTTGAATATAAAGTAAATTGAAATAACATCTTCAATATAACATTAAATTCTAATTTTTATTATTATATTCTAATTTTTATTTGATTTATATTGATAACATAGTATTCAAGCGACTTAGCTGTTATAAGTTTCAGATCATATAATTCAAATATAATATTTTTATGTAGAAAAGTGCACATTAGACAACAGTCAAAATACCAAAATAAGTATTATTTTTCAAACTGTAGTTGCACTTTGTAAATAATAATACATTTGATTAAGCTTTTTTTATAGAAAATGCAAAGCTTAGGTTTATTTTTCTATTATTTAATGTCAAAGCAATTATCAACCAATGTTAAAAATTGAAATTATACTAGAAAATTTATTTCTATATGGGCTTAATATCAAAAACTAAGTTTTACTTCATACATTTAGGTTATGTCAGGCAATAAATATGAGCACTGGAATATTGCTAAATGTGTGTGCTAATGCATATTTTATCATTATAAAGCTTATTTCCAGGTAGAATTAGTAAAAAATGTGTGTTTTGACCGATTTTTATGTGATTTTGTGAGCATTTGTGAAGAAAGTTTTGACAGATGTCAGCTGATAATTTAATACGATATTTTGTGAGTATGTTGACATTGATTTTTCCACTGAGACTACTATCGCTTTATTTCTTATAGTAAAATATATTTTTATTATTCGTAATAAGTGGATTAAGGCGATTTTAGTTTTATTTTAGTTTAATTTGAGTCATCTGTCGTGACAAGTTATATAAATGGGTCAATAGATGGCGCCACTTGTATCAAACAAACGCTACTTCCAAAATATTTTTTAAAAATTATTATTGGCTATTATAATTTTTATATGTAACTTAAAATATTTAAAACGCAGTATTTTAAATTACATTTTTTTGTTAAAATTATAACTATCTTAACGTTTACTGAACAATCTTTTTTTTTAAACATATGTTACCAGTTTATGCAATAATTAAGGAACAAATTGTAGAAGAAGATTGAAATAAAAAATATAGATTGATTTGCCGTTAGCTATTTTAACAAATCAATTGGTTTGCGTACGAAGGTGTCTGTTACAAACAGGATTTTTCTAGTCGTCTTAAGAAGAATTTTAATAACTTACGGACTGCAGATTTCGTATCCTTATAATGATAATTGGCAACACCGCTATGTAGTCGGAATTTACGTATTATATTACAATTTAATAACTGAAACAAATTTAACCAATTTTATAACTTAATCGATTTGTTATGTATGTATTATGAAAAGAATTAAAATAATTGATTTTATATTGGCGATTAAAAAAATAGGCTTTAAATCATAGAATATATTTAAAACCAACCTATTTATTAAAAAAAAAGCGAATTGACCTCAAACTATGATATGAAACATTTGTCCATATCTTCGTACAATTCATCGTAAACGTGAAACAGTTAAAGTTTAGTCTATGTTACTAGACATAGCTAAACTTTTTGTATATCTAAGACATTAATAAGACTAAAGTGTATCTAAAAGCTGTCATTGCGCATACAAGTTGTCAGTCGGATCTTCAGTCACGGAGTCTTTGATGCACCGATAGTATGTTACAATCTGGTACATATCTCGAACGAAGGGTTACGTGCTTTATTTGTCGGGACTAATGCTAATCTAGATTACCTAAATGTTAGTGTTTTCGATTAAGATTTTTTTTAGTTTATTGCTTAATATGTTATAAGTAGTAAATTTATTTAAAACTAGAGAGTCGCCCTCGCTTCGCTCGTGTTCGCCCCTAGATACGTTTTAACGGTTAGTAGGTATAGATTTCTCAGAGATGAGATATTTTCCCGCAATAAAAAAATATTCTATATGTTGACCAGGATAATCAGCTATCATCATATCAAATTTCACCAAAACATGTCTTGTAGTTTTCTCGTGATGCGTTCCCAGACAGACAGATAGACAAAAATTCTAAAAAAATTATAGATTCGGCCTCCGAATCGTTAATACTATTTCAATAAAAATTTCCAAAAAATATTTAATGTATAGATTCGACTAAGAATTTTATTATATGTATAGATTAAATAGTAACATATACGTGTATAAGTATATACCTACTTTTATAAAATAAAGTGAATAAATTAAAAGAGGCACGAAAGCAATATAAGGATGATTGCTACTTAGCGCAATATAATTTAAGGTATCAACTCAAATCTAACAACATTATACTTCATTCAAATATACTTTTACAAGCACTTTTGTATCGGCAATTTTACTTTTTTAAATTTACTTCCTCTTGGATCACTATCTATTGCCGAAAACTGTATTAAAATCCGTTAAGTAGAAAAGATCTAAGCGAACAAATAGCGGAAGTGAATTCATTTTATACTTCATTTTTATTAAGACATATGTACATACATACACCTTACTCTATAAAAGACTTTTGAAGATGAAAGCTCGATGTATCAGGCTTGTATAAGTTTATCTCATTTCTAGTATTTATTTTGTGTCTATCACTTACTATTATAAAATATGCTCGTATATAATTTTATAGTACCTATATTTACTACCTACTACTACTATACGAAACTAGCGACTCACCCTTTCTCTGCTCGGGTACGGCCCTTGTTATGTTTTGAAGTTTAGTATAGACTTCTCAGAGGCGATATATTTTCTCGCAGTAAAAAGTATCCCATATGTTGATCCGCAAAACCAGCTATTATCATACCAAATTTCTTCAAAATCGGTCCAGTGGTTATCTCGTGATGCGTTACCAGACAGACAGACAGACAGATACACAAAAAAATCGAAAAACTATAGATTCCGCCTCTATATGTATAATAATGACTATTTCAATCAGATTTTCCTAAAAAAGATTTAATGTACAGATTCTTTGACTCAGCTAGAATTTTATTATATGGTGTATGTATGTATGTATTGATAAAGATCATTATAGTACAAAAAATAATAATATTTATAATATATAGAGTATAGACGAACGAATGCTTTTGCAGCGGGTAAAGGTTTAAGGTGGACAAGAGACCATATCCGCTTGTTAGTACATTCCTATGTACATACATTGATTGGATAGGACGATCGATCATAACTGTATTTTGATTTAACATTTAATTGTATGATGCACGTATAATTTAGAAAAAAATATTATAATTTTAAAGTGGTATTCAGACCTATGAAGGTCATATTTTCAAAATTATTAATAACTTAAATAGATGACATTTCTTTTAGATATAGTTATTAAAAAAATAACTTAAAGGGGTATAAAATTAAAGTTATAATTCAAAATTCATACATTATACATTATATTTTTGAGTGGCTTAAAAGAAGACGTACTCAATTTGGTATGCTATGTGTTTTTTGTATGTACATTGTACATGTCGATCGGGTACGATATGGTTGCCAGTTGTAACCCATTTTCACGCAAAAATAAAATAAGAATAGATAAAAATCATGAAAATGGCAATGATGTCGGATAACAGAAGAGTAATAATTATTTTTATAGTGTTAATTAATTATTATTAATATCAATTTAAAACATGCATATTTAGTTATACATATGTATGTATACGGATTCCTCAACAGATTACATTATTCGATATACGAACGATTTCAATCGATTGAGAAGCTTCGTTTAGAACAACTTCCGTAAAGTTTCTATTACAGTAATGGCTTATTTATATCTAGATATTATTTTCTTTTTTCTCTTCATATAAAGAGTAAGTATTTAAGTTATTTTAACTATTGAAGATTTTATTTTTAAAATTGTATTTTTTAAGATTTCCTTGAATAATAAAAACGATTTGAAATAATATATTTAAAACGTATACTTGTTAGGTTTTCAATATCTTTAATATAAGTAATCTACATAATAATAAAATTGTAACTAAACCGAATCTGTATATTAAATATTTTTTGGAAAATCTTATTGAAATAAACATTATTTTCGATACAGAGGCCGAATCTATAGTTTTTAGAATTTTTGTCTGTCTGTTACCGCATCGCGGAAAAACCACTGGAGGGATTTTGATGAAATTTAGTATGGTGATAGCTGGTTATCCGGGTCAACATATAGGATACTTTTTACCGCGGGAAAATATCTCATTTCTGAGAAAAAATACAAAAACTGCAATGTAAGATTATACTAATATGTAAAACCTAAGGATTTGGTTTTTGGTTATGTGAATGCGGGCGGAGCCGCGGGCAATGCTAGTTAATATATAAAATTCACGTGTCACGATGTTGGTTTGGGATGAACTCCGAAACTCCTTATCCGATTTTAAGGTAATTTTTTTCAAGTGATTTGTTCAAACTTAAAAGATAGGATAGCTTTTTTGCCGATTATTATTTTCATGTGTGCCATCGTGTGATTAGTCATATTATAAACAACTTTAATATTAAAAAAATATTGACATTAATTTGGATGATCTGGTACTTTTGTTTTTTTTTTATTTCAATACGACAAAGGATAAACTTAGTTATGATTTCGTAATATACTTTCTGTAAAGCCATTTTGAGAAATGTGCTTAGGTATATTTTATTCGATGATATGAAGTAGAATATTTAATATAATCAATAATACCATCGTATTTCGTACTTTGGTATTAATTGAAGTATTATTTCGTACAAAATCAGAAAAAAAAGATCGTTAAGTAATATTGTACAAAAACAAAATGAATGCAAAATAAAAACAGATTATGCAAAATTTACTTAAAAGTTTAATGAAAATTATAATTTTATTACACACGTCGTCGGTCTGATGTCGGCATTTGTCGGCCATTGTAGGGCTGTCGTGTACCCAGACGTAGTAGCCCGAGGCGATGTAGTTGCAACGTAAGCCGATGCGGGAATCGCAATTTATTGCGGTATGTCACGTCGTTAGTGAAAAACATTTGATCAGTCAGTTTTATTCTTTTATTATCAGTCGCATTCCTTCTTAACCTTTTTATTAAAGAATTCTTCGACTTTCTATTAGTTGTTAGCGTTTTTGTACATATGGTGTCGTTTAATAATTTTAAAATACATATACATACATATCTATAAAATATTTACAGAGGCATGCTGAAAATATGAGTTTTTGTGTGCATTTTTATAGGAGTAAAAATTTAGTTGTTGATTTTCATTATTAGATATTAATATTAAGATATAATGACATCTTAATGTAAATAATATTTGAAGAATTTAATTAAAATTAATATATAAAAATTACTGGTAATGTTTGCTGACTGTTGCAATATAAAAATCAACAACTTTGCAAATGTATCTTACAATGTTTCGTCCATGTATACTGGCAGAGTTAAACTTGCTATGCACTCTGTTTATAAATCACATTTTTCTTATTCCCACTTGACAGGTATTAACTATTCAGCTTTATTATTGCGATCAGAAACTCTAGGAGATAGCTCATTTTTAATGACCGTCAAAGGAACTGAGATCACGATCGAACTAAAAACCGGTCAGAGTACCAAATGAGTCAACAATGTGAAAACTATCATAACTTTCATATTTAACTGTCCGACAGAATTGGACAATTTTTAGTTTAATTTTATCAATATCGATATATTATATTTGTATATTTTTAATTTTTGCTTTATTTAAGTACTCGCAAAGTGGTCTTAAATGCTGCTGCAATCTGATCATGAATTTTTCAAATCCGTAACGAACCTTGCCGATTAACTCGCGCATTTTGATTAATTGTATCAAACACATGGCTATTAAGGACTTGAAAAATTAAATGTTCAAAACCTCTATGGTTATTAATTTAATATTTAAAATATGAAAGTTTACATTTTCATTTACATGTGTAGGTATAAATTTTTATATTTTACGCTACAAATCCTGCAATCTTCGCAGCAATTTCTTGAGATCTCTTGGAAGTTTTAAAAAGGGTATATATATCAAATAAATTATACAGTCCGATAGAACAATCCCGATCCTGATCGAACTTAAGGACATTTTAATAAATTTAAAACAACTATTATCGTTTGGCAGAGTCGTGATTTTGTTAGTGGTTAAGCCCCGGAATAAGTCGTCACGAGCTATTACTAAATTAATTAGGAACTAGCTGGTAGATTGCGAGGTAGATTATTTTCCCACACGGACGACGAGATCATGAGATTTGAAACCATTGTTAACGAAAATTGAGATGTGTCTATTAACTAAATTATGTACTGAAGTTCCAACAGTCTTGATGATCTGCACGTACTCTATAGTTCTTTCTGAGATTTACGCGAATATTTGACATTTTAAATAAAACTATCTATTCGCATTTTTTCGCGGATTTGTTTTGATTTTTGGTTCCCGACATTTCGAATGCTTGACAGCAATCATGGTCACGGCAGAGACTAAGGTTTTAGATGCCTCAAAGGCATTGTATATTTGTTACAGATAGCCTACCGACAAAGTAATAAAATGAATTCAAAAAATACAAAAATAGCACAGAAGTAGGTATATATATATTATACCTAATATTTTTTACAAATCTTAGTGTCTCCCGTGACCATGATTGCTGAAAAGCATTCGAAAAATCTGGAACCAAAAATCAAAATAAATTCGCGAAAAATCCGAAAAGATAGTTTTATTTAAAATACCTTATACTTATATTGCAACCACATTTCTGTTAAAGCAATTCATTTAAATACTATTTTTAGAACAAAAAGTTTTATTAACGAGATTGACCAGTAAAATACTGGTGAAGTCATAAACAACTTTATGATTGGATGTGGTAAAGGCGAAATTCGTACAAATTACCTCAGTCCCATATATGTGATGCTAATAGGGAACTCTTTATATGCTCTGGAGCTCTAGTACTTTAGAGACCAAATTTGGTGCTGTCATCGTATTTTCCCTCTTTTTATTTTTTTTAAATGATACCAAAAGCTTAGATATTATTATGTGTTCCTTCCAATTCAATTTTATTGTGAAAAAAAAAACTAATGCAAATTATTATATAATCTGTATGTGCAGCGTATTTTTTATCTTTATCATATAATCTTTAATTATTATGGAAAAAAAATTAAAAATGTTATTATTATATCCTGTTTGCGTTTTTAATGAATCGCGTTTTCGCAGATTTTCTCTCGAAATAAATGAATCCATGGAAAATAGGGAGTTGAGACTTGCCAAAATTAAACAATTATCCGTTGCGTACACTAATTGCGAAGCGACCCATATCTCACGGTCCAAGTTTCGCAATGGCGGTGCGAGATGAGAGACGGCTATAACAAAATTGAAGTTTACAAATCTAAACTTTAAAGTTTAGTTATTAGTTCAAATCAGATATAAATTTAGTGTAATTATGATATTAATTGATATTACAACTGTTTCTAGTTAATTTGAAACTTAAAGCCATTTTCACGTCAAGCGTTAAGTACAATATTGAACTTTAAATAAGCAATGTGGAAATTATTATAGAATCACGTTAATTAATCGTTCAAAGCATAATAAATAGTAGGACGTTAGTTAACACCAAGAGACCGCCTAAATAAGTCGGTTACTAGGAGTTCATGACCAGTCAAGAAGTGGACAAATTCATCCAGTATACCAAGGTCTCCATTTCACTAACGTTGCCCGGGTTTTGTAGTGAATGTGGACGGTTTGCGGGGGGCAAGGGAGGTTTAGATTGATTGGTCGGTGGGAAGGGAACGTCTGGCGCGTCGGACCGCCCCCTCACACCTAGTGAACGCCTCGTTGTTATGCGCGCCTAGTACTACGTGCCTTCATTGAACCAAATGTATAATCCGATAAATCTGTTAAGTAAGACTCGTCAAGTGTTTGCTCGCTACTGATTGATGGCTTTATTAATAGTTTATTATTATACATAAGCTTATGTTTCAAGTATGATGTTTTTTATAATAATAGCTTTGTCTTCGAATAGTAGGTATAATTTTCTTAAAATAATTTGCTTCATAACATTTATTAATATCGAGTAATTTTTTCTATGTACAAAAAGAAACTTATTTTAACATGTTGTTATGCTTGTAAAAATACTGAAATTGATTGATATATTGTAAACAAGACTAGTTATCGTGGTTGAAAATTCACCATTATTCATTAGGTATTTTAAGCTTCTTCGTTAAAGTTACACAATTAGTAAACTTAAGTCGCCTTAGCAACGCGCTCGTTGGAGTGGGTTCAAATCCCGGGTCTCGCACTTTTAATGTTTTCATGTGCCAATCATTTTTCAACATGATTATTAACACTTGTCTTACGTCTTATATGACGACACGTTTGGCTCAGTTTGTAGTGACCCTACTTGCTGTGCCAGCGGTCGCTGGTTCGAGTCCCGCTGGGGGCATTCATTTGTGTGATGAGCATGAATGTTTGTACTCCAGTCATGGGTGTTTATATTCATAATATGTATGTATTTAAAATTATATATATGTAGTGTATGTGATGATGTGTTGACTGCCTCGGTGGTGTAGTGGCTAGCATGTACGGCTGCACACCCGGAGGTCCTGGGTTCGAGTCCCGGGTCGGGCCAAGTTTAGTTATTGAGTCTTTCTGTATAAGTAAGCCTCAGTAACAGCCCGGAGTTGGGAAGTTGGCGGTGTTTCACCCCCGTGCCTCGGAGAGCACGTAAAGTCGTCGGTCCTGCGCCTTAACTCTGACTGGTCGTGTCGAGCAGTCGTCCCACCGGAGTATGAGAGTGACAAGAATAGAGAGTGCACTTGTGTCTGCGCGTACACTTGTGCACTATAATCTCTCCTGCGCAGTTGGCTAGTCTCAATGAGATTGGCCGCCGTGGCCGGAATCGGTCAGGAGAACATCATCATATGTAGTGTATCAACTATCTGGTATCCATAACACAAGCCTCGTAGCTTACCATGGAACTACATAGATGGTGCTGTGTGATAATGTCCCAACATATTTATTTATTTATGTAGGTAGCCTAATAATTTAGTAGGTTAACCTTTCTTCAAATTGGTCCTGTAGTTTCAGAGATTAGTATATGTAGACAAACTCCTGAGCTTTATATACCTATTACTGTAAAATTGATTCATTTGTGTGAAGAGCGCGAATGATTGTTTTCCAGTCATTGGTGTTTATATTTAAAACATGTATCTATGTATTTAAAGTTATATATGTATAGTGTATGTATATCAACTATCTGGTATCTATAACACAAGCCTCGTAGCTTACCATGAAACTAGATGGTGATGTGTGTTAATGTTCCAACATATTTATTTATTTATGTAGGTAGCCTAATAATTTAGTAGGTTAACCTTTCTTCAAATTGGTCCTGTAGTTTCAGAGATTAGTATATGTAGACAAACTCCTGAGCTTTATATACCTATTACTGTAAAATTGACAAATAGTATATAAAGTATTAGAAGGCTTTATAAAATCATGCTATAACTTAGTCAAGTAAATAATTATATAGACAAAAATAAACAATGCGAGCGGAGGCGCAGGCAAAAGCTAGTCAATAAATTTCGGCTTTCTATAGCCTTAAATATAAATTTTAAATATACCAAACCTCATACTCTTCTGTGCGCATGTTTAAAAGGAAAAGGAGTACAAAGCTTTTTTCTTTACATAGAGGTATATATTTATATTTAGGTAGGAGCAGAATGTAAAGCATTAAAACAGTTTTATAATCGTTTAAATCGATAATAATTAAAAAGAGTTCATTTATTTAACAATTCGGTAGAGTAATTGATGCACGCACGAATTGAGAAGCACTTTAAGATCGATTAAACATCGGTTCGAACATCAATCTTATTCGCGAGGGTATAGACAGATGACAGTCGGTTAGGACTGATTAGCAAGAGGACGGACATTGGACATTGTCCGATTAATCGCCGGACTTATCGGCGAATTTATCCACCAGACTAGTTCGTTAGTCGTCGGTTGTATCAAAGGGTTCGACGATCACGACTAAAATGCTCTCGAGGCGGGATTTCGAGAAAATCGCTGTAACGCGCACGATTATGAAGCACCATTACCCGAATTCTGATCAAATGTAACAAGCGATTGTGTTGCCAGACGAATTTTAATGCCATGTATGCTATGCATGTGGAAACAATAACCTTATTTTTTCACAATTCGACGTATCATTTTTAATTGGATTGAATAATGAAATGAATAGGGAATTAAAGAGACTTTCCTTAAAAACTTGGATCCAACGTTATTTTGTAGCATAAAAATAATATTGTGAGTAATTAGAGTACGAAAATTGCCTTTGAAGTTTAAACCACGCGAAGTATCCGAAAATTTTAATTAAAGACGATCTCCGTGTAATTACCCGAAGGCGCGTACGGTTGGCGACATGAGGAGATACGGTATATTTTTAATTACAACCCTTATTTTCAAAGACAATGAGTGCGAAAGCTGCCTTTTTCATAAACGATACATTATAAGCATCCTATTTTTCTCGAAATGCCTAGCAGAAGCGCCCATAATTTACCAAATGAGAATATAAATAAACTTTTAACCGTGTAAATTGATTTTTTGTTCATAGTTTAATAATAATTAAGAGTTACAAGAGCTCGTTAATTCTGGCAGATGCATGAATATGCCATATTTCATACGTATAGTGTGTCATGTAGCTTTCTTTGTAATAAAACTTGAGGCCACGTTGATGATGAAATATATACTATATATATAGAACACATATTTGAATAATTTTGTGTAAAGTAATTAAAAACCATACTGTTAAGTTTTCTGGTTCTAACTAAATGTTCCATGCTCTGTCGTTTTCTGGGTAAAGCTAATAAAATTCAGTTTAGATAAGAAATAAGTTTTCTTTTTTTCCGAAGCGCGATTGCATTACACTTGCAGATAGATCCAGTCATTATCGCTTGTAATGAGCACCTTGTGGACAAACAAAGTTGATAACTCCAATATAAGGGCTGAAGCGGGCAATTAAACATATTTTATATATTTTTATAATTAACAACAAATAATAATCATATTAATACAGCTTTTTATTTCATTTAACTTATTATTTTAATAATTGTATGTAAACTAGTACAGAATTACTTTCATAATATTATAAGAATTCGGTATATAATGAATATTTTATACTTAAACCTTTACAGTTATGTGTAAACTAGTGATTTACCCTAGAGTTTCTCTGTTGCGCCCCTGGGTGTTTCACCGTAGACTATGTGTTATTCCATGTCATAGTCTATCTGTGTACTGAATTTGATTAAAATTTGTCTAACCGTTTTAGTGTGACAAATTTTAAAAAGAAAGACAACGTGAAGGAATAACAAACATACACACACAAGACATAAAAACTTCCTCATTTTTATTAGTAGTCCAACTTGAATTAAAATTATAGTATAAGTAGATATAGGCCGCTAAAGTGCTTGTTTTAAAACCTATGTGTAAAGTGAGGCGTAAGTGTGACGTGGCAGGAGCCGGTTTTCGAGTACGGGATCAATCCGTGGGATTTTACGACTACGTTTCTTCGACGAATATCTGCATTTATTCCCTTCTTTTTCGACAGTTGCTAGTAATCACATACAATGATTGATGAACAAACATTCTGCCATGTCTAACGATGCTTTTTATTGAACAAGTGTTGTGTTAATCGGTCCGAGCAAAAGATTTCATTTGAATTAGCAGCTTTCTTGTGTTGTGACTGTCCATATTTTAAGATTACTTCATATAGATATTAATGTGTAACTCGCAGCGCATGCACGAGTTTATAATTCTTTTAAATCGTACACTTCATGTTCAAGCGAGAAATTTATTCGCTGTGCTGCGAAACAGTACATAATTACTATAATCCCTTAATGTATGGGATAAATTACGTTTAGCACGTAAGCTTTATGACCAACCTAGTCGTGGACACCTGCAACTGCTCGCTTGATGAAATTGGTCCTTCGAGCCTAGTTGTAACGAACGAAGTTTTGGTCATTAAAGCTTGTAAATTGAAATTGTTTTCATTTTAGCCGCTTAGTCATGTCGACATAAAAATACCAAGGTATTTTACATTTTAATCACCATTCCACAGATATTTTAAACATTTCTAGGCTTTGTTCAAGTCGTGTAAACGTGTCAAGGCAGGCTAGCTTCAGAAAAGTAATATAATAAATGTATTTTAAATTTCTTAAATTGATTCAGCGGAATTCTGAAAGTACAAAGTTAATTATTTATTTGTTAAAATAATTTAACATACTGATTGGAATAATGGAAACACGACCACGCACGGTCGTTATTCGGCAGCAGATCTTATCAGTTAAAGTTGTCACGAAAAAACACCAAGAAGTTCGCCCACCATAGTGCCCCTCGATATCTGGCGTTCCGTCAAAATATCCGAACGTAGCCAGCGGGGCCCCATCCATAATGTATTGGCATCGCGAATATCATACATAAAACATTAACGAGTAAGTTTTTATTTTATTGCGGCTCGAGCACAGCGTCGCGATGTCGTTTTTTCGTCAATTAAAAAATACACCAAACATCCAGATTTCGGTGGGAAAGCTCGAGTTTCGTCAGCATCGTTATGCAATTGAACTACCAAATCGTTTTTACTGTCATTGTTTCCCGGAATGGTTGACGATTTGATGTAAAACTGGAATTCGCCACGGACGTCGCGTGCTACAGGCGCTACCTTCAAACGAACCCATTTTTTTCGCAGCCTTGATCATTAAATCAAGGTTGACGTTGTAAGTCCAGTTCATATTTATGCGATGGACGGCGTGTGAAGTTTAGAAAAATCATACAATTTCTTTTGGTTTTCTTAAGTTATAATGTTGCTCTAAATTGGAATACTGCTTAGGAGGCTTTATTTGAGTCAGTGTTGCGATGGTCGCCCACGCTAGCGGTCGTGTAGTTTTATGCTACAAAGTCACAAAGTCATCACGTGCGCGCCCACGTGACGCCTACTGACGCATTGCGTTGCGAAAAAAAACAAATCTCTTTACATAATTCCTATTATAACCTTGAAATTTAATGCCTGAATTAAATTATTGCACGTGGGCACCTAGATCGTTTCCTTCAGCTCCTGATATTTATTCTATTATCCATGTTGTAAGCTTTAAATTGTAGTGTATTTGAATTAATCATTTAAAATGTTGCTTATGGAATCTTTTCAGATTTTGCTCGTTATCAAACGTTCATTATAGTCTCCCAAGATAAAATCTAGAGCGACCTACTGACGCTTTAACGACCATAAAACTGGTTGTAATTGTGCATAATAAACGGTGCGCTGCAAGTTCTATAATGAACCATTCGGATAATCTCAATAATTCACGTGTCGCGTGTTAGTCGTTAATTAAGCTATTTGTCAGGTGCCAGGACAATTTACATTTCTCCCGGAGTCCTGAGGATTCGCCGTAGGTCGAGAGCATGGAAACGACGTATTATTATCCTTTTAGGGAGAGCGGCATCTCTTAGAGGCGCTTGGTTCAGCCGAACTTTTTATTGGAACCACTGGCATGGACGTCTGAATTGTACAGTAAATATGGCTAGTAAATTTTCAGATTTGCATAAGCTTTAAACAAAGTTAGCAATTTACTGCTCTATAAGCTTTATTATTTTAACTGATCTTAGAAAATTAAAAATAAGACTCATTCAAGTGTAACAAAGTTATTTTTATTCATATAAAGTTTGGGTTGATCGTTAGTGGATAAATTACCATGTAAATACAGAAAATACTACAACTTCTCCTACAGAAGTATAAAATGTCTTGAAATCAACACAATTCATGGGAACTCGTTCTGGTCACAGACAGGCCATCAAGTTGGTTTAGTTCGCAGGTGAAATGTATTGACAACTGGTCTTCCTTGATGCATATCGGCGTGATGGTATCGTCGTCGCGGCGCTTCAGTCGGCTCCTGTTACCCTCGGACCCGTTGCATTGTGGAGATCGCAGATAAACCTTGTTTATTTAGCACTAAAATTTATTCAACCATGAGAAGCTATTAAGTAGGGAATTATTAACAGGTGGACAGGTTTATGCTCATAAGCTTAGTTAATAGTTGAGATATTTGTTTTTTCACGTCACACAGTAATGAATTGAATGTAAATTTAATAAATTCATCTCTACATTACGGTGCTACCTACGTAACGTCGCTCGCAGCAATAACTCCCTATCTTAAGTGAGCTCGTATCCGCAGGTAATTGGACGCGTTTAAAACTTGGTAATGTTTCTCAATGAACTTCATAAATCAAGGTCAAGTTAGCGCCTACAAAATGATAGTTTGCGTGGACAACATTCGATAAATGGTAATAGGCGAACAGGAAACTTATGGAAGTTGCTCGGCTGACACAATAAATTAAGGGCATAGCTGGACGGTCATTCATAAAGTAATGGCGCTTGTTTATGAATGAAATGGTAACTAGCCTATAAAAGGCCAATTATCGGCACCATTGGTATTGATAGCAATTGGATGTCATTAAATTTGCATGTGACACTAGGTTTAATCTTATAACTATGCATTGCCCACCAAGAATATATCGCTCTATTGAATCAAGTATTGTCCCATTGTTCTATGAATTGGGCATTGTTGCTTTTAAATTGTATTTAGTTATCAGTTTTGGTTCTAAACTTTTTAAGAAAACGATTATCATAAGTTTTATTTCTTACTTTCATAAATACTTTCAAGTTATTCGGTAAGCGTATAAAATCACCGTTCATATTATCGATATAATCAATTTTATGTTCATTATATAAAATATTTTTGTAACCCAACTGTGTCACGCTACTTACCATTATTTTTTCAAAATTATACAGGTAATTAAGTGATCATATGTACGTTTTAATTTTGTTATAAACCCTTTTAAAAACCGCTGTTACTGTGTACCTTTCACAAAACACTTCTATATTAAATGCACCAAAGTTGTTATTCTTGGACGCAATCCACTTGCTACTGGAGTTACGATTATGCTCTGGTTGCAGCGCTCAGTAATTATTATTTAAGTGTCGGTTAAATTAATCGGTCTAGCCATTACTCAGTCTACTTCTACTACCTCGACGCCATGCCTTCCATTTTTTCGGTTTTACATGATAAATTACGGTAACCCATTCATTCATGCTAAATAACATCAAACTTAAATCCAAAGCTCTCTAAAGTATACGGCTTTTATACCATCTATGTAGGTATCGTCAGTTTAGAATTTACATATATACTGCATACATATTTAAAATAAGCTGAATCGACTGACTGGTCCATGCTAAATTATAACTTTTTTTTCTGTAATCAAGTTTTCGGATTCTGATATTCTCAAAACAAACTAAGTAACTTTTGGCGTTTTAAATTTGCTGTGTCATTGTAATATTTTGTAATTTGCTTCTTCACTGTATGCAAAATAACATTTAGCGGCGGAAACGTAATTATATTATAATTTTACCATTGGAAAAAACATAAAATCTTATCACATATGCAACTGTACGACTGTTACGCAAAGTATCCTTGCCTGCAGGTAGAATGACGTAAAGCTAGAGCTGGCAAACAAAGCCACGTGGCCTGTGACCAGGCAGAAGGCTCGTTTAAACCATTTACGATTAATCCACTCGACAACTGCTCACAAATATGGCAACCTGGCCTTTCATAACCTGTTTTTGGGGGCTTCCTCTGTCCCTGGTGCTATGTATCGTATTTTTACTACAACACGTGCCTCGTTAGTCTTTAAATTTGATTCCTTTATATGGGTGTATATTGAGTATTAACGATTGTTAATTTCACAGGTTGATACTGATTTACATTATTCATGAAATGTTTATTATGCCCGTACATAGAACAATAATATATGAATATATTTCCTACATCTGGACATCTGGTTGCGGAGCTTTGATTGACAATTACTCTAGTACTAGTTATTTTTACATAAAAGATTTTTTATTGAACACCAGCCAGAGAGGAGCAGGAAATTCTTATGTGGAAATTGAAGGGCATAGTTACTCATTATCTGCAATGTAAATAAATACATAAGTCTAATAAATTTTCTTTGCATATTATGATTTTTCAAGAAATAGCAAAATTGTAAATGTTAATTTACATATTATATTTTAGTCGTCAACAGGCTTGCCTGTCGTTATTTTAAAGTGTAGATATAGTGTTTAGTAGAATATACTACATCTGGATATCTAGTATTGGATGGAGTCTTCAGTTATTGATTAGGATTCTAATGCGGCTTATGCAAAAGCTTAGTATGACGTATATCTACTGAATTCAACTCTAGAATCCTATCGTGTCTGGGTTGGTTCATTATCATAGGAATTGTGGTTTGCAGAGTGTAGATAATGGCTATTCACCCGCGGCGGCAGTGAAAGTATTTAGGACCCAAATAAGTTATAACGTATATATCTTGTTCTCGATGTGACGAAAATATATGTAGTCAATGTAGTACAACTAAAAACTGAAGTAAATTTAATCGGATTCGTTTCATTTAAATGGACTTTGCTCTCGGTTTGAAATACATAGGATACCACATTAATATTATAAATGCGAAACTTCGTGAGTGTGTTCATTACTTCGGAATGAAGATAGCTGCTTTTTATCGACCTATCACATTTAAAATTTAAACAAATATGTATTTTTTTAAAACAAGAAAATTGGCATTGACAAGAATTAGTTACTAAAAGATTTTTGGTTATATTTTTGGTTGTTTTTACCTAAAACTTTAAAAAAATTGAGTACTTTATTATTGAATATTATTAGAAAATCAATAAATTACAAATTAGGTTCTAATATTGGTGACGCAATCAAAGTAGTAACATCTTGATAAAAGTACAAGCATACGTCGATAATTATTCAGAACTAGCTCATAAGTTAGACCATGTTAAACGACTTCAATTTAACGCCGCGGGCGCACTTTGCATTTCATTAGTTCGTGTATTTGTTTTAATGCGTATTTGCTTCTCGAATTAAATACACATTAGTATACTCGGCTATAATTTTGCTCTACATAGTGTTCGAAAGCATGATATGGGGATACTTACTCATAACTGATAACCTGTAACTTTAAAATGAAATCGTTCATTTCATCTTGGTATTTTGTAGTAATTAAAGATAAAATATACTAAATTAAGAAGATTAAATGGAAACATTATTTTTATTATTATTTACACAGCTAACGGTTAAATAATATATGAAACTATTTAACAAATCAATAATTTTGTTCGATCACTTTTATAAACATACACGTCGATTAAGATTTATTAGAAAACGCTGCATACTCTCGATTCTTTATAGGAGTATAATATGAAAAGAATTGGTATTTAATTTTTTCCATTGCAGTGGGCTTATACTGGCTAATTTTCTTCCAACGCACAAATTGTCAGACAAAATGAAATTTTGTACTTTCCATCACAGTTTTTCCCTAAAATTCTTATGCCGGCGCTTCGCCCATGCGTTGTCCAAGTGGATTGCAATTAAAGACTGTTTACTGGGCATTAATTTTTGGCAATAAAAGACAAGCACCCTCGAAATGTTCGGCACGCACGTTGTGATGCTCCGTGGGAAGAGCGGCCGCTTTGTACTCCATTGTACTTGCAATTAGTGATTTTTTCCTGGCCGTACCAAGTCGCACTTGTCGAGAAATGTCACATCTCTTAATGCCTTGTCCTAAATTGTTTTTATCTTACAGAATAATATCAGCTATTTTTTAAATTTTTTAATCATTATAATATTTGCAATGATCAAATTAACTATAAAAAATCATAAATGGACATAAACGCATGGACTTTTTTGGAAGACGTCTGTAACTTGCTCTTGTCAGTTAAGATTTATCTTGGTGTTACACTTAATATTGAGCCATAAAGTTGATTTTGTAAGAGGAATAGATCTCGATATTCAAAAATTGTTTAAAAAATAAATAAATTGAAATAAGTTTAATTATCGTCATTAATTAAATTAAAATTTTCGCACTTTCAAAGTGACTAAAATTTATTACTTCACATGTTCAAATCCGGTTTAAGAACGATATAATATATTTGTAAAATGACTTATATTCTCTATTATATGTATATTATATAAAATAACTCCTTTCACATAAAATATAATATACGTTACGAAGTTCCTTTTTGCTTTGTTCAAAATTTTTCTTACATAGTTTTTCTCTTTAATAATGTTTTTAGCACAGATTTTTTGGTTTTTTTATACCTAGCTTCTAATACAACATAACATGTATGAAAACTTTGTTTTAATTCCTTAGTAATTGATTTTAAAATTATGTCGTGAATTCTTTAATAGGTGCTCTATAGTTTTCCATTGCACACACATTAAAATTTTGCCTCTTTAATCGTGCAAGAACCATATTTTATTAAAACTCATGAGTGTTTCTCTACAGTGATACAAAAAAACTATCATAAATTATATTAGGGAAAACTTTTAAAAGTGCCTGGAAAAGTCTAATAAAATATAAAGAATATTTCATTTTATATGTTATTATGTTATTTTAAAGTATATAGTTTTCCAAGTAAAAAGATGATTATCTCCTTTATAGAGCTATTAGCTATCGCGGTATCGGATTCTGTATCTTCTAAGCAAACAAAAAGTGCCGTTTTTATTGCTTAGTTGTTTAGGAATCGCGGCAGAAAAACATAAATTTTAGAGCGGTGGAGTGTCATTATACTTACGTGTTTTTATTTAAATTTTATTATATATTCTATATATTTTAATAGAAACTAAGGTAAAGTCTAATATTTTGTAATTATGTGAATTTTATATTTTATTTCAAGTATGCGTGATAGGTCCGTCAATAAAAAGTAGCTTTTATGTTAATCTAGAATATAGTAAGCTTTTTCCATTTCAATTGCAATTCAAATACTTTGAGTCGTTACAGTGTGAACAAGTAACAAACAAACACACAAATTTTAACATTTATTAAATTAGTATGAATAATAATTGTGCACTTATTGTTAGATACTTAATAGGTATCTGGTTTTACACTAAGAAAATATAAATAAAAATCTACGTCGTTTCCAAGTTATTTACAATGTGGGTGTAATATATAGAGTATTTCCTGTATAATATAACTTAGATTTGCTCAATTTAAAATAAAAAAAAAATAAATAAAAAAAAGTAAGTAAAATGCGAACTCAAAAGATGGAAACAAATATTTTATGCAATTGGAGACATGTACAATATTTTATACTTTTTACGAGTCTTTCTACACTCCTTTTGGGTTTCGCCACAGTCCAGAAAAAAGAAATAGTTTTAATTTCATTTCAACAAAAAAAAAACGTGTGTGTACTTATGTACGCACGTAAGAAGTTATACTTCTTTGGCGTAACAGAACCAAAATAGCAAAGTCACAACTCTCAACATTTTTTACTATCATATTATTAATACTATTCAAATAATTTTGCGGTGACTTCAATATAACATGTTTTGTAATCAATAATACTAGTTTTGACAGAACAGCGTTAAATATAGATTATGACAGCCATATCGTAAGGAACTGCATAAGTAGATGATTAAGTTTGTAAAAGCAGTCCAGTTTCAACAAGAAGTATTTCAACAATTATTTTTTTTAATATCTTGTACTTGTCTTTTTTTTATATAAATTAAAAAAGCTGTGGAGTTTTGGTTTTTGAGAATAAGAAATCTTAAAATTCGAGGGCGCCCTGTATGATATTATGTACCTATGCACATAAGAATTGTTACTTTTTGATCATTATCTTGATGTGTTAAATATTTATGTGCGTTTAAGCGAAGCAATGAAAATGTGAATCGTCATCAATATAATGCAGTCTAACATCTAAATATAGTCAATATAATACAATAACATATAGTCATACGTTAGTATAAATTACTTTGTAAACAATATTAACTAAATGAAAATTGGAGAAGTATAATTTTTAGAGAGTTTTTAAGATTCATCTTATAATAATATCCTTGCTAATTTTAACAATGTAAAGAAATATTGATTTGACCAGTAAGCTCTCAAAGGTGCTTATCATTCTGCGCACGCGCAGATTCTGGTTCTCGATTACTTGCACTTAATACTACAATCACTTTTGACTTAACTGGATCATATTAATTTTTCCAAAAATTGTACACCCGCTCAAACAAATCTTAACCATCATGTGTTCTTATTGCTCAACCATTAAAACCTTTTTTCAAGCAAATCGTGCACGATCTTAGCGGTAGATTGTATGATCCAATTGAGAAGCGGATCTGTCAATCAGTTCACATATATATAATTAATTTTTTGTCGATGGATTAAGTTACGCCATGAGGAATTAGCCTAACAAGCAGTAGGAATTTTTTACTCGGTGAAAGTTTTAACACCCTGTCTTTAAACATTATGTTCTTGATGTTTTTAATTATGCGAAAGTTAATTGGAAATTATGTAACTGAATTCTGAAATATTTATTTAAAGTATGAAACATAAAATGAAACAAAAAAATGTTTCAAATTCCTTAAGTTTCGATTGAATTTAAAGTTCGAATTTTTGGACTACGTAAGACTCGAAAATATTTGGAGATGGTCAATAGCGTAAGTAGCAGTAATACTCTAACACTCCACTATTTTAGGAAAAAGATATAAGATGGGTATATATAATTTTGATCGTCTACATTGCTCCTCTTATGATATTTCTCAGAACTTTCCAGCCGGTTTCCTTATGATATTTTCCTTTACTCTTGAACACGAGATGAATTTTAAATATGAAACAACTACAAAAACGAAATGTGTAGTAAGGTTCGTTGAAAGTCTGTAGTACTGGAGCTTACTAGAAGGTCTCGATTATGATCTCTGTATGTATGAAATCTTTGAATTGACTTTTTGAGTAGAGTATTATTAAAACTTTTATAACGTGTTCCATCCCATATTCATGAAAAGGCGTTTTTTTTGTTTCATTTTATGTTTTGTGCTTTGAATGAGTTAAATTAAAGAACAATACATAAAATACACAAAGGTATTAAAATTACTCAACGATTATCCAAATAACTGTTATTTATTACCATTAAAATGATAGCAAAATAAAAATCACCTCGCGAACATTTATTACAGACCATAAATCCTGTTTTGGTGCACTTAACGTTTTATTAGTATGTTATATGTAAGTATTTAATTTTAAATACCATATTATGTAGGATTAATGTTTGAACTTCTGAAAATTGTTCGTGGAATTTGGTATACTAAATACAAGAGGTAGCTATAATGAAAGTTCCGAACCAGATTTTTTTGTAATGATTTTTATTTAGAAGTCCTATTTTTATTCAAATGCTTATTTTTGTTTCTATTGTTGCTCAGATCCGAAGGCAACTTCATGTATCTTCTATGTGTTTTGTAAAATAAGTCTTACAAAGCCAAAACATACTTATAAAACCAGCTTCTGAAAAGTCTCGAACTCAACAATTCTGATAATACGTATAATGTAATGAAATTTGAACATTAACATAAGTTACAAAACCTTGCAATATCATATTTTTAAGAAACACTGTTGAATGCTTTAAAAATATTCATTAAACAGTCGACTCGTCAAGTAAATTTATGACGAGTGACTCTTTATGTCATCTTATGTTAAAGAGAGAAAATTTATGCACTTTTGCAATAAAGTAATGAAGATTTTCAAGTGAATTTCATTTTACTACAACTGTCAATCATGTTTGAAGATAATTTTGTGTCCTCTTTTTTCCTATACATGATGTATAAAATTATGTACTTTATCCAACTCGTTACGGCTATTGGTAATGACTTAATATTATAATTGCGTTATCACTTCGAAGTTTTAAATAAGATATCATCGCGTGCTTTCTGTTTAACCAGAAGCTGTCTGTTTCATCATTTTATGATATGTTTGATTTTTTTTCATCATATAAATTCTTTAATAGGTATATATCATACGCTATAATCGATACCGGGAACATTAAAGGACTGTCGAAATTTTTATCATTAGCTAAAAATATAAAATAACTGTCAGAGATGAAGGCGTTATGATCGGTAGATCGAACGCCAAAGAAATCTTGTACCAGTCAAGAGCTTCAATAATTGGATGCCATTTCAAGCATTCAATCAAGAGAAATGCCATATAGCGGTAAAAATATACTTTGCAATTTTTTTATGTCGATACGCGCAAAAATTTCTCTCGTTAATCATATTATAAGCTTAGCTCATTAAATGTGCATTTGTAATTGTCAATTTCGGTATCCAAAACAATGCGAGATACAGTGACGTATTGCGTACTAATAAGGTTTATTTCTTCAAAACTTTTAATCGAGTTGCAGTCGCTAATTACTGTCTTATCATCAATCATTGCTGCGACATCGCAAATATGGGTGGGTAGTGTAAAATAAATGTAACTTTGTCGATGAAACTTTAAGTTGAAGATGGGTTGTCGCGAAATTCAATTATGCTCCAATAACGACACCGCCACGCCTCGGTACACATATTTTTTCTAAAAGCCTGTTTCACACTGCCCGTCAGTTAATCTTGAACTTAATCAATTACTCCTTTTATCTATATGTATAATTAAAGATAACCCGGTCCTGTCGTATCATGCTGCATACCAAAAGATTGAAACTTTAACATACACAACGTGCTCATATCTCGGGGGAGATGTGATAAATCTTAATAGTGTATGTGAATTTTATTTTTTTACTTTTTTTTTGTTTAATTTTTTTGTAATTAATAATTATTGGTGGCAAAGAAAGATTTTATTCAGGCTTTTCTTTTATAATATCTAAATGACTTTTTAACCCAAAAATATCAACAATGAAGTATGTATTTAGATTATCAGTTTACTCGTATATTACATAATATTAAGTCCTTATATTAAAACAACTGTACAATTTTTTACTTCTGACTTAACATTTTTATATCTTGTCTTATTTCTCGTAAAAACCGGAAATATCTTTTAACAACAGTATTTTTTAGTACGTACGTTTCTTAAGCTCCCGCGTGCTTAACTTTACTGATTAACATACGATTAATAGCTTAGCAATAAGACAAACTTTCTGATAACTTTCTCAACTAGAACTATTGTAGATGAAAACTTACTAATAATAATATCAATACTTTATTAGATTGAAATCTTGGACTTAGTATTGTACAAATTAGGATTTGTTAAATAATCGGTAAAAAAAATCTAAAATTTAGTATAGGTATTATAAAGCTCCTATAAGTTTTATAATACACTAAATTCTGGCTTAAAGTCTATGCCTGAAATCAATTTTTTCCCATAGAATTATAGATCTTTCATAGATACAGTCGTTTTCAAATGCCGGTTGTACAAACAAATGGAATTGTTTATGATTGATTATTTTTTTTATCATCTGACATTTACATGTCCGTCCGTCCATCTTTAAAATCACAGGGAATGAAATCGTGATAGGTCCAGTGAGCAATTGTCAGGTTTTGTGTTTTGATGATGATACCCGATAATGTAAAGAATTTGCTATGTTAGATTAAAATAACTGTGAATTATGTTATTTTAATACGTACATACTAATTAAAATAAATAAAATATATTTTAATGTGTTATAGATATCAATTTGTATTAAGAAAAATGCACGGCATATTGCTTAATATTTCTTTAGAAAAATGATATTTTTACGTATTACAAAATCGTATTACAAAATCGACATGTAAATCTTTATGCATGCGTTTCGAGTTCTTGCTCGATGATTGGCTCAATTTTTATGCACGATCTATATAAAGCACATGTATTTATACCGTATGTCTAAACAGGAAATGAGCTGCCGTCATTACTGTCGGTTTTACCTGTTTCATTAAACAGTAATTTTATTAATAACAAATGATTGTAATTTAGAATACGATTAATTCGTATGTTTACAACAACCGTATCAGCCAATAGCTTTAGAAATAAATCGAAAATATGAAAATGGTAACTTTGGTTATATTCATTTCGGGCAATTTGTTTCTTTAAATAGTAGGTAGTAGATTTTTAATTCTTATTAATTCAACAATATTATCACTTAAGATAACCATCGCCAAATATGTATATCTGAATGAAAAGTTGCATTTACCATATTAACGGGTACAATGTACATATGCGTATTTATTCTGTCAAGAAAGGGTTCTTATTATGACAACTTAATTTTTAAATGAACTTACAAATAACCGTAAACGTAATAAATGAGAAAGCACATCAAGAACAAAAGTAAAATCAAGAATTACAAATCCATATTGGTTATACTCCAAGGTTTACTTTCTGCTTAACATTAATTTAGGCGCCACTGATATATCTGACTCCGTTCTGTCAATCTCCAAGATTTTAAATCAACATTTTATTTGGTAGCTTTTAAAGTCGAAATCAGCCTGGTTATATGTAAACTGTTTTAAACCGAGTAGGTGACGCCAGTAGGCGTGATAATTCCTGCGGCAAATATAAGAGCTCCCGAAAACGTAGGTTTACTTTGGACAGAGCGTGGGAGAGGTGAAAGGTTAGAAATGCTGTTTTCCATAATCCAAATAAATATATTATTAGATCCAGCGAGCGATATACTGCTTTTGTATTCACGAAATCACCTATATGTAAGCGTTGAAAGCTATTTTATATATATTGTCGGATGTCTTGTTAATGCTCTTATTTAATAACTTAAAATATGCATCTAAGCTGTGACCTACTAGAGCAAGATATTGCGATAGTGATCCTGAATTTAAATTACGCCAATGTGTCATTTTAAATGCTAACCAGTCTGTGACATGGTAATCTATTTGAACTAGAACCTGTTAGATATATCAAATGCTCTCAAAAACAATGACATTCTGCATTTTTCATAAAAAAAATATCTTATATAGTTTATTAGTATTATTCTAGGAATATTTTTGAATATGATTGAAATAACTATATTATTAATACAAAAAAATATCTTCTAAAATAACATTATTAACGTAATAATATTCCTTTCAGGCTTACGAGTTGTCAACTTTGACGGGAACACAAGTCATGCTACTAGTCGCTTCTGAAACTGGACACGTGTACACATTTGCCACGAGAAAGCTTCAACCAATGATCACTTCGGACTCAGGAAAGAGACTTATTCAGACATGCCTCAACTCTCCGGATCCGCCGACTACTAGCGAGCAGAGGATGGCCGCTACCGGCTTCGAGGAAACCGAGCTCACGTATAACGTAGTAGACGACGATATGAAGGTGAGGCAATTGGCGTACGCTGGCTCCGGGCAGTATCCAATAGAGCATCACCCAGGGCTAGCCCCTTCGCCGTTGCAACAGTACCATCAACACCCCCCATGCCCGTCCCCTCTCCCACTCAGCTCGTTAGGACAACCCTACTCTCACGCACATCTATCTCACCCCCATATGTCTCATCATCCACAACGGTAGTTCAGAACTAGAGTTTACTGTTAATTGGCATCGATTTTATATCGATATATGGGAATAGTCACGTTCTAGACAAGTTTGTAAAAAGAGTACATATGCTACTATAGTTTATATACTTATTGTAAATAGTTTTTTAAGTTACATCGTTTAGAAGGATTCAAGTTGGATTTTGGACAAGTGACTTTCGAATTGTAATAAGTGTTGCATATAAATAATTGTGAATCGAAATTGACGAGTAAATCGGATTGGACGACATAATAATTACAGATTAACTATTTAAATTTTACACATCTCGTGGTCGCTTCTCATTAAAAGCAATTTATTTTAATTTTTTATCATAATTATAATGCTTAACCCAAAATCAATTTGCTTACGATCTTTAATTAATCATTCGTCAAAATCTATGAATGGAATCGATGTCTATCATCAGTGGTGTCGAAAGCGATCGGTAGCGAGTAATCACATTCAAAATCGGTTCATAATTAACGTCAGAAACCGGTTGTAAATTTCCGAATGATGGTTCAGAATTAGGAGTCGTTTCGTGTGTAACTATTGATTCGTTATTATGAATGAATCGGCCTTTCATTCTGCTTTAGCTACAGTAATCGAGACGATTTAAGCGTGCCTCAATAATAAGCGACTTCTGTACGTAAGATTGAACATCCGCACATTGCGTAGTTAAAAATTATTTATATTTTTTTAAATAAAACGAAATCCAATTTGCAACATAATGTTAATCATATAAAAGTTAGTTATACCATACTGACATTTCACGCTATCTTAATAGTTTAACAATTTTATTAGTAGTAAGTAGTAAAATAAAAATTATTCCTTTTACTCGTGTTTACCGTAAAATGTAAAAAATTCCCAGTCAGTAGCAGGTGTTGAACTAGTAAGTTTCAAAGGAGCTTTGTCGCTCCGGGCTCCCGTCTGTATGTGAGTCGGATTATAAAATTAAATTGGAAATTACTTTGAGTTAAGATATATTATCTAAATGACTTGTCAAAGCATATTTGAGTTATGTTTTAGTCGAGAAATACGATGATCTATTTTATCTATATAGAAGTAATTGGTTACTTTGATACATTGGATTAGATTAGTGCGTAAAAAAAGTGTAAAATGAACGCTAATATTAATTATTTGCAATTGCCGAGTATATGATTTACGAGTGGTAGCTTCACTATTTCCAATTGATGGGTCATTGTTGATCTCATTTTATTTCTAAGTCAACTTCAAATATAACTTGTCAGCTTTGATACGTTGAAATCGATTACGTCGCTTCTCTCGATTCGGGTGATGATAAAAATCTTTCATCGCTTGGTCCTCTTGACGTACGGGAATAACATGTCCGGGGCAACATGAATGCTCATTGTTCACTTGTTGAAAAGTCTGACCCGATTGAAATATTCACGCAGTAATTGTGATTTTGTGCGATTAGGTACAATACAATAGCATATTCAAGAAATAAAATAACAGTGTATTTAGAGAAACTCTATTTAGAGAAACATTAGCTCAATTTCTAACTTTCATAAAGTATATCATTTTTTTTAATATCAATCTATCAAAAGAGTCATCGTACCTGTGTTCGTATGTGAATTTAGTTTGTTTTTGACAGCGTTTTCTCCTGTCATAAATGAGATTGTCCTCGCATAAATTTGATAGTTTAAGTATTCTAAAGCCACATCGCGATCTGGTGAGAATATAAATGGTTGAGTCTGTGCCTGTAGCTCGGCCAACATAGGATGCTCTTGCATGAATTAGCGGTATAAATGCGGAATTCGGTCACTGCCCTCACTATAGTGATCGCCTAATCTTAAATACTTTGCCGTTTCGTAACATCACCACGTTTCACTTTCAGTGTCTTAAAGTCTTCACGTAGTATAGATAGTATCGTTACACTACAAGACGTGTATATAATTAAAAAAATCTTTCGTTTATCGTCGTGGACATTTTTACTTTTTTATTCCATCTGGAGCTTGCTCTCGGTGAGTCATAACGTATTCCGCGCGACACGCGTCTATTCTAGACGCCGCTCGTTATATGTCTCGCACCTCCCTATATTAACTTATCAATACCATTGTTTTGATAAACGCCCGGACAATTTTTGTTGACTCATCTCATTGTGTGGTATAATTGTTGGTGTATAAGCCGATTGCTCAAGTCTGGCGTGATTTAACAATAAAGCTAATTTGACTAATAGGTGCGTTGTAATCGTCGCCGCGTGTGGTTTAAGGATTAGCTACAATATCATCGGTCCGTACTGTTCCTTTAATGAGCGCCTCTCTAAAGCTATTGTTCTAGTTTTTGTTTCTTTATCTTGCTTGTATCTTGATTTCGGTTTGCATGGGTATCATTATTTCAACTTTACTTTTAATGTACTCGTATGGTTAATTCATTTATCGATAGATATGCTTCGCTGATTATTTGAAAGCGTTGGCTTATAAAGTGAAAAAGTAATTATTCAATAGGTAATTCAATTAAACATTCTACTAATGTATTGAATCAATTAAATTTTTACATGAATTCTTATAAAAAACGTATTTTACACCAATGAGTTATATCTACCTATTAATGAAACGACGTAGATCAGTCTTTAAAATTCTTTAATCTTTGTAAGAATAATCGCTTTAAATACCGGTGTATCCTGTAATTATCCTGTCCGCCGACCTCTTTAACAAAGTGTACCCACAACAACTGCGATATAAGGGTAATAATCGTATAATCGATCTCACTGTGTCGTTATATGCTGGGCAAATTAAGAGATTTTGAGCAGTTTGGATATTTCTTATGCGCGACTTGCGCTGTCATCTCGGTAATGGTACCGGGAATTAATCGCTGTGGAAGGATGTAAAAAGACTATTTGTGACTAAAATAAGTATGACATATTTAATAAAATTAACGTGAGATTGAAATTTACCTTTAGTTTTTAATTTAATTTACTTGTAAAACTACGCTGTAAATTTTATTATAAAAAGTACATAATTTTGGCCATGCAAACATCAACAACAGAATATTTAATAAAATAATTTACCTCAGAATCGGTTAATAGACAGCTCAAATAATTTAATATTATTTGAAAGCTAGCTTTTTTATATACTAAAATCAGAGAAGTTCAATTTAAAAATTAAGTTCTTTATATGATATTGAGCGTTGCATAACGAGTCCATATATAGGTCATTGGAAGTACGTTTGATGAGCGATTCCGCATCGACGTTATTTTGAGGCGCGTTCGGTATTATTTTAGGAGCTTTCGTCCACTCCTTGCACTATTACGGTAGACCTGCCCGCATTTCTGTTGCATAATTCAGACACGAACTCCGCCGTTTGCATTCCGATACTTGATATGTGCTTTCACATGTATTTATGTACCAGATTTTGTGTCTTCGTAATGTTCGTCGAATAAATAAATTGTGTAGGCACAAATACAATGGGCGAGCCGGCGTCCCTCGTTACGTCGGCGAATGTAAAGTTAGCTTCTTGGGTCAGCTTGTCAGGTTGAGATATTTCGCGGCAGTTGATGGGATCGCTTATATCATTGTTTAGGGACTTCGTTACAGACGCTACATCAACGGTTCATGTCTCTCGTTACAAATTGTCATGAGCTCGTTTAGCAAATCGGGCATGTTTTGTTTTTATTTTTGTTTAGTTAAGTTGTTTTTCTGATATTTTTAGTTTTCTTTCCTAGTATGACTATTGTGAATTTTTAAAAACTTCAACATCAGTAATCAGCTTAGTAATCCAAAATCCCAACATCATTATCTTGCGTCCATCAAACACAATTCTGCTCACATCTCCTTTACCGCAATCCTAATGATTTGCGGCGGAGGTCCTCCTTTGTATGCGTTAGGCTTGACGTTTTGTATGCAAGGTGCAGCGACGCTATCCCGTGCCCATCGGATCTAGAAACTTCCGCGACCGACCGTCCTGATTGCTCTAATTGAAATTTATTCTCTGCTCCCTGCACGCGCCCCGATTGTCCAATGCTTTCTAATTCGATAGCAATAATGAATTAGTGTATAAATTGTCATAGCAGCCCTTGTATTTGCGTCTGCATTTATGCGATCTCGTTTACTGGAGCGACAGTGGACGTGCTCATCCATTATAGATAACCGGGTATCGTCAGGAGGTTGAAGTCTGTGTCATTCGATAATTGGACCCACGATTATGTAGCCGATTGAGCTTATTTACAAACATATGTGATAAATCCCATGATTGACAGTTGATCATTGCGATATTCTTGCTTAATTTAAAATCAATTAGAATAACGCATGTAACAATATACTCGAATCATAATTAAGATTAAATGCTTTTCATAGATTAATACCGATGTGTCATTCCTGTGTGATATGGTTTCGGTTGGATTGATTCAGCGAAACGGTGCCGGCCCACTTCCTAAAACTAGACTGAGAGACGCAGATGGTTAAAATTAGGCCCGCCGGGAATAGCGTAAACTGTGCGTGCCTCGTCACCGCGCCGACCTCATGGATATTGTGTTACAGTGCAACTAATCAAAATTTCAACTATATATATTGAAAATTTTATCATTTTCTTATTACTATTAAAGTGTTGTTGAAATGTTTAATAAATCGAAAATGTTTATGATTAATCTTAATTTTTGTTACTTAGAACAACTATGACGGCAAATTTTAAAGCCGTTGTTTCGAATATGCAAACATTGTTTTCCTGTCAACGGGTGAATATACAAGTTATCTTTGGGTCATCCTTTTGTTATCTCAACGCCTAGCTCGCCGGCACAGTGCGGCGAAAGGCTCCATTGTTTATATTCCATAGCTTGTTGATTCGAAAACGTCTTCATTTTTCATAGCAAGCGAGTACTGGACGTCACTTAGTTTCAAAGTATCGTTACATTCAGGTTTGTCGGTACAGCCCGACCGTTATCTCGTGGGAAATGATTGTTGCCGGCGCGCTTTGTTAGGATGATTGTCCACTAGCGGTGTAGATGCGGCGATAGGTAGAGCCTGCGTGACAGCTATGGGAACAAAGTTGTGTGCGGATGATACTGTTGTTCTGTTAAAGGGATTACAGCACTATATGGCGTAAACTTTTGTAGTTAAAATGATTTTATTATTGCAGATATTATAAAAAAAAAAACGAATATACAAATAAAACACCATTATATTTCACTATACGGTCATTTGGATGTCACATAGATATACTACTTTGTAATATTTTGTTCATTCCTTACAAATTACAATATGAGAATAACTTGTATCACCTTACATCTAATATATTCTACAAGCGTACCTACACCGCTAACTCGAGGCTATTCAGTTTTGAAAACAAATCGTAGCCATCGATCCATCATACTTTTTCTATTGATCGTTACTAGAGCTTAAACAAAACGCTTTCAAATGGTAATCCTCGGAACGTGCCATGAATTGGTTCCGCCGTGTTTCGTGGGAAATATCCTACGAACATTTAAAATTTCAATTTGTTTAAACATTCACGTAAATGTTAGCCAATTATCTTAGGAAACCGTCTAAACTTAAATCGAAATTTTAAATTTTGCTCAACATTCTTATTATTCAGCGTATTGGGGAAGTAAATGAAGATCAGATCAAACGATAAACATCAATAATGTGGGTCATTGAATAACTTGTTTGTATTTTGAACAATTGACCTTATATGGCCACCTACAGGCGGTGATATAATCGCTTTTGCTTTGCGTCACACGTGGGCGGCGTCCTTCCGAAACGCTGGCGCCGATCGGCTAATACCTTTTCTATCTATAAACAAGTAGAAGTCGTCTTACATATTTGGTCTATTTTAAAATGATATGCCTTCACTATTCTGTTCTTAAATAATATATAAAATGTATAAAATCAAATCCAAATATGTCTACTAAGTACAAAGTGACGTTAAATGTTTACGAAATCTGAAATGATGATTTTACTCTAACTTTATAAAGGTAATGCAAAGCAATTGTACTTAGCAAAATCATATAATATTGAGGAACTTATGTTACGTGCTTAAATAGTAAGTCAGCATAAATCTTATGGCAGTTTGTTATAAATGCGCACGCGCACCTTGCACTCAGATGATTTATATATGGTTAGTTAAACTCATAAAACATACTACAAATTTATCTTTAAATGCGTATATATAATAATTGTATAAGTTACTTACATTTTTCTTATTTAATATTATATATATCGTCAGTCAACAATAAATTTTGAAATTTTACTTGAATGAAAATTTATATGATGCAAAGCCTACCTAATCTTAAAAATATCTATCGCCGTGCATATCTGAAACATGATTGTTTCTTCAGGTTGCGTCATAAAATGGAAATATAAATTGTCTTCCTGTATTTAGACGATTTGAATTCATATTGCAATGTATACGAGTTTAGCCACTATTGTTTAACAGTATAGTGAAATATTAATGGAATTTATTACGAATACTATAAGTTTTCTTCTTATATTATTGAATGAGCATACTACACCCGGTTATCAATCAACGGCTTAATTTGTTTTTGGTCTTTTATTCAGTGATTTCTTCGCCAATCTCGTCATGACGTGACATGAATCTTAAATTTTGCAACACGTGTTTCAGTGTCGCGATATTTTCTCAATGAGTTCTTGTGTAGAAATCCACTAGAGAATTCCAATCTTCAGTTGCGTCATTCTGAATCGAAAGTGGTAATAAACTTACTTAAAAGCCTTGGCAGTGTTGTATCAAGTTTTGTTGATCTGTGACATTGTGGAGATTGTCTTGTCTATTCCGTTTCAGCAAGTGGCGATATCATATCGTTAGATAAAGACGCAAGATTCAATCTCGGGCTCTCACTTCCGTCCGCCTACGGCAGCGCAAACGCCGCCCACGCAGCGACTTAAAAATTGCAATAGTACTCTTCCAGGCAATATTTCTTTTATTATTATCGTATCATTACAATACAATTTAAAAATAGGTATGCTAGCGTAAATTCACAAATTCTTTAAATTTTCCCTTTGGACATTACGTTAGCTTTTATTAATGGTGTTTGAGACGTTAATTTTAGACTAAATTTTTTTGAAAACAACAATAAGGAGTTTTATATGGATTACGCAATATAATATTTCAACATTTTTATACGTAAACTTTCTGTTGGACATTCAAACACCGGCTAACTGTTGTCGTAAGGATGACATCAACACGTAGGTGGCGCGAGCTATAAAACGCGTTTCCTACCACTTTGTGTTAGAGAACCTTTCGAAATTGCTGCTATCCTCCTTAAATTATGGCTTAATTCGGATCACTTTTCTGTTGTAATGATATCCGATCTGTATTTTGCAATAACGGTACGGCGCTGCCCATTTTAAAAAGTCATGGTCCTCGTCGAAAACATTTTCGCATAATGACAGTGGATGGGGTCGCATCAAGCTTATATAATTTATTGTGGTTCTTTACGAATTATTTTTTAAAGATCATATTAATTTGTATGCCCTTTATTTCGTTGAGAAATGTTTACAAAAACGTCCGTTTAAAAAATTGTCAATTTCTTAGCAAATGCAAGTTTAATATTTTGCAAGGTGTTTTCTCCATTCAAGGTTTAGCTATTTAATGATCATTATAAGTTAACATTGTTAGCATTTGTTTAATTTCGCTTAAATTATATTAACTAATAGAAAGATAATGTTTATCTCCAACTAGAATCCTCGTAAACGCATGGAGACATCTGCGAGTCATTTTAATAAAAGCATCATAAATAGTCGACATCAGAAAGGAACAATACACAGTAGTCGAGGGCTGGCAGAGAAACAAACACACACTATAATATGTATACATGAACGTGACTCGATTTACCAAATCAAAAGAGACGCGAGGCTTAAGTTAACATTTTACATTCGCTATGTAAATTTTGTTTATAATTCCGCGTTTTTACTGTAAGATTTTATTCTAATGCATTTTACTCGATTAATTCTCAGGCCATTAATAAAGTGCCATCGTCTCTATAGTATTTAAGTACATCGAGGTTGATATTTCGAAGCATCGATTAGGTTTTAGGTTCATTTGCACTTTCATCCTCATTTCATGATCATCGTTGATTTCACCCAAGCCATTACCTACTCAAGTTCAGTTAAATATTTGCAAAATATAAATTGTTGCTAAATTATCTGGTGCTGTTGCAATGGTTCATACTATATTAGGTGATCTCTTCGCATTAAAATTGTTCTGATTTTATATTTAATTTTAAATATTAATATATTTTTATAATGTAGTTAATATTAGTTACGTCCGTTCGGGACGCAGTCCTGTGACATTGATACCTGTATTAAAGTAACGTAACATTCCCAGTTTGCGCTTTCGTGTCCATAACAGTGTTTGTGATCCATCCAACGTAACGTATATTAGTTTTAAGGCATGATGTGTGTTTTTTGAACGAATGACTCTTAAAACTGTTAAAGTATCGGCTGACGCTTCATTAGTGTATTTTATGAAATTATTGGTGCTATATTATACGTGTTATGAAAAAATTAAACTTATTTAATAAATAATGAAGAGTTGATCGATCCTGATAGTCGTGTCTAGTACTTTAAGACTTAATATATTAGTCAAAAGTACCAGAGCGAATGTGAAAAGACATTTGACGTTAAAACATAATAATAAATTAATAATTTAGTTGTTAAGTAATTAATGTATCCTAACATAGAGCGGCGTAAATGAAAAGACTGTGGACCGGTGTCTTCTTAGTGCCTTACATAACCGTGAGGGAAAAGTACGTACTTAAAAGTTGTGTCCGAACCAGTATTATTTTGCAGCCTATAATGGAATTGAATTTGAGGAACAAGTTTTTTGAATTATTAGTAAATAGGTTGAAAAAGAATCTCAGGATAGTTTTTGGTCGGCACCCAATTCTTTATCTGTACTTATGTTAACCAATCACTAGTCTGAATGGTCAATAAAATACTCAAGATTCAACTCAATTCACTATTAAGCAAGTCTTCAGAAGTCATGACAAATTTTGAATCAAATATTTTATAAATGTCCCCGCGATAGAATAGATATTTATTTATGAAATGTGCATAATATTGTATATGAAAAATTTACTTTTATAAACGGACAATCTTTTAAACGAGTACTTGATATATGCCATAAATAACGATAATATTTAGTTTCATAAACTTAATTCATAGCGTTTGTATCATTATTAAAGTAATAAATGCTTTAGTGACTCAAAATTCCGGTCACGATACAAAAAAATCAGCAGCTTATGTTTAAATATGAAATTAAGTTTTCAACGGACTTTTATTGCATTTTGAGTCGATTATTCATCGGCCTCTGATAAATGTGCGACGTGCAATAATTCAATTCTCGTTTAAAAGGTTGTTCAATGTGCAAGTCTACTTCGAGTGTGCCGGATGAGTCCGGATGTTGTTTTACAATCGCTAGTTATAAATTGGCGTAGTTAGCGCCTTTTTTTGTTTACTTGTTTTGGCTTTTTAATTTATACACTTGATTGAGCTCTGTAATTATATTTGAAATTGACCGTTTGTTATCAAACATGAAGCCAGTTGGATACGATAATTCTGTAATAATAACTGCAAAAGGAACTAACCTTTTAGCGCTTAATCTAACTAACCGCTAAAACGTTGGTTCCTCTTGTATTTAGTGTCGCAGGAAAAGAGTTGAAATATTCAATGTTGCAATTAAATTTAATCACTGGGCATAATATTATATTTGTGAATTTTTTAGAGACTTAAGTGGTTGTGAGGACCAACTTGTATTTAGTTTTAAGTTCGTCCACGACTAACTTAGTAAAGATATACGATAAGTAGCTTTTGAGGATTATCTATTGAAATGTATACCCAAAAGTGACTTTAAAAGGTAAAGTGATAGAAATAATACCTAAAGACGCTAGATCATTGTTACTGTAAAATACATTTTTTGTAAATATGTACAATAAAGTAACAGAATAAGCAAGAGTAATTTTAATACTAGATACAATGTTGTACAATTTTTTCTATTTAAATATTTTTTGAAAGATTTAATCTACACTATTTTTAATAATGAACTATTTTATCGTTTCGAATAATTTATATTATGCGTTTGTACAATCTCGTAGACAAAATGAAGGAGACATGAAAGATTATAAAAAATAATAAAACGTTAAAAAATTTGATCAGATTTTATATTGCGATTAATTTTAAGTTACCTTACCTTTACAACCACCATCGGACTTTGGGAACATGATTCCTGTATGCCGTCCTGTGCCTTTAATCAAAGTTTCATCTTTTACTGCAAAAATGGCTTACATTTTTAATTTACTACATATTATTGAAAATTTCAATTGCTATATTGAAACTTTAATTAAGGCATCGTATAAAAATATCTGTGATTAGGGGTGGCGCCCGAGGGGCCCCAGTTAAGGTACCTCATTATTTCATCGATGTACGTCACATGACTTAAAGGCCTAAAGACATGTGATCGTATTCGCTGGAATTTTGGTGTATTTTAATTTCGGACGTCACCAAGTGGGCCATACAGGACATCTTCCTTCTAAAATCAAATATTTCATGTCCAATTAATGTATGGTCTTAGTTTCCGTTATTATTTCAATTATTCAAAGAGGTGTGTCCGATAGTGTTTGATTTTATCGATATAAATCGACCATTTCGACATCACTCGATGGGACGTCCCTCGGAGGTATCTCGAAGCGGTCATTTAATAGTTTTTTAAGTACGTCGATGCCAAAGCTGTTCAGCCTGCCCCTATAATTACTTTCGCCCCGTCCAACACGAATATTGCAATCGCAAACCCGGTGTAATTGCTCAATGATCCACCTACAAGTTTTCTCGCGTGGAAAGGCGGCTGTAACAGCTTTCTTCGACTACACTCGATGCATAGCGTAAGATTGGCCAATCTTTCTGAAAACAAATATGTGAATAGAAAACAGAAAACAGAAGACTGCGACAAGGTAAGTGGTTTATTATTTAACCTTTAACGACTAACATCATTAAACTTGTTTTTGTTCACGTGTGTTTTTCGATGTGCTTTTTCAGATTTACTTCGTACAGGTATCAATTGGATAAAGTGATGTGGAGGATATAAATTTAATATTTAATGTTACACGACTTTGACAATGAGAATTTCGCGAGAGGAGAGATTGTGAACTTTTTTATTGGACATTAAAATGAGAACGACTTTACAATGCAAACTTTATTCGTATTATGTTTCGACAGTTATTTACAATAAATAGGCACTTAACCTTAAAGTATTTGTATGAACATTTATAAACATCAATTTAATTATAAATTATTTAAGGAAGACATTCATTCCTTTAAATTTTATTCTTCCTTAATTCAATCTTATTAGTTTATTTACGTGGCGATGTTGTTTTTTTTTCATAATTTTTACTTAAACGTACGTGCTTCTTATATATTACAAATTATCCGAATACTTTACCGATTTATAAAATTATAAAGATAGTATTTAGCTTAACATTATTATCGTTCACTTACAATTTTCAAAAGCACAATATAACATTACCTGGCATTTGTATTAAAAAGGTTAACGTAAAGTGCTTATTTTTCCACAATCGTTTAACCGTATATTAAAGCCGACACCAAATTATCTGGGGTCAGTTTAAAGTATCCGTTTAAAATATTGTGACGCTTCGTGAATAATCTCTACTACGTGCGCCTACTATATTATGCATACCAGAATGACTTGGCCCCTGTTCGTCTTCAACACGTCCCACTGTTTTGAATATTTTGTGGTTCCGTGTAACTGGTCCAGTAATTTCTCCTGATGATAGTCGTTTCAATGGGTCAGATTTACGACAGAACGTGCAGTAGTTCATCGTTTTGCGGTCTTTATCTCCTAAGTCGGTGTGTTCTAACGCTTATAATATGCAGATCTGTACGATTCACAATAGCTTCTAGATTGTATGTATTAATTTTATTTGAGACAGCTTGACGTGTTGGGTTAAAATGATTAATAATAGAAAATATGTCACCAGTTGTATAAACAATGAGCTGTTTAGAAATTTATAGGCCTTCAATTGAATCTTGTTTGTCTCTTGAGTTGACGCATTTTGCTTTTATGGATGATGGATTTATAGATGTAGGAATTTAGAATATAATTTTAATTTAGTAGCAGTAGCAATACGATGTAATAATTTTTAATTAGTAAGTATATTTATTTTATTTATTTATTTAGTTAGTTTAACACCTGGACAGCAGTATTTTTTATCTATTTGAAGCGTGCCTTATAAAAACTAAACCTATTACGATTTATGCTAAGATGAATAATGAGCTGATAATTTTTTTTAATTCTTGATTTCTTTCATAATTCGCACTGATTATTCACAGCAGAAATGATGTAATGATAATGATGTTATTGAATGATTCTACGGTTATAAATCATTGAGTAACCTTATTTTTAAAATGTAGTAAAATTTGACGGAAGAATTAATAGTTACTGTATATGATTAGTTCTAAAACTACATTTTTTTATTCTATATATTTTGTTATTGTATTTGAATCTAACTTAGAGATTAAGAAAAAGTATTTCGATTTTTAAATGTTTTATCACATTTAAAAATAAAAAAGGAATGCGATTTCAATTAAACATTTAACCGTTCAATTTCGATCTGTTGACGCTTGACTAGACTTTTTGCATTTTAAAGTGAGTAATGTGTGATAGAAACGAGAAGTGAAAAATGCCTGAGGTAAAATCACGAACGCTTTCCCGACAGCCTGACCGTTTGTTTGATCGTGTAATTAACACTAATGGTCTGTTTTTACTGTCGCCAATCTTTAATGGAAACAATTGTAATTTTTGCTCTTAACTTTAACAGGTAAAAAAGTTTAAATGATCTTCACTGTCTCGCTTCCTAGTAGGAATTATAAAACTACGATAGCCAATAGTGTTAGTTATGTCATTAAGAAAAGTTCTATTTTTCTATACGCATTTATTTATTTGTACTTCATTGCACGTCACAAATTAAACTACTATTTATTTTTAAATTAGTACTTGTACTGCAGTCTAGTTATCCCTATTAATGTCATGTCCAGTAAGTGCATTTGCATTCTAGGAAATAAGTCAGCTCCGTCTGAGAATTGTTTCTTTTTTAAGATTTTCAAGAACTAATATTTATTCAATTATTATTTCAATGTAGTTAGCAGTTTCACCTGGTGTGTTACTTTGAGTTGTTTAATTGTAGCGGGACTCGATAATCCAAGTAAAAAAAGAATTTTATATTATTTTATGTTATACTATTCATTATTCTCTTAGAAAACATTAAAACTGTTGGTTTTTTCTCACGGCACTTAACTCGTCCTAGAAAGAGCTTAGGAATTCTGTAGTCGGTGTCGTAATTTGTTGAAAGCGTGATTAAAAGCATTCCGGATTATCAAGTACTTGTATTTCTTGGAAAGATGGGTCTAAAGTGTCCTGGTAGTGTAAGAAAACGGTTAAAATCGACATCAGTAAAAAATAGCTGTCTGTAAAATGTCGAGTCTATTGTAGGTTTTTTACTTTTTATAGGATCATTATTGGGGCGATTTTCCAAGTTATTTATCCATTGGCTGTTTTCAAGCTATTCAATGGAATGTATCGGCATTCTCATATCTTCTGCTAGTTATCCGTCAATCACGTACTGAAGTATTTTTTTTATATCTGACTAATGTCCCATGGCATACACTGATATACTGGAATTAATTGGCACTAATTGAGATATAAATAAAAACATTTATGATCAAAATGATATGGTTCTAGTCTTTTGTAAAAGTAGACTATTTAGGGGGAAGGGATTGTGAGGGATACGAATAAGATGTAATCTTTAAATATTGTTTTTAGGGTTCCGTACCTCAAAAGGTAAAAAAGGAAGCCTTATAAGATCACTCTCTTGTTCTCTGTCTGTCCGTGTGTCTCCACCGATTTTCTCAGGAACGGGTGGACCTAGCAAGTTGAAATTTATACCAGATACTGAGGTCTATAGTCCCTATTAGGTGATAAAAATCAAGGTCCTGAGTCAATACGATGAAAAGATAAGGCAGATTTAGATTTTCGCGAAAACTCGTAAGTACCGAAATTTACCTTAATTTTCAACTTTTTTATTTTCGGAATTTTTCCTTTACTTGTGCTGTAAGTCCTTGCTTTTAACCAAAATTGACAATTCTAGATCAACCGGAAATACAATATAGATTTTGGGTCGAAAAATTACAACAAAGATTTCCTACAAGTTTGTACGGAATCCTCGGTGGGCGAGTCCGACACGCACTTGTCCGTAATTTCTTAATTGTATTGAAATGACAAATTAATTTTTTATTCTATAGAATCATAATATGTCGTTTCGATATATATTTTAGGCTTCTTTTCTTAGACATTTCGTCTAAGCTCCTTGTATAGATCAGGCTAACGAGTAGATAATATTAATGACTAGCATTGTCCGCGGCTCCGCCCGCGTTCACATGACCAAAAACCAAATTCTTAGGTTTTACATATTAGTATAGGTACTCTTACATTGTAGTTTTTGTATTTTTCGTAGAAATGAGATATTTTCCCGCGGTAAAAAGTATCCTATATGTTGACCTGGTTAACCAGCTATCACCATACCAAATTTCATCAACATCCCTCCAGTGGTTTTTCTGTGATTAGGTAACAGACAGACAAAAATTCTAAAAACTATAGATTGTTGTATCGCTAATAATGTTAATTTCAATAAGATTTTACAAAAAATATTTAATGTACAGATTCGACTTCGTTACAATTTTATTATATGTAGAGATTAATTATTGTTTGACACTTTGGTTTAAAATAAATCGTCTTTCTGCAATAAAGTATTTGCTATGTAGTCTGTTTGCTATAAAAGAGCGATAAAACATCAACAAACATATAAATCAATAAATCTATACAAACATGTACAGTTATTTTTTTTTAAATTGTATTGTAAAATCTTGTTCGGTAAAGGATTTGGCACGCGGTTAAATTATAATCAAGTTCCGATGTTCCAAGTAGCATTAAAGATAATAATTTTAAGTGATTTCTCGCCCGCTGAAGAACAAACAATGTGTGGTATATTATTATTATAATGTGCTAAATAATTGAATAAAATGTATACTTATTGGTGAAAATATCACTTGTAAGTAACATGTACGTAATAATAAAATTGGTCGAGTTATAGGTCAGGTCAATACTTTCCAAGAGTTAAGTGATGATGAAAAGAACACCTTCATTTCACTTAAAAGAAATTTTGTGTTTCTATCAATGAATAAAACTTGTATGAAAAATCCATTACAATTTTATTTTTATACATTTAATTGCTGTACTATGGATAGATATTATAAGAGTAAACACTCGTTCTATCTGCCACGTTTCTAACTTCAAAAATGATACTCTTCCGTAAAAAATCACACCTTTAAAACAACACCTTTAAAACACCTTTTAAATTTAATTTGTTTTAGGATAAATCCCTAATAAAAATAAACCCTTAATAAAAATATGTTCATCACTTAAGTGAATCAGATTCACTTGTAAATTTAATTTGTATTTACTTACATTATGTAACCAAAATAAATTATCTTTATGTTTTAGCAGAAAAATATAAACTTACGTTTTTAGACTCCGATCACTTTAATTCGGTACTGTCATGAAATCCATTCCTACCTATAAAGTATAAACCTTTCTGCCAAACAGATTCTTCGATTTCTTCAAGAACTTCGAAATTTCGCGTTTAATCAATGAGTGAAACTGTCGCTCTCATACTCGTATAAATAGATATATATTGTGATGTAACAATATTAAAGTATTACCTATAGCGTATAAGTTTTCCTATTATCTCTTCTGCAATATAAACAAATCGCCATTATTTTCAAGTTAAGCATCGTGTTGATCCCTGATCTACTATTGACCTCTCATCGGGGTGGCAGAAGATAGACGATTATATCGGATAAGATAACACAGTTCTAGACTATCTTTTAAAATTAGCCGCTGATCCGAGGGAATATTTTTCATACTGTTTTATGGAGTGAATTCGATGTAAATTTTTTTTAATTATGACATGTCATTGGTCAAATTTTCGCCAATGAGAGCTGATTTTCATGATTCTTTTTTTTATAATTGGGTCTCAAAATCGATCTAAATAAATTGAAAAATAAATTAACATTTAAAGACAATTTTAGGGACCTTATTGTTTTAAATTAATAGTGTTACAGAGTTCTATAGCAAAAATTAAGAATCTGCAAAAATTTATGTCTTGAAACTTTTTTTATTAGGTAAAGTGTTTTTTTTTATTACAAGTACATTTTTTATTAGTATTTACATAGAAGTGGAGATGCAACATTTATTATTTTGGAAACACATACTTATTACAACTTTCAAAACATTTAACAAAATGGCGTTATGGTACTAGCATTAGCCAGTATTATTTTAAATTAAGAACTTTTTTATTATATTAGTATTGTTGTACGTATAAATTTACTTTAAAATAATTTCACTACGTTTTTTAAACTTTATTATCAGTGCGACGCTATATCATATGCAACGTAATAAATAAGCTCATTAGCACTTACAAGCATAGCTACGTTGTGGGATCGCCAAGCAAATAAAAGTTAGAATCCCTTGTAGATAATGCAGAATTTTCCAAATGTTATGTATGTGAAAGACTAGTTTCGCTCCTGGCTTTGCTTGCTTCTTCCATTTCATTCTGACACGGATTTTTTATCTGTAAATTACCGATAAAAACAATTAATGTGTTATATATTATTCATCGTTTCATACATACTCTTGCTTTATCCTTTTTACAGGTATAAAAGCCTTTACTACTCTACAAAACTTTTTTTTAAAGAAAAACAAGCAAATAAATAAACACATTTTCGCATTGTAAGGATGTATCATTATCAAGAAAAGAATTACTTCCACAAACCTATTTCATACTTAAGACTAATGGTTATTTTTAAACTACATGGAAATATTAATTAAAACATTCAAATGAATAATTTGTATTCATACAACATTCATACAAAATTATATAAACCCATCTGCACCATTTATCTACACCATTTACATTGTTGAAATGCTTAATCATAATACTCCTGCGATAAGCAATTACCTGAGATAGTGTTGACAGAGTCTAGCCATTGCAGAAATTAAATTGTCCGAAGACTGCTCCTTTAATACTATATATGTATGTTTACTAGCGGAACCCGCGGTTTTGCTTGCGCTGAAACTGCAAATAAAAAAATAAAAGTTTAGTTCATACAAACTTTCATCCTCTATTTTACCCCCATATGGGATGAATTCGTATTGAATTTATATTATTATATTATATGGGAAGAATTGGTATTGAAAAGCATTAATACCAAGTTTATAATAATTATGATATATTTTTTTGGTTGTATTATACCATGTTTTCCTGTGGGAATGAGATAAGTTCCCGCGTTAAAAAGTATTATATGTCACTTTTCAGCTCTCCAACTATCTCGACACAAAAAATCACGCCAATCCGTCACTCTGTTTTGACGTGAAAGAAGGACAAACAAACACACTTTCACATTTATAATTTAAGTATGGAATCATGGATACATACGTCAAAATGAAGATATTCATCCAGTTTGTTTGGATAAACTCAGTCATTAACAGCGATAGGCGATAGTTAGGTGTAGTTGTTGCCCTAATTGACCGATTTTGAAAAAGACGAGTTTAATAAACTCGTATATGTTTATTTGTGTACGTTTAGTGATATCTTAACTGAATGTTAATAAGTTTTTTTTAACTTATAACTAAAGACCATTTCATTATTTTTAAAGAAAAAAATCCACTGTTTATGATTCAAATTGGTTTCCTTGTAAAGTTGTGTTGAAAGCGATGCAATTTTTAGTTAGTATATTTAGTTAGTATACTTAATTTGGATTTAAAAATGATATAGTTACGAGTATTGCACTTTGTTTAACATCATTTTTTAAGACATTGTATAATGTGCATATATTAGAAGTAACAACAAAAGTATATTTAACTAGCGGAATAAGAGGAGCAGAGCTTAGGGAGACTTTCAGATTTGAGAAATTGAATAAAAAATACCCTTCATTTATTTGTATTTACAGAAAATACAGTTAATGAAAATAATATTATATTTTTAGTTAATTGAATTCGAATTATTTAGGTTCTTGGATTTCAGTCATTGTAGTCTCCCAACATGAGCATCTGCCTTTGAGGTCCAAATTTAGGACAGACAATCCAGTCTAATAAATGTAAGTAGCAAGACTTAAGACTATCTAGTGCCTACGTAGGTACGTGAAACGTAAGCGTTCGTAAGTGGAAATTTACATGCATGTAATGTAAGTCGCAAGCATTCGACTGAAGCTCAATTTGTAGTGACCCTACTTTCTGTGCCAGCGGTCGCGGGTTAGAGTACCGCTGGGGGCATTATTTGTGTGATGAGCACAAACGTTTATACCCACTCATGGGTGTCTTTATTTATAATATGTATATTTTTATAGTTATATATGTGTAGTGTATCAACTATCTGGTGTCAATAACACAAGCCTCGTAGCTTACCGTGGAACTAGACGGTGTTGTGTGTTAATGTCCCAACATATTTATTATATTTTTTTATTTACTAATATAGTAATATAGCCACAGTATATAGTAAGCGTGTATAATGTTTAGGACGTATTGACAGAGGAATTACGGGCGTCTGCTAATAGTGAATCAATCTTGTAATTGCTAAACGAGTTCCCTTGTAATTCTTGCAATCATCTTGTCTCCTATGATAAAACGCCAGGTGCGGTGTCGAGCACTTTGTTATTGATATATACGAGTATAAGCACGTCCCTGCAATGTTAGAATAGATTTTTTTGTTTTATAAAAGAAATTAGTAATTAATTTTTAATTTTGTGTTAAGCTCTGCATTAGAGAAATTACAATACTGTCTTATTTTTCGCTTATATGTTCTCCTCCCATAGGAATAACTTAATGTACCGCTAATGTAGTGCCATATTCCACCATAATTTCGTTCACGTCGTTCTGCTTTGTTCCTGCGTTAAAAAACCAACAGACATCTATACATATATTAAAATTGTAACAAAGCCGAATCTGTACATTAAATATTTTTTGGAGAATCTTATTGAAATAAACATTATTATCGATACAGAGGCCGAATCTATAGTTTTTAGATTTTTTGTCTGTCTGTCTGTTACCGCATCACAGAAAAACTACTGGACGGATTTTGATGAAATATGTTATGGTGATAGCTGGTTATCCGGGTCAACATATAGAATACTATTTACCGCGGGAAAATATCTCATTTTTGAGAAAAAATACAAAAACTGCAATGTAAGAGTATACTAATATGTAAATTCCAAGAATTTGGTTTTTGGTCATCGGAACGCGGGCGGAGCCGCGGGCAAGGCTAGTATTTTATATTTATAATACATATAAACATCAAGATATTTGTTATGGTTTTTTGTTTTTTCCCCTTGCTTATTAGTCACGATATTTCGTCACTATTGGAAAGGCTGTTCTAAAAGTGCAATTATGGTAAATATCCAATTTTATAACATAAAAATAACGTTAGTGATCATAAAAGGTTAAAGACATAGGTCAAACACTCTTTGGCTAGTATTATTTATATATAGGAAAATTATAAGTTGGCTTCGTCCTCGTTAAATTAAAAAAAAATCGCTCAAGTGCGGGTCGAATTCGCACAAGAAGAAGAGTTTCGTACCATCGTACATGTAGTTTTTAATAATATGGCTTTTACTTTTTCGATGATCGATTACGAATGTTAAAGAAATGTTTCTTGTATTTTTATTTTATTATTTGTTGTTATAGCGGCAATAGAAATACATACTCTGTGAAAATTTCAACTCTCTACCTATTACGGTATAAGAGACACGGCCCTCTGACAGACGGACGGACAGACGGAAAGCGGAGGCTAAGTAATAGGGTTCCGTTGGCACCCTTCGGGTACGGGACCCTAAAAAAGAGACTTGAGTTAGTAAAATCATTTCGAACGCATCTAAATTCCTACTATGTAATACCTACGTTAAGTTTAGTCTACTAAACTAAAGCTAGTTTTAACATTTCGTCGTATCGCCTAATAATACTTAAAAACCATAGGAAATACTTGTAAATTTAAATATTTACCCCATGCAGCTATAATTAGAGCAGAGGCTGATCTGAACATATTAGATATAGAATATAGGCAAAAGGTCAAACGGCTAAAATGAATAATTACTTAGACATTTGATGTAACAAAACAGTTATTTTAGGAAGCTTTTAACTTTTATGGTGTTACTAAACGAGGTTAATTTTATATTTCTCAATTCATTAATAAACTAAAAATCCATTCTTACAAGGACCAAGATTTGTAAGTGAATAAATTATGTTGTAAGTCTAGGAAAATGGCGAAATTGTTGTGCGATATTCATCACGGGGTTTTTTTGACGCCCACTTAATCATTAAGTTATTAAATCGTCTAAGGCTAAGTATGATAGATATGAGCAAATTAAAATATTTTGACAGACTTCAAAACAAACACTCCATTCGGCTGTATGTATGTATCTATCTATGCCAAGTACCTATAAGTGTAAATATTTTCGGTCGCCACGTCACGCCAAGCACGCGAAATGGCGAGCGTTTTAAGTATCCGTAACGGTATGGTGTTTTTAATTATTTTTCAACCGATTTCAAAAAGGAGGAGGTTCTCAATTCGACTGTATTTTTTATTTTTTTATTTTATGTTTGTTACCTCAGAACTCCGTCATTTATTAACCGATTTGGACAATTTTTGTGTTGTTTAAAAGTGTATACTTCCAGATTGGTCCCATTTAAATTTCAAAAAAAAAATACCACCCCTAAGGGTGGAAAAATAGCTGATGATGAATTTAACCTACTTCTAATTGTCATATTCACTTGAAACTTTGCAAGTGTTTCTATTTCCGTTGATAGTACAGTGATTCGGTATTATTGACCTGATCTAACGGTAAGGCCAGAAGGTGGATAGGTGGAACTCTTCAACGGCTAATAGTGGATACTTTGAGTTTGGGCTTATTTTGTTGGATTTGAGAAGCCTAACACGTTAGAATTCTTACTTTGCTACTACTGTCTACACTAAAAAGGGAAAAATAAAAACTTTTTAACAAAAAAATAAAAACCTGTCCTTTGGCTAAGTAATTAAAGCCTACCTATTAAATACATACCTAATCAAATATTTTCGAAATCGGTGCCAGCCCATACAAAGCAAAGAACACCGACTTCGAAAATATTTGATTAGGTGTGTATAGTAAATGAAAACTACCAATCAGTTATTTTTTACTTTTTAGTGCTTTTGTTTGAAGTTGGTTTTTATTTTTTTGTTAAAAAGTTTTTTATGCCAAATTTTTCTTTGTTGGAGCTGAATTATTTTTGTTAAATTATATAACAATGTAAGCTATGGTATAAAAAAATCAAGCATATTCCCTATTATTAATACTAACATACCAATTTTTATAATTCCTTTAAATGATCAATTTTTTCTAATTTAGAACTGCTTCTATGGGATCATATACATTATACACGTCCATAATTTATGTGTAAATTAGAAGCAGCAATTTTACTTCTTTTAGTGAAACAATAACTTTTAAATTGACTTGAAGTCTATGAAGGTACACAACTTTTTTAGTCAAAAAGTAATTACTATAGGCGCTGATCTCAGATATACTTTTCACCATGGAATGCTAGTTCGTAGAAAAACGTAGATTGTCTAGGCATTGCTGCTGATTAGAGAAGGCGAAAAAGCCAATATTTGCTTTTTTAAAAAAATAATGTTTGTTTACATTTTTAAAAATCTAACTTGTGACTTACCCTGGCTTCGCTCGCACCTATTGGCAAATTTTATTACTGACTGTAAGACTAAGTGTCACTCTAGGTTATAGTACAGTAGCGGCTCACCCTCGCATCGCACGGGTTCGCCTCTAGGAAAACAATAGCGAACCTATCCCACCTGAACTGTACATTATTCCGGGATAAAAAGTAGCCTTTATGTTATTCCAGACTATAATCTATCTCTGTGCCATCCAGATCCGTTAAACTGTTCTGGCATGAAAGAGTAACAAACACCCATACTCACAAACTATCACATTTATAATATTAGTATAGATGTAGGTATGTACTAAATTTCATGTAAATTCGTCCAATCATTTAAGCGCGACGAAATAACAAACACACCAACATACAAACTTTGAGTTTTATTATAGTTGTGTGATATTAAATTATCTTATAATATTAAATGAGCAATTCTTGTACATTATTTCCTGTATCTCGGAAACGGCTAAAACGATTTTGATCTAATTTTGTATTTAGATAATGTTTTTGCTTTTTAAATTTATCTTTAAAGGTATTTTTCTTAAAGAAAGACAACTTTTGAATATACACGATTTAACAATTAAAAAAAAAACGTCGAGCGTAGCTCATCCTTACTTTAGCGCACAAAAAATCCTTAGCAACACTGTACCTATGTTAGAAGTGTGATGTTCTCCTAGCCGATTCTGGCTACGGCGGCCAGTCTCATTGAGATTAGCCAACTGCGCAGGAGATATTGTAGTGCACAAGTGTACGCGCAGACACAACATGCACTCTCTATTTCTGTCATTCTCATACTCCGGTGGGACGACTGCTCGACACGACCATTGAGAGTTAAGGCGCAGGACCGACGGCTACGTGCCCTCCGAGGCACGGGGGTGAAACACCGCCAACTTCCCAACTCCGGGCTGTTACTGAGGCTTACTATAGGAGAAAGACTCAATAACTAAACTGGGCCCGACCTGGGACTCGAACCCAGGACCTCTTAGTGTGCAGACGTACATGCTAGCCACTACACCACCGAGGCAGTTAGTGTTAGAGGTGTAAAATTAATAGAACTAATTTAGTTATACAACGCAGGAAACGGGAAAATATTCCGTTTCAAAACAAAATAGGTTAACATTAGTTTATATAAATAAATGTATTGCGTGCTAAGTGGTGTTAAATGCTAAATTATTTTATACCATGATTTTAGTTATACGAATTTATAACTTTACTAACTTAATTATGGCTTTGCTCACGGGATAAGCGGGATGGGGTATGAAAGATTACTCTATGGCCGATCCCAGGATGCAATCCATATCTTTGCCAAATTTTATCGAAATCTGTTCAGCGGTTTAACCGTGAAAAGGTATTAGACCGAGTGACTTTAACATTTTTTTTATATGTTGGGACATTAACACACAGCTCCATCTAGTTCCGTGGTAAGCTACGAGACTTGTGTTATGGATACGAGATAGTTGATAGGTACATATCTATATATATATATATATATATATATATATATATATATAATATATCTATAATATAACTATATTATAGATACAGAGGCCGAATCTAGTTAGTAGTCGAATATAGTTTTTAGAATTTTTGTCTTTCTGTCGGCCTGTGAACGCATCACGAAAAAAACACTGGACAGATTTTGATGAAATTTAGTATGATGATAGCTGGTTATCCGGGTCAACATAAGGATACTTTTTACTGCCGGAAAATATATAAACTTCAAAAATTAACCAGGGACGAACCTGAGCGAAGCGAGGGTGAGTCGCTAGTTACGATATAATATTCTAAGATGACGAATACACAGTATTTTAGAGTATATCTTGAGAACATGAATCGTACAACGTATAACACTTTGATCAACACATAAATAATATTGTGTTATATTTTTTTTATTTTTCACACTTACATCTGTCAACTGGTTTAAATTATTTCTAGAAGTTATAAATTTGCATGACATATTATTCTATACATTTATTACATATAACAACTTACGTAGCAATAATTAATACAAATGTAAATACCACATATAAAAAAAAATCCTATCGCTTTATAAAAACTGTATGGCAATTAATATGTCGCCTACGCACTTGACGTGTGATTATATTCTCAGTTCAATAACAACACCAACACCTGGCAAATAATGCTGTATAATATTTAAGAATACTTTAATTTTTCATCTTTAATTTCTAGAGATTCTGGTGTCATTTATATTTATACTTAACTAGCAGAACCCCGCGGCTTCGCTCACGCTAAAAATCTGATATACGTATTGTTTTATTTATTATTTTAAAGGTAAGGTAAGGTAGGTTTCAATTTTATACAAACTTTCATCCCCTATTTTACCCCCTTATGGGATGAATTTTGAAAAATACCGAAACGCGTATTTATTTAATTATATTGAAGAAGCGTTAATACCAAGTTTCAAGTAATTCTGATCATAAATATTTTTTTGGGATGTATTATAATTTATAACTTGATTTCCCTTAGGAATGACATAATCTCCCGCGGTAAAAAGTAGCCTATGTCACTCTGTTTCGACGTGAAAGAAGCACAAGCAAACAAACACACTTTCACATTTATAATATTATATAGTGTATAGTATAGATAATATGTATAGTTGTATAGTCCATCCCATTTATATTATATAGGTATTTGAAAGTATGGATGGATGGATATTTGTTACTCAATCACCGTATAATGGCTCTGAGTGAAATTTGGCACACACTTATTGACTACAGACTCTTTGCTACATTTCAACTGTTTATAATAGCATAAGATTTAATATTTCCTGTGTGGAAATCAAATAGATTATGGCAGCATTATCAAATCAAATTGTAAACCAAATTCAATGCTAGTCCAAGCCATCCAACATTGTTTCATCTACAGACGTCGATATTTACGATTTTAATTGCGACCAATAAAAATGCCAAACGCATCATCGCACGTATATCTAATGGGTGCACATATGCATAATGTATGTGATTTAAATCAACCGAGTGACATGAATATCTGGTGATATGTAGATGGGTTGAGATCGCAAGTACTCACACACGTTGATCGAGTTTGAAAATAAATAATAAATAAATATGTTGTAAAATTAACACACAGCACCATCTAGTTCCATAGTAAGCTACGAACGAGGCTTGTGTAATGGATACCAGATAGTTGATACACTACACATATATAACTTTAAATACATACATATTATAAATATAAACACTCATGACTGGAGTACAAACATTCTTGCTCATCACACAAATGAACGCCCCTAGCGGGACTCGAACTCGTGACCGCTGGCACAGCAAGTAGGGTCACTACAAACAGAGCCAAACGTTTCGTCGAATGCTTGTGACTACTGACTTACATTACATACATGTATATTTCTACTTATTATACTCGTATTTATTATTAATGTATATTGATGTTATTCTTATTCATCCCCATAAATAAATAAACGTCTTTTTGCTGGGCTATGTAGCCATAAAAATAGAAACGTACAGGTTTTCCATTTTCTTGTTGGTTTGAAGCAGTTGACTACTTCGCCAATGTCATGTAGAATAGGACGTAGTTATGCAAAATAGATCCAACCACAAAAACTTACTTTGAGAAAATTGTTTTTAAAATTGTTATATCAAAATAACAAGACTATAGTTTTTTTTATTCTTCTTAAATATTGGGTATTATATCTTCTTTTTGTATCTGTTGATATGTAGGTGCTATTCATGACAGTAACTCAAAAAACGGTTTCCATGGGCTGGATCAATTTTTCATAACTAAGTCCAGTTAAACAAGGAAGATTGGTCGGTAAAAAAAGATTATTATACTTTATAAAATAAATAAATACAGAATAAAAAATAAATTCATAATTAGAAAAAATAAGTTGTTAATAAAATCTAATTATTTTACAAATAAATGTTAGCCTATAATATAATTCCATTACATTTACATAACATTTTCTACATAAAAAAATAAACAGGAATAAAACTAACATTAAAAAACAATTAACGTCAATAAGTCTATTTTTTTTCTTATGAATACAATGATTTTTTTCTCTCCTCTGCGTTATGTCGAAGTCGGTGCCAGCCGATGCAAAGCAAATCTAATATACGAGTATTTCGATACGTAAAATACATATTTACCTATTAGATATTCATATCTTAAAATATTGTCGGCTGGCACCGACTTAGAAAATATCTGATTAGGTATCTATTCTAAAGGAAATCCCCCGTTTAGTTATTTTTTACATTTTAGTGCCTGGAAGTCGGTATTTTTTAAAGTTTTTTATTTTTCCATTTTTAGTGTAGACGTAATAAGCAGGTAATTTGTAAGAAGAAAGTTTTTCAATAATATATTCGATTAAACAATTTATTTAAAAACTATATTTATTGTTGATTTTTTTAAAACCGCTCGACCGATTTCGATAAAATTTATATGGGACCACCTGGGAAGTATACATATATATTGTTAAATAAAATAAATACTAATTTCATTTCAAACACATGTATGTAATTAATTGTATAAATATATATAAGTACAAAAAATTATATTTAATAGTGCGGAAAAAATACAACAAAGTTTAAATTTTAAATTTCTCGTAGAACTCAAAACAACTAAAATTAGATGATATCTTCATATAAATATAACATGAGGCTTTAAACGATTCTTATCACTTGGAAGGAATCTTATCAAAATCAATTGATTTAATGGACCCTTCACTGTGCTCAATAAATATGTCAGAAACAGGATAAAATGAGGAAGACAATGACTTTAAATGTCATATTTTTTGTTAAGGCATGAGATTCTATTCTCAGTTGAGGTACATATATTATGTTAGTTGTCTATAGTGTTTTCATAGGGCTAGATTTACTAGTTCTCCTTTTTGCTCAGCTCATAAGATCTTTAAAACTTCGTACTGCGATTTTTCTTCTATTCTGTTATCTAAATCTGACGAGTAACGTATAAATTCTATATTTAAAAGTATTATGTTAATGTTACTTGTTTTTGAATTACTTGCGCACACAAACAGACAGACACGTCGCATTTTATAATATGTAAGTAAGGTAAGTAGTAGGATTATAGTAATATTTTTGTATCCCTTTTGTGAAATGATATATAATATAATAATGAAATTTAGCTTTTGTAAATTTACTTTTTGTTTTAACTTAATTGTCCAAATTTTTGAAGCTATACTTTTGGCGTGTTAATTGAAAAAAATATGAGAGTTTATTTTTTAGACATAAATATTTATTGAAATGACATATTTTGAAAATAAAAGTCATTTTCACAGTTTTTTATGTTTTAAATTGGCACCTAACCCGTCATCCGACCTCAACTCGCCACCTGTATACAGCCGAGCTGTCGCTTTGAGGCGCATGTAATAAAGATCTAAGGCCATCCCATTTTGATCAGATAACAATTCAGATCGTCACTATAGATAAGGCAGTATTTGAAAGTATAAAATGTTTGGACGCATGGAATCTTACTATGATGTTATACGAAAGTGCTATTTTGAACCTTACTTACACGTATTTGAGTTTAAATTTCTATTTTAACAATATCATAGTGAATATTTTTATGTCATATCATAGAAAAATCAACCTAATTCATATTGGTTTGTAGTTTAAATTGGTATATCTAATGTTTATCGACGCTCATCGTCTGACTTTCGCACGATTGATCGGTAGTATTTTTTGTGGGGGGTTTATTTATAAAACAATTGAACGTGGATGCGATAAATGCGATCGACCCTACCATTGGTTCTGAGTAAAAACAATTCGAAAGACAAAGAATGTGAAGGCAATTGATTTTAATTCTAATTATTGTTCATTTTTCTTACTAAAGCGTTGTTGTGATTGGATATAATTGCATATGAAGCGATTAGTGCGAGTTATGCGTTCTGATAGTGACTGACCACTAACTTGTATACATTATTTGATACGTATCTACCTATAGGTTGGTTAATTTGTTGTAGTTGCGAGGATATCGGAATTCTTAGCTTCTAATATTTTCAACGTGGATAGAGATCTATTTCTTGTACCTTTCGCCAGAACAAAATTAGCTTATAATATTTTCTTGAATGTCCTGTCGTGATTATAATACCCACTTTAACTATATAGATTATAGATATAATGAACTGTTCTGTTATAAATTTCAAAAAATACAATCAATAACATAATTTAAAACTTTTTGCTTAATTTAGTCTAATATTTTCTACTCTTATTATGTGTTTCTTATTTGTGGAAACTTAATTGGTAAATGTGTGTATTTTTATTGTAAGTTGTATGTTCTGTAATATTGTTTGTTTCCCTAAAATAAAAAAAAATAAAAAATAAATAAAATAGTGGCTAGCGCTACCGAGGTAATTGTAGCAGGTTTAATTTTCGAATAAATTGTTCATATACATATTTTTCACCCAAAGCCTTGAATATTACCATTTATCACATTATTCACACCAAATATAACGTTTGCCTGCGGCTTTGCACGCCTAGTTTATTTATTTTAAATGCCTCACTCCTAATAGTCGAAGCATGATGTTAGATAGCCTTTGCCTTTCTTAGTAAATAAGTTATTAAATCCAAAATGATCTTTTAAATCAGACTAGTATTTTCAAAGATAAAATCAAAATCAAAATATTTTATTCAGCATTAAATTATTATAAATTTTTACTGAACGTCATGAGTCTACTACAATATAAGCCCGTTCAATCAAACTATAACACAAACTATTTAGTTTTTTAGCTATATTATGTTACAAAACAAGCGGAATGTGAAGGGAGTAATTTTCTTAATTGCTTAATTCAATAATATTATTTATAAAACTTTTTTAAGTTATTTAAGAATTCTCCTTACATAATACTTTGATAGTAGATTTATATTATATACCGTCATGACAGCATTTTTATACTTAATATTGATTTAAAAAAAGTTAGTTAACTATATATAAAAATATTAATCATAACTTATGTTGAAACAAAAATATACCTACTCATTATGTAATAAATATTTCTCGTTAAAAATGTCACAAATATGTAGCCGTTGAAAAGATTCTTGACAAATGCAATTTACATAATTACACTACTAATATAAATGCGTATAAATAATAATAATTTGTATGTATGGGTACTTGTAATTGCTTAGTGTATGCAAAGAAGTGGTTATGTGGGACTCACCCGCTAAAAAAGCAAGTACTACCTATTAACAGCCAACAGAATCGCGCCTGTCTTAATGGGGCGTAGCAGGATCGCTTACGCACTCAACCACGACGCCCCGACAGCAGGTCTGCCGAAGCAGACTACACAACCAAGAGGTTGATCTGTGTTCAATCTATATAATAATACATAAAAACTTAAAAAAAAAAAATAAACAGACTTCCAGGCACTAAAATGTAAAAAATAACTAAACGGTTTCATAGAATAGATACCTAATCAGAATCGAAGTCGGTGCCAGCCGACGCATAGGAAATCTAATATATTTTGATACGTAAAATACATATTTATTATTTACCTATTAGATATTCATATCTTAAAATATTGTCGGCTAGCACCGACTTCGAAAATATCTGATTAGGTATTTATTCTAAATGAAAACCTTCGTTTAGTTATTTTTTACATTTTAGTGCCTGGAAGTCGGTTTTATTTTTTTTATAAAAGTTTTTATTTTTATATTTTTAGTGTAGACGTAATAAGCAGGTAATTTGTAGGAAAAAAGTTTTTAAGAACATATTCGATTAAACAATTTGTTTATAAAATATATATATTGTTGATTTTTTTTAATTTTTTTTTTAAATTTTCAAATCGGTTCAGGCTTCTTAAGTAATCGGTGAACATACATAAAAAAAGATTCTGACGAATTGAGAACCTCCACGTTTTTGGAAGTCGAAAGAAATATTGAAATTACTGGACTTTTAACATTCGTAGTAGGGGAAAATAGGAGTCGATTCCGGATTACGTAATGTCCAGACATCCAAAGGGTCTGTAGGTAATTGTCATTTCATTATCGAAGTATTCGCGGGGCTCGTGCAGCATTCCAACGGTTTTTAACCAACCAAATTAGTAACGAATAAAGAGAAGCGAATTGAAATGTTTTCAGCGTAGAGTCAAACTATAATTACCTATATTATAGTACTAGCATTGGCCGCGGCTCCGCCCGCTTTCAAATAACCAAAAACCAAATCCTTAGGTTTTACGTATTAGTATACTCTTACATTGCAGTTTTTGTATTTTTTCTCAGAAATGAGATATTTTCCCGCAGTAAAATGTATCCTATATGTTGACCCGGATAACCAGCTATCATTATACCAAATTTCGTTAAAATCTGTCCAGTGATTTTCTCGTGATGCGGTAACAGACAGATAGACAGACAAAAATTCTAAAAACTATAGATTTGGACTCTGTATCGATAATAATATCTGTTTCAATTAGATTTTCCAAAAAATATTTAATGTACAGATTCGACTTAGTTACAATTTTATTATATGTATAGATAAAAGTATATTTAATGTTAATTTAAATGGGAGAGTTTATTTGCCTAACACAGAGCTATTATTATTAAACGCCTTCTTCGTAGAAACTTGTAGTTTCAGACTGCACAATACTTATTTTTCAGCTCTACTCTTTGCTTTATTAGTTTTATAGATTAGAATTGTCATTTAAAGACTTTTTTTTAATATAACTATTATTTATTTGTTAACATACATAGTTTTTTTTGTATCCAATTTCGAGTCAAAATAACATCTATATTCTTAATAAAATAATTATTTAATTCTGAGCGGAAAGTGTTAGGAGGTACCAAAATATTCACAATATATATAGTTTCTTGTTCTTTTATATCTTTTTACATATCCGCTCTATTAAATACTAAAAATATCTAAAGTCGGTAACGATATGTATCGCTTACAATTCAATTTTCTACATATTCCGTCGAAGTTTGAAGAGGCCGGATCAGTATTTCCATCAATAACATAAAAGTCAAAATTTGACACCGAGACACATTGAAGTGCGAAAATGTTACAAATACGGGTATCGAACTCGTAGCGCTTCGCATTCTGTTCCCTCCGGCTACCTGAAATTAGTATAGCGTGAAAGTCAATATATTATTATAGATAAGCCTAGTGTTACGTATCGTGATTGGTGATCGTTTTGTATTTAAGAAAATTTAATGTGTCAATTCAATTGGAAAGGAACAATTATTAAAATCTTGATAGAAGTTTCAAACACAGCCATTTTTACAAAAGAAATCTAAGAAAGAAGGAAGTGATAATGTTACAATTACAAGTTTTTAAATAAAGTTGATTTTTATAGTTTTTTCCCTCGTATACAGTAATCTAATAAATATATAAACAAATGATATAATTACCAGTCGAACAAATGTATATTTAACAAAAAATCCGTATATACCGTACTTTTATATATATAAATCAAAGAACATGCTAGAAAAAGAAAACTGTATTAATGTCAATCTTTCTCTGGAAAATGTTAAGTCTCCTTTCCACTCACACCAATTTCCTATAAACAATATCCCACGGGACAAACTTACATAGAATGTTACAAATGAAGTCCCTCGATAACTTTGCTACGTAAAAGAAGGATGAACAATATTGTAAATATTGCAAATGTGAAAGTTTATATGTGTGGATGTTTGTTACTCAATCACGCCAGAACGACTAAACGGATCTGGATGAAATTTGGCACAGAGATAGATTATAATCTAGAATAGCACATAGTCTACTTTTTATCCCGGAAAAAATTACGAATACATTATTTGTTTATATAAAACTAGCGACTAGGTACGTTTTAATTTTTTTGAGCAGAATCCTAATTCTTTTTCTAAAATAAAAGTATCCTACGTTACGCGCTATAATATCAGCTATCTTCCAGTGAAATTCCCGTCAAAATCAGTCCAGCCGTTTCAGAAATTATTGTATTTTATTAGATTATTAAATAGAAAGACAAAAAAGTACCGTATATAATTTCATATGCAGTTAGTAAAACGCTGTTATTTTGACATTACAAACAAACACTACAATTTTATTTATCTGTAGAGGTTAGTAACTTAAATTTCTTAATAACCAATCATTTAGCCACTAGGAATCTGAAGTGTCTGTGAATAATTGTCATTTCATTAAATAAATATTCGCGCGTGGTATCTGCGAGCATTTAACTAAATTGGCATTACCGTTCGTTTCTTGTTATTTTTAGGCTAGTGATTAAAATATTGTATGAACTTAAACTTTTGTTATTAATGAATCTTTATGATGTAGTGAACGTGTGCGTGATCAGCATCTCGCATCTGATGTGAAGTATTTTTAGCACGTATTGTCACCGACTTCAAAGAGGAATAAGGACACTTCGGGTAAAATTATAAAATTTTGCCCGTAATTTATAGACAAAATAGCTACATGGTTGTTGGCTTTATGATTGTTATTATTTTCTTAGATTTACGCGAAAGTCACGTATTAAGTCAAATTGTTTATTTTTTATTTTTCTTGACTCGGATTGCTCCTGACGTTTCGAAAGCTTTGCAGCAAAGTTGGTTACGGAAGAGGTGTTTAAAATAAAATATAAAACTCTCGTTTTCTAGTAAAGTTTATCTTTTAACATAATTTCGAAGACTAATGCTCCCCTAAAGCCGGCATGTATGATTACTGATTTTATTGTCAGGATATAGTCCTGGTTGTGTGTATCCGCCACCAAACACTGTGTTTCGGTACTAGCGAAAACTAAAAAAGCACTGTCTTTCATCTATATCATGTAATGAAGAATTAAAATAATTTTCAGTAACACGCGCTTCCAAAATTTGAAGCGAAACAGTTTAACTATAAATATACATAAAAGCCAAGTGATCGAGAGAGATGTATCGAGTTTCTGAATCGATTAGCATAAATAAAAAGCACTTGCGACCTCGCGCACCCGTTTTTTCTCGCAACAGATCATTGATTTCTTAGCTTTTTTTTAAGTTCCTTAACCACTTCATGTACGCTAAAATTGAAGCAACTCTAACTATCCGGTACATTGTCATAATATAACGATACGTCAGCGGTTATGTGACGGGCCTTTAAATCATTTGCCCAATAAATATTTCACCTCATGTTTCATAATAAACCTCATATAAATGGGACCAGCCGTAACGTTATGACGTGGCTATAAAAATGCTAAATGATTGAATCGAATGAACACGATGAAAGCTCTTAAATCTTTTCTTATTTTAATTTATACAATTGAATGTTACTTTATTGAAATTAATATCTGTATTTTGTTTGAAAATCATGGAAGTAATCTTCTGTAGTAAAAATGTTTTTATAATATAATATTTTTTAAGTAAAATATACATATTTCAATTATTAAGATATATTATTATAGGAACTTATCTTATATAAAATTTTAATTTTTATAAAAAATTAAAAGTATTTGAGACGTTGAGATATTTATTATTATTTTAGCATTGCCCGCGGCTCTGACCGCGTACAAATGACCAAAAACCAAATTCTTAGGTTTTACATTTTAGTATACTCTTACATTACTGTTTTGAATTTTTCTCAGAAATGAGATATTTTTCCGCGGTAAAAAGTATCCTATATGTTGATCCGGATAACCAGCTATCATCATACCAAATTTCATCAAAATCCCTACAGTGGTTTTTCCGTGATGCGGTAACAGATAGACAGACAAAAATTCTAAAAACTATAGATTCGGCCTCTGTATCGATAATAATGTCTATTTCAATAAGATTTTCCAAAAAATATTTAATGTTACAGATTTAGCTTAGTTACAATTTTATTATATGTATAGATTTCAACTTATCACGAAATTGGGGAAAGGGACAAAAAATCCTTCTCCAAGAGATGTAAAAGTTAAAATATGTATACGTTTTCAGTTAAAAGAAAGAGAAAGCATCGATTTTTCTGAACATCAACAGATAGCCATCAGAAGTATATCATCATGTCAACTGGTCTGCAACAGCGGGATATTGCTAACAGTTGTATAAAATACGCAGCAATACCTAATTAATTTCGATATTTATTCTAATTTTTTGCGAAGACCCCTATTTACCACTGTTGGTGGTCCAACATAACTGTTGTAATTAAAAACAAATATTTAATCAGGTTTTACTTATTAAAATGACAAAGTGACGAAGTTAATTTACTTTTTGAGCAATTCCACAAAATAAGTAGATATATAAATTGGGTGTGTGCTTTTTGTGTATGTTTTAGCAATATCTTCGGTAGATATGAATCGATTCTAATGATTATTTTTAGTTAGAAAGTAGTTATTTAGTTTTCTATTTGCTACATCGATTGATTGTATTTATGTTTTTTAACGTCTGCTTCCGTAATACTTCATTAGATTTACGCGAATATTTAACACTTTAAATAAAACTTATCTTTTCGGATTTTTTCGCAGATTTATTTCGAGTTTTGGTTCCCGACGATTCGAAAGCTTTACAATAATCACGATCACAGTAGAGACTAAGGTTTTAGACGTCTCAAAGGTCATTTATATACTTTTTATAACCAAAAATCAAAATAAATTGCAAAAAAAATCAGAAACTACATATATTTAAAATGTCTGTTTCCGTAGTTAGTAAGGCATTTGCAGCTTCTACTTTGTATTGGTATTGCATTCTATGAGAAATTTATGATGGTTGAAGGATTAACGAGGCATATTGATTTGATTAGTATTTTAATTAGTAATGCGTTGAAGTTCACGCTTGTTGCTTTATTATCAAACCAAGCCTAAGATCTTTTAGAAATATTCATTAACTATTATATATAATTTTCAAATATAATATACTCCGGTTTTCACTATTTAGGAGACTTAGTTGATAATTTACTTAAAAAAGGTCTTAAATAATGTTTAAACACTATCTGTCATTGCTTTTTTCAGACTAACTATGTTAGTACTTCTCTCATTTATAATATTTTTCAATATGCTTAACTTGTATCACTTGATAATAAGAAAATATTTTGTAAAATGGGATGCTGTGTTTTGCTTCGGTCAAAGAAATAGTATCTAAAAAATCATCTCGAATCGGTACTCGGATTTTGCTGCAGAAATTTAAACATAATAATATGTACATTGTACGTATATATACCAACAAAGTTTTATTATTTATTATATTATTACCGAGTAAGAATGAAAGAGTTACGTACAAGTTTTATACAAGCTTATACTTATTTGAATGGAGTGGGTCGATCCTAACCTGTTCAAACTTTTTCGCTTTTGTATTACGATTATTCTCTAATAATACATTCTCCTTATGCTAGCTCCATGGAGTTTTCGAAGGCTTTATTTATTTCTTAGGTAGGTATAATGTATTTAAAATTTTCATAGACTACTCATGTTTTTCTATTATCCTGTTTTATTATATATTTTAGTCTTAAGAATGATATCACTCATAATTGAACATTAAAAAGCACAACACTCCAAATTTTTATAACCATTAAAATATATTTAAACAAAATAAGAAATGTAAAAGCGCAATTTCTAAATAAACATCGTACGTACATAACACGTCCAATAATTTTCGCAAACAGCAAAATAATTCTCTCTAAATTAGCGACCAGACAACGCATTCAATTTACGTTCGAACTGGACTCAAACAATAAGACCGCTACACGACTGCGCACTACCGCGCATTACGCATTCTGAACACGATCGCATCTCAACCAAGTCTCCAACAACAGCTAAATCCGACTGCTCTTTCATTGAAAACCAACTGAGAAACCCTAAAAACTGCTAAAACCAAAACCAGCAATGGTTAACCAATAAAAGCTTTTCACGCGGAACTTTCAATCTCGAAGCTACTGAGTCCAGCACAACCGTATCGCCCTAGATAAACGCATTTTCTTATTGTACGTTTCCAGATAGCCACCACAATGCACTTTGAATATTACTAATTAGGCTTATGAGCCGACCATTGTTGAAAGAATGAGATTGTTATCTTCTGTCCGCTAAGATTTGCGATGCTTTGTCGGTCCTGCTTTGTTTTTACGAAATATTATATCGCGTATAATGAGTCGGCTCTGTGCCATCAGATTTTAAGTATTATTTAGCTTTTCCTGAAATTAGGTATGTCACTTCATTTCATATCAACTTAATAAAAGTGCAGATAATGTAAAAACTTAACTGAAAGATTGAAAATATGCTTTGCACAATAATTCTCAATATAAAGAAAATACACACTAAAAAAAACTAAGGGAGTAAGATAGCGAATAAAAAACTTTATGGTAGTTGCATTTTTCTGAGATATACATATACGTAGATTGTCAAAAAGTAGCTAAAATAGCGTGAAGTAAAAACTTCTTGAGTACTTATTGTTATTTTAACAAAGAGCCTTAATATCAGATATTATATGCTAATATTTTATAATTGTGTTATGAATTTACTATTAAAATAAATGGATTTAATCTAGGTTAAAACCGGATAGCACGTGTTAAATTGAGTTGAGTACACTTTGTCAGTTTTTTTTGTTATTTTTTAAAGTTTTGTACTATAAACATACCAAGTTTGACATCATACGCGTTGTATTACTGTTTTTATGCAAGCATAAACTACAACTTATATAATACTTAACTTATTCATAATATATATCCAAATTTTTTTCTGCTATTTCTTGGATGATCAGTCTTAATAACACATCAGCTAACTCAATCAGTATCAGGGTTTTGATTGGACTCTGTAAACGGAACCCTAAAAATATATTTAACAATGAAAATAATCTCTATAATTTACTATTATTATTATAAGCTTGTAGTGTCTCACTGCAGGGCAAAGGCCTCCCTACTCTTCCTCCACTGCTCCCTATCGTTCGCCATAATAAGTCATTCTCTTTGGAAGGAGTCTAACTTATCCCGCCATCTCCGTCTCGGCCTACCACGCTGTCGTCTGCTATGTTGGGGCATCAAAAAAGTTGTTTGTTTGGTCCAAAGGTCATTTGACATCCGGATGACGTGACCAGCCCAGTCTCATTTTAGCATGGTACCTTTCCGAGTGACTTCCGTAATTTGAGTTCTGGAACAGATTATGGTATGGTATTCTTGATACGGTCAGTTTTTTTTTATTGTCGGGAAATGCATTTACGCATACCACCTGATCCCCCAGGTGGTTATGTGGGGCTCACCGGCTAGAAGAGCCGGTACTACCCACTAAAACCCGACATCCCTTCCCCCCGCCTTAGTGATACGCCGCAGGATCGCTTGCGCATAACTACTACGGCGCCCCGGCGGCAGGTCTGCCTAAACGCTAGGCAGACCACCAAACCAATGGGGCTGCTCCACAGTCAACTCTGCTACGCCAGAGAGGTACCCGGAGCAGCCCCATTAAATCCAACCACCGCCCACCGAAGTGGGCCACCTCCAATCGGCTGCAGAGGACAGGGAGAGCGGCAACGCAACACCGACACTCCTCTTCCCCTGCAGCCCCACCGCGTCCGCCATCAAACGGTGGCGGCCCCGCTAAGCCGCGGGAGATAGGGACGAGCGGCGCATCGCCATACCGACACTCCTCTTCCCCCGCGGCCCCCCTACCGTCGGCCCACCTCCGGACCAAGATGGCTGCCGACACCCCACGTCAGACGCAGGACCAGAACTGGCCCCGCTCCAGCCGCCGCACCGACGGGCTAGCCCCGGCAGCGCGGCCCGCGCAACGCCTCCTACCACGAAACGGCCGGAGACACCGCGCTACCTCCAAGAAGGAGACGGCGCCCTCCTGACGCCGCTCCCCCCTCCCCTCCTGGCTGTTGGTCCGCGCCGGATTGTTCCGGTACCACAAGCTCCTGTCGGGTCCAAACAGTCGCGAGTGGTGTTCCCCTATCCGCCACCCGGGGGACGCGTCCGGTAGCAGTCAGCCTCTGCCCCGGAGCTAATAGTTAAGACCTAAAGTGACCGTATTTTATCAAAGTTAAGCCATACAGTTAATTGATTCCTTTTTTGTTGCCCACAAATAATATACGATATGTTTTGAATCTGGTGGGACTTGCAAATAAAAATTCAAATATATCGATGCTAGTGGAGATATGTTACAAAAGAGTCGTAAAAGATATCTTTGAAGTAATAATGTTGTTCTTTATAATACTACGTTTTATTTCCAATTGATAAGATGGTAGTAAAATTGGAGTTAAAACTTTAATAAATTCTAATATTTAATATGTTAATAGGTCTTTAAGCTTGTGCTGGAAATTTCAAGCTTTTAGAGCTGATCTATAAACTAAACCTTGATACACAAACATATATATATATATATATATATATATATATATATATATATATATATATATATATATATATATATATAAGTGCGCTCCAAGGCACGGGGGTGCAACCCCACAAACTTCCTAATTCCGAGCTGCAACTGAGAATTTCTTACCAGAAAATCTCAATACCTAAACATTGACCGACCCGAAACTTGAAATGCGACCACGAAGACAATATACAAAAAATATATATTTTACTAGGATTGAACTTGTGTTTAGTTTGGCAGCTACTGAGCCGGACGCTCGGGTTATTTGGCTTAAAAAACAGCTTTTATCACTAGATAAAATCGCAGTTTAAGTATATTGCACAATAGGTTGTACGATTTTATGTTAATAACATTCGCGTGGGCGGAATGTCGAAACACTGACTAAACTCGCCGTGGGCCGTGGCGAAAAAAATGCCAATTTTAAATTATACACGCTACCCACATTACTAGAAATCTTTTATACTTCTATATTGTTAATTACTTAATTATTACAAAACATCGATTTTGTATCGATTTTCGCCCACCTCTTTATATTTTATTGATATCAAAAATTTTTGAAGTGAAATTTCTTTGCGCGCATGAGAGTACAATTTCAAGGCCGCATCATGAGAAATCATCACGAAAAACCGGCATGCCCGTGACGCTTGTATTAGGTTGCCATAGTAACCGTTGTTATTGTCTGGAATGATACATATGATAGTCCTTCCGTTGCTATCTCCAACGGTTACTATTTTTACTAACTTGTTTTCAAATAAAACTACTGAACAGGTTTTGATGAAATTTGGCATGTGTTTGATGATCCTGGTCAACATATAGGACACATTTTACTGTAGGAAAATATAATAATCTACAATCTCATATCTGAGAAATCTATACTAACAGTTAAAACGTATCTAGGGACGAACCTGAGCGGAGCGCGGTTGAGTCGCTAGTTATATAATGTATTGTATTGTGTGAAAGACTAAATAAGACTTTCTGAGGCTCACAAAATCTAATTTATTTTAAAATACTTAATGGATAAGGTACATATTATCACGTAATTTGTAAAAAATAAATTTTTTACGATTTATATTATTACTAGCATTGCCCGCGGCTCCGCGCGCGTTCAGATGACCAAAAGCCAAATTCTTAAGTTTTACATATTACTATACTCTTACATTGCAGTTTTTGTATTTTTTCTAAGAAATGAGACATTTTTCCGCGGTAATAAGTATCCTATATGTTGACCCGGATAACCAGCTATCACCATACCAAATTCCACCAAAATTCCTCCAGTGGTTTTTCTGTGATGCGGTAACAAACAGACAGACAAAAATTCTAAAAATTATAGATTCGGCCTCTGCTTTGTCTGTCGATAATAATGTTTATTTCAATAAGATTTTCCAAAAAATATTTAATGTACAGATTCGGCTTAGTTACAATTTTATTATATGTATAGGTTATTAATATTTGTACATGGCTAAAAAGTATTGTTAAAGTGCGATTCGATTGGAAGAACAGGTTGTGAAACACTGGCATAAAGACAAATAATCGAGGTATCCTATAAGGAAGTTGCTACATTGTTCTAAATCTTAAAATGACAACAGTCTCTTTTCTTCAATTTATTCGCTTATAATTTACGTGTTTTTGGGGGTACACAAAGTTAGTCATAACTATGATTTTTGAGATATCAAAAACCTTAGTGTTTCCCATGACTATGTTCGATGTAAAGCATTCTAAACAAGAATCAAAAATCAAAATACAACCGTTAAAAAGACTTTAAACTAATTATATGTACCCCTGAACTCGAAGGTATTGTTATCCGGATTTCACAAGGTTTAAAATCGATACGAAAATTCTAACTACTAATCTAGTTTTTACGTACTTTTAAGATATGATTACTTGGTTACAAAGTTAAGCATGAGCTTTTATAAAAAACTTCTTAAAAAGCTAGCATCGAATCATAAGTACCATTAACTTTTGAATGTTCTCACATACTTTAATGCTATAATTAAACGAACAACCATCTATCTTATTTTCCTTAATATATCTTAAAATACTGGTTTTATTTAAAACGGTATTTTGAATTGTTTCTGATGTGAAAGCTTGTCAAGTTATCGCATCGATCAATGGAAAGTGCGAACTGGAGGAAGGTATCGATTAAAAGTGTTGTGATGAAAACGTCTTTTGAATTTTGATCCGCCCACGTCGATAACAATAATCTCTCAGTTTGGTCAAAGTTTACGACTCTTTAGGCTAATTAGATTTATGATATGAGAAAATAATTTGCGTAGTCATATAAAGAAGTGTAAAATGAATATAGCTACTTTTTTTTGCAATAAATCTTTGTCCTTTATCTATCTATACACATAATAAAATTCTAGCTGAGTCGAATCTGTACATTAAATATTTGTTGAAAAATAAATAATTATGTTGGGACATTAAAACTCGGTACCATCTAGTTCCATGGTAAGCTACGAGGTTTGTGTTATGGACAGCAGATAGTTGATACACTACATACATATAACTTTAAATACATAAATATTAAAAGTAAAAAACTGATAATATAATATGACTTTAAATACATATATATTAAAAATCTTATTGAAACGATCATTATTATCGATACAGAAGCTGAATCTATAGTTTTTAGAATTTTTGTCCGTCTGTCTGTCTGTCTGTCTGAACGCGTCACGAGAAAACCATTGGACAGATTTTAATGAAATTTGGTATGATGATAGCTGGTTATCCCGGTCAACATATAGGATACTTTTTATTGCGAGAAAATATATAATCTATATAAATATATTTTCATAAATATAGATATGTTAGTATAGATGATAAAATATAAAATATAGATATGATAAAATATAGATATGTTAGTATAGATGATATATAATAATATATCATCTATACTAACATATCTATATTAAGCGTTGGCTTGGCTGGTTAGACATATAGAGATGTAGTAAGCCGTAAGTCGCTATCTATACATATAATAAAATTGTAACTAAGCCGAATCTATACATTAATTATTTTTTAGGAAATCTTATTGAAATAGACATTACTATCGATACAGAGGCCGAATCTATAGTTTTTAGATTTTTTGTCTGTCTGTCTGTCTGTCTGTCTGTCTGTGACCGCATCACGGAACAACCACTGGAGGGATTTTGATGAAATTTGGTATGATGATAGCTGGTTATCCGGGTCAACATATAGGATACTTTTTACTGCGGGAAAATATCTAATCTCTGAGAAATCTATATTAAACGTTAAAACATAAGTAGGGACGAACCCGAGCTTAGCGAGGGTGAGTCGCTAGTTTGAGAATAAATGTCTTAAAACGTAGCTCCGTTTACACTCTACTGGCCAAGGATATTAAAACATAATTATACTCATTTAATTACCAGTTAATTAACATAGCTATTTAAGATTTAAAAGGCGGTTTTTGTATAAATTATGTGATCAAAGAGAAATATAATGACTAGAGCCTTTGACAGATGTGACTTGTTACATTCCGCCGGTCACGTGTTTCTTGGAAAATAAATTTGGATAATTATCGCTTATGTTATATTCTCACTTACTATACGTGTCATCGCCATAACTCACCGCTTAATAACTACCGGCCCTCTGAATTACTCTTGGGATGCGCATGTACATACCCACGTTGGTGCAAGTTGTAAATTGCTTTGAGATTTTTGTGTTGCCAACATGAATGTCTTTGAATTTTTTACCGACTATAAAAAGGAGTGATAAACATACAGACATACAAACTTTCACATTTATAATACTAGTCAAATAATTTTTTTATTTTGTTTGTAAAATTGTTAAAGAAAGTTCTTAGTATAATACGATTGTACACATTTGTCACTTTTAACTAATCATTCACAATTTTAAAACTTTTCCCGCTGTTCGCCTATAATTTAACTCGCACATCATCACAACCGTTCATTAAGGTACGCGTTTCGGATAATTACGCGCTGATAAAGCAAGCAAATTGTCCGCGAATTACCATCGCTTGATGAATATCACTGTCGACCCAGATGCACTGACACTTTAATATTCAAGACTCGCTAGCTTTGCACTTCGGAGCTTACGTATAAAGGAAGTAACAAAAGTTTTGGAAGCTTTTCAGAGCTTTATTCTGTTGATCTCTTGTTAGTGTGTACAGATATGCTATTACTATAGTAATATAGTGTTAAAAGCTCTGAGGGTCGTTTAAATTTAAATCATTAGCAAGTAGTAACGCGACCCTTGCATTAGTTTGTTATTTCTTTTTAGGATATTTTTTTTGCATTTATTGTTTATTTATATTCTAATAAAAGTATATTGTGCTACTTTATAATATTAGATGGGTCTATTCCATAAAAAAACAAAAGAGAATCATAAAATTCGGTTCACAATTGAAAATTACGTAACAAAGAAAATAATATGACCTATGTACAGCCCGTATTGAGTTGTGGTTCCGTTTTGAAGTGGTCATACTCAAACATAATAAATAACCTCTCTTGAAGTATATATATATTCTAGAAAACATGAGATAGCCAATAGATCGAAATGTCCGTGTTGAAATATTTTTCAATTCACACAAAGCGCCCTGTAAGACTATAAAGCTCCTTGATAAATTGTCTTCGTAATAAAAGCATCTTCAAACAGAAAACCCTACGTAGAAATGTTCTCTTTAAAGTAACATCTAGTAGGTTTTTATTTTATGCTACAGAGATAGCGGATTTGATTTCGGGTGAAATTTTATTGACTAGCGGCTTACCCTTGCTTCACTCGGGTGCGTCTCTAGGTACGTATTAAATAGATAAAAATAGTTATTGTGAGCGTACCTTAGGAGATTTATACTATACTAGCGGCTCACCCTCGCTTCGCTCGGGTTCGCCTCTAGAAAAGCACAAACAGATCTATCCCACGGGAACCGTTCATTTTTCCGGGATGAAAAGTAACCTATTTGTTATTCTGACGTATGAACTATATTATTGTAAAGGTTCATCAAAATCCAATCAGTAGTTTTTGTGTACTAAGCTGTATAAGTTAGTATAGTTTTTTGACTGTCCCACGGGAACCCTTTAATTCTCCGGGATGAAAAATAGCCGATTTATTATTGTCATGTATGAGCTATATTATTGTAAAGTTTTATTAAAATCCAATCAGTAGTTTTTGTGTTCTAAGCTGTAAAAGTTATTATAGTTTTTTAACTATCCCACGGGAACTATTTAATTTTCTGGGATAAAAAGTATCTAATATGTTGCCTGGGGATATAAGGTACCACCATGCAAAATCTCATTTAAATCGGTCCAATAGATTCGGAGATTAGCCCGTACAAACTGACAAACAGACAGAGAAACAAAAAATTTGAAAAAAATCTGGATTTGTTCTATTTGTCTTCTTACATCCACCTGACTTGGTTTTTAGCATTTTTTTTCTATGTACAGACATTCGACCTCTACTGTTTTATTATAGTATAGATTACTATATATATATATATATATATATATATATATATATATATATATATATATATATATATATATATATATATATATATATATATATATATATATATATATATATATATATATATGCCTAGAACCTTCGCAAGTGCAAGCAATAAACACAACGTTTTATCGAAATTGGATAAACGATATGGCATGAGACGGGAACTAAAAAAACATTGATTTTTAAAATATATTAGTTTAGTAAAAAAAGTTTTAAATTTGATGAAGCCTTTATAATTAGTCATTATATTCATTTCGTCAATTTTTATAACTTCATAAGGTATCTAATAGTAGACTATGTAGTATATACATATGTTACTCTGGGTCATAATCTATCTGTGTACTGAATTTCATCCAAATCCGTTCAGCCGTTTTGTCGTAAAGGGATAACAAATATACATACATATTATCTTTTGCATTTATGATAATAGAGTGATAATAGTGTATAAAAGTTTTATGGCCAAACCATTTAAATTATTAACCTCGAATTTTAAGTGAAAATAAAGTAAATCTAAATATGAGCGTAGTAGAGTTAAAATTGAATGAGTTATTTGATCGTTCTTAACACACGACTTTTATCATATACCGTTGTTTTTTTTCAATTACACCCACTTATTAATTACAAACTTAATAGATCCGGTTTTTTGGCTGAATATTTGGTACAAGAGTTTATGATTTTATTGTAGTTTTTTATCGATATGTCTTCTAAATTAGTTAAAATTATAAAATTATCTAGCGACTAGCAACTCGCCCTCGCTACGCTCGGGTTTGTCCCTTGGTTGATTCCCTATAAAAAATTTCATCCCCATTTCCACCCCCTTAAGGGATCATTTTCGGGATAAAAAGTAGGCTATGTCCTTCCCAGGGTCTCAAACTATCTTCTTACAAAATTTCATCTAAATCGGTTCAGTAGATCCAGAGATTACCCCCTACAACGTCACAAACTCACAAACTTTACTTCTTTATTATACTAATATAGATAATGTATATAGTTTTACAATACCTAATGATTTATAATTACTACTCAGCTCCCTTGGGTAGTAGCGTGATGATATATAATAGCCTATAGTCTTCCTCAATAAACGGGCTATCTAATGCAAAAATAATTTTTCAAATCGGTTATTAGTTCTTGAGATTAGCGCGTTCAAACAAACAAACAAACTGCCTCTTTATAATATTAGTATAGATTTTCATTTACCCTTCCTTACAGATTTTTCTATCAAATGAACCATAAATATTTATATTATCTGAGCGAACAATGAAGTATACACTTGTTATATACATTTAATACCTTTATTAAAAACTAGCACTGCCCGCGGCCCCGCCCGCGTTTAGATGATCAAAAACCAAATTCTTAGGTTTTATATATTAGTATACTCTTACATTGCAGTTTTTGTATTTTTTCACAGAAATGAGATATTTTCCCGCAATAAAAAGTATCCTATTTGTTGACCTGGATAACCAGCTATCATTATACCAAATTTCATCAAAATCTGTCCAGTGGTTTTTTCGTGATGCGGTAACAGACAGACAGACAGACAGACAGACAAAAATTCTAAAAACTATAGATTCGGATTCTGTATCGATAATAATGTCTACTTCAATTAGATTTTCCAAATAATATTTAATGTACAGATTCGACTTAGTTACAATTTTATTATATGTATAGATAACTGGGTCACCAAGACAGAAACAATGAAAAGACTAATTATTTGTACAAGACGAGATATGCTAACAGCGTCTTTAATTAAAAGCTCGTAATAAAAGCGCTCTGAAGCTTTGTGATCTTTTGTAATTAGTGTCTGGAAATGACCAGTGATATTATAAAAAAAATGTTGTGTATTTTGCACTTATCCTTACTATTTCTATGCGATTTTCTTACGTTGGATTCTTAAACTGTTGAAAGGCGCTGACACCCTGGGGGTGTCAGTTAACAATTAATTTCTTAGAAATTATCATTAAATTGTAGGGATTCTACCTCGCTTTTCTTTAGTGGAATGTTTGATTGCGAATATCGTGTTAAAGATTTTTGTTTTGGACATGTTGTAAGGAAAATAACTGAAAGCGAATACTAATTTCCCATGACCAGTCTATTTTTTTCGAAAGAATGAATTCATGTCGTTCTGGAAATACGCTAAAAAATATAATTAGTTAATTTATTTTAAATTCATTGTATAATTTTGTGGGTAGATACTGCCTGTAAGAACTATAATAACTTTTGAGACCTCTCAAACCTTAGTCTTCCCCTTGACCATGATTGCTGTGGAGCATTCAAAACGTCTGGAACAAAAACATAAAATAAAACTGCGACAAAATCCGAAAAGATAGTTTTATTTAAAGTGTCAAATATTCCCATCCCATTTTTATTAATATAGAAAACTAGCCGCTCACTCTCGCTTCGTTCGGGTTCGTCGCTAGGTACGTTTTAAATAGATATAAATAGTTTTTAGCTAGCGTTAGCCATATACATTTTTAATTTTTCTCTTTATTAAAACCTTCCGTGGACCTTAAGGAACTTACGAAAAAAAATATTTGCTGAATTGGTCCAGCCATTCTTGAGTTATGCGCTTACCAACATTCATTTTTATTTATATAGATATAGATAGATATGTGTGCTTATTAGATTAATAATATGTATATCTATAAGAGAATATAAAAGGCCCTTGATTTTTTTTAATTATTCATAACTTAGGTCAGGCGTTTTTAAATTGATTGTAATTGTATCGTAATGGAGTGACAACGAGATTGTCAACAGAGTCAATTTGGAAAATTGTGTCTTTAAAAGAATAGGCAAACGACAATCAAAATTATTTTATCTACTTATATAATTTTTCCGTAAATGTAGATATCGTTTTTATAATTTACTTTATCTACTTATTGATCGTATCGTTTGTTATACCTGGCATAATGCCTATTTATATTTGAATTTTGTCGAATATTGTAAGCGCACATTGCGTTGTGTTAAAAACTTAAAATTATAGAAATGAACTTTTATCGTTATTTTATTATCATATTATATAAGTTTTATAAACAAGAAATACTAAATTAAATAACATTTATTTAATCATAAGCTTGCTTTGTTAGCTTTAATATAAAAAACAGAGCTTTCAACAGGTGTAAAGCTCCCGTAGTCCCTTATAACTTTTATGTTATTATATATTGTACAAATAAGATTTTATAAGGAACTAACGACTCACCCTCGCTTCGCTCGAGTTTTTCCCTAGGTACGTTTTAATTTTTTTGAGCGGAACCCTAATTACTTTTTTAAAATAAAGGTAACCTATGTTACTCCCTATAACATCAGCTATCTTCCAGTGAAAATCCCGCCAAAACCAGTCCAGCCGTTTCAGAGATTATCCGGAACAAACAGATTGACAAAAATTTTAAAAATTGTATTTTTAAAATTTTCTGTATAGATTATAACTTTGTAAATAACAAAATATCCACGTGGCACGTACACTGAAAAAAAAAACTTTTTAACAAAAAAATAAAAACCGACTTCAAACAAAAGCACTAAAAAGTGAAAAATAACTGATTGGTAGTTTTCATTTACTATACATACCTAATCAAATATTTTCGAAGTCGGTGTGCTTTGGCTAAGTAATTAAAGCCTACCTATTAAATACATACCTAATCAAATATTTTTGAAATCGGTCCCAGCCCATACAAAGCAAAGCACACCGACTTCGAAAATATTTGATTAGGTATGTATAGTAAATGAAAACTACCAATCAGTTATTTTTCACTTTTTAGTGCTTTTGTTTGAAGTCGGTTTTTATTTCTTTGTTAAAAAGTTTTTATTTTTCCCTTTTTAGTGTAGACAATAGTAGCAAAGTAAGGATTCTAACGTGTTAGGCTTGTCAAATCAAACAAAATAAGCCCAAACTCAAAGTATCTACTATTAGCCGTTGAAGAATTCCACCTATCCACCTTCTGGCCTTGCCATCAGATCAGGTCAACAACACCGAACCACTGTACTATCAACGGAAATAGAAATACTTGCAAAGTTTTAAGTCAATATGACAATTAGAAGTAGGTTAAATTGATCATTAGTTGTTTTTCCACCCTTAGGGGTGGTATTTTTTTTTTGAAATTTAAATGGGACCAATCTGGAAGTATACTCTTTCAAACAAAACAAAAATTGTCCAAATCGGTTAATAAATGACGGAGTTCTGAGGTAACAAACATAAAAAAAAAAAAAAAAAAAACAACATACAGGCGAATTGAGAACCTCCTCCTTTTTGAAGTCGGTTGAAAAAGGGTGACATGCTGAGGAAAGATAAGAATTAAGCACTATACATGCGTATGTTATGCTATACTCTTCCAACAAAAGTGTAACATCTGTCCGTTGAGTTTATTATAGAATAGTAAAGTATCATTAGGCGAGCAAAGTCGCGGCACAACACAATGGCAGGCATTGTGACAATGTTAATACAGCTCTTATGATGATAAATGTATACGTTTTGTCGCTGTGTTGTATAGTATGGTTGGCAGAAATAATTAAAACAGTCTTTCGATAATAATTTTGTTTAGTAAAAATTTAAACTGGAAGTATTATTTTATTTTATTCTTTTAGAAAAAAAAACACAAAAACAAAATTAAAAAAAACTACAACTACTTATCATTAGGTATATGTAAAACTACTAATATATAAAAAGTTGAATTTTATTTCTTTTTGTTATTTACATACACGCTCTTCTAATACCTGGAACTGACAGTTCGGTTGGAAAAATACAATCATTGCATATTCATAATATGGAACATCGTTGTTACAATCAGAAATAAAAAATATCTATAATCTATACTGACTATATGTACTTTGTTTACTATACATTTCATATATGAGTACAAGAAAGTTATACTACTAAGTTTTTTTGTCATTTTTATTATTTTTGTTTTTAAAGTTACAACACAAGGCAACATTTCTGTTAGATTTTTTATGAAAATAGACATATTTTACTATCTTTTTATAAATATTATTTTATATATACAGAATATTTTAATTTTTCTAATTATAATAATTATGCTGACCCTACTCGCGTACTCCTTTCTAGTGAACAATACGGTTTCGAAGGTGACCACGGTGTCCAAACGCGTTCATCATATCTGAGGGATGGTTTTATGTCATACGAAACTATTTTTTCTTCTTTATTTATTTTTTTCAAAGAACCTTTAACTAGCAATCAAAAGTAAAGTACTAAAAAAATAACATACTTGATTATTCATACAGAGGGCTATACAGCTATTCAGAAACCTAAGTATCTACACATGTGCTGCGACTGTCCCAATCGTACGCAATAATATATCAATTTGTAGATAGATACTAAGTATTTTTCATTTCCTTTTACGTCGTGCCATCTGCAATAGAATAAAATTCATATAGACCGTATAAATAATAGCGAGAATGACTCTTTAAAAAAACTCATAGGCTTTAGCTGATTTATTCATATATACTAATGTAAATATTATAATTGCGACATGGTTTAATATGAACATTTAAATACAGCTGCAATTTGTATTTTAAGTAAGTTGTATGTAATTTTGTACATTATATGATAGATGTAAAGACGTAAGTGACACATTTTACTACCGACACCTTGTAGTGGTGAAACGTAGCTGTTTTATTTTTGTACTAAGTAAATATTTTCAATTTTCTTTTGAAACTTTTTAGGTCTATCTCTGTCTTGTATTCTGCTTTTATTAACGTCCCACTGCTGGGCACAGGCCTTATTTCAATAAGAGGGGGATCAGGCCGTTGTCCACCACGCTGCCCAAGTGCGGGTTGGCGGACTTCACGTGTTTTTTAAGAACTTACTAGTTTCTCTCAGACATGCAGGTTTCCTCATGATGTTTTTCTACACCGTAAGACAGATGGTAATTTAGTTGGAAATGATTCGCACAGTGAAAATATAAGAGGTGTGAGACCCGGGATTTGAACTCGCTTCACTCGGTTTCCTAAACAAGTGCGTTACCATTAGGCTACCACTGCCTCAAGAGTGTCTTTAAAAATAAGTTTTCTTATTGTTAGATAACTTTGTTAACTGTTCAAACTTATTTACTTGAACGGAGCCGCGAGCGTGAAGTAATGTCTGATAAATTGAGAACTTTAGTGTAGGTTATCAAATATCATTTGTTTAATAGTGGAGCTAATTCAAAACCCATGTTTAATATCGATATATAAATATCCCGATGTACGGTCAATATGCTTGTAAATACACATCACTAACACACTACGTTCTTCGTTTCATGTATGGGGAAAAATGTAGCCTATATTTTTATCGGAATCATAAATTACCTATATCTAATGAAATTACGTCAAACCGTATGCCGGTTGTTGAGTGAAGGAAAAATAAACCAAAACTCTTTTATGTTTGGCTCAGTTTGTAGTGGCTCTACTTTCTGTGCCGGCGGTCGCGGGTTCGAGTCCCGCTGGGGGCAATCATTTGTGTGATGATGAAGGTTTGTACTCCAGTCATGGGTGTTTATATTTATAATATGTATGTATTTAAAGTTATATATGTGTAGTGTATCAACTATCTGGTATCCATAACACAAGCCTCGTAGCTTACCTTGGAACTTGATGGTGATGTGTGTTACTGTCCCAACATATTACAACAACATGGTATAAGTAAGAATAGGTAATTTAGCTTTCATGGTCACTGACAATATTCTTATGGTAAAACGGGATATTTACCATGCTTTTCACTTACTTTTATGAGTTTTCGATATTTCGGCGCTGTTATAAGCTATCGTCTGCGTCACGGAAATACTGAGCGTAAATAACATGGTTTATATTCTGTTTTATAATAAGAACTAGCGACTCACTTTCGCTTCGCTCGGGTACGTCCTTAGTTATGTTTTAAGGTTTAGTATAGATTTCTCAGAGATGAGATAATTTTCCTCAGTTAAAAGTATCTTATATGTTGACCCGTATAACCAGCTATCATCGTCATACCAAATTTCATCAAAATATATTATATAATGGTTTTTCCTTGATGCGGTCACAGACAGACACAAAAATTCTAAAAACTAGATCGGCATTTGTATCGATAATTCGACTATTAAATAAGATTTTCGAAAAAATATTTAACAAATACATAGATTCGACTCAGTTAGAATTTTATTATATTATGTATAGATAACTATATCTTACTATGTCAAAAAATACTAATTTACCATGAAATTACGTCAGATAGTTTGTGTTAAATGACTTGCTACAAAAGACTATATTTGTAGGTACGTGAGATTACAGTTTTGAATTTGATATTAGATTCGATTTTGATATTGTAAGGATTCCTCTAGTTATTAGAAAATAATGCTTTTAAATTTATTTCAAATACTAGCATTGCCCGCGGCTCCGCCCGCGTTCAGATGACCAAAAACCATATTCTTAGATTTTTCATATTGGTATACTCTTACAATGCAGTTTTTGTATTTTTTCTCAGAAATGAGATATTTTCCCGCGATAAAAAATATCCTATATGTTGATCCCGATAACCAGCTATCATCATACCAAATTTCATCAAAATCTGTCCAGTGGTTTTCTCGTGATGCGGTAACAGACAGACAGACAAAAATTCTAAAAACTATAGATTCGGCCTCTGTATCGATAATCATGTCTATTTCAATAAGATTTTCCAAAAAATATTTAATGTACAGTTTCGGCTTAGTTACAATTTTATTATATGTATAGATGACCATTGTTTTTGCTATTCTATAATAAATTGATATGAATTTTTATTTTTTTATGAAACTTATTTAATTAACCTTTACAATTTTCAGTCGTCAAGCTTTTAATGGTAATAATTAAAATGGTATTTACATATATATAAATGGACATATTATTGTTTTTGTGTACTAAAATTCTGTTAGACTAGTTTTTTAATTATTCCTTTTTAGTAATGTTATTTATAATTTTACGCCTCCGTCTAGTGATATGACGACTAACAGTCTACATCGTTGAGTCAAATTTTTCTAACTGAAATAAAACCCCATATCTGCAGTCAAGTCGCGTAATATCTCGCGGAGATATTTATTTCGCTTGTCAAAACAAGCCTATATCTCGAGAATTCTCTATCTATTTGAAGCGAAAGTTTTTTGAAAATTGGTTCAGTATTCCCAGACATTACCAAAAATATGTATGTACGTATACGTAGATCTTTTTTTGTTAACTTTGTTATATTGTCTGTATTTAGTAATTGTTAACTTATTACTAGCGATTTACTCTCACTTCGGTCAAGTGCGTTCCTAGGTACCTAAATTATATTAGCTAATTTTCTTTCACGCTATTTACTCCTTCACGTTCAAAGGGCTAAATTAGTTAATTTAATTATTATAATTGGTTTAGCCCTTTTAGCGCGAAGGAATAATAAACAAACACACATACCATACAAATAATTCGCACGTAGAAATCCGACATAGAAAATAATATTTTTTTAGTAAGTAAAAATACATAGGACAATATATCTCTTACAGACAGTTTTTAAACACCTATCTATGCCATCAATGAAAGCTATGTTTTTAGTTTAGAATATAGTAAAAAATCTATTTTAATATAACAGTAGCTGACTTAAAAACAGTCATAACGATACAAAGACAGATATTATTAAGACTTCACTGCAATAATCTTGCCTACATAATTTTTGTAACATATTCAACTTCAGTGTGAGTGTTGTTTACAACAAATGAGGTGAGATGTATCTCACCTCATTGCAATTTTTATTTAATTAGTACACTAAGATATCCATATATGTATATCTTAGTACATGAATGTCTAAAAGATCCATTACATAAACATTCTATATTGGGCATCGAACCTGCTATCTCTGTATGAACTCAAACAAAAATAAATTTTAAAATTGTAAACATTAATTTAACACTTAAGCTTAAGTAAAAACTGTTGAATGGAATTTCATAGTTTAGGTAGAAATGATCACTTATGGTTATCAAGAAGAGGAATATTTGCACGCTATATAAGGGAACTTGGGGTGGCGAGCACCTGCAAACGGAAATAAACGAGGACTAGCAAAATGACGATGACCTGTGTAGAAGTTATTTAGATAAAAAGTCTATCTTATTGGAATAGCCTTTCCAATAGCACGTTACGAGTTCGATTCTCCTATCGATCTTATTGTATCATACATGATTTACTGTTTTGCTTAGACACTAACTAGGGAGAAATTTATCGTCTAAACCTAGTTATAAGTACCTGCTATCAAACTTGTACCCTTACTCATAACGTAGATATAAGACTTAAAATAAAAACTTTTTAACAAAAAAATAAAAACCGACTTCAAACAAAAGCACTAAAAAGTAAAAAATAACTGATTGGTAGTTTTCATTTACTATACATAACTAATCAAATATTTTCGAAGTCGGTGTGCTTTGCTTTGTATTGGCTGGCACCGACTTTGAAATTATTTGATTAGGTATGTATAGTAAATAAAAACTACCAATCAGTTATTTTGTACTTTTTATTGCTTTTGCTTGAAGTCTGTTTTTATTGTTTGGTTAAAAAGTTTTTATTTTTCCCTATTTAGTGTAGACAGTAGTAGTAAAGTAAGTATTCTAACGTGTTAGGCTTGTCAAATCAAACAAAATAAGCCTAAACTCAAAGTATCTACTATTAGCCGTTGAAGAGTTCCACCTATCTACCTTCTGGCCTTGCCATCAGATCAGGTCAACAATACCGAACCACTGTACTATCAACGGAAACACTTGCAAAGTTTCAAGTCAATATGACAATTAGAAGTAGGTTAAATTCATCATTAGCTGTTTTTCCACCCTTAGGGGTGGTATTTTTTTTTTAATTTAAATGGGACCAATCTGAAGGTATACACTTTCAAACAAAACAAAAATTGTCCAAATCGGTTAATAAATGACGGAGTTCTGAAGTAACAAACATAAAAAAAAAACAGCCGAATTGAGAACCTCCTCCTTTTTGAGGAAGTCGGTTGAAAATTATAAGTTGCTTCGATAAAAGGATCAAAAATAACTTTTATCACTCATACACATAATATATTAATGCAAAAATTCGTGTTTATCCATTACTTTGTGTAATAAGAACTAATTTATATAGTAAATATAGATAGTGGTAGCCCAGTGGTAACGCTAGCTTGAAAAATTAAGTGAAGCGCTGATACTTTCATCTGCGAATCATTTTCAACATGACTACCGCTTGTCTTCAGGTGAAGGAAACCATCATGAGGAAACCTGCATGTCTGAGAGAAGCTAACAAGTTTTCGAGCGACATATGAAGTCCGTTAATTCATTCGTGGCCAGCGTGGCCTGGCCTGATCCTCTTTGTATTGAAGGGATGCCTGTGCCCAGCTGTGGGACGTTAAAAAGGCCTGAATTCATATAACACATATATAGATATAAAACAATGTAAAGACTAGGCCATAGTCCACTAGGCCGCTGTTTGCAGGTCTTATGCGGAATTGGTAGACTTCACACGTCTTTCGTAAACTAATTAAGTTCAGACATGCAGTTTCCCTCACGACGTTTTCGTTTTATTAGCAAGTAGTAATCGTGTTAAAAATTAGACTGTACTTTAACACCTGTAGGTAAATTTCTAAGAAATTAATTAAATTTCTAAGAAATCTATTGTTAACTATAACGCCGGCGTGTCCGCGGTCGTGGAGTGATTAAGCCCAAGTTACTTGGTCTTATAAGCGCCTTATAAAGCGATTTATAAGGCTTTATAAATCGCTTGCTTATTAACAAAATACACTTTTGTGTGTATAGTAATAGTAAGTATGATTGCATTAGTCTACCTATCACGAATGATTTGTAAATTTGAAATATCTTGCAGATATTTTCATAGATCAAAAATAATGAGTATTTTTGATGACTTACAGCCGTAACAGATCAACACAAATAAACATTTTGTTTCTATTACGCTTAAACATAATTGCATGCACATTTTAAAACTATATGTTATTCTCAACTTCATACTACTAACAGTAACTTTATAATATGTATGTGTGTATATATTCATTCGGCCCTTTTTAACATCCCACTGCTGGGCACGGGCCTCATTTCAGTGCGAGGGGGATCAGACCATAGTCCACCACGCTAGCCGAGTATGGGCTGGCGGACTTCACATGTCTTTTGAATACTTGCTAGGTTCTCTCAGACATGCAAGTTTTCTCACGATGTTTTCCTTCTCTGTAAGACAAGTGGTAATCATGTTGAGAACGATTCGCACGTGAAAATATGAGAGGTGCGAGATCCGGGATTTGAACTCGCTTCACTCGGTTTCCCAAGCGAGCGCGTTACCACTGGGCATTGGGCTACCACTGCCTTAATATATAATATACATTATACATATACTACTTCTCATCAATGGTGGAAATTTTGATTAAACAAAGGTGACATTTTAATTTATTTATAAGGGAATAATATACATTGAATTTAAGACTTACTTCCAGTATCAGATCTCAGTAAACAAATCGTTACGTGTCTCGTTAATGGTAATAGAGTCTAATATGCATGCATTTGTTATACATTTCCTTTCCTGTTTGCTGGTCACTTTACCTATCTGTTACACAATGTAAAACACCTTAAAGCTATGTGCTATGTATATTTACTAGCAGCCATTTCCTGTGGACTCCATTCCGGATTCAAACCTGGAAGCATTGAGATATAAGACATTTTGATAATTTCATCGAAATGTTTTAGATTTTTAATTTGGAAATTACTTCTAATTATTTTACAAATCTTTAGATTTAATATAAGTCACTATATGTTTTTATATCAGGAAGAAGAGATCCTCACTTTGGTTGTTTCATTGTGGGGGATGGGTTACGCGACATGTACATACATACATAGTTATCAGTCGATTTATATTTTTTTTAATAAGCTATACCGCAAGGGTGGTCCCAGTTTAATGCATAAAAACATTTTACTTTGTTGAAAATAATGCTTTATTTGGACATTTAATGAATTCTATATTCCCTTGCTATTGCAAGTATAGAAATATTTAGTTATATTTTGCTTGCCACGTCTCTCGTATTGCTCTAAGGTTGCATACGTAGAAAAATATCTAGATTAGTCACTCGCAGTCTTGCACGTACGTCCTTGTGTTCAAAACTTACCTACCTATAGCTAGTTTAGTTTTATAATTTCAAATGCTGTTACTTTTCTTAAGTTTTGCATCAAAATATATTTCTACTTGTTCTAACTAAAACAACATTTTCTCTTTAATATACATATAATATATATATATATATATATATTATGTATTAAAATAAGACGTATGTTTTCGGATTTTTTCGCGAATTTATTTTGATTTTATGAGAGAGACCATTATTGTTGTAAAGCATTCGAAACGTCTGGAACCAAAAATCAAAATAAATTTACGAAAAATCCAAAAAATTAGTTTTATTTAAAACATTCTCTTTGTTTGATCATTTTTTAAATGTCAAAATTAAATGTTGTTACAGTCGTACGTTTAGTTAATTTATTTTATTACAATATAAGTGTTATAAAACGTAGAGTCGCTTTTTTGCCTAAATGTAATATCTTCTAGGTACATTTCGACCTTAAAAACGCGAGCACACAGATATTGATTTTGGATCTTCATTAATCCTACATTTTAAATTTTTTTACACTTGTTCCTTTAAAAATAGTAGTTATTATTAGTAGACATTAAAACTTATAATTATGCTTTCAGGTCGATATTACAAGTAACTCAACACAAGGTTTGTCTATGCATGGGTGTGAATTTTTAAAATACGTTGCTTGATAAAGTACTAGTTCAGATTCTTTGAAGAACTACTTGAACTACTACTTGAGTAAAAGAAAAATTAGCAGATGTTTTTTATATCAGGAGTAGCAGATACCTAATCAACTCGGCTGTTTCTATGTGTGGGCGTGTTACGCGATATATACTTTGTTATCAGTCGATTTTCATATTTTTTAATAAGATATACCAAGGGTGGTCCAATAGAAATTTTAAAACCATCTACCTTAAGAAATCTACCCCTAAAGGTGGGAAAATTGTTACAATTAAACGATAAGTGTAAGTAGTTTGGATTCAATATAGTTACTTTTTTTTAGTAAATACTGAATAATGGTAGTATGATAGTAAGTGATTTTTGTTTGTCAAAATCTTAGGCACAAGTTTAGTATATGGGACACGGCCCCTAGAGAAGTGAGTGATATTTTTGGATAGAGGAGGTGATAGAGCATTCAAATATATAAAAATTATTTTGAGGAAACGAAGGAGTCAAAAGTTATTGGGACTTAAAGTTAGAACATTTCCATACATTTCTATACCTAAATAAGTCATTACAAAAGATAAACATACCTTTAACGAATAATAAACATCGTTTTTATGTACAATCCATATTATATTAATATTTTCATAATTTCACTAAAAATAATAATCTAAACAAAATAATCTTAAATTTTGACAAAACTGTCAATTTCTGTTTTATATACCGCTTTCAGGACATAACAGATTATCGCTTAATAATTAGTTTTAGAGTTATGCATATTAAAAGTGAAAATTGTCGTCAGATTACTAAGATTTTAAAATAGAAACTTTAAGTCTCAATAACTTTTGACTCTTTCGTTTCCTCAAAATAAAATTTATATATTTGGACTCCCTATTGCCTGCCTCCCCTATCCGAAAATACTACCCACTCCTCTGGGGGCCGCTTCCCATATACTAAACTGCCGAAATAAACTGCTAAAATTACCGAAATGCACGTTAACCTATATACTATGCTATTTAAGAGATATGCTCGTTTTAGGTCAACTTAAGTTTTACGTGCAATAGTAATACTAAAATTAATCATCTGGTGTAGTGATCCGAGGGCACGCTTCAGACGGAACTCGCGGGTTTGAGCTTTTCTCGGGCAAATATTATTGTTACTATATAAATAGATATTTCGTACGTTCTTGGTGTATACTGTGTGTTTTTGGGTATTCTCCTTTGTAAAGCATAATCAGGTGAGATTATGAGTGTGTAATGTTATATACGGCAGTGGTAGCCCAGTGGTAACGCGCTCGCTTGGGAAACCGAGTGAAGCGGGTTCAAATCCCGGGTCTCGCACCTCTGATATTTTCATGTGCGAATCATTTCTAACATGATTACCACTTGCCTTACGGTGAAGGAAACATCGTGAGGAAACCTGTATGTCTGAGAGAACCTAGCAAGTTTTCTAAAGACATGTGAAGTCCGCCAACCCGCACTTGGCCAGCGTGGTGGACTATGGCCTAATCCCCCTCGTATTGAAGGGAGGCCCGTGCCCAGCAGTGGGACGTCAAAAAGGGCTGAATACAATGTTATATACGTATACTATACATGAACATAAAATCGATGCTTTTAGTGTAGAGATATCTAAATAAAAATACAAACAGAACTTCAGGAAATAGAGCGAAGAAGCCCTTTAACACTTATAATATTTACACAAAAAACTAGTATTTTACAAAAAAAAACCCTTAACAAGGCGGTTCTCTAGTACTATTTTGGAATATTTTTATAGTATTTAAATCGGTGTTTATAAATATCAGTGTATATAATTATTCTAATACATTTTTTGGTTTCCATAATTCTTGGTTCCACTCTGCATAACTCTTTCGTGGTTGACATATTTTTAAGAATGCTCACGTTTCGCCCACGTACTCTATTGTATCGGAAATTGGGATAAATTATGTAATTTGTAACTTCTATACCATTTAAAAGAAATATATATATGAAAAGTTATATTAGTTAAAAAGATAAATATTGCTAAATTTTATTTGGTAATGAGTTTGTTACACATGAATTTATTTAATTATATTATATAATGCGCGTAAAGCCAGGTCACCTCACTAGCATGCTATAAAAGCTAAACACTATCCTAATTTTTGGGATATACCTGCATATGTAACCGGTCTCAACGACCCAGTTTTAATAATTGCGGGCCTTGGTCGCCTTCATTCGCTGCGCATTTTATATTATCACGTTCATATATACTTATATACAGTTGGAATAAGAGGTATTTTTAACATTCAATTCGCGAGCTCGCTACCTCCTTATCGATAAGTCAGAGCATACATTTTTCTGTAATAAAAGTCAAAATTAGTTATTTTTTATCGAGTTAGACGGAGTAAAGTAATACTTGGGTATAATATATGTATATGATGTTAAAATCGCACATCGATTTTTATGAAATTATGGGATTTCATAAAATCGATTTTTGCACATCGGTTCTATTTTGTCTGTCTAAAATAAACATATAAGACCGACGACCCCTATTACTTTGAATTGAGGCAAATAATTTTTAAATTCTAAAAATGTTTAAAATCCGTATTATGGTCATTTCTAGTTTGCGCAATAATTTTGATCAAACGTTTCTTTTACATACCGCAACGTAAAACGTGTTAGTGTATGCTAAAATCAGGGAGCTTAAACAAGGAGATGATATTCTACAGTCGTTTACGTTTTTGGAAAGCTAAGAATTGTATAAGAATTATATAGTGTCACTAGCATTGCCCGCGGCTCCGCCCGCGTTCAGATGACCAAAAACCAAATTCTTAGGTTTAACATATTAGTAAACTCTTACAATGCAGTTTTTGTATTTTTTCTCAGAAATGAGATATTTTTCCGCGGTAAAAAGTATCCTATATGTTGACCCGGATAACCAGCTATCATCATATCAAATTTCATCAAAATCTGTCCAGTGATTTTCTCGTGATGCGGTAACAGACAGACAGACAGACAAAAATTCTAAAAACTATAGATTCGGACTCTGTATCGATAATAATGTCTATTTCAATTAGATTTTCCAAAAAATATTTAATGTACAGATTCGACTTAGTTACAATTTTATTATATGTATAGACTAATTAGGGTCAAGTTCTAAGAAGTTCATCTAGAGAAAAGTATCAGATGACAATTATTATTGAACTAAGTAAAAAATACATTAAAGTATACCTTAGTTTAAAATAATAATAATAATAATAAATCCTTATAGAACCTTATATGTATGGAATTCATCAAAACAAACAAAATAAGCCTCAAAGATTTTCCTAGAAGCCATTGAAGAGTTCTTCTGTCCGCCTCTTGACTCTACCATGGGATCAGCTTAATTGCCTCAAACTTTCGTCTAGATTTCATTTATTTAAAAGTTACAATCGATGCCTCTAATATTTCATTACTTATAGCTTATAACAACTTGTTATAATATTAGGGTATATTTATAGTAAAGTGGATTAGAAAAGAAAGCCATGCCTTGGGATTTTTTCCATTCCCTGTTCTCTTTATTCATACCCGGAGGTCTGCAATTTCTCATCGCCTGTGCCATCTTTTTGTACCAAATACGCGTACATTTATTTTCTTTATCGATCTATAATTAACTTAGATTGCTTTAACGGGCAAGAATAAAATAATCATTTATATAATATATTGTAATAACAGTAATACCTTGAACTAATTAAAACCGGATGAAGTTGGCTTATTTCTTACGTTTTTATTTTGATTTTAAGCGTATAACGTATTGTTAATATTAGATTTGTTTTATTAAGCTGGATTGGTAAGAAGTTGCCTGGAAAAAGTCTAGTTAAAAACACTATATACCAAAAGTAGACTTAGTTTTTTCCCTAAAAAATATATAAAAATATATATTACTTCCATATCTTTAATTTAATAGTAAGAAATACGTGTTAGAAACATACATAATTTTTCTAGCCTTAGAGAGTAGGTAATTTATGCTTATACTTATATAGTAATTAAAAAAAAATACAGTTAGCAAATAGTGTGCTTGAACCTTTATTTAATTAAAAAAATGATGGACAATAAAAAGTATAGAGAAAACTTTATACAATTGCCAGAAAATACCATGAAACAGAACTCATTACCATTCGTTTGTTATTGTTGGAAGCAGAAAAGTAAAGTTTGTACGCTTTTAGAAAAAAATGGTTAACAAGTTTCTTCATAACATAAATTTTATATTAGAAATATGGACAGACTTCTAAATTATTATTAATAATCGTAAAAGCCTATCGATCGCTTACAAACAATAGCACAAATAACTCAGATGTGTTGCGTAGCGTAGTAGCAACGAAGTCAGTTTTGATAGCTTTTGGGGCCACGAAAAGAGCGGTAAGATAATATTAGTAGATTTAATACGTATACACGTCTTTCCTTTACATTTTTATAATATAGATTAGAAGAAATTAACGAAAAAAAAGCATAGTATATTCTTATATTATAAATACCAACTTGTATTTCTTGAGCTATGGTTGAGTACTATAAGGCAGCTTTAGAAACACTTAATAGTATATGTAATATGTATAATACGTAGGTTTATGAGATATTAGTGTATTGTAACATGCCACTGAGAGTACAGTTTATAAATATCATCATATTCAACAACTGAAAAACGTCCACTTCTGGCTACTGGCCTCCTCTAAAAATTTCCACATCAACCGGTCTTGTACTATCTAGTGCACGTTATAAATATTATGTTTAATTTTTATTGTCATTTTTTATTATGAAGCTTTAAATACAAATTGTATGCAAAGTTTTCTTACGTTTCGCGAAATAACATTTAGTAATTAATCTACGAGGCACAGAATGCTGTATAGGTATAATTAAAGGCTTAAATTACCGAAAACAGAATTAGCCAATCAAGATACTTATTGAATTATTGTTAAATAAAAATATTTTTTAATAATTTCAAATTTAGTGGCCTAACACCTATTTCTACGCCTCATATTGTATGGTGCGGTTCATTTGAGCAATTTACTGCGATGTTTATATTGTTTATGGCAATATTCGACTGATCGGATTATCGTGATTGCGAGATCGCTGCGGACTTAACGGCTTCAAATGTCAGTTTAGGATGCGCAGAGCTATAATATTAATATATGTATATGTTATATTTGATACAATGGAAAAATTGTGGCTTTGCCTGTATTTTATTGAAAATCAGAAAATTATACAAACATATGTACGTATATACATATATATTAACATATACTGACTTATTTATTTACGACCAATCTATAGTTTGGTCTGGCCATAAATGAATATAGAGCTAAAGCTATTGGTGCGTATGCCAAATGTGAATATTTTAAATTTAAAAAGGAGTGAAAATGGGAAAAATTAATATGGAAAACACGTATTTTGGTTTCAAAAAATTCTATCCATAGTGAGATTTACAAAAAAATTTTTTCTGTTTTTAAATTATCTCAATTTAAGTTACAATTTTGTAGGGTGCCAATGTCAAAAAACTAAAATGGTAAAAAATAACATTAATACTGCTTGAAACTTCGTTTCGTGTATAAATTGCCATTCACATATCCACCTAACTAGTTTTGTCTTTTATCATACCGGAATACCTTATTCACCAGAGAGGACACCGTTAAAATTGGTTTTAACTGAAAAGCAAACGGACGTACAGACTTTTTATTTTTTATGTTAATTTTATTATTATTTGAGCCTCAGCGTCGTAAAAACAACGATTTTAAATCAATAAAAGGTACATCTAGTTTAAAATAAGCTATTGAAAAATCATTTATAGATGCTACAACTAGATTTTAGCGATGAGTATAAGTGTATATATGTATATATATCAGTTATAGGTGATGTGGAACTAAATATTTTTATGTTTTAGGTGATCTGGTTTAAATATATTTTTTATGTTTTAGGTGATCTAATTTATCTCAGAACAATCTGTACCGGAGTTCATCAAAAGTAAAAATGATTTTATAGCTTATTACCAAGCAAGGTGAAGACATGTGTTATTTTTTACCACAAAATAACTGTATCTGTAAAAAGCGTACAGCTTGTCGCAGTTAATTGCATAAATAATTCACGCGAGGATCCCGCGCCATCAATAACATCATACAATCAGTTTGGTGTCGACACCCAAGTGCTGCAATATTGGAATTTTATTATATAACTTATGATAAGTTTTGCACGAAGTAAGGTGTGTCAGTCAGACATTATATTTAGCATTTTTATTGTATACTAGCAGTGCCCGCGGCTCCGCCCGCGTTCATATGACCAAAAATCAAATTCTTAGGTTTTATATATTAGTATACTCTTACGTTGAAGTTTTTGTATTTTTTCTCAGAAATGAGGTATTTTTCCGCGGTAAAAATTATCCTATATGTTGACCCGGATAACCAGCTATCACCATACCAAATTTCATCAAAATCCCTCCAGTGGTTTTTCTGTGATGCGGTGACAGACAGACAGACAAAAATTCAAAAAACTATAGATTAGGCCTCTGTATCAATAATACCTAATGTTAATTCCAATAAGATTTTCCAAAAAATATTTAATGTACAGATTCGGCTTAGTTACAATTTTATTATATGTATAGGCATATTTTTAGGCAAATGATAATAGTGCAGAGTCATAATATATGGCTATATTATTTGCGTTCTTAAAAATTATAAGACATATATTAGTTAGGAAGGTATAATTGGTTGTTGTTTTTGTTTTATCTGTCAATAAATTTTGATTTTTTTATGAAAAAAGATTTTTGTACTGCTAAATTTAATGTTTATTTTAGGTAATATATCGGCAAATAGAATTGTGAAAATTAAACATGAAGTAGCGCCAGATGTAGTTGCTCACGAAGACGACTGTATATGATGGATGATTTTCATAAAGTGATATATTTATTCGAAATCGTTTTGTACTTCCTTTGGGTTATTGCTTTATTGCAAATGCTATCAATGCTTCAGCGAATATTTACAGAGACTTGTAAAGGTGAGAATCACTATTATTTCCTAATTAATAGTAAAATTCCTCGTACCTTCAAGCACAGAAGCTATTTCTAAACACCTTAACTAATATATCACTGGTTTTTTTTTTATTTGAATTGGTCGCCTGCAAGGTGCAACTGTATGAATAAATTTAGTAGATAGCGACAGACGGACGATTATAAACAAACAAACACGAAAGCGTCATTCGATTATAATGTGGTAACATTTGCATTTCTTACAACAGTATGCCTCATTATTTTCATATAATTATAGCCTGTGTTCGTACTAAAAACTAGCACTGTTAATAGTATTATTTGTGTGAATTGACTGGGGTCTGGTGTCTGGTTAACTCCATGCTAAAGGTAGCGGGTTCGAGGCCGGCGTTGGGTAAATATTTGTAAACTCAAAGTTCCTTAGCTTCGTTCTAAGTTCATATGGAGTCTGTGTAAGTTTCGCGTTTACCTAATGTACGATATTAATAAAAGATTTGCTGAGCAGGGAGTAGATTAGCGTCATATGTATACAAAAATAATCAAAATAGTAATTTACAACTCAGTGTTACTTGAAAGGCTATGGCTAGGGCCTTGCCACACCACCACTGCTGAAAATTTGCTACCATAATAAATTAATAAATATGTCGGGACATTAACACACAGCACCATCTAGTTCCATGGTAAGCTACGAGGCTCGTGTTATGAACACCAGATAGTTGATATATCTATATCTGATAGATAATTTCTAAAATTGGTTTCTTTTTTTAAAAAAAAAACCTTTTCTTTAAAAGTAATGATTGTAATTTTAACTCAAATGTTAGTATTTTATACATTCTCAATAGACAATTTAATTTACATTTTGAAGAAGCCACACAAAATAACTGTAATTTGAACTTATTACATTTTCAATTTAAAAATGAAGACGAAATTTCTCAAAACAACACATTACGTTGTCTCGAAAATTGCTTTGCACCAAAATGTATTATCACTCGGGGTCATTTCGTATGTCAGTTTAATCTTGCATACGTTTTCGGTTATAACGGTAGCGCGTCCGTCACCGAGATTCATCTTCGTAATTAATCAGACTTATCACAGGCAGATGTGCCTTTATGTGACTCAATATTACACTGCAAGGGTGTATACTATACTTATTCTTGCTTAAAACTACCTACTTATGTATTTGGGCCTTTTTCTTTTTTTTTTTTTGACGAGAAACGTCTTTAAAATCACACCGAAACATAAGGGTGCCAAGTCAGAAAAGTGGACCGTAACGAAATAGGTTGTATTTGGTTGCCTTGGTAACCGTTTTTGTTGTCTGACAAATGAATAAAATAGCCTTTCCGTTGCTATTACACGCTGAAATAGTTAAGGCAACGGTTGTGTCCCTCGATACAGCTTCACCCAATTTTTTAAATTATATTAGATATCATTGTCCTGTCATGATATGATTCTATGACTTAACAATTAAATTGATCACTTCAGTAGAATTTTTAAAATGCGTATTTTGCTATTTTTCAACTATTGTTGAGTTACATCTTGTTAAAGCCCCGGGCTTACGTTAGTAGGTAAATCTATATATAAATAGGTAAAGACCAAACAACTCATTACTTTTTTCTCCTCTATTTGTCAACCGATTTTCTTTTTTTTCGGTTAATTATTGACGAGCTCTTTTAGTGTACAATATTTTTTTTTGGAAACAGTTAATTTTTTATATTGATATATAAATTCTACTTGTAAATGTTTTCCTTAAATTTTCAATAATGATTATAATCGAATTTTGACCACTAATTAATATAAACATTTTAAATGTACATATCCTACATAAAGAGACCAGTTTGTGTAAAATAAGGCACAATATTAAATGCTTTTGCATTTAATTACACAGTATTAATAAGTATTTCAAACTAAAAAGGAAAGGTAGGATTTACATCAGAAAATCTTATCTTTTAGATATAATGAATGTTATTCTAGTTTAGACCATCTTTTAATTCACGTCCTGGTTTTAAAATAGGCCACAAATACATTATTGCATCTTTAAAATACTGTTGCCAAGGTGAGACCGATAGATATTTAATAAAAAGGCTCTTTGACTGAATTTGGTATAGCGAAGTTAATTAGAAAGGATTTTATGGGACATACCAAGGGCCCAACACGGTGAAAGAACCATGCAAGCCCATATGGTAGATAGCAAAAGGCAAAAGTATGAAGTCAATACATTCGATCTGTTTAGGATAATATGAATATGGTAGTTATTATGGCGAAAGATTTGTTTAGGATGCTTGACCTTAGTTCTAGACAAATCTATTTATAGCGAGATTTTTTGAGAATGTACGGAATTTTTTATGTCATGTGTATAGGTGAGATTTTATTTAGATGATATGGTTAACGGAAGAAGAATGTTTGTTGAGTTGTTATTGTTGACTGTGTGTTTCCATCTTTACAATTAAATGGTGATAAAGCGAATAAACGTGATTGAATTGCATTTTGTGCTGTGATTCTTTGATTGAACCACAATAAGGGTTCTAAAGGTCTAAATAAATTGTCATTCAATGAAATATCTATATAAATAGAAGGCATTTTAATAGTCACATTCAAGTCCTATGTATTATTGCGATTTATTTATATCATCATGATTTTTCAAGTAATCACTTATAAATTTATAGGTAGTGTTCATTTGAATCACGTTCTTTATAATTATTGCTATCCAAAATGGTTTATTGCTTGCAAATCCAAAACCGGGGCCAGAATCTAGTCAAAGACGCTACACATAGAGCAAGGTGACAAAGCATGTTTAAAATATCACATTAAGTTCACACTGAGCGCTTGAACTACCGTTGTCTGACGTCACACCGTCAACCGGTTAGAAAAGGACAAAACCACCACACCAAATACGTCGGTCATATGCACTGAAATATTACGTTAAATATTCAGCAGTTGAACCTAGAGATTCGTAATTTTCGCGAAAAAAATAATTTTCACATACATTTTAACTTAACAAGTAACTGAACTTTGAAAGTATTGCCCAAGTGTTAGAAAAAATAGTTTTTGCGTCATATGCTTGAGTGGACGTTTTGACAGACGTTTAGATGGTCACTTTTTAAGACTATTTTTGAATGTACTTGAAGTAGGGTAATTGCTTCATATTATATAATACTGTTCTATATACAATAAATTATGAGACTAAGTTTCGTTTTCGACTTTCCCTGTATCTTTTAAATAAAGTGATCTTTTCGGATTTTTCTGATTTTCGATTCCCGATGTTTCGAAAGAAAATCCTGTAAAGCATTCGAAACATCGTGAACCAAGGATCAAAATAAACCTGCGAAAAAAGGCGAAAAGATAGTTTTATTTAAAATGTCAAATATTCGCGTAAATCTAAGAAAGTAATATTTCCTGTATCTCTTTATAGAATTTAATTCATTTACATATAACAATATATATTTGTATATAGAAGCTTAATTTTTAGTCCCTACTGTAATAGCTAGACTATGCTCGCTATGAAAATAATGTTGCAGATACGAAACCCGGGTCCTGCATCTTTGATGATTTCATGTAAGAGTAAAATTTTGAATTTGATTAATTTTGAATTTGATTACTTTGCCAATACGCTAAAGTATCCAGCAGAGCATGAGCTCTTAAAACTACTACTACTCGCAAGTAAAAGAACTCAACTGGATATGATTCCAGTTGAGTTCTTTTACTATAGTGGTAAAAGTAATAACTTTTGTATAAAATTTTACAGCATGTAATATCTATTTTGTTCTACGAAAATATCTCCAGCTGATTCTGGAGGATTTAGGCAGAATAACCGACTTGCATTTAAAAACTTTTGCTAGATACCTACTTATAAAAATCTTAAAATATTTCTATGTAATATCTTTGCCTGCTTAGTTATAAGACTGCATATTCTTACTTCTTGCTAATCCTATATCTTTAAACGAGCAATTCTTGTATATATCTATATGTTCGCTAATTCGCACGCTAGATCATAAGCACCGTGGTCAAGCGGCCATGGCGCAAGTTTGACAACCATAGCTGTCTGGGTTCGTATCCCTGTCGGATACAAAGTTTTTACTTTTGTATTTTTGAAACTTTTAGTTTGTTTCGTTTTTAAATGTTTTCCTGGCTAAAAACTCCGAGCGAAGCTCGGTCGCCCAGGTACTATTATGAATGTCAGAACGGCTGAACTAATCTGGATAAAATTTGGTACAGGGATAGATTATACTCTGGAATAGAACATAGACTACGTTAGATAGATGCTTTATTGTACACCACAAATAAATATACAAAAAGAAGATATAAACAATAGATGATGCACAGTAGGCGTTATATCCCGGAAAAATGTATGGTTCCCGTGGGATAGATTTATTTAAATTATTTGAATTGAATAAAAGACGTATATTGACGCCCAAAACAACCTATTAAATATGTTTTTTTTTTCAAATTTTAAAGATGTTAATGCAAATGCTATGATTTCCAATATTTTGATTAGATTTTTCGTCGGTACCTACTACCGAGGTATTCATCTATCAATTTTGATTTCACACTGACATTATAATAGTATTGTGTATAGCACACAAACTGTAACTTATCTGCAAGCATTATCTCTCGGCTGTCCACTTTGAAATAATAAATAGAGATTTGAAATGTTAAGTTGGTCGCACACTGGCGTTTTGGAAATTTTCTTAATAATATTAAGTTTAAAGTTGGTGAAGGTTTTAGTTTTTTATTTATTCACGAGTAAGTTGAACAGATTTGGATAATATTTTTTAGAGATTTATATGCATTCCATCTGTCTACATGTCAGGAGGTCATATGGTGACTCATCGGTTAGAAAAATTAGTAGTGCTCTAAGAAGGTAAATAAAAGTGTTTTACTTCCTTTAACAGGGCGGCGTCACTTTCATAACTATTTAACAATAACTACGATGATGACGATGACTATGGGCCCCATTGATCCGTTTGACCTTGGCATGGCAAAGCAAATTAAATACCATCATCTATCTATCATCTATCATTACAATTACGGTACGATTTCGTAATACATTCCTTCTCTCCGTTCTCTCCATGTTTTCTTTAGCTGGCCGATGCTAACAGTTTGTATTAGTACATTGTGATGCAGTTGTACAAGTATCATCCTAAAGATCTTTCTTTTCCAGGTATTACTCTCTTTTCATTTGTCTTCATGTTTATGTTTAATTATTCTACTATATAAAGACAAAACACTACGAATATAGAATTCGTTAATTCAAATCTGGCACAGAAGACATATGGAAATGACATAATATGACATTAAATCTCGACATTACATTTTTTTTGTTTTTTAATCTCGATAGCGATTGCAGAAGGTCATACTATTTAAGCCTGACAACGTAGATAAAATATTTACTAAAAAAACCTTTAATTTTCAGTGTGAATGGTCCTTAACTCTTGCGCCTACAAACCCGTATCTTTTATATCTACGCGTATGCGTAGCGTTTATTACTTAGATTTCAAATCGACTTGATTTCTCTTAACAAATGCCATCACAAATGAAATTAAACCTTATTTTTGAAACACACGCTTCAAAATTGCATGAAACTTGTGAAATGAGTTATGACATGTTGATTTGAAAAATAATTGTGTTGATATGAGTAGATAAAGGAGAAATGAATTTATCTCTTTCTAATATATTATCATTATATATATCCGTCTCTGTCTCGGCTATCAATAGGTGTGGAAAATATTGTTATTTACGTCTCAATTATCGTCGGTTTCAATAAAATAATTACGTTAAATTGTCTTGTATTCATATAATTTGTTATATCTGTTGCGTTTGAAGTCAATAAGTAACATTTATATATGGCTTATATTTCAGGTTAGTTAACTGTGAGATATGACGTCTTTAGTAGCAACTTTGATGGAAAGGACATCTACCTAAAATCTTAGTAGATACGAGTAGGTACATACATATGATCAAATTACTGTACGTATTAAAAAGTCTTAAAAGATGAATTTTTACTTGATTTTTTTATCAATCTTAAGGTGTAGCCTATATGGTGTTATAAACATCCAAAAAACACGATCGAATTGACCATCTTCTCTTTATAGTCGGTTAAAATTAATGCAAAGTATTATTTTGATAGATACCTGTTGACAAAAACTTGTATAAAATGATAAAATAATAAAATAATTTTGCAGTTTGATATAGATTTAAGCATATTTTCCCTGTTTATTTAGTATTGTCGTTTTAGTTTTGAAAGGAATATTTCACTTATATATTACTACGCTTCAGGAAGCCAAGCCATCATTTAGTTCTGTCAGGTGCATTAAAATTCATGCAAAATTCACCGGCGGTCGGTTGCCCAGTTACGGATAGACAGATGAACATGTTTATTAACTTACTGCGACATGTCCGGTTTTTGGTTGTTGTTCCGCATACAAAGTTGGCTCTTTATTCTTTGATAGCTAATAGCTTGGCTCCAGGATGATATAAAGTATACGTGATTTTCTATCTTTACCAATATCTAAAAACGAGATTTAGTTCACTTAGTACTCAAGTACCTAGTGTTGAGCTATCATTTGATTTTCATTTAGTTATGTGAAAAAGTATATATTAAACCGTATCAAATTATTCATGTTATGTTTTTCGTCAAAACACACATTTTTCCAAAGACTAACTTTTATAAGGAGATAATCTAATTGTTTCAATTTTTTCGTGAGTATATTACGTTACATCTGTATATTCTTTTTTTAATCAATAGGTACGTTATTTCTCAAGGATGGTTACTAATATAAATAAAAAAAAAACATCTAAGAATTCATATTTTTTTGTGATTTTGACGTCGGCGTACTTTTTTTATAACTTCATCCCCTACGACAGTTTGTAGTGATTATACTTGCTGTGCTAGCGGTTACGGGCTTGAGTCCCGCTGGGGGCATTCTTATCATTTTTTATGATAGTGTGTATATTAAAAATTATAAATGTGAATGTTTAGATGTTTGGATGGATTTTTGTTAGTTGTTACTTAATCACGCCAGAACGGTTGAAAGGATCTGGATGAAATTTGACACCCAGATAGATTATAATCTGGAGTAACCTATGTGTTACTTTTTATGCAGGGAAAATGTACGGTTCTCGTGGGATATATTTGTTTTTATTTTCCAAATTTCTCGCTTGTTAACTCATAATTTAGGTTCAATTTTAAAACCTACACAAAATCCTTAAATTTTCTAACTTTCCAAGTAACTTGCGCAACGAAGTATCTAATTCGTTTTTCCGAGAACATTAGACCTTTCAACCCGAGCCAAGCCGGATGGATTTCGATAACTAGACCAGTCGGGCGATAGTGCGCCGCGCCTTAGCATCCCGGCGCGTGCGGCCTGACGTCATAAGTCAAGAGTTACAGCGATTCGTACTTGTACGTTTATTAATTAATTATTAGTGGAAGAGACAATAGTTATATAATTTTAGGAATCAAAGTGTAATGATATTATTTTACTACGATGTAACGTACGATATTTTACTTTTATATGAATTTGAGTTTATGTATGGCATATATTATATTATTTTAATTGCCTTGGTAGTGGCTAGCACATACGTCTGTACATTCGGATATCCTGGGTTCGAGTCCCGGGTTGGGTTAAGTTAATTATTTAGTCTTACTGTTAAGTAAGTCCCAGTAACAGCCCGAAGTTGGGAAGTTGGCGGTGATTCACCCTCGTAGCTCTGAGAGTCCGTAAAATTCTGCGCTTGATCTCTGATTGGTCGTATCGAATTATCATCCCATCGGAATTTGATAGTAATAGGAATAGAGAGTACACTGGTGTCTTCGCGACCACTTGTGCATGTATAATATCTCCTGCGCTGGCTAGTCTCAGTCAGATTGGTCGCCGTTGCCGAAATCTCTAAGGAGGACATCATATTTATCATATTATGTACATTGTGCATAATATGATTTTATGCTGAGGGAAATATTTGAAAGATAATCTTATTAAGATGCTTTTAGTATTATATACTAACTTCATGTTATTCTTTAGTAGATAATATAAATTTATTTTTAATAGAAATTACAAGTATGAATATTGTAGGTACAAGCTAATACAAGATAGATTGATGAGGAGAGTGGTTTGATGACTGGTATCTAGGACCTACCAAATTATTTTTTTGCTTTTAGTACATATATACATTATTATTTATTGTACATCGTTCTTTTCAATAAAACCGTTTAACTTAAAAAAATTAATTATTTTATTTTTAAGTTTTTATTTTAAACTGTCTAAACTCTTTGATTCGCCATGCACTGTGTTCTACTTCATTTAATGTCCTTATTAAGGGGGTTGTGAAAAAATATGTAATCCGCCATTTTGTGGCAGCGGCCATCTTGGATTTACAATGATACTGAATATATTAAATTGTATTGTCATCAGAACTAAAGTTGTGTACCACATATCAGATCAATCTGTCAACAGCAAACAAACAGGGCAAACTAAATAAAACCGTTTAACAAAATCGCTATTTTCAAAGTAAATATGTAAGGAGATATGGATGTTTGTTTGTACCACACGCCATTGCGAGGCCACACCGCTTCCGTCATCTGAATAAATACTCTTCTACAAATTTTTAACCTTATCGCATACAATTAAGAGCTATTTTAGCTTGAATTAACAATGTTTTTTTGTTAGTCGGCATGTAAAGAGTTCAACGGGTGCGTTGAAAGGAAGTCCGTAGTCTGCTTGCACGATCTAGATTCTTGCGCGGAGAATTTTAATTTGATCACATTTAACTATTTTGTAACATGTAATATTTTGTTTTATACGAAGCTGTATGTAAACTTTGAATAATAATAATATTATATATGTTGGGACGTTCATACACTGAAACATTTAGTTCCACGAGGCTTGTGTTATGGATATCAGATAGTTGATACACTACATAGATACATAACTTTAAATACATACATATTGTTAATAAATATAAACGCCTATGATTGGTGTACACACATTCATGTTCATCACACAAATGAATGCCCCCAGCGGGACTCGAACCCGCGACCGCTGGTACAATATGTAGGGTCGCTACAAACTGAGCCAAACGTGTCGTCAAATAAGAGAATAGACCACTTAATAACAGATAGCTAGTCTATTTTTGTTTATAACGTACTAGCGACTTAATCTTGCTTCCCTCGAATCTGTTCCTACATTTTTTTAACCCTAATTCTTTTTCTAAAATAAAAGCCGTCTGAGTTACTCCCCTTATAACATCAGTTATCTTTCGGTATAATTTTGTAAAATCAGTCCAGCCGTTTCGGAGATTAGCCGGAACAAATAGACAGACAAAAATTTAAAAATTGTTCTTCTTTGGTACATACATTGTATGTAGTACTTATTTATTTTATCAAACAGTAGATACGTTGAGGAGTTGTTATCAAACAAAATTAGTTATGATTTTAAATCTGCTTGCCATTTGAAGCATTGAAAGCAAAATTAACTAGATAGGAGATAAGTTCTGGCGCGCTGATTGACTCATATGATAACAATATTTATGCGAATTTTCGACACACGTACAGACAAAAAAAAAGAAAAAAAAATACATTTGTACGTCAAGAACAAAGAATTTGAAAAAAAAACCGCAATTAAACCTGAAAAAGTTTTTTTAAATTAACTTATTTGTTACTTATTTGTGTCATATTTATGGTGATGATATAATGTATCAACAAAAATATGTGTGAATTGAATATCCCTGTTAGGTTAAAAATAGTATTAGCCAATCACATCTTATTATTATCTAATTTTGAGTAAGTGTGCTGTGTAGGAACTATTTAAGATTAGTTTTTGCCCGCGGTTTCGCTTGCGTGGTAAGCGAGGCGGGGATCAGAAGTGGCATATGTCGATCCCTAGTATGCAATCTATATCCTTGCTAAATTGCTAAATTTTATCGAAATCTGTTCAGCAGTTTAAGTTTTAAAAGGTAACAGACTAAGTTATTTCATACTATATCTATATACATATAATAAAATTCTAACTAAGTCGAATCTGTACATAAAATATTTTTTGAAAAATCTTATTGAAATAGTCATTATTATCGATACAAGGCCGAATCTATAGTTTTTAAAATGTTTGTCTATCTGTCTGGGAACGCATGACGAGAAAAACCACTGGACAGATTTAGATGAAATTTGGTATGATGATAGATAGTTATCCTATTGTGAGTTTTTTAGTTAAAAGATTCATGCTAGTATCTAATAGCATGAAACTAACGAATTTTAGTTATTTAATATATCAAAGAACGTATTATACGGGTAAAATTAAAACTTATCTAAGCGTATGCACCCATCTTTAAAGATTGTTTTAAAATTTAATTTTAACATATAAATCTTAAATTAATAAAGAAGCAGAGCTTTCGAATAAATCAACTTATCAATTAAAGCTTTCAGCGTAAATTGTATAGTATAGTAATGAACATATAATACACGCGGGAGATTTAAAGAGAAAGACTCATAAAAAGATTAAACATTTATATCAGCTTTTTCTTAGAAACCCCCAAGATTTCTTTGGGTCGCGCTCTGATATAAGGGCGTTGACACACTGGGTCAATGAGATATATTGTGTGTATGTATGTGCTATATGTAAGATACTCAAAATCAGCTACAAATAAAATGATTCATTTATACAGATAAATAAAATTGAATTGTCTGCTTGTAATGTCAAAATAACAGGTTTTCACTAAATGTAAAATATGTAATTATATATGGTACTTATAAGAAAAACAATTTTTTTATTAATTTTTGTCTGTGCGTCTGTCTGTTTGTTCCGGCTAATCTCCGAAAAGGCGGAACTGATTTTGACGCGACTTTCACTGGCAAATCCTGATGTTATAAGGAGTATCATAGACTACTTTTATTTTAGAAAAAGAATTAGGGTTCAGCTCAAAAAATATAAACGTACCGAGGGACGCACCCGAGCGAAGCGAGGAAAATATGCGAAATTTTAACATATTTCATACTTAATGGTGCAATTATAGCAAAATACAAAAAAAATATATAAAAACAATATTTATGATAAATTATATAGACTTGTTATTGTTGAGTTTTTTTGTTTTTTTTTTTAAGTCTGGACGCCTCCTAAAAAATCAGCATTTTACTTATTACAATGGAATCTTGATATTTCAGGCAATTTTTATACAGAATATAACGATTTAAGCTGCAACCGGATAAAGTAATTGATTTTTAATGGATCCCACTGGGGCCCTCGCGATTTTGTCGGCATAATTAGTGGACTGAATCGCCATTGTTACGTGACTTTTAATGTGTGTAATTTTATTAAAAGTAAAAACTTATTGATTGATTTTAACTTAATGACTATAAAATACTTTGATGACACGTTTAGCTCAGTTTTTAGTGACCCTATTTGCTGTGCCAGCGGTCGCGGATTCGAGTCCCGCTGGTGGCATTAATTTGTGTAATGAGCACGAATGTTTGTACTCCAGTCATGGGTGTTTATATTTATAATATGTATGTATTTAAAGTTATATATGTGTAGTGTATCAACTATCTGGTATCCATAACACAAGCCTCGTAGCTTCTATATATATATATATATATGTGTGTGTGTATGTGTAGTGTATCAATTATCTTGTATCCATAACACAAGCTTTGTGCTTACCATGGAATTAGATAGTGCTGTGTGTTAATGTCCCAACATATTTATTTATTATTGTTTATTTTTATTTCGATTTTTAACTCACCAACCAGTGAGATTAAAATTAAAACTGGCATATAGAGAAGGCAGTGGTAGCCCAGTGGTAACGCGCTCGCTTGGGAAACTGAGTGACGCGAGTTCAAATTTCGGGCCTCGCACCTCTGATATTTTCATGGTCGAATTATTTCCAACATGATTACCACTCTTTTTAACTGTGAAGGAAAACATCATGAGGAAACCTGTATGTCTGAGAGAACTTAGCAAGTTTTTAAAAGACATGTGAATTCAGTCCGCACATGGCCAGCGTGGTGGACTATAGCCTGATCCACCTCGTACTGAAGGGAGGCCTGTGCCCAGCAGTGGGACGTTAAAAAAAGGGCTGAATACAATACAATATAGAGAAGATTTTATCGCCTCATAGTATGGAAAAAGTTTATATTTTATATTGACTGTCTTTTATTTAAAGTAGGCAGAAACTAAAAATTAGTTACGTCACGTTTGACCAGACTTAGCCTTCTTAGTCATAACATTTGAACCTGTTTTAAGTTTTGATATTTGTAGGTTTGTTCGTTGCAAATTAAAGAATATTTTTCTAATAGATGAACGCAAGTCTGAGTCAGCCAAAAACAAAGCAAATTTAATATATTTCGATACGTAAAATACATATTTACTTATTAGATATTCATTTCTTAAAATATTGTCGGCTAGCACCGACTTATTGGTTATTTACGAAAATATGTGATTAGGTGTCTATTCTAAATGAAAACCCCCGTTTAGTTATTTTTTAAGTTTTTATTTTTCCATTTTTAGTGTAGACGTATTATGCAGGTAAATTGTAAGAAGAAAGTTTTTTAATAACATATATAATTTATTGTTGATTTTTTTTAAATAACAAAAATTTATTTGGTACTTTGGCCAGCGTGGTGGTCTATGGCCTGATACCCCTCGTATTGAAGGAAGGCCCGTGCCTAGCAGTGGGATGTTAAAAAAGGGCTAAATACACAGCTATTATAAAAATATACAAGTAGTTCCACGTACCTAAATTATGTCAGCTCAATTAATATGATACAGCTATAATAAATGACATCAACCTAGCTCGAGTTACTATCGGATTAGGATTTCTTCGAAGTCAGATGATAGCATAGATTTTGAAGATACATTACCATGTGTCAGATGTTATAAGCATTTGGAATTATGTTATATATATTAGGTATATAAAAAAATATAACAAATTTTTAAAATTTAGTTGTTACTTTTGTTTGGAAAGTGTTGTTTTTATGAGGACAAGAATAAGTGAATTTTAAAGTGTATATTTATTCTGGACTAGCGATTCATCCTCGCTGCGCTCGAGTTCGTAATTACTTACGTTTTAACGTTTTGTATAGATTTCTCAAAGATGAAATATTTTCCCACAGAAAAAAGTATCCTTTATATTGACCCGTATAACCAGTTATCACCATATCAAGTTTCATGAAAATCTGTCCAGTAGTTTCCTCGTGATGGGGTAACAGACAGACAGACAGACAGATAGACAAAAATTCTAAAAACTACAGATTCGGCCTCTGTATCGATAATAATGTTTATTTCAATAAGATTTTCCAAAACATATTTACTGTACAGATTCGGCTAATTTAGAATTTTATTATATGTATAGGATATAGGTACTCAATGTATAAAATATTTTGTATTTGTTGATTAAACTGGATATAAACGGTGCATTGTCGCTGGTTATACGAGTCTCAGCGACAAAGGGACTGCGACTAGAATATCAATAATTGAAAATAATCACATAATGATGTCAATCTTAAACCATAAACCATACTATAGCGAGCATTATAGTTGGTACTTTCCAATAGTTTTGATTAACGCAATCCATACTAATATTATAAATGTGAAAGTAATTCTGTCTGTTACCTTTTCTCGCTTATACCGCTAGACAGATTTCGATAAAAATTTGGACTTGCCACGCGATGGAAGCTGTAGGAAAGAACTAGTTGAAAATAAATCACATGAAAAAAATATATAATTACATATTCACTTATGTATTATATTACTCCTATATAAGTTTAAAGTCGCGAGCAAATGAATAGAAAAACATATACATTTAAAAAAACTCTAGTTCACTGGGATTAAGAAAAGCATGTATTTTTATTTACGTTTTAACGTTTAGTATAGATTTCTCAGAGATGTGATATTTTCCCGCAGTAAATGTATCCTATGTGTTAACCCGGATAACCAGCTATCATCATACCAAATTTCATTAAAATCTGTCCAATGGTTTTCTGGTGATGCGGTCACAGACAGACAGACAGACGGACAATAATTCTAAAAACTATAGATTTAGCCTCGGCATCGATAATAATGACTATTTCAATAAGATTTTCCAAAAAATATTTAATGTACAGATTCGACTCAGAATTTTATTATATGTATAAATAAGCTTAGTTCTTTTTAAAATTTCACAAAGGAAATTTCAAGGAAGCAAGAATCCATGTCGCACTTCTTAAAGTAACAGTATATAGTAGTAATTTATACATTTGTTAATAACTTTTCCACCCCAAATCTTTCTTAATAATATTTTTTTGTCCAGCTGTGGGAACATAATTGGCTATTTCTTCAACAGTAACCTTGTCAGGGCGTGACGTATGTCAGTACATAAATAACCTTTACCCTACATAAAGATGGGTACGACGCATATATCTGAACTTTCTCTTGACAGAAGGGCTTATTAAAGTTTGTGACCACAGAGTAGAAATTTCAGCCAGTTAGCAGCCAAAAATAGTTTTACGGTACAGCTTAAAGTGCGTGAACACATGAGATATTACAAATTTGATTTAAATGTATTAACCGACGTTAAAAAAGGGAAGTATCAAATCGTTAATCGAATTACGTGTACTTTTATGTTAGCGAACATTACGCAGTATATTCACACTTTTTACCATATATCTAAAAGGTCTAATAAAAATTATAAGAAAATATTCAACTTACATGAAAATGGGACTATCATTTTTAAAGAAACTAGATGTTGACATGCCTTTTTATAATGTGCACACAATTTTTATAATATAACATGTGCTTTCTTGTTCTATACTAGGCTTTTGCTCAGGAATAGAATAATGCAATCCAAAACAGCAATTTACAAATTTTATTTATTTTAAATAGATAAATTTTATTACTTATACAAACTTAAAAAAATTATCTAGATAGCACCATTCTAATAATATTTTAATTTAAAAAAAAATCAGTAACATTGCTTGTGTCTTATTCTTTTGAATACACTGTGTCTAAAACGATATTGTTGCTATATTTTGGAAAAGAGTTTCACGTAAATCGATAAGATTGATGTTTATTAAAAATATTATAACTAAATTAAAATTGATTCCCCATACAAACTTTCGTCCCCATTTTCACGCCCTTAAGGATTTCCGGAATAAAAAATATCTTATGACCTTTCCAGGATCTCAAACTATCTCCTTACCAAATTACATCTAAATCGGTTCAGTAGTTTCGATAAGTGGATTGAAGTGAAACTTCGAATGCATAACCTAATTTCATGGTGAGCTTTTATTTATTGTTCTTAGAACAAAACGTGCACGTTATTCACAATACTTCACATTTTATTTTAAGAATAATCAATAGGTATGCGTTCAAAACTGTTTTTATAATTTTTAAAATAAATTAACATTAATAAGTTTGAATTTCCGTATATATTATAAATATTGTATAAAATTGTGTTCGAATTTTATTAGTATACTAGCGACTCACCCTCGCTTCGCTCGGGTTTGTCCGTAGGTACGTTTTAACGGTTAGTATGAATATAGTATGCATAGGTATATCATACATATAAAACTTCCTTTTGAATCTATTTTTGAAACCTGCATTGAAATCCGTTGCGTAGTTTAAAAGATCTAAGCATACAAACAGCGGGAGCGACTGTGTTTTATACTAGATCTATATAGATCTTCATCATATAGATATGTGTAGATCTTCTCTAATCAAAGATATCACTTATCTTATCAAAAACGAATTGAAAGAATGTGATAAAATAAATAAAATAACGTAAAAGAAATAAAAAGCCTTTGTATAATTTATATGGAATAACTTAAACGAGTAACTGATACTTAGTGATTAATATTTTAGTAATAAATAGTAAGAAATTGTATCGATAAAATAAATATTTCAATTTATAATGTAAGAGTTTCCAAATCTCTTCAGCCATAAATGCTTAAATTGTACATTCACTTGCTAATGATAATGATAATGACTGTATTTATTTATCGGGCATCTAATACAGTACCGGGAAAGTCAAGATGAGACACTAAAGCCGGATCGAAACGCCAGAAAGCTTAGGTTTTGTATGTATACCCACATTCGCAAAACGCGGTACGAAATAAAATATTTATATTCTAACTTCAATGGGCTATTATCGAGATGAAGCAGAAATCGTGCATATAAATATGCAAAAGCCATAAGTTCAATACATTTTTGTTGGCGAAATCTTCGAGAGTCTTAATTGCGTCGTTAGCCCTCCTCGATGCATTGTTCTTCTCTGATAAAAAGGCTTATTGAAATTTTTCTTCAGAACGCCTCTAGCTACCGATTATATGAACATATATGTTTAAAGTTTCATTTTTTCAAGTATTTTTGTAAAATAAATAAGGTAAATATAATTATATTATTTATTTTATAAAAATACTTGTTCTATCTCGGTTCGGTCGGGTGTCCCTGGGTGTGTTTTGAATTCTAATCTCATATGAATAGCGTCAATTTTTGACAAATTTTATTACTGAGTACTCAGTTACCTTTTTGTAACTTCAGGTCATAATTTATCTGAACAATAAATAAAATACATGCAAATCCGCCCAGCCGTTTGAGTTTGAAGTTTGTATATATGTGTATGATTGGTACTAACAAACATACACACATACATATAGGTACACGCATACGCATAAACATATACAAACTATAGAGTTTACAATTGTAATGTGATTCAAATTTAATTTATTTGTAGTGACACTGTTGTTTATGGTTGGAATAAAGCTTGGATAATAAAGATAACAAAATCAAAGATACAATTTTCGCATCTTTGATAATAATTGTATGGTAAAAAAGGTTGCATCTTAAAATTTTTCATTGTTATGATTCATGTAGGAATTTTTGTCTGTGTTATATCAGAAGATGTCACTAAATAGTATTAAATTAGAAAAATAAATAATTTTAGAAAAATTTTCATAAATTTAAGTTTAAATAAAAAGATCACACGCTTTCGATCAAATGTAATGTATGGGACTTGTCAAAACTATCTATAGAATAGAATTTTACTATCCATACACAGGTTTTATCACAAAATCAGCTTGATGGTCAAATTATTGTCTTCTAAAGTTCAAATCAATATGTTAAAATCAACTTTGTTAAGTAATTGTCGTCCATTCTGATGGTACATACTTTGATGTTATATTGTAATCTAAGATATAGACATTGAGGCTAAATGCTTTAAAAATAAGCTTTAGTTACATATTTTAAATACACAAATTGGTAGTAACATTATCACTCACCATTAAAATTTAAAGAATATATATATATATATATTAGAAACACTTTTTAGACATTTATATGGTATCACTCTTGAAATATAAACTAATTCAAGAAGTATGATAAATAAAATAGAATATACACCAGAAATGAGTACCTCGTCCTTTTGAAGTCGGGCAAACAGCACATCAGTTCCCTGTAGTCCTATAGTAATCGATGCCCTATAAAATATACATACATACGTGATCAATTGTCTCCTTTTCGGAGTCACATGAAAAAGATCAGAACGGGTTTTAAAAATGTTGTCAACATTGTAAATATCTGAAGGAAAAAAGTGCTCGTAAAGCTGTCGACGTCGAAGTATACAGCTAGTCTCTACATAAAGGAATTCTACAGACAGACGTAATAATAAAAAGATATTTTAGTTACATTCGTGTTTTGGTATTTCAGTACGTTCTTGATTAATTAGATACAAAATTGTTTTGAACTAGCAAAGAACCCCAGCTTTATCTAACATACGTTTTAATTTTTTTGAGCGGAATCCTAATTCTTTTTCTAAAATAAAAGTAGCCTATGTTACTCCCTATAATATCAGCTATCTTCCAGTGAAAGTCCTGTCCAAATCAGTCCAGCCATTTAAGAGATTATCCGGAACAAACAGACAGACAAACAAAATTAAAAAAAATGTGTTTTTCTTATAAATACCGTAGGTATATAATTTAATATGTATTTAGTAACACGCTGTTATCTTGACGCTACAAACAGACACTTTAATTTTATTTACATATATACATGTTCTTCTATACCTACATAGAAGATTCTTGAATCGACTCTTTGACAAAATTGAAATTTTAACTGTTGTATATAATAATAATAATAATAAATAGTATTTATTACCATAAAACAGTAACGAAAATAATATATAATATACGTTTAATATAATAATATAAAATAATAATATACGTTTTTATTCCATTAAGGGTTGTATAAGTAGCCTAACTAGTCTTTATTATTTGCTTATTAGTACTTATTTATCTCATTTAATTATGAAATTAATTTGAATGATTACTATATTGAATTATTTACATAAAATATACTCTATTTTGTTATATAAATAACATAATACAACATCTAACAATTTTAGTTTTAAAAGCCAGGGGATATTACAAGTATCGTATTAAATACCTTTTACGAGTCTGAGTGTAAGCATCTAAAGCAAAAACTACAATTACCAATTAAAAATTTGCACGAAATGACGCGGACCCAGCAGGAGAGCCATCGATGCATTTCTTGTAAAATTGCTAAGTGTTACTAACAACGTTCTTTGTATTTTCTATACATCGATGCATTATTAATTCGTGAAAAACTCTTTAGGGCCATCATTAAGATGATTATTGTTAATTTTGACCGTCTTTAAAAGAGGAGATTCAGGAGAGTTCGACTCTTTTTTGGGTTTGTTGGGTGCAATTTTTACTAAATTGAGGATCGAATTTTATGCTCATTTTCAACTGTAGACTCATTTAAGCTTTAACAATTTCATCCTTAATGTAGGTAGAACGCTATTTTAGTACGTTTTAAAACACAAAATTATTATTATTACTTGACCGCCCCAGAGTAAATTTTATCGAAATAGTAATTATTATCGATACAGAGGCCGAATCTATAACTTTAAAATTTTTGTCACTCCGTCTGTCTGGGAACGCATTACGAGAAAACCACTGGACAGATTTTGATTAAATTTGGCATGATGATAACTGGTTTTTAATGTGGAAAAATATGTCATCTCTGAGAAATCTATACTAAGAGCGGAGCGAGAGTGAGCCGCTAGTCTATACATATAATAAAATTCTAAGTCTAATCTGTACATTAAATATTTTTTGGAAAATCTAATTGAAATAGACATTATTATCACACATTACATTACAGAGTCCGAATCTATAGTTTTTAGAATTTTTTGTCTGTCTGTCTGTCTATCTGTCAACATATATTCCGTTATCCGGGTCAACATATGGGATACTTTTTACTGCGGGAAAATATCCCATTTCTGAGAAAAAATACAAAAACTGCATTGTAAGAGTATACTAATATGTAAAACCTAAGAATTTGGTTTTTGGTCATCTGAACGCGGGCGGAGCCGCGGGCAATGCTAGTATAAAATAAACCATAAACTAAGACAGTAAGTAGGTAATAACATTAATTAAACTGCGCAGCATCCACAAACAGTGGTGTTGGCTTTTTCTCAAGTGTCGAAACGGATGGAACCCTGCGGTTTCATGAATGGCTATACTGAATTTAATTAAGTCCATGAAATTGTATTTCAGAGAGTAAAAAAATTATGAACCCACGATGAAAATATACGTTTTTACTTTTTGCTAAGTTCTACCCCTGACTGTTTATGTAGAAGGTATGTTACATTACGTTAATTTTATTTTAAGACATGATAGCGTGAACGAAATAAAAGAACTAATTGATTTTAATGAAAAAGTATTTTTCCGTTGTAATTTTACCATTTAAATTGATTTATGTATGCAAATAGTATGATATATGAAGCCAATACAATTACCATATGAACTTAGATATTCCAAGCTTTCGTTAAATCGGTTTCAATGTCACTAAAGGAAAATCTATACATATAATGAAATTCTGAGTGCAATCTGTACATTAAATATTTTTTGGAAAATCTTATTGAAATTATTATTATTGATACAGAGAGTCACCCTCGCCCCGCTCGGGTTCGTTCCTAGTTACGTTTTAACGTTTAGTACTTATAGATTTCTCAGAGATGATAAATTTTCCCGCAGTAAAAAATATCCTATATGTTGACCCGAATAACCAGCTATCATTATACCAAATTTCATCAAAATCTGTTTAGTAGTTTTCTTGTGATGCGTTCCCAGATAGACAGACAGACAAAAATTCTAAAAAGTAGATTTGGCCTCTGTACCGATAACAACTGTACCGATAACAATGACTATTTCAATAAGATTATCTAACGAATATTCAATGTACAAATTCGACTCAGACTTCAAACTTAGAATTTTATTATATTTACATATAATATTTTTTATTACACTTAATATATATACTAAGTTAACTAATGTAAGGAAATTGCAGAAACTCAGTAGGAAAGTAAATAACAGGTAGCCTAAAGCTGTGCAAATAAGCTCGCTTTATAACCTTCGTAAATTCATATATTACGCTATATTTAAATCCCACTGCTGGGACTCAGGTTACCCATTTAATCAATAAGCCCACTATCTTAATATAATGACACTCTGCATTATTTAATCCCACTTGTGGGACTAATCCTTAGTTGGGTAAACACCCCAGGCGGTAAACAAGTAATACCATATTATTACATTGTGCGAACAATTGATAGCAGTTAGAAGCAATATTTCGAGGCAATCTTAGAGCCTTGTACAGTACGAGGAAGCTGTAACTCGATGCTCTTTATCTGTGTGACTCATTCTATTTACTTTAATGTCACGAATAGCTGTGATGGATTTTTAATTATTTTATAATACAAAAATCGATAGTATAAATTTAAATTGTTGATTTGTATAATGCCTTTAATACTTTTATGGCATTTAGGTTATAATAAATTATTTTTTGCTCGGGTTTCTGATGTCTTCGGTTGGTAAGCAGGACAGCGAGGAATAGTAGCGTACATCAATCCCCATGATGATAAATTATTATATAAAGTGTAACCTTTGTTGTACATATGATATACTCTCACTCAGATTCACCCTCGCTTCGCTCGGGCTTGTCCCTAGTGAAAAATAACAGTAAATCTTTCCCACCGGAACTGTAATTTTTTCCGATATAAGCAGTAACTTATGCATTATTTGAGACTATAATCTATCACTGTATTAAATTTAATCCATATCCGTTCAGTCTTTCTGGCGTGATTGAGTAACAAACATTCATCGAAACTTCCCGTATTTATAATATTAATAATAAGATGGGATATGGGAGAATATTTTATTTATTCCCTGTCGAAAAATAGATTATTATTAATTTTTCAATGATGTTTTGTGGAATAGTCATTTTGTTGGTCTGTATGCGTCAATTGTTTCAACCGTGAAGCAAATATAGACACAAGCACAATGAGAGGATGTGAAAAAATTACGAATTTTAAAGTAAATATGATCTTGACTTGGCTTGAAAATAAGGATTTTTAGAGTTCTCTATTACTTATACAATACATAGGTATGATGAGTTTTATATCCGTTACTTGAAAAATGATTGATTTCCCATACAAACTTTCACCCCCCTTTTTACCCCCTTAAGGTACGATTACAGTGGGTAAAACGTGACAAGGTAAGTTACAGACAAACAGAGTTCCTTTCGCATTTATAATATTAGTATAGATATACCTTAAGTAGTGATTTATCCTCACTACGCTCAGGTACTTTTCTAGGGAGCTACCAGTAGAAAACTTTGTGTTACTCCAGGTCATAGACTATATTTGTATTTAATCTCATTTAAATTTGTTCAGGAGTAACAAACATGCACTCATACATACACACATACAAACTTTCATATTAATAATAATAATAATGCGATCTTTAATAAATAATAATAGATCAATATTATTGTTAAAAATCAAAAAACATGTATATTCTCATAGTTCTGGAAAGTAAAAAAAATGGATCGTATTTTTTATTTATTGTTAATAAAAATAACTGTTTCAAATATTTTAAACCTTCATTATATTTTTAACTAGCGACTCACCCTCGCTTCGTTAGGCTTCGTCCCTAAGTACATTTTAGTTTTTTGAGCGGAACCCTAATTCTATTTCTAAAATAATAGTAGTCTATGTACTCCTTATAACATCAGGTATCTTCCAGTGAAAGTCCCGTCAAAAGCAGTCAAGCCGTTTCAGAGATTATCTGGAGCAAACAGACAATCTCTGAAGAAGAGCAACAATTTAAAAAATTGTGTTTTTCTTATAAGTACCGTATATAATATCATATGCATTTAGTAAAACGTTGTTATTTTGACATTACAAACACACACTTCTATTTTATTTATCTATGTAAATGAAAACTGTCTTTTCTTCAGACAAAACCCCGGTTTTAACTTAGTATTAATATGATTTTAGCGACGTCAGTGTTAACTAATAGTTTACACCGATTGGTTAAAGCTATTACTAATTGTTGTACCTACACGATGTGGGCGGAGCATGGGAACTGATTGTATGACGTGGAAGTTACATTTTAAATGACAGACTTCTGATTTGAAAACGATTAATGATGGATCGATATGGAAATTCTGTTCTTCTTCTTATTTCTTACATTCTGTTCTTTTTCAGGTCTTTTCGAATAGAAATTATGATTACAACAAACAAAAACAAATCTATTCCACGGGAACTGTACATTTTTCCGGGACAAAAAGTAAGCTATGTGCTATTCCAGACTATAATCTATCTCTATTTATATCCAATTTCATCCAGACCCGTTCAGTTATTCTGGCGTGATTGAGTAACAAACATCCATTCATCCAGACCTTCGCATTTATAATATTTATGGGAGATAAAATATGAATAATAAAAATAAGATTATATTCTTTTGTATTTATTAAGCATTATTTCTTTCCCTTTGAAAGAAAAATAGCGTAATATTAGCTTTTTTTTTTCTTTATTATAATAAAATCCGTTAGACTGTCAGTTATATACTATTTTACAATATTAAGTATGTATTATGATCATATATATATATATATATATATATATATATATATATATATATATATATATATATATATATTATTATTTGGCTTCATATTTAGTTCTATAACACTGTCTATATTATTCCTTAGACTAGCCTTTATCGTCTTCCAGTCAATTTAACCTGTAAGTAAAGCAAGTATCAAAACGAGATGTGATTGTTTTACCAACTACAAAGGATTTTTAGTGATACTTGTATTTAGCATCCGTCTTAAACAGTTAACACTTTTAACTTTAACTGTGTAACAAGTTAACATTTGAACATTACTTCACACTATTGATATGTGGGAAAATATTTTGGCCAGCATAGTTAGTTGACTATGGCCTGATGCCCTTCGTATTGGTCGGCCTGTGTCCTGCTGTGGGACGTTAAAAAAGGTTGATTATATATTAAACTAGCAGAATCCACGGCTTCGCTCGCATTAAAACTACAAAAAAAAATCTTTGGTTTTATGTCATAAGTAATTGATTCAAAAACACTCGCTATCGCCACCCTGCGCGCCATGCGCTCGACTATTATGCCGTGTAGGATTTTCGAAACCCTATTTGACTCTATAGGGGGATGATTTTGGAAAAAACTGTGATACAAGTGTCTCATAATTTTATTGAAGAGCATGTGTACCAATTTTCGAGTCAATCGACCCAGAGAATAAAAAGTTTCACAGAAAATTCAACCCATTTCACCCTCTTCGTTGTGGAATTTCAAAAAACCTTAGGGAATACCTGCACTTTACAAATAACACATCTTCCAAATTTCTTGTCTCTAGGACCAGCGGTTTAGGCTATGCATTGATACGAGTATATCAGTCAATCAGGACTTTAAATTGTATATATATAAATATGTATGTAGGTATAGTTGTAAAATACTTCTTTTACTTCGAAGAGACAAAGACTGGTCGTTTATATGTATGTAAAAAAAATATTCTGTGCAAACTCTGACCGAACTTAAGTACTCGTAGTTAATCCTTGACCGGTGATCGCTGAATCATCACGAGTCAAAATGATTTATAGCTGTACTGGAAAATGAAATGTCATCCCTTCTGGGTCAAAGGCGATGCTTTTGAGATGTTTTTTTTGTTTAAGAGCTTTAATAACTATGAACTTTTAGTATTAATATCTTACGTATATATGTATACTTATATTAATTTTTTTTATTAGTTTTAATCTGTCAGTCTAAACTAATTGATATTTACTTTCTTAGATTTACGCGAAAATTTGACATTTTAAATAAAATTATCTTTTCGGATTTTTCGCGGATTTATATTGATTTTTAGTTCTCGATGTTTCGAATGCATTACAGCAATCATGGTCACGGGAGAGACTGTCTATTGATATTAAGGAATAAGTAGGTTTTATATGGGGAACAGCTTCATCTAAAATTATTTATATAAATTAGTGTAAAATGTCGCGTGTCGTAGACACATTGTACAATTTGGTGTTATGGAAATGGTGGCAGTCTGTTTGTTTTGGAAAGAGCCGAAGGCATATTTATGTTGTTTCATTAACAAAACGTAATTTGCCAGTTACTTAAAATCTTGTTTAATTTGAAGAGTTTTCCGAAAATAAATGTTTCTTTTTTTTTGTTTAAGGGGTGAAAAATTGATATCGCGGTTAGTAAAAGTTCATCTCTTAATAATTGCTAACAAAGCTCTAAAACATACTTATTAAGAGTAAACATAATGTATTGTTTTTATATGTACGAGTACACTAATATCTTGTGAATTATACAATACTAGCTACTCACCCTCGCTTCGTCCGGGTTCGCCCGTAGTGAAACAAAAATAAATCTATCCCACAAGAACCGTAGATTTCTCCGAGATAAAAAGTAACCTATGTGCTATTCCAGACTATAAACTATCTCTGTGCCAAATTTCATCCAGATCTGATCAGCCGTTTTGGCGTGATTGAGTACCTAACAAACATTCATCTAAACATTGGCATTTATAATATCTCGTGACATTAAATGATAGTTCGATATATTAAATGTGAATAATAAAATACTTACCCATTATATTGTATATAAGACTATATATTATGTTGTACATATCTTACAAACTGCAAAAGTAATAAAATAATAACATTAAGAGAATTCTGCAATTATAATACCTATATATTATAAAAGAAATTTGGTTATACGTTTGCCATTTTGACATTTTTTATAAAAAAAATGCTTGTAAATGCCCAAAAATTATGTAGAACATTTAAAATGATTTACCCAATCATTTGTATCAGATACAATAAGATAAAGACGAACTACAATGGTTGATGTTATCTCGTTGCAGGAACAGCTGTCGGCGCGTCGTCGCGCGTATTGTACTGTCATAATAATTATGTGCACGCGTTAAATATATTCTACGTGGTACTACACTGAGTTTAGTTTCTCTTTAAACTAATGTTTGTTTAAAATTTTAAGAGTTTAGTACGTTCCTAGGTAAAAGATTTTGTAAAATATTTACAAATTTATGCATAAAATGTTTTTTTAATTATAGCCTCTAGATAACCCTCTTTCTATTGGTGAAAACTGTATTAAAATCCATACAATAATTTCTGAGATTACACGCACGCTCGGTTCGTCGCTCGGCTCGTGCGTTCTGGTCACTGTTCTAACCTAACCAACCTAGAAAGAAAGAAAAGGTTCTTCCGAGTAAGACGTAGCTCCCGCCTTCTCACCCTAGGTTTTTTATATATAGGCTTCTAATAGAGAGATCTATTAGTGAAAAATAAGTAATGTTTTCACCATTATCTCATTTTATATAATCGGGTTTTCGCAATATCCCTAGGGTTTTCGCAAAAATTCGAATTATCAAATCATCCTACGACATATAGGTACAGAAAAAAATCTAAGAAAAACATAATACTAAAATAACAGTCTTATTAACATACTAGCATTGCCCGCGGCTCCGCCCGCGTTCAGATGACCAAAAACCAAATTCTTAGGTTTTACATTAGTATATATATATATATATATATATATATATATATATATATATATATATATATATATATATATATATATATATATATATATATATTACTCTTACGTTACAGTTTCTGTATCCTATATGTTGATTCGGATAACCAGCTATCACCATACCAAATTTCATCAAAATCCCTCCAACACGTTTTCTGTGATGCGGTAACAGACAGACAGACAAAAATTCTAAAAGCTATAGATGCGGCCTCTGTATCGATAATGTTTATTTCAATAAGATTTTCCAAATAATATTTAATGTACAGATTAGGCTTATTTACAATTTTATTATATGTATAGATTACGTGATTAACGTGTTTGTCAAACACTATCAAATTTTATTTCCTTATTTTAACAAATACTCTTAGATAGCGATTTTGTTTTATTAACAAACATCAAAGTAAAAGTTTTATTCAAAAGTAAACACTGAGACAATTTTTTAAGCTGTCACATGAAAGTTATAAAAAATATCCTTATTCATTGGCCACAAATTAAATAATGCAACCGTACGTTCATATCAGGGAACGAGTTTTTTTGGACATTGTTAGCCTCGTGTAGGCGGCGTGGGTGTGTCACGCAAAAAGGTACAAGTTTTAAATTACTGTTTTTATTATAAATCAAATACCTTCTGTACATTGTTGCTTTGTTACTAGGTATGTATATATCTAAAATTTTATATTTTTTTATGAAAATATCATAATTCATTGACAATTTTTGTAAGCGAATGCCGTTCAATAATTAAGTTGCTTCGTAAGTTCAATTCTACTTGGAAAGTAGTAAATTTCCTAAATAATCGACAATTAAAATAGTTGTAATGTAACATTTTGTCGACAAAGTCTCTCTCTAGTTAATAAAAACAATTATACCTAAATGTGAATGTAAACATTAAAACTTTTTCCAAAGAATATTGAGAAAGTTAGTTTTTATCATGATATGAAACGTACAAATTTTCTATTTTTCATACCTATTTCAAAATTTTTAATTATCATGAGACGAAGGAAGGAAGTCGTGAGTTAAAGCTAGTTCAGCATATTGAGTCATATGTGTTCACCAAATTATTGATTAGGATACTTCATTATACAAGTATTCATATATGGTAATGGTAAAATAACTTATTCGTTAATTGGATGCTTTATGAGTAATGTACTGTAGATAATGTTAAACGCTCTACGTGCGTTGTAATAAACTTTAATATCTCCTTTTTGGGTGATGACAAAAAAAATACCTTTAGACGTTCTTACTAACTGAAAAATATATAGTGGAGTTCAAAAGTTTAAAAATAACAAACATGAAACAAATTGCTATAAATTTGTGTTGATTTCCTGATAAAAATCATAAGTGTCTATAGATTCTATTATACATTAAGTAGCCTATGTGTTATCCAAGATATAAGCTATCTTTATTTTGATTTTATTTAAACACACACACACACGCACGCACGCACGCACGCACGCACGCACGCACGCACTCGCACACACGCACGAACTCACGCACTCACGCACGCACGCACGCACGCACGCACGCACGCACGCACGCACGCACGCACGCGCGCACGCACGCACGTATACACCCACACACACACAACCACACACACGCGCGCGCGCGCGCATGCAAGTACGCACAGACTTCCGTGTTTATAATATTAGTCGGGTAATACATCTAATTGTAGGTAGGTACTTAGTACCAGCTTGCTAGTTCAGGCTCTAGCACCTCGCTCGTCTCGTGCTCGTCATTAAGCAACACGCACTAGCATCTCAGTCAGACACAAACAATAATACTTTCTTACTACATAACACAAATCCTAACACCTATTTGAAGCTGGTCTAAAATAGAACACGTGACTTTCAACTAAGTTACTTTCATTGCCCTAAAATATTTATAAAATATTTGACCAATTTCTATATTAATTAATTCATATAATATTTAATAAAAAGTGACAACAAAAGATAAGGCTCACCGCACACTGAGTCAATAAATAACGTCATATTAGACGTAACGTGGGTGTAAGTGAATAAAGTTACGAGTAACTTTTGTTATTGCTTTTGTGAAAGTGATGTGTCCTTTAATTTGCTTTGTATCAACTTTGTTTATTGCGCGGTTTTTGGCAAACCTTTTTTTATGGAAGTAAAAAAACAAAATTGTTTGATATTTTGCAAAAGAAAAAAAAACGATATTTAAAAAAAATGCTTATTTCTTTAAAATATTATTGACATAATATTATTTATATATTCTTAAATATATACACATTTAATATTACTAAGATGAAAATATAGTTTACTTAACATCACAGTATTGGGCTTTGGCTATGATTAGTAGCTAGTAGTAAATGGTCACAGGATCTCTTCCGATCTCAGTAAACATATTCTATAATCATTGGACCTTAGGAATTCATTCATAAAAGCATGGTATAACATTTGAAAGAAACATCTATATGGTCATCTGTATACTCCTTGTGGTTTATATATATATATATATATATATATATATATATATATATATATATATATATATATATATAATTTAAAATATAAAAGCCACCATACTAATAATATAATTCAGTATATAAGTGTGTTGGTTTGTCTTAAAATTTTTTTGTAAAGTTATTGTTCAGCCCTTTTTAACGCCTCACTGCTGGGCACGAGCCTCGATCCAATACGAAAGGAACCAGGCCTTAGTCTACCGCGCTGGTCAATTAACCAGCACTTAACCAACGTGGTAGACAAAAAACTGATACTGACGGTTTGTAATAAAAAGATTTTATTTTTTTGACTGTGACTTTAGCACCTTTGTACGTTTAGTGTTTCTGTTATATCGAGTTTGTTGGAAAAAGTTACTTAGAATTAATATTTTGAAAAAAAAAAAACAAATATTAACTTTTTTCGTTTCACCGTTTCTTTTTGAAGCGTCCCACGCGGTAGTTAAATTCAAATTAATAATACTGTCGATAGTATCTCTACATTGTAAACAAGGCTTTTGTCAACATACGAACAATATTACATTCAATTTGAATATTGTTTTATATTTACAATATTTTGTAACAGAAAATGCTACATATATATATATATATATATATATATATATATATATATATATATATATATATATATATATATATATATCAAAATGACAAAGAGAAATTATCAAGCTTTTAGTTTTGTATGACATTTATGATGTTATATTTCAAAAATAAAGCGTAAAGTTAGTAAAATTTATGTAGACCCGTATATATTGAAAATTCTATCTGCATGTACCTACCTATATTTAAAAACTAGCGACTCACCTTCGTTTTGCTCGGTTTCGTCTCTAGGTGATTTTTTTAAATTGACATAACTTTTTCATTTGTTAACCGGTTGAAATAAATAAAATACGTATGTTAACTGAAGCTTATCACAATACATTAGTGAAAACCGCACCCAAATCGAATCAGCCGTGTCTGAGATTAGCAGGCACAAACACAAACAAACAACAGACAAAAACTCTAAAAACCTTGTTTTGGGTTCTATTGTGTAAATAAGGACCTCCAATAATAGTTTTCTCATATATCTTCCATGCACAGATCCTTCTAATTATCCGCGCGATCCCGAAATAAGTAGGTACCCTAAATTCAACCGAAATGGTTCTTTTCACTATACACTTTACTAAAAAGTAATTTTGTATATCTGTTAATTTTTATTTTGTTTCTATACTCACTTTGTTATTGGAACATTTACCATGAACAAAGTATTCTTTTGAGATCCTAGAGTATAATTTACACTTTTTTCATCGTTGCCATTAGATTACTATTAAGACAAAAGTCTAAGTAGGAATCGAACACGTAACTATCGATGTACTAGGTAATGCCAGATATTCGAATATTTTTGGATTACGAATAGACAGGTAATGCGTCATGTTAGTGTTAAAACACGCGAGAGGATGTGTGCTGGGAAGAACGGCGGATGTCAAATATTTGCGTCGCAGGCGCAGCTACACTTTTGAAATGAGTCTTCAACGTCTTGTATCATTTGTAAACGTTTTAAGTTAATCATTTTTATTGACAATGCTAGCAATTTGTAGGGCACATTTCGAGATTCTTTTTTATAAATTACAAATTTTATTTTTTTCAAGCTCTCAAGTAGTTTTGGTACTATTTAGATTATATTTGAAAACTAGCTTATATGTAAAAATGCTGTAGCTTTAAACTCTTTCGCCTTACCATTCAGTACTATCGACTAAAACTCAACAAAGTCACAATCAGACCTCCTCTCACATCCCTTCCTCCATAACAACCATGGTATTGCTCTCATGGTTTGACGCTGCTATCAGAAGTAGTACCAGGAGCAACATGCATAGTACACCTCCCAACACCTACCGAGGTAGGCTACCTACTAAGTGTGTCTCTACCATTCGTGCAATCACGATAAGAAAAGGCTCTTTGGGATATAAGTTTGAACATAATTTTTCACTAGGTTAAGTTTGAAATTTCAATTTAATAACAGATTTTCTTATAAACTCTTAGAAACTCAACAATGCAGCGCACACACGAGATAAAGGCACCCGTTCACCAAGCCAGAGCCAGAGAAAGCGATACTATCTTATCCGAGCTCGTGCGATCGTGCGATTGTTGTAAAGGCGCCGACAGTTTGTACTTGCCGCGACGTCCTTACGTAAATACGTTATCGTAGGCCGGTTTGTGTCCGGGTTAATTTTGGAACATTAAACTTTAACTGTCGGTGCAGTGGTTGTGTATCTACACTTTGCATACTAAGTGATAGGTCTTGAAGTCGATTTCTATGCAGATATCATAAGTTGTAGGTGTATCTTGGTTTATGACAATAATGTTTGATGGATGTTTAAATGAAGAACAGAAAAAGAAAAGCAATTGACTATTTTATTACACTATATATTTACTGTACACTTTCAATATAATGGTTAGAACTAGTGGAACAACCGTCCACTCGTGGTCTGTTTTATCTCCTGAATTTTCTGAATTGAAATATTTCCAAATTACACATTCTGTTACAAATCGATCATCTAACAATTTTTGTTTAAAAGATTAAAAGGACAGTCAGAGGGATAGTTTAGGCTCATTTATAGTGATCTAATTGGACGAATATTACGCAAAATTGCTGGAACATTAGGAAAGTTACAAACTAGCGACAGCATTTCTATTAGCCCTTTTTACGGCTCCGTACCCGAAGTATGCCAACGGAACCCCATTACTAAGCTTCCACTGTCCCTCCTTCCGTCCGTCCGTCCGTCTGTCACAAGGCTGTATCTCATTAACCGTAATAGGTAGAGAATTGAAATTTATACAGAATGTGTATTTCTATTGCCGCTATAAAAAAAATCAAGATGATGATTTACAAAATGCAAATTGCTATAGGTACAATTTAAAAAAAACGATTATGGTACGGAACCCTTCGTATGCCAGTCCAACTCGTATTTGACCGATTTTTTTATAATATTATGTACGGACAACGACACTTTCTAGCAATTTATTATTTACTGTTGCCTATGTGTTATTTTAGGTCATAGACTATAAATATTTCATCAAAATCCATTCTGCAGTTTCAGCGTGACACAGTGACAAACATACTTATACATACAAACTTACATATTTATATAATTAGTAGTCTGATTTAACGAGGTTTATTTTACAGGATAATTTTAAAAGGATAAAAGGGATGAAATTTCCGCTAAAATTCCTTATCATATATGTTATTTGAAATGGTTAAAGTATTCAAATACAATTATCTTAATTCGTCATAATTATATATTATAAGCAATATAATACACTAGTATCAAAAAGTTATTGTATACTAGCGACTCAAGTAAGTGATTCTTTGAATTGACATAACTTTTTATTTATGAACCCATTGAAATATAACATGTTATGTGAAGCTTACCACAATACATTAGTGAAAACAGCACCTAAATTGGTTAAGCCGTTTCTGAGATTAGCTCGCACAAACAGGAAACACAAAAATTCTAAAAATTATTGTTTTGGGTTCTATTGCATTAAAGACCCCCAATAATATATAAATAGTTTTTCTCAAATATAGTTACAATTTTATTATACTTATGTATAGATCTTAATATAATTATTATTAATATATTTCATATATTTCGGAAATGGCGTTAATGGTTTGGATCAAATTTTGTATTTAGATAAGGTTATGCTTTTTAAGTTTATCTACATTTGTCTTTTCTGGAAAAAAGTCAATCTATACACAAATAGCTTTGTTTCTATTTTACTTTGAATACAATACTATTAATTAAATGCAAATGTATAGTTAATTCTTTGAGAATGTTAGAAGAAAGTTATAAAAGATAGTGGCGAGTAATAAAGCAGGGCATCGCGAGGTGTGGTCCAGTGCGCTCTAAGTGTACCACCCAGTAACTGACGATTTATATTTGAACGCCCGCCTGCTTAGGTTGAGACCATGTGGAGTTAATAGATTATATAGAATAAATGTATAGACATTATACTCATTTTTATTATATCTATATTTGTAATAAAATTGTAACCAAGCCGAATCTGTACATTAAATATTTTTTTGGCAAATTTAATTGAAACAAACATTATTATCGATACAGAGGCCGAATCTATAGTTTTTAGAATTTTTGTCTGTCTGTCTGTTACCGCATCACAGAAGAACCCCTGGAGGGGTTTTGATGTGGTATGTTGATAGCTGGTTATTCGGGTCAACATATAGGATACTTTTTACCGCGGGAAAAATCTCATTTCTGAGAAAAAATATAAAAACTGCATTGTAAAAGTTGACTAATATGTAAAACCTAAGAATTTGGTCTTTGGTCATCTGAACGCGAGCGGAGCCGCGGGCAATGCTAGTACTAAATGTATATTTATTTTGTTTGAATAACGTTAATTTATAAATATCTTAACTATTTAATATGGGAAGTTTTAATACGCATAATATATTCTTAACGCACGACTAATATATATGCGAATATTTGTATGTGTGTATGTAAGTTTGTTACTTCTTTATACTGAAACGTACTGGTAGTACACTGTTTATGAATTGAAATAGAACCTAGGCATCCTGGGAGACCCTCGAAGGTAAGTACAGTGAGGTATAGTAAGGTACATTTAAAATATTATTAAGAGTTTTTAAAAGAACGCATTGCGTTCTCTTAAAGTTAAGTTAGGCTACCGTATATAGAACCGACTACTTCCATCCTGTTCAAAAAGAACAGTAATCATACAGTAACTGCAATAGATATAAATGAAAAAGTGTTGTGACGCGCCATAACGTGCAATGTGCGTAATATTCATACTAATATTATAAATGTAAAAGTGTGTTTGTTTGTTTGTTTGTTTGTTTGTTTGTTTGTTTCTTTGTTTGTTTGTCTGTCTGTCCTTCTTTTACGTCGAAACGGAGTGACGGATTGGCGTGATTTTTTGTGTTGAGATAATTGAAAGGGTGGACAGTGACATAGGCTACTTTTTACCGCGGGAGATTATCTCATTACAACGGGAAAACACGTTATAATACAACCCAAAAAATATTTATGATCAGAATTACTTGAAACTTAGTATTAATGCTGTTCAATATAATTAAATAAGTACATGTTTTAGCATTTTTCGAAATTCATACCATAAGGGCGGTAAAATAGGGGATGAAAGTTTGTATGAAACCTACATTTTTAGAGGTTTTTTTATAGTTTTATCGCAAGCGGAGGCGCGGGTTCTGCTAGTATATGTATAATTCTTACGTATTATCGTATCACATTACATATTAATATTATACACATATATAAGGAAATAAAAGCTACGCGCATCATTTCAAGGAAAAGTCTGTAACTTATTTTCATTGTTGACGTCAATCTTTCATAAATAATATAAATGAATTATATATTGATGACACTTTTGGCTCAGTTTATAGTGACCCTAATTGTTGTGCCAGTAGTTGCGGGTTCAAGTCCCGCTGAGGGAATTCATCAAAAAAATAAAAACCGACTTCAAACAAAAGCACTAAAAAGTAAAAAATAACTGATTGGTAGTTTTCTTTTACTATACATACCTAATCAAATATTTTCGAAGTCGGTGTGCTTTACTTTGTATGGAACCGATTTCGAAAATATTTGATTAGGTATGTATTTAATAGGTAGGCTTTAATTACTTAGCCAAAGGAAGACAAAATCAAACCTATCCAACGGTAACCGTACATTTTTCCCGGATAAAAAGTAGCTTATGTGTTATTCTAGACTATAATCTATATTTGCGCCAAACTTCATCAAGATCCGTTAAGCCGTTCTGGCGTAAAATAGTAACAAACATCCATACTCACAAACTTTCACATTTATAATATTAGTATAGATAGGTGTGATAGGATAGGGGTTCATACAAAAGAAGAAGATGATTGGAAGAAAGCCATCCAATATTTTAGGGTTTTCCATACAACGCAAATATTATACATGTGAAAGTAATTAAAATTTTATTTACTATTTTTTTTTATTAAAATATTATTAAATGACAATATATTTATGTCCTACGTAGAACTATCATATCTGTAGTAATTTTTATTTTATACTTATTTATTTATTACATTTACATCTTAGAATTACTTAAATAACATTCACAATTTATAGCAAGGTACATGTATGAATTATTATACTATGCCAGTTCCATATTTTTTTTTTAATTTCCTTCACTAATTGTAGAATGACATCTTGTTAAAGCCTTCAAGTTAGACAAATTATATTTGGAGACTGTCAACTTCTTTTTCTTAAAAGGGATGTCAGCTTGAGTTAAATATAATGTAAAAAATGGCATCAATCAGAAGAACTTAACTTTGAAGAGAAACTCTGCGACAAAAGTTTGATTACAATGTAGAACTAAATTTTCATACTAATATTACATTTACTAGCGACTCGTCCCTAGGTTGCTTCCCCATACAAACTTTCATCCCCATTTTCACCCCCTTAAGAGATGATTTCTGGGATAAAATTATCCTATGTTCTTTTCAGGGTCTTAAACTATCTTTTTACTAAATTTCATCTAAATCGGTTTAGTAGTTTCGGTGCTTATTTGGTACCAACAAACAAACAAAAAAATGTCTTTCCTCTTTGCAATATTAGTATAGATTAAATATCGCACACTTTGTGGTTATATTCATTGACAATGTTATATCATGAAAAGTTACCAACCTCACTAATGTTCACTAAGTGTGCAAAAGTACTATACGAATTTGAGTGTAGTAGGTATATGTTTTTATATACATCAGTATGATTATCTCGTGTGCCATAACTGAAACCATATATAAATATATTCTAGAAAAGGAATAAATATATTTCAGTAAACTGAATGTTTTCACAACATAATAATCAACTTTGCTTGGGGTTTTCTTTAAAAAAATCTTGAGGTTGATTTTTGAAGTGAAACTTCTATAGAATTGTTATGATTTGAAATTCGATAAAACGGATGCGGCACTAAGAAGAGACAAGCACATAAATATATAAGTATTAAGCCGGCGAGAGAATGAGACAGAATACATTTCCATGTTGCCATGGTAACCCATTGTTATTGTCTGACAAATATATAATATTATATTCTTTCCGTGTATGATATTCCATAAATATATGTTTGTAATATGCCCTATTTAATTATTTGGTATAGAATACATTTCACAGGAAGTGAAAAATAAAATTAATTACTGAATAATATGTAATGTCATATATTATTTTTGTCAAATCAAATGTAAAATTAACTTTACACTTGAAAAATATTATAAAAAAAATAAACCTTATAATTATCCTACTCCTGATACTCTATATTTATCTCATTCTCGCGTAGGTTTCTTTTCTCAATGTTTACTTCTACCATGTGGGAATTGCACACATATGCACTTTTTTATATGAAGTATTTAACGTTTCTCGTATAATGCAAAAGATGTTTTTAGTCGTTTATTTTTTTAATATTAGTTATGATATAAGCACATAGAGAGAGAGAGAGAGAGAGAGAGAGAGAGAGAGAGAGAGAGAGAGAAGAAGATATATGTAACGTAGACATAGAAACAATACTTTACTCATTTTTCTTTCGCTTATTATTTCCTTTGCGACCTTAGTTTTCAAATAATATAGTTTAAATTTATTCATGTGGCAAACTTAGTTGTACATTGCCCGTAATGAACTATAATTACTATCATTCGTGGTTCCTAACCAGCAATAAACTTTATCAATGAATATATTGTCGCGGCGAGGCAACTAAATCACGAATTTCATTTTAAATCTCAGAACAGGGATATTGTGAAAGTGGCATTGTTATTATAAATAGATATTCAAATTAATTGGTATTTAACTTTAAATAAACCCGGAGATTATCTCTCTCTTGACTATGATTGTTGTAAAGCACTCGAAACGTGAACGGGAACTAAAAATATAAATAAAATCATAATCACATAAATCCGCGAAAAAATCCGAAAAGATAGTTTTATTTAAAATGTCAAATATTCGTAGTGTAGTGTAAATCTAAGAAAATATTATGGTATTTAACCTTTAAAAAAAAAAGGATTGAATAAAAATTAAATAAAAAACACACTTAATAAAGAAAAAAAAAGAAAAAATCTCTTTAATTTTCAACTAAAATCTATTATATCGTTGAGAAACGCAGGTTGTTTTTATGGCCAATCCATGGGAGTAAACTGATTTGTTAAATAATACGATTTAATAATATTAACTTTTAAGATAACCTACTGATACTAACTGTTCATATACGAGCATAAGTAAACTTCTAAAATTGTATGAAATGTGCATTACATGCTTTTCTCATATATGTAAAACGAAATTCCAATAACACCTAAGGGCTACAGGCACACTTTAAAAACCCCGCTTGTTAGGTAAGGGCTGAGACCAACAGCATACAAATATGTTAGCGAAAAAATTAAAATATACAATATAATATGTCAAACTATTTGCTAAAATAGATGTTTGTTTTGTGACATTTATTTAAAGCAATTTAATATTGAACTACCAACTCGTCATGAAAAAAATGTCTGTGATGATACAACAAAACAATAACTTATAATATCAATAATTTTGACATAGAATTATAAAAAAATATGAATGGTGTAATCATTAGGAACATTTTCAGTTATTGATGCCATTTCCAAAACAATATTCTAAGTTTCAAAGTGCACCGCGGGTCATTAAATATTTCATGGTCCCATGGCACACGATGTTGGACGTCGCCATAACTTTATAGTGCCAAAGCAATCTGTATACTATAATATATCTGTGTTACAATATTAATTTTATGTTATTTAATATTAACTCGATCAACAACTCTTTAGTCTTTCAAAACTTAATTTATTGACTTATTCACGTCTTCGGTTTTGCTTGTGCTTGTTTGAATATGATTATTTTAACGTAATTTCAGTATCGTGTTGTAGTGTTTCTTGTATATATGTATATAAACTTATTTTGTATAACGCGGAAACGGCTGTACCGGTTTGGATAAAGTTTTGTATTTAGATAATCTTTAGTTTTTTAATCTCTTAATTTTTTTAGGTATTTTCTGTAAAAACTAATTTTTTATATCCTTTCCGAAAAACACTGAGCGAAGCTCACTAAATTTCATATATCAAATACCAGTAGGAATTTTAACTATTGTCCACTAAGTTTAACCGAACAATTGATCGTCTATACAGGCATCTTATATAATATGACTCATCTGAATCGAGTGCATCCATAATGCCAATTAAATCGCTTTATTTCAAAATACTAAGAAATACACTAAAACGAAGCTTATGTCATTGCAATAAAACACAATAATTTCATTTTGTTAGCAATGTTTGGTATTGCGGTGGCTCTTTGTAGAGACAATTTAATTTTTAACTATTTTCAACTTTAAATTTATAGGTATAAGGTCTAATTTGGGTGTGTTTTATAGTAATATCTTCTAAGGGCATGTTTTAAACAGCTAGTTGTGACTCCCGGGGTGGCTTGTACGATGTAAGCGCGTGACACTGCTCTATTTACGATAGAGTCCGTCGGGCTCTTGGACCTAAAAACGAGCTACACGGTTCACGAATAGGAGCTCGGGAAACTGAATTTTATAAATAAATGCTTAATGTTACATGACTTACGACTGTAATGTTTTAATATATTTGTAAATGATTGCTAAGTATTAATTATAAACGTATGTATTTTATATAGCTGCTAAATATATTATTCTCATTAAGCATTAACGATGCAGACATTTATTTTTAAAACCAAATTATTTTTAATAAAAAATATGATGTAAAAAGTTGAAAACTTTGTAGAAGATTTCGCTATTTTTCTTTGACCTTTAAAAGATCAAGGCATTTTATTTATAATAAATAATATAAGCAAAACATTTTTCTCATATTTAATTATTTTTCTATAATTAATTAAAAAAAACATTCGTTATTTTATTAAATAACGTGTAAAATTATATATCGAGTACGCCAATTCTAGAGCCGTGTTGCTCGCGAATGTTGCCATAATACGCGCACGCGGTGGCATTGTGGGCCTTGTCTTCGCTATTAACGCTCCGATTTATTCGCCTTTAACAGCCGGACGCCGGATTTTGAATAATTATAAACGATCCCGCAAACGCCTTATACGATACCTTGACCCCACGACTTTGTATAGGGTTACTTGCTCTTATTGGGTACCAGTTCAAATGATATAAACTATTTAGTTTAGAATGTTTTTTAAACCCCGACGCAAAAAGAGGGGTGTTATAAGTTTGACGTTGATGTCTATCTGTCTGTGTGTATATGTGTCTGTCTGTGGCATCGTAGCTCTCAAACGGATGGACCGATTTCGAAGCGGGTTTTTTTCATTTGAAAGCCAGTTTCCTTGCAGTGGTTCTTAGCTATGTTTGGTTTATCGGTCCAGCAGTGTAAGAGTATCAGCTCTTTTCCAAAATGATGTAAGGCATTTTAGCGTGTGATTACTCGATAAAGTGCTTCACGCGAGCTAGTGTAATCGAATGACAATTAATTTGCGTAGCGGGTTCTTTTAATTTTTAATTTATATATATTCATATGTAACTAATGACTTACCTACAAGATACGTACATAATATGTGGTAAAGCGTTGCTACAGTTTCATAGATGTCTTTAAGAGGAATAATTCCGTAATTTTTTTTCATATAACTCTATAGGTTTAAGCGGTGCCCGCCCTAAAGCTCCTGACATGATTTTTTCCGACATCTTCAATAATCATCGTTATATTTCAGCCAATTTACACAAAACCTATAATGAGTTATACATTTAAACACTCCATTTATTGGTGAAAATCGTATGAAAATCTGTACGGTAGTTTTTGAGTTCATTGCATTCAGACAGACAGACAGACGTGGTGGTGGTGGTGGTGGTGGTGGGGGGGGGGGGGGTCTGTGTATTATAATATGTAGTGATTTTTTTGTAATTCTTCTTAATATTATAAAGGTGAAAAGATGTTTTTGTTTGTTTGTACGTGGTTATCTTTAAAATTGTTAGTGTAATTAGTTTTTTTTACTTTATAAGATTTTAAAAATTCAGTATTTTTTATCTCTTTTATATATAATCTATTGCATCATTAAAATTACTGCCAATGGGGGTTATACGAAACGTCATTGTACAATCGTTGTAATTTTTTTTTTAAATTAATTAAAATGGTAAAAACGCCATGCAATAGAATTATTCTTCAATCATTATAGAATGACATCTTGTCTAAGGCATACTTCATTTGTACAACATTATAATGAACTAGATTTTCATTTATAAAAAAATGTATTATTCAAACTAATTTCTTTATGTTACTATATGCTAAGATTTATTCAGAGACATTGTATTGTATTGTATACAGCCCTTTTTAACGTCCTACTGCTGGGCACGGGCCTCCCTTCAGTACGAGGGGGATCAGGCCATAGTCCACCACGCTGGCCAAGTGCGGGTTGGCGGACTTCACATGTCTTTTGAAAACTTGCTAGGTTCTCTCAGACGTGCAGGTTTCCTCACGATGTTTTCCTTCACCGTTAAGACAAGTGGTAATCATGTTGGAAACGATTCGCACGTGAAAATATGAGAGGTGCGAGATCCGGGATTTGAACTCGCTTCACTCGGTTTCCCAAGCGAGCGCGTTACCACTGAGCTACAACTGCCTTTCAGAGACATATCTACATATATCTAAGTATTTCTCGATATATTTAGATACTTCTTGACAGTGCCTTAATCAAGTACAGGAATCGAACCCAACAACCAAATTCCACAAAATTTTAAATCATGTGACAATCTTGAAAAGCAATTTCAAAGCAAAAGCTAATCGTATACTTCTGATACGACTTTACTATAAAGACTATACTATAAAGGTTTATGGCATTTCCATTACTCTCAAAGTATCAACTGATTACACTTTTATGTATTTCAATCGCCATCTTGTTAACCTGGCTTCCGTAATGTCATTTTACATTGAACACTGTTAAAAAAAATTATGTCAATTTAATATTTTTCGACATTTATTTTTTGTATATACCTATTGCTAGAAAAAATAAAATAAAAAGGAAATGTAAATTTCGATGGTTATTCTCTTATATTTTTTTATTACATATTATCGTTTCATATTTTCAAAAATACGTTTTTTTTTACATTGCAAAACTAATAATTTATCATTGAGAAAAAAGAAAATAGTATCTCATCAAGTATACTGTCTAGTTATTATTAATTTAGTTATATATATATATATATATATATATATAAAATTTTGAGCCGAATCTGTACATAAAATATTTAATTCGAAAAATTTATTGAAATAGTCATATTATCGATACAGAGGTTGAATCTATAGTTTTCAGATTTTTTTGTCTTTCTGTCTAAGAACGCATCACGAGAAAACCACGGTACAGATTTTGATGAAATTTGGTATGATGATAGCTGGTTGTCCGGCTCAACTTATAGGATACTTTTTACTGCGGGAAAATATCTCATCTTTGAGAAATCTATACTAACCGTTAAAAGGTACCAAGGGACGAACCCGAGCGGAGCGAGTTTGAGTCGCTAGTTAAATAATAATAATCGAATCTCTTTTTTTTAAAGTATCACATTAAACCTAACACCCAGTTCCAAAGGCCACAAAGAAGCAGGTACTTTAAATCTAAAAGGGAAGATCAAAGGCACTGGAAATGCATATTCAAATACCTTCACTTCATTTTCAATCATCAGCTTCTCTTAGAATGGCATTATAAAGCCACATTAATCGTACTTTTGAAATGAAATGCTATAAGTATTTTTTTCGCAATTAAAATATCGATCGGGTTTGAATCGAAGTAATTTTCTGGACGTGCTAAAAAGCAATAAAATTCACACCTCACGTCCAGGGAACGTTACGACCTATTGATACAGATAAAGATGTTGTTGAAAAAATTCGAGAGCCTCCACTTCGTGGAAACAATGGCCTGTAAGAGTAAATATAGAATGGCACTTATCGAACTTTCTTCAGATTGACTCACAAAAAGAGAAAAGGTAATGAGTTTTACTGTCGAGAGTATAGGTATATTATTTGATGATATATTTTCTTTTATAACATTTGTCAGTAAATTTTAGATTTTAGTACGATATTTTCATTTCTAGTAGAATTTGAAAGGTAACTAACGCTTATCAAATTGGAAAATATTGAAATCCAAAAATTTTGCCAATATCGTGCGATCAGGTTTTATTTTAGAGGTTATATTTTTGATGCAATCATTTTTTTTGTGTAGATGTACATATTTTATAAAAAATATATTTTAAAGCTTCTTTTGATTTATTATTTGGTCTTTCTAATTTAAAGCATTATAACATAATCTTCTAGAAATATACATATGGTTGAAAATATGGTATTACGCTTTGTCTATAGAAGACCAGGTTCGGGATATATATGAATTTAGATTAATAAAAAAAATATTCTTCTTTGTTATTCTTATACATACGGATGCAAAACCCGTTATTTCAGATATTACAATCAGTGCCACACCACACTCTTACATCATCAATATGGTCGGCATAAGCTTAATATATTTATGGCGTATCGAAAAATATAATCAAAAATTAAACTTATTATTTCTAAGTTCATAATTTCAAACACTGAATTTAAATAAGCAATTATTATCTTGCTTATAATATTTTATAGGCTTAGATATTTGGATGTTTGAATGGATGTTTGTTACTCAATCACGGACTAAACGGATCTGGTTGAAATTTGGCACAGAGATAGATTGTAGTCTGGAATAGCACATAAAATGTACGGTTCCCGTGAGATAGGTTTATTTTATGTTTGTGTTAACTAATTATAATATATAAAATTAGTAGTTAGTAAACTTAATAGTTAGTAGCTAGTAAACTAATTATAATATATAAAATTTCGCGAATCTCATACACAGCTCTAACGATTTGGATCTTTACATATGGTTTTGCTTTTTAAGTTTATCTGTATAGGTATCACTTCTGAAAAAATGCAAGTTTTACAACTTTTCCGAAAAACGGCAATACAAAAGGGCTCTTTGTCAAATTGATTATAAAATATACATTCACGTTTAGTATTGAGATAACTGAAACTATATGGTATCAAAAAACAAAGTAAAGATAGTTTAATTTAAAATATCAATTTTCGCGTAAATCTAAGAAAGTATTAAACAAAATGAAATTCTAAATAAAACTATCTTTTCGGATTTTTTCGCGGATTTATTTGGATTTTTGGTTCCCGGCGTTTCGAAAAAATGTTTAAAGTTAAAAAATATTATAAGGTAATTGGTGCAATTTTCATTTTGTTATTTGTGGGTAGGCTGTCTGTAACAACTATACCTTCGAGACATCTAACACCTCAGTCTCTCCCGTGACATGATTGCTGTAAAGCATTCGAAACGTCGGGAACCTAAAATCCAAAAAAAAAACCGCGAAAAAATCCGAAAAGACAGTTTTATTTAAAATGTCAATATTCGCGTAAATCTAAGAAAGTATTAAAATGAAATTCTGTCGATGCCCTAAATCCTCCACGCGTGTAGAATATACTTAATCTTGGAATGAAAACTAGACGAATGTAAAATGCCGCCAATACGAGTTTTGACGTGGCACGTGTTATTTGGACAAATAAAATGGGCTGACGCTTCAAAACAAAATAAAGGGAAATCGGGAAAATGTCGCGCTTATAAATAAAAATGTCACCAAAAATTGATAGTGCTTCGCTTTTTAGCTTTTCTTATTTACAAAAAAATCTTTTCGTTTTTCACATTTTTCTATTTTTTTATATTATTAGCCTTTTTGGCTAGATCGTAATAATATTAGGTTAAAATATTTTAGTATTGTTGCCTGAAAAAAAAATTTTTTTTCTATTCTTAACATGTACAATGTAAGAGATGTTTTGATTTCACGTCCGCGAAGTAAATAATATAAAAATGTTAATTAAGTATTAGTGATCTACTTTACATACGAGTGTATCTCTACGTGCCTTTTCTATACTAGATAGAGATAAAGTTTGTGAGTTTGTGCGTTTGTGACGTTGTAGGGGGTAATCTCTGGATTTACGAAACCGATTTAGATGAAATTTGTTAAGAAGATAGTTTGAGACCCTGGGAAGGACATAGAATAGTTTTATCCCGGAAATCATCCCTTAAGGTGGTGATAATGGAGTTGAAAGTTTGTATTGGGAGGCAAGGTAGGGACGAACCCGAGCGAAGCGAGGGTTAGTCGCTAGTATATGTATAAAAATACATACTCTTTGATAAATCGTATTACTAAGAAACAGTAGCTATATCTGTACTAAATTTCATCCAAATCCGTCAGCCGTTTCAAGCGTGAAGGCGAAACAAACATACACATACAAAGTTCCAAATATCTTTTTAACGTTCATATATAATTGTAATATTTCTTTTCATGACTGAGTCATGAGTTAAAAGAAAAATAATATCTAAAGATAGGACTAAGAAAATCCAAAAAACTAGACCAAGATTTACCGGGAAACCTGCGTCAACCGTTACAACGTAAACAACGGTTGTAAAGCTCCCACGCTGGCGCGCCACAAAAACTATCTCTCATTGCGATGCGGCGCGCGACATCGACCGCGGCATTTTTATTTTCAGCTTCTTTATTCTGCAAATTATATTTGTTTATATTATATATTTATTTCTGATGTGTGATTTGGTCAGTTATTGTGGGGATCGGTTCGAATTCCGGTGGAGTAATTTCGTTTTGGAAATACGATTTTTTAAGCCCTTAAAATATTATTTTATTAGTAATCTATTTTCTTTCTCTTAAAAGATCTCGAAAGGCTTAAAGCTTCAGTCTAAACTATTGGTTTTAGTACCAATTACTTAACGTATAGATACTTCAAGGACCAGGATTTCAAACTACAGGCATTGTAACTTCTTAGGAGTAAAACTAAGTTACCCATCTGTTCTGATCTGTTCTGGACCCAAGACGTTTATCAGAAGCCTTGTAAGCCACTAGATAACAAAGCTGTAAAAACAGACAGAAAACATGTTATATAGAGATTTATGTACGTACGGATGACTAATACAAATGTTTACCCTGCGTAGAAATTGGACACGTTAGTGGAGCTATTAGCAATCCCCATCAATCATAGTATTATTGTACCGTAACAAGCATATTTTTATTATTTATAGCTAAAGTTATATTATATAAAGAGATATCACGTATTTTCCTTTCGTATCTAAACAAAAACTATGGATTTAAAAGAGTATCGAGATGTAGAATATATAAATATGCCAATTTTTTTAGGGATAAAGCGCTCAAATACCATTTTTGTATTGACATAAATAAACTTTTTTTAGTTAAGTTTAACTCGACACTTATTAAAATAACTTTTAAATACGTATATTTTTTATTTTTACTTAAACAAACTGTTGCTAAGGACTTCTTCAGTAGGAGCGTCACTTATGAATATATTATGAATTTAATCGTCGTCTAGATGATAACTGACGAGTTCTTAGAAATAGGTTATGATAAGAAAAAACTACAATGTACGTATTAATTATTCGATAGAGTGCAGTGGAGCACACATCCGGCAGGGCGTAGACAAGAGGGCGCCCACATTCCTTCAAGCTTAGATTCCTTACATCTAAAATATCAGCTATATGAAAACCTATAATTTCTTTATGTTTTTGAATGAAATCAAAATATTCTTTATTCAAATGTACTTTAATTATCACTTTTAAATCGTCAGTTTTAAACTTTAAATTTAAATTAAATGTCACACACACGTATGTACAGTCCGCTATTATAATGCGAAAATTTGTATGTGTGTATGTTTGTTTCTCCTTTACGATAAAACTGCTGGACAATTTTGGATAAAATTTAGCATATACATAAATAAACTTTGACCTGGAGTAATACCTAGGCTACTTTTAGGCACCCGAGTGAATTGAGGGTATATCGCTAGTAATATTTTTACATTTAATACCTCCCATTTTACCTTCAATTTGAAGAATTTTCTAAAATATTCCTCTCGTCCGAATAAAGTCATTTATCTATTATAAAAGTTAGTGCTAAATATTCATTAGTATGGAGTACGTGGGAAAAGCCGCAATAAAGGTGAAGTAGGCCAGGTATCCGGCAGGCATCAGACGATAGATCGCCAACCATCCAAAGACATTATGGGTTTACTAGCCATGAGAAAAAATTGTTCCTATCCTTACATACATATTGATTGCTTATCTATAGATGTACGTAGCCATATTAAATTAGTAATAAACACATTTTGAAAAAACTTGTGCTATAATTGTTGCTATTAAATAATTAATATATTTTGTTACAAATTCACAATTTAATAACAAATAATGAATTTTAATAATAAATAATTATTTATACTAATATTATAAAGGAGCGGTGTTTGTTTGTTTGTTTGAATGCGCTAATGTCAGGAACTAATAATCCGATTTGAAAAAATATTTTTGCATTAGATAGCCCGTTTACTAAGGAAGGCTATATATCACATAATATTTATGTATACTGTATAGTCTATTTATTCTATACTAACCGTTAAATGAAATGAAGACGAAGAAAATTTGACTTTTAAACTTTCCCGCGCAAGCACTTATAAAGCTCCCTCACAAAGTACAACTTTAGAATTTCCATCTAAAAACTTTCTATTAACATAGCTATGCATTAATCTTACAATAATGCTTTACGTGGGAAAAACAATAAATAAAGTAGTACGTACTCGTATGTACATCCGGCAATGCGCAGACGAAAGGGCGTCGTTCTAAGAACTTTACAGATTTATTGCCGTGCTATTGAGAGTTCACCATATGATAAATCATTTATTTATCACACTTGCTGCTTCATATTATAACATAACTTGATTCTGCTTGACTTCAGCGTTACATTGCTGGTTTTCATCATAACTTTTATAGCGAAAAGAGAAGTATGTTCTTCTCGAATTTGAAAATGTTGAAGTATTTATATTCCGCTAATTATATAAAATTCTATTATATATGTATCATATAATACCTATATATAATAATATGTATATATTTGGGGACTCTAGGCTTTTTAATGATTTTTTTTTTGTTGAAATACGGCTTTTTTTAGGTCTAGTCTGAGATTTTTTTTATTTGCAATTACTTTTTTCGTTGAATTATTGGATATTTTATATCATATTAGTATTGTTTTATTTAGAAAAAACATTAAATATTTAGAAGAAGATATTCTAAACTTAAAAAACTTAAATTTTATCAAACGTTTCGTTTAAGCGGTTAGTGTAGATTTCTCAGAGATGAGATATTTTCTCGCCGTAAAAAGTATCCTATATGTTGACCCGGATAACCAACCAGATCTCATTATACCTTTTATCAAAATCTGTCCACTGGTTTTCTCGTGATGCGTTCCCTGACAGACAGACAGACAGACGAAAAGTCTAAAAACTATAGATTCGACTTTTGTATCGATAATAATGACTATTTCAATAAGATTTTCCAAAAAATATTTAATGTAAAAATTCGACTCAGAATTTTATTATGCGAGTATTATGTGTAGATTAACTTCACACTTAATTTTTTTTATATAACTAGCTTTTAAGAAGTTAAGTGCACTAATACTAGCACAACTCTTTGGATAGATGCGCCCAACTAAGATCACATCTCAATCATACTATACTCTAAGTATCTATTGGCATTTACAGCTTCTTAGGAACCCATCACGTAGGTATTCTACTCGATAGCAGAGTTTTAATCAGGAAAATGAACGTCAATAATCTCAGATGTCCACTTTAATGTGAGAAAAGCACAGACGGGGACACTTCCACGTATAAACAAAGAGTATGAAATAGTTTAGATGTGCTATGTTTGTACGCGCTTATATCTGGAAGAACCTTTCGTATTTGAAAAATATTTTTACTAGCACTGCCCGCGGTTCCGCCCGCGTTCAGATGACCAAAAACCAAATTCTTAGGTTTTACATATTAGTATACTCTTACATTGCAGTTTTTGTATTTTTTCTCTAAAATGAGAAATTTTCCTGCTGTAAAAAGTATTCTATATGTTGACCCGGATAACCAGCTATCACCATACCAAATTTCATCAAAATCCCTCCAGTGGTTTTTCTGTGATGCGGTAACAGACAGACAGACAGACAGACAGACAAAAATTCTAAAAACTATAGATTTGGCCTCTGTATCGAAAATAATGTCTATTTCAATAAGATTTTTCAAAAAATATTGTACAGATTCGGCTTACTTACGATTTTATTATATGTATAGATAATTTATTGCCTATTTATTAAAATAGGGGTAACAGTTATTTAACTATAGACTGATTTAGTCTATAGTTATTAGTTAAATAATTAATGTTTTCTTTATTCAATACCAAATTATATCTTAAATTATTAAAAACAAATCCTCGAATCTGCTATAATTTTAATTTTATAAATTTAAAACAGCAGTATTTCTCTTTACATAACAGTTCTAACAGTGTTTATTTACTTATGTTAATGTAAAAAAATGTTAATAACTAAGCTACACCGCAATGATGGCAATAAAAATTTCAGGCAAGAACTCCATTCCAAAACATGAAATTTTCTGGTGATTTTAAAATTAGTCTAATTTTTTGGTTAAAAAGTAATTATTAAATAAAATAAAAATAAAATAAAATAACCTTTAATTTCTGAAATAAATTGACATTATACACTCACACATGCCCATCATTTTTTTACATAGATGGCAGATTATTAAGTAAATATATCAATTATTAAATAACAATAATTAATATCCTTTTTATATAACTAGATTTATAATTATTATTATATTATGGTTTTATAAATATCAAACTTCTGTTCGCATAATCTATGTCTGCCCGATCCTGCATCTCAAACATTCTCGCGCGTGCATGTTTTTGCAACTCGTCGCAATATCGACTCGAAAATTTACGTTTATTTATCACTCAAAATGTTGGTTATGGTTACATGGTTAAATTTTATTTTATTAGTTTGTTGTTTTTATTTTACGGCACGTTTGGCTTAGTTTGTAGTAACCCTACTTGCTGTGCCAACGGTCGCGGGTTCGAGTTCCGCTGGGAGAATTCATTCGTGTGATGAGCGCGATGTTTGTACTCCAGTCATGGGTGTTTATATTTTTAATATGTATGTATTTAAAATTATATATATGTAGTGTATCCACTATCCGGTATCCATAACACAAGCCTCGTAGCTTACCATGGAACTCGATGGTACTGTGTGTTAATGTCCCAATCTATTTATTTATTTATTTATTCAATTCTTATTTAAACAGAGACAATGACTCCTGGCAATAAACTTCTATAACAAATTTAAGGGCTTATCAAGTGGATCGCAAGATGTTTAGTACAAGAAAAAAATATTTATTTAAAAACCTTTTTTTTTACTTTTAATATTATTAGAACAGTATTTAAGTTATAAATGTATATATATATATATATATATATATATATATATATATATATATATATATATATATATATATATATATATATATATATATATATATATATATATATATATATATATATATATATATATATAAAGAAATTCCATAGTCTAATAAAAATAAAAATGTATCTATATATATATATAATAAAATTTTGAGTCAAATCTGTACATTTAATATTTTTTTGGAAACTTATTTAAATAGACATTATTATCGATACAGAAGCCGAATCTATAGTTTTTAGAATTTTTGTCAGACAGAATAATTCTAAAAACTATAGTTTTTGTCTGTCTGTCTGTCTGTCTGTCTGTCTGTCTGTCTGTCTGTCTGTCTGTCTGTCTGTCTGTCTGTCTGTCTGTCTGTCCGGGAAAGCATCACGAGAAAACAATTGGACAGAATTTGGTATGATAATAGCCGGTTATGCAGGAAAATATCTCATTAGAGAAATCTATACTAAACGTTAAAACGTAACAGTGAAACAAACAACGTCTAACCCGAGCGAAGCGAGGGTGAGTCTCTAGAGTTATATAAGAACCTTTCAAGACCTAATAATAAGGTTAAAATTCTCAATTGAGGCTCAATACTTAATATAGTCATATATAACCAAAACTAAAGCGGCGTATCAAAAGCCCATGCGATTTTCATAACATGGTTATAAGCAATAAAGGACAATGGTAAACAATAAAATAATCAGTTTGCAGTCGTGCACTCGAGTTTTTTTATGCAAAATCGATTTTTTACTCTATTTCTCGTTATCTCGATGCTCTCCTGCACTCATTATGTACGGTTTGCATGGATATGCTAATGTATCAGTTAAAATCTAGATTATAACTATATAATATCACGATCGAGATCTCTCGAGATACTGCGATTATATTGGGTTGAGTAAAGAAATTAACATTTACTTATGTTTCGTTACACAACCGTATTATGTTTTAGTGATGGGCCCTTTATCATATTGACCCACTCTAGTTCCGCTAGAGCTCATCCCTAGGTTATGTGGGACTAACATTACAGTGGAATTGCTCGATGTACCGAAAATAGCCTATGGAAGCATAAACTGACTCCAGCTTAAAAGCTGACATCAACTCTATGCAGAAATTTACGACAATTCGTTGTTTCATTGTGGAGAAGTAAAACGGAACACACATACGTTTGAGAATCCATACTAATATTATAAATGTAAAAGTGCGTTTGTTTGTTTGTTTGTTTGTCTGTTTTTTTTTTCACGTTGAAACGGCTTTGCGGATTGGCGTGATTTTTTGTGTGGAGATAGTTGGAGAGTGAGATAGGCTACTTTTTACCTTGGAAGATTATCTCTTTCCTACGGGAAAACACGTTATAATACAATCAAAAAAAATATTTATGATCAGAATTACTTGAAACTTGATATTAATGCTCTTCAATGCAATTTATTCAATACGTACTTTAGCATTTTTCGAAATTCATCCCATAAGGGGGTAAAAAGCGGATGAAAGTTTTTATGAAACCTACCATTTTAGAGTATTTTTTGTAGTTTTAGCGCGAGCGAAGCCGCGGGCTCTGCTTATATTAAATAAATATTATAAAAAAATATAGATTTGTATGGTGTTATAGTTTTTTATAAGTAGCAATTGTCTTTTACAGTATATATAGTCAGAGAATACATCTACAGAGCCTGTAGATTCTTAATCATAGTACTGAAGGTTATATATGATCTGTGTATACTTAAAGCATTTCCGTTGTCATCATGGATGCTGGATAGAACTTAAATGTTATTAATTGTTCTGTTGTCATCTCTTTGGCCGACATAAAAAAATATGCCTTCCTTTAATTTTAATTATTCAAATTAGAAAAAATATTTTTTGTTCATATTACGCCAATTTTTAAATAGAACAAATTTTCACCTCAACTATAGTTTTAATAATGTAGAAAAAGTTACGTATACTATAATATAGTGTGGAAGTGAAAGTATGTGAGATGTTTGTTACTCTTTCGCGCCAGAACGGCTGAACGGATCTGGATGAAATTTTGCACAGAGATAGATTATAGTCTGAAATAGCACATAGGCTTTTTATCCTAGAAAAAATCCTGTAATGTAACCCGAAACGAAGCAAGTGTGAGTCGCTAGTTATCTAAACGCATAAGTCGTTAATTTAAAAAAAAAAAGTATTGACTAGTAGTTACTTTCTTATTATTTATACTTTCCTACTATTACTTATACCTTTCAAGTACATTTAACTCTTGAATAAAAGGTATATTTTTTTTTTGGTTTTCTTTCAATTAACAATAAAAAAATGTTTTTAATAAAATTGCATATGTTCAATAACTAATAACTACTTTTTCTTCCAATTATATGTGATTGTAATACAAGGTTTTTTGCACATTCGTTCCACCCCATAGAGCATGGAGTATTCCCTTAACGGTATGGTGTTTACCTCAACGCCACTGCGTCTGCGCATTATAGCTTTAGTTAGCTTCTAGGAATATATTTTATAGACTAGGAAATATTATTACACATAGTCTGGCAGTCGTTTTCTTTTTGTTGTCACGTCATGACTGTAACGTGTTGAGCAGATAGTGATGTATCTATTTTCACCTACAATTATATTTCATTTAAATAAATATAAATATGTTGGGACATTAACATACAGCACCATCTAGTTCCATGGTAAGCTACGAGGCTTTTGTTATGAACACCGGATAGTTGATACACTATACATATAAAACTTTAAATACATACATATTATAAATATAAACTCCCATGACTGGAGTACACACATTCGTGATCATCACACAAATGAATGCGAGACTCGAACCCGCGACCGCTGGCGCAGCAAGTAGGATCACTACAAACTGAGCCAAACTTGTCGTCAAATTTAATAAAATATTACCTATATAATTTTATATGTGTAAGTAAAATAAATTATTAGATAAAAAAAATATTAGAAAACTCGGACACGGACATGACTTGTACAGTAATAATTAGGTGTAAATTTGTTATTTATATATACATTTATAGTTGGTAAAAACGTGTTCTTTTCAAGTTTTGAAAATTAACTATTATTGTCTAAGTTGCTTTATGAGAAAAACTTGTTCTAGAAAGGTTAAAATTTTCTACCTTCCAAAATAATATGGCATAAATATCATTTTTTACAACCGTTATCGATCATAACTCTTTTATTTTATCAATACAAAATTGAATATACATATTTTTCTGTCTCTACATATTAATTGCTACGATATTTACGTTGGCCGTTTGTCGTGCCGTCCCTTAGGGCGAGTGCTTTATTGAAGTAATTTAATTATAATTATAAGTTGAACTCGACATCGATACTGTCGTGAACAATTATTTAGTTCTTATTGGCTTGCATTCTGTTTGTTACAGACGTTTTACATTAGTTCTATTGGTATAGGCATAATTATAATTACTGCGATGAGTCAAATGGGTGTAGTACAATTGAAAATAAACGTTAGGCAATTTGTGGAAATGTAAAATGTTAGTAGCAGGTATAGTCACTCCATTTAATTTTGGGTTAAATATTTTTGAACTGAAAACTTCTATATAAAGGTTTGGATAGGGAGTAAATTCATGTAAGTCGTCATCGACATGGTCACGTGGCGTGTTAACGCTAACACTCAGAGTGCCGATAGATGTCGAAACCAGATAAATTTAAACAGTTTTGATTAACAAATTTTAATTTAAGATCAAACAATTAATTTGAATATCCAAAAATAACAACTGTTTGTTTATAGTTTTAAGTTTTCACTTCTGTCAACATTCCTCATGACTGTTTTTTAAATTTATTAGTATATTGCGTACAGATTATCTAAGCTCAGCAAATTGGGCTTTGGTTATTCTAAGACTGATGAAGTATTACTTAAAACGTTATAAATCGTTTTGTTTCAATTTTTTTTCTTCGTGAAATCAATTAATTTTGAATTGAACGTAGACTCCTACAAAAATCTATGGGCGGAGATACTCCTACATAGTCAAATCCAAGAAACTGTAACAAAACATCGGTTTTTGAAGACGAAGATGAAAGTCATACGTATACGTTACTTTGTTAGGGATAAATATAGCACTATCTATATACAAGCTAAAATTGCTAATAAAATATATTACTTCCGAAAAATCTAAGATAGCGCACAATTGCCGACACGTTTGGCTCAGTTTGTAGTGATCCTATTTGCTGTACCAGCGGTCGCGGGTTCGAGTCCCGCTGGGGGCATTCATTTGTGTGATGAGCACGCATGTTTGTACTTCAGTCATGGGTGTTTATATTTATAATATGGTATGTATTTAAAGTTATATATGTGTAGTATATCATCTATCTGGTGTCCATAACATAAGCCTCGTAGCTTACCATGGAACTATATGGTGCTGTGTGTCAATTTCCCAACATATAAAAAAGTAATTATGTGGGTTCTTAAAGTGGGTTATGTGAGAAATTGCAGAGAACAGCTAGTTTTTAAATATCCAAAAAATTTAAGGTCGTACATCTACTATTAAAAGCCGGATTTTTATTTAAAAGTTGTTCTTGTCATATAAGATTTTCATTTATAAAGCCTTTAATTACCACTTTTGCGTGTTGAAAAAATAAATTTAATTAAAAAGTCTTGTTATCTGTAACATTCGGTTCGATAGATAGCACATCGATACCGGCTAATCAACAGTGAAAGTTGCGTTTTTACTCGTTCATACACTATATGAGGAGTACAGATTGTAATGTGAACTTGGTATAAGAGCGCTTTAGTTCTTTTGTCGTTTGGTTTGAAAAAAAAAGATGTCGTATATGTGTTTTAGATATTTTTACATATAAAAATATAGTGGAACAAAACAGATCTGGTTCAAAAAATTCTACCATAAGATAACTCTTTTTTTTTTGAAAAAAAAATATTTACAATAAATAAAATTACAAATATACTTAATTATATATACAAAACAAATGTGCACTTAGTTATTACTGTACAAGTCAAGTTCACGTGGAATAGTGGTAAGAATGCTAGCCGCATTCTCCCGTTGAATGGCAATGCCGATTCTTTTGGCGTATATATATATATATATATATATATATATATATATATATATATATATATATATATATATATATATATATATATATATATATATATATATAGTGATCTATCTATATATATAACTAGATAGATAGATAACTATTTTTTTTAAATGTTGGGAAATGCATTTGCGCATACCACATGCATAAATATACAGGTGGGTATGTGGGACTCACCAGCCACTAAAACCCAACCTAGCGAAGCCAGTACTACCCACTAAAACCCAATAGAACCTCCCCCGTCTTAATGGGGCGTCGCAGGGTTGCTTACGAACTCAACCACGACGCCCCGACCGCAGGTCTGCCATAGCAGACCACAACCCTAACGACTAGGTGAACGCATATTAAACCCCATGATAACCATTACAACATTTCAAAAATTGATATTTATTTATTAGGAACATCGATTTATATCAGATACTGCTTGCTCAGATCTCTTAAGTCTTTTTTAATAAAACTGTTACTTCGGATTTCTTCGCGAATTTATTTAGATTTTTGGTTTTTAATAAAATATTAAATTTGAGTAAATCTAAGAAAGTATAACGTAAACTCTTTTGAACGACAAATCTCAGTGATACAATTAAACACATAAACATAATATGGACTGTAGCGTATTTTTAAATACGCTTTATACTAAAAATTGCACCATCTGATGTTAAAAAGAAAAGGCCGTTTTGTTACAATTAATGATTTTAATTAAGAAAAAAAATTTAAACTGTATCAAAATACTGGTAGCGACCGCAGGCGTGGCGCCCGACCAGCGTGCTATTAAAGTCGACTTCGTTATTGTTCGAGATAATATTTGTCACACTATGCCGGTTTTATTAATTTTATGGAGTAATTATTATAATTTCATGTTATTTGTTAAAGTTTTTTAAATATCTTCAAGTTACATTTCGTTTTTGTAAAACACTAGCTTATTGGTCTAGCAGTTGGAAAAGTAAATTATATATGTAGATTATTACTAATGGCTATTGACTCCCATGGATGTTGTTAATGCGAAAAAAAGGATAAATAAATAACCCTAGATCAGGCTCTTTCCCATTACAAGCAAAAAATAAATTTTTGTATAAAATCCCATTCTCTATTCAACTTCTTTAGGGGTTGAAATTACCTTTCTCATTTTTGTTATACGAGTATAAAGAGAGATCGAGCTCGCTTCGTGCGCAACATTTCTTCGCCCAGCGCATTGGGCTATGTATTATCTGTTCTTCATACAGAGTATAATATATAGTTTAGTCGATAATAATGATTATATTAAAACTAGTTATATTTTTAACACTGAGCCAATAGTCTCGCAGTTTCCTATACATACTAAACATGCTGATCGATTTAGATGAAATTTGGTATGGAGATAGTTTGAGTCCATGGAAAGAAAAAAATAAAGTAAATAATGGGAAATCAGACATTTCTCAAAAAAGGGATAAAAAATAATTTTTATTTTTTAAAGTACTTTTCTACTATTCTATACCTATGTATGTATGTACATATATATGTTATATTCTATACTAACCGTTCAAACGTACCTAGGATGAACCTGAGCAAAGCGAGGGTGAGTCGCTAGTTAATAAATATTTTTTCATAAATTTAAATTTCTATTTTTTAACTCTAGAACAACTATTGTTAAATTTTACAATATCAGCGATGATTTTCGTTTAACTGTTAGCATTCAGGTTCTGTCATATCCCATGTACAGTAATCCAACCGAGAATAATTCGGTTAGTGTCGGGGTCGCGATGGTTTTTAGCGCATCGATATAGCGCGTGGTTGCTCGCGGCGGCGTAGTGATGTGCGCTTTATTTCATTTTATATTATTTTTTTTTATTATTGTATTTTATATGGCAAATTCTTACAACAATATCATCGTATAGAAAATATTTTTAATTTTCTGGTTGGTTTAGCAATAAAAATGTTGATATCGCATAGGTATATAATATGGTAACAGACTGACACTACTTAACGTACGTTTAAGGCTATGAATTCGTTTTCTACAAGGGATTTTGGCCATATATATATATATATATATATATATATATATATATATATATATATATACTTATTATAAAAATAAGTCCCCCGGCCGCGTCTTTCTGTCCTCCTGTCTGTCCTCCTGTCTGTCCTCCTGTCTGTCTGAACGCGATAAACTCGAAAACTACTGAACGGATTTTTATACGGTTTTCAACAATAGAAAGAGTAATTCTTGAGGAAGGTTTAGGTATATAATTTATTATGCTTTTATGTAAATTAGCTGAAATACGGCGACAAATGTTGAAGAGGTCGCAAAAAATCTCGCCAAATGGGAACTTTCCACGCGAACGCCGCGTAAACTAGCAAAGATACAGTTAAGTAATGTACTAGAGAATTCAAAATCTATAAAAATGCTACAAAAAAGTCCGCGATAGCATATCTCTATCTCTTACGGTTGACTTACAATAACCACTTTTATGTTAACATTTTTAATTAAAAACATTACGTTATTTTCAAAGTTATTTTCTTTAGTTCGGTATTAATCCTTATCCAAATGAATATTTTAGTTAGCTTAGTCATTTAATGCAGATTAAAATTTCTCTTTACACTAAATCAATCAGATGAATAGTTTTTGAGATATCGTTGTTAGAAGTAATTAGTAGCGAAACATTTTTAATGCTTGGCGAGCATTGAGATGCCTACGGCGAGTCCATCCCCTCTGCCCCGCATCGCTCGACCGCCTGCTCAAGCTATATAAACCGGGCGATGTAGCGCGCGATCCTAGGATACTTTTTACCGCGGGAAAATATCTTATTTCTGAGGAAAAATACAAAAACTGCAATGTAAGAGTATACTAATATGTAACACCTAAGAATTTAGTTTTTGGTCATCTGAACGCGGGCGGAGCCGCGGGCAATGCTAGTATATATATATATATATATATATATATATATATATATATATATATATATATATATATATATATATATGATTTATGTAGGTTAAAGTCTTACGTTTTCAACAAGCAGGTGCTATTTTCCGAAAAAAAATTCGTGACTAACTGGAGAGAATTGTTGACTATAGTTTGCCCGCAGCTCCACACGCCTGATACACAGAGTGGGCATAATTGGTATCCTTTGTTTGTCCCCGTGGTGTAATTTAGGTCCTTGCGTTCTTTCATCAAAATCTGCTAAGTGATATAAATGTAAATAGACAAACAGACAGAGTTACTTTAACGTTAATATTAGTTTGCATAAACAAAAAATAGACATAGTCTTTCTCTAGCGTCACATATACAGTATGTAATATGTATATTCTTATACTTTCATTAATATCTTTACTAAATTGTTATGATAGAGTATAAGTCATATTATATTTGTAAAAGAATTAAAATCATACTAATATTATAAACGTGAAAGTATGTTTGGTGTTTTTGTTTGTTTGTCCTTCTTTCAAGTCGAAGTGGAGTGACGGATTGGCGAGATTTTTTCCGTAAAGATAGTTGGAGAGCTGGAGAGTGACATAAGCTACTTTTTACTGTGGGAGATTATCTCATTCCCATGAGAAAATACTTTATAATATAACCGACAATAATTCATCATACATATAATATCTATTCCATACGAACCAAGAGAACGTACCTAGTGATAAACCCGTGCGAAGCGAGGGTGAGTCGATAATAAATTAAAAAAGGACACCATAAATATTTTTTTATATACCATCAAACAACACAACACTATTATAGTGATGCGCGTAAATCGGTGCGCGTGCGCACCGTAGGGCACTGGCTCGTAATTCGCGCTTCCTATCCGTTTCGGATTGAACGCGTTATCAGGATGCAATTTGCTAGTTTACGTCTGCAATGCACTGTTAGATACGTTTTTAAAATAATACATAAATATTATAATATTTATATATTTCTTCTGTCAACAAATACAAGATTTTTTTTTAAACCATAACAATGCAATGGATATGTAGAATTGTCTTTAAGCTAAAGATTTTGAAGGCCGAAGTTTTGAGTTTAGTTCTATTTACGGTTAATGTTAACTTTATTAGTAACTAGCTACTTACCTCGTTTCGCTCGGGTGGTTCTCTAGGTACGTTTTAAATAGATATATTTTTCTATATTTTAATATTTATTCTGCTATTCGGTGCGGGAACAAATCCAACAAATCCGACTTCGTTTTATATATATAAATATTTTGATATAGATGTTAATATATCTGAATGAGGTTGATATGTTGTTTGACATATTCGTGACTTGCTTGAACGTATGATTGCGCTGACTTTTTTGATATATATCTGTCTGTAACTTCGAACTAAGCTAACAAAGGCTGTTCTCATACTGAATTTCATCAAAATCAATTTAGTCACATTATTCATACAGCATAAATTATTTAATAACTAAGTAAAAAACCTATGAATTATATTATGTTCTAGCAGTACCCGCAGCTTCGCCCGCGTTCATACTAATAAAAAACAAAATTTTTGGATTTATGTTATAGCTAATAATAATTTGATGACACACCGACTGCAGCGTCACCTACCGAGTCCATTTGTGAAATCAAACCTTGCAGGGACTCACTTGAACATACACAAAAAATATCATTAAAATCGTCTCTGCCGTTAAGGCGAAAATCAGTGACATACCGACAGCAGTACCACTTACCGAGCCTATTGAAATATACACACAAAATTTCATCTAAATTGGTCCAGCAGCTTAGAAGGAGTTAGGTGATAAACACACGTACAGAAGAATTATATATTAGGATATATATATATATATATATATATATATATATATATATATATATATATATATATATATATATACAAATTTGTTTATATATGCAAATTACATGGGTTTTAATTTTTATGCGCGGAACCCTAACCCTTTTTCTTAAATAAAAGTAGCCTAAGTTACACCTTATAATAACAGCTATCTGCCAGTGGAAGTCCCGTCAAAATCGGACCAGCCGTACCGGAGATTAGCCAGATCAAACAGACAGATAGACAAAATTTTTAAAATTGTTTTTTCTCAAAAAGACGCTTCAGATTTATGTATATAGATATATTTTTCAATATTTATTATTATCGAAAATAAAACAATTTAGTTATCAATAGTGGTAAATATTTTCGATAACGGTTAAAATAACATTTATTTGCAACTTTCACGAAACGAATTATGTATCTTAATTGCAATGTTGCTCATTTAAGCAGAGTCAAATTAAATCATATATTACACCGATCCGCCCATACACTTATTGAATGATTCCTTAACGATATTATTTTTGTTTTATCTTGCTATCATAAATATATTTGTATATAATAATAAAATGTCAGTACTTTTATCCTTCCTTTGAGCTTTTTTGTCTCATGTCACTTTCAATTTTATTAAAACGCTTACGAAGTGCTCTCCATTTTACGTGATATTGGCAAAGTAATCTATTCTCAAGTGGCACGATTTCAATCGATAAACAAGAAAATTAAATAGAAGTGAGAAATAAATGTTAAATTGTTCTGCATTTTTTTAATCTAACGCATTTTTTTCTATATAAATAATAAAAAATATATAAAACCCATCGAGTCCTTTAGTATTTACATAGGTAATAATAGATCGTTGTAAAGCCTATCTTTATCTATATCTATAAGGTTATAATATTATAAAGAGGCAGAGTTTGTCTGTTAGTTACTTTGTTTGTTTGTTAGAACGCGCTAATCTCAAGAACTACTAATCCGATTTGAAAAATTCTTTTTGCATTAGATAGCCCGTTTATTGAGAAAGGCTATAAGGCTATATATTATTCCGGAAAAAATATACGGTTCCCGTAGGATACATTTGTTTTTGTCTAGGGACGAACCCGGAGCGAAGTAAGGGTGAGTCGCTAGTATAATATATGGATAAAGATATATATATATATATATATATATATATATATATATATATATATATACACCAATTTTATCACAATCGGCTTAAGTGTCAATTCAACAAACGAATAAAGAAACTCGTTTTAATATAAGAATTTTTAAACTAAAATATTATATAAAATCATTTTACAACGATTTATGTTGTTAATTTTCCAACTTATTTTTTATAATATCCGTCAGTAGCACATATTATAAAATCTAGGGCAACATGTTAACAATTTTTTAAAACGTGTAGTGAACAATATTGTTGAAATAAATACGCAATTTTAAGCTCTTTAAAGTAGTTTTAACCATAAAAGTTAATTAAATAGCTGACAAGTACATTTAATTACATATTTTTTTTACTTATAAAAGGCTTTTATTATTTTTTTTAAATTATCAATGGCTGAAAACGTTAGAGTAGCTGGTTATGTGTTTATCGGTCGCAAATTGAATGTTTTTGTTATGACATTGAAATGTTTATATATGGGGTAGGTATATAATTGTAAAAAAATTGATTTATACAATTAACAACTTAATCTCGCTTTGCTCGGGTGCGATCCTGCCTGCCTTATAGTAAGCCTAAATGTTACTCCAGGTCTCATGGTTAACAAACAAACATACATATTTATAACAGTAGTTCGACACAGATTTAATATATATGTTAAACTAGTTTTTGTCCGCAGCTAGTTTGCCTAATATATAACCTATGTACTTGCCAAATTCTATCAAAATTTATTCAACAGCTTAAACGAGAAAAAGTTACACATAGAATTACTTTCACATTTATATTATAAGTATATACATATAATATTATAATTCAAAGTAAGTAAGTGAAACCGCGTTCTTCAGTAAGTTCTTTAAACGTGCCTTTTGTCTACGGGTACGCCCTGCGAAAAAGAAAAAATAATCTCGCATATGATTATAGCGAGCTATATCCGAAAAGATTACGATCTTATCTTGCCATCGAGACATGACCACGTATCGGTTACTTTACACTCTACGACTATTTCAGGACACACGATGGTAATAAACCGTTATCTATACTAATATTTTAAAGAGCTAAAGTTTGTGAGTTTGTGACGTTGTAGAGGGTAATCTCTGGATCTACTGAGCCGATTTAGATGAAATTTGGTAAGAAGATAGTTTGAGACCCTGGAAAGGACATAGGATATTTTATCCAGGAAATCATCCCTTAAGAGGGTTAAAATGGGGATGAAAGTTTGTATTGGGAAGCATGCGAGGGACGAACACGAGCGAAGCGAGGATGAATCGCTAGTATGTCTTATCATCGATTCGCTCGCGTGCGGAACTACAGCGTTCTACTATCTATACATATAATAAAATTGTAACTAAGCCGAATCTGTACATTAGATATTTTTTGGAAAATCTTATTGCAATAGACATTATTATCGATTCAGAGTCCGAATCTATAGTTTTTAGAATTTTTGTCTGTCTGTCTGTTTCTTACCGCATCATCAGAAAACCACTGGACAGATTTTGATGAAATTTGGTATGATGATAGCTAGTTATCCGGGTCAACATAGGTATAGGATACTTTTTACCGCGGAAAAATATCTAATTTCTGAGAAAAAATACAAAAACTGAATGGTAAGAGTATACTAATATGTAAAACCTAAGAATTTGGTTTTTGGTCATCTGAACGCGGGCGGAGCTGCGGGCAATGCTAGTAACTAATAAAAACTTACTTTTTCGAATTTTTTTAAAATGTAAATAACTTAGTCCTTAAATAAAGATATTATATGTTCACATAATGCAAATGCAAATATTTATTGCATACAATTTTTAAAGCTTTAATCACTTTGTTTACTTAAATATTATACTTGAAATGTATGAGAGATAAACTAAAAATTAATTAATTAACCTTTATTTTATCAAAACACCAATTTATAATAAAAGCAAGTGTGTTATAATTACTCAATTTGTGTAAGTAATTAAGGTACGAAAATACGTATTTATCATTTTACTGATAACTTTAATCAAACATGCATAAATAAATATCAGATTTTTTATCTATACCATTAAATATAATGAATAAGGTTCAAGAAAAACAACATCTTATTATATTTTGAGATACAAAATTTGTTGACACGTTTGACTCAAATTGTTTAAACAGCAAGTAGGTAGTCTACTTGCTGTGCCAGCGGTTGCGGGTTCGAGTCCCGCTGGGGGCATTCATTTGTGTGATGAGCACGAATGTTGTTACTCCAGTCATAGGTGTTTATATTTATAATATTTATCTATTTAAAGTTATATATGAGTGGTGTATTGACTTGTTATTCATAACACAGGCCTTGTAGCTTACCATGGAACTAGATGGTGCTGTGTGTCAATGTCCAAATATATTTATTATTATTATTAAAATAATTGAATAAAGTTAATATGAAACAGGTTTTCTTCCTTCGTTTTTTTTTCAATATAGGTAATTATTCTATTATTTTTCTTGAAAATCACAGTTTGGCAGATATTTATGTGATGCATGCACATGAAGATTTAGCTTAGATTTCATCATTCCTACTTTTTTTTATTATCATACTAGATTTCGTCCGTGGATGTCGATTCGCTCGCGCATGTCGATAAGAAAAGGTAGTCATGGAGTGTAGCTTTTTATAAAGAAGTTTTTATTCGACAGTTGGTAGTTTTAAATTCTCCACTACAAGTATAAATTAATAAATATCACTTTGCAATAGTGTAACTGCTATCGTAAATCGCTCTAATATTATAAATGGGAAAGTTTGTCTTTTAAATTTGATATTAATTATATATTATATTATTTTCTACATCTCTGCCTCTTCTAATTTCTCTTCATGAATGCATGGTTTTCACATATAATTTGCACTTGAGCCTTTATTTACATTTCTATGTATAAATAATTGTTTTAATTAAAATCACATTTATCATTAATTCCTAATAATTTAATAATATATGTATGTACATACACATACGTATATAAAATGAAAAAGGGCAGCGCCTTATCAGATATCGTCACGACCACGTCGACTGTAAACGTCACCCTATTAATGCGCTCCTCTGTAATCTGTCTTAAGAAATCCCGCATTGTGTCCACTTCTTCCGAGCTTTGCAAGTACAAAGTTTATAAAAAAGCAAAAAAAAGCAGCAAAAAGTTCCGTTATATTTAAAGAAAATATAGGAAAATTAATTTATTTAAACGTGAAATATAAAAATCTTTATCTTGTCTTATTAAATCTTTCTCTTTTAAAATATGTTTTTGTATCACAATTATACCATTACCGTTTTTTTTGTCTGTTTCAATAAATCTGATTTAATACAAAGTTACCATATGATATTAAGTTATGAAAGATGTTCGTAATTGTATGGCATAATAATTGTTACAACTTATTTTATAGGAAGCATATCCATAGGTCGCTTGCTATATTTCACTATCTTCAACATTATAGGATCATTTTTAATTTACTGAAAATATTTTGGAAATATACTATTTACATCATAACAACAGCATCTGTAAGAAAAAAAAATATTGCTTAAATTATACAAAACTAAAAGTATTTTTATTGCTCCTTCTAAACGGTAATAGTCCAGCAATTAGCAAAAGAAAGCGCGTGACCGGTGGAGGGGAAGGGGTGTAGGAAGTGGCCCTTACTCATTTAAACTTGGCCAGATGCTAGAACTTTATCGTTTAGAAGTAAACAGTATATTCCCAAAAGGGTTTCAGTAAATGACCCTGTATAACGACATGTTGCTTTTTATTTATATTTTATCCATATTTATTCACGTAATTTAAACGTAACATAAAAACTTAAAAAAAACCTGACTTGGAAAAAACACTAAAAAGTAAAAAAAAAAAAAAAACTGATTGGTAGTTTTCACTTACTATAGATAGCCTAATCAGATATTTTCGAAGTCGGTAAAACACGGACGAATTGAGAACCTCCTTATTTTCTAAGTCGGTTGAAAACGTATAAAGTCGGGCTTGGGAGCTAGTTTGTAAACTTTAAGTAGGAACGTTTTAACGATATTGTCCCCTCAATTAAGGAGAAGCGAAGGTAAAGATATTTTCTTTAGGAATTTCGCGCCGGCCCTTGGTCTTGTCAATAAAATCCATATAAATTGCCTCTACCGAGCCGAATTTGAATATAATAGCCGTTTCCTATGGCTTGCTTTTTGCCCCTTAGCTTGAGGCCGGCAATCTCTGTCCGATTATATTGTAAGCAAATTATCTACTGGGATCTGCCAAGCGGTTTTGAGAAGGTACTCTCTTACTTTTTTATCAGTATTTTTGTATGAATTAATACAGGTTATTGATTTATTAAGGAAAACACTGTCGTATTGTGTATTTTGCATGGCTTTATAATATATTGTCTTAGTACTATGATGTCTAATATATTGATAAATTATATGATAATAATTGCAAGTAGTTTTTGAGATTAAAAGTACTTTATATCAATAAAAAAACAATTAAATCGTTTTGTGGCTTCGATTTTTTTATATTGGCGTTCATTACATTTAAAATTAAAAATGAAATGATGTCAAAATATATATCTTTAATTATTATTGCCAAGAATTTAAATAATTCTATAAAAAAAATCTTATCAGAAATAAAATACAAAAAGCTTTATCTCGAATGATATATGAAGATATATTGTTATTTTCACACGTGGTGCCTCTTGGTAATAATCGATTAAAGTGCCAAAATTTCCAGTTACGGTCATTTCGCGACGGATCTCATCATGGCTCTATACTATTGATATTGTGGACTGGCATCGCAAAAATATTAAGTAATTTAAAAAAACTTTGTAATATATTGTTAGTTCGCAAAAATTTTAATGATTATTTAAAAAAAACAGTGATAGACACACAATAAACACTAGGGATAGAAATAAGCTTGTTATGTCTAGATTTCGTCTCCAAAAGGCGAATAAATCCTTCATGGGTCTGAGTATACGCATATGTAATAAAATTCCATAAACTGTCCTAGATTTATCTTTCCAAAAATTTAAAGACAAAATTATGAATATTTTGAGCAAAGTGTTTTATATGTACTGTTCAAGAGTTTCTTGTTGATGGAAATGTGTGGAATTATTATATATTGACTCATGTGGGCTTGTTGCAATATTATGTTTATCAATGTAACTTCGAAATTTAAAAGAGCGACTGTTGAGTTTCTAGCCGGCTCTTCTCTGACGAACTGCTTTCCGAGCCGGTGGTAGCTTCCTCACGTACTGACGCTCCAAATTGACGATTTAAAAGTGCTTGTAATAAGTCTATTCGAATAAAGTTTCATTTAATTCACTTAGTAATAAGACGTTTAGCATCTAATATTAAAGCCCACGTTAACTAAGTTCTTGTTTCTAATTGCCATATTGTATTTATTTTTATAATTCTATTTCTCTCTTGTCTGTGTCTAGAAGAGATTTCTTCCAGTTTAGAAAACTTATTTTACTTGTATTTTTAAGCAAAAAAAATATGTTAAGTCGTATTATTGTATACTAACGTATACTTAGTTAATATATTTAAGTATTTTTATATAGGAAATTAAAACATAAAGTAATTATATACTTTTTACAGATTAGATGTTTTCAGATAAAGATGGCCGGAAGTTGAAAACAATATCGTGTTACCTCTGAACTGTCTATTTTGAGTTTGTTTTCTTTTTCTTTTTAATTAGAGAGAGAAGAGAGAAAAAAATAGCTCTCTCTCATCTCCGTTTTCTGTTCACTAAATGTTTAGATTAGAGTAGGCTTATATAAATATTTTACATTTTTTTTTTATATAAATTGTTATTAAGCATGCTGATTATTTTTCGTTGACTGATGTATGACATGAAACATTAATTACCTATATTTTATTCTAAATAATATTTTTGTTGCCAATATTGTGTATTCTTACTATATTCAAAATAACCTGTCGAAAGTGGCAACAAAACGCTCCCGCCACGTGTCGCCATTTTGAAATGCAATGAAGTCGCTGCACTGAATTACGAGGGAATTAAATTCAACATTCTTCTGGATTTTGACTATAAAAAATTCACTTTGTTTATTTCACTACCGTCACGTCGGTTTACAGTTTTGCGATCGTAAGTTAAAAGTCGACTGATTGAATTATGCCTGTAGCCCTTTTTAACATCCATCTACTGGGAACGTCCTTCCCTCAATAAAAGTTACGGGTTGACGAACTTCACATATCTTACGAAAACTTGCTAGGTTCTATCAGACATGCAGGTTTCCTCGCGATGTTTTCCTTCACCGTAAGACAAGTGGTAATCATGTTGGAAATGATTCCTGAGACCCGGAGCGGTCTACCACTGCTATAAACTACTATATATATTTGCTTTTTAAGTTTTCTATTCATTGTAAAATGGCTGTTCCTTTATAATTGCCATAGTAGTATCTCCTTAGGCTGTTTGGATATGCGAATGTTATAAAACGTACCTATGTGTAGTATTAGAGAGTGAATGAATTTTGTGTGTGTTAAAAATACTGTGATTTCATCTGGTTATATCAGGGGAATTATAACAATTAAATCAATTAAAGTTTTAAAATCAATTAAAAGTGTAGCGGTTCTTTTTATATAACAACAATTATGTGATTAATTTACGTAAACCGATCTGGTTGCATGTACTCCAAAAAACTTCCTTAAAGTACTTTCTCATATTTAAATAAACCAATACATTATTTTGAAACATGAATGGCAATTAAAAACGTGCCAACAGTTTAAAATTTTTATTGCTTTTTTTGTATAAAAAAAACTTGTTTTTTTTTTTTTTAATTATTTGCGACCCTCTGATGCAAGTGTCGAAGTCTGTTCAGGACTCTGGGTCATGTTTAATTCATGTTCTAAAAATAAGTTTATTACTAAATATCGCCTACGACTTTGCTTGTGGGATATGAGTAGTTAGGAAAACAGGTTGTCTATTTACTTCCCAAAAATGCACAGACAGATAGATTAACTTTTATATTTATAATTGTATGCATTGGATGAATTCCATACAAAAGTTATCGGATATGTACATTTTCCTCTTTTGATTCATGGACTCTAATCTAAAATTTGTCAGCATCTTTATTTTAATGATAATAGGATGAGTTATTGGATATAACCTTGTTAATCGCGATAGCTTTAATTTCTAATAAGGGAGTAGAATACGCTTAGGCTAAGGCCGCGCGCACTTTGGATACGTTTTTGTACGAATTTTACTCGTGCGAACACGCACGAACACACACGAATGATCCGCACCTTTCAAGTACTATGGAGGCGCGCAGATTGCGTGCGAGTTAGTCGTACGTATACGTGCGTGTAGTTCCGACGTCCGAATACAATCCGAACTTATTGGGATTTTAATACGCTTTCGTGCGTTAAAAATTAAAAATGGGTGTAGAAAAATTTATAAACTTAGTTTATGGACATAAATGTTTGTTTCTTCATACGTGCATAACCATGAAATAGTATGAGGTCATTATATGAGTCTTCCATAATATGATGGAATTCACCGAAATCAAGTATTTTTTAATATATTTCACGCACCAATTCGGTTCTACGATAGCGAAGACGCTACCGCAGTATCCGAGTTAATATAAGAGAATTATCTTGAAGATACAGATTATTCATCGCGTTCCAAAGAGGACTTCAGGAGTGCGATATCACCGGAAAACTACCTATTTGACGGAGAAAAACGTATTCAATGTGCGCACTTAATTCGTACGACCACAATCGTACGTTTACGTACGATCAAAATTCGTGTTCAAAGTGCGCGCGGCCTAAACTCGTAGACTCTAACAACACTTCTATACATATAATAAAACTGTAATTAAGCCGAATCTGTATATTGACTATTTTTTGTAAAATTTTATTAAAATAAACATAATTTTCGATACAGAGTCGGAATTTTTTTTCTGTCTGTCTGTTACCGCATCACGAGAAAACCACTGGACAGATTTTGATGAAATTTGGTATGATGATAGCAGCTGGTTATCCGTGACAACATATAAGATACTTTTTACTGCGGGAAAATATCTCATCTCTAAGAAATATATAGTAACCGTTATATAAAACTATTAATTTTAAGGCTTAATCAATACGTATGTAAGGTCACTACCAATTCGCAGCTTCGTCCATCACCGTTGCTTTTTTTAACTTAACGTTCATTCTGATTAAAAAATTTAATTATGTGATTAAAAATTTAACCACGCTCATTTATTTTTCTTGGAAATATCAAAATGCACAATTTTTCCTTACAAGCCCTTGCACTAATTTCACGCTTTAGGGTATTTTTGATCAAAGTAAAAGAAAAAAGATTTATATCATCACCTTCCATAAAACCTCATATGTAATGTTAAAGTCATTTAGCTATGAATGCCAAACAGACAGACAGACAGACATAGACGTATAATTATAAATACTAGCGATTCACCCTCACTTCGATCGCGTTAGTCGTTAGATTTCTATCGATAGTTTATGAGTTACTCCAGGTAACATAGTGTGATGATGATGATGTTCTCCTAGCCGATTCCGGCCACGGCGGCCAATCTCATTGAGACTAGCCAACTGCGCAGGAGATATTATAGTGCACAAGTATACGCGCAGACACAACATGCACTCTCTATTCCTGTCACTCTCATATTCCGATGGGACGACTACTCAAATCCGTTCAGCCGTTTCAGTGTGAAGGAGTGTCACACACACACGCACACACACGCACGCGCATACGCACACGCACACACACGTCCATATATACAAAATTTCAAATTCATTATACTTGTAGTAATAATGTGAATATAATAAGTAATAACTATTAATAGTAACTTGACTAAATTGTTATTAATAATAAGTAGAATTGCAAAATGTTATTAGTTTAAATAATGAAGTTATGTATTATGATTTATAATAACATGGTAGAACTCCAAACGGAAACAGCTGCAGGAGCAATTAATGAAGGCAATCTAATAAAAACTAATTATAGGTCTAAAAATATATTTAAGTCTAGAAAGAAAACCTAAAGCTTTGTCTAGCGGTAGGAGATATCAAGGAGCTAAGTTTGTATACTACTAGTTTTTTCTTACTCTGCTTATAATGTGTGCATAGATAGAAAAAAGTATAGTGTAGATATTTGTTAGTTCAAATTTTTTTTATTGGTCCAGTAGATTTAAAGACTATTTTGTATACAATAAAAAAAATTGAATACCCATTTCTTTCAAGCTAGAGGCTACTGTTACTAATAAAATTTGCCAAAAGGTGGCGATACTAGATAACCGGTAATAATTTTGCGATTTGGGATAGTTTATCGTGAAATTTATCACTTTCCCTGCTTCCGTTATCCTTGGGGTTGATTCTATTTAGTAATCGTTAATTTTTATAAATACGAAACATAATTGACAAAGATATCTCGTAATATTATGCTTATAAAAAAATATGCACCCATGTCATATAGATGAATATTTTTGAGCTATTTTGTAAATTCATTCAAAAAGATAAAAAATTTCGTTATAATGGATGTGGCTTAGTGGTGTTCATAATTTATATACTACTACTACACTTCTAGAAAATCATAAACAAAGGTATCCCTCGGGACCGTACATTTTTTCGGGATAAAAATTAGCCTATGCACTATTTCAGACTCTAATCTATCTCTGTGCCAAATTTCATCCAGATCCGTTTATTTGTAATATTAGTAAGAAGTAAGGTATAACTAGACTTTCCTAATAATTAGTAAGGAGTTCGATTCTAAAACGATATTAATATTTTCATAATATAGATTGTTTTTGTCAAAATAAAGAATTGGAACTGTTAACAATCTAAATGTCGATAGGAAAAAAGGGGAATTTAATTACGCTTATTGTAGTCTTTAAATATATTGTTAATACATACTAAAATATCGTCAAAATCCGTTCATCCATAAGAAAACTGGCTTTCAAATTTTGGTTACGTGCACGCACGAGCTAGAAAAATTCAAGTGTATAGACAAACATTGTCTTATTATTCTGTATATGTATTTAATTTATAAGGTTAAAGAAGACCGAGTGGATTGTGTGGTCCAAATACGCCCCGTGGCGATCCGTTCAATGATTATTACATATTTCTTACAAATATAGATCATATTACTCTGTACAATTCTTATCAAGTACGTACTTATTACTGTAATAGATATAAGAATAGATAGATAAAAAAGTTATGGGAGAATTATATTACATTTTCTTAAAATTGATATGGGGCTAAACCTATTAACGCGTGAACCCATGTGTTTATACATGTCTAGTAAAACGTCTGTATGAATTTGAATAAGTCTATTGATTTTTCGACTCAAAAGTACGTCTTTCCTTTATATAAAGCAAAAGGCTCTTTTGCAATAATTTTGTCTTTTATGCCGATTTAGGCTGTGTGTTGCCTATCAGTGTGCGTGTGCTCGCACGTAGGTGTGTGTATGTGTGCGCGCACGTAGTGTGTGTGTGTGTGTGCGCGCAGGTATGTGTGTGTGTGCGCGCAGGTATGTGTGTGTGTGCGCATGTGTGTGTGTGTGTGTGTGTGTGTGTGTGTGTGTGTGTGTGTGTGTGTGTGCGTGTGTGTGTGTGTGTGTATACAAGTGTATATAAGTTTTCAATGTGCCTCAAGCAAATATATTGCTTGGGATAAATAGATAAATAAAGAGTAGATAGATTATGTCTAATCTTCGTTAATATTATCTCTCTTCCATTCAGTTCTTTTTACCGTCCCACTACTGGACACGAGTCTCCATTCAATACGAGGGTGATCAGGCCCTAGTCCACCACGCAGGCCAAGTGCGGGCTGGCGGACTGCACATGTCTTTCGAAAACTTGCTAGGTTTTCTTAGACATGCAGGTTTCCTCACGACGTTTTCATTCACCGTAAGACAAGTAGTAATCATGTTGGAAATGATTCGCACATTAAAATATCAGAGGTGCGAGACCAGGGATTTGAACCCGCTTCACTCGGTTTTCCAAACGACCGCGTTACCACTACATCATCAATATCATCTATCTTACTATTATATAACTAAATAAATTATAATAATCTTTTAAACTAACATTGTTTCTTAAGAACTGCAGACTATGCAAATATAACCTTAAGAGGGATTTAGCTTCGAACTTTTCTCTCCAGCTTATACTAAGTTGAAGTAACTTTTGAAAGTTTTGTATAGTTTTAACACTACAGTTTTACTTCATTTCTCTTTCTTCTAATATCTTAGAAAAAACCAGTCGATATGTTATTAATTTCATTATTATCAATAAGATAGTATTTAAAATATTTTTGCCATATCTATACTAATATTATAAATAGGCAGTTTGTTTGTGTGTTTGTTTGAACGCGCTAATCTCAGCAGCTACTAATCAAATTTTCCTATAAAATTCCTTATAAACCTTACCTAGGGACGAACGCGAGAAAAGCGAGGGTGAGCCGCTAGTTATTCATAATTTCGAAATAATCAACTTCGTAAAGCGAGAGCTGAATACTACTAAATAAAAATAAAAAAAAAATTCAATATAAAAATTATAGGCCCTTCCCATTATTAATACGAGTTGGTAAATATCAACACCAGACAGGGATTTTAAATAACCAATTTTTCGATGCTCCTCCATTGATTTATCGAACAATTTGCCTTAACACTGATTGTGTGGTTAAATTAAAAACCACCGTTCAGTCCTGCCCCTTTGAATATTGATCAAAAAAATAGCATTAAAGTTTTAATAGCTATACAAATTTTCTTAGTTTTTTGCAACTCATTTGTGGAAATGGATATGAATTCGATTAGGTGACATATTCTTTATTAGCCACCTACACTCATTTCGTTACGGTAGTATCCCTGGGCGTGTTTAGTCATATTTTATTTGTATACTAAATTTTATCCAAATCTGTTCAGCCGTTTTAGCCTTTATGAGTAACAAACATACAAACAGACACGTACAAACTTTCACATGTGTAATAGTAGTCTAATAGGTAATAAGTAAATAGTAAATATATATGGCATGTAAAAGAAAAAACAATATTAAGGTTTTTAATGTATCTGTTTTTAAGGCTTTACAATTACCATCTTTTTGACTTTACTCGTAGAAAAGTAAGAAGGTTAATTTGGAATTGTGTAAGAAGGCTTAATAAAAAAAAATGTGATGAGTGACTTCATTTAATTTAAAAATTAGCTGACAATTTAATTTAAACATTTGCTGCCAACAAACAAGCAAGCTTCGTGTATTTCGGAAACAACTCTAGCGATTTGGATCAAATTTTATATTTACATAAGGTTTTGCTTTTAAGTTTATCTATACGTGTTTTCGAAAAAAAAATGCATTTTTTACATCTTTTCCCATCGATTTTACAAAACGCCGAGAGAAACTGTCAGCCAGGTACTAAATAATAATTTTAAAAATACTACAAGAGCGACAGGTGTTTCTTTTCACATACAGTTTTTAGAAATAATTTACTGTTTTTAATTGTTATAAGAGCAAGTACATAAATTGTATGGTGGAAATGGACAAAGGGACCTTTTATCCTCTCATTTACTATGCAAGCGACGTTGCGGGTAAAATTTAGTATGGATTAATTTTGAATTTGGATTTAAACTTTTAAGATTGCACACTGTACGCTAAAACATAAATCTTCAAACAAGCTGTTATTTTAATGTAACCGGTGTTTTATTGCATTACAAATGAATATTAAAACTAAATTGTTCTTGTTGCAGGTATGTAAATCTAAACTGGAGTAACGATGTAAATATGTACCAGTAAATCTCACGTAAGTGGATACGTAATTTGCTATTAAATAATGTGTACACTCAGTTATTTAGATTGCTTTTCTTCTACAAATTGGCTTTATAGTAGGTTCAATTCCTGTGAGGCGTAAAGCTATAATAATTGTTTGATTATTTTGATATATACCTAGTGCTAAGCTGTAGAGATCGCAAAATGATGCCAAATTAAAAAGATAAGTGAAGAAAATCTTATATATACATCTATCTATATATAATAAATTCTAACTGAATATAATCTGTACATTAAATATTTTATGGAAAATCTTATTAAATATATGACATCTAAACGCCTTAATAAACTTTTAATTAAAAAAAAGGAACCTTGGTTCTAATTCTAAAACCTATAATATGTACATATATCTGAATAACTGATGTTAGATATATTTTTTTTTAATTGACACAAGTCTGTAGTAAAAAAATACAAACGAATTGTAATAACCTCTTCTGTGTTGAAGTCACATTTTTTTTTCAATTCAATTCTCTTATAAATGACTTCAAAGCGTGACAGTTGAGTACAGATTACTTCGCCAATGTCACGTAGAATGGAGAAGACACGAAGGAGATTGGTCAGTAAAATAATATCATTAAAGCTATACTAAATTATAATATGTAACAGGACGTAAATACTTAATAAGCGATTTTTTAAATTTAAAATAACCACATTGAATTACTAAAAATAATTATTAAAACCCTTCCTATATCAGCACTTCCATTATGTATTTCATTTCATATAACGCACATACAATTTTGGCTTACAAAGATTAAGCAACGGCACAAACAAAGAGTCATACGGCAATTAGTATTTACATCTGTACCACAGTGTTTGCACTTTGACGGCCATATCGGGACTCCTGCGCAACCTGGCCAGCAATTACATGACGTCAGCGTTGTGTTGGGACTGTTACTGACTCATAATTGGATCTTTTGATTATATCTATTACTAGAGATTTATCCTCGCTTCACTCGGGTGCGTTTTAATTATTTTGAACGAAACTCTGATTTTTTTCTAAAATGAAACGAGCTTAAGTTACTCCTTATAACATCAGCTATCTACTAGTGGAAGTCCCGTCTGAATCAGTTCAGCCGTTTCGGAGATAAGCCAAAACAAACAAACTGACAAATAGACGAAAGTGACAATAATTGAGTTTTTCTTATAAGTACCATATATAATTTCATATGCATTTATTAGCTGTTATTTATCTGTATAGATGTTATTACTTTTCCTTAACTATTTTCAATTAAGAAAAAACATACACGACATAAAAGTGTTTTGGAGACATTAAAAAGAAAATTTAATTGAATTCTTTAATTTTTATGTACTTTGATTTTCTTATTTGAACCTTTTGACAGGTTTTTTAGAATAAGAAGTTTTTATTTCAGGGCTTATATAAATGCTATACGTAATAGCTGAATGGATTTAGATTTTAATTAGCAGACATATAGATTGATCTGAAGGCAATAAATAACACATTGGCTACTGTTAGTAATAAGATTTGCCAAAAGGTGGCGCCGCTTGTATGTAATCTATATATAAAAAGTCGATGTAGTATATTTCCTATGAACTACAAAACGGCTGGAGTGATTTTGATGAAATTCTCAGGCAAACTTCAGAATAGCCCCGCGTCTCACGAGTGTAGCAAGGGTAAGTCGCTAGCAGTGGCGAAAGTTCCATACAAGACGTTTCCTTAAAATTATTGTACTATAATTTTACATACATTACAATTTTTAATATAAAAAAATTGCTGTATTAATTTCTGCATTAATACGTATATAAAAATTGTACCTTTCACCCTTACCTTCACCCTTCGCCACTGGTCGCTAGTAGTCTATAAAACAACTTATATTGTCTCATCTAGTAAAGGAGATCAAATTAATAATAATTAAGTTGATGTAAAACTTTCAGTAGTGGTCGAGCTGTTTCTAATAAAACGTTGTGGAATAAAATAATACTGTGACGGTGTACTGCGTATTTCTTGTTACGGACCACCGGGTTAGTACGGGCGTATTCTGGGAGCTCGATCGTAATTGCGTTATGAGAAAATTGCTGTTTCACTTTAAAAATATGAATTATCCTTATTATTTAATATAGGTATATGTTAATTTGGAATAATAATATTTTTATATTTACAAATTGTATTTATGCTTGCATGCTTATGTCCGCGGTATTGCTCGTTTCGAAGGTACGTCAACAAAAGTTTATACACCATAGAGACTATCTCAATATTGAATTTTATACAAATCTGTTATCCTGTTAATTCATGAAAAATTAACAAAGAAACACAACACAAATAACTTAGTATACACATTTGTAATATTACTTTAATGGCCATCTTATACTATATTATTTTCTTCATCTTAATAACATATACATATTTTAACAAGATCTCAAGGCTAAATAAAACCAAATTAGATTGAAAGGAACCAAAGCAAACAAGGAGTTTTAGACTCACTTTGTGGTTGACTACCACCTAATATCATTTAATATTAAGTACAACAATAATATATAACATACAAATCTTAATTATAACATAATATTAGCAATTTACTAAGGCGCGTCCTTAATAGTAGCAAATGTATTACTCTAGGTTATAATAGTTCATCTGAGTACTAAATTTCATACATATCCGTCCAGCCGTTTCAGTGTGAAAGAGTAACAAACATACACACATACAAATATATCGTATTTATGATAGTGCCCCAATTAAAACGTTTTCAAATCTATACTGCATTATCGTCACAGAATACGCAATGAAATGACACGTTAAGCCCAGCGGGCGCTCACTCTGCGTAATGCTTAATTCATTCCAGTTTTTGTGTAAAATATATACGTTTCATAAGAACAGCTACAGAACGTTTGCGTGTACTACTTTGTAATACTTTTTTTATGTATGTATGTATGTATGGTATGGAATAGATAGACTATAAATACATAGGTATGATGATTTTATATGCCTTACTTAAGGAATTATTGATTCCCCATACAAACTTCCACCATCTTTTTTCACCATCTTAAGGGATGATATCCGGGATAAAACTATCCTACGAATATGTTCTTCCTAGGGTCTCAAATTATCTCCATACTAAATTTCATCTAAATCGTTTCAGCGGATTAAGTGTGAAAAGGTAATAGACAGGACACACAGAGTTACTTTCGTATTCATAATATTAGTATAGACTAGTTCAATCCCGCGGATGTGTTTAGTTTAGCTAGTTCACCACTGACCCTAACAGTGCTAGTTTAAGCTCTGCACTATTAAGATTATATTGTCTGTCTGTTTGTGTGTCTGTCACCCCACACTGAAAGAACTGTATGTTTTCAACTGTAATAGGTATCCATCCAAATTAATCATGAAATATGTGTTATTATAATAGATTCAAACTCACTAATATTTTAGCAATATATAGAAATAATTATGCCACCTTTAGTTAGCTTTGCGGCTTGCAATGGATAAATTTAACTCATATTGCCCCCGTTTTATACTAGATTTATATACTAGAGCGTATCGTATAGTGGGCATGCATGCAACAATAAAGATAATATTCTTATATGAAAATTGATATCCTCATACTATATACATTTTGGATGGATAAAATCATAAATAAAAAGTAAGGATAGCTAATATCGTGGGTTACACGCTTTAAAGGACCCTAAACGCTTAAGGGAAAGAACAAATAAATAAAAAATAATATATATGTATAAGCTTTTATTTTTTGCAAATTAAATAGCATAGATTTTCTATGTAGATATGTGACTAGTAAAGTGTTTTTTTTATTAAACTGTGTACTATTATTATTATTTCTTTTTTCATCCAGCCACTGATTGTCGCCATCTAGACCTATCTCTAGTTTCTATGGACCTCGTGGCACCAGCTAGTCGTCGCACCACCTTTTGTGAGGTCGTCCTGGTTTGCGCTTTCGGTTTATCGGGTACCATTTGGATGCTGCGTTGCACTTGGACCATCTTTCATCTATCGCTTGGAACTAAGATAGAGCAGTAACTAGTGTAGAATATTAAAAACCAATTTATTAATGTAATACTCGTATACAGCTATCGTATAATGTATGTATTTAAAACAACTGAAAGTGCTTTACTTTTAAGAGCGTGCTTAATATTGATTAACCTCAAATAAAATCCTGTTTCTTGTCTGCTACTTTATTGTCAGAATAAGAACATATTAAATAAAAAAAAGTTTATTTTTAACTTCACAATTTTAATCGTTTGGTTTAATCAGTTATGTCAGTTTTATTGATATTTTATTATTTTAATACTTGTAATTCGTCGACTTTCTTTGCCTTTGTATCTTTTCGCTCTATATCCATTAAATATGTACATCAAACTGTGAATGTAATGGAACTGAAATAAAAAAACGGTTAAGTGCGAGTCGGAATTGCACACGAAGGGTACCGTACTATTATTATCGATTTACTTTTTAATTTGCATGGCGGCCATTTTCAAATTGGCCATCTTGGTCTTTTCTATCTTAGTCTTACAATCATCTTGGTTTCGTCAATTTAATTTAAAGAGGATCAGTGTAGTCTGTACAGTGTAGTAGTAGTATATAGTAGTACTCGGAAAGCAATATCTTAGTACCTTATAAATTGTCATCTAACTATATTTTTGATAATACCTTTGCGATTAAATAATGTATTAAATCCTTCCGTACTGAAGTGAAGACAAACAAAATGTGCCAGACTAAAATTGTAAAACCTATTGTTTACGTTTTCCATATATCTTAGATTTACTGGAAATATATGTTTCTTACCCATCTTTTATATATTTTATTTTTAATCTGTAAAAAAATAACGCAAAATAGAACTCAGTCTATTAAGATCGCACTAATAAATGTCAAATTAAAAATTAATAATTTTCTTTTAAAATCGATTTCTATCAATCATAACTTTATCATTTCATGTGTTTTTATCGTAAAAATCGATATTTCTCTTACTTATGGAAACCCTTGGTATTTTAAAGCAACAAGAACTCGTTTAAGTCAGTAAGTGATCATAAAGTATGACAGCTCGAATGCGTAGTCATTTTCAAAGGCTAGATAAAATCTGCTCGAGATTTCGCTAATCGATACCAATTAATCTTACGAAGCTGTAACGTTGTAATTAATAATTTTCATTTAAAAGCCCTGTAAAGGCCTGTTTAGATAAAAGTTTGGGAAACAACGCCTTTTATGTAACTTTTATCTCCATACTGTATTAATAAATGAAATTAATATTTGTATATTATTTCAAAATATTCGTAGCAATGTAATATTGAGCTCATATCGTTATTCTATTATTTATACCAATATTTGTCAAAAATAGAAATATTTTATTTATATATAATAATATATTTTATTTGTATATATATCTTATTGTACACCAAAAAGAAACATAAAAAAATATAAAAAAAAAACTTTTTATACTCGACAATTTCTATTAAGTATGTATAGGAAAAGGACCAAATATGGAATACATAAACAAATTCTGAAAAAAATCAGTACCAAGTTTTATTTTAATCAGTCTAATGGGTTACAATTAAATGCAGTCGTAATCACTCTTGAAAAATAATAATTAAACCAACAAATAATAAACACTTTAATTTGTTGGTAAAATTATTAAATCTAAAAGAACTCAACCAAAAATATGCTTCTCAAAAATGTGATCCTATTATGGAATAGGGTATTTCATAATAGGTTCACAATTAACGAGATTTAATCAAAACAAAATAATAAAATCAACCCTGCAAGCAAAAATCACTTGTAAAATCTGCATATTCTGCTCCGGAACACGCAACGTGGTACCGCTGTCCACAAGCAATGCACTGAATCCACTCTTCTCCCTTTTTGTCTTCACTGAAAAAAACAGAGTAATACATGGATCGTTCGATTGAATAACTAAAGGTTTATCATCTCTTTAATCACTATATAAAGATATGGTATCTCTATCAGAAGAAGATTCAGACTTCAACACTGGTTTCTTCTTTCGTTTGTTTTTCTGACAGCCTCTCGTTGATGGCTGTGGCTCGGGAACGCTTTATTTTAGCTTGTACAGCTCACTTATAACCCATTTTTGGGGTTTTCACGACTTCAATAGCATTTTTCATGTTGGTTTTGTTCCAGGTTTTTCGCTTTTTTTATTGGGGCATCCATGTTGATCATAAATATATCTGTAAAAGAGAGAAATAGTAAAATAAAGAGTAATAGTATAGTATTCCATATTAGGGACTCAACGATATTCCATATTACGAACAATATGATGGCGGAAGGAATATAAATATAACTTGGCACAAGTTTAGAATAGGGGACATTACCCCTGGCGGAGTGGGTGGTATTTCTGGATAGGGGACGTGATAGGGAGTCGAAATGTTAAATAAAAATTTTTCCGGAAACGTACGAGTAAAAAGTTATTGAGACTTAAAGTTACAACATTTCCATACATTTTCATATATTTCTTTACCACCATTCGGAGTGGGTGGTATTTTTAGATAGGGGAGGTGACAGAGAGTCAAAATATATTAAAAATATTTGGAGGAAACGTACGAGTAAAAAGTTATTGAGACTTAAAGTTATAACATATCTAACACATTTCCATACATTTCTTTACCTAAATAAGTGATTACAACAGATAAACATACCTTTAACGAATAGTACGCATCCTTTTTTATGTACAATACATATTTTCACAACAATTAATGCTTTATTGTATTTAATATTTTAATAATTTCACAACACAAACAAAATGATCTTACATTTTGACAAAAGCAAAACTGTCACTTTGTTTTATATTACCGCTTAAATGACAACAGATTATATTTGATTATTTTTGCTTTTTCTGTTGGTAATATTAATAAATAAATAAAAAGAAAAATATTATTTTATTTATTTATTATTCGTCATATCTTGGTTAGGTTAGGTTAGAACAGTTGCCACAACGCACGAGCCGAGCGAGCGAAGCGAGCGTGCCGCGGTAGCGGCCGGCGAGTGCCATAAATGACTAGAAAACTAGAGAATTCGAATTTCACGCAAAGTACAAATAAAGACATAATCATCTGGAGATCGTTTTGACAATTGAAAGTGACGTTTTGACATTTCCAAGTGTCTAAATGGTAGTAATGTCAAAATAATGTATGGAAATGTTGTAACTTTAAGTCTCAATAACTTTTTACTCGTACGTTTCCGGAAAATTTTTTATTTAACATTTCGACTCCCTATCACGTGCCCTATCCAGAAATACCACCCACTCCGCCAGGGGTAATGTCCCCTATTCTAAACTGCAGCCTATAACTTTTTATTATTATTAAATTTTCATAAAATAACAATACCATTTAAAAACTACATACTTCGACTAGATACTTACCAACTTATATCGAAATATTCATCTAAGAACAATAAGGGAACATATACGTAAAACTTACTTGAATATCCAATGGATGTTTTATCAACAGTATCGCGCACTCTTACTCGCATCTAGAGCTGCCAGACGCCACACTCCCTCTGGCCGTCGAACGAGGGTAACGAGAGGGATAACATGACATACGTCTAGAATATTCGTGGCGCTTAGTTTTAGAAATATTATGGTGTTCCATATTAGGGACGTATTCCATAATTGGTACTTTTCCTATATAATCAAGTTTTGCGAGCAACACTTAGGCTACTTTTTAACATGACATTTAAAATGTAACCTAACGCTTATACTAGTGACTTACGTTCATTTCGCTCAGGTGTGTTTTTAAGTGCTTTTCGTATTTATAATTTTAATATTAACCATAGTATTAGTAACATGTTGGAACATTAATAATTTAACACACAGCACCATCTAGTTCCATGGTAAGCTACGAGGCGTGTGTTATGGATACCAGATAGTTGATACACTACACATATATAACTTTAAATATATACATATTATAAATATAAATACCCATGAGTGGAGTACAAACATTCGTGCTCATCACACAATGAATGCCCCCAGCGGGGCTCGAACCCGCGACCGCTGGCACAGCAAGTAGGGTCACTACACACTGAGCCAAGCGTGTCGTCAAACACATATGTATTCGGCCCTTTTTAACGTCCCTATGCTGAGCACGGGCCTTCCTTCAATACGAAGGGGATCAGGCTATATAGTTCACCATGCTGGCCACGTGTGGGAGACTTCACATGTCTTTCGAAAACTTGCTAGGTTTTCTCAAACATGCAGGTTTCCTCACAATGTTTTCCTTCGCCGTAAGGCAAGTGGTAATCACGTTAGAAATGATTCGCACGCGAAAATATCAGAGGTGTGACACCCGAGATTTGAACCAGCTTCACTCGGTTTTCAAGCGAGCGCGTTACCATTGCGCTCCCATTGCCTAGTAGCATATGTGTTGGTAAGTTATAGTCTATATGCGTACAAAGTTTCATTCAAATCCATCCAGCCTTTTCAGTTTGAACAAACACACACGCATGAAAAAAAGATTAGCATTGTGCTTTTTCATATGAACGGGTCTTTACCTAGCTATTACATATGAAGGCGTACTTTATTAAAATTCAAAAGTAAAAGTAACAGTCTTTTAATGTCCCGTTCGATGGTCTGAAGCGTGTAACTAACCTATTTATGACCTGCTAAGGTATTCTTTAGAAACATCTTTTATCTTACCTATTAGGAAGAAGACAATTAAGGGCACTTACAGACGTGAAAGTTAGTTCATGTATTGTTTTTAAATTTAATACATTTAACTTTAGTCTGGTAAGATTGTAAATTTTATATGTGATTGTAAAATTAGTGAAAAAATGAAACACTTGGCTTATTTTTGGTCTGGACTGAAGTTACAAAGATTATTTTTATTAAGCTAGTTATTTGTAAACACTACTGATTTCTCTTGCATGTGAGTGTATTTAGTTCAGAACCACTATACAATATACATACATGATTCTACTAAAGAAACTCGATGAAGAAGAGAAATTAGAAATGATATAATTTTGTCTGTACTTGTGTTCTGTAAAAAGTCACACTAAAAATCACATATTTCTAAATACTAAAGCCCAAAATTTTACAAGGTACATACATACATATGTGGAAGTAGGTAGTAAGTACATGACGTATATACATCTTAGATAAAAAAAGCTGCTCGTTCGTCTTATGTATAGTGTTATATATCTATCATTTGTAGCAAAATAACATCTCTTTTGAAATTATAATATAACAAAATAAATTCATTTTGAATACACATCGTAAAGCCACCTAACATCTCAATAGCTCATCTTGAATATTGTTTTTGCACCTAATTGAATTTTGCGAACATATTGCGAGGAGTGTGGAGCCATTAAGCATGCTGCAATGAGAAATAATCCTATTTATATTGTAAATGTTGAAATCTAAGATGTTGGAACGTTTGTTACTTAATTATACGTAAACCGTGAAATAGATTTTAATGAAACTTGGCACACAGGTAGATATGCCCTAGGCACTCTTTTTTTATTATTTACTCACATTTTTAGTTAATAAATAACTAATTAATTAAAAAATACTTATATATTTATAAACATTTAAAAAATAGTTAAAATTGACTGATTACCAATGTATATAAATTATAATATTTACTAAAACACACTGTCTTGAAAACACTGTCTTGAAAATCACTTAAAAATAATGTTATGGCACTATATTTAATATACCTATAATGTCAGAAATATTTTTTTCTTTGTATATAAGGTTTTTTCTACTTTTATTACCTTTTAAACATGCACGACAAAATTATATTATAAAGCACAGTAAAATTTAAATATGAAAAGTGTTAGTGGCCCAACTAAATGATGTATTCAGTCATTATCTCGTCAAAACGCGACGTGCAAATGACGATTTACGAGCGACACGCCACTTGCCGCAAAAATGTCTGAGCTGACTTTGATGTATTGATTGCGGACAGTAGTCGTAGTATAGGGAGGACCAAACCGTTGAGTTCTAGTAAAGAGAGTGTGTTAGCTTTTTACTGAAAAGGGTTATTTTTAACCGATTTTCAAAAGGGATGAACTTTAATAGTGAGTTTTTTTTGTTTTTCATGATATATTTTTATGTCTAGTCTGTATCTCAAAGGTTCTATGTAATTTTCAATAAAAAAAATTATTGGATTTGAAGTTTATTTACATTTTTAGTTTAAATTAACATAGGGTAGTATAAAAAAATATGTATTTAAATCAAGTATTTTTAAACTCAAGTTTCTTCTTTATCTCTTTTAATTATTATTTGTGTACAAAGGTAGACCGTTCTTCCATATATGTTTAGAACTAGCGACATTTCCTGGCTTTGATCATACGTTATTTTATTTGAATTTTAAAAACATCAAAATTGCCTGTTTTAAAGATCAATTATTATTGAATAGGACTAATTTATATATTGTTTTTGAGACGTTAAAAACTACTAGGCAAGTGTCTCCTTCCAGTACGAAGGGATCAGGCCGTATTCCACCACGCTGGCCAAGTGCGGGGTGGACATCACATGTCTTTCGAAAACTTGCTAAGTTCTCTCAGACATGCAGGTTTCTCTAGATTTACATAGTTTTTTTTTTGTATTATGTAAACCTCTTTAGTAGTCTTATAGTAAAAGTAATTCCCACCCCTAGGGGTAGAATAATTTATATTTAAAATTATTTTCAATTCTGTGTAACGTTTTAGTTAAGAAGTAATTGAAGTAAGCATCCAGGTGTTTGGTGGGCGTTGATGAATCACTCAGACAGTCAGACGTGTAATTTTATATGTTATGGATTAATTATTATGAAAAGTCTCTATTATACCTTACCTATTTTAAATTGGACAGTTTTACATAAAATAAACATTAGCAATTCATTACGTAATTTGTAGTTTTTGGACATTTTTATTAAGTGCTATTATACAGTATGATAAAGTAAGTTTAAAATTGCAGAATTTTACTCTATAATACTTTTAAGTAGCAAAAGCTTTAGAAGCGTCTATGCAATACTAATTTACATATTTAAAGTTCAAAGTACGAGACTAAGCGATTTTGGTTTTTTGTTTTAAATGAAATATTATACTTTTGCTATACAAAACGACGCAATTTCTCAAGGTGGAAAGAAAAAAATAGCATTATTCCATAGTTTATTCTAGCATTAACATAATAACAAAAATGCTTGTGTAGAGATATTAACACCTCCAGGTAAATTTCTAAGAAATTAACTAAATTTCTAAGAAATCTATTGTTAATTGTAACACCGGCGTGTCCGCGGTCGTTGAGGGATTAACGTATTATAGAGAAATTATTTTTCTTCTCTTACACTATTGCAGAAACTATCAGACTTACATAACCTGTTTCCTAAAACCTATGACGACACGTTTGACTCAGTTTGTAGTGACCCTACCTGCTGTGCCAGCGATCCCGGGTTCGAGTCCCACTGGGGGCATTCATTTGTGTGATGAGCAGGAATGTTTGTACTCCAGTCATGGGTGTGTTGTATATATAATATGTATGTATTTAATAGTCATATTATATGTGTAGTGTATCAACTATCTGGTATCCATAACACAAGCCTCGTAACTTACCATGGAACTAGATAGTGCTGTGTGTTAATGTCCCGACATATTTATTTATAACCAAAACCTAACCTACACTAAAAAAAGGTATCCCACGTAATTCGAACCCGGGACCTAGTGCCTATAGTACACCTGTATATTAAGTATATCATATTATGCCACCAATCATTTTTTTGCGTCCAAAAAAAATTATAAGGCATCAGCGACTTAAAAAATAAATATATAACATCATTTATCTTAGTCTCAATTACTTTTATCTAAGATACATTTAATAACGGCGTTAATAACGACGTACGTTATCGAGAGATCTAAAAAACGAGAACTAACTAGTGATGCGATGGTAACATATCGATGGATCGATTCAATTACCCATTAATGATGCAGGTAGTAATCAGAGGTTCTTATTTGTCATTCGTCGAAATTGTTCGGACTTGGCCCGAGTTGTAAGAAATAACGTTTAGCGTTTGTTAATGGTAACATCACTATTTATAAAAATTGGGGTAGTTGGTATTATTTTTAACCGACTTCAATTAGGAGGTCAATTCAATTCTAATTGAAATTAATTTTATTTTATTTTTATTTTCGAATAGGTGATAAGATATTCTCATTAAAAAATCGCCTAAGTGTTTTTCAGCATTATAAATGCAAAAGTAATTTTCTGTGGCTATTAGTTTGAACAGTTTTAATTAAATTTAAATATAAACGAAATTGTAAAAATACGCCATTCTTTACAATAACATAAAAAAATTAAGTACTTTATAATATACTGTTTTATTATACATATTAACAATATCAAAGTACAATATTACACGATAGTGATATCTTATTCCTGATATGTTTATTTACAAAAGACGACACGTTTGGCTCAGTATGTAGTGACCACACTTGCTGTGCCAGCGGTCACGGGTTTGAGTCCCGCTGGGGGCATTCATTTGTGTGATGAGCACGAACGTTTGTACTCCAGTCATGGGTGTTTATATTTATTTATAATATGTATGTATATAAAGTTATATATGTGTAGTGTATCGACTATCTGGTATCCATAACACGGGCCTCGTAGGTTACCATGAAACTAGATGGTGCTGTGTGTTAATGTGCCAACATATTTATGTTTACACTAAATGAAAAAAGAACCTTTAAAATTATTTCAATGTCAAGAAGATGTAGGTGCTTAATTCTGGCACGATATAATTTTGTGTATGAGCAATATTACCTATTGCACTATACTTTACCAATTGTGAGCTTATTTACATGTTTCTTTTTATTTAATAACTTATGGGACCAACCATAATAAGTTTAATAAAAAATCTTTTCCTAGCAAAAGAAATAGACTCATGATATAGAAGTCAGTATACCTTTCTGTTATAAAACCTAATAAAAATAACTCATAAAAGTTTTTCTAGAAACCTTTTCGATTTCAAACGTATTCGTCAGCTTTAATCTATTTACTTGTACCACAGCCACGAATCACTGAAACTTAATAGTTTTAAACAAACATTGTAATTACGCAGTGGTTAGGAGAGTAAAAAATATCATTAAGCACTTGTGTTAGGCCGAGGTGATAATTTCAATAATGATACCTTTAGAGACCGCGATGATAGTTGCATTTTTAAAGAACTCATAGTAGATATTTGATGTGTATTTGAAAATAATATTGAACGTTAGTGGTACAAACTAATAGAATTAAAGGTCTAATATATCTATACATATAATAAAATTGTAACTAAGCCGAATCTGTACATTAAATATTTTTCTTCTCTCGGAAAATCTTATTGAAACATACATTATTATCGATAAAGAGGCCGAATCTATAGTTTTTAGAATTTTTGTCTGTCTGTCTGTCTGTCTGTCTGTTACCGCATCACAGAAAACCACTGGAGCGATTTTGATGAAATTTGCTATGGTGATAGCTGGTTATCAATTTATGGGATACTTTTTACCGCGGGAAAATTTCTTATTTCTGAGAAAAAATATAAAAACTGCAATGTTATAGTATACTAATATGTAAAACCTAAGAATTTGGTTTTTGGTAATCTGAACGCGGGTGGAGCCGCGGGCAATGCTAGTTAAAAATATATAAAGTAAACTTTTCATTATTTGTCTTACGGTGAAGGAAAACATCGTGAGGAAAAATTCATGTTTGAGAGAATCTAGCAAGTTTTCGAAAGGCACGTGTAGTCCGCCAACCCGCACTTGGCCAGCGTGGTGGACTATGGCCTGATCACCCTCGTATTGAAGGGAGGCAAATACCCAGTTGTGGGACGTTAAAAAGGGCTGAGTACAATACACAATATTTTTCATGTAATGAAGAATACTTATTGTCAAAATCGATTTATTAGTGAAGATATGGCGTAACTATACATACATATATAAAATAAAACATATAACTCCTTTTTTTGAAGTTGGTCATATCTTACGTCAGCATTTCTTAAGGCTTTTGTCCAATTTCGTTTACTGAGTAGGTACTCGTGTAGTTTGAGAACGGTAGCGTAAAATGGGATCAGTTTTTATTTTACTGTTAAAAGCCGAAATTTAATATATGTATGTATAAGTACGAAGCCGGTCGCTGAATAAATTACGAAGATATAGTTTAAACTTCTCATTTTAAGTACTCTTCTACAAAAGGGGTCAATTTTACTAGATTGTAAAGTACTAGACTATTTACTCGAACGGAGCCTTAATCTAGATCTAGTTATATAAGATGTTCCAAAAGTAACATAAGACGTTATTTTAATAGACTTCTTAGTTTTTTAGTTTAAAATAGTACATCTTTACTATTTTTTTAGTTTTTTTTCAAGGAATTGTAAAATATATGTACAGTAAAAGTTTGTATGTATGTATACAACGTTTATAATTTTTAACTAAAACTCTTGAATTAAAACCTAGCGGTTTACCGTCTCTTGGTTCAGATGCGTTCCTGAGATGAATGGTTTTAACCATGTATATAAAGAAAAATCTTTTTTTTTTGGCCACGCACTTTATTTATTTATTTACAGAAACTGCAGCAATATATACATAACATATAATATATAATACATATGCAACATTTATATAAATATATTATTATAAAGTATGGGTCTTCACATGTATACTAATGACAGGTATTTACAGCGTTGTCAGAAACAAAACTTAATCTACAATATTTATAAATATTATACCTATACCCTTCCACCACCTTCGCGGCCGTATCACATCGCAATAACTCACCAAAGTTTCATCACAATGGTTTAGGAACGAATAAAGTACAAACACACAAATCAACATCCATTTTTATTTATATAGATAACTATATGCGTAACTTTTGGGGCATTCTGTATAACCAGTTAGATTACTATTAATAAAAAAAATTGTGCCCTTATTTTGTATTACATATTAAATATCTTATCTTTTTACATTTTATGTACTAATAAATATCTTTCAGCAACTTTATTTTATAATCGTGTACAATTTTGAGAATTATTCAACGATTATTTGGTTTCATTTAAAATGTGTATTTTATTACCGTGTATTACAGATAAAATATTTACGTGATAACGTTATACAACATATAACTTTTAACATTTCAGTTAATTGAAAGAATGAGTCTCATAATATGCAGTACGGCATATTACACTTTTTCACCGACTTCAAAGCGAGGGGATAATCAATTCAATTTTCTTTTATTATATTGTACTCGGTACCTTTGTCAATTGGGTAGTTGACATAATTAGTCAAAAATTTCAAGACAGCGTTTTAAAGAAACAGATTAGTTCTGAAAATCTGATTTAATTAACTGTTAAATTAGATTTTTTGCAGTTTTGAACATTTAGTATAGATTTCTCAGAGATGAGATATTTTCCCGCAATAAAAAGTATCCTGTATATTGACCCGGATAACCAGCTATCATCATACCAAATTCATCAAAATCCCTCCAGTATCTTTTCCGTGATGCGGTCACAGACAGACAGACACACAAACAGAAATTCTAAAAACTATAGATATGGCCTCTGTATCGATAATAATGTCTATTTCAATAAGATTTTCCAAAAAATATTTAATGTGCAGATTCGGCTTAGCTACAATTTTATTATATGTATGGAATATAGATTGATTAGTATCAATTTAAATCTGGACATAACCTCTCATCACTGGAATTTAATAAGCATGAACTTTCACACCGAACTGGCACAATAGCTTTGTAGGTGAGATATGCTATAATAAATAACATTCACAAACCTTCGTATTTGCCGAGCGTTTTTAATCAATTTATCGTATATACTTTCACGAAGACGTTCCGAAAAGAAAGTATTGTCGAGAAAAAATTACGAGTTACAAGTAACGCTCGAGGCAACGTCGGAAACAAAACTGCTATAGCATAATTATCGGATAGTGATGTGATTGCATCGATATGAGGAATACTAGCTCTTGCAGTTGGGTTTACTTAAAAATTTCTTACTATTAGATTAAATTTTGCATTTCACCTCACTAGTTCTCTCTGGGCTTTTATTATAATATCTTCTAGTAAAACTATGTTAAAAATTGTATTTTTAAGGTTTGTTTTGAAATTTCCTATTTTGAGTTCTTTCCTACTGTGACGTACTGATTATAAATTCATAGATATTATAGATTTAAAACCATGAAATCTTGCTTAACTAAACATCTACTATTACGTTTAACAGCTATGGATGTGTTTTTTTAAATATTAAAGTGTTTTGTACTAAGAAAAACGTGATTCATTCAGCCCAAAGTCTGTACAAAGAATTTTAATTGTATACCAATTACAATACTATTTAGTGTTTTTACAAGATTTAAGATACGGAATATGAGAAAAAACTTTCGTATATATTAAGAAATTTCGTAAATAAAAGTTTATTTTTTGAGTATCTTTACATCAGTTGTTTTTACTTATGTAATATGCATTAATTGAGTCATTTTTCCTTAAACTGTCTTTAAAATATTTAAAGATTATATCTACATTAATGTTGAAATCAATACTGTACATATTCAAGTACATTTTCAACGAACAACAAGTCTTATAAATAATGAATGTTGAGACATTAACACACAGCACCATCTAGGTCCATGGCAAGTTACGAGGCTTGTGTTATGGATATCAGATAGTTGATACTCTACAAATATATAACTTTAAATATATACATAAACGTAAATATAAACACCCGTGACTAGAGTATAAACATTCGTGCTCATCACAAATGAATGCCTCCAGCGGCACTCGAACCCGCGACCGCTAACACGGCAAGTAAGGTCTTTACAAACTGAGCCAAACGTGTTGTCTTGTATATTACAATTAGGCAATAGGGCACTTTTAATTATTTTTTATTAAAATTAATCATATTTTGCTATTTTTAATTAACTATGAAGTTCCCTAGAGACGATAACATAATTTCCTAGGTGTTTCCTTCTATAGTTCTTGCGTGCTAAGTGAGACGGGATATAAGGTAGCCTATGTGCGTCCCGAGGATGCAATTTATGTCCTCGCCAAATTTTATAAAAATCTGTTCAGCGGTTTAAATGTGAAACGATAACAGACAGAGTTACTCACTCCTAATATTAGTTTGAATTAGTCATCATAACTTAGACATATTTTACATACGAAGGTATTTTTATAATAACAAAATAAAAATACCATGAAACTAACGGCTCACCTTCGCTTCGCTTTGGTTCGTCCTTACGTAGCTACGTTTTAACGTTTAGTATATTAATAGAATAAATAGTCGATCCATTGCTCTATTAAAATCAAAAACAAATCTGTCTATCCCATGGGAACCTTACATTTTCTGGGATAAAAAGTAACCTATTAGCTATTCCAGACTATAATCTATGTGCCACATCTACGAGTAGATCCGTTCAACCGTTCTGGCGTGATTGAAAAACAAACATCCATCCATCCAAACTTTCGCATTTATATAGTGGTAAAATATGATGGGATAAAAATATCCTTCTAAACTTCTAAATTAATGAAAACAATTAGTGAGATAATGCTATAAGAGAAGAGGTAACTGAGTTGAAGTTTCTAAAATTATTGTTTAATTATATACTTTTCATTTTTTTTTGTAATGGCTATCTATCTCATTTACAGATAACGCTATTCTAAAATACTTGCTGTAATAAAACTTTTCGGACAGACTTTATATCTTTAATAAGCAAAACCAAAATCGTTTTTATTAACATAAATAAGTAATGATTTAGCTTTGACCGAGACTCGAACCTACAACAAATATCCTAGAAAAGGCCTGTCTTCACAATAATGTACTTGATAATGTGACAAAAACAGCAAAAGCTGTGATCTTATCGATAAAACTCCGCGACAACACTCCCCAGATGCAATTACCATGCGATGAGCGTCACGTTTACTTTACATAAACATCAAAGGCACCGACCGTTAGTGCCGAAACCTGCATACGATATACAGTATTATTGGCATGGTATAATTCTTGATCTGACCTAGAACGAATACGAAAAAAAACATTTCGCTGAATTTGTGTCGTTTTTAATTATATAATTTTCACCATGGTTTTTAATGACTAAAGCTTAGTTTCTTTTTATGTATTATAGTTATGTTTATGAATCCTGTCCGTTTAATTTACATATGTATATAATATCTTAATAGCCTATAATATCTTATTCTTCTTCGCTCGTGTGTCTCTCTAGTTGCCTGTGTGAATATGTGCTACTTGCGTAATGCCTCGGTGATGTACCTGGCGTGTACGTCACATCTGAAAGCCCTGAGCTGGAGTCCCAGGTCGGGCCAAGTTCAGTTGATAAGTCGTTCTGCTAAGAAAGTTCCAATAACAGCCTGAAGTTAGGAAGTTGGTGGTGTCACCCCTGTGAATCATCATCATTATCACCATTTGCGTACCTACTAAATTTCATTCAAATCAATCGAGTCGTTTCAGCTTTGAGGAGTATAGCATGCACACAGAGAAACATAAAAACTTTCGCATTTATAATAAATAATTAATAGTAGTCCGAAAAATTAATAGATTCATTCCGCCTTTTTTGTTAATAAAATGAAATGAAATTAAACAAATACATACACTCACTAACTCACCCATAAACTTTCATTTTAATAATGTAGTAATATAATATATATTTTAGGATGAATATTATGTGGGAAAGGTTCTAAGGTTTTGTTAAACAAAAGTATGTATGTACGGTTTCGATCATTCTACCATATATACGGAGTTTGATTCCTATTATATTAATTATTTTTTACATATTTACCCTTTTTCTGTTTTAAGTTATTATATTGCAGTAGTCATTTTATAACAACAAAGTGAACCTATAACAAACAGTGGAAAATGGAGTGGTAATCTGTAGAATCGACTCTAGGACGTATTCAATTGGAATTTTCATATATATATATATGTGTGTATATATATATATATATATATATATATATATATATATGTATATGAATTCCTATCCTAAATATTTACATATATATGGTTGCACATGTACCGTCTGTACCTGTACCTTCTTCTGTTGTTAAATATTTTAGTTATTAACAAATTATAATCAAATATTTAATATGGAGATTGGAGATGAAGGTCATATGCTACAAATAAAAATAATAATCTTAGAGAACTTATTAAAATTAAAAATATATAATTTAGAGACTTAGATAAAGCATTAAAATAGCGTCGTGCATTTTAATTAAATTTATCAATGAGAAGTTAACAAATTCAATCATTTTAAACACAGAATGCCAGAACAGTAATTGGATTTTATCAAGTTTATCAAACTATATACAGCACTTCATTTAGCGCTCCATTCAAACCCGCTCATAATTAAATTAAAAACTTAATACTTTCAAACTTAAATATGAATTTTAATTTCATCGAAAAGAAAAAAGGTCATATATAAAACTGTCATCTGAATGCAAATTCATGTGTTAAAACGTATTTTTCATTTGCCAAGCCTAAAATCAACGGCAATACTTTCAAACAATCAATATTTGTAACTTGTTTATAAAAGTCATTAATATACTGTGCGTAATCGAATCGCTAATGAAAGGTCTGTGTACATCGGTTCGTTAGGTGCGCGGGCGCAGGATTTATCGACAACCCGACAAAGTAATCGATATCGACATGCTAAATCATGCTGCGTACATCACTATTTTACGGTATTATCACACGTGAATGTTTCATACTAGTATCGTGAGTTGCTATGGTATTTTGACGTATTTTACTATATATTCTAGCGTAGCAACTACGCCTACCGTGTTATATATAAAACTAACGACTTTCGCGCTTTCGATTTTCGCGCTGGATATTTCCGGCATAAAACATACCCTATTTGTAACAGTACAAACTCTTGGATATTTCAGTGAAAGTCCTATTACAATCAGTTTAGTCGTTCCAAAGATTACCCAGGACAAACAGAAAGAAAGATAGACAAACATTTTTAATTAAAAAATAAATAAAAATGGTTGTTTAGGTACTGATATCATATAAATAACTCTTATGTACTCGAGGAAATATAATTATTTTGGAATCACGTATAGACTCTTCAAATTTATTTATATGTGCAGATACAATTAACCTATGAATTTATCTATGGTGCTAGATAAGGGTTTACGTCCATTATTGCTTGAATTTGAAGTTTATGTTGAATAAAAATTCTTAAAAGAATTGTTATTGTGTTATTATTATTTGATAATATATTATCAAAGCTCTAAAACGCGCTTTCTTTGTAATTGAAGACTGCAGTAATTATTTTCTAACTGTAGTTCTTTTGAGGTGGTTTGTAATTATGATTTAGATTATAAATTAGACAGTTTATAATTAAAACTTAAGGCTATAGTAATATCATAGCGTTATCACACAGGAGGAGGATATTCGGTGACAAGTTTGGCTCAGTTTGTAGTGACCCTACTTGCTGTGCCAGCGGTCGCGGGTTCGTGTCCCGCTGGGGGCATTCATTTGTGTGATGAGCACGAATGTTGGTACTCCAGTCGTGGGTGTTTATTTATAATATGGTTGTATTTAAAGTTATATATGTATAATGTACCAACTATCTGGTATACATAACACAAGCCTCGTAGCTTACCATGGAACTAGATGGTGTTGTGTGTTTATGTCCCAACGTATTTATCCTCTTCCTACTCTCTATTAAATCTCATTATATATGTTTATTATTATTCTTACATGAGTATTAACATATTTTGTGTTTGTATACAAAATTTCTAAGCTACTACAGAATCAGGTATCACAAGTATACCTTCTGCTTTATCCTCCCATATAATTTGAACATATTCTACGTTTGGGAAAATAAATTAGGCGTATTTCACCTGTGAGCATTGCAAATATTATCAGCAAAACTGCGGGCTTAGAGGAGATGATATTCTACAGACAAGATAAGTTTATGTTCATAGAAAACTAAAAAACAAACATGTTGTCGAAGTCTGCTGATCTATTAAACCATAATTTAAAAATTCACAGGTCAAATCATTAGCACATTTAAATACAGTACGCACTTGACCTCCGATTACCATCCACGATGAGAGATTACCAGAGAAATGGCTAGAGTTAGGGTTTCCATAAAACTATGGAACAAAATCCGGACAAAATTAAAGATTAATTAATTTTACACGTATGTTATTAATATTAACGTTTTAAATAAAACTATCTTTTCTGATTATTTCGCGGATTTATTTTGATTTTTGGTTCCAGACATTTCGAATCATGGTCACGGGAGAGACTAAGGTTTTAGACGTTTCAAAGGCATCATATCCTTGTTACAGACCGTCTGTAACAAGTATCTGCGAAATAATCCGAAAAGATAGTTTTATTTAAAATGTCAAATATTCGCGTAAATCTAAGAAAGTATTAATATTAATGTTGCTTTATCAAATGAACTTTTGTGGAAAAAAACCTGCATTGAGACCCTGCATTCTTTCCCTCATAACAGATAGTGCAGTCGAAACTTACGTTGTTTGTCAGTGAGTGAGGAATAAATAATTTTTCAAACTTGAATTTACTATTTGAAATATTTTTAATTCAACTGATTTAGAACCTTAATATTAAGTTCCAAATTAGTTTTTTTTAAAATAAAACAACAAATGTTATTAAGTACAAATTAAGTGCGGTATTTTGTTACTTTGACTAAACACGTTGATTAATTATATTAATAGTAACCGGTAAAAGTGATTATACTCTAACATTATGAAAGGTTGCAGTTTCTATAATCAATCACCAGATGTTTTTAATAAAGATCAATGTATACTTTCAACTGTAACATAATTTTATCATTATGAAATATTAATCAAACCAAAAATATGGTAAGCCTAGCTACTACAATTAAAACCGCCCTTATCACCACCTAGCACTATTCTAGATAGAGAATGCAAATAAAATTATTGGTAGAGTCGGCCTTTCAGAATCTTAAGCAAAGGCGCCGCGAGATACCGCGTCGTCGATTAGATGTACGTAATTTACTGCGAGTGTGTACTATCGGGTACAATAAATTAGAAATTCGTTAGATATAGACGTAGTGCCAATTATTCGTGCAATTGTTACTGGTTTGGTATTCTTTGATGACATTTTTGCCGCGATTTTGCTGTTACTGTACGCGTAATGCGAATACTGCCTTGCTCTACCATGATTTTTGATAACGCAGAAAATAATCTGTAAGACCGTCTGTTTGTTTTGTTTTTCTTATACTATTTTAATGTTTATTATCTTGATAATACGAAGAAAGTGTAAGGCTACCATGTTATTATACAACAAGGTTACAGCTGAAAGTATCCAATAGGCTCCAGAGTCAAAGATAAGCTAGACTACAGATAAAAATAACTACAACAAAATACAATGAACTATTTTTATCTATTATTATAGAAACAAAAGGTAGTGATAGCCCAGTGTTTGATTAGCAAACCGAGAGATGCGGGTTCAAATCCCGGGTCTCGCACCTCTGATATTTTCATGTGCAAATCATTTCTAACATGATTACCACTTGTCTTACAGTCAAGGAAAACATCATGAGGAAACCTGTATGTCTGAGAGAACCTAGCAAATTTTCGAAAGACGTGAAGTCCGCCAACCCGCACTCTGCCAGCGTGATGGTATGTGGCCTGATCCCCGTCTTAATTAAGGGAGGCCTGTGCCCAGCAGTGAGTCGTTAAAAAAGGGCTGAATACATTATAGATACTATTTTTGCTAACTCTATTTCTGATGTCAATTCAGTATAAAATTTTAAATTGATTTTTCTTTACAATTTACATCAACTTTTGATGATTTTCATCAGTTTTTATCAATACTTATATGATAACGAATGTATTATGTATCTATAGATAAATAACCAACACGAATATTTTCTTTAGCAGGATTTTAACTAGTGATATTCAAATGTAGTAAGCAACCACACAGCCACATAGTCGTTTATTAATTAGTATGAATGTTGTCAAAACAATGATTAGATGTGCAAAATTTGCAGCTGGGTCCTATCGAGAGTAATAAATTAGAAATCCGTTACACAGTGTAGTGCCAATTATATGTTAGACTGTTGTAGGAAAGCCATTTTAGCTTATAATAATATTTTATGACAATTTTACTGTAATATAATCATAGGTATATTTGACTTAGTTGCATCTCCAGCACTTACTGCTTATAGTTTGGTAATGGCAGATTTGATATACTCGCACCCCCTCACTTTCATTCTCAAAATCCAATGATTATAAATGGACAGGGTTGGTAAGAGATCAGGCATAGGACTGATAGCTTTCAACTTCCAACTCCTGGCTATTACTGAGAATTTTTTAACAGAAAAGCTCAACTATTAACTATTTTTAGCTCAACCTAGGAATCGAACCCAGAACCTCAGGACCTGTAGTCGTATAAGTTAGCCACTAGATCACAAAACATATAAATTACATAATATGTCATGTACAACTGTCCATAATATGTCTGACAGTTCATAACGTAACGACTGCTTAGTTAATTTGTTGCAATTGATTGCTTTGTGGTAACCGACCGTACCAATTATTTTGAACAATTGTTACAATGTTTTGCTTACTGATTTAATTTTATTGTTATTACTAGTGGATCACCCTCGCTTTGGTCGGGCTCGTCGCTAGGTACGTTTTAATAGATATAAATAGTTATTACCAGCGTTAGCCATGTAAATTTTTTTTTCGTTTATTTCTCTTTATTAAAACCTTCCGTGGACCTTAAGGAACATACGAAAAAAAATTTGCCGAATTGGTCCAGCTATTCTTGAATTATGCGCATACCAATATTCATTTTTTTTTATTTATATAGATTTTAGTGTCTGCGCGTGCGTTTGTATGTATATTAACTTTAATTCATTTCGCAATCCTTAAACATGTCTGCTGATATAAATGACACTATGTATATATTACATAGTATCTATAGTATGACTGTTTTGTGTTTATTTGGCTCTCTTTAAGAATTCGAAAATAGAGTTGAATGTTTGTAATTTTATGTGTATTTTCTAATAATCTTGAGACTTTGCTAGTACTGGAAGATCTTGATACATTGTATTTTGTAAATTACTCTTCCCCTAACGAGATGTAATTTCTCAACTGTACAAAGCATGTTGTTTTTATTCAAAAATAACTTCAAATTCATTTGAATATATAAAAACTTAGTAATATTTCAAACATTATCACGTATTTAAAAACTAGCGAAACGTAAAGACGCCATTCTTCATTATCTCTAATTGACGTTTCGAACAATGCTGCTCGAGTCGATCGACAAAAACCATAATCTATCGATACAAGTCAGTTTTTGTGCTGTTCCACAACAATTCACTGTAAAAATATCGATATCTTAACACAAGCTATTAAGATCGATAATCGATTGGTCATTTATTTTTAAATGTACTCACTTTACGTAAACTTATGAATAAATCATGAGTGACAAAGTGTAGGCAAAGGTCAGTCGCTTTATTATAGATGCGTTCAGTTCACTCGTTTCATTGGCTGTTCAATTCAAAAAAAGTTATCTTGTCAGATCGAATGAAATCATTGCTTGCGAATATTAATTTTTAAACTGCCATTTTAACTATGAATAAGACATAGTAAATACAGCGTAAATAACAATATGGTAGCAAAATTGATGTAGTTTAAAAAATGACGTCATAATTTTATTTACAATATACAAACAATCACACATTTTTTTTACAATATACAGGCAAGATATCATCCAAAATCATTATTATTGTTGAAACATATGCTTAAAATATTCAAACTATATTTTTCACCAAAGAGTTTCTATTTAAAAAAAAACAACCATCTCGCTAGCCGTGTGTAAAGGTTCTATTTTCAATCGCTTGGCGGGAAAGCAGCCACGCCTCTCGCCCCGCCCACCCTCGCCAACTTCACTCCGGAAAGTGGGAAATGAGTGGGGGGCACACGTAAGGCTTTAGGTTACCCGACAGAGAAGCGAATGATCGCGTGTTACTTTTATTTATAAACACGAAAGTATGATGTAATTATGTTATTCGAGTTTAAATGAATCACTAATAAGCTAGCTATAATATGCCTTCGAATCGTTTTAACTAATATTTTCTTAGATTTACTCGAATATTTGACATTTTAAATAAAATAATATTTTCGCATTTTTTCGCGGATTTATTTTCAATAGGCTCGTAACAAGTATATAACGACCTTCGAGACGTCTATAACCTAAGTCTCTCGCGTGACCATGGATGCTGTAAAGCATTCGAAACGTTGGGAACCAAAAATCAAAATAAATTCACGAAAAAATCGAAAAGATAGTGTATTTTCATTCAAACGTTTTAACTAAGGAAAAAATATGAAGATATTTTAATTAAATTATTGTTCTGCGGTTTTCTTTTGCTTTTCTTTGTTTTTAATTCCCGACGCTTCAAATGTTCTAGCAACCATGGTTACGAAAGAGTAAGATTTTTGACGTGTGAAGTCATAGTAATAGCAGACGGTGTGTCCTTAGGGTACTAACGTATAAATAAAATTTAGTCTTCATACACAATATACTAAACTTAAATTAATCCAATGTACTTATAAATAATAAATTATTACAGATTTTATCAGTACGTTTTTCTATAACGTGAGAATAGCTCGTACAAATTTTATTTAAATTGATATTCCATATTTTATTCTATTACACTGAAAAGTAACAAGATACAGTCAATAACAAAAAATATTTAAACATTAATCTTATTTATTTAATTTCTGATATTATTATAAATAAACTATCCATACTACAATTTTTAACATAATTAGCTTGAGGAAACCTGCATGTTTGAGAGAATCTACCTACCTAGCTCTTGACCATAGTGATGGACTATAGCATAGGTCTATAGTCTATACTATAGAGTATAAAGTCTATGTTATACCATAGGTTCTTCCTAAAAACACATCTCCCACAGTGCGTCGTTAAAAGAGGATGAATTTTATTTTCAACTATTTTATTTATAATTTACACATAGTTTTAAACATATAAAAAATTACTATTAATTGGCATTCACTTTTAAAACTATATTAAAATTATTTCAAAATAGTAGACTATAAGTACAAGTATCTGTTTTGCTTAAGTAACGGTGTTTCTGTAAAAAAAAATTATAACATTTTTGCATCTAAAAAGTAGTTTAAGTACAATTTAAAAGTAAAAATACATTTGCTCACACTATTTAAAAATATTATTTTTAAGGAACATAATTAAAACAGTAAGTGGTAATCAAATTAACCAAACACGCCAAAATATTTAATCTACATTGGCAAAGTATAGTATTTTCAGATATTCTAAAGTAGAACCGATAAACTCACTTAGAAAATTTACTTATAATGTAAAATCTATACATATAATAAAATTGTAACCAAGCCGAATCTGTACATTAAATATTTTTTGGAAAATCTTATTAAAATAGACATTATTATCGATATAGAGGCCGAATCTATAGTTTTTAGAATTTTTGTCTGTCTGTCTGTCTGTCTGTCTGTCTGTCTGTCTGTTACCGCATCACAGAAAAACCACTGGAGGGATTTTGATGAAATTTGGTATGATAATAGCTGGTTATCCGGGTCAAAATATAGGATACTTTTTACCGCGGGAAAATATCTCATTTCTGAGAAAAAATAAAAAAACTGCAATGTAAGAGTATAATTATGTAAACCTAAGAATTTAGTTTTTGGCGATCTGAACGCGGGCGGAGCCGCGGACAGTGCTAGTGATATATAAAATTTACATATACTTTTTGTATACGTTTTTATATACTTCGTTTATATAATAACTCTGTTTACATAATGCTAGTTCATATACATACATAACTAGCGACTTACGCTTATTTTGCCCGGGTGTATTCCTAGGGGTACCTATCTGACTCCTGATCATAGTCTATCTGTGTACTGAATTTCATCCAAATTCGGCCAGCTGCTTTAACATAACGGAGTAACATACATACACCCATACAAACATTCGGATTTATAATATAGCTATAAGATATTATATATATATATATATATATATATATATATATATATATATATATATATATATATATATATATATATATATATTTATATAAATATATATAATATAGTCTAATCGTTAAAATCTAACGCAGGTCGAAGGCCGACTGCTATTCTATGTTGAATGTTTTGTAAACTATAATGTAATACAATATCTAACACGTGATCAGAAATCTTCCATACCAAAATCGGTGCGATTCAATCTGACACTCATCAAGATACGTGACCGATGACCCTGTAGGCTGTAGGCACTTTAGAGACAGCCTTCTGCATAATAAATTTGTTTGCTATAGATTTTCATTTAAGAATAGATCAGAACTACAGCTTTTTTATACATTTATTAATAAAAATTAACGTTGTTAAGAAAATCACTATACTATTACAATTGCGTAGGTTTGTACCGTACAGACATATGAATGTATATGGTTGTTGTTTCTATACATAGAAACGGCTGAACGGATTTGGGTGTAATTTAGTATACTATATATAGATAGATTATAATCACCTACGTTACTATTAGCAATAAACATTATAATTACTACTTATTGCTGCAAACTAATATCCCAATGAAACGTTTTAAATAAAACTATCTTCTCGGATTTTTTCGCGGATTTATTTTGATTTTTGGTTCCCGACGTTACAAATGCTTTACAGCATCCATGGTCACCGGAGAGACTGAGGTGTTAGATGTCTCGAACATGTTTTTTCTGAAATATTTTAACTATAGTACAAAATTCGTAATATACAAATCGTTGTTGTTTTAAATAAAAAACACTAAAAATAAAAACCGACTTCAAACAAAAGCACTAAAAAGTAAAAAATAACTAATTGGTAGTTTTCATTTACTATACATACCTATTCAAATATTTTCGAAGTCGGTGTGCTTTGCTTTGTATGGGCTGGCACCGATTTCGAAAATATTTGATTAGGTATGTATTTAATAGGTAGGCTTTAATTACTTAGTCAAAGCACACCGACTTCGTAAATATTCGATTAGGTATGTGTAGTAAATGAAAACTACCAATTAGTTATTTTTTACTTTTTAGTGCTTTTGTTTGAAGTCTGTTTTTATTTTTTTGTTAAAAAGTTTTTATTTTTCCCTTTTTAGTGTAGACAGTAGTAGCAAAGTACGAATTCTAACGTGTTAGGCTTGTCAAATCAAACAAAATAAGCCCAAACTCAAAGTATCTACTATTAGCCGTTGAAGAGTTCCACCTATCCTCCTTCTGGCCTTACCATCAGATCAGGCCAACAATACCGAACCACTGTACTATCAACGGAAATAGAAACACTTGCAAAGTTTCAAGTCAATATGACAATTAGAAGTAGGTTAAATTCATCATTAGCTATTTTTCCACCCTTAGGGGTAGTATTTTTTTTTTAAATTTAAATGAGACCAATCTGGAAGTATACACTTTCAAACAACACAAAAATTGTCCAAATCGGTTAAAAAATGACGGAGTTCTGAGGTAACAAACATAAAAAAGAAAGTACAGTCGATTTGAGAACCTCCTCCTTTTTGAAGTCGTTTGAAAAGTACACACTAAAATAGAACTCCCAATATAATTTGGTGAATATTGACATTCACACCAACCACTATACCAATGAGAGCTTCATATATTAGTGGATAATATCAAATGTACAAGGAAACATAGCTATCGTAGGATAGCGGCGCGTTTGAAGTTCGGCTAAGTGCATGATGATACGAGACCTAACTTCTAACTTATTCTAGCCAACGCCGGATTTCCTAGACCGTGTGTGGTCTGGCGCGGGTGGCCAGAAGGAAATAAAGAAATTATATTTTATAATTATATAGTTTTGCATATCAATTCATACTAATAATATAAATGTTAAAGAAACTCTGTTTGGTTATCTATCTCCTTAACAAGCTTAAACCGGTGAACCGATTTCGATGAAATTTGGCAAGGATATAGATTTATTTGATAAATGTGATTTCATAACAATTTGATTATATTTAAAATGATAAGGCACATCTACACTACTATTACAAAGAGGAAAGATTTGTATTTTTATATGTTTGTAACGAATAAACTCGAAAACTACTAGACCGATTTAAACGTTTATGCAAAGAACATAGGATATATTTTTTATTCCAGAAATCATTCCTTTGTATGGGGAACTAACCTAGAGACGAATTCAAGCGAAGTGAGGGTGAGTTGCTAGTATTTAATATTTTTGTATTACACATTTTCTATAAAAAGTGGTGATGGAAGATACTCTGGTGCATTTAGCTTTGTAGAAAACTACATACATACATACATACATATGTATATAACAGAATATGAGAGTAGTACATAAATATATTACGTTACCGTATTCATGGGCAAAGTCAGTATGTAATAATTATATTATATTATCTTCTATAGGCACATATAATAAAATTGTAACTAAGCCGAATCTGTACATTAAATATTTTTTTGGAAAATCTTATTGAAATAAACATTATTATCGATACAGAGGCCGAATCTATAGTTTTTAGAATTTTTGTCTATCTGTCTGTCTGTTACCACATCACAGAAAAACCACTGGGGGGGATTTTGATGAAATTTTAGTATGGTGATAGTTGGTTATCCGGGTCAATATATAGGACACTTTTTACCGGGGGAAAATATCTCATTTCTGAGAAAAAATACAAAAACTGCAATGTAAGAGTATACTAATATGTAAAACCTAAGTATTTGGTTTTTGATCATCTGAACGCGGGCGGATCTGATCATCATCTCATCATCATCATCTGAATGCTAGTTATATAACAATACATTAAATATGTCTACACCATTATTCATCTTAAACGTAAAATCAACACTCAAGAAACTTTCCAACGAATTAAAAAAAATCGTGACCATTGTTCCTTCACATTTAAGCCTATCTGACCAAATAACTGGCACATTTAGACACGGTAGCTGCCTAAGATGGTCATACGTCGTGTTTATTTAAATTTGGAGAACATTTATAATTATTGTTACTTGTTTCGGAGTTAGAAAACTAAATGTCCAAATAGGGCGGTGAGTCAGTCGCCCACACGAGATTTTTACACCCGTTGTTGTCCTTACAAATTATATGCTGGTGTCCTCTGTTACGCAGTAACAAAACAACGAATTGGCGAGATTTTTATATATATAGTTCATGGCTTAGAGGAGTCGCTGTGAATCCCAATAACCTATCCATTTGTTGCTATCGTTTTGTTGCTCTTCTTCGTCAAATGTCTATCCCTAATAATGAAATCGACAAATAGATAAGTTATTCACCATTAGGGTACTATTTATCCCGATACATAATGTATTTATTTATGAAAACTGCAGTAAGTGTATATTAAAATTCAAAAGAATTAATATAACCTAGTATTTTACTATGCCGAATATGATGGCGGTGATTATGAAGTAAAAACGAAAAGTGTTGTTATATATACACCTTTAATATGAAATTTATCTTAAACTTTCATTAAATTTATACATATTTATAAATAAATAGACAAAGATAAAACAGTTCAGTACCATTTTCTTTTCTGTTCGTCGACCGAATCTCTTTTTTTCGTTTATTAGCTGTATATGAGCTATAGTATTATCAATTAAAAAATTGGAAGCTGTTAGTTGTTCTTTATAAATATACTAGCGGTGGCTCCGCCCGCGTTCAGATGACCAAAAACCAAATTCTTAGGTTTTACTTATTAATATACCTACTCTTAAATTGCAGTTTTTTTTTCTCAAAAATGAGATATTTTCCCGCGGTAAAAAGTATCCTATATGTTGACCCGGATGACCGGCTATCACCATACCAAATTTTATCAAAATCCCTTCAGTAGTTTTTCCGTGATGCGGTAACAGACAGACAAAAATTCTAAAAACTATAGATTCGGCCTCTGTATCGATAATAATGTCTATTTCTATAAGATTTTCCAAAAAATATTTAATGTACAGATTTAGCTTAGTTACAATTTTATTATATGCATAGATATAGATTTTCCTCAAATTTTCAATATCCATTGTCGAATTTCGACCACTGAGCGAACGCTAGAAATTATAATTAATTTACTGTAAATATACATTAAATATAAGTGTAGTGTGAAATATTTATCATTGTAAAAACTAAAATTTCAGAACAACACATTTTTCTGCAAAAGCACTAAAATTTGTTACCTACAGACGCAAGGACAATCTAGTTCCATAATAAATATTCATGGGTTCATAAAACACCTGTTTGTAAGTTGAAGTATAAGGTTGACACTCCATTATCTGACTCCACGCTATTACATATTCAATCGAGTCGATTAAGCATTTCAATTGTCAATTAGCGCCAAGTTTGGGGAAAAATATATTTAAAACAATTCGACCCTCTAAAATTGGCCTTAACGACTGATTCATTTGTTTTGTTGCCTCTTATAAATATTTAATGATAAAAAGTGATCTTATTTTATTATACAAGTTACTAAAATTTGGAGTGTAATTTATACGTTGGTTTATTTTTTTTAAATTATAAATTATCTTTTTTAACGTCCCACTATGGAGCATGGGTGTATGGGACTTCAATGTTAGGAGGACCACAATCCACCATGGTGGCCAAATGTGGGTTGGCGAACATCATTTTTTTTAAACTAGTTAATCCCTCTCAGACATGCAGTTTCCACGTGATATTTTCTTTTACCGTAGAGTAATCATGTTGTAAATCATTAGCGTATAAAAATTAGAGGTTTGTTGATTGCCTTTGAGAACAACAATCCCGAGCACGTCGGCTCGGCGACTATACCAATGAAAATTGTGTTATATTTTCTTCAAAATCTTTGTAACTATTATTTGTACAAAAAAACTAAAAGTATGGACTTTATTTTAGTTGAAAATATAGATATTTAATTAAGTTTCCCTAAAATTCAAACACTAAGTAAGGAATATTTTGCACATAATCAAAACATGTTGTTCAGTGCCACAAAACAACTTCGTATATACAATTCAAGAAAACTACATATACGGAAAGTAGGTTTAAAATAAAGGCTTGTTTATGAAAACTCTAACAAGTTCTCATTTAAGTAAATGGTATATTTGAGTAATTTATATTTATTATTATACTAGCGACTCAATCTTGGTTCGCTCGGGTTCGTTCCTAAGTACGTTTTGATGGTTAGTATGGGAAAGATAGACTATATATTATATACACATAGGTATGAGTGATGAGATGAATTGTTATGGGTTGTGTTATAACGTATTTTTCCTAGGGAATGAGATAATCTCCTGCGATAAAGGTCACTCTCCAGCTCTTCAACTATCTCTACACAATAAATGACGCCAATCCGTCACTCTATTTTGACGTGAAAGAATTACTAACGAACAAATAAACAAACAAACAAACAAACCAACAAACACACATTTATAACATTAAGTGTGTAATTATGACTAATCATTTAATGATGTAGTTCTAGAGCGTTTGTTATAAGTGATATAGATCAAGTCAAGGGCAACAGTTAGTATCTTTAGGCGATCACGTGACGTCATCGGCGCCCGTGCATCCTACAGACTCATTTAGAGGCTCGTAAAACCTAATGATTTATAGTTTGGGTCATTGCGATTTATGCTTTGTTAGTTATCTACGTGACTTCGTTTGTTTTAACAGTACGTATGAGTATTTTCTTTAAAACCGAGAACTAAGAAAACTGATACAACAAAAAAAAATCTGCGAAATAAATACATACATACATACATACACATCTATGTCTTACTACTCTTTTTTAATGTTGGGAAGTGCAATCACGTATACCAAATGCATATATATATATATATATATATATATATAGGTGGTTATGTGGTACTCATCGGTTAAAAAAGCCAGTACTACCCACTAAAACCTCCCCTGTCTCAACGTCCTTACGTCGCGTCGTAGGGTCGCTTACGCACTCCCACGTTGCTCTCACGTTCCAACTAGAGTACTACGAAATCTCGTCTACTCCATCTTTATCCTGCTATAGTTTTCGCCCTTTATCTTTGTCCTTTGGTTTTGCCTGAAAAACGTATTCCAAGGTTAAAAATATTTGAACTCGAATTCAGAACTGAGTGTTGTATCCAAACAAAAGAAATTAACACGCGAACTCAGAAATTTGCAGACTTATAATATTAAGTGAGATGTTATTACATACTACTCGACTCGTATGTTACTTACACACTCTCTGAATTTCTTAGTATTTAATATGACATCATTGGCATGATTTCTTTCGCGCTTTATTTTACTTACGTTGTTTTGTTAATACCTAATATTTAAAAAAAATATTTATTTATGAACAGACAGTATGTATATATATATACATATATATATATATATATATATATATATATATATATATATATAATATATATATATATATATATATATATATATATATATATATATATATATATATACATATATATACAATATATATATATATATATAGATATATATATATATATATATATATATATATATATTATATATATATATATATATATATATATATATATATATATATATATATATATATATATATGTAGTGTATCAACTATCTAGTATCCATAAAACAAGCCTCGTAGCTTACCATGAAACTAGATGGAGCTGTGTGTTAAAGTCCCAACATATTTATTTATAATACTCATCTTGACTAAACCTCACAAGACAACGTTTTCTTAGTAACATAATTATTTCGATATTATTTCCGGGTACTACTTGTGATTGATTACACTTAATGTGTGAAATCTTATATTATCTAGGGCAAGTTATTCAAAGACTTGTCTATATAAGACATAATTAGCAAATTAGTAAAGCAAATGTATAACTCATTCTGCCTTTAAATTAATCTGTGAAATATTATTAATATATCCTTCTGAACGATTTCCATCAGGCCGGCCGATATTACTGGAAAAAGTTGCCTATGCACGAAACTTTAGTGCTTAAAATGAGCACTATTTTTATATATATATATATATTATATATATATATATATATATATATATGTCGAAATTGTTTTTGTTCGTTTGTACGTTTCTCTGGAACTATCACTCGATTTTAGAATGTCTTTCTACATTTCATAGCCTATTTGTGAAGTGGAATGCTATTAAAAATCACGATATAACCCTTAGAAGCAGAGAAACTTGAAGCATCGCTGCGGGAAAAGCTAGTGTATATATAAGAAGGGTCTATAATATATATATATATATATATATATATATATATATATATATATATATATATATATATATATATATATATATATATATATATATATATTATATAACTGCCTCGGTGGTGTAGTGGCTAGCATGTACGGCTGCACACCCGGAGGTCCTGGGTTCGAGTCCCGGGTCGGGCCAAGTTTAGTTATTGAGTCTTTCTGTATAGTAAGTCTCAGTAATAGCCCGGAGTTGGGAAGTTGGCGGTGTTTAACCCCCGTGCCTCGGGAGAGCACGTAAAGCCGTCGGTCCTGCGCCTTAACTCTCACTGGTCGTGTCGAGCAGTCGTTCCCACCGGAGTATGAGAGTGACAGGAACAGAGAGTGCACTTGTGTCTGCGCGTACACTTGTGCACTATAATATCTCCTGCGCGCAGTTGGCTAGCCTCAATGAGATTGGCCGCCGTGGCCGGAATCGGCTAGGAGAACATCATCATCATCATCATATTATATATATATATATATATATATATATATATATATATATATATATATATATATATATATATATATAATATATATATATATATATATATATATATATATATATATATATATATATATATGAGAGCAACTAATTTTAAGTTCACTCCACTTACTATTGTATACGTAAATATTTATTCTAATTTTAATCTAACACAAATGAAAAAAGCTCTACAGGATTCATAGCTTTATTCAGCAAATGACGTATTCATATCTTTTTTTTCGCCAAGTAGGTAAATATTATTTTATTGTTTATTTCTTTGTTTTAGTTTATTATGGGCTTTAATTTTTCTTATACAATATAAAAAGCTCAATAGTTCTTTTTATATCTTTATTTAAAAGACTTTGCAGATGAAGTATATAATAAGATTATCCTTAATTATGCTCAGAACATATAGAAACCCTACCTACCTATCCAGCCCACATAACGATATTATACTTAGAGAAAAAACAGACCTTATTTATGTAACGTCTTGAATAGATCTAGCACGTAAACAAACCTTAGGTAATTATTTTTAAGTTAATAATAAAAATTAAACGTAAAACGATTTTGGACATGTCCCTCCCTTACTGGCATTAGGTAAAAGCATTTTAAACAATTAGCCAAAATAAAGCTACTTCAATGATTGCAAAGAACGATATTGACGCTCATATTTTATCTTTAATATAAATATATTGGGAAATTAACACACAGCATCATCTAGTTCCATGGTAAGCTACGAGACTTGTGTTATGGATACCAGATATTTGATACACTACATATATATAACTTTAAATACATACATATTATAAATAAATATAAACACTCATGATTGGAGTACAAACATTCGTGCTCATCACGCAAATAATGCCCCTAGCGGGACTCGAACCCGCGACCGCTGGCACAGCAAGTAGTGTCACTACAAACTGAGCCAAACGTGTTGTCATCTTTGTTTTCATTCACCCAAATCACAGGAAGGAAACTAACAGTGCAACAAAGTCAATAGCACTTACCTCTAACAATTCCTACCACGTCCATCATTAAGAACCTAGACAACTCCCAAACTTTGTGTCAACGAACCGGTATCCTGCGAATGTGTCAAAAATAGGTGTGATGAAAAAATAAAATGCACGCAAGCTACTTCCGTGCAGACGAGCCTTCCGGCCGAAAGAGAGCATTGACTCGCTTCTAAATGCAAGGCATATACCGAATTACGATTTAACGACGTTGTTCCTTATGTAGAGTAGCCATAATCTCTCTTATAATAATATCTATAATCTCAAATGGAAGTTTTATGTTGTATTCAGCATTTTTTAACGTCCCACTGGTAGGCATGGGCCACCCTGCAATACAAGGGTACATAATACACCAAGCTGGCTAAGTGCGGGTAAGCGGACTTTATATGTTTCGAGAACTTCTTAGATTCAGACTTACAGGTTTCCTCACGATGTTTTCCTTCACCGTAAGACAAGTGGAAATGATTTGCACATGGAAATATCAGAGATGCGTGACCCGGGATTTGCATCCGTACTCGGTTTCTAGCGAACATATTACCACTGAGCTACCACTGCCTTGAAGATTTATGAGAGGATGTAACATGAAAAAAATATTGAGTAACGTCTGCGACTATAATAAAATTGATGTGTTGATCTTATTTTTATTAATATTATAAAAGATAAGTGTAAGTTGATATATGTAAGTTTGTCTATCTTTCACGCAGCACATAACGACTCTATATGATTTGTTTATATAATCACGGTATATATGCTGAAAACTGATATGGAATTAGATACATATATGTATTATATGATTATGTACATATTATAAGATTCTAGTTTGACGTAATAATATTGTTTTTTTTTAATTTTAGGTAATCTTTTAAAAAATATCTAGTATTGTCACCCTACAAGCCACCGAATAATTAAACGGAAATGACTTGACGCGTCCGATCATCATACGTCACGTACATTTTATTTTCACGTATTGAATATTCCGATTTTATAGTAAACCACAAAATGAATAATTGATACGTCATTGTATCTAAAAATAACTAACTAAAATTGATTTTGAAATGTATATATAATATATATGTGCTTTATATTTAAAACATGTTGTCTTCTGAGGGCAAATGTCCCCCAGTTGTGAATTTTTACATGCAAAGATTATGTAGACTCTATAACAACTAATAAAAAAATAATATATTATTAGAATTTGATGAACATTTGAAGTCGCCAACGACTTGCCCTCGCTTCGCTTGCATGCATCTATTTTATATTTATAATATTGTATACAGACGGCGTCACGTTTTGCTAAATTTAATTACCAATAATAAGCCTATGTCTCTCCAGGTATAGGTTATGATTATACTTTTCATTCAAATCCATCCAGCCGTTTCAACGTGAAGGACTAACAAACATACACAAACACAATCTATCAAAATGCGATTATTACATCAAAATCGCTCCGTCTCAAGCTTATTAAAGATATTTTTAAACAAATAAAATCGATACTCGATACTCTTATCTCATCCGCCAATCTAAGATTTCGAATGATAAAAGGCGATATCAATTAGCATGCTGAGCTGTATTTAATGCTTCATTTTTATCAATTTACATTCAAATGTTGTCGTTCAAGACTCGTTTTATGTTTATTTGATTGGAAATGTGCAAAATGATATTTTAATATAAATCAATATATAAATATTAATAGTACACTTGGCTTATTGCGTCATTTTTTTAATTTTTGCTAATAGTAAAGAAGTTTTGTCTTGCAAATATAAATATAAAAAATTACATATATTTTTAAAGAGTAAATCAAAAATAGTGAGAATAAAAGTATTAATAATGCATGCATTCCCATTTATTACTTAAACACGTACAAACAGACTGTACTTTATGTTTTTCTTGAAGTTAGGAACAAAACGCACAATCTTTATCTATTTAACTCAATCAGTGAGGCATGCAATATATACTTTCACTAATAGTAAATTTAAATAATAAACCCTCAGTAATTGTAAATAAAGGCAATAAGAAGAGATAAGAAGAATCAACGGTGGTAGCCCAGTGGTAGCGCGCTCGCTTGGAAAAACAAGTGAAGCTGGTTCAAATCTCGGGTCTCGAACATCTGATATTCTTATGTGCTTACCTTGGCAATGCCTTGCTGTGCAAGAAAACAACGTGGAAAAACCTGCATGTCTAAGAGAAACTAAGCAAATTTTCGAAAGACATGTGAAGTCCGCCAACCCGCACTTGGCCAGCGTGGTGGACTATGACCTGATCCCTCTCTAATTGAATAAATAGAGGCCGTGTCCAACAATCGGACGTTAAATAGGGCTGAATGCCATACGCAAATAATTTGTGTTTCTAAAACTGACTTTTCAGATTATACATTAAGATTTCTTACTTCGTATCCTTTTTAATATTTTAATAGACTTAAAATGTATTGCACCTTGCAATTTAAATACAATGACGCTCAACTTCCCCAATAGCTGCCCAAAACGCTATAACATTTCACGTCACGTCCCCGTCCCTCGGTCGTCACGCACGGTCTAATTGAGTGAGTGCATGGTGCATCTTTAATATATATCAAAATTCTGGTAGCTCTGGCGCCTATCAGCGTAGACCATACAAAAAATGGAAATTGGGTAATTTATAACCACAGAGTTTTAATAATGTAACTTTTTATCTATACATAAATAAGTCGAATCTGTACATAAAATATTTTTTGGAACAAATGTTTAATGGACATAATTATCGATACAGAGGACGAATCTATAGTTTTTAGAATTTTTGTCTGTCTGTCTGTCTGTCTGTGACTGCATCACGAGAAAACCACTAGACAAATTTTGATGAAATTTGGTATGATGATAGCTATTTATCCGGGTACATATAGGATACTTTTTAGTGCGGAAAAATATCTCATCTCTGAGAAATCTATACTAAACGTTAAAACGTATAAATATAAGTAGATATAATAATCATATTAGGTATAGGTTTAGGGAGATGACTTCAATTTCCACATTCAATATAAACATTTGTTTCGAGCGAGTAATTTAAATCGATTTTTAACGCAAAAGTTTTATTAGTTACTAAACTTTAAATCATATTATTAACTAGCGGCTCACCTTCGCTTCGCTCGAGGTCGACTCTGGAAAAACAAAAACAAATACGTCCCGCGGGAATAAAAAGTTGCCTATGGGTTATTTTGATGTATGAGCTATATTATTTCAAGTTTCAATAAAATATATTCAGTAGTTTTTGCGTGAAAGAGTAACAAACATCCATACATCTACACATCCATGCATCCTCACAAACTTTCGCATTTATAATATTAGTAGGATGTATTGTTAATGTGTGTAGATTAATGTAGGTTTACATTAAAATTATGAAATATATAAATTAAAATAAATTTATTTTTTATTTTGCTTTTGCTGAAAATCTATATCATAATTAAATTGTAACTGAGCCGAATCTGTACGTTAAATATTTTTTGTAAAATCTTATCGAAATAAACATTATTATCGATACAGAGGCCGAATCTATAGTTTTTAGAATCTTTGTCTGTCTGTTACCGTATCACAGGAAAAGCACAAGAGGGATTTTGATGAAATTTGGTATGGTGATAGCTGGTTATTCGGGTCAACATACATGATAATTTTTACCGCGAGAAAATATCTCATTTCTGAGAAAAAATATAAAAACTACAATATAAGAGTATACTAATAATATGTAAAACCTAAGAATTTGGTTTTTGGTCACCTGAACGAGAGCGGAGACGCGGGCAGTGCTATTCATATATAAAATCACATAAATTTAACCATAGTAAATCGTTTTAATAACAAGGAAGATGACAGGAAAAGCGAAGAAGACTTCATAGGAATTGACCTTGATTTTTAAAATTTGCTTTTGCAAGTGCATCCTAGAATCTAGTGCTTTGTAAGCGCCGCCGTATGCCGAACACGCTCGTAATAGCCAAATTGTGATGATTGACACGTACTTGTTATGTCATCGAAACGAGATTCTATTACATAGATGTCGGCTTGTAAATTAATACCAGCTTTCAAATCTCTAATTTCGCATGCAATCATTATAATTTTATTATTTATTTATCACGTTTGGCTTAGTATGAAGTGGCCCTACTTGCTGTGCCAGCGGTCGTGGGTTTGAGTCCCGCTGGGGGCATTCATTTGTGTGATGAGCACGAATATTTGTATTTATAATATGTACATATGTATTTAAAGTTATATATGTGTAGTGTATCAACTATATGGTATCAATAACACAGGTCTCGTAGCTTACCATGGGACTAAATGGTGCTGAGTGTTAATGTCCCAACATATTTATTTATTTAATTTGTGGCTTTGCCTACATATTTCTAATTTAGACCTTCTTTTCCTGAGGTGCTCGAAGAAAAGAGAGAAATCTTTTCACGCAGACGAAATAACTAGTAGAAACTAATATTGAAAATGTGTTTTTTTGTCTTATTTCAGGCAGCTTCAGTTCATCAAATTAATGGAATTTTTTCATTGGAATTGTTCGTAGGTAAAATGCTACTGGATAGGGTGTTCTACCTGGTTTTTACATATTAAGAGATTTCCTTAGAGTATATTAGTAAGTTAATGCATATATCTCACTTGTGCATCATACATATAAAGCTTTAAAAATTGATTTTATTATTTTAAGTACCTATGTGTTATTGTAGTATATACATTGATGTATAAAACCTTTGTATGTCGATGAGTTTTTCTTCTGAAAGAGAATTAATGATTGTATGTTATATATTTATATATTATTATATATTTAATTTAATTAAAATATAGATTTAGATTAAACTAGCATTGCCGGTGACTCCGCCCGCGTTCAGATGACCAAAAACCAAATTCTTAGGTTTTACATATTAGTATACTCTTACAATGCAGTTTTTGTATTTTTTCTCAGAAATGAGATATTTTCCCGCGATAAAAAGTATCCTATATGCTTACCCGGATAACCAGCTACTATCATACCAAATTTCATCAAAATCCCTTTTGTGGTTTTCCTGTGATACGGTAACAGACAGACAAAAATTCTAAAAACTATAGATTCGACCTCTGTATCGATAATAATGTCTATTTCAATAAGATTTTCCAAAAAATATTTAATGTACAGATTCGGCTTGGTTACAATTTTATTATATGTATAGATTTAGACATTATGATTTTGGTACACTTTATGATTGAATTTTGACTTCATTTATATTATATAACGGTCGTTCCTTCACTTAACGGGTTAACGATCTTCAATATTGTACAATTTGATTTAAATAAAATTATAATAAATATTTTTTATGTATAATTGGCCACTTTAATTTCGGTATGCGAATTGTATTTGCATAAAGAGAATATTGACATTAAAACACACGTGAATGGATTGTACTCGATTTCCTTTTCTACATATCCCAAAGTATTAAACCTTTTATAATTTGCTACAATTCTGAAGTTAAAAATCTATACATATAATAAAATTCTAACTAAGCCGAATCTGTACATTAAATATTTTTTGGAAAATCTTATTGCAATAGACATTATTATCGATACAGAGGCCGAATCTATAGTTTTTAGATTTTTTTTCTGTCTGTCTGTCTGTTACCGCATCACGGAAAAACCACTGGAGGGATTTAGATGAAATATGGTATGATGGTAGCTGGTTATCTGGGTCAACATATAGGATACTTTTTACTGCGGGAAAATATCTCATTTCTGAAAAAAAAAAATACAAAAACTGCAATGTAAGAGTATACTAATATGTAAAACTTAAGAATTTGGTTTTTAGTCATCTGAACGCGGGCGGAGCCGCGGGCAATGCTAGTATATTATAAAAATACATCGTCCGCTTCAAACTTTTTGATGCTCTCTCAAAAACAACTACTTATTTAATGATTAACGACACGGAAATATGAATATTCATCATAATTTTATTTTATTTATCCTTAAACTATATCCAACTTAAAAGGCAAATTTCACGTAGTTAACTAAATGTGTCAAATAAAAACTAATCACATTCGCACTACTGTACACAAAGTGATTGAACTTTTAAAGGCGATATTTGGCGGTCGATAATCACCGTGACGTGACTTCCGATTCTGCTCCGGCGGAAACTAAGAAAACATTGTCACGAATATTGATATTAACATTAAATTGTATTATTTTCTATATTGTATAAGCAATATTTATAATTTACAACGTGACTTTGTCTCTTCGTATTTGTCAATTACAGTAAGTAACAGTCTCATAAGTCTAGTGGTATATGTACGTCTGCAAATTTGAAGATCCTGAGTTCGAGCCCTAGCTCGGGTGAAGAATATTTTTTTTTCTTTAGAAATTCTTACTAGTAGCCTGGAATTTAAAACTGGTAGGTATGGTAACGGTAGGTCCCCTGAAAACGCGTAAAATCGTCAATTACGTGTACCCCTTACCTTTACCGGTGTACTTTTTGAGGAAATATAGAGAGTAAGCTAGTGCACTATAATATCTTCTACGCTTGTAATGGCCGCCGCGTCCGAAATTGGTCATGAGGGCATTGTTATATGTAATTTGCTTGTATTTAGAGTTTTATGAAGGCTCAAAGCATGGCATTTAAAGGCATGAATGTCTTTTTGATAGATTTTTCCTATGATAAAGTAGGTAATTAAAACTATCTAAACTACATCCCGTGACCATAGTTATATTTTCTGTAAAGTATTAGAAACGTCAGGAATAAAAATGAAAAATAAATTCGAAAATACAGTTTCATTTAAAATATCAAATTTATTTTATTGCGTTTTTTTATTTTGATTTTTGGTTCCCGACGATTCGAATGCTTTACAGCAATCATGGTCACGGTAGAAACTAAGGTTTTAGACGTCTTAAATATAAATATGTTGGGACATTACACACAAAACCATCGAGTTCCTTGGTACGACCATGAGTGCTGTAAAGCCTTCCAGTTTTAATACTGTTACATAAATTCATTTTAAAGTCAACTGATATATTTTCCATGTTGGAGATTGATTAGGTTTAAATAAAGCCTGTGCCATTTTTCTTAACCGCCTATAAGTCAAGAAACATAATAAATCGATAAATCTCCACCATATACTAACAACTTTTTCCTCAATCGTAGGACGATAATTTTTCCTATACGTTATCCTATTATGAAGGGTGAACTTTTTATTGAATAAATTCATAATTACGAATGCCAGCCATAGGCGATGTAACGTTTTATACGAATATGGTGTATGTCTGCCACATCAAACATATTTCCGGTTTATATTTCTATAGGGATTTCCAAGCATGGGTCCGCAATTTTTGTTTATTATAATACTAGGGACTCACCCTCGATTCGCTCGGGTTCGCAAGGTACGCTTAACGGTTCGTATACATTTCTCAGAGATGAGATATTTTACCGCAGTAAAAATTATTCTAGTATATGTTGACCCGGATTATCAGCTATCATCATACTAAATTACATCAAAATCTGTCCAACGGTTTTCTCGTGATGCGTTCCCATACAGTCAGATAAAGTCAGATACAGTCAGATAAAAATTCTAAAAACTATAGATTCGGCCACTGTATCGTTAATAATGACTATTGCAATAAGATTTTCCGAAAAATGTTTAATGTACAGATTCGATTCAGAATTTTATTATATGTATAGATGAATTTGTCTTAGAATAAGTTTGAGAGCCTCTGTTATTTTCAAAAAAGGAAAATGGGGAGAGGGGCGAGTCGCGTGCGTACGCGCATCCGCTGTTACACGGTACACCGTTACTATGCGCAAAGACGAAACATACTGTTTTAATGTGAACTGAACAGGTGTTACAGAGTAAGACCATAATAAAATTTAACTATTAAGGTAATTACAGCGACATTTATTTAACCTTCCATAAGGAATTTTTCAGTTAGAAATTATGCCTATTTTTTTATTGTCATATAAGACATTCATAAAGTAATTTTAAGGTATTTAATTGTAATATGTACGACAGATTAATTAGAGACAAAGCAATATTAAGATAACTTGTAATTTTTAGATATTGGATTATAAATTACATTATAACATCAGACAGACAGAGAGAGACAAAAAATCTAAAGACTATAGATTCGGCCTTTGTGTCTATATTGACTAGGTATTTCAATAAGATTTTCCAAAAAATATTAATTAATGTACGGATACGAGTCAGTAAGAATTTTATTATATGTATAGAATTATAGATATATCATTGTGTGTATAGTCAACTAGTTATAGCTCGTTATTATGCTGGGTACGTCAGTACAATTGACTATTTTTTAATATAGGTATTTTTATTACTTAAAGAATTTTTATATTTGGTTCGGTAGTGTCAAACATTAACACCTAACCATAATCATTCAAACATAACTTCTTTATAATTATCTGCACAATATATATGAATAAATATTATAAATGTGAAAGTTTGTGTGTATGATATGGTATGTTTGTTACTCTTTCACGCCAGAACGACTGAATTGATTTGGATAAAATTTGGCACAGAGATAGATTATAGTCTGGAATAATACATAGGCTACTTTTTATCCAGGAAAAATGTACGGTTCCCGTGGGATCGGTTTGTTTTTGTTTTCCTAGAGGCGAACCCGAGCGAAGCAAGTGTGAGTCGCTAGTCTATATATATAAGACAAAGTCGGGTTCGTTACACCACTTATAACTCAAGAACGGCTGGACCGATTTCTATGATCATTGGGTTTTTTTGATTTGTCTTCGCCCCGAATGCAGATTACCTATTAAAACATCAGAAAAACACATTAAAAAATTGAAATTTATATGGCTAATGCTTGCTATTAACTATTTATAATACATATCTATTTAAAACGTACCTAGATACGAACCCGAGCGAAGCGAAATTAAGCCGCTAGTAATATAACAAACGCGTATCAAATCCCAGGTCTTATAATAATTATTTAGGCCTAGAATTCAATTTTCTTTTATTTTTCATTTTCATCATTCTTCGTTCTTATATGTACGTCTTTCCATTTCAAGCTTTGCTCTATCGTTCAAACCCTTGCTGGCGTCCAATCAATGATTGATGATTGTGTTATGTCACTTTGATAATAAAATAATATGACGTTGTCAAGGTAATCTTTGAGAGTGCTACGCTGACTATAGGAAAAACTGTATTATATAGAATAAGCTTAATAAAGTAAAAGAATAAAATAAACGATGCGTACACAACAATAAATGAAGCCATGCGAAACTGTATGAATCTTATTTTTTCCTGTATTATTTATTTTGCTTCAAATTCAATATTGCGATATAGAGTCAGAAATGGTATTATGAAACAGCTATTTATAATATCATTTCCGGCTTTAATAATAATCTTCTGGGTGCTATGTGCTTTGCTGCAAAAAAGTTCAGGCCAAAAAACTTGACATTATTGGAATTTGACTAAATACTTTTAGACTAGATTTTTTAATTTTTTATAGATATTTTTGTAAAAATACATAAAAATATATTGTATTAAGAAAATAATAAAGTAAACAGGATCAAATGTAACCTCAATTTTATAGACACCTTATATGGAAACGGTAGAGAGCATTTTTTTAATCTAAGCAAATTTACAACCTTATTTTAATTGCAATACAGTATTTTTTCCTTAAACATAAGTTATAAAGGTACCGTGTGCAAACCGCCAACACAATTATGACTTGGAAAATAATCGTTAAATATATTAGAAAAAAATGTTATTCATTCATAAATTTTATATGTAACCATATGTTAAACGTTTTAATTGCATGTTAGACAAACTTATAAATTTTATTTATAGAGTAAGCTGTTAACAATTTTCTATGATGTGTTTTGATAAATTTGCAAAATAAGAAGTCTATACTAATATTATAAAGATAAAAGATATTTTTGTTTGTTTGTACCGAATAAGCTCCGAAAGTACAGGACCGATTGAGATAAAATTTGGTAAACAGATCCTAAGTTTGAGACCCTAGGAAGGACATAGGATAGTTTTTATCCCGAAAATCATCCCTTAAGGGGGTGAAAATAGGGATGAAATTATGTATGGAGAATCAAACTAGGGATGAACCCGAGCTAAGCCAGGATGAGCCGCTAGAATAGTACAAACTAAAATAAACTAAAATTTTCAATTTTATTTATCTGTATAAGATATGTATAGATTGCTAATAAAAAGAAGTTAGTACTTTCTTAGATTTACGCGAATACTTGCCATTTTAAACAAAATTTAAAAATGTTAAAAGTTAAAAAATATTGTAAGCTACTTTGGTGCCATTTTTCCATTTTTTTTTAATTCATTTTGTTATTTGTGGGTAGGCTGTCTATAACAACTATATAATACCTTAGAGACATCTAACACCTTAGTCTCTCCCGTGACCATGATTGCTGTAAAGCATTCGAAACTTCGGGAACCAAAAATCAAAATAAATTCGCGATACAATCCGAAAAGATAGTTTTATTTAAAAGAGAGATTATTTACTGACTTAGTTTTTAATTATTATTTGATAAGGAAAAGATACATTTTAACGACATTTAGTGTTTTGATTACGTCAAATATCGATATGATTAGTATAATTCTATGAAACACCATTGTTGCATCGTCCTTGATTAAAGTGACTAATGTATTTTTGCATAGTTTCATAATTTTAGTCACGTCCACGTGAGCTGTTATATCGGTATGCGATGTTTATTTAAAGTTATAAACATAGCTATCGGTTTAAAAACTAGTTTCAATTAACAAAAATATAATAATACTAGCTGAACCCGCGGCTCGCTCGCGCTAAAACTACAAAAAATCTCTAAAAAGGTAGGTTTCATATAAACTTTCATGCCCTATTTTACCATATGGGATGAATTTTGAAAAATACTACAACGCGTATATATTTAATTGTATTGAAGAACATTAATACCAAGTTTCAAGTAATTCTGATCACAAACATTTTTTGGGTTCTCCTGCGGTAAAAAGTGGCCCATGTCACTCTCCAGCCCTCTTCTATCTCTACACAAAAAGAAGGACAAACAAACAATCGCACTTTCACATTTATAATATTAGTTTAGAAATATATAATTCTATATCTCAACAACTTATTTACTTACCTCAATTTGCTAGCAAGAAATCTTCTCATCCAACAAAAATCATAACTGCGTTAAAACAGGAAAATTGAATTGAATTGAAATTGAATAATAATAATATTACCCTCCTGACTGAATGTCGATCACGCTATTTTTAACAGACTTCAAAAAGGAGAGTTCAAAAAGGCGGAGGTTCACAAATCGTCGGAATCTTTTTTTCTTATATACTATAAAAGTATACTTTAACTAAAAATAGGCACAAGTACAGGTGAACTCTATTTTTAATTCTTATAACGCGAAGTTACATGACCATAGATTAAAGAAGATGAAGGGTATATAACGTGCTTTTCGAACACGGCGTTAAAACATTACTAGCTTCACCATTTTGATTTGCTATTAAGCTTTTTTTACAGATCTATAATTATAATAACTCTTTTGACTTTACCCGGGAACTGTATCGAGAATCTCACGATTATCATTAGACTGCTAGTAACCACGGTGCCAACTGTGTCATAGTAGCTTACAAGATATAAGTTACGACACGTTTGGCTCAGTTTGTAGTGACGCTACTGGCTGTGCCAGCGGTCGCGGGTATGAATCCCGCTGGGGGCATTATTTATTTATAATATGTATGTATTTAAAGTTACAAATGTATAGTGTATCAATTATCTGGTATCTATAACACAAGCCTCGTAACTTACCATGGAATTAGATAGTGCTATGTATTAATGTCCCGACATATTTATTATTATTTATTATAAGTTGATACACTTTCCAATGCACATCAATTTTACTTCAAATATGTCCGCCGAAGTAAAGAGATCTCATTATTATTCCAAGAATTTAAAAGCTTTCCAGACTATGTAATTACCGGCAAGGTTTTCTTGAAAGTATTCGATCTCAATTTAACTTACTTGGAACATGCATTCTTCAAAGGAAGTGAAAAATAATGTCTCAATACTTTTGCTTATGTAATATTTTTTGTTGGTAATTACATAATGTCAACTGCACAAAGGATTTAAATCAATTATTATTGCTTGGTTCAATTACTTTCTGTATGTTTTTTTCTTGGTAACTTAAGAAAGAAATCGCTAAATCCACAAAATATTGATGGCTTAGTTCTACTTCATCATTTCTACCAACATATTTATACCAGGCAAGGCTCTATATATATATATATATATATATATATATATATATATATATATATATATATATATATATATATATATACTTCTATATCTATACTTATATTATAAAGTTAAAAGATTTATTTTACCACGTAGTATTATAGGCAGTTACTGATTGATGGTTTTTATCGCCACCTCTACTTCCCCATAATTATTTATGTAGATGCGTTAAAATGCTACCTTATAACAGTGATATTTGACTCACGTTTGTTCTATTTTGCCTACCAACTTTTAGGTGTGGGTGATTGCGTGGATGGTGTTATGTAATACTGTAAATAAAAATATTAATTTTGTATTATTATTATTAATAACTAAAATAGATGTAGAGAGTTGATAATGATAGCTAATCGTTATAATTTTCTATACGCACCCTGTTCGCTATAATTTTTATTTTAAATAATATAATGTTTATTAATTGCATATTAAAATTTATTTAATAATTTACCTTAATAGATATATAATATTTTATATAAATATCATTATTTTACATTCACATACAAAAATGAAGAAGAAGAAGCAAGAAGAAAGGCGTCATATTAAGTTTACCTACATGGGCTCTTAGCACGGTTATCTTTACATATAATAAAACTGTAACTAAGCCGAATCTGTACATTAAATATTTTTTGGAAAATCTTATTGATATAAACATTATCGACACAGAGGCCGAATCTATAGTTTTTAGAATTTTTGTCTGTCTGTTACCAGAAAAACTACTGGAGGGATTTTGATGAAATTTGGTATGGTGATAGCTGGCTATCAGGGTCAATATATAGGACACATTTTACGGGAAAATGTCTCATTTCTGAGAAAAAATACAAAAATTGCAATGTAGGAGTTTACTAATGTATAAAACCTAAGAATTTGGTTTTTGGTCATCTGAACACGGGCGGAGCCGCGGGCAATGCTAGTGTTATATATAACATTACCGTGCTATTATCGATGGTTAGTCAGTTGTATATAAATAATATATACAAATATATTAAACACGTTAACCCATTGCTTCATTGAGACAAATTGAGACAAAGACATTTTCACATACGAATTATTAAATTAATGAATTTGATATACAAATATGTCAAGACATTAACACACAACACCATCTAGTTCCATGGTAAGCTACGAGGCTAGTGTTATGGATACCAGATAATTGATTACCATATATAACTTTAAATAACTACATATTATAAATATAAACAAACACCCATGACTAAAGAACAAACATTTGTGTCCATCACACAAACGAATGCCCCCCCGCGGGACTTCAACCCGCGACCGCTGGCAGAGCAAGTAGGGTCACTACAAATTGAGCCAAACGTGTCGTAAAAATAAAAGTTTACAAATAGAAGTAAATTTAAAATATATTATTATAATATTAGAATAATACGTTATTATTCTAAAATTATAATAAATATTAAGTACTTACCGTTCTATTTTGCATAACACCGTCATCTGATTGTAAGGGCGTGGCGGTCCCATCTATCTCGCACTTAATAGACTCAGTCTCTTAACGAACAATTAATATGTTAATCAGCATAATATCTTAAGCATTCAAATGTTGCATTATATTTATTACAGTATAGTGAGAACATTTTTACAACTGTCACATTTTTATGTCTCTCTTTAGAAAATGGATTTCGGTAGTTAATGGTAGAAATTTATACTAAAACTTATCTAAAAATAACTTACTCTTGTGTTATTTATTAACATGGAATTGCAGCAATATTAGATTATTTCAATCTATTTTATTATTTAAATTTAAATATAAACAAAAGTCGTGCTTATAATTGGACGTACGCCTTATAAAGTCAATTTTTACTTTTTACCAATATCTATCCAAAACCTGATTTATACAAAAAGGCGAATAAAAAAGATCTTAATCAAACAAAAGGAAAGTATTAAAAGGATGAGTGTGTGTGTTAAAGGTATGTGTACTTAGAAAATTATCAAAAAATCTAAGGTTTTATGTATTTTAGTTAATATTACTGAGAAATATTTATATTTTTATATAGTTCTGCGTGCAAGTAAAAATTGATGTTTGGCTTTGTTACCAATGTCGTCCAAAATCTTAGGGTCCTTTTTAAGTTATAGTATTATAATGTTTTATAGAAACGAGACACCTCATTTATCAAGTTAATACAATTTAGCTTAATTTAGACTTAAAACTAATAAATATTGTATTTGATTAAAAAAGTAATATAATATATATGTATCTATAGAGTCTGTGCAGAAAGAGAACCGTCATAAGATTTGAGGGCGCAGCTTTGTTTAATTACCGTATTTGTTATGTTGGCAACACTATAGTGCGACTGTAGCATCTTGATACTTTTAAACTATATTAGAATATAATGTTTTCAGATTCCGTCTTAGTAATTGTTTTAAGGAATGATTTTAATTATAACTGTTAAAGATATTTCTGAATGGATGTCATGTGCATTTTAAATCACTTTTCTAAGTAGTGTTACGTTCAATGAGTTCGGGGATCGGAAATAAAGGACGTATTCTGCACTACAGTTGTTTTAGTACTTTCGCTTAAAAATAGTGATTTATGACCATTCACAAACACACGCACGTCTTCCTTTACGTTTTTTCCCTGGCGTGCACCACATGTCGTTATTTATGAAACTTTCTTTTTTATTTTAGATACTGTATCATTACTCAATCCTGAAAAGGTAGAAAAAATATTTTAAGTTAAGACTAACTTGACTAACTCGCTTAGACAAGCGCATTATAAATTAAAAGTATCAACACTCTTTATACCTGCTATCAAAAATATTGATTGGAACAAAATAAACAAATATTATCATATTTCTAAATGAATTCCTTTTAATTTATACATATTTTGAGATATCAGAGACCGCAGGTCACTTAGGAAATCTATAAACATTCAAATAAAACTGTTACATACCGAACATATGTATCTGCCAGACGTTCCGTGACTTTATTTAGCTAAATAATGGTGTGTTTTGCTGCTTTTTCTCTTAGCAGAATTGTATAATATTAAATATTATTTCTTTTATCGAACTGTGTAAAATTTTACTTCTTTTCGACATGATTTAAAATAAAAATCACAATAAAACAACACAATAAACACGAAATAAAGTTTGACATTTGACAGATGGCTAGATTGGTTAGCCATATAAAAATCATAATGTTAGTTCCATTTTATGCCATGACGGTTCTCTTTCCGCACAGACTATACCTTTTTTTTTAAATTACAACAACTCCAAAATAAAATTTTAGATTAACTTTCCACTCTTAGCGGTTGTTTATTAATGGCTTTTATAATAGATCACCCTTGAAGTAAAACCTACGAGTATTTATGAAAAAAAAAAAACAAAAAATACAATAGTCGAATCTATAGGGTTACATACAGACACACACACAAAAACGCCCATATTAAATCTTCTTTTGGAAATTAGTCAAAAATAATTTGACTCAAGTCCAATTCAATTCTTACGTAATCACTTTAATTGTAACACTATTGGGCAGATTAACCATACAGTGTCAATATGAATGGTAGCGAGTGGATTTATCTTAATGATCTGTTCATTCACTCAACACCTCATTCAATAGACAGTTTAATGGGCTAGTAGAAACCAGAAAGTATAATAATTGCATGCGGTTTTCCTTGCGGTCTCTTCTATTTTTCTGTCCATATTATAGAGATATTATAAACATGCAGAAAGAAACATTGTCATTACATATAAAAATAATACTTTCGCTAGATGTACGCGAATATTTAATATTTTTAATAAAACTATCTTTTCGGATTTTCACGCGGATTTATTTTGGTTTTTGGTTACCAAATTATTTTTGAATGCTTTATTACTGCCGTGGGCACTGATAAAACTCACATTCATATAAAGCACTCGAAATGTCGAAAACCTAAAATAAATCTACAATAAAACTGAATAATTATTTCTATTTAATATTCTATGAAAATAAATACATATTTATTTATGTAAGTATATATAATGTTTGTCTGTGGTATGTTTGGATATACGCATTCTTTTATTGTTATCAACTATTTCAAACTTTTACATTTTGCCTGTGGTTTCACCCGCGGTAATGCCCAAAATCATTAAAAACAAGGTTTAATGAACCGATTTTAATGAAACTTGTAATGTTTTTACGTGGTTCATATATTTAATATAATATTAATGTAAAAAATATGAAATGTGCGATTAAACAGACAAACAAACATACATTTAAGTTCAGTAGCAACTTTTTTTAGAGTCGATCATAAAGACTGCATGTTTTAGGTCTCGTCGTAAGCCTTGACAGGAATTCGACGGCAACATGAATACCGGTATTATCAAACGGACGGGCAAAAAGCCATTTAGAACATATTACTGATGCTCTATGTTGAACAAAGATAAATGCATAATTTGATAAAAGCACTCAATTCTAACATTACTCGATATTTTTTGATGATGATGGTATATTTATACATATAATAAAATTGTAACTAATCCGAATCTGTACATTAAATATTTTTTGGAAAAACTTATTGAAATAAACATTATCTATACAGGCTGAATCTATAGTTTTTAGAATTTTTGTCTATCTGTCTTTCTGACTGTTACCACATCACAGAAAAACCACTGGAGGGATTTTGATGAAATTTGGTGATAGCTGGTTATCCGGGTCAACATATAGGATACTTTTTACCGCGGGAAAATATCTCATTTCTGAGAAAAAATACAAAAACTGCAAAGAGTATGTATACTAATATGTAAAACCTAAGTTGTTTTTTGGTCATTTGAACGCGGGCGGAGCCGCGAGCAATGCTAGTATACTATATTTTTATTATTTTCGAGGTTTAATTAACGTTTGCACGTTTCGTATTATTGTAATAGTTTTTAGTAGGTATATTAATAATATTATATGTATTTAGTATTTATGGATTTTTATTTTAACTTAAGTAAATCCTAAAATTTTCAATGTTGTGATATTAATGAATGCATTATGTATCATATCGAAGAATAAATTTTACAATAAGGCGAAAAAAGGTCTTTATTCTTATAAGTGTATATCTTTTTATTTAGGTAATAAATAACACTCTTAATTTACTTTTAATTAATTAAGTACAACTAGCCCTTTAACCATAATTCATTTTGTTTGATCGATATTGAGGTTCTTTTTTCAAAATCATATAGATAGTCTATAAAATACATAAGAATTTTGAAACGGGGCCATAGATCCAGAAATTTGTACGTACAGACATTCTAACTTTTCATCTTTATATTATGTAAGTACTAGTATAATATAGATGAAGGTTATCTAACATCATGCTGCTTCTTTTATCTTTCAGCAATGAAGTAATTATATATAAATAAAATTGGGAATTCGTGTGTAAAAGGATAACAATAAATTTTGGCTTTCTGCAGTCCTTCTCTATATAAACATTAACTATGCTAAAGCTCATACTCCATACAGGCGATATGCTAAAAAAAGGGGTTCAAATTAAGTAAAAATTTCTCTTCACGTATTAATATATAGATATAATATGTATAACACAACTCTCATAAATATTTTGAACTCATCTTTAATTCGACGATTCTGCAGTCTTTCTAAAATCCTTACTTATCAATCACTTACAGAATCGGCCACCGAATACATGAAAACGATAAAGGTTCAAAATTTAAAAAAAAATCTAACATGCTTTATCGTGTTACAGGCATGTTCTAGATATTTTTTACACAACAACCGTGTTGCATCGTCGAGGAATTTTCGAATCTTGTTAATAGGTTTTTGATAATAAAATCTCACTTTTTTATAGTTCGATGCAAGTGGAATGTGTAATACCATCGAAAATGTGTCGCGAATTCACAATTATTTCAAACCCATGGTTGTAAGTTATGACAATGGGTTTTTATTTGATATAATGCATATCGTAATTTTCAATTTTAATAAATATCTGCTGAAAAAGATATATCCAATAAATAAGAAAATGCTTTTATATTATAGTCATCACACCTGAAAATATGACACAAACTGGACTGGACGAGAAGTTTGGTTCAGTTTGTAGTGACCCTCTTTTCTGCGTCAGCGGTCGCGAGTCACAGTGGATCATTAATTTGTGCGATGACCACGATATAATAATAATAGCACCATCTAGTTCCATGGTAAGCTACGAGGCTTGTGTTATGGGTACCAGATAGTTGATACATATAATATATGTATAACTTTATATACATACATATCATAAATATAAACAGCGACTGGAGTATTCACTGTCGTACTTCACATTTCTACTGATCACACAAATGAATGCCCCCAGCGGAACTCGAACCCGCGACCGCTGGCACAAAAAGTACTACACTACAATCGTGTCGTCAAATAACTGAATTATAAATAACACATTCTTATTGATAAAATTTTATTTAATGCGTTGATTTTGTCGAACACAGATAAACATTTGATTGAAAATGCGAAATTTTTGTTAAATATAAACCATTGTTTAGTTTTTTGTATCGAATAAGAGCGTGTTAAACAAGGGAACATGGTTATACTTGGCTGTACGTGGACTGATAACTAATTTAATCGAATATTTTAACTGATTTAATGCTTGTTTGTACGCTTTTATTGAAAAAAAGTATTTACATTAAAATTTTTGCTTTATATATTAAACAAATCCTTACGGGAACCGTACATTTTTCCGGGATAAAAAGTAGCCTATGTGTTAATCGAATATATGAGCTATATTACTGTAGAGTTACATTAAAATCCATTCAGTAGTTTTTGCGTGAAAGAGTAACAAACATCCAGACGTCCATATATCCTCACAAACTTTCGCATTTATAATATTAGTTGGATTCGTAGAATGTTTTTTGTAACTACATCATCCATTTTTGCACCTCAGACTAAAAGAGAAGAATACCTATTGTGTAACTAAATGAAGCAAAATGAAAGTGTTGATAGCAAAAAGAAAATATATCAATTAGATATTTATTTTTGACGTTTCTTATATAACGGTTGCTAACATCTATACTCGTATACATTATATATATATATATATATATATATATATATATATATATATATATATATATATATATATATATAGTATCGTACATATATATACTCGTATGTATAATTAGGCAAAAACAAAACAGTGCAGTATCTTTTTACTCTACTGTGGCGAAATCCAAAGGAGGATAATGTGTTTGTTTTCCTCTGTTTGTCAACCGATTTTCTTTTTTTCTTTAGCAGCTATTGACGAGCTTTAGTGTTAGCAAGAAATTTTTTTTTTTTTTCGAATTTTGACCACTGGATGAACATTAGTTATTTTAATTATTTTTCGAGTGAGTTTTCAAAGGTACAGTAGGCATGTTAATTTGTTTATCTATACATATAATAAACTAACTTCTAAGTCGAATCTGTACATTAAATATTTTTTAGAAAATCTTATTGAAATAGAAATGCTTATCGATACAGATGCCGAATCTATAGTTTTTAGAATTTTTGTCTGTCTGTCTGTCTGTTACCGCATCACGGAAAAACCACTGGAGGGATTTGATAAAATTTGGTATAATGATAGCTGGTTATCCGGTTCAACATATAGGATACTTTTTACTGCGGGAAAATATCTCATCTAAACGTTAAAACGTAAGTAGGGTCGGGGCGAGAGTGAGTCGCTAGTTTTGTTATATTATTATAATAGCATTTTAAATGAAAATTCAAAATTGAAATACTATCTTTTCAAACAACTATTCAGATGCTTGAAATGAAAGATTTTTGACTCATAAACCAAGTTATAATAAAAAATTAGGTTTTTTTAATTAAAAATAGACTCACTCTTGACCTTTATCTTAGCTTAAAGGCATACATAAGGTCTATGATGTAGCGAGTTTGCCCAAATAATAAATAGATAGATATTGAATCAGTAAAAGTAACTTAAAATATCGTATAAAAGTACATTTATGTTTTTTTTAATATTATAGGTATAATTTGTAACATGTTTTTCTTTATATTATTACCATAAATGTAAAATAAAAATTTAAGAATAATTTAACCAAAATTTTTTTCAAGTTTCAAGAAAAATCACGCATCAATATACATATTTTGTAAATACATAAATATTTACGTAGTGCGAGAGCATCCTGACCTGCTGTGATGACTCCAGCTGTTCTCATTAGAGTGGCAATCTGTGATTTAACGAGCTAAAGAAACGCGTGGAAATCGTTGGGTTCCTTTAAAATGTAGCGTTTTTCATCACCAAAACTAAGGACTTTTTCACTTGCATTCATTCTTTGAAATAAATTTAAATTAAAAATATTTTATAAAAGATTTCAAATAGTTACAGATGAAACGTAAAATTCATTATAATCATTTATAATTCTAATTATAGTTAGTTTTTTAACAATTATTATTATTATTATATATTATATTATAATTATATTTAAATGTGCAAATTAAGTATAATTTACAGATACAGAACATTAAAATATTTTATCGTTTCGTACACAATTCGGTTCTTCAAGTGATATTTATCGATTCGCCACACAATGTTTGCGAATTTTTTATACTTTTCCATCTCACGCTGCGACGCCTCGTTTTATTGAAGTACGATGCCTACAAAAGCTTCTACCGCATGCGTGCCGTAAATTGATTAAACCGAAATTGATGAAACAATATCCAATGAATAGTCAAACTGTAAACAGCAGGGAGGTCTTTTTTCGCGGAAGGCATAAATTCTCAATATACCTAATAGCCTTTTATTTGACCGATTGTAAGATAGCCGTCGCGACAAAATCGCTCGCCTCTGACAGGTCCTATAGCAATTATATAATATTTTTTTTCCATCAGTTGACAAATATTAAATTGCATATGAATTTCACGTGACATCTCCTTAATTATATGTACGTAAGGTTGAATTTTATTTGTGTTTTGTTTTATGAAGGTAAATTTGTTATTGTCTGGTTGCAAAAAGCGAATCGATAGGTTTTTGTGGCGCTTCGTAAGGACCACACAGGATGGCCGATAGCACGAATTGAGTCCTGTCAGGACTTGTACCTATATACATATGTATGTAGACAATATACATAGATGTACAGGTGCATCAATCAACTTGATATCAAAGAGGTTATTAAATTATATTTTAGTCCACAATAATTATAATAAATATAAACGGAAATAGTAAAAAGCGATATATGTGTACTAATCTTAAATTATCAAATTGAATTCTGTATAATACAGGCTCAGTATTAATTTTGTTTTCACTAAAATTTTTGTTTTAATTTGGTAAAGTAAAGAATAAGTATTAAAGGTTTTTATATAAGGCAAATTAAAAAATAAATAATTTCTTTATAAATATGATTTTTCACCATTTAAGGTGATTTTTTCCAAAAAAAAAAATAACCTTATCGTTTTTTAAATTTATGGGTAAATATTAATTATTTACAAAACATTTTTGCCTTCTCTCATAGTACAAATAAACCTTATATATCATAAATGCAAAAGTTTGGATGAATGGATGTTTGTTTGTTACTCAATCACGCCAGAACAGCTGAACGGATCTGGATCAAGCAAAGTGTGAAAACTGCAGTCTGGAATAGCATATAGCTTACTTTTTATTGACTACACGTTTGGCTCAGTTTGTAGTGACCCTACTTGCTGTGCCAGCGGTTGCGGGTTCGAGTCCCGCTGGAGGCATTCATTTGTGTGATGAGCACGAATGTTTGTACTCCAGTCATGGGTGCTTATATTTATAATGTGTATATATTTAAAGTTATATATATTATGTAATGTATCAACCATCTGGTATCCATAACACAAGCTTTGTGCTTATCATAGAACTAGATGGTGTTGTGTGTTAATGTCCCAACATATTTATTTATTTATTATATTTATTTATCCCGGAAAATGCCCAGTTCTCGTGGGATAGATTTGTTTTTGTTTTTCAAATATATTTTTTTATTAAATTACAAGTTTCATCCTCTGTAATCTTCTTTTGTGTGTGCAATAAAGTATTAATTATCGGTCTATCTATATTATGTTACATAATAAAGTTTGTTCTATTTATATTTATTTTATTCTACCTTTATACGAAAAAATACAACTACTGAAAATATACATATCATCATATATCATAGAAATTGCCAATATCCCCATACTAATATTATAAATGTGAAGGTGTGTTTGTTTGTTTGTCTTTCTTTCACGTCAAAATGGAGTGACGCATTGGCGTGATTTTTTGTGTGAAGATAGTTGGAGGGCTGGAGAGCGACATAGGCTATTTAGTTCAAATTTATTTATGGCATAGTCAATAAATAAAAACCTAATATATATGGTTTTGAAAATCTATTATATATAGTTTATTTTAAAATCAGAGGAAAAATATGTATTGTAATTTTAATAAATTTAATGCATTCATTAAGTTGTCTAGGTTTCTAGATCTCACCTAGATTCTATACAACAATAAAACAAAAAAATCGTACGTATTAGAAGTTACTCGGTTATTGTAGTATTACAGTTGTATACGTATATACATACATACACGTAATTTCTGTCGCATTATCGAAAAAAAGGAATATTTGATAAAAATTTTTTTTCATCGCATACAAATGAACTTTTAAAGTCTTTTCCTGTCATATTTTAACGAAATTATACAGTACGGCTTTATCTTGCGTACTATCCAGTAGATTTCGAATTGCAATTTTGTGCACAAAAATTTACAAAATTTCATAAATGTAACATATGAATCAAGTGTTATCTCAACATCGGCTACCCATTTAGAGCAATTACCATCAAATTCGGTATAGTTTTTTGGTAGCTATTTCATCGTTTAAGAATGAATTTACTCATATTTCATAGCTTTTTGCACGTCCTACTTTTTATTAGTGCTTATGAAGCCTTATTAACTAAGATATAAGGGTGTGGTTTGCTTAGCACATTAGACATTTACCTTTGTTCGATATAATAGCATTCGTCAGTGATCAATCATTTGTCACAGTTCAACGATAATCATGATTTGTGTGTTTGTTTGTGTGCAAAAACACCGTCAGTTGAATGGAAGAGAAAAGCGACATAAAACTTTGCTGAATTTATAATACAAATATGATGGAATGATGCGACCTGATGTTTGTTACTTAATCATCGATATAAAGAAAGCGTTCAGAATTATGTTATACTTTCTAAGTATTAATTGTGTCAACATTAAAAGCTTCAAAGGGGAATCCCAAAAAACTTATTTTAAAAGAAATCGAATAAATGATCTTAAATTTATTTTTGGACTATTACAAAGTAAAAACTTATACTATTGTATTGTTCTAAGGTAATAATAATCACATATACAATGTATGTATATGTGATTATTATTACCTTTGTTTCTAGTATATATTTAGTATATTTTTTGCACTATATTGCCTGCTGTCATCTTCTTCCACATCCAGGGGTTGACTGGAAGAGATCTCTTTTAGAGATAAGTCCACCTTTGTGAACTATGTTTACTTGTGTTATTTTTTTCTGTATCATATTTTAAGTGCAATAAATAATATAATATATAATATTTTTAAATATTTACAGATATAACTAAATTTTCTTTCTAGCCATTTTTTTTAAATCAATTAAATATTATGCGGCAGAGCAATTGTCTGGCACTTTATTAAGGCACCCAGCGATGAATCATAACAGCTGTCACAACATGATTTATATCAGCGATCGACACTTTTTCCCAACTCCTCTCGATTATATTTTTGCCCAGTTGGTACATCATTCTGTCTCATTAAGATGTTATTCCACAAAAACATCTATACATCGTAGAATTTAATTATTTCGATTATTAACGATGGATAAATAATAAATATTTTTAACCCCCGACCCAACAAGAGGGGTGTTATAAGTTTGACGTCGATGTCTGTCTGTGTGTGTGTGTGTGTGTGTCTGTCGCATCGTAGTTCTCAAACGGATGGACCGATTTCAATGCGGTTTTTTTCATTTGAAAGCCAGTTTCCTTGCGGTGTTCTTAGCTATGTTTGGTTAATATCGATCCAGCAGTGTAAGAGTAACAGCTCTTTTTCAAAATGATGTAAGGTATTTTGGCGTATGATTACTCGATTAAGTGCTTCACGCGTGCCAGAGTAATCGTTAAATGACAATTAGTTTTCGTAGGGGGTTTTTAAATTTTAATTTATAATTATTTAGTATCAATACAAATACTATCTATATGAAAGTATTTGATGTTTGATCACTTATCTGCACCATGTCGACGTTATTTTTAGCAGTAAATATGGAACCAAATTTTGGAAAACACTTCCAATCTAATTATAATTATCAACAATTTAAAAATATTGTTGTATCAAGAACACAATACGATAATTTGATAACATGGACTAATGATGATAAAGCCTTGATCGGAATTCTTCAGTGGCTATTAGAACTATTGACTCATTAGATTTACTCCTTAGTATATTATAGTAGGTCAAAAGCTTGTATTTAATTATTTTTTTGAAACTTTTACTATCATTTGCATCATCTATCATGGAATCGAGAATAAACGTCGATGTAAATAAACTACATCTTGGATATTCGTAGACCTATTCTTAAAAGGTATGAAATATGGTCACGTCTTTGCATTTAATTTGAATTACCAATAAAATTAATGTGTATTATTTTAATATATATGAGGTCTATTAAAGTAAAACAAGCACTAATAACTAGAGAGCTTTGCAGTATGTAATGAAGTTGTTACCGCCCAACTAATCGAATGTAGCAAACGTCTCAATCCTTTATATATACAAATGCAGTCTAATAACATTTCTATATTATTTCGCCCGGACTTTAATCAGAACAGTAGTAGGTTCACTTCTCAACAGTAATATACAATATTTGCGTGATAATGATACTGGCTATATACAAATATATTTTGATCGAATATTGATCCTATGACTAAGATGATACCCGTCCACTGTGCCAGATGGTCATCAAATCCAATGAGTAATGTGCTTAATAAACAACAAACATGATATATGAGGTGACGGAATCAGTTATTTATGAATATGGGAATATTTACTCGGGACACAATGGCTTTACATTGAAATAACAGGAGCTCTATGTAGAGACACCATGAATATACCATTTAAATGTTACGTCTCAATAAATAACGTAGACTCTTTTTTCTGACGATAAGTTTGTTACTATACATATTGTATGATTTATATCTAACTAATATAAAATTTACTTTATATTATACAAAAGTTTTTTTTTGGTTTTATATTTTTTTCGTAGTAATGTAACGATTTGACTTATTTTGCGTAGATAATTAACGGGATTGATATTAATATAGACCAAATTTTGAATTTCTATAAGAAGTTGGTAGTCCAGTCCAGGCAACGCACTGAAAATTGCGGGTTCAAACCCCGGTTCTCGCACTTCTGATGTTTTCATATACGTATTATTTTTAACATGATTACCACTTTTGCTTTACGGTGAAGAAAATAGTAAAGATCGTAAGTAACATATAAGCGTCTGAAAAAACCATGACTAATCGAAAGACATGTAATACCCACCAACATGGACTTGGCTAGCGTGGTGGATTATGGCCTGATCTCTCTCACATTAAACGTAAGCTGACCCAGCAGTGGGACGTTAAAACGTCTGAATTATCATCTAACTAAACGATTACTTAACTGCAAGTACATAATAATATGTAATATGGCCAAAAAAAAAACATTTTTTTTCGATTCTCGTACGAAAATATGTTGTGATCTAAATAACGATAGATTTTCATAATAATTGTCCAGATTGTACAGGTAAATATTTGGTCACCCTTAAGGTTAAAGGGTCGGATCGGTAGCCGAGATGAGGCGATACGATATCGTTCCGTAGCAAAGGTCGCAGCGACCATTGTCAGATGAACAGCGTGCAGTCCTGTACTTTGTATTTTTATATAAACGTGTTTAAACATGTCTCGATATTTCATGCTATTGCTTTGGTGGTGTAATGACGATGTTTTTATTGTATACATTGTAGTATTAAAATTTACAAATGTATGTAACATCTGCGATGACATTTCAGTTTAATTTATATCTACATGTAAATATAGTCTGGCGATTTTTTTTGTGTATAAAAAAAAACAGTGTAAAAAAGTTATATTTATAATTCTGTTATATTTTTTGTTAATTATGAGCGTTTTTGTTAATTATGAGTTATTTGTTAATAGTGAGCTTTATGTTTGTGTATTTTTATCTTAAAATTTTAAATTATAAATGTAAAAACAGATAGTCGTAACTATCCATAAAATATCTCTTCCACTATTTCACACGACAGCTATGGTCACCGATATCTGTACTTTAATTTTGACTTAAATAACAGTCAATCATTTGATTTTTGATTCAATTTTACATTAAAAAAGTTAAAAATCCTATCCTTTAAAACTCAGCTAAAAACATTATTAAGTAACGAAATACGAGCGATCTGATACTTAAAGTAGCTATCGGTACCTCAAAGAGCGCAATCAATTGTCCAGAACATTAACCGTATTTATTTACTCATACCAAAATAAATCGAACGGTGATACCAATAAAATAAGGTTTTTGCGAAATGCCCAACTAATTCACCATTTCGAAATACAATACACAATAGCTAATTGTTACGCTCGGCAAGAAATAAAGGTATCGGAGTTCGGTTCCCGGTGATGCTCTCCGATAACAAGGATTTTATGATTGATGGCTGATATTTCAAAAACGAATTAATACGTGAATCGATTTTAGGAGATAAATAATTTATTTTTGGCGCAACGCATGCCTTCGAGTTATTTTTGCGTCGAATTTCTCGGTTAGACAAAGGCACAAAATTATTTTCCTCTGGGAAACGATATCTTTTATCATATCATTTATCTTTAATATTTGTATCGACTTATCATAAAATCATCTAGACTGCAGGTATCTTAATAAAAACTCAACCCTTTCTCGCTTCTGGTGACTTAAGGACGTATAAATAGTATAAACTGGGTCTTTTTATTGAAAATACTTAAGATATGATTATGAACAATATTTTTAAAATAACAGAGATTTTATAATATAACATTTATTGAGCTCCTGATTCAACTTGAACATCTTGTAGGATAAACGCCATAATATCCTACCACTTGACCACAAAAAAATATTTTCGATTTGTTATTTGTACTCATACATTATTTTTCATTTATGACGAAAGTGTCTTAGTTTGGTTTTTATTTAAAATTTCATTTAATTTCAAAAGTTAAATAAAGTTGATTAAAAGGAAATTTTAATGTCAGAAATTGACTTTAGGAACCCATTTATATGAGGCAGCTCTCTATTTTAAGATATTGAAAAATAAAATTTTAATTGTTTGAATATATTTGAGGGCTAGGTGACTTTTCCTGCAGCCATGATTTTAAGAGTTAAATAAATAATAATAAATAAATAAATATGTTGGGACATTAACACACAGCACCATCTAGTTCCATGATAAGCTACGAGGCTTGTGTTATGGACACCAGATAGTTGATACACTACACATATATAACTTTAAATACATACATATTATAAATATAAACATCCATGACTGGAGTACAAACATTCGTGCTCATCGCACAAATGAATGCCCCCAGCGGGACTCGAACCCGCGACAGCTTTATATTCATAGCAGACAGAATTATATACATCAAGACCCACATATTATATATTATATTTAAAGAAAATTTACATCTATGAATGGAATGAACTTTTTAATTATAAATTATAATATAATTTTTTGTACATTGTGCATAGCTGTGGACTGGAGAAAGCCAATTGGTGGTTATTTCGAATCGATACACATCTAGTGACATACATCTTCGAAATGATACATCTTTTAACACAAAAATTACTAGTCCTACTAATATTATAAATGCGAAAGCTTGTAAGAATGTGTGTATTGATGTATGGATGTATGTTTGTTACTCTTTCACGCAAAGACTACTAAATGGATTTTGATGAAACTTTGCAATAATATTGTTCATATATCAGAATAACACATAGGTTACTTTTTATCCCGGAAAAAAGTACGGTTCCCGTGGGTAAGACATGTTTTTGTTTTTCTAGAGGCGAACTCGACCGAAGTGAGGGTGAGCCGCTAGTCTATACTAAATACTAATATTATAAAAAGGTAAAGTTTGTGAAATTATGAGTTTGTGTCGTTGCAGGGAGTAATCTCTGGATCTACTGAACCGATTTAGATGAAATTTGGTAAGAAGATAGTTTGAGACACTGGGAAGAAGGTTTTGTTTTTGCCTATATGATGATGATGTTCTAGCCGATTCCAGCCACGGCGGCCAATCTCATTGAGACTAGCCAACTGCGCAGGAGATATTATAGTGCAGAAGTGTACGCGCAGACACAACGTGCACTGTCTATTCCTGTTACTCTCATACTACTGGGACGACTGCTCGACACGACCAGTGAGAGTTTTGCCTATATATTATATATATAGATATGCAATTAATTAATATTTTAATAGAGTATTTTCAATTTTTAAATTTCAAGCATCAAAAAAGCAATAAATTGTTCCCAATATATACAATAAATGCGGTACATTCCATTGCATCACATAAACTATAAATGATAACACGTTACCAGTCGTATTTTAAGCTTTTTACCGTCGAATAAATTTGTAAATTTGATTGCGATCGAGATCTCTACATGTTTCATATGAAAATAAATAATTATTACATTATAAAGGAAGACGGACTTTGTTTTATGAAGGCCAGATTAAAAATTCAATTATTTTTATGAGATTATTCTAAGTTTTTTATTGTTATTTATTACTAGCGACTCATCCTCACTTCGCTTGGGTTCGACCCTAGGTTGCTTCCCAATACAAAATTTCATCCCCATATTCACCGCGTTAAGGTATGACTTCCGAGATAAAAAGTATCCTATGTCCTTCCCAGGGTCTCAAACTATCTTCTTACCAAATTTCATCTAAATCAGTTCAGTCGTTTCGGGGCATATTCGGTACAAACAAACACATAAAGAAACAAACAGATAAATCTTTCCTCTTTATAATATTAGTATAGATTACCACGATCTCTTAATGCTATTATGTTAATTAGCACATTGATTAATTATTATTACACAGTGAGCGTATCTACATGGCTTTGACTTTGTACTTCACACGTATGGGTACGATTTTCCGTTAAAGAGACTGTAGATGAAAATGGGGACCGAAAAATTATGAACGTTGAAGATGATGATGGTAATTTCACCAAAAATGTTTTATTTATCACATTTAAATCAACGCGGAATACAACTATGTAGATCTTGCTTTATTTAATAAAGTGCGAGGACATATTATATAAAATTAACTGTTACTTACATTAACGTTAACTGTCTCGGTGGTGAAGTGGCTAGCATGTACGGCTGCACACCTGGAGGTCCTGGGTTCGAGTCCCGGGTCGGGTCAAGTTTAGTTATTGAGTCTTTCTGTATAATAAATCTCAGTAACAGCCCGGAGTTGAGAAGCTGGCGGTGTTTCACGCCCGTGCCTCGGAGACCACGTAAAGCCGTCGGTCCTGCACCTGAACTCTCACCGGTCGTGTCGAGTAGTGGTCCCACCGGAGTATGAGAGTGACAGGAATAGAGAGTGCACGTTGTGTTTGCGCGTACACTTGTGCACTATAATATCTCCTGCGCAGTTGGCTCGTCTCAATGAGATTGGCCGCCGTAGCCGGGATCGGCCAGGAGAGCATCATCATCATATATAACATGTATATTTATAATATGTATATTGAACTTAAAGTTATATATGTGCAGTGTATCAACTACCGGGTATCCATAACACAAGTCTCGAAGCTTACCATGGAACTAAATGGTGATTTGTGTTAATGTTCCAACATATTTATTTATTTATTTTTTACACGAAACTTTATTGTATATTTATATAAAAGTGTAAATAAACACATTTTCACAATAACATATTGCGACATTTCCAAACAACAACCTTGTTCTGTGTCTCCAATAGAAAGGACATAAATAAAGCACAATACATTCAGTCTGTCACATTAAGAGCATAATAAACGGAAAAATATCCCGACAGTAGCCGCCGACGCAAAACATTGGCCGCGGATATTTCGTTACGACAAGCGATCGCGCACGATTTTGCTTGCCTTTGTATTTTTAAGTTATAAGTATTTTTAGTTTTATTATACAGTTTTAGTTTCTATTTACATCTACAATTTCTATCATACGTATATTTTACTCAGATACTATAAGTTTTTTTTTCTGCTAAATTTTCAATGCTATTACGGCTTAGAAAAGTCATATGAGTGACTTTTTTTCTCTACTTTTGCATAATTTGAATAAATTCTTTTTATAACACTTTAAAATTTACATTTTAGTGTAGTTATTATAGTGCTTTTAATTTATATCTATTATCTATACATATAATAAAATTCTGAGGCGAATCTGTGCATTAAATTTGTTTTGGATTGTCTTATTGAAATATTATTATCGATACAGAGGGCGAATCTATAAGTTTTAGAATTTTTCTCTGTCTGTCTATCGGTCTGTGACCGCATCACGAAAAACTACTGAATAGATTTTGATGAAATTTAGGTTATCCGGGTCAACATATAGAATACTTTTTACTGCAGAAAAATATCTCTTCTCTAAGAAATCTATACTACCCTCTTAATCGTACCGTCTTTTTATAAAACTCCGAAATTCACATTATTATAGTGCTTTTAATTTATATCTTAAAATAAAGTATTTAAAACCTTTTATTTCTGTAAATGATAAACAAACTAACCTTCCAAACTCTTAGTAAACCCGTAGATGAATGCCATCGCAGGCACCAAGTATTAAAATACAAAGTCGACTATGTGACTGTTTGAATCATATTCGACTTTTTACTGAAACGCCACATTTATTTTTTGCTTTTGTCTAAATCAATGATAGTGTATAGCAAAATTGAGATGAATTACAGTAATCTGAGACTACTGAGAACTACTAGATCGATTTAAATGAAATTTGGTATGAAGATAATTTGAGACTCTGTTAAGGACATACAATATTTTTTATTCCGGAAGTCACTTCTTAAGGGGGTGAAAATGGGGATGAAAGTTTGTATAGGAAATCAACCTAGAGACGAACCCGAGCGTAGCGTAGGTTGAGTCGCTAGTTTATGACAAAGTTTTTACAACGTGATTTTAGATATGTTAATTATTATGTACATATATGCTTTAAAGTTGTTTAAATATGTTTTAATAAGTACCTACATATAATTTAGAGATGCTATATTGTAACATCTCTGACTCTCCCTTTAGTAAAGGTATCGCAAGTTCTATTCTCATAATTCGAGGCAAGTATTTGTTGTTGGTGATGAAAATGCTTAATCCGGCCTAAATAAATTTTTTAGCCATTCGTTAAAAATGACAAAATAGCTCAAAATAGGAAGAATTTTAAATACAGAAATGTTGCTAAAGTATCTCTCGCTCCAATAATTTTAAGGCAAATGAACGTTCAGTCTTGAAACATTTACTATTTAAATTTAAACAAGTTAACGCCAACCCTCACGAGGATGCCACTAGCGAGTACTTTGCTTAGAACAAAGATTAAAAGCATTTATCATGCTCCCACTGGTCTTTAAGGTTATATTAAGTGGACCCTTTGAGCTTAAATTATATCTGTTGATATATACGGTTTGATATTGACGACACATTTGGCTCGTTTGTAGTGACCCTACTTGCTGTGTCAGCGGTCTCGCGTTCGAGTCCCGCTGGGTCTATTCATTTGTGTGATAAGCACGAATGTTTGTACTCCAGTCATGGGTGTTTATATTTATAATATGTATATATTTAAAGTTATATAGGTATGCGTGGTGTATTCACTATCTGGTGCTGTGTGTACATATTTATTTATTAGAATATATTAAGGGATAGAAATACTTTCTAATGCCCTAAAATTATGTTTGTTAGTTTCTTTCTTTACATGCTGCAAAAGAGAGTAAATATCGTGGGAGAAGATAAGTTATTTATTAGGAGAGGCTAGTGTATTCGAATAAAACGAGTCTGATTGGAGCTGGGGTGGACAACATTTAGCTACTCTGTACGGGGTCTGAACCCACGAACTACGTTACAATAAAGTCTGTACAACACAATACACAATAAACTCAAGCAAAAGTCGTATTATTAATCAGCAACATACCCTCGCTTCGCTTCTAGGAAAGCTTTTGTTTTTCTAATATTATTTTTATAAATATATAAATAATATTAAAATGGCACTGCCTATATAAAATATAAATATATAGGCAGCGCCATCTTTTGGCTAATTTTATAACTACTCGTAGTCTATATATTGTGCACTTCCAAATCCTTCCAGCTGTTTCAATATAAAAGGAGCAACAAACAAACGAACATACAAACATAAAAAATACCGTATTTATAATAGTTCTATATTAATGAAATATAAGCTTCATCTATATTTTGACTATACTGCGCTAAAAATTCCGTCTACTGCATTTAAAACTATCCATGATGTAAGTTTTTAGGCGGTACATGGGCGCAGGCGCCGGTCGCTATGACGGCTTCTCTAATATAAAATTGATAACTTGCTTTTTGTTACATTTCTCGAACACATAAATATGTCATTATTGACACTGATCAATTAATGCACCCTTTCAGCTTTTTTGATTTCTGAATCGAATTGAATTTTGCTTATTCAGATATGTTTTGTCGATTTTGAAATGAAAATAGATGTTATTTTTTTCATTTCTTATAAATTAATGATATATACTTAATAGATATTTGAAAAATAAAGCATTTGAAAATATTAAAAAATGGCTAATTTTCTTATTTTGTTGTTTTCAGGTAAGCCAAAAGCAGCTTTTACTCTAAGGTTTTAAGTAAGTATAATGAGTATTTAAATAAAATATATTTTTTCGACTTTATTTACCTCTTAGTCTTAGTCGATAAAAATATAAAAAAGTACAAAAAGTTTTTTTTTATTCATAATAATATAAGGGGGTTAACGAGACGATTCACCTGAGGGTAAGGATGGTAATATCGTATTTTTTACATACAACCGTAATTTCTTTGATGCCGCCCATCACTTACAGAGCATTATCACTGATAAGACATCTTCCTTAATAGCCATAAGCCAAACAGTTTGTAATGACCAAAGTGCATAACTCATTTAGAAGGCGTTATTTTTCGACCTTATCTCAGTATCTCCGAGTTTAACAAGAGTGATTAATAGGATGCGCCCGCGCAGGACGACTTTACCGTTTCACAGTGCCGAAATGCGTGTAACTATTTATTACATTTTATTGGATTGAAATCTGGAACGGCGAAATTGAAAGATATGCTTTATTTGAGGTTTTCGTTGAAAAATTGGTACTTGTTGATTTGTGATTGTTTAAGGTTTTTATTTAACCTTTTGTTATTTAAAATTATACATATAAAAGGTGGGCTCATCACTGTTTTACTATTTTCTACTATATTTAATTAAAAATTAGCTGCGCAAAACTGCAAGTTTGTTCGTGTGCAAGAAAGAGGTAAAACTAAATGCATATAAAACTGAAGGTAAAGTAAGGTAAGTAAGGAAAGTAGAAGAATAAAAGAAATAGTTTCATATTTTAATGTTAATATATAAATAAAACCAATTTCACTTAAGATCGCTTACAAAAAATACAATGTGGTTATCATCAGGTGCTACGCTATACAAAATCCCACAATTTTATAATACTATTTTATTAGACAAATCTTCAGAATAGAACCAACATTGAGAGCTAGTACCTCTACTAATTAAAGCTTTTAAATTGTCATCATATAATTACGTAAATTAATTAAATAAATATTCATTATAATTAAAAGTATTGAAATAAAAAACTCAAAAACCAGTTCCAACCAACCGAACCCAAAAATAAATCTTAGAAAAATATTTAATTCCGCCATTTTGTCTTTTTAATGACCGTATTTAAATTCGCATACAAATCAACTTCCGTAACAACTAAATTACGAAGTATTAACGTCAACCATAATTAAGCGACAACTGGGAGTATAATCGATTGTGCTCTCAACAATCGTTTTTAATCGGGAAATCGATCATCGAGTATCGCAAGTGCCCTGTCAGTGCCTTGCACCTTCATTATACGGGAGATGCGAACAAATCAAGTGGACAGACAGACGGACAGACGGTCGTTGGATACAATAAGATACAATAACGTATTTACAAGTATGAAACGAGCCACATATAGGCATTGTCATGTAGATGCACCACTCGCAATTGTAAGTAAATTTTTTGTCAAATCTTAGGCAGTAAATTTTGTATCGATTTTGTTTACGACTTATTTATGTTTTGATATTACTTGGGCTAATTGGGTGGTGTTGAGCTTTTAAAGTGAAGAGTTGAATGTTTAAAGTAAAGAAATTTCCTATATGTTAACACTTTGTATCGATATTTTTATTTGAGTCATAAATTGTATTTTAAATAATAAATTTTTGGATTATTTTGCGGATTTATATTGATTTTTGGTTCCCGATGTTTCAAATGCTTTACAACAATCATGGTGACGGGAGAGACTAAGGTTTTAGATATCTCAACGGCATTATATAGTTGTTACAGACCTATCCACAAAATAACAAAATGAATTAAAAAAAATACAAAAATGGCGCCAAAGTACCTTACAATATTTATAAAATTTAATTTTTAAAATTTCAATAAGTATTATAATTGAATATGGAATATCTTTTATTTAATTTAAGCTGTTATTATTATAATTATTACAATTATTTAGAAAACTGTATAAATTTGTAATCTTATTTAGTGTTGGCATTATTATAGATATTATAAAAAAATATATCGTAAATTGTACCTATACATATATTTTGTAATTTGGGACAACTCGCGAAATCACTTTGACATTTCCAGTTAAAAAGTTTAGATATATTAGTGATAGATGAGTCCTAACTCACTTTATCATATGACCATGAACTGTGTAGTAACATAGTGTTTGAAATGTTTGCCTGAAAACTAAGATAATTGGTAAAAGAAAGAAGAAAAAACAATTACATAATTCGGTTATATGACTAATAGATTAGATGAAATAAAGTAAAAAAAAAACTATCTTATTATATATAATCTACATTAACTATTAAATTCCTAACTAAAACTTGGCTAGTGCTTTGTTTTTTTTTGTGTAAGTAAATATAGCGCTTTTAGGTTTCACAGCATAAAAATAACATAAAGTCTGATTTTTAATTCCACGGAAATATGACAGCTATCATTCGTTGACAATTCAGATATCATAAACCTTTTCTGCTTTGTATTTTTTTAATATAAAATAACAAAAAATATGAAATAGAATTAGATCAAGTAAACTATCTGTATGCCATTGTAAATAGTCTTTGTTTTGTGCAATCCATGCACGCTAACTATAATGTACATTTTTAATGGTTAAATGAATAATACAGAGTAAAACAAAATATTTTACAAACAAAGGGGTTTTACTAAAAAAAGGCTTGCAACCTATAGATAATTGGACAGGGATTCCTGTAATAGAAAAATAATTTCCTTAATAATTATTGTAACTTCAATAATATGATAATAATAAAATAATTACCACTTTAGAGTTATTAATATTTTTTTAAGTCTTAGTTTTTCTAATTTATTTTTTTATTTTGCTAAAATGCTTTCCGTTTTTAGTGACAATGTTTCAAAGTTGACAACACTTCTGAAATGCCAGAATTCCGTCGAATTAAAAATCAGACTATAGCTAAGTCATTTGTCAAATGACCAGTGACACTTGGTTTGTTACGAAAAATTCATTTATCGATGTCACATTAGCAATCAAAGCGATCGTGACGGACCATCACGGCTGACAGATCCACATAGTTTGGACTACCATCGTATCGCTAACATTACCACTCATTATATTCAATTCATCTAACTTACCCACGATTCTGATTCCTTAATTTTTTTCAAGTCACGACACCTCACCTATCTTAATGATGCTCTATTTTCAACGGAATCGTGTCTCAGAGCCGTATGGAATTCGTCGCGTGGCGGCCTTCTGTCTTCTCCTAACCATTTGAGTCTAAAACGTCCGATTTATTGACTCGATCAAACGATTTTCAATCGATTTCATTTGTTGCATTAAATACAAAACTCTCTGAAAGGTCCAATATATCGATCCATCTAAATCTATGTCACTTTAACACTACCGAATGTTTTCTTCAATACAGAGTTGAAAATACAAAGGTAGCACTTACATCATTTCGGCAGTGTGCCGACTTAATAAATGTAGATTCGAGGCGGTGATCTGCGAGGTGCAGTGTCCATGTAGGGTAGTCGCGCGTCCAACGCGTGGCAACGTCTCTGAGGCATTACAAAAGGTTAATTACAAACGAAAAACTTATTAAACCAGTAGAAGAATCCCACCCTGTAAGGCCACCGCTCAAGATTTCTGGCTACCCATGAATATGGATGGGAGCCAAAATTGCTTAGATTCTTGCTTTTTAACGCTCTTCAACTGTGGGTGTTCGGACATTCTGGAAACAGTGATGTTAATTAGGTGGGAATATTTAAAGTATTAAATTAAACAGTCCTTAATAGAAATGTCTCGTCTAAATACGGACAGACGAAATAGGCAGCCTACCGCTGTGACGGTGTTTATTTGTACGCTATACTTACTTTATTGATGTTAATTATTGATGGGTTTGTTTAGGGCCGCCGGCGCGTCTCTCCATACAATAAGTGCGGTACGAAACGTTTATTGTATATGGTAATTGTAAAAAAATATGGTTATTTTTTTGATATTTAGTACGATTTCATTCTGTTTTCGATATAATTAAATACTAATTACCTTTACCTGTCTTAAAAAAGGGGAGCTACTGTGTTCGATTTCCCTTTTTATGTGTAGGTATGTTATGCAATATCTTCGCGAACTGTAAACTGATTTTGAATCTAGTGTCCATATCATTTAAAACTTCTGGAAAATGGCATAAGTACTTTTAAGTCTTCTTCTATCAGTACATATAATAAAATTCTAACTGAGGCGAATCTGTACATTAAATATTTTTTGGAAAATCTTATTGAAATAGTCATTCTGAATTTTTGTTCGTCTGTCTGTCTGGGAACGCATCACGAGGAAACCACTGGATGACTTTTGATTAAATTTGGTATGGTAATAGCATGTTATCCGGGACAACATTTAGGATAATTTTTACTGCGGGAAAACATCTAATCTCTGAGAAATCTATACTAACCGTTAAAACGCATGTAAAGACGAACCCGAGCGGAACGAGGGTAAGTTGTTAGTTCATATTTTAAATAAACAATGTCAAGTATTCGCGTAAATCTAAAAAAAAGTATTATCTAAGAAAGTATTATTTGTTAGTTCATTATAAATATGATAATTTTTGACAACCATTTTGTATAACGACAATGTTTAAAAAGCAGAATATATTTCTGTTTTTCTGTGTTTTCTTTATAAATATTCATATTAATTATTTTATGTAAATGTAATTGTACTTTAAAGCCTCATTGGCAAACTAAAACATAAAAAAGTACATCTTTACATATATATTTTTTTTAATATTTCATATAGCAATTCTTTAAGAGGAAATATGAGTATATATGTATATTAATATTGTAAAGAGACAGTTTGCTTGTTTGTTTGGTGCAACGTGCTAATCTCACGAACTACTAATCCGATTTGAAAAATTATTTTTTCATTACATAGCCCGTTTATTGAGGAAGGCTATATATAGGCTATATATCATTATGCTACTACCCAAGGGAGCAGAGCAGTAATTATAGATATCAACAAATCGGGCAGACTTCCATAAATTATTCTAAAACTCATATTTATATCGGAAGTTTGAATGCGAGCGAAGCCGCGGGCACTGCTAGTGTATATATATATATATATATATATATATATATATATATATATATATATATATATATATATATATATATATATATATATATATATATATATATGTAAATAAGACATAATAATAGTATCACTTTTACATATGTTTTAGCCTCGCTTCTTAAAAGGAGTTCTAACAACTTAGTTGAAGTCTAACATTCTTTGTTCACAAGCATTCATCTATTCTAAACCTAAATACATTCTTTATAGGATCTACGTAATAAATAGTATTTTTTCTTCGCACTCGACGGGGTACTACCAAGGCTACATATATGTAATTGATGAATTGAATTGTAAATTTAATATTATGCGTGTTTGTTTGTGTGTTGAATAAAAACTACGCACATTTTACAACGAAAAAGGGAACAGACAACATGTGGCTTTGTCTTTATTACTGCGTTTCTTATAAAAGAGCTAGCAAGAGCAAAGCTCTACGACTACATTTTTAGTGTAAAAGTTATAGTGATAGATTAATTATTATTATAATTTAAGTTTATATTTTTGTTTTAAAAAAAATAACTAAATTTGAATATCAAAATATTTTTGTTTGATTAAAATAATTATTTATTTTGTATAGAAACCGATTTCGATATCTGATAAGTAGTGTCTCCGAAATACTTTACTATGCCAGAAGTTTCCGATTTTTTTACTAACTACATTTCAGGAATGTGATCGCTTCCAACCTATTGCATTGTTATAGAATATTTATAATTTGTAATTTTATTTAAAAATTAGCGAGGTTGCTTCCCCATACAAACTTTCATCCCCATAAAGGATGATTTCCGGGATAAAAACTATCTTATGTCCTTCTCAGGGTCTCAAACTATCTTTTTACTAAATTTTATCTAAATCGGTTCAGTACTTTCAGAGCTTATTCGGTACAAAAAAACATATACCTAAACAAAAAAATCTTTCCTCTTTATAATATTAGTATAGACGACATAAAATAATATTAGTATTCATTTTTCTTTTATTTAAGGTTTTGCCGGTTCTTCTCATGGTCGAAGATTTTTCTTTCAGAATGTACACTCGTGAAGTGAAATATTTTAACGCTTGTTTTTTGAATTAAATTTAAAATCTGTTTTAACATTTTAATCATAATAATTATTCTTATTTATATTATGTTGTTTTTTAAACATATTTTTTTTCAATAAATAAGCGTTACGTCGAAAGTAGTTCTATATTTCGGCAAAACAATTTCTGCTCAAAAGGTGGGATGTGTTGTTTTTAAGGAAATGAGATATTAGTCTTATAAAATTTTTACTTAATAGATTTTATTATTAATAGGCATGTGTATAAAAATTATTTAGTATTTATCTGTATTTGCTCAATAACATAGTTTTTTCCCTTATTTTTAACTCTACTAGTTGTTTTGAACATGACCCCCTAAATAATTGTTTACCGACTGTTTGTACTCCAGTAATGGGTGTTGTTATTTATAATATGCATGGCATTTAAAGTTATAATATGTGTAGTGTGCCAACTATCTGGTATCCATAACACAAGCCTCGTAGCTTACATGGAATTAGATGGTGTTGTATGTTAATGTCCCAACATATTTATTTGATAAATGAAAATATTGAAAACAATTAAAAAGTGGTGTAAATAATAAATTTATTCTAATTATTTTACTGTTGCTTAAATTAATTCAACTTAAAATAATACTGTCCGTTAAAAACCGTTTTACATTTTAAATGTAAGCCCCATTTGCTTAATTGATTTTTTTCCATGTCGATAAAATGAGAACCATCTGTGATACCTATTTGTATACGAGTATGTAACAAGTATAATAAAAATACATGGTTGTCTGTACGTTTAATATGTTATATTCAATGAATATTTTTACGTTTAAAATTTAAATGTAAAACGTATATGGATTTAAAGTTACTTATTAAATAACAAGTGTTGCACTAATATAAGTTATTTACAAGTTTTTTAAATTTTTAACTAGTTTTCGATCGCGACATCACTCGCGTTAAGTCAGTAAAAAGCATGTGTTAACTCAAGATATGTGCTATTCCCATTCTGAATTTTTATAATATCATTTGCATCGTTACGCCGTGATAAAGTAACTAATATAATAATAGTTATTTATTAACCGCTATTATTATATTACTAAACTAGCGACTCAACATCTCTCCGCCCGGTTTCATCCCAGGTTACGTTTTAAGGCTTAGTACAAATTTCTCAAAAATGAGATATTTTTCCGTAGTAAAAAGTATCCTATATATCATCATACCAAATTTCTTCAAAATCTGTCCAGCGGTTTTCTCGTGATGCGTTCCCAGACAGACAGATAAACAAAAATTCTAAAAACTATAGTTTCGGTCTTTGTATCGATAATAATTACTATTTCAATTAGATTTTCCAAAAAAATATTTAATGTGCAGATTCAACTCAGTTAAAATTTTATTATATGTATAAGGTATGATAGTTCTTAGGTACATTATTTTATTTTAATTATTTTTTATTTTATTATAATTGATATCTAATTTCGATATTTACTTTGCAATATATAGCTACGTATACGACTGTAGAAACGTACAAACAATATATAAAAGATAGATATAAGTATAAACAATATATAAAATATATAAGTAGATATAAGTAGATATAAGATATAAGTATAAAAGAGCGACTCATTCGAATCATGCCTTAGCCAATTTGTCCAAGTTTTTACTTTGAATTTACGATCGATTTTGAGAATCGATGGTATCGTCTAATCGCTCGTTTATTGTAGAAGTTCTATAATCACACCGTAGTAATACATTGTTGGCAAATAAAACGAATTGTAAGCTTTCAGTGGAAAATTGTAAATATGTTTGGAAAAAATATGACCTCTGGTGCAGTGGCGTCTTTAATTAATTGTAGTCAAAGGTGGGAAAGTCGATTCTCGTGCAGGTTAAATGTTTCTGTCAAATGCTTAAAATATTTTTTGTATAACAATAGGGTATCTGACGCCTTTAACATTCATTGTCAACAACATATTTGAAATCATTATTCGGTTTATAGTAAGTACTCTATATCAGGACTTAGATAAAGAGCTTACGATATAAACAGCCATACACAGGTTATATTCTTGAACAATAATATTTTTACAGAATAAAAACTCCTGATGATATGAATAAAACATGTATCCTTGAAAGAAGAAGAAAACAATACTAAAATGAGCAAAACATAATTTGGTAACCTTATGAAATGTATATGCAATGCCATGGCCATGGAATTTACCATGGAAACATAATTAAAAAAAAACTTCAAATCAATTAATTAACAATGTCACAAATGATTTTAATTTAAAGCAGGGACCCGCAAGGAAACAACAGCGATCAAATTCCTGTCATACGCTGGAGTACGCGAAACGTAAGTTTTTGTATAAAACGCTTACAGGTTCCGATCGAAAATTAAAATTTCAATCTTGCATTTTATTTTGATATAATATTTTATTTTCTTCTAAAATGAGATTTTATATTAAAATTTTATAATAGCGTATATAGTTTATAAATAGTATATTTATTCAGTATTCAGCCCTTTTTAACGTCTCATAACTGGGCACTGGCCTTCTCTCCAAGTAAGAGGAAACAGACCATAACCCACCACGCTGGTCAAGTACGGGTTGGCGAACTTCACATGTCTTTCGTGAACTTGCTAGATTCTCTCAGACATGCAGGTTTCCTCACGATGTTTTTCCTTCACTGTAAGGCAAGTGGTAATTATGTTGGAAACAATTCGCACATGAGAATATCAGAGGTGCGAGACCCAGGATTTGAGCCTGCTGTATTCGGTTTCCCAAACGAGCGCGGTACAATTTTTAGTGAACTAATTTCTATATTCTTTGTTGTTATTGTTAATTAATTAATTAATTAATTAATTAATTAATTAATTAATTAATTAATTAATTAATTAATTAATTAATTAATTAATTAATTAATTAATTAATTAATTAATTAATATATTTCAAGTGTAATAAAGATTACAATAAATATAAGATTCGGTGAAGAAATTTAGATTTTTGTGATTCAATCAATGGCATACTATGGCGTAAAATTTTGAACAAAGGATGTTGTGTTACTTTACACAAATTTACACATATTTTGTGATGAAAGATGTAATATTAATGTAATGTTATTTTAAGCAAATTTAAGTCCTAGTATTCGCGGCAGAAACTTATACTCGTAAAAGTGCTCTGTCAAAAAACTTTGCAATATTCTACGTGAGACTTATATAATCTAAGTTTTAATAAAGTTTTAGGTTATTATAATTTATACATATAATAAAATTCTGAGTCAAAGCTGTATATTATTTTTTTTTTTGGAAAATCTTATTCAAATAGACATTATTATCGATACAGAGGCCGAATGTATAGTTTTTAGATTTTTTGTCCGTCTGTCTGTCTGTGACCGCATCGCAGAAAACTACTGGAGGGATTTTGATGAAATTTGATATGATAGCTGGTTATCCTGGTCAATAGCTAGTATATAGGATACTTTTTACTGCGGAAAAATATCTCATCTCTGAGAAATCTATACTAAACGTAAAACGTAACTAGGGACGAATCAAATTTTGACAGTATATTCCTATATTTATATATGTAGATTGTAAATATGAAAGCTAAAGATGTTGTAAACATAAGTCACGATATAACTTGGGTTTATATAATATTTTTTTCTTTAACCAAACAGATAACAAAGAGAATATAGTGATACGAGAATCAATCTTTATTCTTCGCATATCTCCTTTCTCTGTACCGGACTAAAAAAAATTATAACGTGATCAGTACAAATAATATTCTCTGAGGTGGAATCTGTTTCCTAGCAACGCTACCTAGGTAATCACACAGATATGCTATAATATTGCTAAAATTAATTTAATCTAATGTATTATTCTAAATGTTTTTGAGATTATACAATGTAAAATGCTCTATGTAATACTAAAAAATGCGTAAATCTGGTGCTACGTTACTGGTAAAAAAATTCAAATAAAAATCTATACATTAATTCAACTTTATAACTTTGTAAACACTTCTACTAGTATTCAATTTGAACTATCTCAAGTAAAGTCAGGGGTAAAGTTTTATCACTTAAGGGCCAACCCTGAAAAATCCAGCCCGCGACGGTCGCATCCCTGTCTTACGCTACGTACGCGAATCGTAATTTTTTGTTGGACGACAAGTAGCGAATATAAAGTGCGCTCGCGCTTCCTCCTCCATATATGGTGACGCCCTTAGGCGGGATTCCGTCGTGGAACGTGTCCGTACAATAAAACGATTATTTATTTATCGGTTAAATAAAAGGCAATCGACCGGTACGTGCCGATGCGGACCGGTCAGTTGACGAATTTTAACGTCTATCTCTCATTTTACAGTACATTATGGGATAGCATTTGAATCAGCGTAACAGCTTGGGCTGAAAATGTTTAAGGGGGTAAAGAAAAATGTTGCGTATTGATGCTGTATGTTATGTTATTACTAGTAATTTCATTATAATGCTAGTAATATATTAAAAATAAGAGCAGGATGTGTTTCAAATCGCCCTATCTATAATATTCAATTTAGACGTTTTATTTACAAATATTGGGTAAGAAAGGTCTGTAGAACTTACAACTTCCACACAGCTGACACCAGACACAACGCCACCACACCGCAATCATAAACAATAACAAAACAGATAAATCACAGCGTATTATAAAAGAAAAACCTACCATTCCATATTTAGTTAAACCAAGAAACGGCACGAGTAAAGTCGCGTGCTATATCCAGTGATATTTATTGTCCTTACCAATTATAGCTTGTCGACGAACCAGACGTTCCGATGTCCGTTCCCAGGCGGTTCCGGGTTCGATTCCAGGTAGCACGTGGGAATCTCTTGTACCATATATCAGTGCAGTTTTTGCTACTCGCTTAGTTATTAGTTTTTGTAACGTAGTAGTTTACTGGTACGAGTAGTGTATTAGTTAAAATGGTTTTGCTCTCGTGTTGTGATTGCTTTTAACGTTTGTAAAAATGTTTGAGATAAGTGAGGAATTGCTATATGAGCTTAAAGCTCGTATGGTATAGCAATATTACTATATTTGTCTCTAAACTGTCCGTTTTTTATTTGATATTAGAGTAAGCTTTCAGCAAAGTGTCTGTAAATGTTAATAGTAAGTTTTTAATAAATATGAACTTGAATAATTATTACGAACTAAGGTTGACTCCATACTTTTTCTTAGAATATATAATACAAATCATGGTTCTGCTAATTAAAATATTTGAAAGTATAATATCTAAATATTTAATTTCACAATGTGTATATTCATAGAGAAAAGGTTACCTTTTGCAGTACCTATCACTATATGTGCAAGTAAATAAAATTGATTAGTCTGTTTGTAATGTCAAAATAACAGTTTTGACTAAATGCATGATATGAAGTATATATGTACTAATAAGAAAAAAAATATTTTTTAATTTTTTTTTGTCTGTCTTGCTGTCTGTTTGTTCCGGCTAATCTCCAAAATGATTTGACCGATTTTAATGGGATTTTCACTGGCAGATAACGAATATTATAAGGACTAACTTAAGCTACTTATATTTTAGAAAAAGAATTAAGGTTCCGCGCAAAAAAAATTAAAACCCACGAAATTGTGTACAAAATCCGTGTAACTTAAGACGCAAGTCGCTAGTTTCAAATAATAATAAACGCCTTTCGTGTATTTAATCTTGTCACATTCAACTATAATACATTTTAACTACGATACTAAGCTCAGGTATAGCCTGGAATGTTGATTGGAATTCCTTTGCTATTGAGGCATCCATTTCTTAATTATGATTCAAACGTAGCTTACGCATATTAGCTTATATATATTTTTTTTAAATCAAGTAGTTTCGAAATATATATATTTTTTTATAACAGAATTAATATGGCAATGATTTTGTAAGTAAATATTATTGTTTATGTTTTGGATTTAAAATTAAAACCTATAGTTGATAGCAACATTTTTTATTTATTCATTTTTTTTATAATAGGTACTAGAGGATCCTGTAAACAGATTTTTTGTAGGCATATACCTCATTTGATAGGTAAAATGAAGGAAATTATACTGGATCTTGTGAACATCGCAACTACCGAGTTCAAATATGGCTAAAAACTATCTAGGTGACCCCATGGAAAGAACTTCATCAAAATCGGCCAAGCCATTTAGAAGGAGAAGAATCATGAACACACACGTCGGAATTTTATATATAAAAAAGATATGATTGTCGTGAAGACAGGGAGATGATATAAACAGCAGTCGGTACAGCAAGGGCATTATTAATGTAATTTTGAACTATATATAATAAACAAATAGTAATTTTCGGCCAATTTAATGTGAAGTAAGAGTTTTCATAATACGTGTAATCTTTTCTATAAGATATTCAGATCGATAGGAAAAAAGTCAGCACGGTTTTTCATCTCATCGACTTAACATAGCGATTATATATTATTTCAATTTTTCATTGTCTAATTAGACAAGATTAATATTTGACTCGTACGAGATTTGAACTAGTGACTACATAGAAGAAATCTAAAATAAAAGGTACCAAAGGCCACTTACTATGTACTAGAATGTATGGGCACATCTATCAATATCGTTTCAAATAGGATACGCCTCAACAGAAATTAAATATCGCGCAATCATTAACTGAGCGATCGATGTAGCGGATAATGCGCCTGATTAAATAAACATGGTGTTGCCGGTACTCTACATCGACAATATACTATACTTTATGGGTCTAATTTAAAGGCTTTGTAGAAACTGTATTGAATTGCCGTAATTTTAAATTTTATTAGGTACGATAATCTATCTATAGGTACTTAATATTATAAAGAGGTAGAGTTTGTTTGTTTGAGCGTCCTAATCTCAAGAACTGCTAAACCGATTTGAAAAATTCTTCTTGCATTAGATAGCCTATTTATTGAGGAAGGCTATAGGCTATATAATATTATATAATACTAGCGATTCACCCTCGCTTCGCTCGGGTTCATCCCTATCATAAAAACTTTCATCCCCAATCTCACCCCCTTAAGGGATGATTTCCGGGATAAAAACTATTTCACTCACTAACTTTTCGTATTATGAGATTTCAAAAAAACTTGTTTTAGTAAAAAAAAAAATCTTTTAATTTTTTTCTATACAAAGCTTGTCCTGATAATAATAAATACAAAAAAAAAGAATTATCATTTTTATTTATATAGATAAAGTTTATCTATTCCATACTAACCGTTAAAACTAGTAGGATATACTTCGATGAATATTGAGTGGTAGTTATAGGATTTTGTTTGACTGACTTCGTACAGGTAAGTGTTCAGTTTAAATGTGTACTTGTGTTTTGGTTTTAGTTAAAAAGTAAGTAGGAACATGAATATTCTATCTAAATGTATGGTTCCGTGGGATAGATTTGTTTTTGTTTCTCACTAGGGACGTACCCAAGCGAAGCGAGAGTCAGTTACTAGTATTGTAAATATATCGAAATAATGACAATGTGGTGAATATTTTGCATATTCGCGTCTGTCAGATAGCCGCTCTCGTGATAGGACAAGGGCTGGCGGCGATCAGCGCCGCCTCACAATAGTTCTTTTAGTTACCATTTATTATTTTTTATGTAACAAACGTCAAATAGTAACAATTCTTATGATGCTAATATGTCATGTTTAGTATTTACCTACTTGTTTATTGTACGCAGTATAAAACCAAAATTTTCAAATATCGTAAACATGTAGGGGTTCTTAAAAAAGTATATACATTTTTATTAATCATAGGGTATCAAATTATTGATAACGCATAATATATAAAGGAAAGAAAATTAAGATTTCAAAATAAAAAAAAATCGAATCGGTCAACACAAAACAACTAAAAATAATCAAATATTGTTAGGGCAAAATGTTAATATACTTCATAAGTATGAGTTGTATAATGAGTAGCACAGAACGTGAGAACAAATGTATGTGAGTACTAGATCCCCGTTAGTCGGTTTGAAGCCTCCCTCGGGGCGACCTGAGGTAAGTAGCTGCCGTTTTATGCTATCCAAAATAGAATCTACGTATCTTCGTCATACCACTGAAATATTTAAGAAATATCTATTATATATATTTTTTTATATATTTTTTTGTAATTTAAGTTTTATTTTCTATATAAGTATACATAATACATATATTTTTTTAATATTTGAAATCTACTAATGCGGTAGAATTACGAAGAACACGAGCAGAGCGTGAATGCGTCACTTGTATATTACAACTAATTATAATCTATGCTGTAGTTGCCTATAATATTATAAAATGATGTAAAACTATACATTTTCATATACGTGGTAATTCTTCTGTTTAACATAGTGACCATGAAATCTTAAAGACTTTTATTATAATTATAGTGTAATTTACCATAATTATAAATGACCCAAATACTAATTAGTTTAAATTATAAGTATTTTAATTGACGGCCTCGGTGGTCTAGTGGCTAGCATGTACAGCTACAGATCCGGAGGTCCAGTGTTCGAATCGGGAATCGTCAAATTTAATTACTGAGTTTTTCTGTTAAAATCTTATTAGGAGTAGCCTGGAGTTGGGAAGTTGACTTAATTTAAATAAGAGTATTCGAGCCTACTACATACCATTTAGCATCCGAAGTGTGAACTGTTTCGAAGTGCGATCATGATCGGCGCTGTAACCTCGTATTTTCGTTAATCCGCCGTTTATCTTCTATTCAATGTACATTGAATGTTCAATTTATGTACTACATTTGGGCCCATTTGAACCAAATTCTTAATTTGATTTAAATCTCCTAAACATGTTTAATAAATAATAAATTATCCTATTTTACCTTTGTTAAAATTTTAATATATTGCAAGTCATTTTTTTATATATAAAACTAGGTTTTTAGCCTTGCTTCGCTCGCATATGTATTACTACAGGTACTAAAGTCTATCTGTGTACTGTGTTATATTTCATCAAAATCTGACTAGCTGTTACAGTATGAAGGAGTAACAAATATAAACACACATACTCGTACCTACAAACTTATGTATTTATTATTCTTTTTAATCTACATAATATATTTTGGTATATTATGTAGATTAAAAAGAATATTAAAATCATTAAAAAAAAAGTAAAGATTGCGTTTACTTATCTAGTAAAATATTAAATCGTAAAGGAATGTAGTAATAATTTATGTTACGAGTATTTCTATATTTGTTTAAATTCAGGAAGCATGTTCCTTATACAGCAATAATGATTACTTCTAAAACATTGTTTTAATAATATAATTACAATCGTAATAATAAATATAAACTCTACCTATAGGTAATCTAATAACGTTTATTTGATTTATTATAATTTATAGGTACGTTTTAACGGTTAGTATAGATTTCTTAGAGATGAGATATTTTCCCGCAGTAAATAGAATCCTATATGTTGACACGGATAACCAGCTATCATCATATCAAAATCTGTCTAGTAGTTTTCTCGTGATGCGTTCCCAGACAGACAGACAAAAATTCTAAAAACTAGAGCCTCTGTGTCGTTATGACTTTTTTATTAAGATTTTCCAAAAAAAAATTAATGTACAGATTCGACTCAGAATTTTATTACGTGTATGGGTTAAGAACACGTCACGTGCAAAATTACTCTTAATATGTATTAAGAGTAATTTTGCACGTGACGTGTTCTTAACCCATATATGTATATGTATGATATACATATATATGATACAGAGGCTCTATAATTTTATAGTAGGTAGTAGTTTTATAGTGGCTCTATAGAATATATATACATATATTATTAAAACCAAATCAAAAACGTCAAATCGTGAAAGAACTAACATTTTCACTTTTAACCAAACCATTAAACTAATTTCAATGAAATAATTAGTACATTATAGGTATATAAACAATAATATTACAATAATAAAAGTATAATAAGAAATATATGTAGTAGGTACTCACTTATAAGGGAAATAAAAAAAAATGCATGAAATCATTTAAAGTTTGACTCTTTATTGTGATCAATATACAAAAAGCATTACTCTGCTATTTGCATATGGTTAAGGCCAATGTATACGACACACCGGTGGTTGGAGGCCGGAGGGCCGCACGACGCGATCCGTCGATCCTGTCATTTCTCCTGACCGATGTTTGCGCTTCTATCGATTTGCCGTCACGTTCGATACTAAAACTAGGGGCGGGCTTAGTGCGAACTACAATATTATTGTATAATGGATAGGTAAAGGGTTCACAGGCATCTGACGATATAAGTAAATTTTCTATACTTCTATTTTTTCTATATACCTTTTGTAGATTTTTTTCCATATTATGGATTTAGTCCTTTTTTAATGTGCCACTATTGGACACGGGCCTCTATACGAGGGGAATCCGACATAGTTGACGACATGTTTGGCTCAGTTTGTAGTACCTTACTCGCTGTGCCAGCGGTCGCGGGTTCGAGTGCCCGCTGGGGGCATTCATTTGTGTGATAAACACGAATGTTTGTACTCCAGTCATGGGTGTTTATATTTATAATATGTATCTATTTAAAATTATATACGTGTAGTGTATCAACTATCCGGTATCCATAACACAAGCCTCCTAGCTTACCATGGAACTAGATGGTGCTGTGTGTTAACGTCCAACATATGTATAGTCTACCACGCTGGCCAAGTGCGGGCAGAATTTACATGTCTTTCGAAAATTTACTAGGATCATTTCATTTTATACATACAGGTCCCCATAAATTTATCTCTTAAAAAAATCTACAAAATCACTAGTATTTTCCTTTCAAATCCCGCACAAACTCCCGTCCTCTTTTTGTTTAGGTTCATTGCACCACAAATCTCTACACAGACTAGGTTCAGTTTTTGCGTGGATCTAACAAAAAATGTAGGTACTGCATCGTATTACTTTACAAATTTTTCATTTTTGTGTTTTTAAACTAAAACATGTTAATTAATTAATGTACAGTAAACTATATAGTATGCTTAAAACTGAAGCTATAAATAATAAATGATATTTATATGGGTAATATATATATGTACAAGTACAACAAAATGGCTTTTAGTTAGAAGAGAAAATACACTCTAAGAAAAGAAATCGTATTTATTGAGCAAAAAAGTTCTGCCGTTCTTTTTAAATTAGAAATGATTCTTACAAAGATTTTTTTCTTTTCTATATTAAAACTATCACAATACATTATCGAGAAACCAATGTCGACCTTTATCAAAAATGTCAAGTTTCTTCATTTAATTACTATATAAAAATATCTGAACATATAGTTGAGTATTTTCTGATATCCTTAAGAGTTCACATAAAGCAATTTCATAAATGAAGTGATATCAATCTATACTAATATTATAAAGAGGAATTTGATTTTTTGTTTGTTTGTACTGAAACTACTGGAGCGATTTAGATGAAATTTGGTAAGAAGATAGTTTGAGACTCTGGAAAGGACATAGGATAGTTTTCATCCCGGCAATCATCCCTTAAGGGGGTGAAAATGGGGATGACATTTCGTTTGGGGAATTAAGCTAGGGACAAACCCGAGCGTAGTGAGGGTGACTCGCTAGTAATTCTTTATATTTTTATACTTTTTTCTCTAGACTTATATAATACTAAACCTTTTTTTACTGCATATTTTATGTACAATATCTTTAATATACATACATGTACCTCTGAAATTACATGCCCTGTTTTTTTTAACTTTACCAGGCAGTTAGGTCTGGACGCTGAAATAATGATAGATAGGCTATTCCTATAATAACATAGCTATAACAAACGCTTTTGTCGAATTCACCCTTTTAATGTGTAAAATGTGTTTTCTATATTTGGATGTCTACACTACGTATAGAGTATAATGATAATATTTTTGGGTTAAGAATAAAAAAGTTGCTACGTTCACGTCATCTATACAAATAATAAAATTGTAACTTAATCGAATCTGTACATTAAATATTTTTTGGAAAATCCAATTGAAATAGACATTATTATCGATACAGAGTCCGAATCTATAGTTTTTAGAATTTTTGTTTGTCTGTCTGTCTGTTACCGCATCACGAGAAAACCACTGGACAGATTTAGATGAAAATTGGTATGATGATAGCTGGTTATCCGGGTCAACATATAAGGTACTTTTTACCGCGGTAAAATATGTCATTTCTGAGAAAAAATACAAAAACTGCGTTATAAGAGTATACTAATATGTAAAACCTAAGAATTTGGTTTTTGGTCATCTGAACGCGGGCGGAGCCGGGGGCAATGCTAGTTCTTCTATAAGTTGCTTATTCTAACTCATTTCGAAATCGCTCAGCCCAAACTTCAATCTGAAGACAGAAAATTTTGACTACATTTTGTTATAAGCCTAACTTAAAAACGATGACTTAAAACAGCTGAGTGATGCTGGAGCAGGCTACTAGAATTATAATAAATATATTTAGTAGGCGAGCTCCAAATATTTATTTCGTCACGCCATAAAAGTTTAAGAAACTTGTGCTAATTATTTTCATATTATTCTTTAATGTACTAGAGAGGGCCTTTATCAAATATATTTAGTAAACATCATAGTGAGACTAAAATAAATACATTTCAAAAATTTACAGCTAAGACCCTTCTTATATATACACTAGCTTTTCCCGCAGCGATGCTTCAAGTTTCTCTGTTCTAAGGGTTGTATCGTGATTTTTAATAGCATTCTACTATAAATAGGCTATGAAATGTAGAAAGACATTCTAAAATCGAGTGATAGTTCCAAAGAAACGTACAAACAAACAAAACAATTTCTACAGATATATATATATATATATATATATATATATATATATATATATATATATATATATATATATATATATATATATATAATATTAGTGAAAATTATTCACATCTCGACAATAACTTTCATAATTGCGAACCATTAATATACATTAGCCAGCCGTTTTTAATGCCCAATTTAAAACCCCTTGGGGCTGGTTTGCAATAAATAAATCTCTTAACAATGCCATAGCCACTATTAGTGTTACTGTGCATTACATCACGCATATAAATGAGACTTTCATCTCGCCGGCTATTGTGCACGCTTCCGTATGCCGCTGGATGGTGTGGTGTAAGTTACGTTTTGCAAAAAATAACGATTGTCTTGACTGAATAAATTAAATTGTAATGCACTTTAAAGGATATTTTTAGAAGACTTTTTTTTATAATTCCTCAAATGGTATATTGTGTATATGTATTATTTAAAGCGACTCACCCTTGCTTCGTTCGGGTGCGTCCCTATGTAGGTTTTAATTTTTTTGAGCTGGACCCTAATTCTTTTTTCTAAAGCAAAAGTAGTTTAAATTACTCCTTATAGCATCAGCTACCTGCCGGTGAAAGTCCCATCAAAATCAGTGCAGCCGTTTTGGAGATTAGCCGGAACAAACAGATAGACCGACAATTTTTTAAAAAATTGTGTTTTTCTTATAAGTACCGAACTCTAAGATCACAAATGAATTTATTGAAATAGGGACAGGACAACGTCTGTCGAATCATCTAGTAATATTATAACTCTCACACGGTGCTTGTTGGTTTGTTTGTTGACCTCCTTTTAAGCGGTAAAAGATCGATGTAAACATTTGAATGTGATCTGAGCTCCATAAAGTACTAGAAATTGGGCTACTTTTGATATATATAAAAATATAGATACACATTTCCTAACAAATATATCTTTAAAAAGTGTCGTCGATATGTCACGTTAAGTCAAATCAAAGAATAAAAATCAAAAATGAAAACTCTAATTGTCTAAATACAAATTCGAACTTACGCACACCACATAAAGTACTATTTGTAAACGAAAAAATGTGCGTTTTAATTTTGTCATCCGAAAAGCAACGAACTAAAGAGATTTGAAAAAGAGCGCACAATTTCGAACTACGCGATACTTTTTGAGGACAGTTTTGATACTATAATTGTGTATCTTGAGTTTTTGTATATAAATGACATCACTCTTAATGCTGTAGTACGTTTTTTATTGGTGGCTTTACTATTATTCTTTGACAATTGCACCGAATAGATTTTATTCTAAAAAAAATCCAAATCGGTTCAGGCGTCTTCGAGTAATCGGTGAACATACATAAAAAACAGATTCCGACGAATTGAGAACCTTCTCCTTTTTGGAAGTCGGTTAATAAAAACAAAAATGTTTTTCAGCCCACTAACTAAAAGCAATAATGAACACCACTGATCTTTTCCATACAATATAGTAGGTTTTGTAGGAAATAGTTTTATGTTCAACGTTAAATGTTTTTGTGTAGAAAAAAAGCTCAAACAAATCAAATAAATCTTCTAATACAAATGGTTTTTTAATAATTTAACTTAGACACTACTTACGAGTATCTTCAACTAAAAGATGGATTAAATCCACTATAATCTTACTAATATTATAAATGTGAAAGTTTAGATGGATGTTTGGATGTTTGTTAATCAATCACACCACAACGGCTGAACGGATAGGGATGAAATTTGATGCAGAGATAGATTATAGTCTGGAATGGCACATAAGTTTTTTATCCCGGAAAAATGTACAGTTCCTGTGCGATAGATTTGTTTTTGTTATTCTAGAGGCGATCCCAAGCAAAGCGAGAGTGAGCCGCTACTATATGATAAGTATACCAAATAACTTCTTTCGTCTAATGTTTTAGAAATTTGTATTTTGCGTTTATCCACACTTACTTTCTACCGCATGCACTCGTATCGGTCCGATTTCCTAGACCAAAAATGGGGTCTAAGTTGTTATAATGTTATTAACATTAGGATTGCGACACGTTATTGTCCTCTAATCGGCAGTTGAATATCGCTGTTTCTCGGCCATTTGGAAAGCAACAATCAATTTAACTAACAAAGGATAGATAACTAATTGTGATCGAAATCTAGTAAATTCGTGCCGATAGTGACTGCTATTTGTATTTCTGAATTGAAATATGTGCAATTATAATTGATTAATTGAGAGTATGTCCGTCTGTTGCCAAAATGAAAAAATCTAATTAATGACAATTTACTTGATATTTTCTCATAACTGACAATAGCCTGCTATATCCATACTGATATTATAAATGTGAAAGTGTGTTTGTTTGTTTATTTGTTTGTTTGTCTTTCTTTCACGTTGAAACGGAGTGACGAATGACGTGATTTTTGTGTGCAGATAGTCGGAGGGCTGAAGAGTGACTAAAGCTACTTTTTACCGCGGGAGATAACCTCATTCCCACGGGGAAACATGTTATAATACAACCCAAAAATTAATTATGATCAGAATTACGTGAAACTTGGTATGAATACTCTTCAATATAATTAAATAAATACGTGTTTTAGGATTATTCGATATTCATGCCATAAAGGGATAAAATAGCGGATGAAAGTTTGTATGAAACATACTTTTTTAGTTTTTCTGTAGTGTTACCGCGAGTGAAGCCGCGGGTTCTGCTAATATTTAATATATAAGGTATTTAATAAAATATTTTTCAGAAAGAGGTAGGATATTAGTAAAAAAAAGTTATGTTATGTTTTTTAAATTATATATTAATTTTGGTAAGTTTAAAATAGGAACTAAAGAGTAAAATTTAAAATTGTTTTCTTATTCTAAAGTACGTTTAGTACATATGCATGTTGATAGCTTCTCATCAAGATCTCGCGACGAAAGAATTTGTTTCACGACACGCACTACAGGGGGATAAAAAGATTTAGAAATAATATACAATGTTGCATATTATGTTTATTTTATAATATTCATTTTAAATTTTAAAAATACTAATAGTCTCATAAGACATTGTTAATTTATTAAATAAAAAAACGTGACTCCTATTATTCTTGTTTAGAAGTTATTTAAAACTGAATTTGTAGGTTATTTCAATAGAATTATAGTTCAACAAGAGATAAAAATGTTAAAACAGACTCTTAGAAGATAATTAGATTTATAATCTCTTCAGAACATGTTAATTTAAATGTCTTTTTTTATATCAATGGAGTCCGTCAATAACTTTAACCTACACTAATATTATAAAGTGGAAAAGTTTGTATTTTTGTAAGCTTGTAGCCAATAAAATCAAAAAACTACTATACCGATTTAGATGAAATTTGGTAAAATATAGCCTGATACCCTGGGAATGTTTGTTTTTTGTTTTTATCGTGGAAATCATCCCTTAAGGGGGTGAAAATGAGGATGAAAGTTTGTATACAGAAGCAACCTAGGGACGAACCCGATTAAAGTGAGGGTGACTCGCCAGTGAAATATATATTTAAGTTATTAAGTTAATATGATTTATTATTTAAAATCATTCTGTATACCCTAAAAATGTTGCATGTCACGAGTAATTGGCACCATCGCCACCTACGTTAAGATTCAACTGTCGCGCCATTTCCACCAAGAGACAAACCGCGAGTCACAATGGACATACGTCAACGCGTCTAGATCTGAAGGCCCCCTGTTAAGTGAAAATGCTATCTTACAAATAGACCAAAAATATTGAAATATATATATATATATATATATATATATATATATATATATATATATATATATATATATATATATATATATATATATATATATATATATATATATATATATATATATATATATATATATGTATGTAATAATCGATGTGCATATGTTCTCTACGGACTCCAAAAATTTTCTGGCAATTTTCAGATAAGCCAAGCAGGTGATCATGTGAAGTTAGGTAACGATCGAAAATTTGAACGCGGACAAAGCCGGGTACTGCTAGTTTACTATATAGATAGTACAGATGTTTTATTAGATCGCATTAGAAAGAGCACTCTATGCCACTCGAATTGCTGGGTTGATTGGTCAGGTGGGATCAGTAACGTGAAAGAATTCATAAGATTTGTCTTAATTTTTTGAACTTAAGAGTTTATCGTTACCTATATTTGTTTATTTCTTTGAGTTTAAAATTACTTATATAATAATATTTCGTTTTAACTTATTAAACATTTATGTAGGTTCCAGGAATAGAAATCAGTACACGTTCTTTGGTCGGATAAGTTCAATTAGAAGTTATAACGTCTTTCTCTATAGTCACTTTTTTAATAGATCGTCCTTTCACCCGTTGTCCTACACTCGGTCTGTCTCCTCTCTCATCCTTCACTCATTAACTTACTCACTCACTCACATACCTATGTATTTATATATCTCATTCCCACAATATATTTACTACATACTCATCGTATATTTATTATAATAAATTTACTCAACAAGAATCCTAAGCCAATAAATCTTTTAAAACATAATCGAATTTTAATTTAAATTAAAAAAACCAGTACAAAAACGGCTGAACCGATTTTGATTAAAACATGTCTAAAAACCATCCCCAAGAAACTAGCTTTCGAATAAAAAAACCGCATCCAATCGGTTCACTCGTTTAATAGCTACGGTGCCACAGACAGACACACACATAGCTATCAAACTTACAATACCCCTCTTTTTGCGTCGTGGGTTAAAAATGAACAGACATATTTATGCTCGTGTTTTCGATAAAAATTACAACTTGTATGAATCATCCAATTAATTTAGACGTGCTTTAAATGAGTGGATTTTTGAACATTAAGTATATCAGGCGGAGAAGATAACAAAACACGATTTAATCTAGTCCTGTCTGCGCCCACGCACTCAAGTGTAAAGGAATTAGCTATTATATACTTGCATGTAGTCAATTGTAAAGGTAACATTAGCTCGATTGACAGATACAAGGGGCTTGTTACCGCGACCACGAGATGTGTATCGAGTTGGGCTACCGTTTGCGTATCTTTTGTACAAGATATAGAGTGTCTGGATGCGATTCATTCGTATTTTCGTTATTAATTCAGATGAAACTTTTGAAATTTCTACTTTTTATGATTTTAGTTTCGGCAGGTTAGGTTAGCTTTAATACTCCCCAACGTGTGTGCATCTTGTCGTGGTGGTAGGGGGGGGGGGGGGGTCTCAGTAGTGCCCGGCAACCCAGCCGGGCGCGAAGCCAAGAAACGCACAGGGAGGTGGCCCACTTCGGTGGGCGGTGGGAGGTGGCCCTCTTCGGTGGTGGTGGTGATTAGCTTTAATAAATATTTCACTTTGAACATATTGTGGTGGAGTATATTAAAAAGATAATTGACAAGTATAAAGACTTGTTTACGCTACAAGATGCGTATCGTATCTTTGAGCTACTGTTTCCTTTTCTTTGGTAACAGATGTAGATTTCTAGATTAGATGGGATGGAATAATAAGCATTTGTTTAAACTGTAACAAAATAAAACTACTTTAATGTAATGATTTTGAAAATAAACTGGCTGGTACGAATAATACATCGTAGATTACAGGTTTGACTTTCACATAGAGTAAGTATCTATACATATAATAAAATTGTAACTAAGCCGAATCTGTACATTGAATATTTTTTGGAAAATCTTATTGAAATAAACATTATTATTGATACAAGGGCCGAATCTATGGTTTTTAGAATTTTTGTCTGTCCGTCTGTCTGTCTTTCTGTCTGTCTGTCTGTTACCGCATCACGGGAAAACCACTGGATAGATTTTGAGGAAATTTGGTATGATGATAGCTTTTTACTGCGGTAAAATATTTCATTTCTGAGACAAATACAAAAACTGCAATGTAAGAATATACTTATATGTAAAACCTAAAAATTTGTTTTTTGGTCATCTGAACGCGGGCGGAGCCGCGGGCAATGCTAGTTTTAAGATAAAGCGAGAGGCTTAGCTAAGTTTTAGTTGTAATAAAGAGGAGAAAGGTACTCCTTTCTCTTATCACTTGGTTCTTTTAATATAATGTGATAGCGTTTTGAGGGAACTATTAGGTATTATATGTAACCATGTAAAAAGTAGGTAGTGGCAACAACGAACGGCTGCAGATCCAGAGTTTCTGTTTAGACCGAGTTCCTTTCAGGATCGATCCTATGCCTGATCTCTCGCGTCGTCTTGTCGAGTTATCGTCCCTTTGAACTTTGAGAGTGAAAGAGAGTATCTTCCCGTATGGCTAGTTTCAATCAGTAAGATTTGTCGACGCCTAAATTGTTCTAGACGAAATTATTGTTATTTATTATTGAGTTATAATATTGTATTCAGCCCTTTTTAACGTCCCACTGCTGGACATGGGCCCTCCATTCAATACGAGGGGGACCCACCCGGTCATAGTCCACTACACTGGCCAAGTGATTGGCGTTTATATTATAAGGAAGGGTAATTTAAAGATAATCTCTTCTAGTAGCACCCTGTTATATCGATGTAGCCAAGCTTCGGGTGTAAATGGGTGCATAATAAGCAGCCATTCAAAATCAAGCGGTCGCATTCCGCGGTATAATACCTATTCACCAACACATGTTTGCTCACGGGACATTTGTATGGTTCGAATAATGATTTACAATCGGGAGATATACATAGTTTTTGGTATTCGATCTTGTCTGAAAATTTCGAAGGCTCCATAAAATTTTGGTATATTTTGTATTTGTTTTCATTTTTTTCGTTATACTTAGCTTGGTATAAATAATCAATAAACTAATGATGTTACGTAGCATTAATTACATAGTATATTACATTTTAGCAAAGTCTACGCTTAATATAAAATTTAAATTTCATTCCCGTTTTACTTTTACCCTATTCATTAAATAAGTAAAAACACTATATTATTTCTATCAGGGTAGGCATAGTAACTGCACTATACCTTTAAATTTTATAGATAATACTAGTTATCATATAATTCTGAAACATTACATGAGCATTTTATTCAAAAATATTAAAAGATAAATTGTGTTGCAAAATCATCAAGTACGAATCGGACTCGCACACCAAAGATTCCGTATCTTTTCTATAAATATATCAGCTGACTTCGTTTACTATTTATAAGATAAAAATGGATGAACAACGTATGGCTCCACAGGATGCTTTGAGTACAGAACCCAAAAGTAACATTCAAATTAGCTTTACACATATTCTTTTATGTAATCATACTACATTTAATCATATTTTATATGAACCAAACCTATTCTCGTATCATCTCATCCAATGCCATTCAATGTGCAATTACATACACTTGTAAATACTCTATTCACTGTGAGTTAGGAAATATTGCCAGTAATAAATACTGAGTACAATGTGTTAAACCGATTTGGAGCAAAATGGCTGCGTAAGTGGTTTACTTTAGTAATCAGACTTGTTAAATAGTTTATTAGAAGCAAGTAGGATTCTATGTTGTCTGACCTGCCCGTTTATTTACTATGCATCTGTTAGTAATTGAAATAGAAGTTAACTAGAAAAGTCCATTGATTAACTTTTACAGTAACATGCGCAATGGTTGCAAAAATAATTTTGTTAGATAAAATCTTGTCGCATATCGAGAAAATAATCTTTATATATGTATATGTATACTAGCCACCTATCTCGCTCCGCTCGTATTTGCCCCTAGTTACTTAAAAATGAAGGGTGGGGGTAGGAGGGTGAAAGATATTTTACAACTTATTCTCATACCTACCAAATATGCAAAAAAAAATAATTGAAATCGGTCAAGTCTTTTCTGAGGAGTGCGACCACAAAAACCGTGAAAGGAGATATTTATGTATATATTAGATTTAACGTTGTGAGTGCTAGTGAATGGATAAAATCGCTTTGCTAATAAGTATTAAGTTTTATTTTAACATCAAAACATTAGAAGCATTTCCAAAAATAACCTAAGAGATCTCCATACTTATACACAATATCTTTACTGCTACATTAGTGTACAGTTAAATTCTATACATATAATAAAATTGTAACTAAGTCGAATTTGTACATTAAATATGTTTTGGAAAATCTAATTGAAATAGACATAATTATCGATACAGAGTCCGAATCTATAGTTTTTAGAATTTTTGTCTGTCTGTCTGTTACCGCATCACGAGAAAACCACTGGGCAGATTTTGATGAAATTTGGTATGATGATAGCTGGTTATCCGGGTCAACATATAGGATACTTTTTACCGCAGAAAATATCTCAATTTTGAGAAAAAATACAAAAACTGCATTGTAAGAGTATACTAATATGTAAAACCTAAGAATTTGGTTTTTTTCATCTGAACGCGGGCGGAGCCGCGGGCAATGCTAATATTATTATAATACCACTTTGAGCTTCAAAAACATTACATTATACTATGTAACAAGTATATAAATAGTAAAATTTACAATCATAACCTCAAGCTCATATGATACCACAAGCTTTTATCAGCTATTATCATCAAAACGGTGTATATATAAGTATCGTACGCCATTATGCGAACAAATTCGGTCTCATTATCGATGCGATATCATAACGCGTGTCCACAGTATCCGACACGATCAGTCGATGTTATCAGACGATTGTATTCGCTGGAATGTTTTTGCTTCGTACCTTTTTTATTTTAGCCCTTTATTTTTCATTTACTTTTGTGAATAAATTGACAGGTTATGAATAATTTTGTTTGTTGCTAAATATTTATCGCTTTATAGGATTACTTGGACGGAGAGCTTAATCTATTTTTGACTTGACAGAGAGCTATCTCCTTTGAAAAATAAGATAAAATTACCCGTATTTCACCCCTTTCAAGATTCATTTTTGCGACAAAAAGTATCCTATATCCTTCTCCAAGGGCCCATCCCACTCTATACCAAACTTTATCAAAATTGGTTCAGCGGTTTAAGCGTGAAATCGTAATAGACAGACATACAAACAGACAGACTTACTTTCGCATTTATATTATTAGTATGGATTTACCTATGTATATAAAAAAAACTGTTTTCGTAATTTTTTTATTGATAACAAAAGTTCGTCAAATATAGCTAATAAAGCAAAAAAAAAGAAAATCGGTTGTCAAACAGAGGAAAAAAAGGTACTGAATTGATATTGATTTGTTTTTGCCTATGTATATATGTATAATATAGATTAATTATTAGAACAAAATACATCCAATCAAATTAACGCGTGTCAGGTAGTGTCTAAATTGTTTGAGAAATTTTAATTAGCAATTAATTGTGCAAACCGCATCGTTTCGTGGTCACCATCAATTATAATGGGTCGTTGGTAATATTTATAAATATGTGTGTTGGTTGGTAATATTCAACTAAGTGTACTTTAGACAGTACATACTCGTAATTCACTTCTTATATGAACACTTGCAAGAAGCAAAATTTTAAATCTGTTTTCATTTAGGTATAATAATTATGTTCATCGTAATATTTTAAGACCAAATTTTTATTTTTTGAAACTTGAACATCTACGTTGTTAGAGGTCTTAGAAAAAAAATATATTTAATTATACCTTATTATCTATACTCTAATATTATATATAAAAAGGCAGAGTGTTTGTTTGCTTGTTTGCTTGCTTGCTTGTTAGTTTGTTTGTTTGAATGCGCTAATCTCAGGAACTACTAATCCAATTTGAAAAATTCTTTTCGCATTAGATATCCCCTTGATTGAGGAAGGCTATAGGCTATATAACATCATGCTACTATCCAAAGGAGCTGAGCATTAATCATAAATGTCAACGAATCGGGGAGATTTCCATACATTATTGTAAACTATGTATGTTCTCTCCTAGCCGATTCCGGCCACGGCGGCCAATCTCAATGAGATTAGCCAACTGCGCAGGATATATTATAGTGCACAAGTGTACGCGCAGACACAAGTGCACTCTCTATTCCTATCACTCTCATACTCCGGTGGGACGACCACTCGACACGACCGGTGAGAGTTAAGACGCAGGACCGACGGCTTTACGTGCTCTCCGAGGCACGGGGGTGAAACACCGCCAACTTCCCAACTCCGGGCTGTTATTGAGACTTACTATATAGGAAGACTCAATAACTAAACTTGGCCCGACCCGGGACTCGAACCCAGGACCTCCGGGTGTGCAGCCGTACATGCTAGCCACTACACCACCGAGGCAGTTATATATATATATATATATATATATATATATATATATATATATATATATATATATATATATATTAGTATATACATAGGGACGAACCCGAGCGAAGTGAGGGTGAGTCACTAGTCGCTAAATGAAGCAACTCTGAAAAGATAAAACTACTTTTTTAATATCAAATGTAGTTTAGACAAAATAAATATAATGCACTTAAAAATAAGTTAAGTGCATATTAAACATTGTGAATCTATGACGATCTATTAACTACAAATATAATTTTTTCTTTACATAAAACATTGATTAAATATAACGAATCTAAAACAATGTGTTTGTGTCGATGCGCTCGCGCAACACACATTGAATTTTGCGGTAATGACGCTATTTTCGACCCACGCCGCCTTGTCTTTTAGTGATTTATCACTTATTTTGTGCCGCACTGGATCCTGTGTACGGTACTTTTAATTTAAATAATGCACTTTGAGTTTCCCTAAATTAACTTCGTTTTAGAGAATACATGAAAATAGTATTTTTGGTTTAAATTTATATATTAGTAAATTAATTTTAATAAATAATAACTAGAATTAGTTAAAACGTATATGAGTAGCTACTGGTAGTTTTGGTTCTATTTTTCTACAATTTCTCATTAAACCATATCTATTTAGAGCTGCACCTATCTTCTCATGAAATTTAAATAAAACTTACCCTTAATTGTCTGATTTTAAAGCAATTTCAAAAATATAACATATCATGAAAATTAAAAAGGAGGCACTTAATACAGTTTACCAAAAGGTACCACCAGCATCCATACAAAGTGAGACTATAATAATATTAAAACTAACGTTTTAGTATTATGTTTTAGCAGACCATTATAAATTGCATCGATTTTTTACTTTTTTGAAAGAATTCTGTTATAAGCATATTCTTTTATAGGTAATATTCGAATATCATTTTTATTCAGTTAACAGGTTTGCATGTTTTATTTTCTCCAAGACCATCTAACTAAGCAGAAGAAAAGTGTGAGGAAGTGTTTTTTACTAAGCTAAGCCATTTTACCTTAATTTATTTTACATAACACTGGGCCCGGGCCTCCTCTCAATGCAAGAGGGAACAGGCCATAGCCAACCACGCTACTTCATGCGAACTCATGGCGGACTTCACATGTCTTTTGAATATCACGATGTTTTCTTCACCGTAAAACAAGTGATATTCATGTTAGAAATGATTCGCCATGAAAATATCAGAGGTGCGAGACCCGGGATTTGAACCGGCTTCACTCGGTTTCCCAAGCGAGCACATTACCACTGGGCAACAAAGAAATCAACTAAGAAATCTAGAAATATATAAGATTTAAACAATAGAGTGGTATCTAAAAGGATAATGAGGCAATGATTGTGACGTCAGCGTTGGAAAGCGAATAAAACAACTGTTAGACCAAAAAAGGTTTAGGTTGCGATTATGCCTATTGTGTACTGTTAGCAACAAAAGTATATCTATATCTATTTTACTGATTGCAAAAAAAAACTTGTTAGGTACCTAGAATTCAGTGGCAGAATACGAAAAGCCATTGGTCTGGCCTGATTTCTTACTGGTCGTGTTGAATTTTATAAGACTGAGAGGGAAAGAAATAAAGAGAGTATTTGTCATCTCAGTGCTTATTTTTCCTAGCGATCAATTTACTGAAACAATTTTTTAATACAGAATTATTTACTTTTAAAACATGTCTAATTCTATTGGTATATAATGCATATTTTACTTTAATAAAGCCGAAAACTTATATTTTATCTCTATATCGATGTTATATATTTTAGTAATTACATTATTTATTTTAGAAATATAGCTTTGTTTTTAAAACAGGAGAACTCTCTACTGTAAAGTACAATAAGTATTAGTCGTTTGAACAAATAAGTATTAAGGCAACGTTGTATTGCGCACATACTTAAGTATTATAATATGTCATGAATATAATTCAAAAGGTGTGAGACCCGGGATTTGAGCCCATTTCACTCGCTTCGAAAACCGATTTCGAAGCAAGCGCGTTTCCAGTGGACTATTTTAACCTTTTCTCAACCACTATGTCACCAGTAAATCGATAATAATACTATATCAGGATATTTTACATTCTTGTGCGAAACATATTATAGGATAACTAGCAGTACCCGCGGCTTCGCCCGCGTCCAAACTTCTGATCGCTAACAAAATTCACAAGATCACCCGCTAATCTGAAAATTATAAAAAATTTCATCAAAATCGCTCCAGCTATTAAGAAGCACATAGGAAACATACATACACACTTTTATTTAATTTAATAAACATTTAAATTTATTTATTGCTCGGAAAATGGAGTAGTATGAAAATTTAGTGACACAACGACTGCAGCGCCACCTACCGGATCCATTTGTGAATTCAAACCTTACAGGGACCCACTCGAACATACAAAAAAATATCATTAATATCTCCCTGCCGTTTAGGAGATGATCAGTGGCACACCGACTGCAGCGCCATCTACTGGATTCATTTGTATTTTTAAACCGTCCAGGCACCCATTGAAATATGCACATAAAATTTCATCCAAATCGGTCCAGTCCTTTAGGAGGAGTAGGTTAACAAACACACGTACAGAAGAATTATGCCTATATATTAAGATGCAAAGCATCCATAGTTAAACCCGAGCAAAGCGAGAGTAAGTATTAAGTAGAGAAATTTAAGAATTTACCACACCTCTCTTTTAACTTACTTTGACTCATACATTAAAAAAATGGAGAAACAAATATACTCGTACATACTTGTAAGAGTTTAGTAACATAACTACATATTGTAAAATAAAGTTTCCCGCCGCGTCTGTCTATCTAACTCAAAAACTACCGAACAGATTTTCATACGGTTTTCACCGATAAATGGAATTCATTAGGAAGGTTTAGGTGTATAATTCATTAAGGTTTTACGTAAATTGGCTGAAATACGACGATTATTGTGGAAGATGTCGCAAAAAATCATGCCGACAGGGAGCTTTATTGGCGTGCGCCGCGTAAACTTATAAAGTTATATGAAAACAAAGTATTACTGAATTATTTATCTTAAAAATATCTTCCTATTAAACTATAGACACGTTATGTGCACGTATGTAAGTATCTAGAGACGTACTATATTTAAACCAATTAGGTTTGGCAATGGTACGATAACATTAAAATAAAGATTATAATTGATTAAAAGATTCATGTTTATATTGTTCTACACACAGTACATTTTTATCAGATGGACGGAGCGCCCAATGCGTTAAGCGGTAGTTAGTTAGCCGCAATTATTATTATTTAGTGGGCCGCCGCACAAAGCCTGCGCCTACGCAACGACAATGATATACGTTGATGTTTTGAGGATATGTCTCGAAAATTATTTGTTGTAATAATATTTTTTTTTAATTTATTTAGGTACTTGAACAGAAAACGAATTAAAAAAGTTACAACTGAATGTTTTGAAAGCTAAAATATCATTTTCAATTTGCTGTCCAATTTTATGGCAACACAATATTTAAATAAATATACTTATATAAATAAATCTAACCAAAACGTTAAAATAAGAAAAAAGTTAATATTACAGTATGTGCAATTAAAGTTAGAAAAAAAAATTTAAAACAAAAAATATGTACGACTCTCTTTCTCAACTCTATCTCTGTTTCTCTCTTAACACTCCATGTGTTGATTGTGTATTGAGGATAGTAAAATAAGTGTCGTCTTCTCCATAAAAATCATTTAGGTGGCTTTCCTAGTGGATGGTCAAATGATCATCAATTCAAATATATTTGAACAAATGTTCAAATATATTTGAATTGCCTGAGACATTAAATAAGTAGACGTATACAAATAGAAAGAGCACAATCACACAAAACAAACAATCACACTACATAAATAATGTCAATCAATTAAAGCAAAAAATTGTATGTATGTACATAATATGTATGTATGTTTGTGTATGTGTATGTTTATTACTCCTTCACGCTGAAACGACTGGATAGATTTGGATGCAATTTAACATACAGATAAACTATGACTTGGAGTAGCACATATTTAGGCTCTTAGGCGCCTAAGAGCGAAACGAGAATAAGTCGTTAATAAATAACAAAAGTGACGAACATCCTAGACATGTCTGCACATTACACAGCAGTGTATTACCACCACTTATCTTGTGTTGATCATTCAGGCCTGCATACAATGACCTCAACATTTAAAGCAGATTTTCAGTTACCGTCTTCGAATCCTATAAGTTACAGTGAGAACTATAAATATAATAGATTTTCATAAATAAATAAAATATAAATAACGTTTGATAACGATGTTTTGTCTCATTTTTCCATCTCCAAAATCAAAGTACAGTCTAAAAATCAAAGTATACAAAATGCTAAATAATAATTAAATCCATATTTTCTGCTTATTACTAATGATATCAAAATTATTAATGAAAATTATAACTAAATTATTACGACTTATGAATAGGAAGAGCGGATAAACTACTACAAAAAAATATTAGTGAAAGATGAATGCCCCCAGCGAGACTTGAACCCGAGCCGCTGGCACAGCAAGTAATTTCACAACAAACTGAGCATATATTTTACCTCTACAGATTAGGTTGAATTGCACGGCCACGAATTACGAAGTGTTTCTCAATACCGCTATATCCACTCTATTCTTTAAATGAAAATCATGATCACATCTGCGCATGCAGCCTGCTGTATGCTTAAAATCATCTTCGTAGACCTTTATTATTCATGTAACGATGTACAGTCATTTTATTATGTAATGTTACATATAATACAGATTTTTATGGCAAAATGATAGCATTTTTAGACCAAACTCGAGTGTTTACACACACATATATATATATATATATATATATATATATATATATATATATATATATATATATATATATATATATATATATTTTTACATCTTTTAATTTAAAATATCTGTATTTATTATAATGAATTAAAATACATGAATTAAAGAGGCAATAATAATTATTAATTAATTAATTAATTTGATTAATATCAATACGATGGCATTGATGGCAACATTCTTTTTTTTGATTATTAAAAATGTATGTGACACAACTGTCATATTGACAGGGTGTGAGAGCGTGAATAACGGTCCGGTGTGTTATTTCATTATTGTAAATTTAAATTATTCAAATACATTAATAAACGAATGTGATAATTGGGCATTTCATTTAAAGCGCTATGCCAATATATATTATACATATTATTATTAGTTTTTTTAAGTCCTTATATATTTCAAGATAAAAACTTTTTAACAAAAAAATAAAAACCGACTTCAAACAAAAGCACTAAAAAGTAAAAAATAACTGATTGGTAGTTTTCATTTACTATACATACCTAATCAAATATTTTCGAAGTCGGTGAGCTTTGCTTTGTATGGGCTGGCACCGATTTCAAAATATTTGATTAGGTATGTATTTAATAGGTAGGCTTTAATTACTTAGCCAAACCACACCGACTTCGAAAATATTTGATTAGGTATGTATAGTAAATGAAAACTACCAATCAGTTATTTTTTACTTTTTAGTGCTTTTGTTTGAAGTCGGTTTTTATTTTTTTGTTAAAAAGTTTTTATTTTTCCCTTTTTAGTGTAGACAGTAGTAGCATAGTAAGGATTCAAACGTGTTAGGCTTGTCAAATCAAACAAAATAAGCCCAAACTCAAAGTATCTACTATTAGCCGTTGAAGAGTTCCACCTATCCACCTTCTGGCCTTACCATCAGATCAAGTCAACAATACCGAACCACTGTACTATCAACGGAAATAGAAATACTTGCAAATTTAAAGTTAATATTACAATTAGAAGTAGGTTAAATTCATCATTAGCTATTTTTCCACCCTTAGGGGTGGTATTTTTTTTTGAAATTTAAATGGGACCAATCTGGAAGTATACCCTTTTAAACAAAACAAAAATTGTCCAAATCGGTTAATAAATGACGGAGTTCTGAGGTAACAAACATAAAAAAAAAAAAACATACAGTCGAATTGAGAACCTCCTCCTTTTTGAAGTCGGTTGAAAATATTCTACTTTATGGGTTATATTTAACGTCATTTTGAGGTCGGTGTAAATTTTTCGCTATTATTTTTTCGTAACTAGTGAACGTTCTCGTCAACTTTCGTTATCATATTTGCAACTTAATAATAATTAAGAATATACCGGGAAAAAAGTTGTATTTCTCACATATTGTTTTAGAGGCTTAAATCTGCCGTTATTCTTTCATGTAAAATCGACCAAACAGATTTTAATGAAACTTTAAATTAATAAAGCTTGTGCATCGGATTAATACAGGCTTTAAATTATAATAAAAATTTAAAAACCCACCAACCATCTTGGACCGATTTTCATCAAACATAACTAAGAACGCTCCCGACTAATTCACTTTTTAAACAAAAAAAAACATAATCAAAATCGGTTCTTCCTTTCGGGGGCTACGATGCCACAGACAGACACACACATAGACACGTCAAACTCATAACCCGTCGTTTTTGCGTCGGGGGTTAAAAATACACCTAGTATTAGGTACATTGCACATGTACTACGCGGTCGGAGCCGCGGGAAAGTACAATTTTTAAATAAATATTTCATTACATAAAAGCGTAAAATGTCATTCAAACCTAACATAATTTTTCAGTCTAAAGTATTTTAACAAAGTGGGTATATACGTTATTCACACCTGCGTCGCAGTTTGTCGTGTTTAGGGTCAGCGAAGTTAAAAGGGTGCTTTAACGCAGAGAAAGAGGCGTTTGATACAGCGATGTAAAATACAAAAATAGTACATATAGAACACTATTTCTATTTTAATATTATGAATATGAAAGTAGTAGTTTTTTGTACGCACACACACACTCATACACACGCGTACACACTTTTTTTTCTCTGTGTCTTGTAAGTTAGAAGTATTTTTTTAATTTTTAATTTTTTTTTCTTCCTTTTTTGTTTGCATCAACTTACCTTATTATAACGTGTAATTTCATGCATTGAATATGTACACCTGATATGGGAAGGTACTAGCTCCTGAAACACAGTTTTCTAGTTCAAGAGCTGCGTGTATTTGTTACCATTGTGTTATTTGAATAAAGGCTCTTTTTTTTGTCTTTCTTACAGGTGCAACGGTACGACTTATGTGTTTTTATAATAAATATAGACCAGGGTAGAAGCCTTTACAAATAATAAAAAGTGAAAAAAAATAATAGTAGGATGCAACCATTAGAAAAGGAGGGGAATATTATAAAAATGAAAGGAAAAATAATTTACGGGCGATCTGAGGTCGGGAAGGGGATGGGGGTGAGTTTTTAAGGGTAAAAAACGGTTTTTCTCGATTTCCGGCAAAACTAAAAGTCCTATCGAAAAAAGTCAAATGGCAAAGTTGTAGGTAATAAAAAGTTCCTTGCAAAAAAATTAAAACCCATGAAATTGTGAACAAAATCTGGATACTAGGGATGCACCCGAACGAAGCGAGGGTTAGTCGCTAATATTTATAAATAGGCAAAGACAAAATCTCCTTTAATTGTTAACCGATTTTTTTTTATTTCTATTGACACGCTTGAGTGTTATCAGTAAAAAAAAGATTTGGAACCATTTTTTTTTTTGTATAAATAGGTAAATACCAACTTTCAATTTCGACCACTACACGAATACTAGTATAAAATATTTTTTCCCAGATCCTATTTCTTTTTCCAAATTAGATTTCTAGCAAATAGCTATAAATCGTATTTAGATTCTTAAATCCATTTTCGGTAATAGCTTCAGACGTCCGTTTGGAAGTTTGCCCATGTGTATTCCGTATTGGGAAGTCGAACCAGGAAACCGTACATGTATATTAGCGGCCTATCTAAATGACCATTTCGCTTAATAGTAGTTAACAAATGTTGGACCTCCCTAATTTTTATATTATACATGCTACATATAAAATGTTTACTTTACAGATAGGTAAATCAAATGTTAATAAGTGGTTTTTATATAATATATCTTTTATATATATTATTTAAAAAAAAAAAGCTTATTAAGAGCTACACTGCCTGTAAAATATTGACAATATTAGCAAGAATGTTTAAAGTTTTAATATACTATATGGTATTTATAGTTATAATAGGATACCGTTATTAAGCTTACAGTTTTTTTTCTTTCTTTCAGGAAGAACCAGCGACTTCAGGTGACAGCGGCGACGAGAGCGGCAGCGAACCTGAGTCGCCCAGCGAGAAGATCATGCAAAATCATAAACAAGATTGGCCATGTAACGAGGATCGTGATGTTAAAAGGTCAGTTAGATAATTTGGTATTGTAATCCCTGACTCGTGTTATAGATCAAAAATTGTGTTTTTGTACGCACAATACATTACGTGCGTAACATTTTTGATCTCGTTAAGACTCACTTCAATCTTAAAATCCGTAAATTTCAATAAAAGTCTCTTTAAAATTAACCAAACAGGTGGACGGACAGATACATTTTCCTATGGTTAGAGCTTAGTATTCTTACAAGTAATATGATTACTTATCAGCTAAAAATCTCTTTTTAAACATTACAAGTACAGTAGAAGAGGTCGCTTCAAATGTTTGTGTATAGTTATGACTTTAGTATGTGCCTTAACTATAGGATTTTAACATATTAAGTACTAGCGGCTCACACTAGCTTCTCTCGAGTTCGTCTCTAGTGAAAAACAAAAACAAATCTATCCCATGGGAAGCGTATATTTCATCGGGAATAAAAGTATCCTATGTGCTATTCCAGATTATAATCTATCTCTGTGCCAAATTTCATCCAGATCCGTTCAGTCGTTCTGGCGTGATTGAGTAACAAACATCCAAACTTTCGCATTTATTTTATTTATTTTTAAAATTTTGTATAATGGAATTCGTCTAACACATGTACTTCTTTACAGAGATTTAAATGCTAACGACAATCTACCATCAACTTCTACTTCAAATCCGGAACAAGAGAGCAGCAAGTCAAGTCAACCGTCTTTACCCAAGATATTGCCGAAAATAGATCTTCCGGGTGGTGCTATGCTGTATCACTCGAGTGTCCTTACAGGGTTAGATGGCCTTGGAAGTAATTTGGGTCTTGGAAATTTGGCTATGGGATACCCTCATAGCTTCATCTTGGGATTGGCTAACCAGGGACAAGAAGGAGGTAATGCTTATGTTATTATATGCTTCTTGTCTAGTCTAGTCTAGTTAGTGAAATAAAGTATTTCTAATGTTCCAGTTTTTAAATGTCGCGTTTTTTGTTGCCACAATTTTAAGTGATTTTGTATTATATCTTTAAAAAAATATAGGTACCAGCTAAAAATTTTTTGCATTTAGATTTTTTAGTATTTATATGGAAAGGAGGAAAATTGACACCGAAACGTATTAGTTATGGATGTATTTATGGAATAGAAATTCCGTTACAGCATGTCCAATAAAGTAAACATACATTAATGATTTTCGTATACAAAAAGTAACAATATAAACGCAAATATTTAATTACATTTGAACTGTATAATGACAGTGGTTGAAATTCAATTATGTACATTCTAGATCAAATAAGTATGTAATATTATATTATAGGTACGTTTGTAATTTTTTTGCGTGGAACCCTAATTCTTTTTCCAAAATAAAAGTAGCCTAAGCCTACTCCTTATAAAATCAGCTAGTCCCGTCAAAATCAGTCCAGCTGTTTCGCAGATTAGCCGGAACAAACAGACAGACTTGAATTTTAAAAATTGTGTTTTTCTTATAAATACCGTATATAATTTCATATGCATTTAGTAAAAAGCTATTATTTTGACATTACAAACAGACACTTCAATTTTATTTATCTGTATAGATTAAGCACTGGTTCACTGAGAAATTGGTTTGAAGCTAAAGTTATAAGACGTATAGATTGTGGTTGCCGATATCCAAGCTATGCGATGCGATGTTCATAACAAATGGTCTCCCAATAAATTCTTAGGTATCCCACAAATCTATACGATACCAATAACTCGAACGAACTATTTATGCTGTTCTACGTTGAATGAATATGATGATAACTAACGCAGGGATGTCGTTTGTTTCATACATTGTATGCAATTCATCATATCAATATGTGTTTCTGATTTCCAAAACGAGGCCACGAGTAATCGATTTATTGGCTATAATTTTTACAATTGGATTCAATAATTGTGCTTTTTGCATTTTATAGATTATCTAAAATTTTTTTCTGTTATTACAAAGTGGATGAATATGACTGACTATCTTCTACTTTTAATACTTTGTTAGATTTACGTGAATATCTGACATTTTAAATAAAACTATCTTTTTGGATTTTTTTCGTGGATTTATTTAGATTTTTCGTTTAATTCGACGTTTCGAATGGTATATGCTATCTGTATTTGACATAGTAGAGTGATATAGCAGAGCGATTCACTTTACACGTACTTGCATTGCTTCGTTTATGTATAATCCATTCATGATTTTCCAGGATTAGCCAAGCTAGCTTTCTACAATCTCTATCGCTAAAAAACAAATCCCAAACGTTATTCTTCTGCTATAGAAGGTCTAGCTAAATCTGAATTCACTGTCGCTATGACAGTGAATTCAGATTTAGACCTTTTCTATTACCGACCCTTATTGATATTTGCCTATTTATTAGCTGGGAACACATGAAATATACAAATTAAGTAAGATTTAAGCAATGCCGTATTCAACCTCAGCACCGCCTCTGGGCACTGTGAAAAATGTCGCCCTATTATCGAATTTTTGCATAAAATGGATAAAGTAATTTTTTTTAAAAATTATTTTTTTGAATAATACAAAATAATAATTTATAAATGATTTCAATTTTTAGAAAAATGTACTAGTTAATTTTTTTGCCCACCCTCTAAATTTTGCCGCCCTGGGCACTAGCCCCGAGTGCTCCTAATGTAAATCCAGCGCTGGTTATAAGCTAAAATAACTATATTCCATATCGTATATCTACTATCATAGATTATATTCCAGCGTCATCATCTACGAACCAGCCTCAGTTCATAACCATACCTCTGTCAATGGCCATGGCGGCTGCGTCAGGGCCGGCCAACGGATGTGCCTCGAGTGATGACAGCAGCGAGCTACAGGACCTCAGCACTGGGGGACGGAAGTGAGATTTGCTTGGTAAATGTTATATTATTGTATTTAGTCCTTTTTAACGTCCCAATGCTGGGCACAGGCCTCCCTTTAATACGAGGGGATTCAGGCCATAGTCCACCATGCTAGCAAGTGTTGGGGGACTGAGCATGTCTTTTAAAAACTTGTTACGTTCTCTTAGACATGCAGGTTTCCTCACGATGTTTTCCTTCACTGAAAGACAAGTAGCAATCATGTGGGAATGATTCGCACATAAAAATATCAGAGGTGCGTCCGGATTTGAACCCGCTTCACTCGGTTTTCAATGCAAGCAAGTTACCACTAGACACCAAAATTATTATTAATTAGGTTTTCTATATCAGTCTCCTATTATAATTGCGAAAGCTTGTATGTGTGTACGTTTATTACTCCTTCATGCATGCATGAATGCATATGAAAATGCATTATGAAACGTACTGACCGGATTTGGATGAGATTTATTATTTATAATAATAAATACTTATATTATTCAAATGTCTATAATACATAAAAAAACATACCATTAGAGATTACTTTTTGCAAATTTAATTGCAGATTCTTGATTCATTCATGATATTGGTATAATAAAGCCATACAATGGTATTTTATATAGTTTTAGAAATAATTTGATAACGTCAAAACAAAATTTATTGTGTGTTTCAAATTTATTTAAAAAAATATCGGAAAATTATATTAAAACTTTGAGTAATAGTAAAAAAAAATGTTTTGAAAGAAAACAATATCGAATGTGCATATTACAAGACGTCTGCGATAAACAATAGCATTCCCAAGGAGGGTTGACGTCAGGCAGGCGGCCGGTCGTAAAACTTTTGCTAAATCCTTTCAGCAGTACGAAAGATGTACTGCGCCACCCTAAGTCATTGGGAAATGGGCAGGGAGATGATGATGACATTTGTATTTTATAATAGATTTTTTTTTTCACAGGACACATCCGAAGACTGGAAAGTAACCATTAACATCACTCTACTCTTTACTTACCAAAGCTATATTGGCTGTTGGCTTAGATCAATACAACTAAAGTATTACGTTATCTTGTATTCTTATTCCCAGTTGAAACTACCTTATTAATAGAGGCCGAATTATTTGTTATTATAGTACTCAGATTAAAGAATTATACAGATGGAGTCCGCCAAAAAAATTCAATGTAAAAAATCGTTTGATCGCATGATTTGCTGTTTATGCTACTATTCTCGATTTTACGTTTGCCATACAGATCGCTTACTTTCTTTAAATAATAAAAGATATAGCTATTAGTCGTTCTGTAATGAGTGTTCTATTAAATATTCATATTTTTATATTATTTTCAAACATTGTTTGGCTTCATGTTTAGTTCTATGACACTCTGTCTATATTATTTCTTAGTCTGAGTTATTACTTACTGAGTTATATTATTATATAATATATATAAGTACTTACTGAGTTATATTATTATATAATACTTTTTTAAAGAAATCTTAAAAGGCGAATGCCATATATATTGTAACTAATAATATAAAACAATTAAAGAAGTACCGGAGCTTATTTAGACTCTATTTTTATCATTAGAAATTCCTTATAAAAATGTCAAACTAGGAGTCGAATAGTTTGTATTTGTAAAAAATACATTTTACGTAATATTGGCCGACGGTAGTGTATAAAATTCTGAATAGTTATGAAAAAAAAACTGAAAAAATTTCATAACCTAAATAAACAAAAAAATAGCGCATAAAAGTTTTACAATATGTATCAAATAAATCTGCACTGTACAAGTATTTTATAACAAATATATTGATATTGATTGATTGTCATACCAGAATTTATTAATATGTTTCTTTGAGCCAAAATAAATAGTGAAATAAATTCAAAATGCATAAAATTGTAATATTGATACGAATTATTTTCTTTTAAATCAGCAAGAAAAATATTTGGATTTTACTTATTAAAATATGTCCATTTTCCATAAAATATTTTTTAAAGTTAGGCCGGTTTTGCGCTAGCGTTTTTCTAACTAAAATATATCGCCAATTTTAAATCTATGCAGCACATTCTAAAATATCTGTACAAATATTTAATAATTTATTTTGAACATTTTAGTAAAATACAGATTTTCACATTTATATGCGTGTTTCGCCTTTTAAATCGATTGGGTACATGTTTTTGTATTACAAATAATCCGGTCTCTGATAAAAATATATTGTAATTTAAGTCACTACATGGTTTGTCAACACCGATAACTAAGGACAATATATGGACACAGAATACATATTTCAATTAGAAAGACCGATACTTAATATTTTTTAAATTATCTTTGATTTTTTTCAAATTGATATACAATATTACGTTCAATTTTTTAACTAATTAAGTAAATTTATTATACAAGTACATTTTATTTCAACTATATGTTAATCGTAAATAGATTATTAAGTCTGTATAATAAAACTAGTACGCCAAATAAGAAAAAAATTAGTAAATAAAGAGGCTCTCAATTATACAAAAAAAATTGACGTGAAGGACTATCTATTTGAAATATATATAATCTGTGCTACGTTTGGCGTTTTTAGTATAAGTATAATGAGGCGGGTGTTAAATCTTAGGCCAATCTATTGCATAAAGCATTTCAACCTTGCCAAGTAGCTACATGTAAATTGTGAACGACATTGGAAATACTGTAAAATACATTTAACTATGTATCGAATTAATTAGTTAAGGCATTGTTTGTATCGATAATAACGTAGTATTTTTGTACCAAAACAGTGTTACTTTATAAAGAATGTAACATTTATTATATAAAAAAATAAATATTCAAGTGTTTTATTCTCCTAGCATTTCATTTAACGTTTGTAAGGATTTTTTAATTTCAACATCCTAGTTACCGACTGAATAGAGCTACAACAAAAGCAATTGTTTACTCAAATGTATAAGTTTAATATATGTTTATATTCCGAATGTAGGCCACGATATATTGTAGGCTTGATCTATGATGTAATTATTATACGCTTTTGGTACAATCGCAATTTCTTTTTATATTATGATAAATAAACTAAAAGTCTGTTTTCAAAAGCGAACTATTTAAAAAGATATGTACAATTTGCATTGGCATTCAACTTATTACCTACGATATTTTTAGTTGATAATTTTCATTTGAATTCTTAACTAATTGCTGTTTTCTTTTATAAGCATTTATTATTTTGATTAATTATGCGGCTTTGTAATTAAATGAACTTGGCTGCCGCACCGCCGTGCGCCTTATTTGTATTAATCGAACGTTTAGAAAAGATTTCCTCTGAGTCATGCAAAACTAGCGGCTCTATGTTTTTATAAACAAAAAAATATATTAGAAAAATAGAGATTTTTTACATAAAAATTTGTATGATACAGTATAAATGTATAAAAATCTATTTTTAATAACTGTCTTTTCTCAACGTTCGTTTACGTATGTAACGACTGACGGTACTCATCAGTTCAATAAGTTTGTTTTTTAAGTAATATAATTCATGTTCCTTTTTGTTTCCTATCAATTAATAAAACATTATAATTTTTTGTGTATTTTTTTTATTAACGAATTACCAACTTCAAATCTTATTATTGTAACTAGCGACTCACCCTCCCTCCGCTCGGGTTTGTCCCTAGGTACGTTTTAACGTTAAGTATAGATTTCTCGGAGATATTATCTCGCAGTAAAAAGTATCCTATATGTTGACCCGGATAACCAGCTATCGTCATACCAAATTTCATCAAAATCTTTCCAGTGATTTTTTCGTCATGCGATCAAAGACGGACAGATTCGGCCTCTGTATCAATAATAATGACTATTTTAATGAGATTTTCCAAAAAAAATTTTAATGTACAGATTCGTGATGTTCAGGTATAAGACTTATACAAAGCATAAACCCGTTTCAAAATCGGCCTAGCCGTTTCCGAGATAAATGGTAACAGATGAAACATACACACAAACACTCATCCCAAACGCATGTACCGTCTCCGTAGCCGTGGAAGATAAAAAAAATAGTAGAACTCATAAAAACATTTATAGAGCAAATATTGCATCAAATAACAAAATATTGTTCTTACTTAAGATGTTATTATAAATTCGATCAAGAAATTACAACACTAAATACTTTTAAATAAATTAAAATACTAATTGAAAATATTATAAATGTAACGGAGAGGCATTCACTCAAAATATACTTTCACATTTACAGTAGTCCTTATGTTTATTATAGTTTAATTTGGTAAAGTCTCAGACCAATAAAAATGTAAAATACTTTTTATTACCAAAATCGGTTACGGAGACCGACCTGACTAAGATAACTATTTTATTATTTTAAGTCCGAATGTTAACTAAATTTTGTACCACATTCAAATATAGATCGCTAGCGAATAGCTTAACAAAAATACAACAAACACATTAGGTTTTGGTCTCTCGAATAAATACTGAGCGATCAACTCGGAAAATACCTTTTCGAGTACACAACTATGCCCATATATCAATTCCAATAAAAATACATCATACAAATTTATATTCCACCTCAATTGAAAACAAAGTAACTGTTCAATTTATTTCAGTCAATTCAATGCTAAAAATACACCAACATCGAGACGCCATAACTATTGAATTCTAGAAAAAAGTAAACCAGTTTTTTGAAAAAAAAAACTTTTGCGACCATCAAATGGTTACACAGTGAAACTGTGTAAGATCATATAAGAGTGATTTACGAGTCGATAAGCGACTTAGTACTTATTTTTACTAATGACTAATTAACGTAAAATACATTTTTTTTTAATATTTCATTTTTTTGTAACATTTATGTTATGTATAACCTTCGCCCAGATCAAGGTACCCCAAAGTACAGTCGGGAATCGAACCTCTATAAAGTTTTGTAAGATCAATACAACCATTGCCTTTATACAAGATACTGAGTTTGTTTAATAAGATCACAAATAACACAATACCTATAATAATAACAAAAATAATGCATACAATCTCACAGGGACTAGGTATCTGTACAGGAGATATTGTAGAACAAAAGTGTGTGTGCTAACACAAGAGAAGTGTGGATAAGAAGTGTGAGATCAGATGCGGGACTCTGAATCACAGGAGTGTAATTTTGCTAGCTTCCCAATTCCTAGCAACTATCGAAAATCTTATTAAAAATATTGACCACAACCTCGATTCAAACCCAGGACCTTTGAATCTGCTGCCGTACAGTTGTTATGTTAATTTAGTTGTTTTTTTGATATATATATAAAACGGTTTTTAGGAGTTCATCTGAACGATAGTCGAAGTACAGAGAAGTTACTAGAATATATAATGATATTAAATTTATAGAAAACTAGCAGAACCCGCAGCTTCGCTCGCGCTAAAACTACAAAAAGAACTAAAAAGATAGGTTTCATATAAACTTTTTAATCGCCTATTTTATCCCACAAGGATGAATTTCGAAAAATGCTAAAACATGTACTTATATAATTGTATTGAAGAGCATTAATACTAAATTTCAAGTAATTCTGATCATACATTTTTTTTTGTTGTATTATAACGTGTTTTCCCGTGGGAATGAAATAATCTCCCGCAGTAAAAAGTAACCTATGTTACTTTCCAGGCCTTCAACTATCTCCGCACAAAAAAATCACGCAAATCCGTCACTCTGTTTCGACGTGAAAGAAGGACAAACAAACAAACAAACAAACAAACACACTTTCACATTTTTGATAGTATGGATATCACAGACATAGTTGATAATAACTAATTAGAAATCTATAATAAATATTTTTTGAAAAACCTTATTGAAATAGTCAGTATTATCGATACAGAGGCCGAATCTATAGTTTTTAGATTTTTTTGTCTGTCTGTCTATCTGTCTGTCTGTCTGGGAACGCATCACGACAAAACCACTGGACAGAGTTTTAAGAAATTTGGTATGATGATAGCTGGTTATCCGGATCAACATATTATAAGATACTTTATACTGCGGGGAAAATATCTCATCTATGAGAAATCTATACTAAAACATAACTAGGGACGAACCCGAGCGGAGCTACGGTGAGTCGCTAGTTCTTTATTAATCTGCTTTAGAATAGTTAATATTAATAAATAAATAAAAATACTGCCCTATAATATATTCATTCATACAATGTTTACGTATGAAGGAAAACGGTTATTAGTAGGCAAAAGTCAGGCCAAAACTTGTAATCTTGTTAAACGAGTAGTTTCTGTGAATGGTATTGCATTTATCACAGATATTTGGAGTACATGTTCGATGTATTTAACATCAGCTATTGGTTGGTTCTCGACCAATGGCTATAGTTTGATTGACAGGCTATAACTAGGCAAGCATGGAGTCGCATTAGCACGCATAAATTATTTTAATTTATTTTTTATTGCCACTAATGAAATACGACGTAGTTATGTATTTTATTTTTTATATCGAACAATTTTATCAATCGATTATATTGTTTTAATACGTTCATATTATTGATATATAAATATCTGATAGCTTATTATTTTTATTTGTTATACTCATTATGTTATTATATTTTCTTGTACGTCAAGGTAGTTCATGGGGTATGATTCTAATACGATAATTAAGTTATTTTGTACTAAATGTATGGCGCTTTCTATAAGTCTCAATAAAGTTAAAACTAAATAAATATTTGACTTACGGCGAAATCGAACACATGACTTTTTTTAATTTTTTGTCTAAGTTTTTTTGAATAACAAAAAAACTTGATTTTAAAGAATCTTGTAGATAAGATAAATAAGTACCTATCTTGTACTAGTTTAAAACATGAAAAATACATGTTTTATCAATCTTTTATGAATTATTTGAATTATATTTACGAAATATTTATTTATTTATAAGTTCACAAAACCGACATGCAGATGAAATAAACAAGCTTAATTATAATTATTCTAAAGTATACAATCAGACAAATGATGTCTTCTAAGATGTGAACATCACATGCATATGAACAGAACTAAGTATTAACAATACAAATATATACCTACTGTTAAACAAGGCTAAATTAAATTAAATGTAATTATTATTGTATTATAACAATTAAACGATCTGTAAAAGTAATCGTGATTAAAAAGATTTATTTAAATAAGCCCACTCTACATCATTCGTATTCTAAAAATACAAAATAACTTAAATACCAAATTGCTTTACACACGTCTGTAACAACAAATAACTGTAGCAAATGATCCATGTCTGTGGACAAAAAAAATATGCAAGGTTTTTTGATATCAGGGCTTGTATTAATTGTATTCATTAATTTTATAAAAACTTAAGATTTATAGCTTTGTTTTTATTCATAGTTAACTTTTTATTGCACGACATTGTTCTTGTTCCCATTCAATAACACTAATTTAGAATATTACTAGCGAGTAGCGATTCACCCTCGACCAAAACAAATCTATCCCATGGGAACCGTATATTTTTCCGGGATTAATGTAACCTGTGTGCTATTCCAGACTATAATCTATATCTGCCACAAATTTCATCCAGATCCGTTTAGCTATTATGGCGTGAAAGAGTAACAAACATCCATCCATCCTCACAAGCTTTCACATTTATAATATTAGTATGGATACTTCTTCATAGCTATTGACTCTTACGATTTAATAATTATGTGTCTAACGATAAGGTCATTTGGACTAAAATATGTACCTATCTCATTAGAATTATCTATATAATAACTGATAACAATAAATGAATAAAGTCGTTGGGATTGCACCGTGTGCCAAAAGTCCACCACGCTGACCAAGTGCGGTTTGGCGGACTTCACATGTCTTTCGAGAACTTGCTAGGTTCTCTCAGACATGCAGGTTTCCTCACAATGTTTTCCTTCACCGTGAGATAAGTGTTAATCATAATATCAGAGGTGCGAGACCCGGAATTCGAACCTGCTTTATTCGGTTTCACAAGCGAGCGCGTTACTATTGGGCTTCTGGTGGTTATTTACTTATCCACATCTATTTTATTTTGGTCTTAAGCTGCAAAAATTTCTGAAATTATAATATATTCGATTGAGTTGAAATGGAGGAGGCATTCAATTCATTTATATATATGGTAAATATTTTTTGTAAATAATTTCTGTTTTCAATTTAAATTTTATTTGTTTGCTTAGTGGTCGGAATAAATTATTTAACATCACAGGTCGTAGATTTGAATCTCGCTAAGGACAAACAATTTACTTGTTATATGTTTAATTATTTCAATATTATATTCAAATACGTATAGGTATATTAAAAATATATGCGTTATTCACGGTGCTGGTAGAATACAATCCCACTTGTTCCAAAAATTTTAAGCCAAAAAAACATATGGTGATAAAAAGTTACCCATATTTTGTAAAAATGGTACGAAACATTTCATTATTAAAGATTATTTTCAGCGGACCGCAGTTTTGAAGCCCATGAACATTTAATACGTGTGGCTATTTAGTAAGGCATGCATTGCTTCATAATTAAACTTAATTATCTGTGAAAATGATTTGTCTATATTTGTAGCATACACGGTACGGCCACTGTTTGCTCTCGCGTTTAAAAAAAAGATTTATACTAAAAATACTTTATAAAGTAACCAATTTTTAGTCTCTGGGAAATAAAATTTTACGTGTTTTGTCTTTGGGTACAGCAATGTATGACTTCTACATTAAATTCAACAAGCATGAAATCTTTAATATTGTCCAAGCATCAGTGCGTTTCAAGCTTAATACCATTTTGTCATTCATTAGGGTTCGGTTAAAGACTCCTTAGACTACGTATTGAATATATCCCCAGAAATAATATCAGTAGGTTCTTTTAAAAGTGAAAATTTTAAAATGAAGTGCTTTTAGATTGCAGAAAGTTTTAATAATCTTCTCAACTTACCACTTCGTTATTCCAAAGTCCTCGAGGGTTGAAAGAGCCCTCGAAAACAAATGACTGCAATTTGTTTTCGAAGACGTAACGTAAAACATAAATAATGAAAGGACATTGACTTAGAGTAATGACGGCGCACATTTCGAATATAAATTATTTTTAACCCCATATTAATGCCATCCCTTAATTTATTCTTTCGGGAAATTATACTTTTGAAGTAGAATTTATAACTTATTTTCATGAAATGCTAAGAAAAGAAGGACAAATTGTGTTTTTTTCCAAAAAATAAACATTTATCAAGAAATGCTTCAAATATTAAAGGTTTTGCGTATTTGGGGTTGCTTTAGATACAACACGAAAACTGCAGTAGAAAACTACGAGTATATGTACAATCATATATGTATAATGTATATACAGTATAACAATTAGTAGATATTCTCTTTTCACGTCAGCATTTATTAATTTACTAGCGATTCACCCTCGCTTCGCTCGAGTTTAGTCTAGGCTGATTCCCCATACAAACTTTCATCCCCATATTCACCGCCTTTACGGATGGTTTCCGGTATAAAATCTATCATATATCCTTCCCAGGGTCTCAAACTATATTCTTACCAAATTTCATTTAATACGGTTCAGCAGTTTCAGAGGTTACTTCCTACCAACAAACTCACAAACTTTACCTCTATAAAATATTAGCATGACGATGTTTTTGAATACACGTATAATAATAAAAAAGCTAACCTTTAAACCATTTACAAGTGCTATTTTTTGTGTACATTTACTCTTAATTAATTTTACTGGAGAACGATATCGGATAGCTGAACTAAAACGATATTTTTTTATTTTATACTGTACAAGTATCATATAAAATTCATTTTGTAGTCATAAGACAAAATTTTTTTTATTGTAAATAGGTACACGTTTAAGAGGCTTTACAAATGTAGATCTCCTTTGTAGATACATATGTTAACTTCTTTAATCGATGTTATGGCCACATAGAGAGTGGACTGTTTCTTTGCCAGCCGTCAGCTAAAAAATCGGTCAAGGTTCCGTACTATCCATATATATTCCGTACATATACTTTTTATCAATATGACTTTTACTCTATGTATGCAGTATATTAACTTCGATGATCGATTACGAACATAAAAAAAATGTTTCTTGTATTTTTATATCTGGCTTTTATTTATTTTTATTATTTGTTGTTTATAACAACGGCAATAGAAATACATACTCTTTGAAATTTCCTACCTATTACGGTTCAAGAGATACAGCCCTCTGACAGACGGACAGGGAAGGCTCAGCAATAGGGTTCCGTTGGCACTCTTCGAGTACGGATCCCTATGGCGGAAAGGCGCGACAGAGTTCACGTTCGCTTTCTCTCTTTCTAGAGAGTGGTCAATTTCATGAGAGTATTGCTCAGTCCATATTCTATATATTAAGGTTAGGACCAATAGAAAAGTTATATTTTTTTAATATTTGTGAAAAACATCAATAATCTATTTATCTGATATTAACACTATACTAAGTAGTAAGAAAGAAGATGCATTATTATTATTAAAGGTAGATATTGGGACCATCTTACATTCAAAGGTGGATATATAGGAGCAATAAAATGTATAATATGGAATATACACAGATGTTTTATTAAAAACACTAATTTCTACTTAACTAGCAGCTCATAGAAAGTAGTCTATGTGCTATTCCAGACTATAATCTATCTCTGTGCCAAATTTCATCCAGATCCGTTCAGCCGTTCTGGCGTGAAAGAGTAACAAACATCCATCCAAACATCTAAGCTTTCATATTTATAGTATTAGTAAGAAGTAAGATTTATTAATTATAATTTAAAAGAAAATCTTACACTCAAAATAATATGTACTAAAAATGCGTTATAATTTTGAATTCAGTTATTTTATATATTTTCTAAGTACTTTTAAAAACATAATGATTGTTTTCGTTCCTACTCATGTACTTTAATAATATTATCTATAGATATAATACTAGGTATATATACTATATTATCTATAGGTATATAAATAGGCAAAGATAAAACAGTTCAGTATCATTTTCTTATGTTTTTCGGCTGATTTTTATTAGTAGCGATTGACGATCTTTAGTGTTATCATAAAAAAAAATTGGAACAATTTTTTAAATCGATGCTAGCAACTCACTCTCGCTTCGCTCGGGTTCGTCCCTACGTACTTTTTAAATTAAAATGGATATAGTATGTTATCCTTAAGAGATAGACATATCCATCGCCATCGCGGACTTTTCTGTAGACCTATATAAGATACACAATTCCACCATACATTGTTTTGTTATATCTCATAGGTTTTAGGTAGCGTTTTCGTTGAAAGCTCCCAGACGGCTTATTTTTTCCGACACCTCCAAGAAATATCGTTGTATTTTAGCGAATTTTTACAAAAACCTAACAAATTATATACTAAAACCTTCCTCGAGAACCACTCTATCCATTGGTAAAAACAACATGAAAATCAGTGCAGTAGTTTTTGAGTTTTTCGCGAACTGACAGACAGACGCGGCGGAGGACTTTGTTTTATAACATGTAGTGAAGTAAATGGTACTGTTCCTACATGTTTTCCTCAAATTGTCAATAACGTTTCTGGTCGAAATTCGACCACTTGGCGATCATTAGTATATTTTTATTGCCCGTACAAATAGCCTCTACGATAATCGAACTCGCGATATCCAGCTTGCGAGTAGACCACCAACCAATGTACCATATAACATATTAACATAAACGATATTAAAATGGCATTTGCATTTAGTTAGCAAATATTTTTATGTTAGTTTAAGCGTCGTCATTTAACTAGCTATGCCTGCGAGAATGTTAGAGGCACGTCTTAATGACTTAGATTCTTATGAAGAAGACGTCCTTGCCGTACCTTAAGTTGGTTTGATTTGAGTTTGTGAATACTATAAAGTAAGCCAGATTTACTTAGCCTATAATTTAGCGATTGAAAATTAATAGCTTTGTCATATATTTTTGACTTATCTATACTAATATTGTAAAGAGACAGAGATTTGTTTGTTTGTTAGTTAGTTTGAATATCGCGCTTATCTCAGAAACTACTAATCTGATTTTAAAAATTGTTTTTGCATTAGCCCATTTACTGAGGAAGGAAAAATGTACGGATCCCGCGGGATAGATTTGCTTTGTCTAGGGACGAACCCGAAGCGAAGCAAGGGTGAGTCGCTAGTTGTAATATATGCGGTGCGTCAAAATTAATAGTAGACTCCCGACTCCATAAACATATTAGCTCGATGTTTACAAATTATTGTATTATCATCTGGTTTTCGCGTACAAACAAAATCGATACTATCTAATATATAAAATTTTCATTTCACAATGTTAGTACTACTCCGAAACGGCTTTACCGATTTTTACCAAATATTATATGCGTATTCAGTAGGTCTGAGAATCAGCTACTATCTATTTTCCATACCCCTAAGTGATAAGGATAAGGGTGGTCCTCCCAGACCCCACCCCAGGGACGAACCCGAGCGGCGCGAGGGTGAGTCGCTAGTAATATTATAAATTGATTAAAATCGATTTCTGTGACTAAATTGAAGGTAACAAAAAGATATTAAAATTGATGTTAAAACGATTAAAATCATCTGAAATTTTTGGGAATGATATTTTTTATATTTTCTTTACTAACCGACCTCCAAAAACGACGAGGTGCAATGTTAGTTTGTATGTATGTTTTTTTCTATTCGTACACTGGAAAAATCGTAAACTAAATACTTTCTTCTCGACGATTAACGTAGATGTGTAGGTATGTTGATTGATTTGTCCTTCTTAAACGCAGCAACAAAGCATCAGATGGATATAACGTTTTATCTGGAGTTTGTTAATTATGCTTTGAGGGTTTTGGAAGAACTTACGTCATTTTTTATCTCACTACGCCAAGTATTTTCCGCGAAATCTTAATATTGCAAAATGTTAGTGGACGAGATTGTATTAAAAAAAAATTGAAATCACTTAATGTAGAATGTGACTGACATTCCATGTGTTTTAAATCTATAGGTACACATATAATAAAATTGTAACTAAGCCAAATCTGTACATTAAATATTTTTTGGAAAATGCTATTGAAATAGACTTTACTATCGATACAAAAGCCGATTTTTTTAGAATTTTTGTCTGTCTGTCTGTCTGTCTGTCTGTTACCGCATCACAGAAAAACCAATGGACGGATTTTGATTAAATTTTGTATGGTCGCAGCTGGTTATCCGGGTCAACATAAAGGATACTTTTTACCGCGGGAAAATATCTCATTTCTGTGAAAAAATACAAAAACTGCAAAGTAAGAGTATAATAACATGTAAAACCTAAGAATTAGGTTTTTGGTCATCTAAACGCGGGCGGAGCCGCGGGCAATGCTAGTGTATACATAAAATCATTAAATTCCGACTATCAATAGATACTACATAGATAAAGGTATAAAATTGTTAGAAAAAACAGAGTTAGAAGACGCTATGTACTTTTTGGTAATACCTATATAAAAATTAGAATACGTAGGTATATTAGCAGTGAAATACGAGTACTAATAATATTTGCTCGTAAATAATAATAGTTTTAATAATAAATATTTTATTCCAAACGTCCCAAAAGAAGTATAACTTCGAAAATTAGAAAAACACCCCTACCACAATAAACAATTCAATGAGGCCTTTTTCAATGAGCCTAAACATGAATAGCATTGTCCGCGGCTCCGCCCGCGTTCAGATGACCAAAAAACAAATTCTTAGGTTTTACATGTTAGTATACTCTTTACATTGCAGTTTTTGTATTTTTTCTCAGAAATGAGATATTTTTCCACGGTAAAAAATATTCCATATGTTGACCCGGATAACCAGCTACCACCATCCAAATTTACACCATACCGTAACACACATACAGACAGACAGACAAAAATTCTAAAAACTATAGATTCGGCCTCTGTATCGATAATAATGTCTATTGGAAGAAGATTTTCCAAAAAATATTTAATGTACAGATTCGGTTTAGTTACAATTTTATTAGGTAAATGTAAAGATTAGTAAAAACAGCATAATATTCGGCGGTACGTAATTTTAGATGCACGACTCAAATCCATACTCACACATTTGAAAATCATTACGGCCATCAAACTATTACTAATAGCATAAAGCCAGAGTTTTTGGTAGATGTAGCGCGAGCGAAGCCGCGGGACATATAAATATATTTGACAAATCCATAGATATAATAAAATTCTGAATCAAACCTGTACATTAAATATTTTTTGGAAAATCTTGAAAACCACTGCACAATTTTTGATAAAATTTGGTATAATAATAATTGGTTATTTGGATATAGGATATAGGATACTTTTTACTGCGGGAAAATATCCCATCTCTGAGAAAACTATACTAAACGTTAAAACGTAACTAGGGAAGAACCCAAACAAACCGGGGGTGAGTCGCTAGTAATATATAAATACCTGGGCGACCAAGTTTCGCTCGGCGTTATTACGAAAAAGACAAAAAAATATAGATAAACTTAAAAAACAAAACCTTATCAAAGTACAAAATTTGATCCAAATCGATAGAGCCGTTATCAAAATACTCGAAATAAAATATACGAGCACAATATACATACAAGAATTGCTCATTTAATATTATAAGATAATATACGTATAAAGAGGACGATGTGAAAATTGTTTACATAACTTTGAATCTACTGAGGACTTTTGAAATAGCAAAGCACTTACACATATAGCTCAAATGATTTCATTATGCGTCTTAGAATTACGCTGGAATTTATTCGTTTCCTTATAAAAAAGTAAATATTTTAGTGCATATAAACAATTTTATTATACGGTTACATTGTTGTTATTCTATAATAAAACATCCTGTATGTGAATATAATGTCAATATTTAAAAGTTTGGAGGTTCACAGTTCAATTCTCGTTTAGATCAATTAGCTTTTATAGCATTATTCACTAAAGTAGTCACTGTTTTGCCAACTATCATTACGAAGTTAATATTAAAAGAATGTATTCTGTGTTAATTAATTTAAAAAAAATAGTCTTTCATTAATGTAAAGGGTTCAACCAAAGTTCACCATTCAGTGAAATACCGCTGCGTACTTTTGCGAAGTTAATTTTCAGTAATTCTATATTACCTATATTAATATTTCTAGTTAACTGTATTTAATGGTAGAGAGCAAACAAACATTTACAAATACATACATATATGTATATATACATATATTTAATCCAAACTTTGTAGTGTCACAATATTTCGTAAAATTAAAATTACTGACAAGATATTTCCCATGATCTTAGTACAATTTGATTTACTTTTTGATTGATTTTAAGCTAATATTATCCTTATGAAGAAAAACAGGCATTACATATTCAATGACGCTGGAACATAAACGTTTCGCGATGTTCTATGGGACATTATTTAAATAACGCCCCCCCATAAAAGGTTATGCGCGCCAAATTTTCATATGGTGACCATCATGTTATGGAAAATTTTGAATGTTTAATAAAATATTTAAAATAAAAATGTTTGAATTTCTTACTTCCAAGGCAATAATAATTTATATGTACTAATTTTATTTCTTTGAACATGTTACTAATACAAGGTATAATCATTATAATTAATAATAGTAATAAAAATGCGAATCTGTACGAGTAATTGTTATTTTATTCTTTGTTTTTTGCTTAAAGATTGTAAATATCGGAGAGTAAAATAGACTAATTCTTATTTATGTCTGAATAAAATGCTTAAATAAACAGAAAGACAACATTCGAAAATTACAAATTAAATATATATTTTTTAATTATAAACATTCATATACATTATATGTATATATAACGAGTACTTTTATATATTAAATAAAAGTACTCGTATTGATAGTTTTAAGCCCCTTTAAAATACATAGAAAAAAGCATAAAGGTAAGCAGTTTATTTTTTTGCACTTATTATGTTTTCTTATCTATATTTTTGTCATATAATATTCTAATTTTATGTACAAATATGTGTACCCTAGTCTATTCAGTATGCCCGCGCACGCGCACCCCTAAAACGTCGCGTCCGCTCTACGTATGGTAGTCATTGTGTGCCTGAAGGACGATTTTCATTAATAAGCACGGATTCCATGCTGATTCGTCAATAGTTTCATATTAAAGGGGTCTTATGATTTTTGTTATATATTAAGTTACTAGCGACTCATCCTCGTTTCGCTCGTCGTCCCTAGGGACGAGGATGAGTCCCATACTAACCATTAAAACGCACCTAGGTGCGTTTTAATGGTTAGTATGAGATAGATAGACTATTATATACTCGTATGTATATAAATTCGTATGTTTTTCCGAGTAAATGAGATAATAATCTCTCAAGCGGTAGCCTATGTCACTTTTCAGCCCTCCAACGATCTCCACAAAAAAAACACGCCAATCCGTCACTTTGTTTCAAAAACAAACTTTTACATTTATAATGTTAAGTATGAATTTTAATATATATAAATATTGTCTGAAATTGAAATTCATCGGCCATACTATCGGCTGATAGAAAAGCTGATACGGTATTAGCAGCAGCCTCGGAATTGAGAAATATTTTCATATCAGAGAAATAATAAGAATCATATAAAATGAAAATTGCTATACATGTATCTCTTGAAAATTACTTGAAAAAAACTCATTTGAAAATTATCCGTTCATTTGAAAAATAAAAGACCTTATTAGTAATAATAATAATGCTTAAAATATTTCGTCCAAGTAAATGTCAGAGATGAGACCTGGGTGTGAACCTGCTTTACTTGGTTCCAAGAAATCGCGTTACTACTGAGCTAGTACTGCTTCAATGGCCCTATAAGGATTATTTTTAAATTTTATATAATACTAATAATAATATTTTATACGGAAATTCTTTGTTATTCCATCTTAAATACCGCACAACTATCTTCAACGGCATCCACTAGACTAGTACTTGTTAAAAACGAGAGATAAAGGCGAAAATCAATGCATTTCATGCCAATAGCGTGTGTCAATCACGCGGACTCGCTCGTAATCAGGAGCCGATCACAGCCTTAATAAGGGCGAGGTGAAAAAAGCTAAAATTATGAGATGGGCCGATCGTGTTACGCGTTACAACAAAAACTCTGCTCCGTACGTCCAGTTGTAAGGATCGACTTGTGGAAATCGTGTGTTTACAGCTCACGATATTATGTGGATATCTAGAAAATCATATTTATGTTGTTTTACGAGTTTTGAAATGTATAAAAGTTCCTGTTACTTTTGCTGCTAATACGTTGGAAATAACACCTCAATGAAAAATTTTCGTAATACACAATTTGAATCAAGTAACCAACAAAAAAGTGACGTAGACAAAAATTATTTAGAATATAGAAGAAAAATATTTTTTTTTTTCAATATTTGTTATTTATAAATATCGTATAGCAATCGTGTCGCTTATTGTAAAAGATCTCGTCAGTTGTAAGATAGGTAACAGTCTCGAGTCGCAGCATACAGGGCGTAGCTCAGTCTCCCCCGATAAATAGTAATTGCACACTAGGTGATTTTATTAATAAATATAATATGCTAGCACAATCTTTTAAATCATTTTTATTTCAATATCTTTAGAAAAGAAATGAATTTACCTGCAGTCGATATCAACGATAGAAAATTAAAATGTACATGATATAACCCTTTTTTTTTTTTTTTTTTTTTTTTTTTTTTTTTTTTTTTTTTTTTTTTTTTTTAACGTTGGGAAATGCATTTACGCACGAAGTGTGGGACTCACCGGCGAAGCCAGTACTACCCACTAAAACCCAACAAAGCCTTCCCCCGTCTTAATGGGGCGTCGCAGGATCGCTTACGCATTCAACTACGACGCCCCGACGGCAGGTCTGCCGAAGCAGACCACAACAACCATGGGGTTGCTCCACGGTCCACTCTGCTATCAGAGAAGTACCAGGAGCAACCCGCATGGTACACCGCCCTCCGAAGAAGGCCGCCTTCCACCGCCCACCGAAGCGGGCCACCTCCCTGTGCGTTTCTTGGCTTCGCGAGTTCACTACTGAGCCCCCCCACCACGACAAGGTGAACGCACGTCGGGGGGGACATGATATAACCCTGGGATATCTCATTTCAATACATTTTTTGCTTTCTATTAGCAATCTAGATCAAGATATTGTCGTCAATTTTATCAATTTTATAAACATCTATCGCTGCTTAAGTTTTCTCTTAGAAAATTAAGACACAGTATAAATATTTATAGAGGAAAACAAAAACACTTACTCTTTTATTGTATACTAGCATGGCCCGCGGCTCCGCCCGCGTTCAGATGACCAAAAAGCAAGCAGAAATGAGATATTTTTCCAGGGGAATAAAATATCCTATATGTTGACCCGGATAACCAGCTATCACCATACCAAATTTCATTAAAATCCCTCCAGTGGTTTTTCTGTGATGCGGTAACAGACAGACAGACAAAAATTCTAAAACCTATAGATTCGGCCTCTGTATTGATAATAATGTTTATTTCAATTAGATTTTCCAAAAAATATTTAATGTACAGATTCGGCTTAGTTACAGTTTTATTATATATAGATGAACCTTTTTTGTCAAAGACAACATGATATGCTGTTCAAAGCCAGCGATACGTGTAAACGTTATGTGTTCAGTATATATTATTAAAATCGTTATCGCTAATCGTTACTACGATAAATTATGATATTTTTTTGTATTACTTTGTTTTGTGTATTAATTCTAATCCTAAATTTTATTTTTTGTTTTATTGTATTGACTATTTAAATATTATTATCTAATTATTCTTATTATAAGTCTGATGTATGTATGTTGTAATTTTTTATATTTCAATTGTCATATTTATTATTTTATAATTTAATTTCAATTTTATCTATTACCATATTATTTTTTAAATTAAACTTGCATCTTGTAATTAAATGTTATTGACGTGATTTAAACAAAAAGCACGTTGTGATAATCTATAATTAAAAGAATATTTATGAAATTGTTAGCACATGAATATCATATCGTTTTTAATGTATCTTTTGTTGGTTGTCCTTTAATAAATAAATAAAATATTATTTTGCTTTTTTACAGTATTTTGAATCCCAAATACAGTACAGAATAATTTTGCATCTCTCTCAAACAAAAGTGTGACTTCATTCTTTATCACGAAAAAAAATCCTTTTGTTGCCATCCATAGTTTTTTTAGAGCTTATTTAATATTACACAAAAAAAAATAGAAAAGATGACAGATACTTCGATGTCTTCGAGCCACAGTGGACATGGCTTTTTCGAGAGGTGATGTACGCAGAGGTCCTCTGTAATACATTACTAACAATCTGTTTTAATTTCAATTCAAGCTTTAACATCCCACGTCTCTTTTAGATATGTGAGTGATAATATCAAAAAATATTTGTAAGTTGTATTTAATATATTTGTCTCATCCAGCTATGAGAAAACCAGTAGGTAGGTGTACTGTGTATCTACACGTGACTTGAAACTTTAGCGAAAGGTCCCACATATCCCAGTCTGCTTATTAAATAACAAAACAAATTTTCCCTAAAGAAAAATGCGTCAGTGTGTTACGTTCCACGCACGTAGCTTATGATATTCAGAGTACGCATACAGTACAAAAACTGGCTTAACCATTTTAGCTGCGCGCGCGCACCGCCGTTATTACGAGAAGCCTTATGTTAATTACAATTATATATACCTGGACAAACAAAAACCGATATCCTATACAATTTTAATGCATTCGTAGGAATTTACGGCAGATTCCATCGGGGACAATTTGAAAAAAAAAACATGTGTCGAAGCGTGGATCGAATTTTGATATCTAGTTTGTTGTTATATGGGCGGAGTCTATGAACACACCTCTTGTATATATTGTTGTAAAAAGACATATTCCCAATACAAGTATTCAATAATGTTGAATTATCTAGTAAATTGTAATACAATTCCGATGCTTCAATGTCATTCTTAAAACTAAAATCGATAAATGTTAATTGATGGTACTTATATAGCTCTAATTAGGTTTTTATCATTGTCATAAAACATTATAAAAATATCAATAAATATAAACTGTATAGTGAATGTGCATTTGCTGGGACAAAATGATTTTGTTAAATAAGTAAAGGTTGTTTTTGATGAATCTTAGTTGTTTTAAATAAAACTTTTCGGATTTTTCGCGCATTTAGTTTGATTCTTAATTCTCGACCATTTAGATGCTTTACAGAAATCATGCTAAAGACTCTCCGGAAACCAAAAATCAAAATAAATCCGCTAAAAAACCGAAAAGATAATAAAACTTTATTTAAAATGTCAAATATTCGTGTAAATCTAAAAAAATATATCAATCTTATTTGTTTTCAATGTCAAAATATTTACCGACTATATTTTAATGTACTTACAAATGATTGTAATTCAAATACTTAAAATATAATTTTGGCGACACGACAACATACTCGTACAATGTATAGCATTAACAACAACAACAATTATAAATATAAATTAATTCAAAATTAAATATCATGAATACCAATACAGTTTTTTATAAAAATTTCAAAAATTAGATTGTTCCGATAAATTGTCGAGTATTCGTAGTGGATACCTTCACGACGTACCCTTGGAAGGACGTGATAAAAACACGCGAGCCAAGAATCGTGCATACGCGATATTTGACTGCTATCCAATAATTGCTGCGGCCACCACTAACGAATTTTTCTTCGTAGGGGGTAACTTTTCATGTAAGGGATAGGAGATGTTAAAAGAATGATTACGGTAAATAAGATTGTAATTGTTTTTTATTTATATAATACTAGCGGTTCACCCTTGTTTCGCTCGGGTTCGTTCCTAGGTACGTTTTAACGGCTAGTATGGAAAGGATAGACTATATATATATATATATATATATATATATATATATATATATATATATATATATATATATATATATATATACACACATAGGTATGATGAGTTGTTGTGGGTTGTATTATAACGTATTTTGCCGTAAGAATGAGATAATCTCCCGCTGTAAAAAGTAGCCTATGTAACTCTAGCTCTGAAACTATCTCCACACAAAAAATCATGCTAATCCGTTACTCTGTTTTGATGTGAAAGAAGAACAAACAAACACACTTTCACATTTATAATATTAGCTTTATATTGATTTTATCAAAAATAGTTGAATATTTAACTGAAATAGACTCAACTCTGATTTTTCAATAATCGCATAAAAGTTTCGCATGGACTAAATTATCTCGTAATTAAAGGCTTATAATAATGTTGATGATTCTGTGACATAACGATTGAGTTTGTGACTTTATTCAATTTTAGTCAATTTTTACTTCATGTTTTTCTTTTGTTATTTACAAAAGTTATTAGCATTTTGTTTCTATGGTATTTCTGAGCTATGAATTACATTTTTCTGATGGTTGAAACATAATTGTCCTAAATCAAATATGTGGGGTGACGTTACATATTCTTATTCTAATTATACAATTTTTTATTTTACAAAAATGTACGCTATAATTTTTTTATAAATATGTATTTATTTGTCTGTGTGTTGTCAATTATATAAATCATGTATTAATACTTAATATATAATGAAAAAAATATTCATGCTAAAGTTTAACTTTAGTACCTATTTGTAAACTCCTTCAGTTTAGAAAGGAAAATGCAGAGCTTATGGATAAAAATCGTTTTGAGATGACGCCAGAGTTCTACTTCAAAGGCAGACGCTTCGTTTCTTGTAAAAAAGAAATGGTAAAAACAAAATCCTCTTGTTTTACCGGAATATTTGAGATTTTATTTGGTTTTTAAAAATCATTCTTACTTTGCAAAATCTATACATAAAATAAAATTGTAACTAAACCGAATCTGTACATTAGATATTTTTTAGAAAATCTTATTTAAATTAACGTTATTATCGATACAGAGGCCGAATCTATGGTTTTTAGAATTTTTGTCTGTCTGTCTGTTACCGCATCACAGAAAAATCACTGGAGGGATTTTGATAAAGTTTGGTATGATGATAGCTGGTTATCCGGGTCAACATATAGGATACTTTTTAGGTACCGCGGGAAAGTATCTCATTTCTGAGAAAAAATACAAAAAACTGCAATGTAGGAGTATTCTAGTATGTAAAACCTAAGAATTTGGTTCTGAAGGCGGGCGGAGTCGCGGGCAACGCTAGTGCTTTATAAATATGCTAGTTTGTTACGAGTAGATTTTATTATATATTTTTTATCGCAAATTTCTTCTTTGAGCCTTTTGATAAGACTAATTTTCTGTAATCTTCTTGTATTTTTTTTTGTTTTATGACACAACTTTCAATCTTATTATTTGCCCGCGACTCCGTTTGCATGTAACTACAATTAAAATAGTCTACACCAGAAAGACTGGATCAAATTTTCCAGTAAATGGTTCCATTAAAATCGATTAAGCTTTTTTATATGATCTATCGTTAGAATACATTTTCTATTCCCAGATGAAAGTAACATAGGTTACTCTAACTATAAATTTTTTGTTCGGATACTTTTATTGAGTGCTGAGAAATGTTATTTTAGGTACTTCACCAGGGCTTCAGTGACATAAGAGTGTGTCACTACTGTTAAATATATTACAGGCATTTATAATAAACGCTGTATCCAGCCCTTTTTAACGTCCCACTGCTGGGCACGGGCCTCCCTTCGATACGAGGGGGATTATGCCATAGTCAATCACGCTAGTCAAGGGCGGGTTGGCGGATTTCACACGTCTTTCGAAAACTTGCTAGGTTTTCTCAGACATGCAGGTTTCCTCACGATGTTTTCCTTCACCATAATATAAGTGGTAATTATATTGGAAATGATTAACACATGAAAATGTTGGTGCGAGACCCGGTTTCGAGCCCGCTTCACTCGGTTTCCTAAGCGAGCGCGTCACCACTGGGCTAACTAGCAAACAATAATAAGAAATAAATAATCCAAATTGAACTATTGTTAGTGTTTTAAAAAGCACTAAAAGAAACTTTAAACGATAATAAAATGAAAATTCATGCTTTAATTTTAAAAAGCGGTAATAAAAATCGTTTTAAAACCTAGCATAGTTAATGAAGGATAAATTCGTGATAGCTTAATGTTCTGTAACTATATGACGGAGCCTTGCAGTTTTTTCTGAAGTAGCACTTAATTGGCCGACTTTAAAAAAGTACTCAATTCACTTGAAGATTTCTTTTGCCAACTGTAAACGGATTTCCATGTGTTCTGTAAAAAATAGATTCTGTGCTCATTTTAAGGAAAAAAACCACGCTTATAGATAGAATATTTACTTTAAAAGTGATTTTGAACTTATTTTTTGTTGAAAAGGAATTATTGGATATTGCAGTTAGAGTTCTTACTAAAACAATAAACTTAAGTTTATAGTATTTAAAATTAGTTTAGTTGTGTTATTTTTGTTGCCAAAATATTTATTTGAAATATAAAAATAGATTTATACAATTCAATTCAATTTTCTTATTAAATACTTCAAAGCTTGCAGAAATAATGAATTTAACGTAACAATATTTAATTGGTTTTAATTAGTCCAATACTATGATATTTTAAATAGATACATATAATATCTTGTAGGTCAAAGCAAAATTTAAATTTTACTGCCAAAATGTCTTTATAAATAAACCACTATATAAAAAACACATTTACATATTGAAGAATAAGTAGTTTTATATTAAATCCCTACACGTTTAATCTAAAAAAAAGGACGTAGATAAAGGAAGTTCAATATCATTTCCTTTTACATACTTTTTTTGTAAAGATCTAACCGACTTTAATGACACACATATCTGTGAGAATTTTCTACCTTCCTTAAAACAACAAGATCTTAAAGTGTCAGTGGGTTAGAACTAAGTGCTTGCCCTATACGGGACTCATAGTGTTACTTTTGTCACGCATCCGCCGCGCGTTGACGTTTTAGGCCTAACGGAAGGAACCTATAACGGTTGCAGTATAACTTATTTGTAATGATTTGATTGGTTTATGTTATATTTGTTACAATAAAAATTGTCATGTTTGATGGACTGTTGGTTTTAAAGTGGATTTTGAAGATTAAATTAAAAAATATATCTTTAAAAGGTATATATAACTTTAAATTCATTTGGGGAATTAGTCCAATATTAGGGATATGCCTTAAGGTTTAGTCTATCACTAATAAAAATCGGTCAAGTGCGAGTCGGACTTGACGAAGGGTTCCGTACCATAATCGATGATTTTTGAAATTAGCCACGTTGGTTTTTTATTATATTGTTGTTGTAGCGGCAATGGAAATACATAGGTACTCCGTGAAAATGTTAACTCTCTACCTATTACGGCTTATGAGATGCAGCCCTCTGACAGACGGACGGAAGTGGAGGCTTAGTAATAGAGTTTCGTTGGCACCATTCGGGTACGGAACTATTCGGGTACAAAATGAATTATAAAAGTCAATCCACTATTGGCGAAGTTCGCATAACATACAATAGAAAGCACCTTCTTTTTGAAATTGAACAAAATTTATTAAAAATTAGTCACTTTTTTTATCTAAGTGTATTTTATTCGTTTACATTTCACCAAATCAATACATTTGGTTTTTATTTTACTGGATTTGTCAAACTAATCAAACCATTCTGCTACTTATTTTTTTTTATTAGTCATAATTATCTTAAACACACAAATATGAAAATAATGCTGTCTAACAAACAATCGAAGCTTGGTTCTTCAAAATAAAGTTATATATCAATTTTTAAGTCTAACTTGGACAGTTCAAAATAGCACCTTGTCATTTAAACGGTACAAGATCTTCAGACGGTGACGGTTTGCTCGAGAAACAATCGCGATTAAGATATATATCCGCCTATAAATGGAAAATATAATTAAATATCAATCATACTCACGGTCCGACGTGTGAGACTTATTCTTGCCACCTGTTATTCTGTTAGTTTGTCTTTCTTCATAAATCAGAGTATTTGTGTTATTATTGAAGGAGTTTTAATAGTAATGTTATATTTGATAAGTACTAGTTGTTAGAGTTGTTATTTTATTTATATTTTAACTGAAATAGTTTGACTAAAATGTCGCATAGTATCTAGTGTATAGGCGAACGAGCTTCGCTCAGCGTTTTTTGGAAAATATATAAAAAATGACATCTATAGATAAAATTAAAAAGCAAAATTTTAGCTAAATACAAAATTTGATTCAAATCGTTAGAGCCCGTTTTCGAGATATACAACATAAATTTATATATGTATATTATACAAGAATTGTTATAATATATATATATATATATATATATATATATATATATATATATATATATATATATATATATATATATATATATATATATATATATATATATATATATTAATCAGATATTGTTTATTTATTATTCAAATAAACAATATCTGATTTTCAAATTCAAATTGCGTGGTTAAATCACAGATATAATATTATACTAGTAGTTAAATGTAAGCATTTTGGTCACGTTCATAGCTGTATGACGGACTTGTTAGAATGTCTACAGATGTTATTTTAACTAATATAATATATTCACATATGTATATGCCTGGATTTGTTTAACAGACCAATGGTTGCGGATTCAAGTCCCACTCTGGAAAAAATATTTGGGTCACTATTTATATAAAATAGTATGGAACTGTGAGGTGGCATTAAGTTAAAATTTGTTCACAATAAAAATATTGTTATACTAAAAAAAAGTAGCCATGAGGACTGCCGACGGAAGTGAAAACTTAAAACTATAAACAAACAGTTGTTATTTTTGGATATTCAAATCAATTGTTTGATCTTAAATTAAAATTTGTAAATTAAAACTTTACATTCATCTGGTTTTGACATCTCTTGGCACTCTGAGTGTTAGCGTTAACACGTCACGTGACCATGTCTATGACGACTTACATGAATTTACTCCCCATCCAAACCTGCCTATAGAAGTTTTCACTTCAAAAATATGAAATTGAAATAATTCTATCAAACACATCGTACAATTAATATAATATATTTAATACTAAGGTTCCCACATCAATTACGTACATAATATATTTGAGCTTTAATATCTAATTAAAAAGCTTTTGTTTGACAGCAATAAATGATATAATAGAATATAACAAGAAAAGAGGTCGCAATGCGTTTCAAATATCAATTTTGACGTTTCGCACTTCCGTCAAGACGACAATTGTTATGCAATTGGCGCGAAAGTAACTGTACACGTCCTTCCTGTGCCACCGGAAATGAAAATAAATAAATGGTGTATAGAAAATTAACTCTGACCACGTAACCGACACACGGGGTCAGAATATGAACTGTGATTGACATTGAAATATATTAATAATGTATACAGACGATGTTGCAAAGGGTTATGTGTTAGGGTAATGTTTGAAGCTTTTTGGCTGATGAAAAATTATATACATACATGTACATGATCGACCAATTGTGCACTATAATTTTATATAAATAAACATACGTATATTTGTACTCTGTGTTCCTAAACTCTTGATCCGATTGTGATAAAACTCTGGTGAGTTATTTTAAATACACCTACCAAGATTCCTGGCGCAAAAAAAAAACTATGTATGCGTGTAACCTTTAGGCGCTTTTGAAGTAAGACTTCTTTGGCAAATATCGCCATTAAATTAAAACAAATCAATAATTAAATAAGGCGTGTTAGGTATATTATAATTATATGTTTATTTTTATAAAATAATATTTTTATGATATATGGAAAGAATATACGAGTATATTTATCAGACAACAACAACGGTTACCATGGCAACAATTAATCATAATAGCGTGTAATGTATTCTACTCAATCCCTCACCAGCTTAATCTATACATATAATAAAATTGTAACTAAGTCGAATCTGTACATTAAATATATTTTGAAAAATCTAATTGATATAGACATTATTACCGATACAGAGTCCGAATCTATAGTTTTTAGAATTTTTGTCTGTCTGTCTGTTACCGCATCACGAGAAAACCACTGGACAGGTTTTGATAAAATTTGGTATGATGATAGCTGGTCATCCGGGTCAACATATAGGATACTTTTTACTGCGGGAAAATATCTCATTTCTGAGGAAAAAATACAAAAATTGCAATGTAAGAATATACTAATATGTAAAACCTAAGAATTTGGTTTTTGGTCATCTGAACGCGGGCGGAGCCGCGGGCAATGCTAGTCCTATATATTTACGTATTTGTCACTTTCTTATGGTGTATTTTCATTTCATCGAGTTTCAAATCACAACGATTCTAAAGAAGTTTCACTTTAAAAAAGAATGTTTCTTTGGACGTTTGTCTTTTATGCGTTCCTAAACCATTCAAGCGGGATCACGGACCATTCGAGGGGCGCACCTGAGCGAAGCGAGGGTAAATCGCTAGTATACATAATAAATATAAACATCAGACATTGTGATTTTTTTTATTTTAGTTTATTAAGTGTTTTAAGGCAATCATTGTCATAAAATTTACGCAGAAAATGATTAAATACCTGAGTAATTTAACTTTTGTAAGCTCATTTTAGTTCGGTATTCGATTCTATACCGGGCTATACGTTGCTATGCTCTGTCTGTTTAAATAAATTAAATGATCTAGAGAATACTTTCTTAGATTTCAATTAGTGAACCAATTTTCAACGCAATCGTTTTAAATCGTGTAGAATTTTATACCATCATTATATATAGTGGTACGTTACACCAAAATGACACTTATATATCATCATTCCCCATACAAATTTTAATTCTCATTTTCACCTTCTTAAGGGATAATTTCTCGGATAAAAACTATCCTATGTCCTTTGCAGGGTCTCAAACTATCTTCTAACCAAATTTCATCTAAATCAGTCCAGTAGTTGCGGAGCTTATTCGGTGCAAGCAAACAAACAAAAAAAAATCCTCTTTATAATATTAGTATAGATATTTAAATAGAAGAACTGATTTAAAGTTTTGTATAAACATTAAACAAACGTTCATATTTTTATTTATAAAGATAGTTTATGTCCACGTTTCAAACTATAACATGAAAGAACAATATTATGACGAACCAAAATACAATTTTATGACCTATTCACACTTTAGTCTACATAGTTGCTGCATTTGCCAAAGCTTATATTAAATTTTAGACCACATTAAATTATTATAAATAGTTCAGTGTTGGGTATAACTTAGGACAGTGTTTCATTTTACACGGTATGTTTAAATAAAGTCAAAATTTTCGATCACAGTTTGTAATATAAATTTCGTTGCATTTTAGGCGATTTTTTGGACTAGTTATATACTACAAATAAAATACGGTGTTTCTATAAGATCACTTAACCTTTACTTTATTATTATTTCATACTTCTAAATTTCCTGAATCTATTTTGATAACATTGAATGATTTTAACAAACGTCAATTTAGAAAACGTCGATATTATCATTCTTTAAAATGCTCATTAGCTATGAAATGCAAACATAGACCAGTATAAAATATTAAAATGGAATAGAGATTTTACTTTCAGGAGTAGATTATTAACTATCTTGATACCTTTATATTAAAAAAAAGAATAATAAAAATCAATTCTGAGTTGCCAAAGACGTGTAACATTCACAAACATTACACTCGATCTGTTAACGCAACTATAAGCCATAAAAAAAGTACCTCTTTCCTTTAGGGTTCAGTCAAAAACGTCAAACATATAATAGGTACTGTTCTAAACAAGTTTATATCAAAAGAAAGCATCGTCTTGTAAAACAGACAATTTTCGTCTTCATCATAATATAAGTAGCCAGTAAAAGCTATGTAATTATAATACTTTCTTAAAAAACTTGATGTAAAGCATTCGAAACGTCGGGAACCAGAAATCAGAATAAATCCGCGAAAAAATCCGAAAAGATTTATTTTTAGCTACTAGTATTGCCCGCGGCCCCGCTTGCGTTAAGATGACAAAAAACCAAATTCCTAGGTTTAACATATTAGTATACTCGTACATTTCAGTTTTTGTATTTTTTCTCAGAAATGAGATATTTTACCGCGGTAAAAAGTATCCTATATGTTGAACCGGATAACCAGCTACCACCAAACCAAATTTCATCAAAATCCCTCCACAGACAGACAGACAGACAGACAAACAAAAATTCTAAAAACTATAGATTCGGCCTCTGTATTGATAATAATGTCTATTTCAATAAGATTTTCCAAAAAAAATCTAATGTACAGATTCGGCTTAGTTACAATTTTATTATATGTATAGATTTAACCGATTTTAGTTTATGTCACAAACCATTCACCCCGCATAACCAAATAACCCAATAAACTAAAAACAAACATACTTTAACATGAAAAACTATGGACAATGGATTAAAATACATCGCTCCTCAACAAATATGGGTGTACCACACATTATCATACTGACGTTAAAAAAACTCGTAAAAGGGAAACCATGCCATTTGCGAGTATTATGTAACATAACGGGATTGCTTCCTTACGAAGCATAACCAAAAAAGAATATATCAGTACTAAAAAGACTCTTTAGCGTACCCACTTAAGGTGTGTACGTAGGTTCTCTAAATAAGTCATTGTAATTTTATGGATAGGGTCCAAAATTATGGACCTATAGTGCCTGTAAGGAGATGCACGTGGTGTCTGGCTTCACGGGTTTCCTCTCGATCAATGAAAGTGAACTCAGATCTTATATGCTGTGAATCTAGCTGGTAATACTGTTAAAGTGTTGGACGAATGATGATATTCGTGATTTAAATGGTATTTGGAGTGAATGTTTGATTTTTCGTGCTTATTCTATTTTTTGGTGTCTTCCTGTGAGAGAGAGATACTTTTCCAGGGTACAAAATACCTTATAGTCAAGCCCTTCAATTATCTTCGTATACAGAGTGATATTAACTCATCGATTCGTTTCGGCGTGAAAGAAGAACAAACACAAATAAACACACAGATTTGTAACATTACTAAGGTAAGGTCAAAGCTTTAGTAGCCCAGTGGTAGCATGCTCGCTTGGGAATTCAAGTGAAGCGGGTTCACATCTCGAATCTCGCACCTCTGATATTTTCATGTACGAATCATTTCCAACATGATTACCAGTTGTTTTACGGTGATGGAAAACGCCTTGAAGAAACCTTTATGTCTGAGAGAACCTAGCAAGTTTTCGAAAGACATGTGAAGTCCGCCAACCCGCACGTGGTCAGTGTGGTGGACTATGGCCTGATCCCCCTCGTATTGAAGGGAGGCCCGTGCCCAGCAGTGGGACGTTAAAAAATTTGCATTGTAACGTTTGGTATAATTATTTTCTCTTTTTCATAACTATAATTTTAGTTACCAGAATATCGAAATCGACTACAAAACGTGAGCTTCGCAAGAGAGTAAGATTAACTTTTGTTCAATTAAGGCTCATTACATAGTACACAATACTGAGTACATTTTAATACTGTTAAATTATTATAATATTTGGAGACACCTTTGGCTCAGTTTGTAGTGTTGTGCCAGCGGTCGCGGGTTCGAGTCCCGCAGTTATGGGTGTTTTTATTTACAATATTTATGTGTTTAAAGTTATATACGAGTATGTGTAGTGTATCAATATATATATATATATATATATATATATATATATATATATATATATATATATATATATATATATATATATATATATATATATACAGCATGAAAATCGGGGCAGTAGTTTTTGAGTTTATCGCAAACAGACACACAGACGCGGCGGAGGACTTTATTTTATAATATGTAGTGATTTATATTCTACTAGCGGCTCACCCTCGCCTCGCTCGGGTTCGCCTCTAGATGAACACTAATAGAGATCTATTAGTTTCCATGGGAACCGTTCATTTTTCCGGGATGAAAAGTAACCTGTTGTTTGACCGGCAATATAAGGTATAAGAATGTTAAATTTTACTAAAATAGGTGCATAAGTTATTGTGTACTAAGCTGTATAAGATACTAAAGTTTTTAACTATCCCATGGGATCTCTTTAATTTTCTGGGATAAAAAGTATTTAAGATGTTGCCCGGGGATATAAGGTACCACCATGCAAAATTTCATTTAAATCGGTCTAATAGATTCGGAGATTAGCCCGTACAAACAGACAAACAGACAGAGAAACAAAAAATTGAAAAAAATCTTTATTTGTTCTATTTGTCTTCTTACATCCCCCTGAGTCGGATTTTAGCATTTTTTTGCTATGTACACACATTCGACCTCTACTTTTTTTATTATAGTAATATAGATATATAGATTACAAAATATAAACTTCATAAATACAATAGACAAAGACGGAAAAAGTAACTAGTCTAGCAATACATCGTCCTTGTAAAAAGTATCACTTACCATGTCCCCAAGTTCATTTGACCATCAATTCGCGATTCCTTATAGGGTTTATTTGCTTTTTAACTTCATATATCTGTATTTGGTATATGGTTTTGGTGTTAATATTCTAATTGCGTTACGTCTGTAAGATAACTTATCCCAGTGACAAAACTGTTTATTATTAAAATTATAATGTTATTGTACGTAATTTTGTTGTGCTAATTGCCATGTTAATATTATGATTAGATGCTCTACATGTCCTTTGGGTGTCTGTTTCCATATAAAGCTTTCAAGGATTTTTCTAAGTAAAACTTAAAGCTAAGCATAGATTGACTGAAATGAAAATAAGTTTTAAGTTCAAAAAGTTTTAAACAGCCTCAAAATGATAACTTATTCATTGAGGTCATTTCAATGAGCCTAAACACGATATCTCTACAGTATTTAAGTATGTATTCAGCCCTTTTTAAATTCCCACTGCTGGGCACGGGCTTTCCTTCAATACGAGGGGGATCAGGTCATAGTCTACCACATTGGCCAAGTGCCGGTTTGTGGACTTCACATGTCTTTTGAAACCTGCTAAGTTTTCCGGGATGCAGGTTTCCTCACGATGCTTTCCTTCACCGTAAGACAAGTTATAATCATGTTAGAAATGATTCGTATATGAAAATATCCGGGATTTGAACTCGCTTTATTCAGTTGCCCAAGCGAGCATGTTACCACTGGGCTGCCACTACATATGTATATTATGTAATAATCCATACTAATATTATAAATGTGAAAGTGTGTTTGTTTGTTTGTACTTCTTTCAGGTCGAAACAGAATGACGGTTTGGCGTGAAATTTTTTTGTGGAGATAGTTGGAGGGCTGGAGAGTGACATAGGCACTTTTTAAAATTCATCCCACAAGGGGATAAAATAGGGCATGAAAGTTTGTATGAAACGTACCTTTTTAGAGTTTTTTTGTAGTTTTAGCACGAGCGAAGCCGCGGGTTCTGCTAGTATCATTATAAATATGAAAATATTTTTATTTGGTTTGAAACGTGATGACTTAGGTAGTTTTTAACACCTTCTGATAGCATAGTGGACTGTGGCAGCAACCTCTGGTCGTGAGCTGCCGTCGGGTTGTCGTGGTGAGTGGTATGTGATGGGATCCTGTCACGCCCCATAAAGATTGATGTACTGTGGAAAGCTCAGTTGGATTTAATGGATGATATAGGCTTTTCCCCCCAGTGTATCTCCATATACATACAGGTGGTATGCGTGAATGGTACATTTGGTTATTGGTGTACACCAACAAGTCGTATGTTTCTTAATGTTATAAAAAAAGGAAAAAAGTCACTAGTGCTTTATAAAAGTCCCTTCAATACGTATATATTGGCACCTCAAAAATTATAGGATATAACATGTGCGTAGGCCGTGGCGTACCACGCTTTTCTTTAAAAGGCAATTTTTAGGGCGATTGGTTTGGAAACGCAAACACCAGGTCGTTGGCCGATTAACGGTTCTATATAGGATAATGGCGAAATAAAAAAGGCATATTTATTGAAAAATAAATTCGCCTAAAGATATGACTAAGCGATTGGTCGACGTACGAATTATAATATTATTAGAAAATTTTGCTGGTTTTTATGTTAAATGTATTACAGATATTGGAAAAGCTAGCTTATCTGGGAACGGACGAATTTTCTTTGTGTATTTTATGACCGATTTCGTAAAGAAAGAGGTATTTTTTCCTCAATTTCAATTTATGTCTTTTATTATATACTTGAAAGATTTTAAATAGATATAGGTAAATAATTATTAGCGAGCGATAGCCTTGTAAATGTTTTTTTTTTGTGAAATTACCGATTTTTTAATAATTATTCTGCTATTCGGAGCGGAGACAATTCCAACAAATCAAAGATCATAAAAATCGGTTCAGCCGTTCTTGAGTTATAAGTGGTGTAACTAACCCGACTTTGTTTTATATATATGTATGTATAGACTAGCATTCACCCTCGCTTCGCTCGTGTTCCTCTCTAGGTTATACTTTAAATTGACATAACTTTTTTTATTTTAGAACCAATTGAAATAAAACAAATACTAAATGTTAAGTTAAACTTACCACAATACATTAGTAAAAACCGCACTCGAATCGGTTAAGCCGTTTCTGAGATTAGCGCATACAAACGCACAGACAAACACAAAAAATCTAAAAAATCATTGTAAAATAATTCTATTCGGTTCTATTGCTTTAATGAAGACTCCCAATAATAGTTTTTATCAAATATCTTACATGTACAGACAGCGATTAGTTACAATTTTATTATAAATTTTATATATAGATAAGATATTTTCCCGCAGTAAAAAGTATCATATATGTTGAACCGGGTAACCAGCTATCATCATACCAAATTTTGTCAAAACCTGTCCAGTAGTTTTCTCAGGCAGACAGGCAAAAATTCTAAAAACTATAGATTCGGCCCCTGTATAGATAACTAGCATTGCCTGCGGCTCCGCCCGCGTTCGGATGACCAAAATCCAAATTCTTAGGTTTTACATATTAGTATACTCTTACATTGCAGTTTTTGTATTTTTTTTCAAAAATGAGATACTTTCTCGAAGTAAAAGTTATCCTGTATGTTGACTCGGATAACCAGCTATTACCATACAAAATGTCATTAAAATCCCTCCAGTGGTTTTTCCGTGATGCGGTAACGGACGGACGGACGGACAGACAGACTCGGCTTCTGTATCGATAATGTTTATTTCAATGAGATTTTCCAAAAAATATTTAATGTACAGATTCGGCTTAGTTACAATTTTATTATATGTATAGATAGATTATCTTCAATTTTGTTTATGTCTCTCCTTTTTATTTATACTTATACTATAAAAACCAAATAGCATGTTTAACATGTTGGGACATTAACACACACCACCATCTAGTTCCATGGTAAGCTACGAGGCTTGTGTTATGGATACCAGATAGTTGATACACTACATATATATAATTTTAAATACATACATATTATAAATATAAACACCCATGACTGGCTTACAAACATTCGTGCTCATCACACAAATGAATAGTCCCAGCGGGAGCCCGCGCCCGCTGGCACAGCAACTAGGGTCTCTACAAATTGAGCTAAACGTGTCGTCACTTTGTTTTGTATTTAATAAAATCGCTATTTTAAATATATACATATTATAAATATAAACACCCATGACTGCAGTACACACATTCGTGCTCATAACACAAATGAATGCCCCCAGCGGGACTCGAACCCGCGACCGCTGGCACAGCAATCAGGATTACTAGAAACTGAGCCAAACGTGTTGTTAAATTATGATAATATATTTAAAAATAATATAAAGAGTATAATATATTTAAAAAAGGGCCAAATGAGTTCTTAATCACAAATAAAAAGTATGTATATATTTTGCGCCTACATTATATTAAACCTTTTTATAATACAATAACATATAACTCGCTACGTTTTTGCGAAACAGAGCGTAACTCAAGGGTACCTCCCTATTTTTCACCTTTATAGCTCCTTTCTAGTAAAGAACTAAAATATAAACTTAGTTACATCAGTTGTAATAAACCTTTAGTTGTTGCTTTGAAGCGAATAATTTTCATACCTACTATAATAAAATGGCTGGATGGATTTTAATGAAGTTTAATAAACAATCTACATGTGATGTGGAGACATAAAGGCTACTGTTAGTAATAAAATTGATTGCTGATTGCTATTGACGAGCTTTAGTGTTATCAATAAACTAAATTTGAAAACGTTAATTTTTTATATAGAAAAGTTAATTCTATTTATATATCCTTATCTTCAATTTTCAATAATAATTATGGTCGAATTACGAGCACAGGGCGAAAACTAATATCCATATAAATATTCATACTAATATTATAAACGTGAAAGTGTGTTCGTATTTTCTTTTGTTTGTTTGTTTGTTTGTTTGTTTGTTTGTCCTTCTTTCACGTCAAAACAAAGTGACGGATTGGCATGTTTTTTTTTGTGTGGAGATAGTTGGAGTGCTGGTGAGTGAATAGGCTACTTATTACCGCGGGAGATTAATTATCTGAAGCCCACGGGAAAACACGTTATAAATACAACAGAAAAAATATTTTTGATCAGAATTACTTGAGACATGGTATTAATGCTCTTCAATACAATTAAATAAATACGTATTTTAGTATTTTTCGAAATTCATCTCATAAAGGGGTAAAATAGGGGATGAAAATTTGTATGAAACCTACCTTTTTAGAAATTGTTTTATAGTTTTAGCGCGAGCGAAGCCGCGGGTTCTGCTAGCATAATTATAAATACAAAATACACCATAAATAAAAATCGTAGAATACAAATACATAAAACAACTATTTTTATATACTACGATCGTTAGAGAGATAAAAACCAATTTGGCAATTTCGAACTGAGCATCCCTTATTTAGATTTTCTTGTTTTAGGAAACTAGATCGAAGTAACGGTTTCTTGTGAATGAATCTTAACAGTGTTATTGACTTTTTCGAAAAAGGATCGACTGAGGACAATGTCTTATAATCATAATACTCGTATAACAAAAAAGGGAAGAAACTGTGACTCGATGTTTTGTATGTAAATACGTGTACATGTTGCAAAATAATATCAAAATCTCAAGTTTTAAGCAAAACATGAATATAATACTTTCTTAGATTTACGCGAATATTTGACATTTTGAATAAAACTATCTTTTTGGATTTTGTCGCGGATTTATTTGGATTTTTGATTCCCGAAGTTTCGAATGCTTTACAGCATTCATGGTCACGGGAGAGACTGAGGTGTTACGTCTCGAAGGTATAGTTGTTACAGACAGCCTACCCACAACTATATATATATATATATATATATATATATATATATATATATATATATATATATATATATATATATATATAGTTTTATTCAAAACATGAATATAGTTAAAGTGTATTATTGATTATTATTTTTTCATGATTTTGTCTGTGTAATAAAAGAGATCTTCATATTGGCTTTCCTCTTCCAGGTTAAATTTTCAAAAACTTACGATGAATCTAGCTACTAAAGTTTAAGTTCAAAGCATTTATATTTTTGATTTTTCGTGATTACCAAGTGAGAATTCCCAGATTTTTTTATAATGCCTAAATGTGACATTTATTAAGAAAATTGTGCGTATTTTAAAAGTTCTATCAATTTAGCCTCGCTTCGCTCGGGTTCGTCCCTAGGTTGCTTCCCTATACAAACTTTAAACTATCCTATGTCCTTCCATCACCATCAAATCGATTTGGTAGTTTCAGAGCTTATTCGGTACAAACAAACAAATAAACAAAATAATCTTTCCTCTTTATAATATTAGTATAGATATATATACATATTAAAAGACGCAACGTTTTCATCGGTCTGTATGACTCACACATTTTTTTTTTTTATTTTAGAAATACAGTATTCAAGTTTTGTTATACCGTTGATTTTGATAAGTGGCATTGATTTTGAGCTCTTGTTGGATGAAAAATGTAACGACGAACGAGGTTTGCTAGACTTAGTGAAGGCTTTTTAGACGTGCTATCTCTTGTAAAAAATAACGATGAAGAGTTTTGAAAATAATAAATATTCTTAGATAAGTACCTCTTAATATTAATTACGTACCTTGCTTTGTTTGACTCATTCGCGTCCCTAAGAAACATTTTACAATATTAGTAACAAAAAAACTTTCTACTTCATATATCATCGTCTAAGAAGAACAAGCTAAAAACTGTAATCTATACATATAATAAAATTCTGAATTGAAATTGTACATTAAATATTTTTTTGGAAAATCTTATGGAAATTGTCAATATTATCGATATAGAGGCCGAATCTATAGTTTTTAAAATGTAACTGTCTGTTTGTCTGTCTATCTGTGAACGCATCTCGAGAAAATCACTGGACAGATTTTGATGAAATTTTATACGTTGATAGCTGGTTATTCGGGTCAATATGTAGGATACTATTTACTGCGGGAAAACCCCATCTCTGAGAAACCTATACTGAACGTTAAAACGTAACTACGGACGAACCCGAGCACTAGTGCTTAAATAAATAAATAAAAATAAAGCTATCAGTGACATCTGTTGACCATTTTTAGTACTGAATTAAGAATCGATTGCAAGCCACCTATCGGGATTTGTAGTAATTATAATTTATATGTTTGTACAAAACTATACTAGATGGCGTTAGTATGTATATATCATTAATTATAAAAGAATCCTACTGTATTCTAATTATGATTTTTATACAAATAATGTTTTGCTTTAATATTATTAACTAAGAAAATTCTATGGTAGAAGCTAGGTACACCTATATAAAAATTCAGTGTCGGCGTGTGATTTCAAAGTATCTTATATAAATGATAATAATAAATTGACATGTCTCAACTACGAGTAGTACTAGAGTTAGACTGAACTGACTGAAACGACACTCACTGGCTGGCGAGTTCCAGTCAATGTCACATAGACAATGTCTAACCCCGGATTTTCATAATATAAGTACCACAGTCTGGTATAGAACCCACGATCAATCGGACTACTATTTTAAATGCGAGAGTTTGTGTGTGTTTGTTTGTTTTTTCGTCACACTGAAGTATCTGAACAGATTTGGATGAAATTTAGTAGGTACACAAATGAGCTACAGTCTGGAATGTAGTGACGCACCTGAGTAAAGCAAGAGAGAATAGCTTAATAAAACTGAAATCTTTTTATATACATAAAATAAAACATTATTAAGTTTCTAGTAAATAATATGAGTGAGTAATAAGCTTGCTGGCGGTCATCACTTATAGCACTCGAGTCGATGAAACAGTCAATATTTCTGTGTATCAACAATCAACATATTGTAATTTACATTTTATTACTACCTACCCGTCACCCCTTTGCTGGGTGTATGTAAATATTTATTTTGGTCTTCAGAGACTTTAATGTATAATTAGATTTTTCGCTTATAATTTAAATATTTAAGTTAAATAAAAAAATAAAAAAAGTAAAACGGCTTGTCTTTATTGGCGGGAAAAATATTTATAGAAGTAAATCACAAAAAAAAATATTGCGCCATTATTTTTTAAATTTATTATTTTTTCCATTATTCAATTAATAACTCATAAATAAAAAAAAATAAAAAGCCCCAACGCAAAACAAACAATCGTATCGTAAAACAACAACGTGAAACAAAAAATCTATAAGAAAAAAACGACTTATAAAAAAAAACAAAAATAATTCCCATTTAATAAGTCCCATTTAAAGGCAATCAAAGAAACCAAAGTGTTCATTGTCAAGTGTGTTTTATTTTTTACGAACATCATAGCAATTTGTGTTAAAAATCATTTTAAAAACTTTGCTATGACTAAATTAACAGGCGCTTTTTTAAGGGGTTTTAATGTACAATACAATATAGTAAAGATTATCCCCATGCACACTATTTATAATTACGTTATACGTAACGTAATACGTGATACGTATTAGATACTATTAATATTTGTATGCAACCCTTTTTCCACGTCCAACTGGACGTGGCTCCCTTCAGTACGAGGGGGATCAGGCCATAGTCCACCACGCTGGCCAAAAGCTTATTACTATTAGCGGACTTCATATACCTATCTTTTGAAAACTTGCTAGGTTCTCTCAGACATGCAGGTTTCCTTGCGATGATATCTTTCAAGGTATGACGAGTAGTATTCATGTTGGAAATGATTCGCACATAGATATCAAAGGTGCGAGACCTGGGATTTGAACCCGCTTCACTTGGTATCCAAAACGAGCTCGTTGCCACTGGGTTCCTACTGTCATTCATCCTTATATTTTGTTATTATTAACATTTACTTTAATAATAAAATATTCTGCTATTGTTATTCTTCTATTATTATATTATCATTCTAGTTCTTCTAGAAGAAGATGTATAAAATAATAAAAAAAAATATTATTTTTGTTACATTATTATTTTAAAATTTAATAAATACTTAATATGACTTCCGCTTAAAATAAGACTAGTGCACAAAATAGTGGCGAGGAACAATAATTATAAAAAAAAATCGATGAATAGACGATACGTATCTAACACAACGTACTCAAACCTTTAGGGGGTCGGGTCAGTGGGATGATTATGGTGGCATGCATTATGTAGCGGCAATCAGGTAGCTGTCTCATAGATTGTTGGGGTAGAGTGAAAGAAAGGGGTAGAGACGAATTTAAATATGAACAATAAACATAGCTATTGCCTACTCAATTTATTAGCTGTGTAACTACTTAATAAGTTGGATATAACAGAGCTGACTCGACAGAGACTACTATTATAAAAGCGAATGTCTATATGTTTGTATGTCTGTAACTTTTTCTTACTGGCTGGATGGATTTTGGATGAAATTTAAAATAGAGATAGGTAGATTATATAAATAAATATAAAATTACATGGAATATATGCTACAATTATACAGGGACGAAATCGCGCGAAGTGCGGTTAAGTGGCTAATCTGTATATCTGTATATAAAATATAAATATTATAAATGTGAAAGTTTGTGAGTATGGATGTTTGTTTCTCATTCACGCCAGAACGGCTGAACGTATCTGGATGAAATTTGGCACAGAGATAAATTATAGTTTGGAATAACACACAGACCACTATTTATCCCGGAAAATGTACGGTTCCCGTGGGATGGTTTGATTATATTTTCCTAGAGGCGAACCCGAGCGAAGCGAGAGTGAGCTGCTAGCAAACTCATAAAATCATTTCGCGACTCAGAAAAGTAATTTAAATGATTTAGTTACTAAAATTTCTCTTATTTCATGAATAGCTTGAATAAAAAGTTTATGTTAAAAAGTATTTTCATATTCTATTGAACTCGAAGTTTTTATATAAGTTTAGTAAAGTATTTCTATCCTGAATATCGCTGAGCGTAATGAATCCAAATAGAGTTAGGGCACTGAAGTCGTGGTAGCTAGAATTTTTCTTACAAACTTCAAATATTTTCAAGGAAACTCGTATTACAAATTAGTTTGCAAGGCGCTGTAGGTTTATATATCAAAATAATTGCCAAAACGGTAGTTGTACAGCAAAATAAAAAATAAGTGAATGCAAGAAACTTAATTAAAAGCCAAAAAAAAAAATAAAAAAATATTATACTTTATTATTCTATTATATTTATTAGTCTTAATTAAAATTGACAATTCCAAAAAAAATAATCAAAAATTCATGAAAAGCTCAAAAATAACGACAACTAATAAATAATATAATATTATTTTTAATACTAATTATATTAAATGTCGTAATTTTTTTTTTAAATCTAAGCTTTACCCTGCTCCATCCATTTCATTCTTTATTTGAAATTTTAAAAAAATCGACTCCATAGATTCTTAGTCAGCACGTCACATAGCGAGGGTGTCGGGTGTCGGCTACAGCGACCTGTAATTTCTGTGTAAGCATTGTTAATCCTGAATGTAGTGTAACTGACAGTTGTGATAGTTAGTTGATGTTTTTTTTTTTTAGAAAAGCTTGGCTTAAATAACGTTTGAAAAATCATTAAAATAAAATTATTAAAATATTAACATTTTTAGTTTTAGGCAATTAAAATAAAACAGGAAATTTTAATTATATGTAATGATTATTTTATTCTCCATATCATATATTAGTTTATTGTAGGTTATCGGTAATTTTTATGAAATTCAATTTGTGTTTTAAATATGTAATTAAAAAAGAAGAGGTACAAAAAAAATCATTCATTTAAAAAGGAAAACAAATGTTTATTATTCACATAGTGCAGATGGTGATAAGATAAAGTTTAATTTTGTATCAAATAATGTAATGATTCAATAAATTATATACTCCAATAAAATAAATAATAACACAATTAGGATGCAATTTTTTTTTTGAAAAAAAAAATTCCCTTTCTTTAATTGAAGTTTCACTTCAATTATCAAAACCTTTTGCTTCAACGACACAGCAATAAGCTATGAATGTATGGAAAATAAAACCTATACTAATCGGAAGGATAGTATCGCGGCCGATGCGAGCGGGCGCACACGAGCCCTTGTTCGACCCTCGATAGAGTGCCAAGTGCATAGGATTCTAACGTGAAGTGTCACTGACAAATCGATATATTACCTATCTATGTATTTATTATATGAGTTAAAACTACACTCTATTATTAATTTCTTCTAAATCATTTTCAATATTTACCGATTTTGAGCCATAGGTATTCAAATCTTAATATATGTTTTTGAAGATGTTTTCTACTTCTGTTTTTCTCTACTAATACTTAAATATCACTTACGTCACTACCCGCCATTTAATGCATACTTGTCACTTTGTATCTAGGCAGTATTGGCTTTAAGTGTAGGTGATGCCATTGTTTATATAAATAAAAAAATAGAAAAGATCAAACAATGCCTAATTCCGCATGCAGGAGGCAGATTTCTACTTATATTATATAAATATTTTTAAATACTGTGTATAAAATCAATACTAGTTGGGGTTTTATTGTTATGCATAGATAAAATTTAATTGAATAATTCTTAGTAAAAATATGTCATGTTCTCATGGAAAAGTGCACCTGATCACGTTATATTATTCACGATAGCAAAAATAACATTGAAAAAGCATACGTTTTATAAAACAAGATTTATGAAATGTTCGGCATTTAATGAATTTTATATACGTCGATCAACGCCCAGGGCATTAATTATACTACTATGAGCCTACGACCGTTCATGTTAAATTTTAAATTTAATTTCGATGAATATTTTAACGATTAAAAATTATAAAAGCATCGATACAATCATGTCTGGTATAGGTTATATTGTCGTATGAAGCTAATGTTATTGTTAACCATGCAAATAGGTACTTTATTTAGCACGGGTTATTTCTACATGTTATGTATTTTAGGCATTTAATAATTTATTTCTATGTGGTTTTCCTTATAATTTAAAAATGTAAGACTTTGCTCTAAGCTGTTTTAATTTAAAAACTTTACTGCTTTATTTTATAATTTAATATATTTATAATGGAATTTCCTTTTTTTAGAACAATTTGTATGAATCAAACGGAATATCAGGCTGAATAAATGTATTCCTTCGTCATTCGCTTCAAAAGGCGGTAGCGCAGATTAAAAATTACCGGCGGCAAAAATTACCGCTGAAACGTCGAATGGTGCCATGTTGTAAACAGGGGAAATAAGATAAATTGCCGCCAATATTTCCCGATTAGGCGCGAACGGTGAAATAAAAACTGAGATCGAGCGTAAGATGACAGATTTAACTTTGTTTATGTATTTTTATTGATTGAATGTGATGAATCTTTGGTAAGTCGTTATAATTCAAGCGTAGTACCGATGTTTTTCTTTTTGTACTAAGATTCTCGATTTTTAATATTCTCGACACTTTAATTTTATTTATTAATCATATAAATAACTTCTGACAAATATTTAATAATGTAAACACGCATAAATAGTTTTTACTTTTTACATTTCTGTTTTGATCGTCAGGGACTGTAAAGCGTGAAGTATCTATTTATTGTTGCTTCTCTTAATATTTAAAAATATTGTTTACGGAACACATAACTCTTCTAAATAAGGCACCAAGATAGAAATTTAACTTAGCTTAGATATTCACTTGTTTTTAATATAATTATTTTGTTAAAATAATTTTCAGCATTTGCTATTGTATTTATTTTCAAAGCGTGTAGTCAAATATTGTCCGCCAACCCGCACTTGGCCAGCGTGGTGGATGGCTTGTATCGTATTGAAGGGAGGCTCGTGCCCAGCAGTGGAACGTTAAAAAGGGCTGAATGTATACAATACAGTATATACATAGTCAAATAAATAAATAAAATTGTATTCTTGTTGTAGTGAGCAATTTTCAAATTAGATAACAAATAATAAAATTTAATTTAATTCATATAAGTATAATTAATTAATCTGTACTAGTCATGGAGCATGAAAATTAAATCGATGGCAATGGTTTTTTGGCTATTCTCAAGTTTTGTTCAATATATAGGTATATTAAGTTCTAGCGAAAGCGTTTATAATAAATAGAATTTAATTTTATTTTGTATTGAAAAAAAAATGATAAAACTTATAAGATACACACAAAGCAATGCCATTTACCCAATGACATTATATTTATACTTGGTTTTTGAAATATAAATAAAAGAAAATTTAAGTTTATTGACATTTTAGTTTATCAATAAGTTCTGTTTATGTATAATATTAAATTATCTTCTTTGCGGTAATCGAACCAGTACCTACTTACATCATATATGAACTTATATATTTTAATGACAGCTGAATAAATCCTTCAATACACAAATAAGTAGGTCGTACCAACAAACGACGTCTCACACTCTTTTTAACGCCGTTGACTGGATACCATAGTATGCCATACCTATAAACGGCTTAATTGAATTGGGTCATTTATCGTCTGCAGCTTGAAATGATCTAGTTTATTTCTATTATAGGTATTTGACATAAATTATTATTTTTATTTCTAATCCAGCAGTCATTGTCCTTTTATTTTATTTCTTACTAGCGACTTCGCTTCGCTCGAGTCCGTTAGATAGGTTTTAACGGTTTGTATGGAATAGATGGATACTATATATTTGTATATACGAGTATGTATGTAAAATTGTACATATATACATAGGTATGATGAGTTTTATATCCCATACTTCAGAAATTGACTTTCATCACCGTACATGATTAATACAAACTTTCATTCCCCTTTTCACTCGCTAAAGGATGATTTCCGGGATAAAACCATACCAAATTTCATCTAAATCGATTCAGTGGATTAGTTTATCCATTAAAATTACACATTTTTTTCTTTTTATAATATTAGTAGTATACATAATATAGATAGTACTCAAAAAGTATTAGTTATTTCTAAAGCTAAGTTCCACTTTGGTGTTTTGACCGACTTCATCTATTTATATTTTATATACTCGTATTATATCGTGGGGGTAGTGCTATAAATAAAAAAAATAGTGCTCGTGCGCGACGCGGTTTTATGGCCAGTGCCCTTTTTATTATATATTAGAAACATTGTTTTTTTTTCGCGATTACTTAATTGCTTAAAACTAGCGGTACTTAATAAAAAAATTCGGTAATAAACTTCTTAAATTTTGACATATTCATGTAGGAATAAAAGTTTAATTAAAAAAACTTCTAGAGTTTTTCACAACAAAGAAGCCTTACTTACCTCATAGCAATGTATATTTCGTACATATTCGAACAATAAACAGACAATAGTGTAAACAATATGGGTTGTGGCTCCTCCGGTCACGTGGTTTCTCCAGCGGATGATAACGGTGTTGAAGGGAAAATGATTAATGGAAACGGCACAAATAGCAATGGTGGTAATCACCATAACGACGATTTGCCTACTGTCGTTTTACCTGAAACACCAGCGAAACCTAAACCTCGTAAGTACTATTTTAAACTAATTGCTTTTGCCACTAAAAATATAGAATATAAAAAAATGCATGCAAAAACAGATTAAACCTCCGAATGGAAGACGTTTAAGCTATAAAAGTATACAAATATGTGTACCTATGTATTGTTTCGGCTTTTTATGATTTATACGCTCAAAATTCTTAATTACATCAATCGTCATAGATAATGATCCATATTTACTCGAATATTATAAAAGTCTGAACTTCTTAGAGATCATAATATTTTAAACAGGAAAACACGTTATAATAAAATAAATATATACAAGTTTCGATTTATATGGTTCTTAATTTATATTCTTAAGTAGTAACATATAATTGAGTTTGTTTAACTAGGAAAAAACCTACTAGATATCTCTCTATGTACGAATATACCTATTTAAAAAAAAATTAAAATTATTATGACAGTAAAAAATGCATCTAAAACAACAATGTATCAAACAAATAGGATGTCAGAATAAATAAGATGTAAACCATTTTGAATTGTAGCTATAGCCTACGAAATACCGATCGAAGAGTTTGATGGCAACAAACGGCCTTCCACGCCACCGGCACACTTGCAAAGACTGTTACTGCCGCCGGCCGCAGACATACGCTTACCTGATATAAAGGAAAAACTCGCTGAGGCTGAACAAAGGAGATTGTTGGTAAGGAATTTATAAATAAAATAAGCACTGCCCGCGGCTCCGCCCGCGTTCAGATGACCAAAAACCAAATTCTTAGGTTTTACATATTAGTATACTCTTACAATGCAGTTTTTGTATTTTTTCTCAGAAATGAGACATTTTATCGCAGTAAAAAGTATCCTATATGTTGAACCGGATAACCAGCTCTCGCCATACCAAATTTCATCAAAATCCCTTCAGTGGTTTTTCTGTGATGCGGTAACAGACAGACAGACAGAAAAAAATTCTAAAAACTATGGATTCGGCCTCTGTATCGATAATAATGTTTTTTTCAATAAGATTTTACAAAAAATATTTAATGTACAGATTCAACTTAGTTCCAATTTTATTATATGTATAGATAAAGAAAAAAACGTTGTCTGTAGATTGCTTTTTCTTTCAATTTACTTTGGAAGTGCTATGTACTGATAATAAGAGCTAAAATGCTGTTGGAATAAAATTGAATTTCAAAGCTCACCCAAGCTCGAACATCCCGTCCAGGACATGGTCTCTCTACATTATACAATAGTGTTACTAATAATACTGAAACAAACATAAAAATATCCTAAAACCTTTATTTATACTAATGTTTTTTCGCGTTTTTATTTAACTCGAATTTGCTGCTTCAGCTTCAGCGCGAAGTAGAAAGAAACGTACATTTATTTACGTAATTTTTGTTTTACATTGAAAACTGTATCGAGCAATTATCTTGAAACAAGCAACTATCGTTAAATTATCTATAGTTATTTTTTTACAAACAAAAAACTTGTTTAAAAATTTATTTACACTTAAACTAAAAAATACACAAAATATAACTAGTTCAAAAACTCTAAAACTAAAATTCATTTCACTCATTTTACTGTACGAGTACGTTTCGAGGCATGCTCTATACGAAATATTAAAACTAATTCAAAAATAAAAATATAGCCGAAACGAAAATCTTTTTTAATTTAGGTACTTCAGAATCTTTTTTTAAGGATTGAGATTTAGATAATATGAATAACTATACTTTTTAAGACGTCCAAATAGCATCCTGTCTGTGTGTAAAAACTGTTTTTTGAGATGTTCAAAAATACCTCAGTATCTACCGCGTCCATGTTTGCTATAAAGCATTTGAAACATCGGAAATAAAAAGTAACAAACATGTGCTGTCAGGAACAAAAAATTAAAATAAAAGCTCAAATTACAACATGTTCATTTAATATTTTTCCTTATTTTCACAGATTTTACAGCAACGCGCTGCCTCTGCACAAAAGAGGGCTCAGCGATTGACAAAATCCTTTAATGAAACGCGGAAAATTAATGATGTAAGTCACATACATACATATATTCCGAATGGCGTGTCTAGTATAATATATTTATATATAATTGTAAAGAGTGGGATCTGCATTCGAATCCTATAAAAATATATAAAAAAAATCTTCTCAACGGTAGTGGTAGCTCAGTGGTAACGCGCTAGATTAGAAGCCAGGTGAAGCGGGTTCAAATCTTAGGTCTCGCACCTCTAATATTTTCTACTTTCTGATATTAATTTCTGGTTGGAACAAATGTATGGGACATGCAAGAAAAGTACCTTAAATATTGAAGTTATCAAGATTTCCTCAAAGGAAACATTTCTTTATTTTTTTAAATAATATTAACTACATTTTTTTAAAATGCAAAAAAGAACACCGTCACTATTTTATCGAATTAATCGATAGTTGTAAGATTTCCACAGTTTTTATTAATCTATACATATAATAAAATTCTAAGTCAAATCTGTACATTAAATATTTTTTCGAAAATCTTATTGAAATAGACATTATTATCGATACAGAGGTCGAATCTATAGTTTTTAGAATTTTTGTCAGTCTGTCTGTGCCGCATCACAGAAAAATCACTGGAGGGATTTTAAAGATATGGTAATAGCTGGTTATCCAGGTCAACTAATATGCTAATACGAGTATACTAATTTATAAAACCTAAGAATTTAGTTTTGGTTATATGAACGCGGGTGGAGCCGCGGGCAATGCTAGTTGTAACATAAAATTCTCGTTCGAGACATTTCATCCTTACAATAGACTCCATTCATCTATACATATAATAAAATTGTAACTAAGCCGAATCTGTACATTAAATATTTTTTGGAAAATCTTATTGAAATAAACATTATTATCGATACAGAGGCCGAATCTATAGTTTTTAAAATTTTTTCTGCCTGTCTGTCTGTTACCGCATCGCAGAAAAACCACTGGAGGGATTTTGATGAAATTTGGTATGATGATAGATGGTTATCCGAGCCAACATATAGGATACTTTTTACCGCGGGAAAATATCACATTTCTGAGAAAAATACAAAAACTGCAATGTAAGAGTATACTAATATGTAAAACCTAAGAATTTGGTTTTTGATCATCTAAACGCAGGCGGAGCCGCGGGCAATGCTAATAATATAATATAAGTATAGATGATTATGTTACATTATAACATTTATCTTTTTCAGATAGAAGAAATTAAATACAACTCGAACGTCCTCACACTCTCTCCGGAACCAGGCATTTGTGAAGATAAGAATATATGATAAAATAAATAAACAATTTAATTACTTAGTTAAAGCACATTGCAGATTTATTTCAATATATCTATATATTTAGAATATTTATATAATAAAGACAAATTATATTTTTAAAGGATAATAAAATAAGATGTACGTCAATAAGTAATGGTCAAGTGCGATTTTGGCGTTCGTGCGACTCTATTGTTTATGCTATGCTCTATGTACACAATCCCATGCAAATTTTCTCTTAAAACCATCACCAATTGTGTTTAGGTAATTACTCTAGTTGAAATAAATCTAAATTATACCTTAAATGCGAAATTTTTTTTGCGCCATACCTTCGCAGGCGTATACAGAATAACCCACCAGAGTTTCATTATAATCGGATCAATATTTTAGAAACGCATAAAGTGTAGTAGTTTCGGAGCTTATCTGGTACAAACAAACAAACAAATCTTTCCTCTATAATATTAGTATAGATAAAAATAGTTTAATAATAATACTATGAAGGTCAATTAAAAATCTGCAATGTGCTTGAGAATATAAATATGTTCCTTAATGTAAGTAACCAAAGCTGATTTGTTTTTTTTTTTGTAAAATAGTTTAAACGTTTTAAAGTAGTTAGATAAATATAAATAAACGAGAGTTTGAGTTTTAGCTATTATAAATAAATATTATATTTCATAGATTTAAATAAAGCATTTATGAGATATTATGTTGTAATGCATGTAAAAACCATTTTAAGCTCCCAATACAAAGCACATGTATTGATTTTAAAGTAGCAAATAAGCATAACTAGGAAATCTCACATAAAGACATTTTACTTTTGATAATACTGTACTTAATACTTAGATTTACGCGAGTATTTTAAAAAAACTATCTTTGAGGATTTTTTCGCGGGTTTATTTTGATTTTTGGTTCCCGACATTTCGAATGCTTTACAGCAATCATGGTCATGGAAGAGACACTCCGGGAACCAAAAATCATAATAAATCCGCAAAAAATAACGAAAAGATTCTGTAGTTTTATTTAAAATATTGTAAGTAAACTTTTTTAGTCTTGCTTTTTTTTTTTTTTAGTCTTGCTTAATTTGTTGATTTCATATACTTTATACACATTAGAGGCTTTATAAATAACTAAAAAAAATATGTATAACTAGTTTTCACGCTCGGCTTCAATTACAAGTGTGGAATTGGGATATGCCGCCAATGAAACAACAGCTGGACTGATTTAGTTAAATTATTAATTGTGAAATATAATAAAGTTTTTTTTTTAAATATAATAAATATAGTAAATTTCTAGAGAAAACCTTTTATATAAAATCTTTGCCCGGTCCAAATTTTCCAGGAAAAATTGAAAGTGTTTTTGTTCTTTTTAACATTTTTATATGGACTCAAATATCACAAATTTTCTCGTGAAAAAGATAACGTCTGTCAAGTCAGTTAGTATATGATATTGAAACTCAGTATGAAGCTATCACGTGTCAGACCCAACTCCCAGTGCATAGAATTCATGTCAGTGACAATTTTTCGTTTGTTCACGTCATTGGAATATTATTTACTTCATATTTATATAACGAAATAATTTTTGCCCGACTGCGGCGAAGCTCTAAAGAGGGTTATGTGTTTGACCTTCATGTATGTATGTATGTCCGATCCTATGTTATTTCGTAATTACTAAAATGCTAAACCGATTTTCATTATTCATACGTCGATCGATTCGTCTTAATTACGCGAGTGTTATAGTATATGTAGATATGATTAAAAATCAAATTGGGGGATCCTAAGCGCTAATTTTTGTGTCTTGAAAATTTTTTACCATCCGAATAAATCGAGTAGGATGTCAAAATACAGGATTTTAAATGGCGATTACAAAAATATATGCAACTTTCATGTTTTAAAGTAATTTAGGGTAAGAAAACCTTAAATAAAACTAAAAATGTCTAAATAACCAAAACTAAAAATATGTGAATAAAAAATATAAACAAAATTAAAAAAACCCGACTGCGTAAAAAGTGAACTAAGAAGAACACGCAGCTATTAGAAAATATGTACATATATATTATTATGTATGTCTCCGACTGCATGCAATACTATTGTCGTTCATCAACTTGTTCTCTTCTTTTAGATAACTTTTTAACCGACTTCCAAAAAGGAGGAGCTTCTCAATTCATCTGTTCCAATAAATCTTTTCCAATGATATTATACTCATCATCATTCAAAAATTGTATGGGGAATAAATTATTACGTTTAAATTTATTTTGATGTTGATGTATCTTAATTAGTTAAAGAGAAATATTATATAATTTAAAGTTCCTATGCACATTTATGTAAAAGACGAATGTATAATAATAAAAAATTAAAAGCTTTAATATAATTAATAAAACAAACAAATTACTTTTTATTTATTCCCTGCTTGATAATTATCAACGAAAAATTTGCTTATTTGTATTTGTTGACTGACTAAAAAATATACAATAGTATTCAAAATCTACAACAAGTATTATGTGAAACAAGTATTATGATTAGCACTAGTATAACAATATCGTTACAAGTCATACACTATAATAGCAACAGAGCAACTGTTATGAGTTTCTCGCCGGTTCTTCTCAGCAGAAAACTGCATTCCGAGCCGGTGGTAGATTCCTCACGGACTGACTTCACTGACATTTAATTTAAAATGTAAAATTGACGGTTCAAAAAAGCTTGTAAAAGTCTATTTGAATAAATATATTTTGATTTTATTTGAATAGAGGAAAAAATAACTTAATTTCCTTGTGGTCTAGTGGCTGGCATGAACGTCTGCATAATATTTAAAATGATATGCGTGCGTGCGTGCGCGCGTGTGCGCGTGTGCATGCGCGCGTGTACGTGTGTGTGGGAGAGAGAGAGGGAGAGAGACTTTTATAGTGTTTGCATTTTGCATATGAAGATCTGAGCTTTGAAAAAGGATTTTTTTTAAATTCTTCTGTTTTATCATATTCAAGAATCAGGAGGAATTTCGATTTACATTCATAATATTGCAAAGGGTTGATATTTAAAGTTTTATTGATTTTATCGTATATGAGTATTTATATGTGTACAGGCTTTCAAATTGTCTCGACGCAATAATAGTTTTTGTGGGTTTGTGTAGTGCAACTGCATACTTTCTTCTTGTACAAAGAGTGTTAGGGTCGAAATTTAATTGTTTATGTATTTTCAGCACCTTGTGAATGATAAATAATTGTCCTGCAGCTAGTGTGCCACTAATGAAATCTACGTGGCTTAAAGAACATGACTTTAAGTAGACACTTTTGAGCTCTCTCTACTTCCATATTGAGTTGTTCAGAGTAACAAACACACTCACAAACTTTCATATTTGTATGAGTTATATAAAAATTAATATACAGCACAGCACTGTAATAGGTTCGAATACCATAAATAATATACTTAGCTCTAATTTCATTTTAGTATTAAGTCTGAAGAGGAAGTTGGCTAAAAGCCGTCATGTGTAAGCTTATTCTAAACTTTGGCTTGCATAAGATTCTATGCAATATATGAATGTTATTAAACTTTCATGCTATTTCCTTATATTAAAATTGTATCTAATGATTTTAGTGTAGAATTAGAGTACATAAAACACACATATAATATTGGGTTGTCGGCTCAATGTTTATATTAAACTCTGCTATCCAGACCCTGTACTAACATTATAAAAAGGAAAGATTTGTTCGTTTGTTTGTTTGTACTGAATAAGCTCCGAAACTACTGAACCAATTTAGACTAAATTTAATAAGAAGATAATTTGAGAACTTGGAAACGACATAGGATAGTTTTTATCCCGGAAATCACCCTTTAGGGGGTGAAAATGGGGATGAAAGTTTGTATGGGGAATCAACCTAGAGACGAACTCGAGCGAAGCGAGGGTGAGTCGCTAGTACGTAATATATTTCGAATTTTACATTAATCATGACACGGCGGTAATCACGAAATTTTAAGTCCCCCTGCTGCGTCTGTCTGTCTGTATGTCTTACTTACCAAAAAAACTATAACAGATTTTCAACGGTTTTCTATACATATAATAAAATTGTAATTAAGTCGACTCTGTATATTAAATATTTTTTTGAAAATCTAATTGAAACAGACATTATTATCGATACAGAGTCCGAATCTATAGTTTTTAGAATTTTGTTTGTTTGTCTGTCTGTCTGTCTGCCTGTCTGTCTGTCTGTTACCGCATCACGAGAAAACCATTGAACAGATTTTGATGAAATTTGGTATAATGATAGCTGGTTATTCGGGTCAACATATAGGATACTTTTTACCGCGGGAAAATGTCTCATTTCTGAGAAAAAATACAAAAACTGCAATGTACGAGTATACTAATATGTAAAACCTAAGAATTTGGTTTTTGGTCTTCTGTACGCGGGCGGAGCCGCGGGCAATGCTAGTCATCAATAAATAGAGTAATGATAAGCAGTAGGTAGCTAAGTACCTATCTAGTATATCCAGACGGTTATCAAAAAATGTTTTAATATACGCAATTGTTCGTTTAAATGTAAGTAACAAAAAGTAAAGCATCTAGTCAAATAATTTATGTATTAAGCCTTTGAATAAAACCAATAAACCATTCGCGCTCAGTGCAAGTGGTTCCTAACTTCGAAATATGGCCCCCATTGCCCGCTTTGTACACAAAGGTGGTAGCACACTGGCACGTTTGCATACACTGGCGTCCCTAAGTACCTTTTGTAGCTCTACCTTTTGGTAATTTTAATTACTAAAAGGAGTAAGACGTAGGCAGACATTTGTGTGGTAGGCGGCTCATTAGATTCCGGCAATCCAGCCAGGTGCGAAGCCAAGAAACGCACTGAGAGCCGGCCCATCTTGGTGAGTGGTGTGCCATGATAGCATGGAACAACCCCATGGTTGTTGTGGTCTGCTTGGGCAGGCCTGCCGTCGTTAAGACAAGGAAGGTTTTAAAGGGTAGTATTGGCTTTGCCGGTGAGTCCCATATAACCACCTGTATGTATGCAAGTTTATTTAGTATCTCTAAACACGCTCTTAAAAAAAATGAAAACACTTAATGTCTTCACATACCCATAATCTATATAGATAGGTGCACATAATTGTAAATATGTCCGCAACTACCATAGACTCATACCGTTACACATAACACACACATACACACATATACACCCGCACATACACTTACACACATACACACCTGCGCATACATGTAAACACATTATGTTGGATGTGCATATCATTAGCATGGTCAATTTAATTTATTCAAACTTTTTTTTTCTTTTTCCTTTTTGAATATATGAGTACTCTGTTGTACATTACACAAGATGTCATAATAGAGTAATCTAATTTTGGCCATATTTGTTAATAACTTTGTGCTCAAACTGTATTTCATTAGTTTTGTAACGCTGTAAGATTATTAATAAATAAATAAATAAGTTGTATGTGTAAATACATTACCCAACGTTAAACGAGACAAGTCATCTATATACCAAATTTCATCTAAATTTGTTTAACCAATTCAACGTGAAGAAGTGACACATACACACATACAAATTTTTGCATTTATAAAAGTTGGGATTTTAAAAGCTTTCCATAAACATTAAACAACGTATTGAATAAAACAAGAAGTGAATTTTAATAAAAATGGCTTACATTTTTTTGTCAGTGAGCGGAAGGCCTTAGCAGTCTCGAGCAGATGGCGGTCGTAGTTTATTAAAGTTGCCCGTTTCTCTGCGCCTCGACACGAGTGTTCTCTAGCAATTTTCACTTGTTTTGTGAATAAAATTTTACTTATGATCACGGATTTTGTTTCGTATTAAATAATATTATTGTTAGTTGGGATAGATCTACGAGAGCTGAGATTTTATTATTGTTTAGGTGAATGTTTAGTGGTTTAAAAGTTCTTTAGATTTCTTTGTAGAGTGGTTAGCATCGCTTAAATTGTGTTTTAACAACTTCTATTCTTAATTAAAGTGTCATATGGAATTTCAGTTTGTAAAGTTAGAACATGTTCCTTTCACACATAATAAGTTTTTAGTGTGTAGTGCTGATTTATACTCGTATTAATACAAAATGTTAATTATTTTCGTATTATCGTATATCAGCTACAATGGACCAAAACTGGTCGACGTAGCTAGGGCCGACCTCGGCACCACACCCAACAAAATAATAAGTATTATTATTATCGTATATCGCTTTTATGACTAGGTCTTACTAGGTACTTAATTATTTTCAAGAAAAACCCAAAATAATATATTCAATTTCATAATATTTTATTCATTATTAAATTATAATTTCATTTTTTTTGGAAAGAAGCTCTGAGAAAAACAGGTGAAAGAAAATCAGCGGGACTAAAATAGTTTTTTTTTGTACAGTAATTCTACAAAAAATGAAATGGCCTGGATTTAATTACATCATTCCCAAGACGTACCTACCATCTGTACTAATATTATAAAGAGGAAAGATTTTAATTTTTGTTTGTTTGTACCGAATAGGCTTCGAAACTACTGGACCGATTCAGATGAAATTTGGTGAAAAGATAGTTTGAGATCCTGGAAAGAACATAAGATACTTTATATACCGGAAATCATGCCTTAAGGGGGTGAAACTAGGGATGAAAGTTTATATGGGGAAGTAACCTAGGGACGAACCCGAGCGAAGCGAGGGTAAGTCGCTAGTCTTCTATAAAATCATTTAAATTCGATTACTGAATATATTCATTCATGAACTAGCGACTCACCTTCGCTTCGCTCGGGTTCGTGAAAAGCAAAAACAAATCTATCCCACGGGAGCCGTAATTTTTTCCGGATTAAAAAGTTACCTATGTGCTAATCCAGACTATAATCTATCTGTGTGTCAAATTTCATCCAGATCCGTTCAGCCGTTCTGGCGTGATTGAGTAACAAACATCCATCCAAACTTTCGCATTTATAATATTAATGGGATTAATGGATGACGAACTAACGATAGAAAAATTACTTTTAAAAAGATTTGTTTTCTTTCTATTATCTATATATGTATGTACGAGCATATGCTCTAGTATTTCTCTTCGAGTGTGATCTTACCGTGTTCCTAAAATGCTTTGTCTTGAATAATACGTACCAATATCGGCATATTAAATACGTTTCTCATATGAAGGACGGTTTCAAATGTATTCAAAACATTTAAAATATGATAACAGGAAACCCAAATAGGCAGAATATTGCAATAAATATCAAATATTTACTTACATACCAATAAATTCTATACCTATATACTTTACACTAAATAAAGGTATACAATATATATAACGGTGTATATAACGGTTTGTTCGCCTCGTATCAGCAATGAATTTAGAATCGTCTAGAACAATTTACATCTTGTCTTATTTCCCACAGGGCTGGGGTTGACTTTAAATCTCGATATAACGCTTGGCTTACTCTTAACTTTAGATGTAATCTCCTGGGTAGCATGTGAACAATTTTTCTCGAAACTGGGGTTCCACGAATATTTAATGAATTGCTTTAATGTCGATAATTTCTTACTGCAAATAAAATATTTAAGTAAATTCCATTTGTAATTTTTATGGCCAATAGAAGCCCAGTGGTAAGCGGGTTCAAATCGCGGATCTCGAATTTCTTTTATTTTCATGCACGAATCATTTCCTACATTATCACTTGTCTTACGGTGAAAGATAACATCGTGAGGAAAGAGAACCTATCAATTTTTAAAATACAAGTGAAACCCGCCAACCCGCACTTGGCCAGCGTAGTGGACTATGGCCTGATCCCCCACGTATTGATGGGAGGCCCGTGCCCAGCAGTGGGACGTTAAAAAGGGCTGAATACAACAATATGTACATTCGGGTAAGTTTGGTTATGTGAAGCAAGATGAAAAATATTCATTTCATTTTGAAAAAAAATCTTTAAGTAGCCACCCAGTTTTCTCCGTATACTGTTTTTATAGAAAACATTTTATCCCGATATCTCAAATTCCTATATTACAATCGAACTAACAGACACACAATCATAATTATAATATAAGAGGAACAACGGGATAATATTCTTATTGTACAAAAATATTAGTACTTATCCTATTGAAGGATTTTGCAAGACATTAAAACATTTAGAAACTAAAGTTCCCTATTTCATTATCCAAATAAATTAATGTTAATAAAAAACATGTTAAAAACAAGCTTTTATATGATATTGCATATGATATTTAATAAATAGGTTTGATTTTACTTAAGGTTTATTTTTTTATTTTTTATGTATTTATTCGTATTCTTCTCAGCAAACTCTTTCATTTGATATCCATATCATGGGGGTGCATAAAAAAATATGGTCGTCCATCGTTGGGAGTCTGCCATATACTCGTATGTAGAATGACGTCACTTATCCAACCATACATTGTCTTTAAGAGAGAAAGACTCTTAAAGTCCCTTCTTCTTTTATTAAATAACCTCACATATAACACACTAATCACATTTGGGTGGACTCTTAAAGTCCACCCGACCCCATAGTTTTGTTCAGCTTTTCTTTTTTGTTCGCAACATCTTTTGATTCTGAAATTCTACACGCACGAATCTATCTCAAATAAAATAAAATAAAAATAACAACAAAACACAAAAATGCTCAAAAAAAGGTACGGACGTATGTCTGTGGGAGTTAGACTTTTACTCAAATAACAAAAAACATACATTGTCATCTAAACTAAACGAGTATGCAAAATTTTAGCTCAATCGGTTAAGGCTATCTGCTTTAAAATTCATTTGCAAGGTTTGACCCGAACAAACATACATACAAACATTGCAAGTTAAATAAAAACTTGCAAAAAAATATATTGTGAAATTTTGATTTATTCAACAGTTAGAACACTACACGTACAAATGCCGTGGAAAATGTAATATAATTTTATTATAAAAGACGTTTTAAGCAATCATCTGTATAAGGGGTGTAAAATAAAATGAAACAGCTTTTTGAGTGAAGACGGTGCTTACAGCTGGCTGCGGGCGATACTTTTCATAATGAGGTAGCCTTTGTTGTCCCACTTTGATAACTGTGTACTGCGAAACTGTAAAAAAACGAATTTATAACATTTTTAAATAGCTAATGATATGAAATTATATTAAATATAATCATATTCGCATGTTTTGATAATTTTGTTAGTTATAAGTATTTGTTTCACCTAACCTTTAACGATAATATTTGTATAGCACACTTAATTTACGGATTAAGGTTTTTTTAGTTTGGATGGGGTAAATTCGACGCTATAAGACATGGCGAAAAATAGCAAAAAAAGTCGCGATGTCTTGAAAAAACAGTTGATATCTAGAAAATTACCGCAGATTTATCAAACAAAATTCAATAAAAATTAATTAGCATCCATTTCTCAGAATTTATAGCGAAGGGCATGAGTTTATTATTGTATTGTTCGCCAAAACGCTTACACTTTGCTACACCCGAAAAGAGCGCGTTCACACATCATTCCCCAAAATTTTGTTATCAATACGTGTACATATTTTAATACAATAGTAACAAAGCGAGATCTGTGAAAACGTACATGATATATTTTTTTCAAAACAATTACCGTTATCTATTGTTTACAGAATAAATAGCATAAAACAATAGTTATAAATTTTGGTCTATTTATCTGTTTCTCTGTATATCTGTGTATGTACATTTCACGCGAAATTACTGAAGCGAATTTAACTCAATTTTGTATAGTAATAACTTATTACTCGGGTCAACATTTAGAATACCTTTTACTACAAAAAATGTTTCATTCCCACGAGAAAACACAATAAATGGATGTGTCGAGTGTTCCTGAGTTTACGTGGCTAGCGCTGGCTAAACCTTATGAGACACAACAAAACAATGCACTAGAAAATTGTAGGTCTTAAAAAGGCATACAGAAAAGTTTGATATACCATATGTCTATCTCATAATGTACATTCGCAATAACTATTTATATCTATTTAAAACTTATCCAGGGACCAGGGACGAGACTCCTGAGCAAGCGAGTGTAAATTGCTAATCTCCTATGAAATTATTTATTTATTCTTTTACATATATTTTTTTATCTAACTTTAGCAAAATAAGCTTCCTTAAACGTTTTCTGTGATACCGTTGTTAAATCACATATGTATATTTAGTTCATAAATATATTTTTACAAATATACTTGCGGCTTACCTTCGCTTCGCTCGGGTGCGTCCCTAAGCGTGAATGGTGTAGGAACGCATTAGTCCAAAAATATGTTCATTTCTTTGCACCAAGAACCTGCATGCGTAAACAGAATAATCCACCGGAGTTCTATCATAATCTGATCAATGATTTAGGATCCCAAAGAGGACAAACATACAAACATTCATTTTTATTTATATAGAACAATGAACCTTTGACATAGTAAGAAGTACATATAATGTAATATAATAAAAAAATTGAATTAATTGTTTATTTTTAAATAATAAATATAGTATCTTTTACTTTGATTGAGAAGTCTAAAAATGTTGAATCATTTCAATAACTTTTGTATATAAATAATTAAAACATTAATCCCACTAAAATGCTTGCCGTGTTTATTTTCTCTTTAAAATTTCGAAATATCTACGTTTTTGTTCCAAATAATTCATCTGGCGGGCTGACAGGCGGTTACTGGGTTGAAAAATAGTGCCTTTTAAATTAAAGCTCGATACACATTTTTCAAATTTCTAAATCGTATTTGATCGGTGTAGTGTAACACACTCACACACACACACACACACACACACACACACACACACACACACACACACACACACACACACACACACACACGCGCGCGCGCGCGCACACACGCACGCACGCACGCACGCACGCACGCACGCACGCACACACGCACGCACGCACGCACGCACGCACGCACACGCACACGCACACACACACACACACACACACACATAAGTTGGACTATTATCTTAAATACAAAAGTTTTTTGTACCAGTGAGTGTGTATGTATATGTGTTGGGGTATTAACACACACACCATTTAGTTCCATGGTAAGCTACGAGGCTTGAGTTATCAGTACCAGATATTATATTTAAATTTAGTGTATCAACATACGCTACACATATATAAATTTAAATACATAAATATTATAAATATAAATAGTTATGACTGGGGTACAAGCATTCGTGCTAATCACACATGAATGCACCCAGCGCGACTCGAACCCGCGACCGCTGGCACAGCAGCACTACAAACTGAGTCAAACGTGTAGTGCTAGAATAATTTAAATAAAATACTAAAAACTTCACCTCACGTGCGAGTTTCTGTAAGCTACATTGTCACTGTAAAAAATAAAAATATTACTCATACTTTATAAATTATATTTTTTTAAGTTCAATATAATACAAATATGTGTAATTATAATATAATAGTACTAAATATCAAATAATTACACCGAGTGGAAATCGAACTAGCTGTATAAATATTGTAAATTTTAATATTATTCTATTTTCTAGAAGCGATATCGTTTGTAGATAATCGAATTCTTTAAAGAACAATAGAAATTAGTGTACAATGTGTTCCGAGCCTTAAACGCAGTGTTAAAAATGTTTAGGGAGAAGGGGGGCCAAACGGCATAGACAAAGAGAATAATTTAACAGCGAAACGAATCCGGTTAATGACTGCTCAGCATTGAGGTTGTGAAAATAGCTAAAGGATATATATTATGAATATTCATTTATCCTATATCCTTTGACCGTTGTGATTGAGTGGATACATAAGGATACAGGTTCGATTACGTTCAATAACAAATTAGATTTCTCAGTCATTTTATAAATGCTACAAGACTTTTTACTCGACTGCGAAGTCCAAAAGGAGGGTATATGATGGAGCTGTATTTATGTACATATGTATGTATGTCCGACTCTATTTACTTAACAAATTTTGATGAATTATACGTCATTAGATTAGTCTTGATAACGAGATGTTATAGGATACATTGAAATCACCTATTAAAATTCAATCAATGTGCCCACATTAATTGCCTTGAATCTTTTAGATACCGAATGAATGTTTTTAAGAGGCAATGACAAAAATAATAATGAAACTTGTATTATTTAAATCTATTGTATATTTAAATATAATTATTTATTGTATCATCCCATAAATATCACATCCCATATTATTACAAATGCGAGAATTTGGATGGATGTTCATTGATGACCTGGGATTTGAACCCGCTTCACTCGATCTTCGAAGCGAGCGCGTTACCACTGGGCTACCACTGACTGTACTGATTTGTTAGTAGCTTAATGATATTACACACACCTACAACTTACTTAACTACCTAGTTATCTTTGCTTCACTCGGGTGAATCCCTAGCAGCAGTAACTTATGTGCTACTGCAGGTGAAAGTCTATCTGTGTACTAAATTTCATCCAAATCTATCCGTTTTAGAGTAAATCACACTCCATAGTTAATTAGTGATTTTGAAAAAAATATAATAATAATAAATAAGTATGTTGGGACATTAACACACAGCACCATCTAGTTCCATGGTAAGATACGAGGTCTGTGTTATGGATACCAGACAGTTGATACACTACACATATATAACTTTAAATACATACATATTAAAAATATAAACACCCATAACTGGAGTACAAAGATTTGTGCTTATCACACAAATGAATGCCCCCAGCGGGTCTCGAACCCGTGACCGCTGGCACAGCAAGTAGGGTCACTACAAACTGAGCCAAACGTGTTGTTCAAACACACTTTCAATTAAAACTAGTATAAATAAAAATACCAATAATTTTATTTAAATTATACAATAACGTAATATATACTTAAATACCAATATCACATTGCATCAATTCTCAACGAATTTTCATGAAAGGAAACGCTCGTCCATAGTCGTCGAAGCGTGTAACTTATTCCAACAAAATTGCTAACAATTGGTTTGGTTATTACTTAAACTAATATTATCGATGCTCATTCGAGTTAAATTATTCGAGTTTTTATGAATATACCACCAAATTCATTTGAAAATTCAATAGTTGTTAAAATATTTGTAAATGGAGATGTTTTATCGTACCAATAGGGTATAATGTACATATAATAAAATTGTAACTAAGCCGAATATGTACATTAAATATTTTTTGGAAAATCTTATTGAAATAGACATTATTATCGATACAGAGGCCGAATCTATAGTTTTTAGAATTTTTGTCTGTCTGTGTGATTGTCTGAGAACGCGTCATGAGTCAACCACTGGACATTTTGATGTAATTTGGGATGATGATAGCTGGTTATCCGGGTCAACAGTACTTACTAACTTTTTACTGCGGAAAAATATCTGATCTCTGAGAAATCTATACTAAACGTGAAAACGTAACTAGGGACGAACCCTAGTCGAATGAGGGTGAGTCGCTAGTTGAATTATATATTCTTAATTCTTTGAACAGCACCTTGTGATGTTATTAATATAATAATGACTATTTCAATAATATTTTCCAAAAAATATTTAATGTACAGATTCGATTTAACGATTAAATATGATAATTCGTTAAGAAACTAACAACCACTATAACAAAAAAAAACTTAGTTTTTGTTTGGCTTAAGAATATTAATTTACGCTTTAAAATCATGTTATAAAGTTATTGTTAAATGGCCTACACCTTGACTTGAGTATTGTTTTATTTAATTTGTGCGAATCACGTGATATGATAAATATAGGCGCATTATAAATTATAAAAATTAATAATACAACCTACATAAGTAATATTAATATGTAAATACACATATTGCTTATATTGTTTCTAAATCAAATGTCTGGTCGTTGCTTAATCTATACAACTAGCGAATCACCCTCGCTTTACTCGCTTTCGTCCCTCGGTACGGTTTAACGGTTAGTATGGTATAGATAGACTATATATTAAACGATATATAACTCATAGTCTTCCTCAATAAACGAGCTACACAATGCAAAAAGAATTTTTCAAATCGGATTAGTAGTTCCGGAAATATAGATAAAATTTCAACGACTAAATTATCATTAGCGATTATAATTATTATTTTGTTTAAATATAATAGGAGTGCGATCTTATTTTGTACAACGCCATCTATTGTTAAAGATTTTAAGTAACTGAATATTAGTAGAAAACGTTTAAGATACATAAAGTTTTCTTTTCTACAGAGTATACATTATATTTACATATTTATATAATTAATAAATAAATATGTTGGGACACACAGCACCATCTAGTTCCATGGTAAGCTACAAGGCCTGTGCTATGGATACCAGATAGTTGATACACTACACATATATAACTTTAGATACATACATATTATAAATATAAATAACACCCACGACTGAAGTACAAACATTCGTGATCGTCACACAAATGAATGCCCCCAGCGGGACTCGAACCCGCGACCGCTGGCACAGCAAGTAGGGTCATTCCAAATTAGCCAAACGTGTCGAAATCGTTAAAGGTTATATAGAAACTTCGAAGAGCTTGATAGACGTTATTCATAGTTAGAAAATTAATAAAAGTTTCATGTGAAACAGCTTAAGCAGATTTGTATTGTATTAAAAACTAGCGACTCACCTTCGCTTCGTTCGGTTTCGTGCCTAGGTGATTCTTTAAATTGAAATAACTTTTTGAACCGATTGAACTATAACAAATACTAAATATTAAGTGAAGCTTACCACAATACATTAGTAAAAAGCGCACCTAAATTGGTTAAGCCGTTTCTGAGATTAGCGCGAACAAACGCACAGACAAACGGACAAAAAATCTAAAAATCATTGTTTTGGATTCTACTGCGTAAATAAATACCCCCAATAATAGTTTTTCTCAAATATCTTCCATGTACAGACAGCGATCAGTTATATTTTTATTATATGTATAAATTTTCTGCCTCCAGTATTATCACTAAATTTCCAACTACGAGGTGTTTTTTTTCAACTGTTAATACACATTATAACTTTAGAACTAAATCTTTAGATACAATTTTTTCAATGTTATAAAATCGTAATTTATAATTTTACTTACAAAAAACAGATAATAATTTTAAAACAATATTTTGTTACGCTGAGTTTTTTCCAGTTTTTCTTGGTACTGAAGCGTTTTCTTTCTGCACAGCGGTGGTGAAAGACTTATGACGTTCAGAAAAAAATTGCATGAATTTAATGCTGAATAACATATTTTGAATTAGAACCACGAGAAATTAGTATAGAAAATCTAGAGACCAAGGACCCATACATCTTCTAAGCTAATATTGTACGTGTAAGCTAGTAAGTGTAAGGTAGTATGTACATGAGTGGTATGTAGAGTACTGGTACACGTAACTTGATAACAATATTCAAGATAAGCTTACGCACGACAGGCAATAATGTGCATAACTGCAGAAAAAGGAGTATAAGAAGTGGATATCCTTCTATCAACTATTACATTCCAATATCACAATATACTATTCTAAATTCAATACTTTGTAATGTGGCTTTTAGGCGTGCTATTTTGCACAGATTAGTCTTTGCCTGTTATTCATGTATGTATATAGATACTGTTATAGCATTTATGCAAGAATATTCTTGAAAAAATCATTAATAACAAAACTCAAATAAAACTCAAAAACCACCAGAGCTTTCGTCAACTTAAAAATTACAAACTACAATTCAAAAGTTATCTATATTGGACAGCGATATTATATTCGCTTGGTCTCTCGATCATTGATCACATTACTACGTGGAACAGTTGCAATAAAGTTGCCAGTGAATATTGGCCTTTCGTATTCCAATATTGACTTATCAAAGAGCATGAGAAAGCTCTACAGATCACATCCTGTTTTCTCACATACTCTACGCTTATATATAGCTCAGTTACTGTTTAGTTTGTTTAATTTATATCATTGTTTTAACTTGAATTTGCTATCGAGTAAAGATAAAAGTAGATGACTGTTGATGAAATTTTTATCTACTTATCAATACACCAAATATCAAAAAATATTATAAATTTTATATATAACACTATGGCAGTAGTAGTCCAGTGGTAACGCGCTCGCTTGGGAAATAGAGTGAAGCGAGTTCAAATCCCAGGTCTCGCACCTCTGAATTTTCATGTGCGAATAATGTCTTAAAGGCAAAGGAAAACATCGTGAGGAAACCTGCATGTTTGAGAGAACCTAGCAAGTTTTCAAAAGACGTGTGAAGTCCGCCAAGCCGCACTTGGCCAGCGTGGTGGACTATGGCCTGATCCTCCTCGTACTAAAGGGAGGCCCGTGCCCAGCAGTGGGACGTTAAAAAGGGCTGAATACATACAATGGATTCATGTGATTAAAGTTCAGTTTATTTAGTTACGTTGTATTGGAATATTAAGTACTTTTTACACAGCTAAGTGGTTTTTATTTCACAAATAAACTAAATAAAACTGGAACTATTTCGAAAACATTTTCATTACTAGTATTAAAGGGCAAGCATTATTTATGTAAATTTAATCGTAAACAAGGATGTTGATATTATGAAGGATTACATACAGTATGATAACATGCGATTGCTATTAAATTTGCTGAAAACTGAAGGAAACCAACACGTATAAATAATCATGAATTTTCTAAGATCCATACACTTCGTCTGAAGAAATCAACCAATATGAACACCTTCATCACAGTGAGTATAAAATAGAATTTGTTTCGAGTTTGTTAAGTTTGTTTAGAGCTCACCTTTTTTCCTATTTTTGGGGAATGACGTCAATGTAACAATGATGTAATACGTTATTAGTAAATTTGGCTACTTTTTTACTTTTATATTGCAAGTAATTTTGCAAATTTGTAGCAAATTTTATTTGTATGTATTAATTAACATTATAAAAGGGATTATTATGTTTATATTAAATCATGTCATCTTAATACGTATTGAACTAATGATAAATGTATGTGTATAAGTCATTATTAAAGGGTTATATACGAGTTTAAAACAATGTCATTTTTATTTATATATATATACTAGCATTGCCTGCGGCTCCGTCAGCGCTCAAATGACCAAAAACCAAATTCTTAGGTTTTACATATTAGTATACTCTTACATTGCAGTTTTTGTATTTTTTCTCAGAAATGAGACATTTTCCCGCGGTAAAAAATATCCTATATGTTGACCCGGATAACCAGCTATCACCATACCAAATTTCATCAATATCCCTCCAGTGGATTTTCTGTGATGCGGTAACAGACAGACGAACAGACAGACAGACAAAAAATCTAAAAACTATAGATTCGGCCTCTGTATCGATAATAATGTTTATTTCAATAAGATTTTCCAAAAAATATTTAATGTACAGATTCGGTTTAGTTACAATTTTATTATATGTATAGATTTTATTTTGTAAATATGACACTGTTCATATTTTTCCTTATAAATTATTACTTAATTCTATTTTTGCATCCTTATTGGCTATATAATAATTTGAATATTTTACAATTTTTAACCGTCAAAAGTAACTGTTAATTTATTTACTATAATTAAAATGAAATAATATTATGTAATGTAAATATTTATCAATCTAAAATATAAATTATGGACTGATTTCATATTTGATATCTATAAATAATAAATTAATTTTATTTTCATCAATTCACAGATTAAAAATGAAAGCTATATCGGACTATTACAAATTATAAATATGAAAGTTTGTATATATGTACAATGTTCATAATATGTATGTATGTTTTGTTATAATTCATTACTATATATAGTTGCGTTACAATTAAAGAAAACTTTATGTGATGATGAAAAAATCAACCCAAAGTTAACAAAATGTTTATTTCCAGTTGGCTTGCTTGGTAGCTGTGGCCGCAGTCGCGCACGGGTCGGCCATCGGCCTGGGGTACGGCGGCCTCGGCGGTCTTGGCGGTTATGGTAAATCATTCAATTGCTTTTTTCAGTTATTTTCCCATGCTTCAACATTTATGGAGTTTTTAATCTGTATCCCTTTCACCCTTTGGAGTTGACTTCTAGACATCCCTTTTAAAAGCTATCTTGGGATACTCAAAATATAACGGTTTGCTTTAAATTCAAGTGGTGCTAAAGAAATAATAGCCGTTTGTAAAAAATATTACTGGACCCGGATATAGATTATTATTTATATAAATTTAATTAATAATTAAATCTTACTAATATTATAAATGTTTGTTATTCAATCATGCCAGAATAGCTGAACGGATCTGGATGAAATTTGGAACAGAGATAGATTATAGTCTCGAAAAAACACATAGGCTTTTTATCGCGGAAAAAATTACGGTTCCCGTAGGATAGATTTGTTTTTGTTTTTAATAAAAACGTTAACTAAATAAATCTCTCTAGCAGGATAATCACGAAAAAGTTTCTAGATAACAAACAGCATCTGTATAATGTACTTAATGTACATGTAAATTGTCCTACCCTATAGAATAAATGATACAGTACGTTTAAATAAATAATGCCGCTGAAACACTCGGTCAATATTGGCGTCGACGGCTATCCTTTGACTCCTATTTAGCTTTACGCTTTAGAGGCATACTTCATTTGGTCAATGCAAAACTAAGTACTAGATAAACTTGAGTTATATAATGTTTTAAATACATAAATTAATATAAAACATTCAATACAAAAATATAGAGAATATGCTTAGCAATTAAAATTAAAAAATCCATATCTTTACTGCTTTTATTTCTCTAAACTCGTCATTACCATCGTACTTCAACAAAGTATCGCATTTGATGAATTTTCTTTTTAGAATTTTGACATCTAAAATTATTTTACAGGATTATCTCCGATCGTCTCCGCCCCTATAATCACAGCGCCAGTTATCAAAGCCGCACCAATTATTAATACAGTTGCCGTAGCTCCAATCATTCGCAGACCTATCCTCCAAACCGTACCAGTATCCAGCTACAGCGTAGGCGTAGGATCAGGTCTTGGTCTTGGCGGCTATGGACTAGGAGTTGGCAGTCTTGGCTACGGCCTTGGCGGGTATGGGCTTGGACTTGGCAAACTTGGCTATGGATATGGAAAACTTGGCTAGACTATTAGCCCTGAGAGAAGAGGTGTCTTCAGACGATGTAAACGCTATATAACGTCTTGATTGGTCAATGTACTTAATAAAGCATCTACAGCTAAATATGTTATATTTGATTTAATACTCCTCTCAAAATCTATTAATATTGTAACTTTTAAAAATATGTTTGTTGGTTCTTCTTTCAAATTGGTACCTAAAGACATAGAAAATTAAGTTACATACGGCATATTACCACATACATAATAGTATATTAAAAATTAAGAAATACAATAAATGAGTTAAATGATAATAACTAGAGTTCTGTCAATTTACTTATTTCATTTATATACACTCGCTGGCATATTTAGCGGAACACAAAAAAAGGTCCATTATTAAAAAATATGGTTTTATTTTAAAATCTACTTACTACACTCCTTTTGTTATTTAAAGTTTCATTTGTTTTACTTAAAATGAGATCACATTAAAAACAGATTTTGCGAGTAAAGGCTATTTGTGAAAAATGGTACATTTTTGAACTTTTCATATAACCGGGAAAAGTGAAAATTAATATTAAAATAACAATTAATTAAATTAGAAAAATGGTGATTACTATCGCGTATTTCCTCCACGTGCTCTTATTAAAGTTTCTACCCGTCTTGGCATACTGAGAATGATGTTATCGATGATCTCCTGGGATAGTCTCCGCCATTCCTCAACTACGGTGATTCGCAGTTCACCCACGTTGGCAGGAGCTGGAATTCTGGACTTAACTTTTCTTTTCGGCAATTTCCAAACGTGCTCTATTGGGTTCATATCTGGTGATCTCGCCGGCCAGTCCATAACAGTGATATTCATATCATTAAGATAAGCTTGAGTTACCCGAGCGGTATGCGGCCGAGCATTATCCTGCATAAAAACAAAACCGTTACCGATATATGGGGCAAACGGTACGACATTTTCTTCTAAAACTTCTCTGATATAGCGGTCTGCAGTCAGGCTCTCTCTGTCAATCACTACCAAGTCTGTGCGAGCTCCCAAACAAATGCCCGCCCAAACCATTATTGATCCACCACCGTATGCAACTGTAGTTTCAAAGTTTGTCTGAATGTATCGTTCTCCTTTGCGTCTGTATATTCTTTGCCTGCCGTCAATTTGATTTAAGAGAATTCTACACTCATCACTAAACAATACCTTACTCAATTGGTCCGCGTTCCAAAGTCGATGTTCCTGAGCAAAAGATAACCTGATTCTGTGATGATTTACCTCGAGCCTTGGAGCCTTGGCGGGCACAAATGAACCCAAACCAGCTTCTTCGAACCTTCATCGTACCGTACACTCACTTACGGTTACACCCCGCACTGCTTCTAACTCATGTCGGGCTTGGACGGCTGTCAAACGGGGGTTCCTACGTACACGAAGCCGAATGAAACGGTCATCCCTACTCGAAGTGCGTCTTTTTCTGCCTTGTCCTGCTTTTCTCACATAAGTACCGGTCTCCCTGAACCGTTGGATACTGCGATGGATCCTTGAAACTGGTCGACGAAGATCTCTGGATGTCACTCTGTAGGTTTGACCATTTCTTCGCATTTCGAGTGCCCTGGCAATCTCAGTTGGGTCTAAGTCAGGCATAATTCAGTCCTCAACTCCAAAAAGATACGCGATTAAAAAAAAAACTAACAAAAAACAGTATTTCAATGAAATTTTAAATCAAACTCAGATGGAAGAAATACTCGAAGTTCGCTCCAGATAAGGTGTATTTGATTAAATTTAAAACAATTGCATAAAATGTGATGTTCAGTTGTTTTCTTAATTTGAAAATATTTCTTTTTAAATTAAATGACGTATAAACCAGCCAGCAACCTTATATGATACTGATATCAAACCTTTATTTTATGTTCCGCTAAATATGCCGGTGTGTTTATATTATTTTCTCTAAGCAAGTCTTTCTCGTATTTTACAAATGAATGATATGAAATTGGAATAGTAGTCCGGAAAACTAGAAAATTAGGAAAATCTTTGATGAGTTTTTTTGTCAATAGGATTTTTGTATGAAGTCAAAGATCACAAACTTTATTTAGATTCGGACACGTCTGCCGGACGAAGATGTTTTTTTTTTACTTTTTAGCACTTTAACGCCTAAACTAACCGAGCTATTTATCACGTACATATGTATAGTATAGTACATATGTACCTATAGAATGCATAGCAGTCCATTCTAATATCTATTAAAATTGTGATCTACACGTAATATTATAAATATATATTATAAAAATAGCTTAATAACTAAAAACAATTATAAAGGCAAATCCCAAGTGTGACTTCGCTTTATTTTGTCCTAACGATTAATCCATTATATCAACAATTCTATTTCAAAACACAAATTTTACATATTCCAATAGTTTAATGGCAAAAAACAAATTATTGTACCTAATGAATCCATAAAACCTAAGTCTGGCTGGTTAGGTCCCAACACACGATTTTAAAAGGCCAGAATGAATGGGCAGTATTGAAAATAACTTAGATATTACACCATGAAGGCCTTAAAATTCTAAAAAAGTGACTCTTTGTTCTTACATTAATCATTATAAAAGGTCTATAAATTAACATACGAGTGCGTTGTATGCAATACATTCAGTAAACAAATGCATGCGATTTAAGTCACTGAAATTCAAAGGAAACGGTCAAGTATAAAAACGCAATAATATGAATCGATAGACACATTTCATATGTAACATTCAACCAATATGAACACTTTTATTACTGTAAGTATTTTAAATTATTATTATGTTATTATAGTGTTTTACTTAATTCTAAATCGCTAGTTTGATTTTCGCTTGAGGTAGAATAGCCATGATTTTTGTGCAATTACGAAACTTTTATTTTGATGTTTGTCTGTGCAATCTAAGTAAAATAAAAAAAAACATGTTAACAGATAAATTTGTTATTGTTTATGTTAATATCTAATAAGTAAATATGCATAAGTTTTTCAAGCAATAAGATTCTTTTGAAAGAAGAGGGTTAATGAGTGGTGACTAAAACATAGCCCTTATATTAGATACAGACTTCTGTACAATGATAATAATTTATAATTGCTCTCAAAAACTGTCTAATATCTATAAATCTAAAGCTCTTGATTAATCAGAATACTATTAAATATGTTAAAGTTTGTATGTTTATGTGTTTATGTATGTTGAAACGGCTGGCCTGATTTTGATGATATCAAATATACCTATTATATATAAGTCTATGATTACTTAGAGTAATACATAAGCTACTATTGACGCCATCTAGGGACATGTACATGAAGCCAGGGTAAGTCGCAAATAAATAATAATCGATTGTATATATATACTTCTAGTTCGCTTGCCTGCTGGCTGTAGCCGTGAATGTGCACGGGTCTGGCATCGGTCTAGGCTACGGCGGATATGGTTCGTATAAATAAAATGTAATGTATACATTAATTGGTTTAATAATTTCGTATGAAATAATTTAAAAAAAAGAGATTATGTACTAAACTATTTTAGATCTATTACTAAAACATAATATATTAGTAAATGTACATAAATCTTTAATTGTTAATTACATATATTAAAAAACTAAATCGTAGCAGTTCGTTTCCTATACAGATATAATTGTGCCCAATTGGAGATTTAATATTAATATTATATTTTTAGGTTTGTCAGCGCCAATCTCAGTTGCCCCTATTTATAGTGCACCTATAATCAGTGCTCCTATCTTAGCACCTGCAGTCTCTACAGCTAACTTATACAAAGCCGCTCCTATACCCATCGTGAGGCAAGTAGTGACACCTGTCATATCAACTCCGATCATTAAAGTGCCGGTAGCCAACTACGGTCTAGGTCTGGGCCTCGGAAAAGGTCTGGACTATAACCTAAACCTCGGTCTAGGTCTCAGCAAAGGTCTGGACTACGGACTTGGATATGGATGGGGAAAATATTAAATTTGACTACAAATGGAAGGAAATATTTTCTTGTAACTTTTTAATTGGCTAAAGCACTTAATAAAGCATTGAAAACTTTGTTGATTTTGAATTGAAGATTCTAAGTAATAAATTTATTGTATTTTAAAATATGTTTTATTAAAAAAATATATTATTATTTGTATTTGAGAGACTAGAACATATGTTATGTGAATATTTAACTTGAACAAGAATCGAAGCCACGAACTTTGTCGTCGCAATGATAATAAAACACATAAACTGCAGCATTACATCTCTTTTATATTTTTATAACACATTTAAAAAAAAAAGACAACCCTGTTCAAAGTCTTTGTCAGTTTATCTGAAAACTGAAGGATCTTCTAATCAGGATGAACTATTTATATATTTGAAAAAAAAAACAATTTTAGCTCCTAAAAACCTTACACACTCGCGTGAAAAATTGCCAGGTAAAAAAATAAAATTGAGCAAAGCTGTGAGTTATGTATGCTAGTTACAAATATTCGCATTTCGTTACCAGTCACGTAAAAGATTCCGAAGGCAACATGTTGAACATAAATAATAAAAACCGTCAGAAGTACAATAATTTATTCAAGTTATTGGCAAGAGCACCATTTAAGTAGCTTAATATTGCTAGGTATATCATATTGTCAGTAGAGACATTCACAATGGAGGAGTTGAATCTGAAATCTTTGGTAGTGTAACTAAAGTAACATGTACCACTCTGCAAATTTTAATTAATTAATTATTATTAAGAAATCCATACTAATACTAATATTATAAATGTGAAAGTGTGTTTCATTGTTTGTTTATTTGTCCTTACTTGATGTCGAAACAGAGTGGCGGATTCTTGTGTTTTTGGGTGGAGATAGATGGAGGGCTGGAAGAGTGACATGATGACATGACTACTTTTAACCGAGAAATTCAAAGATTTCGATTTCATAGTAACCGTTAAAGCTACTAGTTTTTATTAAAATAAAAGCTTTTCAATAGCAATTAAAGAAAAAAAAGAAAATCGACTGACAAACAGAGGAGAAAAAGGTTCTGAACTGTTTTATCTTTGCCTATTTATATACAACTAGCATTGCCCGCGGCTCCGCTCGCGTTCAGATGACCAAAAATCAAAATCTTAGGTTCTACATATTATTTTACTCTTACATTGCAGTTTTTGTATTTTTTTCTCATAAATTAGATATTTTCTCGCGGTAAAAAGTATCCTAAGTTGACCCGGATAATCAGCTATCATCATACCAAATTTCATCAAAATCCCGTCAGTGGTTTTTCAACAGGCAGGCAGTCAGGCAGGCAGGCAGGCAGGCAGGCAGGCAGGCAGGCAGGCAGGCAGGCAGGCAGGCAGGCAGGCAGGCAGGCAGGCAGGCAGGCAGGCAGGCAGGCAGGCAGGCAGGCAGGCAGGCAGGCAGACAGATAGATACACAGACGGACAAACAGACAGACAGACAGACAGACAGACAGACCGACAGACAGACAGACAGACAGACAAAAATTCTAAAAACTATAGATTCGGCCTCTACATCGATAATAATGTCTAATTCAATAAGATTTTCCAAAAAATTTCTAATGTACAGATTCGGCTAAGTTACAATTTTATTATATGTATAGATAATATAGATAGAAAAGTACACAGAAAGGTCAAATCAACTGCGTGTACATTGTTTCGATTTAGTCTCTTAATTCGTAGTTAAATTACAAGCACAACTTTGGCAGTTAACGTTCCGCGTACACATTTTAACTACATTTCTGTTTAACTACATAGTTTGAACAAACTCGCATAAATTTAAAGTTAATATACCATTTATATTAAAAATATGAGGCCCCATATAATCCAAACTTATGCAGGTGAAGGTCTCAAGTACATATGTCTGGGGATTCGTAACAATAGAAAATAGGAAAAATGTTATTTTTGATTTAGGGAATTTTTAGGCAATAGTAACGCGCTCGCTTGGGAAACCGAGTGAAGCGGGTTCAAATCCCGGGTCTCGCACCTCTGATATTTCCAGGTGCGAATTATTTCCAACATGATTACCACTTGTCTTATGATGAAGGAAAATATCGTGAGGAAACCTGTATGTTTGGGAGAATGGCTGAATACAATTTTCATTTAGCTGTCATCATGTTATTACATTTTTGGAAACCTATTGTCTTAGATGGTAAGTAAATCAATACTTTTTAAATACCATAAATATAGACTTGAAGTTACTACTGAATACAAGAAAACCTCCCAAATACTTTTTTAAGTCGCCGCGCAATAGAACAAGACAAGCATATAGTTATCAAAAATTAAATATATTCTTATAATAATTATGTTTAGCAAATAAGTAAAAATATATCTGCCATCACACAGAATGAAAGCGTATCAGGTGTATATACTTACCGTCTCGCTGCCAAATGGAATTATAGGCGTCTGAACGTTGGCGCCGGGGCAAAGACTAAAAAGAATATAGAAATGTTACAAATTCAATTTTTTTAGAATATAGGCAAATCGAGCAAACGATCGAGCCAAGCGATTATTGTCGCTCATAGACAGACAGGACTCTGTTGAACCCCACATCTGTTATGTATTAGTTTTCTGTGTAAGTAATGTTAATATATAGACAAGCTACTCACCCACACTTCGCTCAGCTCCGTCCCTAGATACGTTTTAACGGTAAGTATAGATTTCTCAGAGATGAGATATTTTTCCGCAGAAAAAGTATATTGACCCGGATAACCAGCTATCATCATAGCAAATTTCATCAAAATCTGTCTAGCGGCTTACTTAAAATAACTTTAATAAAAAATATTTTCTTTTATAAAGCTTTACACTTATTTACTTAATAACATCACCACAATAAAACAAAATTGAAATTATCATAATTTTATCAGAAAATGGATGTTCGACGAAAACATTCTACATTTTTATATATTCTATGTAGAGTCCATTACGCGGATCTCAACTGAAGATCGTCGAAGCGTTAATTGAAAAAGCAATTAAAGCGGGAAATATCTATGATATTCGATCATATCTTGACTGTCTAGTCCATCTACTTTTCTATATATATATATATATATATATATATATATATATATATATATATATATATATACTTAAAGAATCTTTATAAATTATATGTATACTAGCATAACCCGCGGCTTCGTTCGCGCTAAAACTACAAAAATTTTTCTAATAAAAAGGTAGTTTCACACAAACTTTTATCCCCTATTTTACCCCCTTATAGGATGAATTTGGAATGCTAAAACACGTATTTATTTAATTGTATTAAAGAGCATTAATACCAAGTTTCAAGTAATTCTGATAATAAATATTTTTTTGAGTTTGTTATAACGTGTATTTCCGTGGGAATGAGATAATCTCCCGCGATAAAATGTAGCTTATGTCACTTTCCAGCTCTTCAATTATCTTTACACAAAAAATCACGCCAAATCGTCACTCTATTTCGACGTGAAAGAAGGACAAATAAACACACTCTCTCATTTATAATATTAGTATGGATATCAGTATGTAAGTCCGTGAGGAATCTGCCGCCGGCTCGGAAGGCAGCCCTGCCGAGAAAAGTTGACGAGAAACTCAACAATTGCTCTTTTATTAACAAAAAATAAACACTGACTTCCAGGCACTAAAATATAAAAAATAATTAAACGGAAGTTTTCATTTAGAATAGATACCTAATCAGATATTTTCGAAGTCGGTACCAGCCGATGCAAAGCAAATCTAATATATTTCGATACGTAAAATACATAATATTTACCTATTAGATATTCATATCTTAAAATATTGTCGACTGGCACCAACTTCGAAAATATCTGATTAGGTATCTATTCTAAATGAAAGCCTCCGTTTAGTTGTTTTTTACATTTTAGTGCCTGGAAGTCGGTTTTTATTTTTTGTTAAAAAGTTTTTATTTTTCCATTTTTAGTGTAGACGTAATAAGCCGGTAATTTGTAAGAAGAAAGTTTTTTAATAACATATTCGATTAAGCAATTTATTTAAAAAAATATATTTACTGTTGATTTTTTAAAAAACTGCTGTACCGATTTCGATAAAATTTATATGGGACCACCTGGGAAGTATACCCTTTGAAACGAAAAAAAATCTAAATCGGTTCAGGCGTCTTCGAGTAATCGGTGAAAATACATAAAAGAAAAGAAAAAAAGATTTCGACGATTTGATAACCTCCTCCTTATTGGAAGTCGGTTAAAAATAATAGTCGTCTACAATATTGCAATACAATAATTATCTACGTGAGACGGAGACCTAACCGTATATTAATTAGTTCCACACAATGACATCTTCATCTTTAGATCAAGAGGAGTCACTTACACAGTTCATGAATATATGATATGTTAAAATATTGTTATTTGGAAAGAATATAACAGCATATTGTCTCTATAGAACCTAATAAATTGTTAATTAAAATAAAAATCCCAGAATGCCGATAGTACCTACTTAGATTACGTTTTAATTGGGAATGCATGTTGCGGACACACGTTGGAGCTCATTTTATTTTTTCACACAAATCTTTACAAAAACTATCCTTAACATAAATTAATATCTTTTATATGTTAAAGAAATATATAAGTCATCTTCTACGTTTATCTATTATAGATAGCAAGAAACGATTAAGAAAGTAGTATTATAGATAACTATATGTATAATAAGTATAACTTAAGAAAATGCGTAAAAATTACTATGCAGACAAAGTTTTCAATGCCATTAATTGCATTAATTTGTACATAAAGCTAAAAATGTATGGTATAAAACAAACATATTACTCACATAGTTACGTACATACATATATACATACTTATAATATTAGACAACTACCTCTTGGTGACTTTTTGTAAGAGATTGAAATCCCACGGGATTTATTTGACAGGAATAAAAACACCCTGTCACTCTCCATAAACTATCTCTATGCAAATCATGTCGATCGATTGTTCTGTTGCTGCGTACAAGAAGGAACATTTTCTAATTTGTATTCTCAAACTATGGAGTAATATAGATAGAGTCTAATAGAACTAAATATTAAATTAAACATGCATTTAAAAATAATAATATATATGTTTTAAAATAGTATACAAATGAAAATTGAAATACTGAGTGATAAGTAAATAAATTTTAATAAATAAAAATAATATTTCTTTCTTAGATTTACGCGAATTATTTGATATTCTAAAACCTTAGTCTCACCCGTGGCCATGATTGCTGTAAAGCATTCGAAAAGTAGGGAACCAAAAATCAAAATAAATCTACGAAAAAATCCGAAAAGATAGTTTTATTTAAAATACTCGCGTAAATCTAAGTATTAAGTACAGTATTATCAAAAGTAAAATGTCTTTTATTTAAAATGTAGTTTTATTTAAAATGTTAACTAATTCATACACAAAATTTCCCTTATTCTTTAAAGAAAGTAAACAACCTATATCAAGATCTAGAAAAGTAGCATAAACAGCAAATCACGCTACTATTTTTGACTTTGACATTTATTTTCGTGGACTCCGTCTTTAGAACCCTTTAGTCTGAGTTTGTACTAAAAGTATTAAGTACATAAACTAGATAAAACATAAATTATAAACTAGTGTTGTAACATACAGGTAATTTCAATTCTAACAAACTCGTTAATAAATTATTTCACGATTTCATCGTTTTCAACCAATTATACATTGCAAATCGACATATTTTGTAATTTGTAAGTTTCTTTTGAATTATTAATTTTAACGCTTTTGAAACATGTATATGATTAAAATTTTAATATTATTCGCATTTGCCGACTGCCTATCGTGCGAGTTGGAGTGTATGTAAGTCTCTTTGTTAAAAATTGTAGGTTCGTTTCCCCGCTTAGGTTAAATATTTTATACTGCCAAATTAGTATTTGTTAAGGTTAGTGTGTTTATTCTTATACTAGCATTGCCCGCGGCTCCGCCCGCGTTCAGATGACCAGAAACCAAATTCTTAGGTTTTACATATTAGTATACTCTTACAATGCAGTTTTTGTGTTTTTGTATTTTTTCTCAGAAATGAGATATTTTCCCGCGGTAAAAAGTATCCTATATGTTGACCAGGATAACCAGCTATCACCATACCAAATTTCAGCAAAATCCCTCCAGTGGTTTTTCTGTGATGCGGTAACAGACAGACAGACAGAAAGACAAAAATTCTAAAAACTATAGAATCGGGCTCTGTATCTATAATAAAGTCTATTTCAATAAGATTTTCCAAAAAATATTTAATGTACAGATTCGGCTTAGTTACAATTTTATTATATGTATAGATTTGGTGAATGTTTCACAGACCACTAAGGGCAACCTAGTGACGTTTGATTGCATCAAAAATTGTTTTGGAACAGAAAATGTGTAATTGTATTATGTGCCATGCAGAAAGAAGACTTCATGAAATGAGTGCGATCGGCTACATTTATAAAATGATATAAATAGCAGAACAAAAACTTAAATATACACAAATTCGAAAGCAAAGTATTCAAATCATCACATAGAAAAATCAAAAAACCAAAAATACACGCGAAGTGAATCGGTTCAAAAGCATTTCATTTAGCACTCATTAAATAACGTTGTACAAACATTAAGCATACTACTTTAATCTGAAAGTACTTAAAAGGAAAATATAAACGTCAGTATTGAATATTCAGATGCATGAGGAAAATGTAATTTCCATCTTCCAATGGGTAGAGTGGGGCTCATGTGGCGCAATTTTGCTTCACGATTGCTCCACGATTGCTCCACTCTAGCTATCTTGACAAATGTGGAGAGATGATGCTATATAGAATGTACTATGCACTTTAGTTAAATAATAGTTTATTTAACTTCAAAGAAAGTTTATTTTTATATTTTTTATCTTATATATATTTTAGGGTTCCGTACCCGAAAGGTTCTAACGGAACCCTATTAGTCAGCCTCCACCGTATGTCCGTTCATCCATCCGTCTGTCTTTCAGAGGGTTGTATCTGATGAACCGTAATAGATAGATAGTCAAAATTTTCACAGAGTATGTATTTTTATTGCCGCTATAACAACAAATAAGATGGCGAATTTCAAAAAGGCTGCTTACTCTCACTTTGCTCGGGTACTTCCTTAGGGGGGCTAGCAGTAGCTTGTGTTACTCCGGGCCATAATCTAGGGCGCTTTTCATTCAAATCCGTCTAGTCCATTCAGCATGTACGTAACACAAACATATATACATACAAATTTTTGCCTTTACTGAAGTAGTGCGAATAAATTATCATTTAATTCAATATTTAATCTCTCGATCGCCACACATAAGACCTTTTTTACACTAAATGTAGAGAACGTTAAAATGTCAGAACGCTAAAAGGTAGTCACTTCGGATTTGGTACATTTCATTTTAAATTGCTCAGACGCTGCGCTGCTTTTAGTAAATATAGGTTATTTACAGTTTAAACTAAAAAATATTTTCGCTATTAATGAAGTGAGTTCGTTTGCAAAACAATGTGAACGGGTTCGAACCCGGGGGTTACATCTCTTAAATTTTCATATATAATATAAGATAACATCGTGATGAAACCTGTTTGTCTGAGATAACCTCTTATCTAGTTTTCAGAAGGCTTTTAATTGACTTTGAGGATAGGCCTTACCCAGCCTTAAAAAGTTCAAAGGGCAGATTTATTATATAAGTACATACTATCTTTACTTTTATTCCAGCTCAGTCATTTATGTTTATGGTTTAAGTTGTATCTTTATAGCACAAGCGTTTCATGTTACCTATCTCTATGCCAGAGGGGGCATATTTGATTTTTGGTTTATTTTTTTTTTATTCAGTTAAATTATTATACAAGAGATGCATAGAAACACATATATGTATGTATGTATTCATCTCTTTTATAACGTCCCACTGCTAGGTACGGGCCTCCCTTCAATACGAGGGAGATCAGGCCATAGTCCACCACGCTGGCCAATGTTGTTCAAAAACTTGCTAGGTTCTCTCAGACATACAGGTCTCCTCACGATGTTTTCCTTCGCCGTAAGGCAAGTGGTAATCATGTTAGTAAGTGAGCCTAATTGCTGTGCCAACGGTCGCGGGTTCGAGTCCCGCTGGGGGCATTCATTTGTGTGATAATCACGAATGTTTGTACTAGAGTCATGGGTGTTTATATTTATGTATTTAAAGTTATATTGCCGTATATATGTCTAGTGTATCAACTATCTGGTAACCTTTCACAAGCCTCGTAGCTTACCATGAAACTAGATGGTGCTGTGTATTAATGTCCCAACATATTTATTTATTTATATTTACCTTATATTTGTAATATTATATTATATTCATTTTTCAACGTAAATGTTTATTGGGAGGCAACAGGTTAAATTACAACACAGATTTAATAATAGTCATCGTAATAGCGTTGTTTGGTTATTTCAGTGCATTGGTAAGAAACCGACCACGTTCTTGTTTATTCGTGCACGTACATACATTCTATTTTCTACAAAAATAGCAAATAGGTATCATGGTAAACAGCGTAAGCGTTCCTTTTGTACGAATGCAACATTTAGATCATCAATCAACGTCACCATTTAAGAGGGTGTGGGGTTTGAGGCAGGATAAGTGAGCCTCCAGCATCTCACTTATCAAACAACGTGCATCAGTATGGATACATCTTTTTCACTATCACTTTTCAAGAATATATGATTCTTCGTTTTGATAATCTATAATCTATACTGATATTATAAAGAGGTAAAGTTTGTAATATTGTGAGTTTGTGACTTTGTGAGTTTGTGAGTTTGTTAGTTTGTGGCGTTGTAGGGGGTAATCTCTGGATATACTGAACCGATTTTTAAATTTCTTTTACCAATAGAAAGCCACGTTCTTTCTGAGTGTCATAGGCTATATATTAACCCGAAGAATGAAAAGACTTTTTCATGGTAGTCGGATTCGCAAAGTCGGAGAAAAAACGGTCGAACGAAAAGGTTTCTTAAGAATGCTGCCTTAACGATGAGAGATATATGATTATGTTCTAGAGAAAAGTTGTAGAGCTTAATAATACCCATAAAAAATTCAGCGACAGCATATGCCTAACTTTTATATTTAAGTTACAAAAAGTAGTTTTTTATATTAAAAAATAATTTAAATCAGTAGGTCATGTTTATTGGTCATATTATCAATAATTATGAATTCTTATTAAAATAAGTAAATTTATCGTCTAAAATGTTTAAAACAAAAAACTTTTACCTTTTACTGCATATAATTTGGACAAATGGTTAAAAAATAATACAACATATACGTAGGTATGGAACCGCGACCGCGTCGTAACCTATTGAGTGATATTACTATAAGATTTTTTTTTATATATAATACGTCAATCTATCTATACTTAATATTATAAAGAGGTAAAGTTTATGAGTTTATGAATTGTGAGTTTGTGACGTTTTAGGGGGTAATCTCCGAATCTCCGATTTAGATGAAATTTGGTAAAAAGATAGTTTGAGACCCTGGGAAGGACATAGGATACTTTTTATTCTGGTAATTATCCCTTAAGGGGGTGGAAATGGGGATGAAAGTTTGTATGGGGAAGCAAGCTAGGGACGAACCCGAGCGAAGCGAGGGTGAGTCGCTAGTAATATAATAAAACTGAAGAGTTTGTTTGGTTTTTTTTTGTTTGAGTTCGCTAGTATATGGAACTACTGGTCGGACTTGAAAAATCTTTATTAAACAACTCCTTCTCCTGGACTGTGCAAATTGCAGAGGTTAGTAGAAGGATGTTTGCTGCAATAAGTTGTTTGAGGCGATGGAAAAATCTGTTGCCTATTAAAACTAAAACTGCACTAGCTTACTCACTACTGCTACCAATTTTAGATTATGCTGATTGCTGCTACCTCGACGTTTCAGAGGAACAGCTTAACAAGCTCGAACGTTTGCAGAATATGTGCCTCAGATTTATATTTAGTCTACGTAAATTCGACCACATCTCCGAATACCGTAAGCAATTAAAGTGGCTTCCAATCAGATTTAGGCGCAATTTGCACGTCCTTTCCATCCTTTTCTCCATCCTTTATAACCCAACTACTCCCTCTTACTTAAAGGAACGGTTTAATTTTCTAGATTCGGACGTCTCTGGTTTGGAACTTAGGTCTCAGAGCGACAACCGTTTGAAGTTACCATCTTGCACCACAAATTACTATGGTAATTCTTTTACCGTAAAAGCTGTAAAGCTATGGAATATGCTCCCCCATGATGTTCGCCATTCAAAGTCAATAAATATTTTTAAACGTCGTCTAACTAATTATTTTATATCTGTCTTGTTAGTTATTGAGTATATATGTATATACTATGTATTCATATGTAGTTATGTATCTATATGTATGTACGTATGTATGTATGTATGTATGTATGTATCTATGTATCTATGTACGTATATATTATACGTGTATGTATATATTTTTGTCTTATGTATGTATTCATGTTTGTAAACGTAGTTCATCATGTCTGTATTTAGTATTAATTGTACCGTCCCGTCTTCGATTCTTCTAATCCTTTCATCAAAGGTTATCTGTAAGAGATTGCTCGTAGCAATAAGACCGCCTTTGCATGCCTATTTGTTATTTATTTTTTATTTTTATCTTCTGTAATCTTTTTTTTTGTGTGTGCAATAAAGAATTTATCTATCTATCTAAATTTGATAGCTTTTTATTGTGGAAGGTTATAGATCTAACATCGCTTTACGACTTTTAGGATCGAGATAGTCTCATATGTACATAAATAGACGACGCGACCGGAGTCGCGGGAAAAGCTAGACTGATATATAAATTTAAATTAATTCAAATATAAGTCAGTGTTAAGCCTACACTATTCGTTTTTATTTCAGACTAGTGATTCACCCTCACTCTGCTCGGGTTCGTCCCTAGTTACGTTTTAAAGTTTAATATAGATTTCTTAGAGATGACATATTTTCTCGCAGTAAAAAGTATCCTATATGTTGTTGACCCGGATAACCAGCTATAATCATACAAAATTTCATCGAAATCTGTCCAGCGGTTATCCCGTGATGCGTTCCCAGATAGACAGACAGACAGACGGGCAAAAATTGTAAAAACTATAGAATCGGCCTCTGTACCGATAATAATGACTATTTCAATCAGATTTTCCAAAATCAAATTTGAAACATTAAAATCGACTCAGTTCGAATTTTATTATATTTATAGATTGAATGTAAAACTTTGCTACCTAAAATTTATCGATCAACATGTTAATTGCTAAAACTGAAAACTCACCCTTGTGCCACGAGAGTTTGTATGTTTTTAGATTTTCTCTTGGGAGAAGTAATTTATATGTAAACTGAAATTTGAGAAAAGTTTAATATCGCTCTTACAACTTTTAACAAACCCGGTGTGAGATATATACATAATATTATATTAATAGTGTTTTTATTAATAGTGTTTAACCAGTGGTTAAAATTCTTACCATAATATTTTTAGGGTTCCGTACTCCAAGGGTGCCAACGGAATCGTATTACTAAGCCTCGGCTGTCCGTCCGTCTTTCTATCAATGAGCTGTATCTCATGAACCGTAATAGGTAGAGAGTGAAAATTTTCACAGAGTATGTACTTCTATTGGCCATATAACAACAAATAATAAAAGTACGAATACAAGAAACATTTTTTAACGTCCATAATCCATCATCTGAGTTAATAATATACTACATACATACTCGTAGAGTAAAAGTCATATTAATAAAAAGAACATGTACGATGGTACGGAACCCTGGTGTGCGAATTCGACTCACGCTTGACCGATTTCATTCTTTATTGATAACATTAAAATTCGTCTATAGCTACAAAACAAAAAAAAAGAAAATCAGTTGACAAGCAGAGAAGAAAAAGGTACTCCACTGATTTGTCTTTGCCTATTTATATACAAGGCGATGATAAAGTAATAACCCAGACAAAAAGAATTTAACCTCAGAACGGATGTAATAAGGTATAAACTTGTATGCACTTTTGTTTTGGCATCTTATATGGCTTAAAGGTCATTTAATCTCGTGTCTCAAAAGTTATCTGAGATAATACTATTTTCAAATAACATATCTTATCATTATAACTCTTCTAATATCATTTTTTTCTAATATCATTTTTTAACTGCCTCGGTGGTGTAGAGGTCCTGGGTTCGAACCCGGGTCGGGCCAAGTTTAGTTATTGAGTCTTTCTGTATAGTAAGCCTCAGTAATAGCCCGGAGTTGGGAAGTTGGCGGTGTTTCACTCCCGTGCCTCGGAGAGCACGTAAAGCCGTCGGTCCTGCGCCCTAACTCTCACTGGTCGTGTCGAGTGGTCGTTCCACCAGAGTATGAGAGTGACAGGAATAGAGAGTGCACTTGTGTCTGCGCGTACACTTGTGCACTATAATATCTCCTGCGCAGTTGGCTCATCTCAATGAGATTGGCCGCCGTGACCGGAATCGGTCAGGAGAACATCATCATCATCATCAATCTCATTTTTCTCGTAATCTATACCTTAAATTATGTTAAATCTATTAATTTAATAAAATTGTAACTAAATCGAATCTGTACATTAAATATTTTTTGGAAAAACTAATTGAAATAGACATTATTATCGATACATTGTCGGAATCTATAGTTTTTAGAATTTTTGTCTGTCTGTCTGTCTGTCTGTCTATTACCGCATCACGAGAAAACTACTGGACCGATTTTGATGAAATTTGGTATGATGATAGCTGGTCATCCGGGTCAACATATAGGATACTTTTTACTGCGATAAAATGCCTCATTTCTGAGAAAAAATACAAAATCTGCATTGTAAGAGTATACTAATATGTAAAATCTAAGAATTTGGTTTTTGGTCATCTGAACGCGGGCGGAGCCACGGGAATTGCTAGTCTATATATTAATACGTAAAGAGAAAACCTTCTACCCTTTTTTAAGCATACTGCATGTATGACGGAGTATAAATTTTGGCAATGTTAAAGTGTATATAGAGAAGAACTGAAGAGAGTAAAAATTAATTGACTTTCTTTTACCCGCGAATCTGCTCGCACATTTCATTTACATATATATAATTAGTTCTCTTCTTAATATTGTATGAGTACTAACATAATATAGAGATGAAATGAGAGATAAAGATATAATGAGAGTTTGTTTGTCTGTACGTGCAAATCTCTGAATGAAGTCCATAGAGGACTCGTTTCAAAATTCTATTGGATTTTCTAGGCTATCTATACCTATAACTTTGAAAAAAGAACCTTAATATCGATCATACTTATTATTTAAAAAAAAACATAACAATAAACAAGGTTATGAAAATCTTTTTGGATTATTTCTTCGAAGTTCGGACGAACGACGATTTTAGTTACATTGTTGACTGTCAGAGTTATTTCCGGTGAAGGCGTAAGGGTCTAAAGTCTTTCAAGTATGCTTAAAGGATGAATAGAATTTACGTTGTTCGCACACTGCATTATGTGATAGAGGAAATCGAATAAAAGCAAATCCATTGTAAGAGATACACAGCAATAGACCATTTACAAAATACCCAAGTTTAATTTTATTGGTCAGTTCTTGAACATGATTATCACTTGCTTAACTGTAACGGAAAACATCGTAAGGAAACCTGCATGTCTTAGAGAAACCTAAGTGGTTTTCGAAAGACATGTGGAGCTCACTAACACGTTTTCTACTATTATGGACAACGTATACGCTTGTTCAACAGGATCCCAGAAAATGTTCAAAAGGCTTTTATCGCCAAATTCAAAAAAAATGTTAAAGAACGTTTGTGTGCTAAAGGCTATTATTATACAATAAATGATTTTATGGAAGATGGCACGCCTTGGGAATGAAATGATCGCCTTCAGGGTACTTCAACTTGATAGAAATATTGTAAATAATACTTTTATTTAAAAAAAGATAACGATTTAAATAAAACTGTCTTTTCGGATTTTGTCGCGGATTTATTTGCATTTTTGATTCCCGACGTTTCGAATGCTTTACAGCATTCATGGTCACGGGAGAGACTGAGGTGTTACATGTCTCGAAGGTATAGTTGGTAGGCTGTCTGTAACAAACTGAAACGTCGGGAAACAAAAATGCAAATAAATCCGCGACAAAATCCGAAAAGATAGTTTTATTTAAAAAGTCAAATATTCGCGTAAATCTAAGAAAGTATTAAAAGATAACGAGTTAATATTAGTCCCGCTGAGTTTCTTTTGCCAGTTTCTCTCAGGTCTGAGGCTTCTTCTTTCCGAACTGGTAGTAGACTCATGACGGTCAGTAAAAAATTGTAATAATTTAATGCTGAATAAAATATTTTGAATTTTGAATTTTAGATTTTTTGGGTCACTATGGTTTATTCCCTTCGCAATATTCAATGCGAGAAAGGCCCGTGATCAGTGGTGGGATGTTAAAGAGGGCTGGATGAAAGTGAGTTATTTTATGTATAAATAAAAAAATAAAAAATAAGTTTTGTCATAAATATAAAAGAAAACGAAATTTCTGGGCTTGCAAAATAATTAACCCATGTTGAATATATGGTTATTTAATATAAAAACCCAAACCATAAGGTTAATCTGTCTGTCAGTTTGTGCTCATAAATCTCTGGAAACGATTTTACCGGAGCTTTCACTGGTGGATTAATGATTCGATTGGAATAACATAAGCTATTTGTTATTTTATTAAAAAAACTTATTATATTATAGTAATCTATGATATATCATAGAATATTTTATAAAATATTAATTTAAGTCAATTATTTAAGTAGGCAATAAGACGAAGAGCGAAGCAAAGACGGGCTTCGTTTTAAAAAAAAGCATTGTTGTTTTCATCTGTAGTGCACTTTTAATTTCATATGATCGTTATTTACTTAGTTATATACTAATGATAAAACGAATTTGAGTATTTAAAGCTTTTTGTTTCATAAATAAAATTTGTAATTAATTCCCATAATATAAAAATTTAATATGTCGTTCTTTTTTTATAATAAACCATTTCTTTAATATAATAGAAACTACTACAATATATAATAAAAAGATTTGCAAGGTTCAGACAAAATAAATCTTTTTAAGCTTCTTTTAAAGAAGATAAATCTCAACGCAAGCAAGCGTGACATTTTGTTCAAATGCTGAATTTCAGTACTAGCAACGTAGTAAATGCGATTGCCGCTAGAGTAATATCCAAATATTTTTTGATTTTCAAACGTTTCAGTGTAGACGTTACAAATAGGAATTTTATAGCCAACATTAAGCAGTGTTTGAAATAATCTTTTTAATACCTCATGTAGGTTCAATTTACTAGTTATTTATTATATGTCATTCTTATATTATACTAGCGACTCACTCTCGCTCCGCCCGGGTTCGTCCCTAGTTACGTTTAGTATAGATTTCTCAGAGATGAGATATTTTCTCGCAGTAAAAAGTATCCTATATGTTTACCCGGATAACCAGCTATCATCAGACCCAATTTCATCAAAATCCCTTAAGCGGTTTTTTCGTGAGGCAGTTACAAACAGACAGGCAGAGAGACAGACAGACAAAAATTCTAAACACTAAAGATTCGGCCTCTTTATCGATAATAATGTCTTTTTCAATAAGATTTATCAAAAAATATAAACTGATAACAATAGCTACTGAACAAAATTAAGAAAAAAGAAAATTAGGTGACAAACAGTGGAGAAAAAGGTACTGATATATTTGCCTTTGCTTATTCATGTATAGAATTCTATTCCTCCAACGCTTGTCGAAACGATATCTTGTCTAAATTATTAAATCTTTGTTGTAAGATTTTTTGTGGATTTGCTAATTTTTGGTTCCTGACGTTCCGAATGCATTACAGTGACTAAAATTTTAGACATCTCTAATATAAATACGCAAAAAAAGGTAAAAGTTGAAGCAAAACTTCTTTGGCAAATATGGCAATTAAATTAAAAGAAATCACTAATTAAATAAGACATATTAGGCAAATTACAATCATATATTTATAGAATATCATTTAAGAATATATTAAAATTATTATTATATCATTTGTCAGTCGAAATCAACGGTCAACAAACAGTTACCTAACTTCATCATATCGCTTTCAGCTAACTTCATCATGTCGCCTTTTTGGCTGTCGTCGTAAAAAATTTACTTTCATATTTTTTTCAAAACGTCCCTAAAGAAGTATAACTTCAAAAAAACCAAAACAAGAATTTATAGATTTTTTTTTTATATTCGCGTAAATCTAAGAAAATAGCCTGTGTGCCTATTAATATATTCGAATAGAATACTACAGCACGGAAAGAGCTACATTTCCACTTTAGACTAGCTCTGTCAAATAATTACTTTTTGACTAAAAAGATACGCCAAATTAAAAGTCACTTTAAATTACTTAAATGTAAGTAAATAAAACCTTAGGAGTCGATTTTTTCATCAAACTCATATGTATCCAAAGAGTACATGACGGTAAAATCTAAAGATTAAAATAAACATGAAAATTGATTTACATAAAGGATCTATCTCTTTATATCTTTTACTTTTTTACAATGTTAGTTTATATATATTTACTAGTTAAATCACGTACATCACTACGTTCTTTCATTAGTTAGAAAATTAATGTCAATAATTTTCAGTAATATGAAGTAATATCGGCTGATCCAGATTCTAGGTAATGAAAACTCTATCAGTTTCTAAATCAGAGGCAATTTGTATCTTAATCTAGAAATATACCTACTCGTACGCATCCTCCTATCCATCGTTACTGCATGATTATTAACTTACGACGATAAAAGAATGAAGATAAATCTATACATATAATAAAATTGTAACTAAGCCGAATCTGTAAATTAAATATTTTTAGGAAAATCTTATTGAAATGAACATTATTATCGATATAGAGACCGAATCTATAGTTTTTAGAATTTTTGTCTGTCTGTCTGTTACCGCATCACAGAAAAACCACTAGAGGGATTTTGATGAAAGTGGTATGGTGATAGCTGGTTATTCAAGTCAACATATAGGATACTTTTTACTGCGGGATAGTATCTAATTTCTGAGAAAAAAGACGTTTCTGAGTAAGAGTTATACTAATCTGTAAAACCTAAGAATTTGGTTTTTGATCATCTGAACGCGGGCGGAGCCGCGGGCAATGCTAGTAAGGAATATGAAAGATTCTCAAAGAGGCTCGCTTCACTCGGGTTCGTCCTTAGGTACGTTTTGACGGTTAGTATGGAATAGATAAACTGTATATACATAGGTATTATGAGTTTCATATGTATCTCTTACTTATGAAATTATTGATTTCTCATACAAACTTCCACCACCTTTTCACCCCCTTAAGGGATGATATCCGGGTTAAAACTATCTTATGTTCTTCCAAAGATCTCAAACTATCAATTTTCATCTGAATCCGTTCAGCCGCTTAGTCGTAAAAAGGTAACAAACAAACAAATAAACAAACAGTTACTTTCGCATTCATAATATTATTATGAATTTAGAATGTTAGGGGTGGTCAGTATTTTTCCTTTAATGCTATAAAGGCTTAAAATATATTTCCTGCATTTCTTTTAAAAATTCTATCCCTAGGATTTATGGAGATTTGGTTTAAGCTGAAGGTTTGTAGGATTTCAAATTTTTCCTTCATTTTTTTTAATGTCTTTTTAACTATGTTCATATAGAAAATTACATAGACTTATATACTTAAATTGCTTATAATAAGTTCTTTTATTTGATATGTTACATGATGATCTGGGCTATATTTTTGAAGCCGGTGTAATTTCCAGTTTAAAAGTAATTATGGTTTATGAAGTATAATTTATAGTATTTTTTTATTCAATCCTTAAAAGTTATAGGCAAAAGGGTAAAGAGGGACGGGGACTACATATTACACATTTTAACGTCCAGTGGTAACGCGCTCGCTTGGGAAAACAAATAAAGCAAGATCAGATCCCGGGTCCTATACCTCTGATATATTTATTTGGAAATCATTCCCAACATTCTACTTGTTTTACTGTAAAGGAAAATATCGTGAGGAAACCTGCATGTCCGAGAGAACCTAGCAAGTTTTCGAAAGACATGTGAAGTCCGTCAACCCGCACTTGGCCAGCGTGGTGGACTATCACCCCCTTGTAAAGGGAAGCTCGTGCCCAACTGTGGGACGTTAAAAAAGCTGAATACGATGAAGAAGTAACAAACAAACAGACACATAGAAACTTTTGTATTTATAATATTAGTCTGTTTTTAAAATTTCAATATAATTCTAAAAGAATTAATTTACTATATATAGTTCCACTTTTTAAAATGTAGTTTTCTGAGAACAACCGGCTGGAAAATCAATAATAGATTTTTCCAACAACTGTAATTTTCCAAAAAAGGCTATAGTATTTACTATACACCTGTTCATATTTGCAACATCACTTATGGTGCTCCACCAGAAAATAACACTGTTTAGTTAAATTTTTATTGTCTTTGGTTATACAAAAACATGGAATAATCTTTAAAATAACTTACAAAAACACATTTATTTATTGATAAATACATCGTGAATTACTAAAGTTGTACATAGATTATAGTAAAACTATCGTAGAGCGGTTCGACCACAACTGTCTTATAAATGTTAGTTTCGCTTGACTCTGGTACATCAAATGATATCACAATTATTCTGTTATCAGTTATGAGTAAGTAAATATGAATGAAAAAAAAACTAATAACATTTTTTGTTAAAATTTTCCCGGAAAATAGGTTAATTTTGAAAAACTATAATGATTTTTTTCTTATTTTTTTAATATTGGAATTATTAAAGTTCAATTCCGAGATCATTTTAACCGTTTTTTCAGAGAGTACGTAATTAATGCATATACATAACTTTGAATATTTTTTGATATGGATCTGAGATTCTACACATAAATATCTTGACATATTTGCACAGTGTTATACAAAAATCTACAAAGTATTATTGAATTAGAATATATTATTCCCATAAACATATAACATGTTATATATGTAGTTATATGTAATATTTTAATAAAATTTGTGGGTGATTAAATCATAAATATTTATAACATACAATTTTCCAATGCTACATTTAAAGCCGAATTTGCACTCAAAATTAATTATGCATATGTGTAAATAATTTAAGCCAAATTATCATTTCATAGAGAGTTTGAGGTGATTCTATTGTATATTTATTGAATTAAATGTTATTGAAAATTTTAGTTTAAATAATCTAAACAAAGTAGTAGTGGGTTAGGGATTTTTCAATTATCTTTTGATTTAGAGGCAAAAAAATTGCAATATTTTTACTACAAAACCAAGATTAAAAATTATTAAAATAAAACGTTTTTTTTATATTCTTCATAATTCATTTTATAATGCAAATACGGTTTTATAGTAATGACTTTCATGTGACTAGCATATTATGTGTAGCTGTAGAGATTTACCTCGCGGAAATCGAACCTTTGACCTCTAGCTTAATACGTAGTGCCAACAAACACTATGCCACAAATGTTTACAAAATTTCCAATATATAACTCTTTGGCATCACATTTGGCACATTTATCCATTTCCAATAACTTTACATTAAATTTAAATAGTTATATTATTTAATTACACAGTTCTTCAGTTCATTTAATCCCTTGTTTATTTAGAGCTGCTCTTTCAATTGTCAGATAAAACTTATCCATCAAACAATATAACCCGACTGAATGCAAAAGTGAAATAATTGAAGTAATTTATTCGTACAACTGATCATTTTTGATTTGTCCATGTTGTGTTTCATCGTATCAAGAAATTTTATCTGATTATTTTAATTTCAGCTCTTAAATTTTTATGGATATCTTTAAAATCAGTTACATAGTACACTCTAAGGAAAGTACAATAACTAATTCTCGTCTTGAAAGTTACTATATTTTTTATTACTGTAAAAATGGTTACTTAAATTAATTTTATAGTTGTGTACAAACAAAATAAATTACAATATTATCATTATTTTTCATAGTGAGATAAATGTGAACAAACCTCGAAGAAAATCTTAAAGCTTAGACAAGATGTCAGTCTACAATCGTTATAGAATACAAAACAAAAAAGAAATATGGAACTGACATATTATGATTCTATGACATAGCTATTATTTTTGTCAATTGTCATTTTAATACAATTTTCAATTCAATTTAATTCTCTTGTTAATGGCTTCAAAGCGTGACAGTTGAGCAAAGATTACTTCGCCAATGTCACGTAGAATGGAGAAGGCACGAAGGAGATTGGTCGGTAAAATAAGATCATTTAATTATATTAAATTATACGTTTAATACAATTCTGAAATTTTCTATTCTACAACGATTATAGAATGCCATCTTGTCAAAACCCCCTCATTCGTAGGAATATAAAGTGATATCCAAATTGTGATTGACAGATTCCTTGGTTTAAAATGTACATTTGTGAATAAAGATTGTCATATATCTATTGAGGAAAATCCAGCCTCTAAAAAATATGACGTAAATAGTATATACAAAAAAAAACATAATTTTATCTCGTAAAGTGCTATTTTGGAACAAAATCATACCCTTCTACAAAGCAATTTTACGCTCTCCTGAGCTAAAGGATGAGTATCAACGTCATGTATAATATACGCAAAAATTAACATGAGGGCAAATAATAACTGACTATGTATTAGGGGGCGCGGCAATAAACTGCCAAGTCCAGTTTTTATTTTATTCAATTGTTTTATTAAAAAAAAAATATATCAAACAAATAGGTTAATAATTGTGTACGTATACACATGTGTGTAGACACCTAACAAAAAAAACCAATAATTATTTTACTCCAACCCGTATTCAAACCCAAGATTTCATATTCTGCAGCCATGGAACTACTAAACCAATAATTTGCCAATATGTAGATACAAAAGCAGCATGTATAGTTCACTTTCCACGTGTGCAATGCCTGGCCTTGAATCATTAAAATAATTCACTAAAATCGATACTAAAACGCGTCTATCTAAATTACAAAGTACGGAAAGGTTTTTAATGAAATATTTTACGAACAGTCGGTACTACGAGTACTTTCGATATTATTCCGTATATTATTTTACAGAAAAAATTGTGTGTGTATGTATTTTTAATATTTTATATATTATCCAATATACCAATTAGTGTATAAAAATTAATAAAGTTATAAACTTTGAGCGTTATATATTATCATTCGCATTAACTTTTCAACACTTCATTATATTCTTGTTTAAACAAATAATACGGGAATAAAGACTGCGAAGAGAATAACATTGTAGCAAAATACTGTGTTTAAATGTAATAGATTTAATTTTAGCTGTAAACCTGGCTTCCTATTGTCTGCCATTTCACGAACACGCAAATGAATGTAAACCGTATTAATAAGTTAATAACGATCAAATTAAAAGGCTTTAATGGGTTTGCAGTTTAGAAAATGTCGTCCTGCTATTTTGATCTTTCTGGATTTAGTAATTAAGAGCTTATTCCTTTGTACTAAATACGTTCTTGTCCAACTCGCGCTATGGTAAGCCAGCTTAAGATTATGCCCGATCGCCTTAAAAAAAATTGTTACTTCCATTTCATACAAATCGTTGTACAGTCGTTGTAAATAAAATAAAAAATATCGTTACGTACGTAAAGAAAAGTGAGGGACAATCAGTTATTTATCTATTTTCAGATTATATTTTGGGAATATGTACTGGAATATTTAAAAACACTACTTTTATTTTCGCAAGATCATAGTTCATCATTATTTGACTTGCACAGGTATCAAACCTCCGATAAATTGCATAACAAACAGTACGCAAACAAAAATAAATAAAATTGGCTCAAGTCTTACATCTGACTCAGATAATATTTAGTTTTTGTAATTTACTTTTTTAATATTATAAATACGAAAGTGTTGGTTGGTTTTGTTCTTGTCTAACACAACAACAAGTGAGTTTTGTATAGACATCTTAAGAGTCTGAGAGTGACATTATATAGCTATTACTCCGTTTGTACATGGTTTTATCTGGTACATTTTCAGTTCATCAAATTTAGTCTATGGATACGACTAATGCTTGTTCCTACGAGAAAAAATGATAAATCACCAAACACGCCTTCATATTTATAATATTCGCCTTCATATTTAAAATGAATTTTTAATACAATATTGTATTAAAAATTCATTTTAAAACCTTTTATTATGAAAAACCTACATGGATATTCATAAATAACTCAGATAGATTTTTATAAATGAATTTAATTTACGTATGAATGTTTCACTTTATTCGACATTTAATATTAAATACTCTTCAATTAACGATGGTCGGCAGAAACGACATGAACTGTGCAATTCAAAGCTTTTTTCAGACTCTACATGTAATCTTTCAGTAATATAGATAAATATTAATGTGTTAGTAAAATATTTACATAACCCGTTTACATTATGTCTTACCAATTCAGATCACAGCTGGAATAAATAAAGAAAAAATATTTATTAAAATTATTTTTTACACAACTCACAAACGTTTCCGTTATATATGTTATATATCTGCTATATTAGGATTCGTAGTTTCATATAAATGCATCTAATATTATAACCAGACTAAAATATAAACTCTTATATGGAGATTTTGTGATATCTAAAACTATGTACATTAATTTGAATTAGGTGTACGATTTTAAACTAATAAAGGAAGCTGCGGTCCATAATTTACTTTGTTAATATTTACAGCATCGTGTTATGTAGGTTTTATCATTATACGTGAGATTAAATGCGTATATAGCTATTGTGTTCAGACCTTTTTAACGTCCCACTGCTGGGCACGGGCCTCCCTTCCACGCGAGGAGGATCAGGTCATAGTCCATTTACCCGATTTAAAGACTCCAATAGGATCCCATCAAAAGCGACAAAAGCCACATAGAAACCAATACATATTTATTGATTTCTATGTGACATTTGTCGCTTTTGATGGGATTCTATTTTTTTTTTCAACAGGTTAGCTGGCCAAGTGCGGGTTGTAACATTTAATAAATACAGTTACTTAATAAATATTATCCATGAACTGATTTTTATAGAATGAATTAAAATTAATTAACACAAGTTTGTAGTCTTACATGAAAGTGACTTCTGTAAAGGTTGTTATGGGTTCAATTCCCGTACATTTGTCACGGACTTCGTATTTATATTTTTTCTCATAAATCATCTCACATAGCAAGGTCTTTTGAGTTTTAATATATTATTTATAATATATTAAAACATATTACTAGAAAAGAAAAACTAAAGAAGGTGACACATGTACGAGCTATAAAATCAAATTATTTCAAGTTTGCGTTCTTACAGGTCGGTCCACATCTGAAGCCCTCTTACCTTGCAGCATCGAAAAACTTTTGAGTTACGAGCAAAATTTCAAAGTGATTCGATCGCCAACATACTTTTTGCTGTATTAAACTTAATATTGTATTAAAGCTTGAGTAGTCAGATTGACACACGTACGTAAAATCTGTTGGAGCCATATGTACGCGTATTTGTACGTTTATCACCGCCTTTAGACGTATGTATAGAACGAAAACATGTTATGGCAATTCAAATGATAAAGCAATTAAGATTTCGATACCCTAAGTAGTTTTAAAGTAAGATTTATACGAATTTTAGTTGTTAATTTTTTATTTATACTACATACGGCGTTGCAGAACTTACTAATAATATAATTGTGAAAATTTAGATATTTGGATATTTCGGTGGATGTTTGTTACTCTTTCACGCCAGAACGACTGAACGGATCTGGATAAAAATTTTCACAGAGATAGATATTATAGTCTAGAATAGCTATAGCATAGACTACTTTTTATCCCGGAAAAATGTACGTTTCCCGTGGGATAGATTTGTTTTTGTTTTTCTAGAGGCGAGCCCAAGCGAAGCGAGGGTGAACCACTAGTATAACATATTTGTAGGTCAGTATAGAGATAGGATTATTCAATTATTAGTCTTTTAATCATTTGTTGTAGTTTTTATTTGACTTGTTTGAGACCTCTTACAAAATAAAATCCTGAGGTTATAAGATAATTGATATTTGTTACTAAGTACATCGTTTTTTTATAATTGTTATGAGTAATAATATAATATGGAGTTTAGCTAAACTGATAACTTAATACTTATTTATATTGAATATTTGATATTTTAAATAAATGCCAAAAATGGTGCCATTTTTGTATTGTTGAAATCATTTTGTAAATTAATGGGTAGGCACTCTCTGTAACAAGTATAAAATGACCTTTGAGACGTCTAAAACCTTCTCTCCCGTGACCATAATTGCTGTAAAGCATTCGAAACGTTGAGAACCAAAAAACAAAATAAACCATCGAAATAATCCGAAAAGATAGTTTTATTTAAAACTGCTGACTGTCAAATGAACAAAAATTTCCATTATTCAATTTTAAAATCGTACACGTTATAGAAAATACATCTACACGATATCTACAACACAATTCGGTTAAATTGTAAGACATTCACAAAAAATATCCTTTAATATTATTTTAGATACATTACTGTGCGCATTGACAATACGAATAGTATAGAATTTAAAAATGACCAAAAGTTATTACAAATAAAAATGATTAACCGACTGAAAAATGGTAAATTATGCTCGATACTAGAAAAACTGGATACTTTACCTGTTGTAACTTCCTTTTATGTTTCTTCAAAAGTAATTTCCGTTCCAGTAGCTTTGATGATTTGAATGTTGATTGAGATCTCAGTGAATGCAAGTTTATTAGTTTTTTTTCTATGAAAAGTAGTTTTCTCATAGCAAAATCAAATATGTATGTACAGATGTGAAGTATTTTTATATATATATATCCACACTATCCCAAAAGCATCCACCAATATATACAAAGAATTTCGCAGCTTTTGAATAAATAAAATATCAAAATGAAGTTGTTTCGGTGAAAATTTAACCAATTTTCCAAACCATGAATCGGTCTAACGAGGTTACTATTCCGACTGAAGTTTTATAAACTTTACGACCCTATCGAATGTTACTTTGAATCATTCAGTTTCGTTTTAACATGACAAATGATTTTTTATTACCTAATTCACAAAATAGTATAAGATTCGATTAAATTTAAGATATAATACGTGCAATAAATCTATATATTACATATATTCAATATTACGTTAATTTAAAAATCTTAAAAAATCTTTTATTATTTTATATTATTATTATTATTTGTAATAATTTTTGACCTTTGTAAATTGTGAATGTACACATTGAATTACGCATTTTGTTGCCGCCAATAACACTTAAGTGTTTCTACGAATGGTTAACTTATTAATATCATGTGAAATCAAAAAAGTACTAGATGCACAATCCCATGCAAAAGTTCTCTTAAAACTGTCACCAATTGTGTTTAGGTAATTACTCTAGTGGAAATAAAATTACAACAATGTAAATTGAACCTTAAAAACAGTGCTTAAAGTTGTTTTCACAAAAAAAACTATATATTAAAATCACGCTCAAATGTTCAAATGAGCGCTTATTCGGTGAGGACACTTTTTGTCGCTGATTGTGTATCTAGTTTTTTAATCGATGTGTAAATTGAAATAAATTATATAAAACCTACTACTTTAACAGAAAATTTATTATATAAATATTATTAAAATAGAAAAAAAAGGATAATATAAAATCCAAAACTATATATTTTTAAAGTTTGTCTGTTTTACCAATTTCATATAATCGGAGTAAAATGCGTAATTCACCTTACCCGTATAAAACTTTTAACTATGTCTAAACATAGAATATATTCAAATATTTCAATAAAATATTAACAAAGGAACGTTCCACGACACAGATTTACAATTGTATATACGTATAATATAATCCGACTATACGATACAAATGCAACTTACATAATAAATATTTACATTTTTTTTAAATAAACACCAAATTTAGAATTCATATTAACTTCTTTTCTTACTTTACTACACACATACATATATTTCTTTTAATTTCTATGACTGAAAACAAATAGGTATGTATTGATATACATAATACGATTATATTTTATTTCAAAAGTTCAGGGAAACAACCTTATGTAAAAAATTACAAATAAATAATATTTTTTCTAAATACACTATTTAATTTCAATTATTGAGGGCATGTAATCAGTCATAGTTAGAGATTTTAATATTTATATTTTTATATTTTACCTTGAATTCGTTAATGGCTTTATCACAAAAATTATGCAAAAAGACAAAAATGTCTAACACTGTGATATTAGATAGGGCTTAAATACCCACAAAAAATCTGTAAATCTAGAATTCACTCCTACATACATCTCCGAAGTCGTTGTATGACAGCTTACTAGAAGATAAAGGATAAATGCTTAGTTTTAAAGTTACTCGAATAGCATAAAACATTTATAGTCCGAAAAAGTTGTAAGCAGGTACTTTGTGGAAGTCCAAATATGACCGAATAAAACTTGGAATAACACCACATTCCAAAATATATCTATTATTGAAAACATTTCCTCAATCCAAAGCAATCTCACATAAAAACCACACAAGAAAATTGTTATAATATTGCTTAGATTCTTATAATTATAGAACTTATCAAAAATCAGATACTCTGATAGGGCAGAGTTTTTCAATGGAACTATTTAGTTTATCAATGAAAATAGCATGTTTGTAATGCATAGTTATAGTACATAATATTAGAAATATATCCAGCAAAATAATTTACAATTGGATACGTTAAGACGAAAATTGAATGCAAAGGAAATCAATCCATGCACTAAATTCGTCAACTTTAACCCTACAAGCTCACACTTTACCGAACACGTTTAAAAATGACTAGAGAAATCCTTAGCATGTTTAAGTCTATATTACACCACGTCGGTCGCAACATCCACTAAACTAAACTACTCACTCTTATATGGCAATACGTTTCTAATATTTGGTTTCAATTCTGATCTTCTTAGAACAGAAGATTAGGAAACGAAATAATCTAAAAGAACGCATCCGAGGAGACCCAACGAATAAAACGAATTTCATAATGGACGGGACTTCAAACTCACTAACAAAATAAAATTGCTTCGATATTGTATAATTTAACTAAAGGTACCTTTAAAATGATGGTTCAAAATATTCAAAACGTTAAAACAGTTACATTTAAGAGAGCAAAATGTACAATAATAGGTCTTAAAGACCAAGTTAAGACGTTCCACACGCAATATAGCGATTTAAGTTTAAAATGACCTTTTCCTGTACTATCTAAAAGTTTCCATAACAACATATAAAATACTTTAAAAAGAAATGAGCAAAGATTTTTTTATATATTTTTTTTAATTTTATCTAGGTAAACTACTATATAAAATGTGACACCGAATATTCAATTTCTATAAAACGTCTTAACTTAGCATTTACTTAATCGGTGGGTACCAAAATTGGGCAATTACTATCTTGGCACCTTCCATTCATACTTTCATTAACCACTGGGATATTTATAAGTTAAACATTTTAAAAAGTCCATATCAACATTAATTGTACACTCCTCTAGTCATAGCTTCTCTATTTCTGTTATGCCACTTACAGGTTAAAATCCTAACATACGTTCTCCTGAACGTGGCATTGCATAGAGCGTAGCAAACAGGGTTTATAGTTGAGTTTATGTAACATAGAGCATAAAAAAATGACCACAACTCATCTGGAATGCATCTGGCGCAAGCTGTGAGAGGTTTTAACAACACGAGGATATTGTAAGGCAACCAAGTGATGATGAAAGATAGGAGGATGGCGGAAAGAGTTTTCGCTGCTTTCGTTTCCTGCTTTTTCTCCTGAGTTTTCTTTTTCTTTGGCTGTTTCGATGTGATGCCTTTGCTTGCTAATTGCTTAGGAATTATTTTTGCGTTGAGAGGAATTCGAACATCCTGTATATGCGACGTCCGCCTCGTTAAAGCTGGGTGGGCTGCTGGATGCAGATTCAGCTCAGAGTCCCCTCTGGCTGGTCGGTAATGTGGTCTAGTGTTGGCTGGGGGAGATTCTTCGGTGATCATTTTTATACTAGGTCGCTCTGTATCAGCATCAGGTAGTCGAATGAGAATTGTGTAAACAGAATCTGCAGATGCAGATTTTGGTGCTGGCGAGGTAGTAGCATTTATTTTAGTATTTGGGGGCAACGACCGGCTGTCCCGCGCCGCGGGTATTGGCACAGGTGGTTCATAATTGCGGCGAAGAGGGGATGTCCCTCCGTCTGCAACACTCGAGCCTCCTGAACCACCACGCCCTGCGTATGGGTCCCTGATGACATTTAGCGAAGTACATCTGTCAGGAATAAAAACATGTCTAGAATACACAGTCATTATATGAAGTGATTATGAAGATAAAATTTTATACATTAAAGATATTCGTAAATCTAACACCATAAAATATGAATTAGATTTCAGTATTGCTCTTTGAAAAAGCATAAAAATAACACTTCTACATTTGACTTCTATTTCATATGCAAAATTTTGTATATGTGTACATATTTGTTACTGCTTTACTCTGAAACGGTTGGGACTGAAATGAACGAATTTTGATAAAATTTAGTACACATGTTGAGACGTTGAGTAACAGATAGGCTGCTATAGTAATAATATTTGCCAAAAGGTGGTGCTGACGTATATAATATTATAATTACAAAAGGCTCTCATACTCAGGTAAGCACGACGGGAGTGAAAGTCGCTAATAATTATTCAGTACCTGGACACTGAACTCTGTAGTGGTGTTTCCACTGACACTGGAGTAGCATAACCAGGGTCAGATGGTTCCTCTTCAGGCTCTGTATCTTCCAGATCTTCTCTCCCCGAGTGCCACCAGGCGACACACCACGCCCTGACAGCCGCCCAACCGCGCTTCTGACGACGAGACGATGCAGTCTGTAAATAAGTAATATTTATAAATTGTGTTTGTTGTATTTTCTTTCCAATACCGTGTATAATATTTTATTTAAAACTTTCTTATTATTATCTATCTAGCAGAACCCGCGGCTAAAATACAAATTTGTTTAATTGTATTGAAAAGCATTAATATTAAGTTTTAAGTAAGTGGGAATGAGATAATCTCCAGCGGTAAAAGTAGCCTATGTCTCTCTCCAGCCCTTTAACTATCTCCACACAAAAAACACCCCAATTTGTCGCCCTGTTTTGACGTGAGAGAAGGACAAACAAACAAACACACTTTCACCTTTATAATATTAATCAAGTATTGATAAAAAATAATAAATTAGTATGTATGTATTCAGCCCTTTTTAACGTCCCACTGCGGTCAAGTACAAGTTAGTGACTTCATGTCACGTCTTTCAAAAACTTGGTAGGTTCTCTGATCTCCCAGACATGGAGGTTTCCTCGCGATGTTTTCCTTCACCGTAAAGCAATTGGTAATCATGTTACAAATGATGACATGAAAATATCGTAGGTGCGAGACCCGAGATTTTAGCCCGCTTCACTTGGTCTCCCAAGCGAACACGTTACCACTATAAAATTTTAGTACAAATTGTTAATTTATACATGCAGCGCATTCTCGTAAATTTTTGTAAAAACACAGTTAAAACTTGTCACGATTACTATTTTCACATAATAAACAAAAACTCTTGCATATATCTTAGAAAAATTGATAACCACAGAACCGAAAAATAACCATTTTCACCGTGGCATATTTGCCAAAATTTCTAAAATTGGTCGCGTGCCAAGCTTTGTGATAAGTAGACCAAAAAATTTAAACATTTTCTTCTGAATTTCAGAAACAGGGGCAAATGAAGGTAGTTTAAACCACACCTTCAGATCAGAGAAACACAACAGTTGCCAAAGCATTCAAAATGCCCCAATCTATCTGCCATTTGCCAAATATTCCGGTCGCATTTACTATTATTGGATTGTCGCCAAATTGTAGAATTTAACTAAATTGCATTTGAATATAAGCCGTTTATTTTGTAAGTAACAGTGGCGTTGACTGAAAAATGGCTCTTTGTTAAAGATTTACAGTTTATTTTACCTACATTTCTATTTGTTTATATAAAAATACTAGCGACTCACACTTGCTTCTCTCGGGTTTTTCCCTAGGTACCTTAGTATGGAATAGATATACTATATTTTATATTATATATAGCCTTGCTCAATAAACTAAATAGTCCATATAATGGAAAAAGAATTTTTCAAATCGGATTACTAGTTTCTGAGATTAGCGCGTTCAAACAAACAAACTCTGCCCCTTTATAATATTAGTAGGTATAGATTGGTATTAAAATTTCACAACTCTTCAATTTTCAATAAGGTTTACAGTATATTTCCAAACTTTCCGCAGTGAACGAAGTAATCAAGTTCATATATTGGAAAACAAAATGTTGTCAAAAGTATTTAAACAAACTTAGCATAGACGTATAACGTTATGTATGTATATAAATTTCGCTGAATATATCGCAGTGCTAAGTTAGCGCAACTTTGGCGTTGGCAAATTACGAACAGCTGGCGACTTGCACTCTGTGGGGTGCTAGCTTGTTGTTGTAATCATAATAAGTTCATAAATGAAAACATTTTAAATATTTATAAAGCTAAATGTTTATTCAAAGCAAAAACCCACTAGAATAAAATACACTAGAATAAATACAAGGAAACTTAATAAATATTATCACAGAAACATATAATCTGTTATAATTATCTAATAAAAATATACATTTCAGATGTCAGAGCTTATATAAACATTGGCTTTAATAAACAAACTAGCGAATCACCCTTGCTCCGGTCGGGTTCGTCCCTAAAATTACGTTTTAACATTTATAATAAGATATATGAGATAAGATATATTCCCGCAGTTAAAAGTATCCTGTATGTTGACCCGGATAACCAGCTATTATCATACTAAATTTCATCAAAATTCCTCCAGTGATTTTTCCGTGATGCGGTCACAGGCAGACAAACAAAAATTCTAAAAACTATATATTCGGCCTGTGTATCGATAGTAATTACTATTGCAATAAGATTTTCCAAAAAATATTTAATGTACAGATTTGACTCAGAATTTGATTATATACACATATAGAATACTCGTAGATAGATTGTATGACATGCCTCTAATCCTAGTAAACCTGATATTTTTATTTATACTAGCGACCGACTTACCCGCGTTCGCTCGAGTGTGTCTGTATACCAGTAGTCTATATGTTACTACTGCACAGTCTATCTACTTATTAAATTGTATCCAAATCGATTCAACCGTTTCAGCGTGAAGAAATAACAAACACACATACATGCACATAAACTTTCGCAATTATAATAGTAGTTACATGTAACATTATTTTTAAAGTGAAACTTTTTTAGAATTGTTGTGATTTGAAACTCGTTGAATCGAAAATGAAACGGAAAGGCGACACTAAAAAGAGAAAAACACATAAATATATAGATTAAGCCGACGAAAGAATGAGACAGAATATATTGCAATGTTGCCATGGTAACCGTTGTTATTATCGGATAAATATAACTATAATATTAAATTTTACTTCTATCATGTGTGAATTGCGCACACACACACAATTCTTTCTCACTATTTCGGAAACGCTCAGATAAAACCGCTGTAACTAGAGAGCTAAAATAATATTACTTTATTCCTACAGTAACATGACGTGAAAGAATTTTTGAAATTCAAACACTGAAGGATTGAAAGCAGCAAAGCTTTCATGCAATTTATATTTTTGTTTGAAATTCTTTGTAATACTCTTCGATACAATTATTCAAACACGTAATTCGACTTTTTGAAAATAACCTTGTGGAACAGAGTAGAAGAGTACTTAGTTTTGAGTAGTATAAAATTTTAGAAAAGCATAAATATATGAAGCCCGGCCTTGCCCATTTATATGTATATGTACCTGGGCGACCGAGCTTCGCTCGGAGTTTTTGGGCGAAAGGACAAGTTTCTTTTTTTAAATAAAAACTTTAATAAATACAAAAATAAAACAAAACTAAATACTATGTATCCAACCGTGATTTGAAGCCTGCATCTATGATTGTCAATCTTGTGCCTTGGTCGCTTCACCACGATGGTTTTTGCCCGAGTGTGCAAAATTACTGACCAAATTTTGCGTGGAATAATGCAAAAGAAAACCACATAAAAATTCGAAAACACGCGATATCCCAGACATAAGACTAATCTAGATCGATTTTTCGCCTTCGTAAACTGTATATACCAAATTTCTGCGAAATCGTAAGAGCCGTTTCCGAGATCGCCGGTATAAATAAATATACAAGAATTGCTCGTTTAGATATAATTAATTAGATAACCGTGTATTTTTCAATCTTCCTGCACTCTATATCTTATAGAGATTCGACCAAACTGAACAATCGATACTAATAAATGTAAAAATAACTTTGTCTGTATATTTGTTATCTTTTCAAGCTTCAATTCGCTGAAGAAATTTGAATAAAAAAATAGATCTTTGGGACTTATATTACAACTTACATTTTGTAACGCCCCGCTTATAATAAACGAGCAGAACCGCTAGCAAAAACTAATTAAGATAGATAAATAAAAAGGTTTGATTTATGAATAAATTTTAAAACTTTTTATTAAACTTTAAAAATATATTCTACAATATATTATAAAGTTTTCATCAAAAATAGCAAATGTTTAAAGTAAAATATGAATTGGAAGAACAACATCAAAAATTACATAGACGTTGTGTTTGCAAATACTAAGTTAAATGGGAAAGTCGAAGAATTGTAAGCGATCATAAATTGGCGTGAAATTATGAGCCATTAAGAAAAACACTGTGCCTTCCAATCTTTGAATGATACCTGGAAAGGAAAGAGAGATTATCTGTTTTTATAAAAGATCAATGACCCTAGTGGGTGCTTAGGCAACTTTACGTAACAGAGCTGAGAGTAATCTATACGTATAATAAAATTGTAACTAAGCCGAATCTGTACATTAGATATTTTTTGGAAAATCTTATTGAAATAAACTTTATTATAGATACAGAGGCCAAATCTATGGTTTTTAGAATTTTCGTCTGTCTGTCTGTCTATCTGCCTGTCTGTTACCGCCACACAGAAAAACCGTTGGAGGGATTTTGATAAAATTTGGTATGGTGATAGCTGGTTATTCGGGTCAACATATAGGATATTTTTTACCGCGGAAAATATCTCATTTTTGAGAAAAAATACAAAAACTGCAATGTAAGAGTATACTAATATGTAAAACCTAAGAATTTGGTTTTTGTCATCTGAACGCGGGCGGAGCCGCGGGCAATGCTAGTATATTATATAGATCTCTACTATACTAAATTCACGATGATATATTGTTGTATTAAAGGAAAACAAACATATTCGCATTTGTAATATTACTAGCTTCACCCGCGATTCCACCCACGTAATTTATGTGTAATCAGAATAACTCATCTTTATGTCTCTAGCAACAAAAACAAGGGACTTTCATAAATACAATAAGATAGACCCTCTTATTTCGGCAATGTGACAAAACCCGCCTACCTACCAAATTCCAGGTTCACTGAAGAAGTAGTTTTCGGAATTCGTATTATGAACAAGTACAAGTGAGTGAAAAAGCTTTCGCTTTTATATATATATATATATATATATATATATATATATATATATATATATATATATATATATGTATATATATACACTATAATATATTAGTAAAGGAAGGGAATTAATTAGATTGCTATGTTGCTGCTAAGATAAAGTATAGCGGTGTGAATTTACTAGCCGAACCCGCGGCTTCGCTCGCGCTAAAACTACAAAAAAAGCTCTAAAATGGTTCATACAAACTTTCAACTGCTATTTTACCCCCTTATGGGATGAATTTCGAGAAATGTTACAACACGTATTTAATTAATTGTATTGAAGAGCATTAATACCAAGTTTCAAGTAATTCGGATCATAAATATTTTTTTGGATTGTCTTATAACGTGTTTTCCCGTGGGGAAGAGATAATCTCCCGCGGTAAAAAGTAGCCTATGTCACTCTCCAGCCCTCCAACTATCTCGACATAAATAAATCACGCCAATCAAAAACAAACAAACAAACACACTTTCACATTTATAATATTAGTACGGATTTTAGCTATATAAATATTACATTTTTACCATTCATATTAGTTGTATGAGAAACATCTCTCCTTAGTACTATCACTATGACTACATTATTATAAGGCAAAATCCCTCCGCCGCGTCTGTCTGTCTGTCTAAACACGATAAACTAAAAACTACTCACTAAGGATTTTCGTACGATTTTCACTAATGGAAGGAATGATTCATGAAGAAGGTTTACATGTATAATTTATTAAGATTTTCTGTTGAAAATATCAGAAACATTCACGTCGACTTGATATTACTTAATTATTCTTCTTAAAAAGATCTGAAAACTGTAGTAACTCTATATGAACGTACATTTTTTATAATGTTGGGAAATGCATTTACGCATACCACCTGTAGACATACAGGTTGTGGTTATGTGGGACGCACCGGCTAGAAAAACCAGTACTACCCACTTAAACACACCGGAACCTCCTCCGTCTTCATAGGGCGTCGCAGGATCGCTTACGCACTCAACAACGACACCCCGACGGCAGGTTAGCCGAAGCAGACCACAACAACTATGGGGTTGCTCCCACGGTCCACTCTGCTATCAGAGAAGTACCAGGACCAACCCGCATAGCATACCGCCTACCGAGGTGGGCCACCTCCCCGTGCGTTTCTTGGCTTCACGCCCGGCTGTATTGCCGAGCACTACTGACCCTTAACCCCCCCCCCCCCCCCCTTTCCACTACAAGGTGAGGGAAGACCCAGGAAAGTAAAAAGCGAAGCGAGAATAAGTCTTATTACTATGAAGTACTTTAAAGGTTAAATTTAATACAATTTCAAAGTGCCTTCTTAACGACAAGTGGAGCAATAAATAACAAAGGTCTTAATGTAATTAGTGTAATGGCAGACTTAGTACTTTTAACTTGGCGTGTCTTGCAATATATGTGGGTCACTTGGTCGAACTACGGTAGCATCGAAGAGGTATTTTTGGTACACAGTGTAACGAGAATTCGAACACGTGTATTTATTGGGATATATTGATTTTCCTTCATATCTAACTAGTAATAATTAATTTTAATACATTGAAATTATACTTGTAATTTAGCATGATTACATACAAAAATTCTTACTTTACAAATATGTGTTTGGGACAACAACAGCAAGTTTTTGAGCGACTAAAAAACGATTGGTTAATTCGAGTGTATATTAATTTTTTAAATGGATAGATGACTGATGAATTAAATTTCAAGGAAAAACTACACCTTTAAAGGTGTAATAACTACATGTAAAGAGGTTTCAAATATTAAGAGCTCAAAAAAGCATAATCCCTCCACGACCGTGGACACCCCGGAGTGTCAGTTAACAATAGATTTCTTAGGATTTTAATTAATTTCTTAGAAATTTACCTGGAGGTGTTATAAGAAAATTATCAGGTCTGAACTGTAAAAGAAGGAGAAAGGCATATTTTAATACGCCTAACACCTACATGACATCATAAATCTTTCTTTTTTGCACACTTTTATCACGATTCTTTTCTAATCTATACTAATATTATTAAGAGGCAGATTTTGTTTGTTTGAACGCGCTAATCTCTAAAACTACTTATCTGTTTTAAAAAAATCTTTTTGCATTTGATAGCCCGTTTATTGAGGACGGCTAAAGGCTATATATCATCCCGGAAAAATGTACGATTCCCGTGGTATATATTTGTTTTTGTCTAGGGACGAACACAAAGCGTAGTAACGATGATTCGCTAGTTATATATATACATAGATTGAAACCTCACATCCACTAATTTTCGGGTCCTCTTTTGTACTTTTCAAAGTATTACAGTTACACATCTAATACTTTACGCAAATTATCAAGTAACAAAAAATAATTGAGTTAATTTCCTTTTTAAAACATAAATAAACTTACAAAATCTTTCTTTAGCATCAATTAAATGAAAAACAAATATTTTAAAATGATTTTGAGAAGGATTTTTCCTATAACATAAAATTTATTACTTCAATAGATAAAAGTACAGTAACGGACGGTTATTACTTTGTTAAGGGCGTTCGCATTTTTTATGATTTTTACAATTTCTTGGGCTTACAGGCTAGTTTGGGCTGAGTCAGATAAATCTTAGTAGAAGCCCGGAGGTTGCAAGTTCTAGTAAACTAACCGGTGTCTGGGAGAGTACGTAAAGTTGTCGGAACTGTAATTTAATATCTATCCTGTCGTGTCGGAAGTACATATTGTGGATTTATGGATATAATATGAAAATTCTAAATAAAAAGACCAATAAATATTCTGTTTTTTTTTTTTTTTAACTAAGCATGATTTTAAAATGAAAAAGTTAAGTTTCATTTCAATAAGTATGTCTCACAAGCAGATAAACATCTGGAACTCATCGATTATATAAATATATAAATATATTAGTAGTTGTTACTAAAATCTAGCTGTACCATCAGCGTCACAGTGGGATGCCGTTATCCCGTGATCCCTCACGTGTATGACATCTTACGATACGATTACATGCCCCAATATTCAGACAGTAAATCTTTACCGATCAATCTATTTCGTGTCTTCTCCATTCTACGGGACATTGGCGAAGTAATCTGTGCTCAACTGTCACACTTTGAAGGCATTAATACTCGTAGGAGAATTGAATTTAATTGACAATAAATCTGTTTGGCGATCCACCTTCGCCTTCAAAAAACTCGAGATTATAAACGAACCAAGAGCCTAGATAACGTGCAAAAAAAGAGTTTTTGTGAGTGTACCATAACTCAAGACAGCTTCTTACCCCAATGAACCTCAATGAATTGGGGCAACGAGGGCATTGGCCTCTTATTCCGTCGATATTTTGTAACAGAGTGTTACCACAGTATAATTAAGTAAGCAGTATTTTGTCTCGGCAATGTCCTTGAAATAATTACCGACGACCGTTTGGTAAACATGTAATAAGGTTGTACGCAACAGACTATCTCTTGTATTCATATGTCATGAAAACGATTTTTCCTTTGTCACGCTATAACGTAAAAACTACTGAATTTATCGGTATAGAATTTTGACCAATCGCCGCGGGATTGTCTGTAGATGGTTTTAGGCTATTTATTTTTGAATTCCACACACTTTTCTCAATTTTTTATGTTATTTAATTTCATAAACATTTTTTCCCGTCAATAAATCCAAAAAAGGGCTTTTGATTCATTTTTTTCAGTTAATTTAAATATATTTATAAGCGAAAACCCTAAATATACATTAAGATCCCTGAAGACCAAACGAAACATTTACGTACACCCAGCAAAGCCAGCGAGTGACGCTAGGTAGCTAGTTCCATATAAAATTGACATATTATTTTTTTATTAAATTATTACTATATTTAATTTTCATTAGTTCTATTTATTTTAGTGTACTATATCTAGTTTCTAAAGTAGTAGTGATTTAGTATGGAAAGAAAAGGTTAAAAAGTGTTTTATTAATATACATTTTGTGTTTTTGCTTAGTATAATATAATCGGAACGGTTCGTCTGTATGAAGACATAATAGGTACTGTTATTTAGTGGTACTGCTATTCATTATTCCATGAGGACAATTTGATGTACGAGTTTAATAGAAATAACTAATTTCTATTCATAAAATAAGCAATTAACCAAAAAACATTCTGTCTCGTTTTTAATATTAGTATAATAATATGCTAGTAAGTTACCTGGTTTTCTCTCCAACGGGTGTCTGTCAAGGCTCCTCGAACATGGTACACGGAATCAGCATCCCCAGATTCTGATCTCGCTCTTCCATCCACTTCTCGTGTCTCGTCACTGTACGGACAAAATCATTAATAAAATAATTTATTTGTCTTTTATAAACACAAGGAAACTACTCATATATGGAAAATATAAATATATTTTGAATTTTTTCGACAAAACTGAAAGCTAATTTTATAGATGCATGGAATATTTTTTAAGGCAGTGGTAGCCAAGTGGCTCTCGCTTAGGAAACCAAGTAATGCGGGTTCAAATCCCGGGTCTCACTTCTGATATTTACATATGCGAAATAAATTTTTGAAAGATATGTGAAGTCTGTCAACGCGCACTTAGCCAGCGTGATGGACTATGACCTGATTCCCCTCGTACTGAAGGGAGGCCCGTGCCCAGCAATGTGACGATAAAAATGGTTGATAACATACATACATGGAATATTTATTTTATATTAATGCAGTATTATTGATGAGTATGTATTTCAAAATATCAAAACTCTACATTTCCTAACAGAAAGTAACTATGTAATATGTATTATATCTGCTATACGTATATCTAACTCTGATTTACGTACATATATTCTATATTGTAAGGATATTCTACACCTCCGCACTTAGATATGCAAGGAAAGGGTTAATCAAAAGCACATAAAGAGATATGAATGGACGCGAGCAGCTGGCATTATGCCACGGCGCGAGCTACTCGTATGCTATAAATATAAGCGGTTGGAAAACTTACATACATTTACATAAAAAAATATTACTTTTTTTTACATTTACGCAATATTATTTTTTTTGTATCGTGACTGTGTATACTGTATACTTTATCTAGATAAAGTATACAAGTCTACCCTACACGGTTTTACATTTAGCTAGATCGAAAAAAATATCGAAAATCGATCGGGACATAAGAATATTATATATACAAGTAGTATATATACTGAAGGCAGTGGTAGCTCAGTGGTAACGTGCTCGCTTGGGAAATAGAGTGAAGCGGGTTCAAATCCCGACCGATACACAAAAATGAGAGCTGTATGAATAAATTAGTTTGTTTCAATTTAATATTCAGTTAGTTGATGGAAAATTTATCAATAAAACACCATTTTATGTCAACATGGAAGTATATGCTTTAGGGAAGTCTTTTCCATCTTGTACTACTTAATTTAACAATTAGCTTTAAATAAGTAAATAAATATGTGAGGACATTAACACACAGCACCACCTAGTTCCATGGTAAGCTACAAGACTTGTGTTATGGATACCAGATAGTTGATACACTACACATATATAACTTTAAATACATACATATTATAAATATAAACACCCATGACTGGCTTACAAACATTTGTGCTCATCACACAAATGAATAGTCCCAGCGGGAACCCGCACCCACTGTCACAGCAACTAGGGTCTCTACAAATTGAGCTAAACGTGTCGTCACTTTGTTTTGTATTTAATAAAGTCGCTACCGCTTATGACTTATCAAAACATCTACTCTCCCACTGGAAATTGGTTGTGTCTAAATCGTCTGCAGATTAGTCCTGCACAGACATTGCAATGTTTTTATTTGTTCTCTTACATTCCACGCTTCGTTCAGGCTAATACCTTCGCTTATTTTCGTTTTTCTTCGTATATATTTCTATCAGCGGCTATCTAACAGGCCATCAATTTGCTATTAACATTTTATGTCAAGAATTTCTCTCTCTCTCTCTCTCTCTCTCAGAGCCTTTGAGGCTATAATCCTAAACTAATATTATTTAGATTTATTAATAACACTATTGACTTTATTGATAACTTGCGTAGCTTTAAATTTTTTGTGTACAAATTATGGATTAATTTGTTTGTTTCTGTTCAGAAGTGTTTTTGTTTATATATTTTTTTCATACAGATGAGTTTATACCCTGGTTTTCATATGAGGTAACCTGTTCTAAAAAGTTAGAGATGAATCTGAGCAAAAAGCTAGGGCATGTCACTAGTTAAAAATGTCATAAATGCTTGTAAATATGTAGTAAAGAAAACTTTTAGAGGATTACTTGTTTACTAAGAGATTGCTTAATAAGTTATATAACTCTACTTTACTTATGGCTATCGCTTAAGTTTGCTATTAAATTAGGATATGACGGTCGTAGTTTGATGTTGTAGAAGTAATTATTGTAACTTACCCGTGGGGTGCGTCGCTAAGTACTTATGTATGCATATAATAAAATTCTAAGTGACTCAAATCTGTAAATTTAATTATTTTTTTAAAAATCGTATTAAAATAGTCATTATTATCGATACAGAGGCCCAATCTATAGTTTTTAGAATTTGTTTCTGTATCTGTGACCGCATCACGAGAAAACCACTGGACAGATTTTGATGAAATTTGGTATGATGATAGCTGGTTATCTGAGTCAACATATAGGATACTTTTTACTATGGGAAAATATCTCATCTCTGAACTAAACGTTATAAATAAAAATAAATAATATTATTACATTTCACGTAGAAGTATTTATTTAGAATTTCCTTAACAAGAAATTGTGGAATTGAAAAGCTCAAGCTTTTGTACCTTTTACGGCTAAGCTTTTATTGTAGTACGATTTAATTTGCTCTTTAAACCATCTTCCATTTAAATATATTAACCTAGTAAATTACTGCATATAATTATTTCATCTTCATAGATATAATGTATTAAGAGAGTTATTTTTAACCGACTTCCAAAAACGAGGAAGTTCTCAATTCGTCGGAATCTCTTTTTTTATGTATGTTCACCGATTACTCGAAGACGCCTAAACCGATTTGGAAAATTTTTTTTGTTTGAAAGGGTATACTTTCCAGGTGGTCCCATATAAATTTTATTGAAATCGGTCTAGCAGTTTTTAAAAAAATTAACAATAAATATTTTTTAAGCAAATTGTTTAATCGAACATGTTATTAAAAACTTTCTTCCCACAAATTATGTGCTTATTACGTCTACACTAAAAATATAAAAATAAAAACTTAAAAAAAATATTAAAACCGACTTCCAGGCACTAAAATGTAAAAAATAACTAAACGGGGGATTTCATTTAGAATAGATACCTAATAAGATAATAAAAGAAATAAGATAAGATATTTTCGAAGTCGGTGCCAGCGGACAATATTTTAAGATATAAATATCTAATAGGTAAATATGTATTTTACGTATCAAAATATATAATAAAAATAATAATATAAATATTATATTAGATTTCCTATGGGTTGGCGTTCTTGCACTTTTGATATTTTCATGTGCGAAGCGTTTCTAACATGATTACCACTAGTCATAAGGTGAAGGAAAACATTGTGAGGAAACCTGCATATCTGCGAGAACCTAGCAAGTTTTCGAGAGGCATATGAAGTCCACCAAACCGCACTTGGCCAACGTAATACTTGGCATGTGTGTAATGTGTTCGAAAGCTCAGCTCAACTATTTTTTTAACTATAATATCAAATCCCTACAACCATTTCTTTAGCTATTATTTTTTGTGTTATTTTCGTTATATTATTCAAACTGGGAGGTTAGGAAATCTTGAGGTTTCCAAAAAAAATTAAATTGCGCAGATTAATCATTGAAGAATTGTAAATCATTTGGCCAATTATAGGCAATGGCTTAAAAACCACTGTAGAGTTCCACCAAATCTTTTCCCACCATCTTTGGAAGTCTTGAAAGGATTCTTACAATGGTGAAAACATGGCTATTTTTAAATGTATATATGTATATATATATATATATATATATATATATTGCACATTTAAATACCTATATAGTTTTAGCGTTATTGTATTTTTTTCAGTAAAAATGATGAAAAATAATACCTTTGTATAGTGCTTCTTATAAGTTATCAGAACCCTTGTAACGCTTGTGTCAAAAGTTAACAAGTAATCTAAAGTCTGTAATTAGGTCCTTACTCTTGTGAGTTACTATACTAATAATAATATATTATAATGTACTAGACTGCAGCAGCTTTATAAGGTCTTCTTCTTTAATTTTAAAAATGAAATAAGTTAGCTTTATAGCATAGGTATTTCACTCAAATCGTTTAGCCACTTACGGAATTACGAAACAATAAACACGTACACAAACTTACACTTTTCATTTAAAATAATAGTGTGATTAATACTAATAAATATTAATAATATAAAAAAATATTATTAATATAAAAAATAATTTACAGTTTGTAAAAATCTTACGATAATTGGATGTTTGACCGTATACATATGTGTTTCAACTACGAATAACTCATTGGAATAATTATTGTTTATGTATAAATTACTAGCGACTTATTGGGTCCCTCTGTACGTTTTAAATAGAACTAAATTGTTTTATTTCGTAATTTTTACCGATGTTTTAATAGTGATTCTGCTATTCGGCGCGGAGACAAATCTAACAAATCAAAGATCATAGAAATCGGTCCAGCCGTTCTTGATTTATAAATGGTGTAACTAACCCGACTTTGTTTTATATATATATATATATATATATATATATATATATATATATATATATATATATATATATATTGTAATTATTAGTTATGCATTAAATTTAGTACACAAATTGATAATGTCATTTACTAAAACTAAGTATACTCCTAATATATTAACACGTTCCCCTGAAATAATAGCTTAACAGCTCGAATGTTACTTTAACATCATTTTATTTCGGAACCCATCAATAGATGGCGCTACTCTGAGCGTTGAAAGAAAAGACTGAAAATATTTTAACGATTACTTTAAAACAAGTGTCCTTTTAAATCTGTAGCTTTATGGGCACCCAAATAAACACAATCCTTTTCATTCACTTTTTTCTTATTTAAAAATATTTAAAAACTAACTAGCCCTCGTCCCTTTCTGGTGCGTCTCTAAGCCTCCTCTAATAAGAGACGATTTTCTTACACTTAATTCCACTTAAAATACTGGTGATGAAAATCGTATCAAAATCCGTGCAGTAGTTTATGAGATTAGCCCAAACACACAAACTCAAATTAAATTTATATGTGCAGTTTTTATTTAAAAATATTTTGATTATGACACGTGATACTAATATTAGTATAGCTTATATATTTGTCGGTTTGTTTGTTGTTTAGTTTGTTCTTAACGCAGCAAAGGGGTGGCGGATGGTCCTGATATTATTCTGGGTTGGACAGTGACAAAGGCCACGTGGCCTAAAGGCTTGTTTCAACTCAAACGAAAAGCAGAAAACAAGATGGAATATAACATGTCTACGTTCGTCCGGTGAAGGCGAAAAAATATAAAAAAAAGCCGATTCATATAAAATGCAGTTCACGTATACGTAAATATATGTATGTATATTTAATATACACAAAATATGTAGAAAATTAAAACCCTATTATTTGTTCAGGTAAGCCATTTCTAACATACATATATATATGTCCTTCGCTGAAAGCAAGTCGATTGAAATTACTTCCATTTGTGAGTAGTAAAAGAAGGGGACAAAAACAAGGTAATAATGTATACGGCAAATGTTTCAGATTAATTTGAATATTTTATTTATCTACAATCTTTCCAGTATATTGAGATATTCTGAGTCGAATCTGTACATTTAATATTTTTTTGCAAAATCTTATTGAAATAGTCATTATTATCGATACAAAGGCCGAATCTATAGTTTTTACAATTTTTGTCTGCCTGTCTGCCTAGAAACGCATCACGAGAAAACCACTAGGAGATTTCGATAAAATTTGGTATTATGATAGCTGCTTAACCGGGTCAACATATAAAATAATTTTTACTGCGGGAAAATATATCCTCTCTGAGAAATCTATACTAAACTTTAAAACATAAGGAACATATAGGGACGAACCCGTGGGGAGCGAGGGTAAGTCGCTAGTCTTACAATAATATTACATACATACGTCTCAAATTGATAAACTCCTTTTTTTAAAGAAACTGATCCTTATATATATATATATATATATATATATATATATATATATATATATATATATATATATATATATATATATATATATATATATATATATATATGAGATACCTTGTCTATATGGGTCACCCTATTACTGAAAACTGGGAAAGAGCTATAAAGAAGCTCAGCTAATTTTTTATTAGAAGTCATATCACAAGCATCTGAACTATTTTGTCGACTGCATACTTTGTACATCCAAATTTGATATAGCAAATAGTACTTTAAAACATTTGAACAAGATTGATTTTTGTTAAGCTCTGCCATTTATATTTTCAAAGTGTCCCCATTTAAAGTAACAGAAAATGGACTTTAAATTTGAAGTTATAAGATTGTTAGTCGCGTACTACGTTTACGCTGTTATGATTCTTAAGGCTATGCAACAGATAGGTATCTACGAGAGTGCTTACCACGCTTTTATCAGTTATAACCTGTTTATACTCAAGCGATTTGATACTGTATTTCTAAAAATTTAAATGCTATTTTAGCTTGGTAAGTTTGAATTTTTGAGCCATTTTAAAGGTACTATTTACACAGGGATGGAATCGTTTTGGATGATATTTTTGCTTTATTTAGTTCTCTTTTAAAAGTTTTGATGCAATGTTTTGTTCAAACATATTGGGTACAGTTTTTAATTTTCGATATACAATGTGGTAAAATACAGTACATGTATACATTGTACAAATTTTAATTTTAAGCAAAAGCTTTGTTCAATCATGATATTTTTTTCTAATTTTTATAGAAAAATTATCATAGATGCTATAATTGCAAAAACTAAATCTATATAGATAATAAAATTGTGACTGAGTCTGAGAGAAAGCCACTGGGTAGATTTTCATGGAATTCAGTATAACGACAGCTGGTTATCCGGGTCAATATTTAGGATACTTTTTATTGAGAGAAAATATCTCATCACAGAGAAATCTATACTAAATTTTAATTTAATTATATTACTTTTCAGCCACGTTCCCTTCATTCGTTCCACCGATAGTATAGTTGTATATTTATCTGTTTTTTTCAAAATTCATTCTAATATCGTGCGAAAAACATCGCATCTGTCAGATTACGTCGTTCGCACTGACAGAACGATTTACATTCATTTCGTTCGGGCGCTTTCGTGCAAATATATTGTAACTTTATTTGATCTATGCTTTTTATTATGGCTGTTTTTCTGGCTTCATTTGTACATAAAATAAATTAAATGGCTATCGTGTTGGTTTTTGTATTTTATATAATATTTTTAATCGTACCTGCTTGCAATTTTATTTATGAAACTAAATTTTATAGTGATTGTTTTGCTTGTTTAGCCTCTAGGAATATGAACTAGCCAATTAAAAATAACAAGCAAAGTATTGCGATATTAATTAATTCACAAAAAGTTCACAAAATTATTTATAGTATTTTTAAATAATATTAATTCATAATGTACTAGCTTTACCCACGGCTCCACTCGCGAAATTTTAATAGTAGTATTATTTTATTTGTAAAAAACGGTCTGTGCCTAACACTTCGTTAGGATAAAGATTTCTTTTTAAAATCTGACCCGCAATTCATGAGATTAGTACGTTCGAACAAACAAACAAAAACATCCAAAAAACGCTATTCGGCTTTATAATATTAGTCTAGACAAAAAAAATATATACTTGTTTCAATTAGCTCAATTTAATTGTACTGATTATTCACTAACAGAGCTTGCTCTCGGTAAGTTTTCTTAATCAAGAACAACACTAAATTGTCAAGTTTAAAACTGAATTAGTCGGAATTAGGAAATAAACTAAGAAGTACTCGAGCAGCAGTGTCTTGTAGATTTAAATGAGAAAACGAAGTAAAGAGAAGAACTAATAAGTCGTAATAGCTTTGTTTTTTTTTTTCAAATTATTCGCAGTAAGAACTTTATTTACCACTGTCTTTATTTAATAATCACTTCAAAACCGTTACCACTAGACATGCGAAGGTCCGGATTGAAATTTCCCGGAACTATGTCTTAGACCGGAACGATATCGTTCCAAACCGAGATGTCAATTGAAACAGGTTCACAGTTCCATATGTTGTGTTATTTGTTGAACGAATATATTGGACCAATCACCGAAGCGACTGTGACCGAACCGATGACAGTGATAACCTGTTAAAATCATGCATTATCTACTGTGATCACGCGAACATGAACGGAAAGGTACATAATATGTGAACTATCGGAACTAGATAGTTCCGCGAACATGTTTCGTGAACATAGTTCCTTTATGAAAAGGAACTATTCCATGTTCAATCCACTCCAGGACCTAGTTTGCGCATCTCTGGTTACCACCAAATAGCAAAAAAATATTACCCCACACCCAGTAATACGGATTTACACCTAGTACACGGACCCTTGCGACTAGCTTGGAATGTAATCTTGAAGCCAATAAAAGAGTTTTTTTTTAATATTAGTATGGAGTAACGATTGTATTATAACGTAATACATAAAACATAGTGCATCTCTAGAGTATATTTAGTCGGTCTAGGAAGTCTTTATACTACATATTATAAAATAAAGACCCCCGCTGCATCTGTCTGTCTGTCTGAACGCGATAAACTTAAAAACTACCGAACTGATTTACATACGGTTTTCACCAATAGATAGAGTGATTCATGAGAAAATTTTAAGTGTTTAATTTATTAAGGTTATGTGTAAATTGACTGAAATATGACGATGATTGTTGAAAATGTCGAAAAAAATCGTGCCGACAGGGAGTTTTGTTGGCATGCGCCGCGTATACTAATAAATTTATATAAAAACAATGTATTACAGGATTATTTCTACTAAAAGGATCTACCTATTAGGCTGTAGTAACGCTATGCGCATGTGTACTTAAGTAGGGACGCACCCGAGCAAAGCGGGTATAAGCGAGTATATCGATAATTATTCGTCAATAAATACTTAAGAACTATTAATACAAGAAAATTTCCCTAGAAGCTTTCATTTATTTATTCCTTTTTCAATAAAAAGTATATGTAATGTATCTGCTTATAAGAGCTACAGACTACGAGGCTACGAAGCTACGAGTACGAAGCTACGAGTACGAAGCTACGCAGGAGTACCATCGTTATCTCAACTCTTCTAGCTTTTACTTTTTTCATAAACAACGTTTAATATTGATTTAATTTTAAATATCAGTAGAATATCTTAACGACCATTTTCATTTTTATATGTAACATTAATATTATAAAGAGGTCAAGTGGTAAATTTAGATGTACATGTCTCTGAAAATATTGCGAATCAATATTCTGAGAATTCTTTTCCATAATATGAAGTTAAATTACCTTTGAGTACTATAGGTTTGACTGATAAAAATGTTTGTACATACTGTCAGAAATCGTTATAACTTTATTTATAGTCGGAAAGAACAGCCCGCACTCAAGTAAAGCAGGTGTAAGTCGCTAGTAATCTAGCAAGTTTAACCTAAGTGATTCTTTAAATTGACATAACTTTTTATTTGCCGATTGAAATGAAACAAATACTAAATGTTAAGTGAAGCTTGCCATACATTAGTGACAACCGCACTCAAATTAGTTAAGGCGTTTCTGAGATTAGTTCGCAAAAACGCCCAGACAAATTGGCAAAAATTCAAAAAATCATAGTTTTGTGTTTTATTGCTTTAATAAAGACCCCCAATAATCGTTTTTCCCAAATATCTTTCATGTACAGACAGCGATCAGTTATACTATTATTATATGTATTTAAAGTATGAATGTTATTTAAAGTATAAGTACCATTTAACACTAGAAGTACCTCTTTCAAACAATGCTTAACTAATCTCAATTTATTCAATAATTTCAAAAATCGATTTCAAAATATATACCAAAAAACATAAAAACCAAATTAAGATAGTGAGGTTATTAAAGCATGATCAAATTAAGCATATTTTAAGTTAAATATTAACATACAAAGTGAGATTTGAATTCTAATAGCCCACCACGCTGGTCAAGTGTGAGTTGGCGGACATGTCTTTCGAAAACTAGGTTCTCTCAGACATACAGGTTTCCTTTACCGTAAGACATGTGGTAATATTATTGGAAAACGATTCGCATATGAAAATATCAGAGAGGCGAGACTCAGAATTTGAAGCCGCTTCACTCGGTTTCCCAAGGTGGCGCGTTACCACTGGGCTATCAGTATCTATTACCAATGATATTAATCGATTATTGATATTATATAATAACGCTAAAATGAAAACCAAACCAGGTTTTTTTATTTATATTAAAATATAATACTTATCCACACTATTATTAAATAAACAATAATACAAAACAATTGTTCTCAATCCCATTCATACAATCTCGAGCATCAGATAGTCTATTTAGAACGTTGAATCGTTCTAGTCGATACACTGTCGGACATGTCAAGTGAGACAGCATTATACCCATGTCATAGGATTGAAAGGGAAGGACACATGTCATTGTGTTGCGCTTCAATTGTAACTCTATGCGAGGAAACCGCCTTCAAGAATATGTCGCCCTGGTACATGTGTTATATTTAAGATTAAAATCGACTTTATTTAAAAGCCTTTGAGAAATAACTAACTAATAATGCCCATTGTTTAAATAAAAAAAGTAAAGTTTATTTTTTTAAGGTTTGCGAATCGGCAAAAGGCACATTGTTTTCTCTCATTTAATGTTCACGTTTATTAAACCACTTTCAAAAAGAAGGAGGTTCTATATTTTATTATACAATATAGTATATTAAAATATAAAAAAATGAAATTTTGAAATATTCTATTGTAAAATGTCAAATATTTTTTTTAAATATCATTAAAAAAACAATTTTTTCAGCTTCCTTGGCGGTTTTGTTTTTTGTTTTAATTTTTTATTCAATACTTTAAATGTTTGAGAAACTGGCTTTTGACGTCTAACCGTTTACTTATTATCTTTATTATTCACTAGCGACTCACCCTCCGCTCGGGTTCGTCCCTAGGAGCGTTTTAACGGTATAGATTTTTTAGAGATGAGATATTTTCCCGCAGTAAAAAGGATCCTGTATGTTGATTTCATCAAAATCTGTCCAGTGATTTTCTCGTGATGCATCCCCAGATAAACAGACAGACAGACAAGAATTCTAAAAACTATAGATTTGGCCTCTGGATCGATAATAATGACTGTTTCAATAAGATTTTCCAAAAAATATTTAATGTATAGATTCGACTCAATTAGAATTTTATTATATGTATAGAATTATGGTAGTGACTATGACTACTTAGTAGTGCCATTCCATAAGAAAGTTTTTCGATACGACACGACAACGGAATTCGAGATTATACTTCATACAACTGTCGAACAACATAAAAGTTCTTACAAAACTGGAAGATATAAATAAACAATTATATAAATATTGAACATAATTAAAAATAATATCACTTTTTCATTTTCATACAAAAAGGATAAGAAATATGTTTAAAGTAATATTAAAAATGTGAAATAAACTTGGTCTGCCTGTCTGTCTGTTTGTTACATTTTTACGCCTAAAGCTCAAAACCAATTTTGATGAATTTTTGTATAGAGATAGATGGAATCTTGGAGAAAGACATAGTACTATTAAAACGTACCTAGAGACGCACCTGAGCGAAGGGAGGATAAGTCGCTAGTATAAAATAATTTCTACTATTTAGTCCAAAACAGATTAATAAACCTATACAGGCTGAAACGAAAATGTATTATTTATATACACACTACTACTAGGCCTTTGCGTCTATTCCAGACGATTTATGGTGCAATGCCGGAGATACACCTCTTTTGGTGGCTGTATAGACCGATGCGAGAGCTACATGTCCTACCGCAGACCTGACAGGAGAAGTTTGCGACGGATGGTACTGAGTCGCCTTGACGTCGTCTTTGTCTCTTGTCAGCAAGTGCCGCGAACCCGGTCTCATCGCAGAACTTGCGACCCTCCATAATACTTTTGCGCCACTCCGTTCGATTTTCTGCAAGTCTTTCCCAGTTTCGGCGGTCAATTTTAAAAGTAACCATGTCTCTCTTGGCGCAGTCTTTAAAGCGAAGCAGTGGCCTCCCTACGTTTCTTTTTGCGTTCGCAATCGCACCAAGAAGTACACGTCGTGGTAATCGAGAAGGTCCCATTCTGTGCACATGCCCGAGCCAGCGCAAACGTTTCTGTTTTAGAAGCGCGGTCAAACTAGGTAGTTGTGCAATTTCTAGAACTCTCTCGTTTGTCACCCTGTCTTGCCATGAGATGTCCAAGATTTTACGAAGGCAACGCATGTAAAAAGAGTTTATTCGACGTTCGACCTTTGCATACGTTGTCCAGGTTTCAGCTCCGTACAAGAGTATGCTTATAATGGAGGCTTGAAAGACTAACATTTTGGTCTTGGTGGTTAGATATTTGTTTTGCCATACTCTAGTACTAAGCTTCCCGAACATGGTCGCTGCTTTACCGATGCGAATGTCAACCTCTGCATCCAGCGACAGATTGCTCGTTACGGTTGATCCTAGGTAACAAAATCTGTCAACTACCTCTAACAGCGTACCATTGAGCGAAATTGCTGGGGCCTTAGAAGTGCCTTGTGCTAACACAACTGTCTTCTTTGCGTTTATGGACATGGCGAACAGGGAACAGGCCCGTGAGAATTGATTCACCATATACTGGAGCTCACGTTCGGAATTAGCAACGAAAGCCGCGTCATCGGCATAAAGAAGGCTGTCGATGAAAAGATCCTCGCGGCTTCTTTTGGATTTGAGTAGTGAGATGTTAAGCATCCTTCCATCGGTTCTTGTATGTAGATGTATACCCTGTTGATTTTCGCCAAAAGCGGTGCGCAATATGAGCGAAAAATATATACCAAACAGGGTAGGAGCCAAGACGCAGCCCTGTCGCACACCTCTGGAAACATCAAACGGCTTGGATGTTTTACCGTTTAAAACTACTGTGCCCTTCATGTCTTCATGAAAAGATGCAACCAGTCTCAGGAGTTTAGGCGGGCACCCAATACTCTCAAGCGCCGAGTACAAGCCCTTTCTGCTGACCGTATCGAAGGCCTTATTAAGGTCAACGAAAGCTACTACTAAGGGACAGTTTTGTTCTCGACACTTCTCCTGTATTTGGCGTAGTGTGAAAATCATATCCACTGTCGAACGGTCGGAGCGGAAACCACATTGTGACTCAGGATAGATACGTTCAGCAAGCTTTTGGAGTCTTGATAGAACGACTAGACCAAAAAGCTTGCCAACTATGCTCAAAAGAGAAATTCCGCGAAAATTGTTACAGTCGCCGCGGTCACCTTTCCCTTTGTATAATGTGATGATGTTAGCGTCCCGCATATCCTGAGGCACATGCCCCGCTTCCCAACATTTGCACAATAGATTTTGCAGGATTGGTTTCACACATTCGAGCTTTAATATTTCAGCATGGATGCCGTCGCCGCCGGGACTCTTACCGCGCTTAAGCCGATTGACAGCCTTGGTGAAATCCTCTACAGACGGTAGATCATCTAACTCATTCAATACACCCAATTTTGGTATGCTCTGTGCCGCCTCCGGATGTATGATTACTGGACTTGAGTAGAGATCGGTATAATGCTCGACCCAACGATCAAGCTGTTTTTGGCTGTCAACAATGACAGTGCCATTTGCGTCCTTTAGAGGGGCTATCTTTTTTGAAACGGGTCCGAGAACGCGTTTAATACCTTCATATACACCACCTATGTTTCCACTGTCCGCACACATCTGTATATTGCGACCAAGATCCGACCAGTATAAGTTGGCAAAGTATCGTGTACTTCGTTGAAGAGAAGTTTTAGCTGTTCGAAGTGCTTTATCAGTTACTGGACAGGGATTCATACGGTGCCTAAGTGCGGCATTCCGCTTTGAGTCTAAAAGAGGTTGTAGGTACTCAACGTTGTCCTCGAACCAGTCTTGAGACTTGGTCCTCACACATCCGAAAACTTCAGTGGCGCTATCAGTCAGTAGTTTCTTTGCTTTATTCCACTCGACGCCTATCGGTGTATTGGCATCCCAATCAGCAAGTTCTTTATTTGCCAAGCACTCAAACTGTCGGACTTTTTCATCATCCCGAGTATTAGAAAGATTTATCTTCCTCCTACCTGGCGTTTTAGATGAATGTATCCTTTTATGAGCTATGGCAACTTGTGCTGCTACTAGAGAGTGGTCGGTGTCACAGTCGGCGCTATGGAATGTACGAGTGTGAAGGAAATCGCGGAGGTCTTTGGATCTCGTTAGTATCACGTCTAATTGATGCCAGTGGCCTGATCGCGGGTGCTTCCAAGACACTTTTCGGGACAGCTTGCCCTTGAAATATGTATTGGCTACGCATAGCAGGTATTCAGAACAGAACTCCAGTAAACGTCGGCCATTGTCATTAATATTGCCGATTCCATGGTAACCAATACAATCAGGCCATGCGGAATGATCCTGTCCCACCCGGGAATTGAAGTCACCCAAGATGTACAGGCGATCACTACTAGAAACAGTTTTCACCGTCTCGGTCAGTTGGTTATAAAAATACTCTTTTGACTCGTCCGAAGATTTTAATGTCGGAGCATAAGCAGCAATTAGGGTAACATGACCGTGACTGCTCTTTAGTCTTAAGACCATTATGCGTTCCGAAACACCGCACAGAGTTTCAATGGCGGAAAGTATATCGTTTCGGACCGCAAAACCAACACCGTGTTCACGAGCATCGCCAAAGTCTTTTCCTTTCCAAAAGAACTTATAAGAGGACTCCTGCAATGAGCCTTCGTCTGGTAATCTGGTCTCTTGCAAAGCGCAGACAGAGATGTTAAGCCTGCTCAGCTCTGCATCTATCACGGCAGTTTTACGCAGATGTTGTGCGTATCCGTAACCTCCACAGGTGTCCGGGAGGCCTGTCCTCATAGTACGGACATTCCATGTTGCAATGCGCATGGCTTGGCGAGGCGGGTTTTTATGAAACTGCTTTGTAAAACCAGGTGTGGAAGTTAACGACACCAGCCGTCTAGCCAGGAGCTAGTGCTCCCTACACCTCAAGGGAGCAAGCTGGCAACGGGACGGATTGGTACCTTATTGTCCGGGGGCTGCCCAGATTGAAGCGGGCGGTAACCAATCGATGGATCTTCGATGGACCCTCCCACTGTCGAAAGTGACCCCTAGCGCCTGCACTTACGCCCATCTGTGCAAGACTTATAACTGGTAACTGCCACTTCCCGTGTTGTTGTCCATACAGCTACGCTGCCGTGGGTGGAGTGACCTCTCCACAGACATTACACCGCCTGGGACGGAATTAAGGAAACACAGGGATGCCCAGCACCTGCATTACCCTCTCGGCCTCGTTGGCTTATCCCACAGGAAAGGCGAGCCAATACGTGTGGAGCCAAGTCGGCTGCAGAAATCTGCCGCATATTTCGGGTTGGACCCTACTCGCGTCTTACGGTGATTCCGCTCCGGGTTTTATTTTGGAATTTTCCTTCTCCTAGATGGGTTGCAAACCAATGCTTAGAGGCCCATCTCCCCTACACTGAAGCGTAGATAATAGCTTCGTTTGTTTATGGACTTAGTCGCCTTTTACGACACCCTCGTCCTTTGTCAGGGTTGGTGCTATTCTTAAGCCGAACACCACACGGGACATATATACACTACAACACTATAATTTTGATTTTATATAATAAATATAAACTATCAGTAAAATTTTAAACAATAGATATAATTGACATTAAATACATAAAATAACCTATTAGTAAATTGTCAATAGTTAGTAAATAAATAACACTCATTTGAGCTTCAACGCAGTCGTGTAAAAAGGAAAAATATTATTTTGTAAAATACTTTCAGATATTCACGTTATCTCTTATGAGAATGGGCCAGATCGAGGCTGGAAGTAACGTGATAAAACATAAGCTCTATCATACGAGTACGTTGAGTTTCTCTCCTCAATTTTGCGAGCGGATTCATATTTATTAACATTTAATAAATTCATGTCTTCGTGTCTATTTCAATAAAGTGTTTTTTTTATTCTATTGCAATATTAACCGACAAAAAAAATAAGGAAGTTCTGAATTTGACACATTTTTTTTATGTTTGATCACGCATAAATTTTTACACTGTAATCCGATTTCATTTTTTTTTATTGGATAAGATATAGGTACCTCAAATCCCTAAGTCTAGAAAATAGAGAATGATAGAATATTTCACGTACTGAATTTTTAAAATATGTACTTTCTTCTTTCTTTGCTACTACTATGTCTACAATAAAGCCGACACAAATCAAAGCAAAGCTACGTCACAAATTACATCACAATAATATAGTATTATAATTATAGTATAAAGTTGATATCTATTATACCTATATAAATTATATCTTGTCATATTTACCTATTAGATATTTATATCTTAAAGCATTGTTAGCTGACATCGACTTCAAAAATATCTGATTAGGTATCTATAGTAAATAAAAACTTCCGTTCAGTTATTTTTTACTTTTTAGCGTTTTTTTTTGAAGTCGGTTTTCATTTATTTTTTAAAGTTTTATTATTAAAAATTAATATAGAAAAAGCATTTGCCTTAATTTAATTTAAAGTTAATATATTATGTTTTTTTTTTGTAAAATTATTTAAAAACACATTTCGGAGTTTTGGTTAAAACAAGTGTCTAATTAAAAAAACACACTCACTTCCGTGCTAAGCAATTTATAGTTTTTAAAAGCTCTTTTTATTTTATTATACCATGAATTATTTATCTAGTAAAGCTCTCATAAGAACTATTTTTAAAACACACTTAACCTAGATATAAATTGTTTATTATTTGTCACCACTATCTTTTTTATATCTGTCTCTTCTGAAGTATTATTAATTTTTAAAGTTTGATGTTAAATTATCGCATTCCTAGCGCACAGTATTAAGTCGAAAATTATTTTTAGTGCAACTCATGTGTTATTTAATTTATATATCAATTTCCACTTCAAATTTCAACAAGTACCTTATAATTTTTACGATCATAAATTATTTGAACTGTTTAAATTTCATACGTCAATTGGTATGATCATGTTAATCGATCAACAAATTAAATCCCAATGACAGATATTAAAAAGAAAACTTACGACTATTTTAGCATTGAATTAAAGGAAACGAAAATTTTAGCATTATCCATATCCGAATAATTTTAATACACAATTACAAAAAAAATCTAAGACAAAACTATACTATTTAAATATCCTACTAATATTATAAATACAAAAGTTTGTGATGATATATATGTTGATGTCTGAATGTATAGATGTATGGATATTCTTTCACGCAAAAACTATTGAATGGATTTTAATGAAACTTCACAATAATATAGCTCATACATCAGAATAACACATCGGCTTCTTTTTATCCTGTAAAAATGTACGGTTCCCGTGGGATAGATTTGTTTTTGTTTTTCTATATTAAACATTTTGATATATTTCAATGGTTAACAGTAAACGTCTTGTATCTATTTATTTTTAAATTTCTTTTGTTGTCCGTTGCGATGCCTTTCAATGTCTTTAAAAATGTGTGATTAGGTACCTATTGTAAATGACAGCTCTGTTCAATTAACTTTTTCTTACTTTTTTAAAGTCATTTTTTGTCACTTTTACTTTCTCTTCTTTTTTATCGCAAGAGTAGAGAATTTAGAGTAAGGGAAGAATAATAATATAATCAGAAACGTAAATTTAACAATTTTATCTTCAAATCCATTTAAATACAGGTGTTAAAAACATACTTTTGCGCTCTGAAATTTAGACAACTAGATCCAAATCTAGCATACTGGCCTTTTTATAACTTGATCTCCACAAACGTTTTTCATAAAGGCATTCCAGCCAATCCAATCAATACGATCTTGGCATCATTCTAACCTCACTTAGCAATTATGACAAGCCTAACAACATCTCAATTACTATAGGTTTCCAGATGCACAAGTGCCTAAACGCTTAGATCCAATAACAATATTTATATGGTGGCTCCATTTGACTCGTGGAGATGTTGATTGTAACGGAAAGAAGTCATCAAAATCGGTGCATTAATAAAGATACATTTGTAAATACAAACAAAAGATACAAACGATTGAGAACAAGAAATACAAACGATTGAGATCCTTCTCCTTTTTATGAGTTGATTAATATAAATAAAGTTAACGAGTCTCTAGTAATTTTGGCGCTGTTCAAATAAAATCGATTTTATGATGGATATCTTGTTATGCTAAAAGTATTGCGAGTTGCGACGTTGCCAATATTATCATCGATACAAAATATTTATTTATTCATGTAAAACAGACCTTTATTCTTCCTGTCGATCTGGCACGACTCGTAGTGATCACGACGTTATTTAAAAAACAATAACAATATTTACATTTTCATTTACTATATATTACGTGCTGCCTTCTACGGGATATCTTCCAGCAACTGTCTTTCTGAACACGATCTGTCTGTCTCAGAATCTACGGAACAGATTTTCATACGGTTTTCACGAATGGATGGATTAATTCATGAGGTAGACTTAAGTGTAATTCATTCCGATTTTTTGAAAATTGGCTGAAATATGAATATGATTGTTAAAGATGTCGGAAAAAATTATACCGACTGAGAATTTGAAACGTACGTTTATGCTGTGTAAACCAATAGAGTTATATGAAAACAATGTATTACGGAATTATTCGTACCTAAGCGAAACTAAGTCTCTAGTCTATACATATAATAAAACTGTAGAAATGTCGAATGTCTGTACATAGAAAAAAATGCTAAAAACCGAGTCCGGGGGATGTAAGAAGAGAAATAGAACAAATCCAGTTTTTTTTTTATTTTTTTTTTGTTTCTCTGTCTATTTGTCTATTTGTACGGGCTAATCTCCAAAACTGTTCGACTAATTTAAATGAAATTTTGCATGGTGGATATAAGGTATCCCCGGTAAACATTTTAGATACTTTTCATCCCGGAAAATTAAAGAGTTCTCGTGGGATAGTTAAAAAACTATAGTAACTTATATAGCTTAGTACACAAAAACTACTGATTGGATTTTAATGACACTTTACAAGAATATAGTTCATACATCAGGATAAGAAATAGGCTACTTTTTATTCCGCAAAAATGTACGGTTCCCGTGAGATAGATTTGTTTTTGTTTGTCGTAGAGGCGAACCCGACCGAAGCGAGGGTGAGCCGCTAGTCTAAAAGACAAAAATTCAGTAGCTAGTTTAGTTTGGAAAAACTTTTTTTATATCTAATAGGTAAATTCTGTTCAGATATGTTTTTCTAAAATTTTCAATGATTATTGTCAAATTTATGGCAAAAAATGACCATTCTTCGTCCACATTACCCATGCTGTTCTATAAAATTTATATCTTTTTAATAAATGATAAGCACTGCACAATATTACGCATCAAAAACATATTTATCAAAGTTTTATAATTAGTACAAAAGAATATTTCGCTTGATTTTTTGCATTGAAATAATTTATGGTGTGTGTATGTGATTTGTATATATTATTAAATATCAGTCCATCGCAATAGAAAAGCCATGGCGGGTTACCCTCTTAAAATTGCTTATGTAGGAAGCTAATTTAAACATTGTAATTATATATATATATATATATATATATATATATATATATATATATATATATATATATATATATATATATATATATATACATATATATATTATATAGTATATTTTATTTACTGAATTCCGTTAATTTGCGCAAAAGATATTAGATAAAATTTTGCCATAAAATCGGAAATATTGCCATAGAGTCTCGTTCTCATCCACAAATCTTAATAAGCACTTTGAAAAGCTATGGTCAACAAAAATTAAAACTTTTCCTTTATTTAAGTCTTATTAAAGGAGAAAATTGAATACCAGCTGGTGAACTAACAGATAAGTTACCTAAAGTTTGGCACGAATTTTAAACATAGCTTAATTTCGAGTAGTAATACCCTCAGAACTTTTGGGCTCAGATGCATCGCTACAAATATGCTTTATACTAGTCTCTAATAAGATAACACTAGCAAGTATTGTTTATTTATTTAATGTAATACTGTTTATTATTAATGTATACTGTAATGTTGGACCCGGATAACCAGCTACCATTGTAGCAAATTTCATCAAAATATGTCCAATGGTTTTCGCGTTCCCAGACAGACAGACATAAAAATTCTAAAAACTATTGATTCGGCTAATGTATCGATAATGACTATATACTATAGATAAATATTTCTAAAAACTACTCGTGATAGAATTATTTGACAACTTTTCTAAAATAATCAAATCTCAACAACTTTTAGAGTGTTATTATTTTTTTCATTCATAAAACGGCCTCCGTTAAACTCTTAAACACCATTTAGTCACTGAGCTTAGAACAATGATCACTTGACTTTTCAAAGATGCATCGAGAGCAAAAATCGATTACCAAGGTCCATGCAACTTCTAAAAAAATTAAAATAAACCTTGACAATTTGATGTTATCAAGCGTAAATATCAAGGTTGATTGTTTTTTATTGATGTAATTTTTATATGGACAATGAATACACATATAATAAACTAGTTATTGCTTGTGACTTTGCTCACGTCAACAGAAAATTATAATTGAGCCGTTACAGCATGTACGATAAGACAGTGGTAGCGTAGTGGTAACGCGCTCACTTGAGAAGCCGAGTGAAGCGGCTTCAAGTCCCAAGTCTCGTACGTCTGATATTTTCATGTGCGAATGATTTCCAACATGATTACCACCTGTCTTACGGTAAAGGAAAATATCGTAAGGAAACTTGCATGAAAAACCTAGTAAGTTTTTGGAAGACATGTGAAGTCCGCCAATCCGTACTTGGCCAGCGTGATGTACTATACCTGATCACCCTTGTAGTAAAAGTAGGCCCACCCCAGCAGTGGGACGTTGTATTCAGCACTTTTTTTAACGCCCACTACTGGGCACAGGCAGTGGGCGTGAAGAAGTAATGAAGTACTCACTCACAAACTTTCAATTATTTTTGCCAGTTTTATTGCATCTGTACTCTTTGTGTGGAGTATAGACCACTAAAATTAAGAAGTAAAATTTTATAAAAAAAAACTTAGAATATTTCTTAAATTATAACAGCTGTTAAACTATAATGCTGTAGCTGTATACATATTACATATTTATTCTAGAAGTCAACCGCATGAATTTTAAGGGCGTTTACATACTAATATTTGTATCAGCTACGTAGCACCTAATAAATTATTATGACTTTCTTAGATTTACGCGAATATTTTACATTTCAAATAAAACTATTTTTTGATTTTTTCGCGGTTTTATTTTAATTTTTATTTCCCGACGTTTCGATTTCTTTACAGCAATCATGTGACTTTTTGGGTGAGGTCTTCTATGTCCATGATTACTGTATAGATTGCTGTATATGTAATATAAAATCGGAAAAACAGTTTTATTTAATATTTTAACTTTATCTAAGATTTTCAGAGCTGTGTTTACAATTAAAGTTAAAATATATTCGTTAGAACCATTTATTAGCCAAAAATCAATTTATATTTTTATGATTTACGATTAAACATATAAGCTGACCTATCAATAATCTTGAAGTATAAGCACGGTTTTTAAAACTGACATAAAATTTTATGTCAACCACGTAATGAAGTCACCTGAAATAACTATCTATAAAAAAGGAATGAAAGTAATAGCCCATTAAGGTCCTCACTGCTGAGTAAACTATCCTTCACCTACATTATGGGTAACATGTAGGTTTGATCCACCACTCTACAGTCTATAGAACCTTGTTATAGAAAAACCATGTAATTAGATTAGTTCCACACGTTCTTTCCATTAAGAAATAGGTGAATAGTAAATAATCATACCTCGTCTGCATTTCACTTCTGTCAATATTAGTGTATATTTCTTATCTTAATTGTTCAACTTCAAAAAAAACGATAATCAATTCAGATGTATGATTTTTTTAATTTAAATAACTCGAAAATTTTTCCAACTGCGAATCTCATTCGAATTTTCATGATTCCTTTTTTATGACTTATTTAAAAGGTGTTCCTTTATAGATTAAAGGAAAAAAGTATATTGTGAGTTATGGGTGATGATTTCAAACTTTTTTTTTCTAAAACCGCCGCTCTTAATTGATGCATTTACCAACAACATAGCATGCATTTACCAACATATATCTTAATTGATGTATTTACCAACAACATAGCCGCTCTTAATTGATGCATTTACCAACAACATTTCATTATATTATTTATAGATAAACAATTTGAAAATATTTATTACGTTAATATATCTCTAAGCTCGAGTTTTAATAAAGCGTAGTGAAGCGATATTTTTAGTAATCGATTTAAGCTTTCAAGGCATCTCGGTAGAGTCAAGTAGTCATTGTATCGGGCTTAGAGTGTAAATTGCACATAATGAGTTTAACAAGGCCTATCTCTGGCAGACAGCCATCGTATTTATGAAAAAATCGTGACGAACTATGGTTATTTCTTTTTTATAGGTTCGAATGAGAATTTGATGTGTTATTAAATTATATGTTAAAGCTGATGCTTATGACAATTTGATTTTCACATTTTCTCATATTTTCAGAGAATTTGTTATTTTAATAGTTACAGCACTATATTTCCATGAAATTTTTGACACGTTCAAACATAACAAACGTGTTCAAAGTAAAAATAATTATTTAAACAATTTCTACCTGTGTACACATCGCCTTTGAAAACAGAAAAGAGATAGAGATGACTCGTCGGTAAATTCCATTAAAAAGTTTTGGTCGTGGTAAAAAATAACAAAAGCCCTAACTTTATAATGGTTTTCATTACACAGTGTTAGTAGTACTTTGGCTGACTAACTTACTTACCTTTGATAAATATAGTTAAGTGGAATTGTGAAAAAATATATTACAGTCCAAATAAGCTTTAAAACAGTAAGCCTCTATTTATTTAAACTCACTAATCTCAGGAGAGCTTATCGGGTTTTAACAGAACCTTTTCTGAGTGATATAAAATTCGGTTCAGTGTGATAATTTAGATCCCACACACGTACCAGTCAGCTTGTACAAATTCAGTCGACCCCGTTACTCCATCATCTTCATTCGTATTTGAGCACTTGGTTTATTTATTTTATAAAATTGCAAGAGATATAAAATTAAACGTAAACAGTGATGTAAACACGATTCCTGGGTATAACTGTTTTTTTAAAGTACATACTTTGATTATATAATTAATTTTAAATTATTATATAACTATATCATTCTTAGAGGTATATAATATGAGGTATGAATAATATTCATGTTCAGAAGTTTAATAGTGAAAATTGTGTCCAAATTTTTCTTGCATCACTCTAAAAAAAGTCGTTAATATTCATGTTCAGAAGTCGCTTGAAAAAGTCTAAGTACTCTACATGGAAACTTAAAAAAATCTTGAGCAACCTTCAAATATTAAAATATCGACTTGAAAATTTCAGAATTCTAATCATTTTTATAGTAGAAAATAGTGAAATAACAATAAAAAAATGAAAAAATAAAGAATCGATTTTTAACGATTTTGGAAATTTTGAATGACCTCTTAAAACATGATAAACTAACATATTTTCATAAAGGAATCGAAAAAAAATATTTGTTTTTCTGGGCCACCCTAATATATATGTATAATCTTTCAGCGTATAGCTAATAAAACTTAACAAATACGTGTATATGAAACATACCAAAGGTTTTTGAGTCTCGGAAAACATTGAACACTGAAGTTTTATCGCGAATAAGTTGGTCTCGCGTGGAAACAAACTACTTTTACTGTATGAAACTTTCAAGCAACATATGACAATAGTTTCTGCGATAAAATATAACAAAAAAAAACAAATAGTCTCTATCCGTGTCTTTTACTTTGAGGATTTTAAAATTAACACTTCCATAAAAAAACAATTTTACATTCACTGCGCATATCCATACTAATATTATAAATGTGAAAGTGTGTTTGTTTGTTTGTTTATCCTTATTTCACGTCAAAACATAGTGACGAATTAGCGTGATTTTGCGTGGAGATAGTTGGATGGCTGGAGAGTGACATAAGCTACTTTAATCTGCGGGAAATTATATTATTCCTACGGGAAAACACGTTAGAATACAACTCGCAACATAAACATACTAACGGTGAAAACGTACCTAGGAACGAACCCGAGCAAAGCGAGGGTGTGTCTCTAGTTACACAATTTGAGCCCACAGCAACCGTCTATCATATCCTGTTACTTATATCTCAACGAAACTTGAAAGAAAAATTGTGATGAAAAATATATTTACAGAAATATTATAATTTACAGAATCCATTACTAAATTATTATCGCATAAGAAATTGATAAATAGCAAACAAAAATCGTTTTCACCTTTTTAATATTTCTAAGATTTTTGTTGTTATATTCTCATTAACAACCCAAAAAATTATATAATGTGTCCATCGATCAAAAAAGTACACAAGATACACAATCCCATGCAAAAGTACTCTTAAAATTATCACCAATTGTGTTTACGTAATTATTTTAGTTGAAATAAATGTAAAACAATGTAAATTGAACCTTAAACTAATTGCTTAATGTTGTTTTCACAAACAAAATTTTAAATTAAAAGCGCGCTCAAATGTTCAAATGAGCGCTCATTCGGTGAGGACATTTTTTGTCACTGATTATGTATCTAGAATTTTTTTGATCGATGCATGTGTAATAAATAAGATATGCCTAATCTTTGCTCGCCCTCCCGCACTTGGCCAGCGTGGTGGACTATGGCCCGACCCCCCTCGTATTGAAGGGAGGCCCGTGCCCAGTAGTGGAACGTTAAAAAGGGCTGAATAGATAGACCTAATCTTTAAAACTACATAAACAATTTTTGGTAAATAGTAAATTATTACAAATATTATGTGACTAGACAAAGATTTTTTTGAATATATGTACATAATAATGTATGTACTAATACTATGTCCAAATATTATTAATATGTTGTATATTTTAAGGATTTATTCTATAAATCGTACACTTTAGAAACACGATTACTTGTAGTTTCCTCGATAGAAAAAAAAACCAAAATGATCTCTAAAAAACAAAATAAACCCTTAGTGCGGCTTAAATAATTCAAGGAAGTTTTTATTAATAACAAAACTATACGGTTTCTATATCGTATACACTTTACATTTTCAAAATGTGTATTTGTTTTATAATACAAAGGAAATATCTAATTTCGCATGCGTTCCGGCCATCCTAGCTAAACGCCCCCCCCCCCCCCCCCCCGACCTCCCGCTGTCGTCCTACTAAAATAAAAAGCTCGGTGCCCTTTTAATGAGATTTAAATTATTCTAGCGTTTTTAATTATATAGAATTACTCTACTCTCGTAGGACGTGTAGTATGATGTAAGATATCTAGATAGCCTAGAATATTTCTCAATAAATAATAAATAAGCCTATTTAAATACGCTAAACTCTAAAACTACCATATATTGTTTTTTTTTTTTGCTTTTTAATACCTCTTGGGGAAATTTCTAGTCTATCTAACATCACACTAAAAGTATTGCAATTACCATAAAAAATGTTAGAAACTACGCTAAGCGATAACAAAGTAAAATGCGAATGGCCGTGTGGCGCGACGTGGGACATGGATCATATTAATTTTTCGTGATAATAGTTCTATTTGCAGGCTTACGCTATAAGGTTTGTACACTGGTATTGGCATAGAACTTTAAATCAAATACCCAATTATCACATTCGTTTATTAATGTATTTAAATGATTTAAATTTACAATAATGAAATAACACACCGGACCGTTACTCGCGCTCTCACACCCTGTCAATATGACAGTTGTGTCACATACATTTTTAATAATGAAAAAAAGAATGTTGCCTTCAATGCCATCGTATTTATATAAATCAAATTAATAGATAATTATTAATTCATTTATTTTAATTCATTATAATAAATACAGATATTTTAAATTTAAAGATGTAAAAATATTATACTACTACTAACACTAGCTAATGTGAAAGCTTAGCTGCGTTTTAAGGTTAGTATAGATTTCTCTGAGATGAGATATTTTCTCCGAGTAAAAAAAAATCCTTTGTTGACCCGGATAATAATATCATACCAAATTTCATTAAAATCTGTCCAGTGGTTTTCTCGTGATGCGTTCCCAGGCAGACAGATAAAAATTTTAAAAACTATAGATTATATATAGATACCACTGTATCGATAGTAATGACTATTTCAATAATATTTTGAAAAAATATTTAATGTACAGATTCGACTCTGAATTTTATTACATGTATAGATAATACTAGCGACTCACACTCGCTTCGCTCGGGTTCGTCCCTAGGTTGATTCCCCATACAAACTTTCATCCCCGTTTTCACCCTCTTAAAGGATGATCTCCGGGATAAAAAGTATCCTGTATCCTTCCCAGAGTCTCAAATTATCTTCTTACCAAATTTCATCTAAATGGTTTCAGTAGATCCAGAGATTACCTCCTACAACGTCACAAACTCACAACGTCACAAGCTCACAAACTCACACACTTTACCTCTTTATAATATTAGTATAGATATAGATAAGTAATTATATTCTGAGAAGAAATGTTCTTAGAAGTTCAAAAAGGTAGTGTGGTTTGATTAAGATTGATATGGCAACATGAGTGATAGGTCGGATGTATTATCCTTGTTAACTTAACACCAAAAAACTGAACTAACAATAACACTCTTAAAGTGTTATTTCGTGTATGTGAGAAAGTATGTTTACGATTCTTTTTAAATAATTTACTAGCGATATTCAACTGATTTTAATGAATAAACTTTAACTTAATGGATTTTTATAAAAATATTAAAAAACACTGATATAATCTTGGACAAATGCAGGTAAAAACTGCAAAAATCGCATCCAAATTCCTTCAGTAGTTCTCGAGGTTAACAGTCTAAGTATATACAAACGCTTGTCGATAACTTCATTTTGTATGTATAGAGCTTAGTACTAATAATTATTGAAGATGGCAATATATTATATGTATAAGTTAGGCTATTACGTGTATTATAATATTGCAGTACATATAACAGGAAAATTTATTAATCTACCATTTGGCTTCGACACGGATGAAATTATGGCATGGACGCAGATGGCGTTAAAATGTAAATTGGGGAAGAAAAAATTGGTTTCTGTAGCTTTTATTAAAAGGTAGCCATATTTTAAGTTAGTTTTTTTATAATGAGCTAATTTTTTTCAGCGGATCCTCCTAAATGTACACTAAAATTTTAAAGAAGTATAGTTTATATGTAGGGAATAATCTCTGAACTACTGATTCGGTTTTAAAAATTCTTTTACTCATAAGAACCATGGAGTGATATTTTATGTTCCGATGAATTTCACTATCAGAAACCGCCATTTTTTCTAACTTCTATGAATGTCATTGTAAAACTTTTATTGAAGTAGGAAAAAATGACGGCTGAGTTACTTTATCAACTATAGTTGTAGTACAACTAGGCATGTACCCGACCAAACAAATGGTAAGTCATTAGTCAACAATAAACTAACATTCCAGAAATCTCTTTATACTCTAACCTCTTTATACTTTAACCTTTTTCTAATTTATAATATTAACTAGCGAGGTACGTTTCAACGGTTAGTATGGAATAGAAAGACTATATTATAGTATATGATATATAATATATATCCAATAGCCTTCGTCAATACACGGGTTATCTAATCCAAAAAGAATTTTTCAACTCGAATTAGTAGTTCCTGAGATTAGCGCGTTCAAACAAACATTATACAATATTTTCAATAATATAACTTTCCAGTATTAGAATTAAGCATTTTAAGCAAAATTATTGACTATTTCAGTGACATTTGCCCCGTTCTTTGTTTCTTTATAACACGACATATACTAGATATGTATATTATAGTATGTAGTCCCGTATAACTGCTATAATGCTTACACTTTAAGCGAGATGAGTTCCTTTCAAAAGATCAAAGAGCCCACTTATAAAATATTAGCTTTTTCACGGGTCTCCGCTTAAATTGTCAATAAAAGACAATATGAAAGCTACACCTTTCATATGTATTTTTTATTGAAAATTTAAGCGGAGACGCGTTAAAAAGCAATTCTTTTATTGTTGAATAGATTATATTACCTTGCAATTTTTTACCCGACTGCAGCGGATTTCAAATGAAAGGATATGTGTTTGACCTATATTATTACACCTAACAAGACTCATAGGAAGTAAAAAACGTGTGTACCTCATTTTGTTTCTATATTTTTAATTGACATTTTTCGCAGTATGTTTTTTTTATAATTTATTTTCTTAAATCTTACTAATATTATAATTGTGAAAGTTTCGATGTTTGGATGTTTGTTACTCAATCACGCCAGAACAGCTGAACGTATCTGGATGAAATTTGACACAGAGATAGATTATAGTCTGAAATAGCACATAGGTTAATTTTATCCCGAAAAAATGTACGGTTCTCGTGGAATACTACTAGCTACTATTTAATAAATACGCACGTGATAAGCATCTTTAACAAAGAAAAACTTCTTTAGAATTAACAAAGTAAATATCAGTTTTTCTGAGAGCTAACATAATTAATACTTTCTTAGATTTACGCGAATATTTGACATTTTAAATAAAACTATCTTTTCGGATTATTTCGCGGATTTATTTTGATTTTTGGTTCCCGACGTTTCGAATGCTTTACAGCAATCATGGTCACGGGAGAGACTTAGGTGTTAGATGTCTCGAAGGTATAGTTGTTACAGACAGCCTACCCACAATTAACAAAATAAAAAAATTGCACCAAGTACCTTACAATATTTTATAACTTTAAACATTTTTATAATTTTAATTAGTTTTATAATTGAATACGGAATATTATTTCGAACGTCGAAACTTCGGGGACCAAAAATCAAAATAAATCCGCGAAATAATCCGAAAAGATAGTTTTATTTAAAAAGCTAACATAATTATTTAGCAAGATACTGCAAAGGGGTCGAATTTTAAAGTTAATTACACTGTTTATACCAACGCAATGTTGAAACGTAATTAATTTGCAGCGGTTCCCCATTCCTGATAGCAACTCACCATTTATCAATCTTAGTCAGTGCAGCCTCAATTGTTAGATGAAATAGAATACTACTCTCATTCTTGTTTGAGATACACTTTTATTATATACTATGACGATACGTTTAGCTCAGTTTATAGTGACCCTGCTTGCTGTGCCAGTGGTCGCGGGTTCGAGTCCCGCTGGGGGCATTCATTTGTGTGATGAGCACGCTTGTTTATACTCCAGTCATGGGTGTTTATATGTATAATATGCATACATTTGAAGTTATATATGTGTAGTGTATCAACTATCTGGTATCCATAACACAAGCCTCATCAACATAATCACAATCGTAATCATACTGAAACGGATGCTTAAACCACTTTTCACAGCATGATATACACAGAAAATGACAACTCAATTTGTAGGGGCAAAGTCGCTAATCGCTCTATTATGATAATACTTTGACATCATATGCGATCTGACCAATTTCGTGCGTTTCAACTATTTTGAATTTCCCGCCAATATTTGCCTTTTAATAATACCTTTTAATAACTGTTTTCTTAATCAAAAACAAATATAGGCTTAATTCAAAATCACACGCATATTCTCTATTGCTTGATAATAATTGCTATCGATAAAACTAGTCTATACAGATAAATAAAATTGAAGTGTCTGTGTGTAATGTCAAAATAACAGCGTTTTATTAAATGCATATGAAATTATACAAAAACACAGTTTTTTCAATTTTCGTCTGTCTGTATGTTTGTCTGATTTTGACGGGACTTTCACTGGAAGATAGCTGATGTTATAGGCACTAACATAAGTTACTGTTATTTTAGAAAAAGAATTAGGGTTCCGCTCAAAAAAATTAAAACGTACCTAGGGGCACACCCGAACGAAGCGAGGGTGAGTCGCTAGTGTTATATAAAAACATCTTATCCTTAATTTATTTTAATAAGTATGAGCCATACGAAATATTTTCATACGGCAAAAGCTTAGTAACTAAAGCCTGCGACAGTAAAACAAAAAATCTTTACATACTAAAGGAATTTTTCAACCAACTTTAGCTATTCTAGAGAAACTCTTCGTTTGCTACACGAGTTACTAAAATTCCTTGACGTACTACTTACATATTAAATTTTATAAAGGCTTATCACAAAATTAAATATCAATAAACACTTTATCTTTCAGACATTTTTCATATTTACTAATCAACTCAGCGACAATGATATCACTTTCAAGTTACTAAATTATAAATGTGAAAGTCTAGATGTTTGGATGGATGGATGTTTGTTACTCAATCACGCCAGAATGGCTGAACGGACCTGGATAAAATTTGACACAAAGATAGATTATAATCAAAAAATTTATGGTTCTCGTGGAATAGATTTGTTTTTATTTTTCTAGAGGCGAACCCGAGCGAAACGAGGGTAAGCAGCTAGTTATCAATATTTAAAAAAAATCATTCGTCTCAGGACTGCGAGGTTTTTCTTTTCAAAATGGTGGAGTTGAGAAAAAATTGTAATAATTTAATGCTGAATAAATGTATTAATTGAAAATTTTATGTGTCTAAATACACAACTATAGCCTTAGAGAGAGCTACAGTTAGTTAAAAACAAACAAAAATTTTACAAATTATATATGTACATATCCTATAAACTTAACACGTGTACATTTAATGTCCACGTGCAAAAAGTCATGGACGATAGTTAATTGGAAGATTATGCTAATCCAGATAACAATATAAAACATAACTCGACTGCGGTTTTATTAATAAACTAGCGGCTCACCTCTAAAAAAGTACAAACAGATCTATATCACGGGAACCGTTCATTTTTCCGGGATGAAAAGTAACCTGTTGTTTGACCGGCAATATAAGGTATCAGCATGCCATATATTACTAAATTAGGTGGATAAGTTGTTGTGTACTAAGCTGTATAAGTTACTATAGTTCTTTAACTATCCCACGGGAACTCTTTAATTTTTCGGAATGAAAAGTATCTTACATGTTGACCGAGGATATAAGGTACGACCATGTAAAATTTTATTTAAATCGGTCCAATAGTTTCGGAGATTAGCCCGTACAATCAGAAAAACAGAGAAACAGCTCGCTCGGGTTCGTCCATACCTACGAATATGTTGTATTATCTCTTTAACCATTTGTCCAAATTACATGCAGTAAAAGGGAAAAGTCTTTTGTTTTAAACATTTTAGACGATAAATTTACTTATTTTGATAAGAATTCATAATTGTTGATAATATGACCAATAAACATGACCAACCGATTAAAATAATTCTTTTAATATAAAAAACTACTTTTTGTGACTTAAATATAAAAGTTAGACATATGCTGTCGCTGACTTATTTGTAGGTATTATTAAGCTCTATAACTTTTCTTTAGAACATAATCATATATCTCTCATCATTAAGGCAGCGTTCGTAAGAAACGTTTTCGTTCGACCGTTTTTTCTCCGACTTACTTTGCAAATCCGACTACCACGAAAAAGCCTTTTCATTTTTCGGGTTAATATATAACCTATGACACTCAGAAAGAACGTGGCTTTCTACTGGTAAAAAAATTTTGAAAATCGGTTCAGTAGATCCAGAGATTACCCCCTACAATATCACAAACTCACAAACTCACAAGATCACAAACTACTTCTTTATAATATTAGTAAAGATTTAATTGTCAACCGTTTTCTTCATAACTCACATTTACATAGCTGATTGTTTTATACGTATTACGCTTTGTATAATCATTTTCAGTGTTTTTTTAATATATTTGGGATACGTACAGTGCAGTATTACTACTTATAAATATATATACTACTTAGAAAATAGAAGTTTATTACTTAGAAATAAACAGTCATATATAGTTCACACATGCTTAGATATGCACGTTATTTCACGTGCATATTTATTTATTTTCGTTATAATTGGAGTTTAAAACGACAAATAAAATAAATGCACTTCAAGTACATCAACACTACAAAATTTTAGCCGTGTAGCGCTCGGCTTAGAATAGGGCTACCCCATCTGCTACAGGTGTGGTAGTAGATGACTAAAGGGTCTATGAACTTACACGTTGAGTCCCTTGTTCGATGACCCACGAACAACAGCATTCTCAAAGAGGGTTGACGTCACGTGGACAATGGTCGGAAAACTTTTGCCAAAACCAATAAGCTATATGGACGTACTGCGCCGACCGCAAGTAATTTGGGAAATGGGCAGGGAGATGATGATGATGATACTGTATTAGATTTCAAACAAAAAAGATTCGACCTTGTGAATTTATTTAAATTTTTTCAACTACTTACTATTTAAATTATTAAAACTATAAGTATACACTATACAGCATTTAACAAGACATGGTAAAAAAGTACTGTAAATATTAAAGATATCAAATTGTATTCAAAGAAAACACTAATTCATTTTTTAAAATAATAACAACTGCATTAATTTTTTTCAAGTTTACATGACCCGGTAATCGAACTAACGAAAAACACAAAAATGTCCCGTCCGACCGTACTACGACGTACGATATTGACTAGCTGTCAATATAGGCGAGTAAAAATAGAATTTATCTTTGAACTAAATTTTCGATCCAATTTTTTTTTTATAAGGTTTAGGATCACTTACTGACTACAAAATCACAAAATGCTGACAGATTCCGGTGGAGCTTCAGGCGCCATCTTGAAAAAACGTTTTTGGCCGATTTGGTAATTGTAATATACAATGTTACTTCTAAAAGTTTTATTCTTACCATAACTATAATTAATCAGTTCGATAAAATAGTTTAACGTTTTATTTTTTGTATTTTTAACTGGTTCGATTACCGCCTCTGGTAAGGATTTCTTTTTTAATTTTTGTATGCAGCTATTTTTTAAATAAAATAATGTTCCCTTTGAATGAAATATAATATATACGAGATATATGACCGCGGAACACGTCAGCGTTACAGTTAACAATAAATTTCTTAGAAATTTAATTAATTTCTTAGAAATTTACCTGGAGGTGTTAATTAAGTATTGATTTTACAATTATACATCTATAAAGTCAAAATTTGAAATAGTTTCAAGACCAAAAATTATTGTTAATTTTAGGTAATTCTCAAAAATAAATTAAATCTCAAAAATAGTCTGTCTGAACGCAACAAACTCAAAAACTACTGAATGGATTTTCTACGGTTCACAAATAGATGGAGTGATTCATGAGGAAAGTTTAGGTGTATAAATCATTTATGTTTTGTGTAAATTGGCTAAAATATAATAATGTCAGAAAAAATCATGCCGACTGGAAGTTTTATTGGCAACAATGTTTTACAAAACAATGTATTACAGAATTATTTCTCTTAAAAAGAACTTCCTATTAAACTGTAGCAACGCTATGTGCACGTACTTAGGGACGCATCCGAGCGAAGCAAGGGTAAGTCACTAGTACTAGATAAAATTCATGTGTTAAATAAAGTATCAAACATGGCGTAAATCTTGTGCCTTCGAGTAATGTGTTCCAACTTAAGGTGCTATGGGGAGTCTAAAAGGATGATAAGAAAGAGAAGGCTACTCACACATGCTTTTTTATTTAAAATTTTATACCGTATATATTGTAAAACAGTGGCATAAATTAAATTTATTTTTAATAATGTAATAACTGATATATTATTATTTTACTAGAACTCCATTAGTTATTTTTTATATAATTTAGTAATTAGATGTACATTTAGCATGCTTTATTTCTTGTTTTTCTTTAAATTTAGCTAGTTTTTAATATTATTTCGTAATGTCAAATCACGTAGAAGATATAAAATTAACGTTTCTCCTTATATAATACAATTTATTTTTGGACTTGCTTTTAATAACAGAAAAAAAAAAAAAATACTATAATTTACCAAAAATGAAGTTTACAAAATATGACCATCTTATAATAAATTAAAATGTGTTTCGTCTAAGCGCTCCCTTAATACTCGAAGACGCTGAAATTTTTAAGAGCTCTTACGCGATAGGTATTTTTTATCAGATACGTGGGGTAAAAGTTGGTCGTTTGGGAATTTGTCGTTTATGCCTACAAGGAGGTAATCGTGATGTGTTTTTATTATCTGTTTAAGAGTTATCGAAAAATGGATGTTTGTCGATTTGCTTCGCTATAATCGATGCTTTACTTTATTCCACATCAATCAGCTGATTATGATGAAACGTTAGTAGTGAAGAGTGTACGGCACGATAATTCCTACGCTATCCAATCCCACGATACGGATAGCATTGGGTAGCTAGAGATTTTTAAATCTTTATACAACAGGAATTTTTATACTTATGTACACTGTACGTATGTATTATAGGTATTTGTAGTAATTAACCTAACATGATCATGTTTTCTGTAAAGCATTCGAAACGCCGGGAACCAAAAAAAACACGAATAAGTTCTAAAAGATAGTTTTATATAAAATGTCAAATATTCGGGTAAATCTAAGAAAATTAATTGTATAAGTTTATACCTAGGCAAAGCCAGAGTGGTTTCATTGTTATTATTACACCTAAAACAAATCAATAAAAACGCGCACATCACACGCGATCGAATCTATTATAGTAAGTCACCTCAAAACGTACCACACTTAGTGATGTAATATGAAAGATACGACATTGTTTTTTTTTTCACTATGATGAAAAAAAAAGAAAAAACTTAGTACCTTTATTTTTTTCCAATTTTGTTTTTTTTTTTAAACCTGTGAGATATTTTTATTTATTTAGGTATGTTTTCTAATTTCTTACATTACAAATCGAATACAATATAATAAATCAATTAAACAAAAAAAAATCTTCCTCTGAACCGAAAACAATATAATAAATCAATTAAGCAAAAAATCTTTCAGTATCAGTGCCATCTACACTAGTCTTGTCCTTGTAGGTTTAAAAATAAACAGAAAACTCTAATATGATCTATTAAGAATTAATCTTTTACGGAAACTACCTTCATAATTTTGAGTTCTATACTCTTGAAAAAAACATACTCCTGAAAAAAAAACGCGTTTTTCTCAAAAAAAAACAGTTTTTATGCAACAATAACCACACTACATTACGACGCTTTTTAATTTTCTATATTTTATAAAGAAAATTACAGCTTGCTCTTACATTACATCAAATCAATTTTTCTGACTTTTACACTAAAGAGTAACAAAAAAATTGCAACTATCAGCAATCATTAATTTATCTAGAAGTACGGAAAAGTTAAAACCCAGAAAGAAAACAATGAAGAAGAATAATAATTTATAATTTTATAAAATAATATAATTTTAAAAAAATTATAATTTCAAATTCTAATAAGAATTAGAAATTCTATAAAAAATTATATATTATTATATCTTTATCCAAGCTCACTTTATAATTTATAATAATAGCTAGGGATTCCACTTTAACTCTGAAAATATTTAAACTTACTTAGGTACCTTAGCAAGTTTGTAATCAAGTCGTTTACGTGACAATGAATAATATATGAAATGGCTTCATCGAGTGGCGCGTTATTTAAAACCCAACAATTCTATTTAAATGATTATTTGGATTAGGTTTATATATATATATATATATATATATATATATATATATTATATATATATATATATATATATATATATATATATATATATATAAACCTAATCCAAATAATGAATCTATCTCTATCTATATATCTTTGTGTATACATAACTTTGTTTACGTATACAAACTACCTAACCTTAATTAAAATTCACAGCTTTTATTTTGTACATACCGCGACCCTTCACTTAAAGAATGACAAAAACTCATAAAACTTTTTATCCTTTTCCCGCAGGAACCCTTCCCTTTCCTGGGGAAAAAATGCGTATATCCCATAATGTGACCGAATCCCCTACTTGCTAATAGAGTCCGTTTATCAAATAATTCTTCATTAATCCTTCTTCGGAGGAATATACTACTAATCTTTTGTAAGATAATTTTTGAGGATAATTCCGACTTTAGTACAATACATATATACTCGTACATACAAACAACTGTATTAGCTAAATATGAGGTCGCTATTTTGATTTCACGGATGGACAGATTAATATTTATTACTATAGAGAATAAATATGAGAAATTAATGTTAATGGAAACGCGGTAAAGAGCCAGTGACGTTATAAAAACAAAACTATCATCATTAATTACAAGTTGTTATTCTTCCATCCGATGCTGAATATTCATCGATACTTTAACAACTCGATTACCATTATCTATATCGATTCTGATGATTGGACAGATCCAATTAACATATCAAAGCGAATATTTCACGTTCAGAATGCTTGTGATGGAATTCAAATTTCATATTTATTTATTTTCTTAAATTAGCCAATACTTTTTCCTTATTTTCCCTTTTATTTTAGTAAAAAACTTTATAATTTGATGTAAATATTCATTAGTAATAGCTGAAACTACATAAAAGTAAAATCAACTAATTACCAAATTCGGGTATATCCAGCATGATTTTAGGGACTAATTAATGCAACAAAGGCATATGTGTTATATGTAGTATAATTTATGAATACTTGCTATATGAGAATTTTAAATTATACCTATATAATAATAATATTGTAAAGTTAGAACAATTTCTAACAGTGCAGTTAAAACAAAATTTTAGCATCAAAGAGAAGAAAAAGCTCGAGAAAAACTATCGTCATTTAGCCTTAACACGCTTAGGGCGGTACGGTTGTGTTCAGAACTTAGTTAAACACAGCACCATGACAACTAAATACAGACCTTAGTATAAGCGAAAAAAAAAATTAAATCAAAGTGTCAGTGTTGAGAGACACAAACAGAATTACAGTAAAACTTTTTGTGGCCATTCCGAAAGTTACAGATTGTAAGTAATGATGCTGCTCGTCTACGATTAAGTTTCGTAACTTCTGAGAACTTTGGGATCGATAAAAGTAAAAAGGACCGTGATTCTTAAGGCTTTGCGAGACTAGAAGTTACTGTGTACAGATAGTCTATTTATGATGTAACTTTTTATATGCTTTTATAAACCTACCTTGAATTAGATCTTTTAGACGAATCGTGCTTCTTCCCTCCTTGAAGATTAGGCAGATCTTTCTGCCTTTTCTTCGTTTCCCTCCATATCTTGTAGTATAATATACACATAACTGTCACTGGCACATAAAACGCAGCAATGGCCGTCCCGAAAGTAATAAACTGATTAGTCTCTATGAACTGGATATAGCACTCGTGAGGGGGCACTTTCCTCTCGCCGTCTATATATGGCCACGCGTAAATCCATGGGGGCCACAAAACTAAACTGAACCCCCACGCTCCACCGATCATGACTGTCGCACGACGTGTAGTCCTCTTAGCCCTATACGTTAACGGGCGTGTCACACTAAAATACCTATCAAAACTTATAATTAGGAGATTGAGTACCGATGCGTTGGAAGCTAAATAATCCAACGCTAGCCAGGTGTCGCACACATGCGGCCCGAGTGGCCAATAACCGTATATGGTGAACATGGCGAACAGCGGCATAGATATCAAGCCGACGGCGAAATCTGCGACGGCCAAGGAAAATAGGAAGTAGTTGCTTATCGTTTGGAGTTGTTTGTCTATTTTGAAGCTTATCATGACCATAGAGTTGCCAACAACGGTGAGAACTGAGAGGACGCTGGCGATGATTGCAATGACGATTTTCTGGGCGAGGCTAAAAGGGCTGGCTGGAAGGTCGGGGCCGAGCGCCAGGTCAGACAGGTTGGCTGATTGGTTGAAAGCGATGAGCATGACGTCAACTCGAGCCCGCGGCCCCCGATCCGCCGCGGCTCGTGCGCCGACCGAGAGCGGATCCGTCTGGAACAAAGTAGATACACTTTAGTTTTAAAGTAAAAGTTAACATTGAGGTACTTATTATTTAAATTACTAAAGTGCTTTTTGAATTTACATTATTTATATACCGATAGGCACCTTTTGGAAAATTGAATTACTAACAGTTTCCTATGAGTTACTCTAAGTCCTACTCTATTTATATTCTAAATTTCATCCAAATCCGTCAAGTCGTTTTAGCGTGAGCGAGTAACAAACATACACATACTATCGTTTTCAATTAATATTATAGAAGTGTGATTTATTTAGAACAAAAATATTTTTTTAATATTGTAAGAAGACACTTCTTTCTTCAATTTATACCGATATCGAAGCTACTACACCAATCTCTGGTATATGTAAATTATAAACATTCATGCACATATCGTCCAATATTACAGATCTGAATAGCATTTAAAAACAACAATTAACTCTGATGACGCTTTGTAAACATGAAAAACCAAATAGGGTGGAAAATTAAAACGAAATTCGCAAAAAGTTAAAAACGAAAATGACAAAAATCTCCATGGCCTCTGGGGGTATCTTACGAAGCTGAAACAATTAAATTTTTTACCGACATTACGAACGCACGTACAGTTTTAATGCTCTGCGAGATTGCTTGACTAAATTATATAAACAGAGCGGTTAGAGCATTTACCATCTGCGGTTTACAGGCGACCTTACTCAAAGGAAATGCGTGGGTTGCATTTGAAGTTTTAGGTACATTGATTAAGATTAAGAGGTCCATAACAATAAGGGTCTGAGGCTTCATTCATATTAAGGGATGCAAGAAATTGTATAATAGTTGATGTAGGTAAGCTAGAAAAAATACAAATATACTTAATTATATATACAAAACAAACGCACACTTAGTTATTACTGTACGTGTAAGTAATGTCCGCATGGAGTAGTGGCAAGAGTGCTAGCTGTATTCCCCCGGTGAATGGCAATGCCGATTCTTTGGGCGAAAAATGCGCCAGCCCTCCTGTCACCAGTAGAGGCGATAAGATAGTATTATGTCTTTTAAGAAATGCTTGGCACTTTGAATCCATGGGCCAAGGGTTTCTACAGCAGAGGTAGGCTTTTAGAACTAAACTGAAACACTGTACGTTTTTATTTTCGGTCAAGTTTTTTAATTTTATCTAAAAATTATTGAAACTCTAACATTTTTATCCTAATAGTGAGAAATTTTATAAAGTTTTACTGTATTTTTGTATTTCGAGTAATTTTATATATTCCTTATTTTATTTTTTATCTAATAATTTTCCAATTTTTGGGTTTGCTTTGTTTTATTATCCAAGATAAATAAATATATACATATGTTAAAACAATTTACAAATGAAAAAACCTTAGGGAGGCATCAAATCCATTTTCAACTCATTTTAAACGTTAGCACGTTTCGTTTTTAATCTCGATGCAAAAAGAGGGGTGTTACAAGTTTGACGTCGATGTCTGTCTGTGTGTGGTATCGTAGCTCTCAAACGGATGGACCGATTTCGATGCGGTTTTTTTTCATTTGAAAGCCAGTTTCCTTGCAGTGGTTCTTAGCTATGTTTGGTTAATATCGGTCCAGCAGTGAAAGAGTATCAGCTCTTTTCCAAAATAATGTAAGGCATTTTGGCGTATGATTACTCAATTAAGAGCTTCACGCGTGTCAGTGTAATCGTTAAATGACAATCAAATTGCGTAGGAAGTTTTTTAATTTTTTAATTTATTTCCGATTATTAATGCTTATCATTTTAACACTATTAATTAATTTAATAAAATAAATATTATCTATTACTCCACATAGCACGTAAGTAATAGGTACATAACCGGTGAAAGATCGTTTAATAAAATCCAATCAAATTTCAGAACAATCGTTTGAAGCTGTTACAAAATTCATCACCAAGCATAACCCATGTGTCGTATACGCCTAACACAAAGAATGCTATAGAGCACTACAAATCTACTGTTTTATTTAGCCTGTGGCAGCAAAATATCAAATTTATGGAATTTTCCGAACGCTGAATATGCAAAGACATGCTGCACTAGAATTTACAGTGGAATTTTTCCTTTCTCATTATTATTGATAGCTTTTATTGGATAGTTTTTGCATCTTTTACATTGTATACTCATTATTTTTATAACAGCCATCATGTGATTCACTACTAAACACTAACTTATGACAATCTTGATTTGTATTAGATTAATTGTTATGAAGAGCTCAATGCTGTGTCTTTTGATGTGAACTATATATTTGATCTACGCTATATTTCAAACATCTTTTAGTAATTTATTTATCCTTATATCTTATGTGTATCATCGTTGCTACGTTAAGTATATACCAACAAACCTAACACATTTTAGTATTAATAATATTAATAATAATATTATATTTTTATTTACTATATTTATATTTTTATTTATTAATATTTATTTACTTATTATTCAGTATACAAATTGTTATTAATTGCATACAGCTTAAAAAATTATATACTACTAGCATCGCCCGCGACTCCGCCCGCGTTCAGATGACCAAAATCCAAATTCTTAGGTTTTACATATTAGTATACTCTTACAATACAGTTTTTATATTTTTTCTCAGAAATGAGATATTTTCCCACGGTAAAAAGATCGACCTGGATAACCAGCTACCATCATACTAAACATAAAAATCCCTCCAGTAGTTTCTCCGTGATGTGGTAACAGACAGACAGACAGATAGACAGACAAAAATTCGAAAAACTATAGATTCGGACACTGTATCGATAATAATGTCTATTTCAATAAGAAAAAAAAAATTTATGTACAGATTCGACTCAGAATTTTATTATATGACTAATTATTCTCTAACTAATTATTATCTGTCTTATTAGTTATTGAGTATATATGTATATACTATGTATTCATATGTATTTATGTATCTATATGTATGTATGTATTTATGTATCTGTGTACTTATATATTATACATGTATATATTTTTGTCTCGTATTCATGTTTGTAAACGTAGTTTATCGTGTCTGTATTTAGTGTTAATTGTACCATCCCGTCTTCGATTTTTCTAATCCTTTCACCAAAGGTTGTCTGTAAGAGATTGCTCGTAGCAATAAGACCGCCTTTGCATGCCTCTTTGTTATTTATTTTTTATTTTTATCTTCTGTACTCTTCTTTTGTGTATACAATAAAGGATTTATCTATCTATCTATCTATCAATCTATCTATCTATATGTATAGATTTTAATGTATTAATCCTGTATATATTATTCCTAAATATGAGCACAGTAGCACAGGCTATTATTAATCCCAGTACATAAATTTCGTAATATTAAAACTAAACATTGAAAGTGGGTTATATATTTTTTTTAATTTAAAAGTCACGTTTTAAAATGCATAATAATAAAACCCACTACGAGATACTGCAGTGTCGCTATTAATTAGGTTCTCGATGTTCCACCGTATTTGTATTGTTATGCTCTTATCGCCAGTGCCCATCACAACCTTCCTACATATACAGCTAATTTACCTTGTTTAGATTTACCCTGAATACAACTACATTACACTTATAAAAAACTAGCATTGCCCGCGGCTTCGCCCGCGTCCAGTTGACCGATAACCAAATTCTTAGGTTTTACATGTTAGTATACTCTTACAATGCAGTTTTTGTATTTTTTCTCTGAAATGAGATATTTTCCCGCGGCAAAAAGTATCCTATATGTTGACCCGGATAACCATCTATCACCATACCAAATTTCATCAAAATCCCTCCAATGGTTTTTCTGTGATGCGGTAACAGACAGACAGACAGAGAAAAATTCTAAAAATTATAGATTCGGATTCTGTATCGATAATAATGTCCATTTCAATTAGTATTAGATATGTAAAAATAAGAAAATATTGTAATCACCGCTACATTATTTAAAAAATATTTCAATCTCAATAACGTTTCAGGCCACGTATAAAATCCTTTGTTATACTAAGGAGCGGAATTAAATGAAAGCATTGTTCATTTGGTTCTCACAATAGATTAATCCTAAATGTAAAATGATTTTTTGGTGGAATATCTTAGTCTTTATTTTAACTTTGGTCAAAATTTATTTGGAAAAATTAAGCACTATTGTGTTAGTGTATTATTGAATGCTTTTCTTATCTATCTATAGTAATTAAAATACAAATGCCTACGACGAATTTGACAACACGCTTGGCTCAGTTTGTAGTGACCCTACTTGCAGTGCCAGCGGTTGCGGATTCGAGTCCCGCTGGGGGCATTCATTTGTGTGATGAGCACGAATGCTAGTACTCCAGTCATGGGTGTTTATATTTATAATATGTATGTATGTGTAGTGTATCAACTATCTGGCATCCATAACACAAGCCTAGTAACTTAACATGGAACCAGATTGTGCTGTGTTAATGTCCCAATATATTTGACCGACTTCAAAAACATCGATGTCTGATTATTTTTGTGGGTTTTTCGATATTTCCGTTATTATTGATTTTTAACCGACTTCCAAAAAGGAGTAGGTTCTCAATTCGTCGGAATCTTTTTTTTATGTATGTTTATCGATTACTCGAAGACGGCTGAACGCGTTATAACTTTTTTGCCAAATTATACATAATAGTGGTTATCAGCGAAAGTATATTAAGAACTGACAAAAGCTATTAAAATATCAATCTCGTAATATTTCTTGTGTTAGTTACAAAGCCGATTGCTGGCAAGCGGCCAACTTAGCCTTATAATTAATTATGACTCTCACCAAAGCATCTGAACAGGCTAATGTAATTGCGCTATATTGGCTTAATAAAACGAAAGGGCGTAAATGTAGTGAAAGTTAGGTTTAAAATTTGAAAACACCACGAATGTTAATAATTAAGTTTAATTAGAATAACCTACGAAAAGTGATTGTAGTCTTCAAACCTTTTGTAAAACATATTCGAATTATCTATTGATAACAGATATCAGATGCTGAAATATAAAACCTAAACTTATATGACCCATGTGACACCCATCTCTTAAGTTTGAATTTTTGTATTAATTGTATAGAAACGCTTATGTTATGCCAGGGACTTACACGCGCATCGCTCGGGTGCGTCGTAGGCGTCCCTTGGAACCCTATTTGTTACTTCCAGTCATGTCCAATCTGTATATTATATCAATTATTTTAGGGAAGCAAACAGTAAAAAATATTACATAAATATATATATATATATATATATATATATATATATATATATATATATATATATATATATATATATATATATATCAATTGTTGTTTGTTTGTCTCGCTAAAACTCAAAAACGGCTATACTGACTTGAATACTTCTTTTTTGTTGGGGGTGTCATCAGGGGTGGATTAAGTATAAAAAAATTGGGAAAACCCGTAAGAACAACTGGGAAATTAAAAAGTTCAGAACTGTTATTTTGTATGGGAATCACTACTTCGAATTACTTTCAATAGATGGTGCTGGTGGTGGATCTATCATTTACAACAGTGCGTCAAGTTTAAGTTGGAAAAAAAATACATATTCAATACATATAGTCTATCTATTCCATACTAACTTTTAAAACGTACCTAAGAACGAACCTGAGCAGAGCGAGGGTGAGTCGTAGGTAATAAATAATAAGACGACACAAACCAATCAAACTTCCACATATAAATAAATTAAGCAAGAAGCAAAAGATAAAAACAAAAAAACAATAAGCAACTAAAACAAAAAAATACTTAGTACAATAAATTAAAATATCCTAAACAAAAAATGCATAACGGACTTCTTACATCGCCTTTAACACGAATACAAAGAATTTCAATAATTTTACAAGAATATTACTAAAAACTCAAAGATAAAACGGTAAATCTATAGAAAAATCCGCAAAGTATGTTTGTAGAGAATTCTTAAACACAGATGTGTGGAGTAATGCTGAGCCAAAGTAAGCAACGGCTTCGCGTGCGGTGAATAGAGCGAAGTAAGTTTGGCCTTAATTATGAATTTCTGCGGTCATGAGTTATGTTATATTATATGTTTTACTTACCTTGCTTGGGACATAGTTCGTCTTACAAGATTTATTTACTTTATGTAGTACTAGCGACTCACCCTGGCCTCGCTTCGCTCGAGTTCGTCCCTAGCTTGCTTCCCAATACAAACTTTCGATCCCATTCTCACCCCTTTAAAGGATGATTTAACAATCAAAAGTAACGAGACAAATAATCAAAAGAGACAAAAATCAAATTTAATTAATATTAAAACTTCTAGATGCAAAATTGCCAAAAACTCTACAGCACTACCTGAAAACCAAAGACATACCAATACAATTGGTATTTAGTCGGTATGAAGCTAGTGGACTGAGCGATTTGCATAGCTTTCATAACAATGTGTGAAACCAGATAGAGGAACATACTTTAAATAATCTATGTGTAGACCAGATTCTCTAGAAAACATACGTATGTAAACATTAAATCAGATTATTACCATATAAAACCATATTACCAAAACATCGTGAGGAAACCTGCATGTTTGATAGAACGTAGCAAATTTTTAAAAGATCTGTGAAGTCTACCAATTCGGGCCCACGCCCAGCTGTGGGATATTAAAAATATTAACATATACATATAGTTTTTCTATAAGCGACTTAGTTTGTAGAGTTCGAACATGTTTGAAGGGGGAAGATTTAATCTATAATATGTATAATCATTTCACGTTACGTAACTTTTTTTAAAGTTATTTTCGTTGATACATCAATTAAAAGCTCAATTGAAAACTGCTAGCATTTTAAAGGAATTTTTATTTATTGTAGAAACTGTAATTGTAACTGACTCAAAAATATTGCTTATAGTAGTTTTTAAAACTAATAGGCTAGCTAAAAGATTGATTGAGGTCTCCATACATTTTGTTTCCTAATAAAACGGGGTCACGTTATGCTAGAATGGAACTTAATGGCAATAAATGCTCATTCAGTGTCACTGGCAGACAGTAATAATAGAATAGGATGTATTTTTGTGAATAAAACCATACATTGATATGAAATTCATTTTATTTTTCTACTAGCATTGCCCGCGGCTCCGCACGCGTTCAGATGACCAAAAATCAAATTCTTAAGTTTTACATATTAATATACTCTTACATTGCAGTTTTTGTATTTTTTCTCAGAAATGAGATATTTTCCCGCAGTAAAAAGTATCCTATATGTTGACCCGGATATACAGCTGTCACCATACCAAATTTCATGAAAATCCCTCCAGTGGTTTTTCTGTGATGCGGTAACAGACAGACAGACAGACAGACAAAAATTTTAAAAACTATAGATTCGGCCTCTGTATCGATAATAATGTTTATTTCAATAAAATATTCCAAAGAATATTTAATGTACATATTCGGCTTAGTTATAATTTTATTATAAGTATAAGATAAAAGATATAGATTTTTCAAATCAAAATAAAATTGAACGTCAGTTAAGCTAATCAATTACAATATTATAAATGCGGTAACAACATAAGAACAAATTGTTATCATTTTGTGAGTAGAGATACCTCATGAGGTAGGAACTGAAAAATACTAGCTTTCAATCCGGCACCTCATCTATACATAAGTATAATAAAATTCTATCTGAGTTGAAACTGTACATTAAATATTGTTTTGGAAGGTCTTATGAAAATAGTCATTATTATCAATACAGAGGCCAAATCTATAGTTTTTAGATTTTTGTATGTCTGTCTGTCTATTACCGCATCGCGAGAAAACAACTGGACAAATTTGGATGAAATTTGGTATGATGATAACTGGTTATCCGAGTCAACATACAGGATACTTTTTACTAAAATAAGTCATCTCTGAGAAATCTATTCTAAACGTTAAAACGTAACTAGGGACGAAACCGAGCGGAGCGAGGGTGAGTCGCTAGTTTTAAATATTTCCTTACATTCACCCGTGTAAGCCTCTACCTTAAACATGATTACTGTAAAGCAATCGAAACTTTGATAAAAAACTAAAAACCAAAATAAATCCACGAAGAAATTTGAAAAGATCGCTTTACTTAAAACTAGCGACTTAAGCTGAATAGTTTTGCGCCAGCTACATTCCACGGCGTGAATTATGAAATTCCAGAGTTTCATCACAATCGGATCAATGATTTAATAACGCATGAAGGATAAACATACGAGAATTAATTTCTATTGATATATAAATAGATGTCAAATCATATATACAGTCATAGAATCTTAGTATTTTAAAAGCAATTTTGAGCAAAGTGTGGATAAATCTCTTGTATAGAACTAAGTCTATAGGTGCATTTAATAAAATTGTAACTGAATCGAATCTGTACATTAAATATTTTTTGGAAAATCTTATTGAAATAGACATTATTATAGATGCAGAGGCCGAATCTATAGTATTTAGAATTTTTGTCTGTCTGTATGTCTGTTACCGCATCACAGAAAAACCACTGGGGAGATTTTGATGAAATTGGTATGGTGATAGCTGGTTATCCGGGTCAACATATAGGATACTTTTTACTGCGGGAAAATGTCTCATTTTTGAGAAAAAATACAAAAACTGAAATGTAAGAGTATGCTAATATGTAAAACCTAAGAATTTGGTTTTTAGTCATTTGAACGCAGGCGAAGCCGCGGGCAATGCTAGTATAGTATAATTGATACTCTCGTGTCTAGATTCAAAGCAGAAAATATCTGCACCGTTAGTAACTTTTGTAACTGGCGCTATTAAATTTCAAAGAGAAATAGCTAAAATGGCTGCTGTGGATTCTGATGGAATAAATATATTTTTCTGTATTTATATGCTTCATTGGCCTGTCACTTCAATATTGTATTTATTTCCATGGGTACCCAAACTCAAAATCTAATATTCTATTATTCGCGTTGCCTATGGAAACTATCTATTTTACTTTATAACATTCATATGGGCCATTCGCACATTAACTTCGTCACTTAAACCTGTAATATTCTATCAATAAACTTTAATACGTTATAAGGATTTATATCAGATTGATTCAAATCTCCGTGTTTGCAAAATTCATAATATAATTAAATAGTTATATTCATAAGACAGAATTATGCAAAAAGCCACGAGCATGCATTACATAAAAACTGAAATGCTGTGATAATTTGAAAAATTCGGTATTTGGAAAAATTATATACTTTTTAATCAAAAATAAAACTATTTGTTTGTCAATACATAGTTGGCAATAAGGTTACAATGACAGCATGAATCAGAGTAAATAGCTGATGTAAGGAAAACTTTAACATTGCCAAACAAAACTAAACTTTATTCCTTTGTGTTAGCATGCACTGAAACTGCTAAAGAAAAGTTATTATGTTTTCAAACGAGATTTGTTCTATAAGTTAGTGTTCAATTTCTCTTTAGCCTTTTAATTTTCGTTTAGCTTTTTTTTTAATTCCCGTCTTAATGGGGCGTCGCAGGATCTGCAGGTCTGCCGAAAGCAGACCACAACAGCCATGGGGTTGTGCCAGTACGGTCACCTCTGCTATCAGAGAAGTATCTACCAGGAGCAACCTGCATAGTAGGTATATCGCCCACCGAAGTGGGCCACCTCCTAGTGCGTTTGGTGGCTTCGCGCCTGGCTGAACTGCCAGACGCTAATGAGACGCTTTGGGGGGCGAGAGGGGGGGTGTTATTTTGATTAGTCTAGAATAACTCTACTTATAATGAAATATTTTTTAACATAATTTTCATTTAAATACGTTATTGAGTAACTTTATAGTTTATGTGTTAATAATATAGACCGTAAAATACACTAAAACCCATAAATAAAGAATCTCATAAATTTAAACAAGTTCGTATGGTTTTCAATTTCGAAGTAAACAAATAAGTTGCGAATACATAAACCGCTATGGCGAAATTAGGTCGGTGTCATGTCGCGATGTCAAAGATCGATCGATAGCATTAACCCGGGTAATAATTATATAGTAAAAATATATGTAGTATATAATTATATATTTATTATAATACCTACATGTATATAATTATATATTTATACACCATCAATATTTGTATTGACGGTTCTTGGTATTCATTGTATCCACGACGTATTTTATTTAACATTTTTTACTAGGTTTGTTACTCTACACTATATTTTTTGAAGTAAAAACTTCTATAGGCAGATTTGGATGGGGAGTAAATTCATGTAAGTCGTCATCGACATGGTCACGTGACGTGTTAACGCTAACACTCAGAGTGCCAAGAGATGTCAAAACCAGATAAATGTATACAGTTTTAATTTACAAATTTTAATTTAAGATCAAACAATTAATTTAAATATATACAAAAATAACAACTGTTTGTTTATAGTTTTAAATTTTCACTTTAGTCGGCAGTCCTCGTGACTGTTTTTTTAAATATATATTTTTTAAATATGTTGGGACATGGACATTGGGACATACATGCATATTATAAATATAAACAATTAAACATCCTTGATTGGAGTACAAACATTCGTGCTCATCACATGCAATGAATACCCCTAACGGGACTCGAACTCGCGACCACTGGCACAGCGAGTAGTGTCACTAAAAACTGAGCCAAACGTGTCGTCTGAACACAATATCACAACAAAATTTGTAAAAAAAAATTAATGTCTGAATTTATATCGATAAAACCTTGGTAAGTTATGCTTATTAAGTATTTAAGTACGTCCGGTTCGTATAATGTATACATACCCACATATATCATCAGTGGATATATAAAAACTGGACAAAGTCAGGACAGGTTTAAGTCATTTCATGAATAGTCAGCTTGTTATAATATTTTCACTTCGTATATCTTAAATTTTAAATTAAATTATATAAATAGACGGCGTGAATGAAATATTCTGGAGCGGAAATTGGGTTGGAGTGTCATGTTCTGCTGTCAAAATTGATACACCTATACTAATATTATAAAGAGGTAAAGTTTATAAATTGTGAGTTTGATAGTTTGTGATGTTGTAGGGGGTAATCTCTGAATCTACTGAACCAATTAAGATGAAATTTGGTAAGAAGATAGTTTGAGACCCTGAGAAGGTCATAGGATACTTTTTATCCCGGAAATCATCCCTTAAGAGGGCGAAAATGGGGATGAAAATTTATTAAATATATCACACATATTGTTATAAATAAAAAAGTTTAAAAATATACCTAATTAAATCTTTTTACTGGTTTTGGAATAATCAATAAGTGCTCTTATATTTTTTTTTATTTTAATCTGCTTGCTTCAAGTAGACACTGTAAATTAAGATATTGTATTGCAACATATTTAAGTATTTAGGCTGTAGTTAGTTATACGTAGGATTATTAACCGACTTCATCATCAATTTGTCGGAATCTTTTTTTTATGTATGTTTCATCGATTACTCGAAGACGCCTGAACTGATTTGGATTTCTTTTGTTTTAAAGGATATACTTCCCAGGTGGTCCCATATAAATTTTATCGAAATCGGTCAAGCGGTTTTAAAAAAAATCATCAATAAATTATTTTTTAAATAAATTGTTTAATCGAATATGTTGTTAAAAAACTTTCTTCTTACAAATTACCTGCTTATTACGTCTACACTAAAAATGGAAAAATAAAAACTTAAAAAAAATACAGACTTCCAGGTACTAAAATGTAAAAAATAGCTAAACGGGGGGTTTTCATTTTGAGTAGAAAGCTAATCAGATATTTTCTAAGTCGGTGCCAGCAAACAATATTTTAAGATGTGAATATCTAATAGGTAAATATGTATTTTACGTATCGAAATATATTAGATTTGCTTTGCATCGGCTGGCACCGACTTTGAAAATATCTGATTAGGTATCTATTCTAAATGAAAACCCCCGTTAAGTTATTTTTTACATTTTAGTGCCTGGAAGTCGGTTTTTTTCTTTAAATGTTTTTTTTACAATGAACTAACTATATGTTATGTATTTTTCTTTAACATACATACATAAGAATTTAAAATATAAAACATCATACATTTATGCATGTAACAATTGTGTATTCTTGCAAGTACAATCGTGATTCGCTCTTAAAACACCATATTTGTTCTTAAAGTCTTAAACTATATATGACGAAACGTTTGACTCTATATGTAGCGATCCTACTTGCTTGCCAGCGGTCGCTGGTTCGAGTCCCGCTGGGGGCATTCACTTGTATGGTGAACACGAATGTTTGTACTCCAGTCAAGGGTGTTTATATTTATAATATTGTTACGTTCTAATAGTTCGGGGATCGGAAATTAAAGCACGTCTTTTGCACTATTGATGTGCTATTGCTCTTCGTTAACATGAGTGACTTCTGGAGATTCACTAACTCACACAGTATATACACAGTTCTAGTTAAACTCAGTCACTAAACACTAATTTTCACCACTAGATACACTTTCACTATAACTTCACTCCACTTTTCTTTACTTTTCACTTTTTCGTACTTCTTCTCAATTTTCACTTAGCTTTGAAATTCAACAGATTTCTCGACATACTGCCAGTTTTTTTTATATGCATAAGCAAAAAACATTCTAGTATTCGAAAATTCGAAACATTTCAAATCATTTTGAATGTTTCGTTACTCTCGCACTCTTACACACGGCAATTTACGATTAATTTTTCTTGTTTAAATATCGAAACTTTTAGTAATTTCGATGCTTCTCAAGAAATGTTTTGATAACTGTATTAGGATGTATAAAGCATGCTTCAGATGTGTATTTTTACTATTATTGTTGGTGTAATGACGTTACACACACTCCATTACCCTACAATATGTATGTATTTAAAGTTATATATACGTAGTGTATCAACTATCCGGTATCCATAACACAAGCCTCATAGCTTTCCATGGAACTAGATGGTGCTGTATGTTAATGACCTAACATATTTCTTTATTTATACATAATTTAGCACTTTTTAGCCCTCAGGGTGATTCCGGGCATCAGGTCTACCCCGCTGATCAAGTACAAGTTTGCGGACTTTACACATCTTTTAAAAACTAGTAGGTTCCCTTAGGCATACAGGTTTGTCTCATGATGTTTTCCTTCACCGTATGGCAGGTGATAATCATGTTGAAAATAATGTGCATTTCTGAACTACCACTTTTTTTAGAGCAAATATATGTAGGTATATGAACAATAAAACAAATTACAATTTTGAAGAAAATAAAAGTGAAATAAAACACAAAAGCACATTAACATAATATTTTTAACTTTATAGGCAATTTACGAACTTTTTAATGCAGACTATAAAAATATATTAAAATATTTTAACTGCCAAACCTTTCCATTCAGTATTTTTTTAAACATACAAATCTAGACCATCATCATAAATGTAAAAGTAACTATGTATGTCTATTTGTTTTTACGCCAAGAATTTTGGACAGATTACAATCAAATTTTTCAAGCACACTTTCAATTGCATCATAAAGACAAATAAATGCGACCTTTCATCTCCAACCTCCTTGCTATACGAGCGCAGTCGCCAGCAGAAAGTAGTTATAATTTTTACGTTATTAAAACCATCTAGAATTGTCAAAAACAATAATATAACGTTTACTCAAATAAAAAATGATAAATATTAGATAACAGTACCTAATTGATAACACGTTTGGTTCAGTTTGTAGTGACCTACTTGCTGTGCCAGCGGTCGCGGGTTCGAGTCCCGCTGGGGGCATTAATTTGTGTGGTGAGCATTAATGTTTGTACTCTAATCATGGGTATATTTAAAATATGTATGGATTTAAAGTTATATATCGACATAGGAAACCATATTTGCTGTAAGTAGACAAAATACCTAAAGTGACTTATTACTACCATTAGAATCAGAAAAAAAGCCGCATCGAATGACCCGGGTCCTGTGTCTCTACGATGAAAAAAAATAACATACGCAGTTGAAAACGCCCGTACTTATATTTTTTTAGCAAGATTAAATGCTGTATGTAGACCAAAATCTAGTCATTTTAGACATTTTGTACTTACAGCAAAAGAAAGACTGCATTTTTTGCTTTACAAATACATTACTTCTTCCCATTTAAAAACTTAACGCTACTTACAGCATTTCTGTGGCGTGTGATTTTTACATTTGTTTACTTACAGCAAGTTTAGGGAACCTACAGTTTTAGTTTTTGTTATTTACAGCAAATCATCACGTATTTGCTTTAAAAGCTCACACCACATAATACATTTTAAAAACCTGTGATTTTTTAGAAATTTGAGATAATGCATTTTGATAAATCATTTATCATTTCATTTTACCGTTACGCCATTGAAAAAATGATAGTACTTTGAAGTTGTGTCGGTGTTACCGCATCGCTACCGGCTCCGCCCGCACCCTTCATTCCTTGTACGACATTCTGTTATTGTCTCATTATGTTTTATCTCTTATATATAAGAGAAAAATACTTTTTTAATTCATTGTATTGTTGAAACGAAGTTCTGGCAGTATAATTAGAGTTTCCAATTTTGTTTCAACTATTTAAAAGACCATATTTTTTACCATTTACGACATTTTATTTCAACCAAACATTATATTACCAACTGACCCACTGCATTTCTAGATCTAATCATAAGTATAAATTTAATCTTACATCATGAATTGCTGTACACAAATAAATAAATTTACGGCATACAGCATATTTACCGCCTGTAAATTGATATTTCCATCTACGCGTACATTTTTCTTCGTTAGTTACAGCATTTTAAAGGTATGTGATTTAAAAAACTGTTTGCTGTAACTAGCCAAACACGTACTTATAGTAACTTTGGATAAAAATTTTACATTGTAAATGGTGACTGGCAGTTAAATAAACCTATGTTCCAAAAATGGTAGCAATATCATGGATAGGTCAGCCACTATTATTTTTTTTCCGAAATTAATAAAGTTTTTTGGCTCTGGTGAACAATTGCAATATGTCTACTTACAGCAAATATGCTTTCCTACGTCGATATGTGTAGTAGTGTATCAACTATCTGGTATCGATAACACAAGTCTTGTAGCTTACCATGGAACTGGATGGTGCTGTGTGTTAATGTCCTAACATATTTATTATGTATTATAACTTTTAAGGATTAAACAAAGTCTTTGTATTAAAAGCAATTTTAATTTCAAGTACATAAAATGCAAGTGCCTTCAACTTTTCTCACGTAAATGTGTAATGCGATTGTATTAAAACTGCAATGTTGGCGACGTAGCTACGTAACTACATGCTACGATTTTCGTAGCCTTCGTAGCGGAAAAGAATTTTTTGAAATGGAGATAGTTTTTTTGAAATGTAGCATGTAGACAATTTTAACTAAAATATAGTGATGTTCTTCTTGTTTCTTAGAATTCTGAGTATATTTCATCTTCCAGGTTAAATATCTTTGGACTTTATATCTTTAGAACAATCCAATATCAAAAATGATGTTTTTTTACCACAAAAATTATGACTTTCAATTATCTAAAATTTAATGTGAAACGCAATTAAAAATTATTGAATACCTGTGGATTGTGATATTTTCGATGAAAAATTTTCACGATAAACTAGAAATATAACGAAAATAACAGTTCCCAATATGTTTTTGCCGTCAAATTTAACATCGTTGACAAATTCAGTTTTAAAAGTTGAATAAACCCAAATTCTGCAATTCAAAGTTTTCATACTGTACTGTACGCACAATTATGATTTTTTTGTAAAGTTAACTATATTTAAATACGATATAACTTATGAAAAACGTACCATTCAAATTGTAGGACAATGTGGCCAAAACTGAGGCACTAAACCAATGTGGCTTAGTGCCACACATCACTAGTGACACTAATAATTTATTTTAGCCATGTTCTTGGTACATATTGGTTATGATGGATGTTAAAGAAATCTTTTTTCGTATACTTTATTAAATTATCTTAACATAGAAGTAAATTTCTAACTGTTCATATTATAATACGAGTATAAATATATAAAGAGTAAATATTACTTGTAAAAGTCAAAGTCAGAAATTCATTTTACAAGTTTTTATTTTAATTGCAAATTTTGTATGTATGTTTGTTCCGGTCAAATCTTGTAACTTAATTTTAAAGCAGTTATTCTCAACCGATTGAGCTGAAATTTAAGTGTTGTGAAATTTAAATGTTAGATAAGTGACGTCATTCTAAATCCAACATGGTGGATTCCCAACGATAGCGGTCATGTTTTTTTATAAACTCCATGATGTACTAAACTCAACAGTTGGTGATTTAAAAATTACATTCATTTACAATATTGCAATACAATAATTATGCCCTTACACTACGCGAGTATCCACTAATATTAATTCCAGATATTTACATCCGCACAGTAATCCATGACTGGATAATATGTATTGTTCACTTTGTATTTACACTTTGATCTATAAACGACTTTTTCACATTGTGAAGACGGAAACTTGACAGTTCGTCTTTATTTCTAGTATTTATTTTGTATCTATCAATGTTTTTTAAGTAAAAATAGCTATTTTGCAAAATGATATAATACAAAAGTATATAAATTGGCCCACCTTTCAACAACATAAGAATCGATCGATATGATTTTTTGCATAAAAAAATGCAGGACGAACGCCAGATATGCACATAAACTACAGTTTATCCCGATACCTATATTAAGGGATTCTCATGGGATATATCGCTAAAACTTACTAAGAAAGTGTCTAAGTGAAGTGATCGTGACTCACTAGTTCCAAATAAATAAGTTGTTTTGCAAACAGTATAATCAAATGAAGTCAAAGTCGGAAACTAATATAAAAACTTCGCAATACGACAACAATTTATTTTCTTATTTCATCCGACCGATTTCTTTGTGAAAACTCTTTGACCATTCCTAGAAATGTCTTTTACGTTTGTATGCATTATTTCGTTTGACGAAACGCTATATTATGAAATTGAGATTTATTTTAAAGTTAGTATACCTAGATTTCTTAAAGATGATATATTTTGCCGCACTAAAAAGTATCCTATATGTTGACCCAGACTACCAGCTATCACCGTACCAAATTTCATCAAAATCCGTTCGGTGGTTTTCTCGTGATACGTTCCCAGAAAGACAGACAGACAGACGAAAAATCTAAAAAGTATAGATTCGACCTCTATATCGATTATAATGACAATTCCAATAAGGTTTTCCAAAAAATATTTAATATACAGATTCGAGTCGGCTAGAATTTTATTATATGTATAGATTTTTTTATTATATATAAATGAAAAGGTCTATAAAGACCTGCAATCTCTATAATTATATTTAACTAGATTTTTAAAATGTTTTTCCGAACTCCTAGTAAAATAGACCAATGGTGCGTATATTTTTGAAAAAAATATTTATTAAAGCCAACATACTCAGAAAAACATTCTAAAAATAAGTATGAATTATCTCAATAATATACCATTTTGACCCCAAATCCTTTGTAGTATCAAATCTCTTTATTGAATTCAGTCATTACTCTTGCCTTGGGCTTAACAACCTCCCTTAATCGGCCCTTTTATCTTTAAGTGACAGTCCCTTACGAGTTCTATTGATAGATGCTATATTATAATAATAACTTTTTGAGTTAAGTAAAATATATAATTTATGTAGGATTTAAATTAGCGTGAAATGGAGCGTGTAGCAAAAACGATGGTGATGGGTTGTTTTTTGAATGTTAATGGAGTCTAAAGAATATGGTGGACACAGACCAGAAATGGCGGATATGTTCGAACGGTGTAATTGGTGCAGCGTAAAAATTTTAAATTAAATTCCTTATAAGTAAATCAAGTCTATTATTTCCCACATCTATGTATACATATATAAATAGGCAAATACAAAACAGTTCAGTACAATTTTCCGTTAAACGTACAAAGGAACGAACACGAGCAGAGCGAAGGTGTGTCGTTAGTCATAAATATATGTACATTATACATATATTCATATCATAATTCTCAGACTACATAAACCTTGCCTATAACACATAAATATATAGAAGAAATGTAACTTTTGAAAACTGTAGTAAAAACGTATGCTATTATATACTTACATTGTCCATAAAAGAAATTGTTACCTTTGTGAAACGGACTCATTGGTATTATAAAGTACTTGCTTCTAGTATTAATGTAATGAATGTATTTTGCAATCATATACCTACATATTATATAACATATTTGAACATAATTTTTTGAGAAGCGACAAAGCTGAAATTCTTTACTTAAAGATTGCGACTTAGGTTTTAAATTTCTCTATAGTTTATATAATGTGGTGTCAAAATTATGTAAATTAATATTATATGTTAGCAAAAATATTATTTGTAATCTTTTTATTTACATAACTAGCGTCATTTTAACGTTTAGTATAGATTTCTCAGAGATTAGATATTTTCCCGCTGTAAAAAGTATCCAACATATATGTTGACCCGGATAACCAGCTATAATCAAACCAAATTTCATGGCCACAGACAGACAGACAAAAAGACAAAGAAATCTAAAAACTATAGATTCGGCCTTTGTATGGATAATAATGATTAATTCAATAAAATTTCCAAAAAATATTTAATGTACAGATTCGACTGAGTTAGAATTTTATTATATGTATAGATAAATATAGCATATATTTGATACAAGTTGAAGAGAAGCAAATCGACGCTTTTGACTTCAGATTCGATGATTCATTTATAATCGTACGTATGTAAGTAAATAGCATGATATAGGCCGACGACTTTTGAACTACTTTTTAACCATTTTCCCGCTTTAACAGTATTTTCCATTAACTTCTCTTTGCGTCCCCCTCAATGCATACCTAATAAGGGTGGTGAGGAATTTTCTACTGAATATTTTATTCATTATTTAGTTAAACTAATTAACAGATAAAGATCAAAGTTAAATTAAAATATCTATAACTATGAAACTTAACACATTTAAAATTAGTCAATAAATTATAATAAATTATTTTAATATTATCTAACTTTTCGCAGAAAATATTATTCCATTGCTCATGGTAATTTTAAATTTAGCGTAACAAAAACTAGGGCAAATCTTTACATACAATGAATAATAAAATAAATTAAAATATTACTATAATAAAACAAACAATAGTTATATTAATAATGAAAAAATCTAAATACTTTTTTTAGAACGAATCAGATCAAAAACCCAGAATCCTACCACAATCTCTTACAAAGATTATCATCGGAAGGCGTAGCATTGAATACATCATGTTAAAAAACCCACGGGGTTTTATGCCTTATAAATCTGGAGATACACCTTAGCTACGGTTAGTAATGAATGTCTGAAGGTGAAGCCGTTTATACTCGTAACATGACTAACGATTCACCCTCGCTTCGCTCAGGTTTGTCCCTAGATGCGTTAAAACGGTAAATATGGAATAGATAGACTATATTATATGGTACTATAGCCTTCCTCAATAAACAGACTATCTAATGCAGAAATAATTTTTCAAATCGGATTAGTAGTTCCTAAGATTAGCGCGTTCAAACAAACAATCTCTACTTCTTTATAATATTAATATAGATAAATACTTTTGTATTTGGCACCTGAGACGCACGCAGTATTTGCTGGTTTCATATGAAATAAATAACAAAATGTCCTACACTTAAGTATCTACGATAAAATTCAATTAATATATATATATATATATATATAGATAAATCAAAAACATTTAAATTGAAATTCAATCAGAACTCCTCAAGTAACAGAGTGGGATTGAATACATTCTATTCGACAGCCCCTCGGGATAACGCTCAAATATGTTTTCTTTACGTGATAACATATAAAAACTGGGAATGTTTCAAAAAATGATAAACGTCTCCTATCGCGACGTGACCTCGACTACCATGACCTAATTTCCACGGGCATTCCCTGGGGCGGGCGAGGGCGGGCGGGGGCGGATCAGCGTGGTACACACGTGATGTGACGCGACGTTTTCGTCACTACGCGGCGTTTACTTCCCTTGAGATATACGAAATCGGCCGTAAAATGTCAATTTGTACACCTTTCTAACCGATTTTGGAATGTGAAATTTTATTTCGTTTTTACGATGGTTTTATTTATAAGAAAAATGTCGTTTTTTACTAATATTTTTTGGTAAATGCTTCCACTGTGATTTGATTTTAATAATGTGATATTAAAATTAATTACGTATATAAGTTATTGGCGAAAGCATTTTATTAATCCGAGTAAATAGTTGTTTTAACTGAGTTATCCATATTCATGATGTAACAAATATATAAATTCATATGTGAAAAAGGCGAATATGCCGATATATTCGTTTTATAAATTTAAAATTTCTATATAATCTTCGGTAATCGAAAAATACTTTCACAGGCATTTGACCGTTTCGTCGACCATTGTGACCTGATTTCGGTACATTCCCTAGCGAGGTGCAGTGCACACGTAATGTGAGTCATAGCGACAGTTTATACTGGCAAGTAGCGATCACATCCCAGGACTCAGTAGAATACACACAAATTACACGAATATGTACGAGTATTTGAATTTAATATCTACCACGTGACGTAGTGACAGATTATTTTCTAAGTAACTTTTTACAATAAGCTAATATCTCCTGGGATATGTGATCCAGGACGAAAGGTACATATTATCACTCGCCGACTTTTATACTTATCCGAGGAAAAAAAATCAGTGATGATCCATACACCTTTTTTTATCTGAAAAATGAACAATTCAACGAAAACATTTTTGCTTATAATAATGTCTGACTCTTATTATAAATTCAAAAGTCTGAATATGTATGTTTGTGTATAGTTGTTACTCCTCAAGTTAAAACGAAAAGACGACTTTAGGTGAAATTTAGTACGTAAAAGATTATACTGGTCACAGGCTGTTAGGCACCAAAGTTAGGTTACGCACCTAGTTTACAATATACCAACATAACAGACGTTACCATTCTACTGGAATATCGAATTCCCATATGGTGATAGTGTTTGCTCTGGCTATAGCAATAATTCTAATTTGTCTCCGTCAAACAAAGGCAGGACTTTGAGAAACGTTCACCGTCACAAGTTCTTCGTCTACGCCGGAACTTTTGTAACATGAGTTGCAAGTTTTATAGTACCTACTTAAAATCATTATCATTTCAATCACGCTTTATATTTTATTTTTATTTCATCTCGCCTTGTGGTAGAAATCGACCATAATCATTATTGAAAAAGGAGTAACATATATATATATGAATAGAAAAAAACGAACTCTTTCCAAAAAATTTTGTCGATGGCACTAAAGTTCGTTAATAGCTAATAAATAAACAAAAAAAAATCGGTTGAAAAACTGTTTTGTCTTTGCCTATTTATATATAAATTTTGTATTATAGTTCTAGCCGTGTAGCGTTCGGCTTAGAATAGGGCTACCCCATCACCTCCTGTGGGTGGATCTAGGGATATCGCACCTTGAGTCATTTTTACCAGCATTCCCAAAGAAGGTTGACGTCAGGCAGGCGGCCGGTCGGAAAACTTTTGCAAAGACCAGTTAGCAATATGGACGCACTGCGTTGACCCTAAGTAATTTGGGAAATGGACAGAGAGATGATGATGATGATGATGATTTGTATGATTGCTGTTAACGTTTCGAGTGCCTTACATAAACGTGGTAGTTCCCGTGATAGTCTCTCCAGTAACCATGTTTCTTATAAAGTATTCTAACGCTGGAAATAAAAAATCTAAATACAAAAAAGCTATTAAAGTTATTTAACTGCTGCAAATAAACCATCAGTGAAGACTAAACCTAAGGTTTAGTTACTTATTAAAGACCTCGACAGCGTCCTCCGCGTTAAACAAAGTGCTCTCACGCTAGAGTTTCGTTAAGACGTTTCTTTTAGGTGTTTCTTCTTTTGTTAAAACGATATCGGACGTGTTGGAAATAGAAGAAAATATTCTGCAAGTACGATTATATAGTCGATAGACTATTAAATTTTTACTTAGAAATAATTATCCTAAATTTTACTTAGTTTTTAATAATTGAAATATTATAAAAAATATATATTGGCTGATGTTTTTTTTTATGATAATTTACAAAAAAAAGATCCTTTTAAAGGGGAGAATTTTTAATAAAATAATCGAATATTTACTATCGTATACTGTTAAAGCTTTTAAGAAAAAAAAATTAGAAAATCTTCACACGCTTCTGACCAACTGTAAATATAAAAACGAATTAAATTAAGAAGATTTCCACTCAATCAGATCTAAAATTTATCATTTATAGCCTAATTTTTATCATATCGTTTTATCTAACGATTTGTTTTCCATTTGATGCTTCAAAAGTTTAGTTCAATTCACTTCAATTCATTTATCAAAGCTAAACTTAATCGAAATCTTTTTATCATAACTTCAAAAGTAACGGCCGGTGACCTTAAGATTACATTATTGAGTTAGGGTATATAAATATAAACATTAAACATATCTCATAACATTAAATGAGCAAATCTTGTCTATATGTATATTTTTTTCGTGTATTCCGGAAACGGCTCAAATGATTTGGATCAAATTTTGTATTTAAATAGGGTTTTGCTTTTTAAGTTCTCCTATGTATAGGTGTATTTTCTGAAAAAGCGCACAAAAAATATATTTTTAAACTAATAATAATTAGAGCCTTTTCCTATAGATGCTCTCATGCTGACAATATCATATAGCGACATCTCGTAAATGTTTGTGGTACTTGCATTGTCGCCAATCGATGATAATAATATCTAAATTTCATCAAAATCCCTCCAGTGGTTTTTCTGTGATGCGGTAACAGACAGACAGACAAAAATTGTAAAAACTATAGATTCGGCCTCTGTATCGATAATAATGTTTATTTTAATAAGATTTTCTGATTTATTGATTTTATTAATTTATAAAAGCTTTGCAAAGAGTGGGCCGTACAAGGCATAGTACCTTAGATTTAAATATTCATCACAAATTTTGCTTATGTAGTTTATTTATATATTTATACATAATAATCAAAATATTGAGTTAAAAGTTGTATAAGAAAACTTATCCATTAAATTTCCGGAAGCCAGCCGTACAAAATATATATAAATTGTGGTCATTGAAATTTATATCAGAATATATTCAGTACAAATGGAGATAATAGACTGCTAGTTTGCAATTTAATTATGAGACCTAAATTTATGTAAATGGGCCTACCGATAGTCTAAATTGGTTAGTTATGAGCAATATTAGTATTGGTTGTGAGATATATTAATATTGCACTTACCGTATAAACTAGGTACATAATATTTACTTGATAAATATAAAAGTGAAGATTTTAAAGTAACTTTTTTGTAAAAATCAAGTCAAATCAAAATATACTTTATTCAAATAGACTTTTACAAGCACTTTTAAATCGTCAATTTTAAATTTAAATTAATTTTCAGTGTAGTCAATCCGTGGGAATTTACCACCGGCTCGGAAGGCAGTTCTGCTGTGAAGAGCCGGCGAGAAACTCAACAATTGCTCTTTTAAAATAATAATTGTTTACAATATTGTAATACAATAATTGTCTACTTATCCTCCGTGAGATCCAACCAGACATCAGTTCTACGTTTCCAGTGTAAAAAGCTTTATTCCATAATATATTTTTAAATTTAGACTTAAATTGCTTAAATAAATTGTTATCAATCACATAAACTGTTAATTTGTTGTTTATATCCATATATAAAAACTTTTTAACAAAAAAATAAAAACCGACTTCAAACAAAAGCACTAAAAAGTGAAAAATAACTGATTGGTAGTTTTCATTTACTATACATACCAAATCAAATATTTTCGAAGTCGGTGTGCTTTGGCTAAGTAATTAAAGCCTACCTATTAAATACATACCTAATCAAATATTTTTGAAATCGGTCCCAGCCCATACAAAGCAAAGCACACCGACTTCGAAAATATTTGATTTGGTATGTATAGTAAATGAAAACTACCAATCAGTTATTTTTCACTTTTTAGTGCTTTTGTTTGAAGTCGGTTTTTATTTTTTTGTTAAAAAGTTTTTATTTTTCCCTTTTTAGTGTAACAATAGTAGCAAAGTAAGGATTCTTACGTGTTAGGCTTCTCAAATCAAACAAAATAAGCCCAAACTTAAAGTATCTACTATTAGCCGTTGAAGAGTTCCACCTATCCACCTTCTGGCCTTGCCATCAGATCAGGTCAACAACACCGAACCACTGTACTATCAACGGAAATAGAAATACTTGCAAAGTTTCAAGTCAATATGACAATTAGAAGTAGGTTAAATTCATCATTAGTTGTTTTTCCACCCTTAGGGATGGTCTTTTTTTTTGAAATTTAAATGGGACCAATCTGGAAGTATACCCTTTCAAACAAAACAAAAATTGTCCAAATCGGTTAATAAATGACGGAGTTCTGAGGTAACAAACATAAAAAAAAAAAAAAAACATACAGTCGAATTGAGAACCTCCTCCTTTTTGAAGTCGGTTGAAAATAAATATAAAAGTTCAAGCCGACAGTTCAATTTCATACCGTACCTTAAAGTTAAGTTAGAAAAGTAAACAAAATCAATCACTCTTTATTTCGATTGTGTACTTTGTTTTGCGATGAAAAGTATGAATTAAAGAAAATATTGGTTAGTTAAAATGAGATATGGGGCAAAAATGTTTTATACTAAATATATTTAGATTCTAATATAATACATTTATATATGGAAATAGGAAGTTAAACGTCCTAATGTAGTGTAAGGATTTCCCTTCGGGGCGCCATTTGCACCACGATCAATTTAAAAATCAATACTTAAAACAATGTACAATGTAGAAATTTTGTAGCTCCATAAATAACTCTTTCCAGACTTACGCTACTAAAGAGTCGAACCCATAAAGTAAGGCTAAAACATCCAACCAATATAAGAAACTAATTGAGAATGAGAATAAATTCATAGTTTACTTTAAGAATGTAGGCTATAACAAATCCAATAGAATTATTTTCTACTAGTGACTTGACCTCGCTTCGCTCGGGTACGTCCCTAGGTACGCGGATTTTGTTCACAGTTTCATGGATTTTAATTTCTTTTGCGCGGAACCCTAATCCTTTTTTCTTAAATAAAAGTATCCTAAATTACTTATTATAATATCAGCTATATGCCAGTGAAATTCCCTTCAAAATCGGTCCAGCCTTTTCGGTGTTTTGCTGGAACAAACAAATAGACAGACGGACAAAATTTAAAAAAATGTTTTTATCTCATTAGTATCTACCGTATTTGATTTGATATGCATTTAGTAAAAAGCTGTTATTTTGGCATTACAAGCAGACATTAATTTTATTGATCTGTATAGATGTAAAAGTATGCGTAACGTGCCCATTAAAAAGTAGTTTCTAGTTAATATTGCAAGCTCAGACAAGTTTTATCAAAGATTTTGTTTTTATATAAAGGTGACCAATATATAGTCGACGTGGGCTTCAGGAAATTGGAAATTTAATCTCTTGTATAGATTACTGAATTTTCATTGCATTCCACAAACTCGGGCTTGTTATTAGTTTCTCTCATATTTTTCTTTTTCTACTGCAATTGTGATATTATTAGAAAATAAGACTTATGACGACTCGTTTGGCTCAGTTTATATTGACCCTACTTGCTGCGCTAGCGGTCGCGGGCTCGAGTCCCGCTGGGGGCATTCATTTGTGTGATGAGCACGAATATTTGTACTCCAGTCATGGGTGTTTATATTTATAATATGTTCGTATTTAAAGTTATATACATATATGTACTGTATCAACTATCTGGTATCCATAACACAAGCCTCGTAGCTTATCATGGAACTAGACGGTGCTGTGTGTTAATGTCCCAACATATTTATTTATATTGAAAACTTATTACTCTATAGATTTTAATTATACTTATAACATACATATAGCTGAAGTGTTTTTGTTTGAATACGTTAATGTCCGAAACTACTAGTCTGAGTTTTGAATACGTTAATGTCCGAAACTACTAGTCTTGAGAGATATTTCTTAGATATATTAGTTATTGAGATGTTAGGTTAGCTATATAACATCATCCTACAAGTCTGAGATGGAGAATGGGTTCGACTAGATGAGCGGAGCTGCACTGGTGAGAAAATCCAGGTGGTGCTAGCTAATTACGTACCTAGTTACGTTTTATATAGATAAAAATAGTTATTGCGAGTGTGCTTTAGGAGATAGACATATAGTTGAGGACATTTCTGTAGGTCTTTTTGAGATCTACAATTTTCTACAACATTGTTTTCATGTATCTCTTGAGGTTTGCCAGCGTTAGTCATGTTTTCTAAGAACTACTCAGATGTTTTCCCGTAATAATGAGAGGCTTCCTTGTAGTAGAAGGCATCCTAAATATTGACCCGAATAATAAATTATCACTACACAAAATTTAGTTAAAATCTGTTCAGTACTTTTTTGAAAAGTAAACAGATATACACACAATAGACAAAAAAATTAATTATTATTGTTTTGGGGTCTATATTCTGTATTAAACAGAGTTCAGAATTCAGTCATTGTTTTTAAAAAATCTATACTAATATTATAAAGAGGCAGAGTTTGTTTGTTTGAACGCGCTAATCTCAGGAACTACTAATTCGATTTGAAACAATCTTTTTGCATTAGATAGCCCGTTTATTGAGGAAGATTATATATATATATATATATATATATATATATATATATATATATATATATATATATAGGCTATATATCATTAAGCTACTACCCAATAGAGCGGAGCAGTAATATGATACATAGTTTATCCATTTTGTACTAACCGTTAAAACGCACATAGATACGAACCCGAGCGAAGCTAGGGTGAGCCGCTAGTATTTCATATACAGATTTCACTATTACTATTTTATTATATGTATAGATCACGTACAGTAGGCATTGTATTAAACTCAATAATTTAACTTTTACATACCGAAATTAAATTTTATACCATTTCACAAATATGTTGTATAAATGAAGGATATTTCACAAGTACATTATAATTTTTACTGTACAATAAACATCGTTCCACTATAGACAGAGTTATAATATTATATAAATGTCAAATAAAAAAATATACCGAGTGAAACAAGGGCTAGTTGTTAGTTGACTGTAAATATACGCATTAATTCTATTTTTTTGTACTCGTATATCCAGAAGAGGGATGTGTCATGTAGAGTTATATATCTTCAAAGGTGACCTTCTAACCTCTCCTACGTCGTCTGTTATAATTGAAAATTTAATCTCGAACAGTGGCGGCCCCTAGTGAATATTGCCTTTACGCGAAACATCTTCTAACCAAATGGAATTGTTACATAGAGTTTTATTAAACAGCTGGAAATCTATCCCTGCTTTAAATAGGACGTAGTTGAACCATAAATACCCATTGATTTTGTTTTATAACTTGGGATATGGATATTCTTTGAAAAACACCTTGTGAACGGAAATAAAAAGTAGTCTGTAGTACTGTCTGTCTAATGAATTATTTTCATGAAAAAGATAGTGTCGATTTCTTTCTACGTTAAGGAAGAATACATCAAAAATATACTTTTATATATGATAGGTAGGTACATATATTAGTTGGCATTTCTTAAAATAAATCATATTAACGGAATGTCTATTCGTCCTTTAATAGAACGATTAAAAAATAATTATTCGACTAATAAACAAGCAAGTTAAATAAATAGCACGGCTCAGCTCAGTAGGTTAAGGTTCTTTTTTGCATACGGAAACTCCTGCACTTAATAATAATTAATTCGATTATCAGACAAATAGCAACAACCTCCTTTACTACTATTATGTACTTACATTATAGTAGAAAGGTTTTGTCTTCTAATTCAAATACAGAGCTTTATTTCTAAGATATATACAACACTACATATTATAAAACAAAGTCCTCCGCCGCGCCATTCTGTCTGTCTGTTCGCAATAAACTCAAAAATTAGCTCACCGATTTTCATTTTGTTTTCACCAATGGATAGAGTGATTCAAGAGGAAGGTTTATATGTATAATACATGCATATTATAGTACAGAAAAGCCGAGAAATTCACAAGATTTGTATTTCATACTTACCGTTAAAACGTACGTAGGGACGAACCCAAGCGAAGCGAGGGTGAGTCGCTAGTATATGTTTAAATAAAACTTTTTAACAAAAAAATAAAAACCGACTTCAAACAAAAGCACTAAAAATTAAAAAATAACTGATTGGTAGTTTTCATTTACTATACATACCTAATCAAATGTTTTCGAAGTCGGTGTGCTTTGCTTTGTATGGGCTGGCACCGATTTCGAAAATATTTGATTAGGTATGTATTTAATAGGTAGGCTTTAATTACTTAGCCAAAGCACACCGACTTCGAAAATATTTGATTAGGTATGTATAGTAAATGAAAACTACCAATCAGTTATTTTTTAATTTTTAGTGCTTTTGTTTGAAGTCGGTTTTTATTTTTTTGTTAAAAAGTTTTTATTTTTCCCTTTTTAGTGTAGACAGTAGTAGCAAAGTAAGGATTCTAACGTGTTAGGCTTGTCAAATCAAACAAAATAAGCCCAAACTCAAAGTATCTACTATTAGCCGTTGAAGATTTCCACCTATCCACCTTCTGGTCTTGCCATCAGATCAGGTCAACAACACCGAACCACTGTACTATCAACGGAAATAGAAATACTTGCAAAGTTTCAAGTCAATATGACAATTAGAAGTAGGTTAAATTCATCATTAGTTGTTTTTCCACCCTTAGGGGTGGAATTTTTTTTTTGAAATTTAAATGGGACCAATCTGGACGTATACCCTTTCAAACAAAACAAAAATTGTCCAAATCAGTTAATAAATGACGGAGTTCTGAGGTAACAAACATAAAAAAAAAAAAAAAAAAATACAGTCGAATGGAGAACCTCCTCCTTTTTGAAGTCGGTTGAAAATACGTTTTATTGGCTTTATTAAAGTGGAATGAATATTTAACACCAATAGAGTTGAAATTTAAAAGAAAATTATTCTGTACTAGAGACTTACCATCGCTCCGCTCGGGTTCGTTCCTTGCCAGGTTTGATTGTATAGTATAGATTTCTCAGAGATGAGATATTTTCCCTCAGTATAGTATCGATAATAATTACTATTTCAATAAGATTTTCCAAAAAATATTTAATGTACAGATTCGACTCAGTTAGAATTTTATTATATGTATAGATAGATTAAAACCTCTTTCGTTAATTTGGTCAATAGGACAAATAACCACCGAGACCACGTATTATTGGCGCAGGTATTACGTAGCATAAACAAAAAACCTACACAATATTGGAAACCCCCCTTTTGGGACAAAACTAAAAATAAATTAAAATTATATATATGTATATAGTAGCAACAACATAAAGATCATAGGTTTTATATATCATTTTGAACTATAATACTATAGTTATTAAATATGATTTACGAGTGCCATTTGGTTTTTGCAAGGTGTAAAATGTCTTATATATATACAATTTACAGCTAATAATATTGGTGTATTCAAAAACTCATTCCAAAGCTTGGTATGCAATATATCGTATGCGCACATTTTGCATTTAAAAGAACTTCCTACAACAGCGATATTCAATTTGATATGTAGACGTATTCGATATCGAGTGAATCCTTTGAACGGATCGCGTTTTCAGTTTAACATATTACCTGTGGGAAAATAGAATAGAAATTCTATACGAATGTGAAAATTCACTTGTGTTCTTTCCTTTTTTTTTTTATGTAGCTGACTAGGTCAACGCAATAATAGATTTAAAAAAAACCTTAGTATTTCTAAACTCTAAACATCACACCTACGACGTACATATATTCCAATTTTCGTTAGTTACGTTAAATATGCATTAAAAAGCTATACCTAACCCAAAATCAACTATAGACAGGCCTATTTATTAACCGACTTCCAAAACGGAGGAGGTTCTCAATTCGTAGGAATCTTTTTTTTATGTATGTTCGAAATCGGTGCCTGCCTACAATATTTTAAGATATGAATATCTAATAAGTAAATATGTATTTTACGTATCGACATATATATATATATATATATATATATATATATATATATATATATATATATATATATATATATATATATATATATATATATATTTTAGTGCCTAGAAGTCGGTTTTTATTTTTTTAAGTTTTTATATAAGACTGCTTCGTAAATTTAGTGGCTTAAGCTGCTGCAGATGCGGGGATCCTAAGTTTGAGTCCCGAGTCGAGTCAAAATAGTTGCTAGGATTTTTGCATTGGTATTCTCAGCAACAGACCGGAGCTGACTGTGTGTACACCCTGTGCCTCGAAGGGCACATTGAACCGTCGATCCTGCTCCTGATATCTGCAGGACCTTGAAATAGAACAGAATCTAAACCTATACAGTAAGTATAAACGTATTACGATCGCGACAGGATATTACATTTGTATCGCATCGGCGTACAATCCTAATCTCGTTTCCGTTTCCGTCGCGTTAAACTGATTGCATGAAACCATTGATATTTCAATATTCAACGTAGAAACTCAGTAAGGCTAGTTCTTATCTATTTCTTGTACTACCTTTACAAGTGACAATCTTTTATTTTTCACAATTAATTAAAAAGTTAACTTAACCTTTTAATAGATATTTATAATTCTAAAATATTTTCGAAAGATATTTAATCAAGGTAGATTATCGGTAAATCTTACTGAGGTTTACCGACTATTAAAAGCTATGTAGCGCAAGCTTTTGAGAGTAAAGTACAAGCGTGTTCGAAAACACAATTGCACCCCCTACTTCCTTCCTCCCGCTATTTCGCGATGGACACCACTAGCCCCAAAAATCTCCGTTACTTCTGAAAATTTCTGGTTCGTAACTTGATAGACCTCAATGAGTTTAATGACAAGGTAAATATGATTAAAAATATATTTACTAAGCTCTCGGAAGAACGCATATCAAATAAAAAAACATGTTAAATACAACGTTTACTTGTCGGTCCTACGTATTACCTCAGTAGTGTCGTGAGAGATCAGAAGCAGAACCATCCTTTGTATGCTTGAAAGATGCTTGCGTACTAACTCAAGACTGTTACTGAGTAGTCCTTGTCATAAAAACTCAAAAAAATTACTTGGCTCCACCTAGAACTCGAACCCAGGAACTTAGGCTGCTGCTAACACCTAATCCAACGGAGGAATATATACATATAGATATAACAAGGTCAATTTTAAGTACCTCACTCTCAGCTTACGCAATTACTTATTTGTTTTTTGACACTTAAAAAGGATGACGAAGCTCAATATCAAATATCAAGAGACCGAAGCCCCTTGCAATTAATATAATTACAGTCCCGAACAATCTATTACTAAAACACGAGGAAAAATGTGTGGGATAATTGGAAGATGTCTTCTTTTAATTAAAATTTGTTGACAGAAAGGCTCTACTGATGTTAGACCATAGTATTATTAAGTTCGAATTGACAATTAGTGTGATACTTTGAACCTATCAATAAGTAAATTCCTACCATATTATAAATTAAAGTTTGCTTGGGCTAATCTCAGAAAGTACTGCACAGTTTTTCATAAGGTTCACCAATTGAAAGAGTGATTATTCAGGAAGCCTAAAAGTCTGAAATTTATGAACACTGCCCGAAAAAAGCTACCGACGTCTATGATACCGATGGTTAATATTATAAACAGTAAGGGTATCTATGGGCCCACCTAAGCAAAGTTAGGGTCACTAATATGATATATTTTTTATTAAGATATATAAGTATAACAAAGAGTATTTTATATTTTTGAACTATATACATACAGTCCGCATTATGTTCAATACATTTTTTTCATGTAAAACAGAGTATTCGTCTGTTTTTGTTAAGTTTTGATAAATTCAAGTACTACCTGAAAAGTCTGTAAATAAGCTGTAAAAATGCTTTTTTAGGTTTGCGTATTTGATACATAAAAATGTCAGGGATCTCTTTTAAATCGCTCATTCATTTTTGCTCTTCTAAAGAGTATAATAGAAATTGAGAGATATATAATTATAACGCCAACTATTTATTAATAGAAAATATGGTTAATAGCCATTCATGATACAGCATTGGCTGATTGGAAAAGTAAATGGACGTAAAGTTATAATATACTCGTAATATGTATTTGCAGTGTACTTTTAGATGGTTGGAAAAACATAACTACGAAAAGAAATAATTTTCCATCCATTTTCAAATAAATAATCTATCTATACATACAATAAAACTGCAGAGATCGAATGTCTGTACATAGAAAAAAATGCTAAAAACCGAGTCCGGGGGACGTAAGTAGAGAAATAGAACAAATCCAGATTTTTTCCTAATTTTTTGTTTCTTTGTTTTGCCTGTTTGTACGTGCTAATCTCCGAAACTGTTGGACCGATTTAAATGAAATTTTGCATGGTGGTACGTTATATGTCCGGTCAATATTTTAGATACTTTTCATTTCGGAAAATTAAAGAGTCCCAATGGGATAGTTAAAAAAACTATAGTAACTTATATACACCTTAGTACACAAAATCTACTGACTGGATTTTAAAGAAACTTTACAATAATATAGTTGATACATCAGAATAATAAATAGGCTACTTTTTAACCCGGAAAATGTATGGTTCTCGTGGGATAGATTTGTTTTTATTTGTCTTTAACAATATATGTAAAACGTTGTAGTACATCAACTTTTACACTATTCTACCGATTGCTATGAAAATTTGTATGTATACTTAAATATTTGGGTATGAAGGAGATTGTTACATTATCCATTCATCCGTCCAACAGTTCGTAATAATAAAAACATATCAGACAGAACTATGCGAATACACTAATTAATTTAAAACAGAATAGTATACCAGTGGAAACATCACGCTTGTTTGGAAGAGAAATTACATATTCAGCTCGATGACGCGTGACACCGTAATTATTTAACATATTACGTTGATGCACGATGTATGCCCTAAATTTGTATGTTTTGGAAATTAATAACCACTGGCTTTCATTGATTTCATATGCATTAAGTTATAAAGAGATGTATAAAACTATTTTTCCCATTTTTTTCCTAGATTTCTCCCGTGACTATAATTGATGTAAAGCATCCGAAACGTCAGGAACCAAACAAAATAAATACGTAAAAAAATTCGAGAAGATATTTTTATTTAAAATGTCAAATATTCTCGTAAATCTAAGAAAGTATTATTACAGATTAAATTCAAGAAACTGTTTGTAATTTCAAATAGCTATTATTATAGACCATATTTAGCATTTATGGTTGTTTGCAAGATATAAAGCCCAAAAATCCATTAAAAATAATTTTTAATTTCACGAACAGTCAAAACCATGGATACTTCGATCTAGGCACAAGTCATACGCTAATTTTCGCCCTCAGAAAGGAAATAGGCTCCTTCTGATAAAAAATAAAAGATGGTTTGATTTAAGGCGACTTTGACTTTGGTGTCATTTTATAAGGCCAAGCTATGGATAAAAGAAAAAAATATAAATCATAATTAAGATCAGAATGTATAGGACTTTTGACGGTAGATTAACAAATTAATCTTATAATACTTTCTTAGATTTACGCGAATACTTGACATTTTAAATAAAACTATCTTTTCGGATTTTTTCGCGAATTTATTTTGATTTTTGGTTCCCGACGTTTCCGGACGGAACAAAAATCAAAATAAATTCGCGAAAAAATCCGAAAAGATAGTTTTATTTAAAATTAATCTTATTTGTTAAAATGATTTTAAAATTAACGAATTGCCAAATAATAAAACACTAACTTTTTCAAACACTAGGGACTCACCCTCGCTTCACTCGATTTCGTCCCGAGATTGATTCCCCATATAAACTTTCATCCCCATTTTCACCCCTTGTCTTTTGACCAACCTATGTCCTTTCCATGGTCTCAAACTATCTTCTTACCAAATTTCATTTCAATCGGTTCAGTCGATACAGAGATTACCCCCTACAACATCACAAACTCACAATTCGCAAACTTTACCTCTTTATAATATTAGGATTAATATGGACCTATGTCTGAATAAAAATAAATAAATAACGAGTACTTCGATAGGATATAAAGTGGAAAATATTTTGTACTTCCAGTGTAGTTTCTCCTCTAGGCGAGATCTCTTCGAGAGATGAGGTTATAGACCCTTGTCTTTGGAAGGCCAAAAACATCTTAGAGACACTATTTTGATCTGCGCTCCTAGCTATTTCAAAATATCCTCAGAATCACAGTGCTCTCTGCGATATATTTTTGAACCAGTACTTACGATTGCTTTAATACAGTCACGTTTTTATCGTGGATTTATAACCTAATATCTTAAAAATGAGCAAGTTAAGGATATTTTTCCTTCATTATTTATAGATTTTAAAACCTATTTCAAATTAGGAAGAAATAAGCTCATTAAACAGTTAAATCGCTGCTTAAATCACATCTAAAACTGACCTTTATTAGATGTCTGTCACCAAAATCTTTGTCAAAGTCTATGTTCATACTAAATCTAGACCAATATGTTACTAATAAAGTATACAGCTGTTAACACAAAATCAGCACATCAATTCGTTTACGGTTACACAAACAAAATACTAAAAACAATGTCGTTTCATACACAAAAACAGTCCTATGAAGCATTTCTACTGTTATAGCAATAAGGACAAATCGTTTGAATTATATCTACCGAACCCGTCAGCCTATTTGTCGACTGAATCGAATTGATCTCCATCACTCTACTGAGCGTGGTAAGTTTGTTTGCCAGAACCGGCAAATGGGACCTAGTGTAAGGGCGTTTACACATCAAATTATTTAGTTGTGATATAATATTTAGACGAAATAATTGCAAATGAATACTGTGTACTAGATATTTATGTTTTTAAGAGTTTACAAAATAATCATTTAATATATATAATAAAATTGTAACAAATCTGAATCTGTACATTAAATATTTTTTGGAAAATCTTATTGAATTAGACATTTTTATCGATACAGAGGCCGAATCTATAATTCATAGAATTTTTGTGTGTCTGTCTGTCTGTTTGTTACCGCATCATGGCTATCCGGGTCAACATATAGGATACTTTTTACAGCGAGAAAATATCTCATCTCTGAGAAAACGATACTAAACTTTTAAACGGATGTAGGGACGAACCCGAGCGAAGCGAGGGTGAATCGCTAGTTTAATATAAAATAGAGCATTTATAAAGAGTATAATGTAGACCTTTGTAATTTATTACAACATACCTACTAAAAAGTACCACGGAAACTACTTGGTGTACGGAACTAAAAGTTAGCCTTGTTACTATTCGGTCTATAAACTATGTGTATGAATATATCACGTCGATCTGTTGCTGAAAAACAAAAAATATTTATTTTATATTTTTTTACATTAGTATTCATGATTACATAGCACTTTTCTATGGTCACTTCAATTCAATCAATTATAAGAGTCAGGGTATTCAGTTGGTCAGGAAGTTACCGCCGACTCGAAAAGCAGAAGCTCTGCTGAGAAAAGCCGAAAAGAAACTCAATAGTTGTTCTGTTAAATATTTATGAATATATGAAACTAGCAATACCCGCGTCTTCGCCCACGTTCTATCTTCCAATAGCTACCAAACTTCACAGAATCATCCGCTAAGCTAATCTGAAGATTGCCTGAAAATTATATTAAAATCGCTCTAGCCGTTTTGGAGTCCATATAGAACGTACATACACTGTACACTTATCGATTTTTATATATTATAAAGATTTTGATTCAGCACTTGAATAAATATTAATATAAATTAAACACAAAAAAATACGAAAACAAACCTTGTTTTTTCTATGGTATATGTTTACAAAAACGACTCGTGTATTTCCTTTTAAATAACACACCAAGCCAGCAAACAATTGTGTGGGTGCTTCCGAATACTTCACGCTTCGGAAAGTCCTCTGAAATGTATGATCATAAAACCTCGACCGATTTAATTATACCATGAATTAGGACTGCCATCTACTAAAATATAGCGCTGTATATTTAATTTTTTTTATTACATAGTTAAAATAATAATGGCAACAAGTATAAATAGTTTTTTTTTTTAAATTATTCTCTTTTTGGTTAGCTTCGAAAAGAAAAAGGTACTCAATTTGTCTATATTTTTCGTAAGTCTTTTACTAAATAACTTCGATGATTGTGAATCAATTTTCTCTCTTTTGTAAATAAATAAATAAATAAATATATTGGGACATTAACATACAACACCATCTAATTCCATGTAAGCTACGAGGCGTGTGTTATAGACACTAGATAGTTGATACACTACACATATATATAACTTAAAATACATACATACTATAAATATATATAAACAGCCAGGACTGGAATAGAATTTGGAGATCAAATTTAACTTTTTTAATGAATATATACCACAAGGGTATCTAAGTTCGAGCGGTAAGGAGTATTACAATAATTGCTTAAAAAGTAATATTTAATTTACTAGCGGGCTGATGCAAATAAAAACATAAAAAAATGGATTCCAACTCTTATTTTCTTCCAGACTTCTTTCTATACGCAAGAAATATCGTATACGATAAGCATGTAGATCGTTTCCTTATACAGACAGCCCTTTAACTATAAGAAATTGTTGCGTGACGTAAACTTCCTTTGCGAATTTACAGCTATACGAGTATAACATGAACTAGCAACTTCCGTGTTTAATATGACATCTGAAAAATATTCCTTAAGCAAATTTTCCCACCCCTTTTCATCCCCCTAGAGAATGAATTTCAAAAAATCCTTTCAGATGATAAGACGATAAATTTTACATTTTCGTAGCTGGTACTATAGCAATGGATGATAGAACCAAGACTCCAGGGAGAGATTTTGTACTGAATACTGAAGGGTAATTGATTTAGATACGTTCGCAGAATCCCACTGGGCACATGTTAAGTACATGGTATTTAAAAAGAAATAGTACTTCATTTTAATTAGTAACACAGAGTATCTAGATAATTAAAGATAATGCTTATTTTCTTAGTTTTAGGCGAATATTTTACATTTTAAATAAAACTATCTTTTCGGATTTTTTCGCGAATTAATTTTTATTTTTGGTATGTTTAATACAGGCTCGGCCTAGTACAGTCGGCAGTGACAAACCGATGTAAGTAGCATAAATTGTAATAAGATTTATTTTGCGCTTAGTGTAAATTTAATGTCAAAACTTATTGCTAATAAACTTTTATTATTATTATTATTATTACAGACAGCCTACCCACAAATAACAAAATGAATTCAAAAAATTGAAAAATGGTACCAAAGTACCTTGCAACATTTTTCTAATTTTAATTAGTTTTATAATTGAATATGGAATATTGTTTATTTAATTTTCGCTGTTATTATTATAATGATTACAAATTTAAAAATATTAATTAGTAATCTATATTTAGAACCATTATATAAAAAATAAAATATTAATTATTTAAGCCACATAATTGTTCTAGGTATATATAATTTGAAAAAAGTTAAAATTAATTAAGAATAACAACTTTAATTTAGTTTGCTATTATATAAAAAACAAATTATTAAGCAACACATTACTACATACATTTACGAATTAAAAAAATGAAAAATATTAATTTGAAATGCTGTCATTTTGATCCACACAGTAAATAAGTTCTTACTTGTTTATTATTATTAAGATTTTGTTGTTTCACTTCAAATGGGTCTTGGGAGGTATACCGTGTAGGTTGCTTGTGGTACCTCTCTGATAATGAAGTAAAGTGTGAGATCAACCTGCTAGTTACAGTGATCTTGCCAATATTCCGTTGGATGTTAGTGTGTAGTAGCAGCATTTCTATCCAATGAATCTCCACAGAACTAACCAGTAACCGTTGTACAGGTGATATGCGAATGTGCACTTCCCAACGTTAAAAAAAATTAATTACCTAACTTAAGTTTCCCATTAATTGAATATCATTTTACCAATTTTATATATAAAATAAAATACCATAAGTATTTAAGAAAATAACAACGTCTGAAACACATCCAACCATCTAACCAATATTTTCCGACCACTTGGACACTGCCAAGTGAACGAGAAAAGTTATTTGCGATTTCTCTAGAACTTAACTATTATGAAGCTCATGCGAGATAATTTGTTACATACTAGGCAAAGCGAAAGTTTCTAGTGTTCTGACACTACAAAGTTTCACTTCAGCTTTTTAATATGACTTTCAAAAAGCCGCACTTTTTCTAACAATAACAAACTATTATTCTTCATATTCAGTAACTGGGGCGCACAAAGTACGTACTCTCTAAGCCAATATTGCACTCTGTTGGTCCGACTGCTTGTTATTAACACTAAAACGTATGATTGAAAGCACTTTCAACTATCACTTTACTATTTTGGGCTTCGGCAAAATTTGACTAACAAAAATATGTATTTATATTTTTTATCGTAACTAACATGCGTTCTCGGTTTTGCTTGCAAATTTTTACTTAATAATTTAAAGCTAAAATAAATATAATATTGTAATAGATTATTTATATAGAGATTTCCCCTAGGACTAGAACTAGAAATCGTATACAGTATTTCCCTATTAAAAATATAATTTTTGGTAAGTAGAAATAAAAAAATAAGAATACATAGATTAAAATAGAGAAACAGTCATAAATATACAGAAAAAAACCACATACCATAGAGAATTGTGTATTTTTACATTGAGTTTTATACCCTAATTGAAAAGAGAAGTCAATAAAGGATTTATACAGTCGATGCCTAATACACATTATTGAAATCATGGCCATGGAAGAGACTAGAGTTTTAGACATTTCATAGGTATTATATATGTAGTTGTATAGCGAAATGATTAAAATTAACAAATAATGTAACCGAAGCACCTACTTTGGTGCCACTTTTGAATTTTTTGAATTTATTTTGTTATTTCGTAGGTGTTTGAGACGTCTAAAACCTTAGTTTCTCCCCTGACCAAATTGACCACTGTAGAACATCTACACCGTAGAGTCAACCACTGTAAAGCATTCGAAAAGTCGGGAACTAAAAATAAATATAAATCGGCGAAAAAATCCGAAAAGATAGTTTTCTCTAATCTAAGTTAATCTAAGAAAGTATTATATTCAAGGATAATAAATTATTTCGAAAAATGACTTCTTTTAAAGTTCATAGTAAGTAAAATATTAAACATAAAGTTTTATTCATTTGCGTGGTAGGATTAGACACAGGATTTTAATCTTCAATCTTGCGATACAATGCGGTGTAGGCGGTTTTTGTGTAATGTGGTTGTGGGCGTATAGGCCAGGAGTTAACAGCCCTGATGCCATTAAATTGTAAAACAGAACGAATAAATTTACATATTCATAGGATCAATAACTTTAGTTTTTTTTTTTAACAGAGAGCAAAAAAGAAAGTTTGATTTGAATCAAACTTATTAACAAGTCAAAAGAGGTTCCTAGTAACACGTTTGGATAAATTTTAGACATGTATTTATAAAGGATATTGTTTCCATTTTATAATCAAAGACGACGCTTACTTTTAATTGTAAAACGTTTGTGTATTCATATTTATGCATTACTAATCTTAGCTGTAACATTAGTTAAAGTACAAATTCCAATTACAAAGTAAAGTGTTCACGCTGTGCAGCAGAATTTAACGTGAGAGTATTCTAAGGGCCAGTACCGGATTTAACCTTAGCGCCGCCCCTGGGCATAGTAAAAAATGCCGCCCAATTATTAATTTTTTTAATTATTTTTTTTTTTTTGGGATAAATGCAGAAAAATAATTTATAATCGATATAATTTTTTCGAAAAATGTACTTACTATTTTACCTTTTTTTATGTTTTCATTTTTTGTATAATAAAAAAAGCATTTTCGATAACGTAAAGAAATTTTTCTGGCCCTTCGAATTTTGCCACCCCTAAAAATTAGGCGCCCTGGGCACTAGCCCCGAGTGCCCCTAGTGTAAATCTAGTGCTGATAAAAGCTGTCGATAATCGATACTTTCAATTGGCTAATATACATATTCATATATACATATATGTAAGTAATATTTAAGTTATAATACTCGAATCATTAAAATGATCATAAACACACCGGCATATTTAGCGGAACATAAAATAAAGGTTTGATATCAGTATCATATAAGGTTGCTGGCTGGTTTATACGTCATTTAATTTAAAAAGAAATATTTTCAAATTAAGAAAACAACTGAACATCACATTTTATGCAATTGTTTTAATTTTATTTAAATACACCTTATCTGGAGCGAACTTCGAGTATTTCTTCCTTCTGAGTTTGATTTAAAATTTCATTGAAATACTGTTTTTTGTTAGTTTTTTTTTTAATCGCGTATCTTTTTGGAGTTGAGGAATGAATTATGCCTGACTTAGACTCAACGGAGATTGCCAGGGCACTCGAAATGCGAAGAAATGGTCAAACCTACAGAGTGATATCCAGAGACCTTCGTCGACCAGTTTCAACGATCCATCGCAGTATCCAACGGTTCAGGGAGACCGGTACTTATGTGAGAAAAGCAGGACAAGGCAGGAAAAGACGGACTTCGAGTAGGGATGACCGTTTCATTCGGCTTCGTGTACGTAGGAACCCCCGTTTGACAGCCATCCAAGCCCGACATGAGTTAGAAGCAGTGCGGGGTGTAACCGTAAGTGAGCGTACGGTACGAAGAAGGTTCGAAGAAGCTGGTTTGGGTTCATTTGTGCCCGCCGAGGCTCCAAAGCTCGAGGTAAATCATCGTAGAAACAGGTTAACTTTTGCTCAGGAACATCGACTTTGGAACGCGGACCAATGGAGTAAGGTATTGTTTAGTGATGAGTGTAGAATTCTCTTAAATCAAATTGACGGCAGGCAAAGAATATATAGACGCAAAGGAGAACGATACATTCAAACAAACTTTGAAACTACAGTTGCATACGGTGGTGGATCAATAATGGTTTGGGTTAATAAAACCATATTTTTTTAATAATGGACCTTTTTTTTGTGTTCCGCTAAATATGCCGGCGAGTGTATATCGACATACATCATCGTATATCAAATACATAATATATCAACATTCACAAAAACAAAAAAGCATATGAGGCCATCGTCAAATTTCACCTCACTTTAAAATTTCAATTACATACCTAATTTAGTCGCCACCTCTCATACTACAATGTAAATGAAGGGCGCGTGTACCGATTTTAATTAAATTCCTCAATCAATTCCGGCATTATGACGTGTATTTTGCAATTTTACGGCCGGCCATTATCTGACTGACCTTATATTTATGGTTATGTCAGGGTTTATTAGGGGTTATATTAAAGCCTTGGAGATGGGATGCAAGGATATAAGGACATTATTGTTTTTTTTATTATTATAATTATATTATGTTTTTGTACAATAAAATATTTCTTAGAAATTAAAATTTATTATATGCTATTTACTTTTTCATATGAAAAATAAAATAGTAACATATAATCAAATTCATATATAGGTACTTTTAAATAACATTGAAGTATTTAATACTTTCTTAGGTTTACGCAAATATTCAAATAAAGTTCAAGCAACATTTTAAATAAAATTCACGGTACCCGTGACCATGATTGCTGAATAATATTCAAAACGTCGGGAACCAAAAATAAAAAAAACGCGAAAAAAATCTATGTAAATTAAATTATTTACTTGTAATTTAAATATAACTAGGTATCATAGAACGTATTAGTGTGTAATATCAATTATAAGTAATGTATTATATATTAAAAATAGTTTTTACCAGCAGTTTTGCTTACATGATACAATATATATAGGAACAGCCTCAAAAAAGCAGATGTGCTATTCAAAGATAATTATGTCGGATTTCATTCGAATCATTACAGGCTAAAGAAGTAAAAACATCATCCACTCACAAGCTAACTGTGACTTAAGTTATTCTTACGCTGGAATACTTACAGCTCTTATTTATTAGGATTATCCTAATAAATAATAACCACAAAACTCAGAAGTCATCATTGAAATGACATATACATAAAATATAACTTGCGTTATCGGCAAATGTATCTGCTGCCAAATCTCTTATACTATTACAATTTGCCAAAATAAAACTTTAGGAGTTCCGCTTTTTGACCGACTTCAAAGAGGGAAGAGTGTTTAATTCGATTGTCCAATCTTTATGTATATGGCGAAAAATTTTGCAAATTGGAAACTGATGTTTGTGATTGATTTTTATCTACACTATCGTCTTTTGCCAATCGATTTAAACTTCTACGTCAAGAATAGTCTTAAAATTTTAATTTAAGGCATTATAGGATGATATAATTGCTTATAAGCTGGTTTGGTGTCCGTAACTTAATAATGTTAAATTCAATTTCAATTCAATCAGTCAATATCACAATATAAGTAGTAAATGTTCAAAGTGACATTGGCGAAGCAATCTGTGCTCAACTGGCACTCTTTGAAGCTAATAACAAGAAAAATTGAATTGAATTGAATTAAATGTAGAAATGTCTCCTAATTTCTAGAAATAGCCATTTGTGTTCACTCATTAAGGGTGTCATTCTTTCGACGACACACTTCAACAAGAGAACAAAAACTGCTTGAGCAACACAGGATTCGAACCCATAAACTCATATCTATCTACTCATATCTAGGACATACTAACTACTAAATGAACACGAGATGGATTTCTCCTATAAATGTAATGTATATTTCATTTATCGGTTCGTGAGGAAGCAATACGGCGTCGTAAATTGTCTGTGCCGTAAATGGCGGTCGAAGTTTACGAGATCTTATGGAGTGATTGATAACGGAATCTAACTGGTTTCGTTTTATTGGTTCTTTAATTTATTCTTTTCAAAGCCTAAACGTGTTATTAATATTTCTCAAAACACTTTCTTAGATTTACGCTAGTTGACATCTTACTAATGTACGATGTTTGCTACTCAATCACGCCAGTTCTGGCGTGATTGCTGAACGGACTTAGATGAAGTTTGACACAGAAATAGATTATAGTCTGGAATAGCATATAGGCTATGGATTTTCCCGGAAAAATTTACGATTCCCATGGGATACATTTGTTTTACTTGATAGATATTAATATTTTTTTTTGATAGATAGTTTGATTTAAAATTATCTATTCTTTTTTTTTGCGATTATTTCTTAATCTCTATGCTTCTCCATTCTCCACTGTATTCGCGAAGTAAATTGTTATTTGTGCCCAAATAACACACCAATAAGCCACAGAACAAAGAACATTTTTTGCGGTTTGCTTTGATTTTTGTTTCAAGACATTCCATAAAACTAATATCAATTCGGAAAATAATTGCACCGAAGTACTCGTATCTTACAATTTTAAAAATTTAAGAAATAATTTTAATTAGCGTTAATAGCGTATATTTGGAACTGAGTATATGTGTTTGTATATAATGTGCCTATAATATTTTTTGTTTATTAAAACAAATATACGTATGTTATGGAGTACATAATTGTAAGTGATAGATGACATTATTTGTTCACTCGATCAGTATCATTAATAACAAATCAAATTGGGCCTAGTGATTATTAAAACTTTATTATTTATCACAATACCTACTTATTATAAACTAGCGACTCACCCTCGCTTCGCTCGAGCTCGTCCCCTGGTTGATTTCCCATACAAACTTTCATACCCATTTTCACTCCGTTAAGGGATGATTTTCGGAATAAAAAGTATCCTATATCCTTTCTAGGGTCTCAAAGTATTTTCTTACCAAATTTCATCTAAATCGGTTCAATAGATCCAGATTACCCTCTACAACGTCACAAACTCACAAACGCACAAACTTTACTTCTATAATATTCGTATAGATATTGTTACATGATTGTTACACGATTTGATAATTTTGGAAAAAGTTTCATTACGCAAAAACGTAAATCTCTTAATTTTTAAATATATATTTTAATGGTGGATCTCTGGGTTCCTAAAAGGATAGCCGATGGGAATTGGAACCATTGGCGACCATGGCTGCCATAAGGCTGATGCATTTAGGTCTGTGGGGGAAAAACAACAGTCCACACGCATCCATATTGGACAGAGCAATAAAACAACTACCGCTTATTGTTGCCCCGTGTGATAGAACATATAACAAACACATCTTCAACAAAAAAATTAAAATAAACATGATTGAAGAGAAAATAGACCAATCAGCAGCCAACGAGCTACGAATTTACCCTGATGGCTCCAAAACGCAAAGTGGCTCTGGAGCTGGGATATTTTCCCTCGATCTGAATGTCAACATACACATACCATTAGGCATACACAGTTCGATCTTCCTATGCGAATATGTAGCCATAACGGAAGCCGCAAGAACAGTGCAAAGACGGGAGGTAAACAATTATAATATAAAAATCCTCTCTGATAGCGCGGCCGTTCTGCAGGTGTTAAGGAACAAACAAACAAACAATAAATTAATAATTGAGTGTCACCATGCCCTCGATACAATAGCACTGACCAATCAAGTCACTGTTCAATGGATCAAGGGACACAGTGGTTCACTAGGCAACGATGTAGCTGACGAACTTGCAAAGAAAGGATCGAGGTTAGAAGTAACTGGCCCATACCCACTTCTTCTTCTACCTTTTTTACAGGTTCGCACCGCTTTTTTACAGATCCGCCATAGAACGCTGACGCTTCAAAATAAGAGATGGTCGCTAACGACAGACTGCAGGCAAGCTAGATCAGCATTGCCTGCAGTTAACCCACGTCTCACTAAACACTAAACACCTACTAAACTTAAACAGAACCAATCTCATAATAATGATAGGGTCAATAACGGGCCACTGTCCCTTAAACAAATACTTATTTAACATTGACGCAACGGACAGCCCTCTTTGCAGAGGGTGTTTTAGCGCTGTAGAATCAGTCGCCCACGTAGTCCTGGAATGCGTAGCGGTAACTTCCCAACGTAACGAAATCTTCGGGCCGGTGAGGTCGCTCCGCGAAGCCTGTGAAGGTCCCAGGAAGCTTCTGCGCTTTTGGACGGAGCTAGGCTGGCTGAACTAGCCAGGATTCGCAACGTACAACGGACCAAATGCGAGTCTAAGTGCGGAAAACGAGTCCAACATACAATACAATACAATACAATACAATACAATACAATACAATACAATACAATACAATACAATACAATACAATACAATACAATACAATACAATACAATACAATACAATACAATACAATACAATACAATACAATACAATACAATACAATACAATACAATACAATACAATACAATACAATACAATATGTACATGGGAATTGGAACTTTTCGCCGATAATACGTAATTTATAAATCTGTTTCATATAAATCTTAAAATTATTAACTGTCTAATGTTTTATTGATTAACGTTTACCTTAGAGATGAGATATTTTCCCGCAGTAAAAAGTACCCTAGGTTGATAAGCTATCCTGGTTGGCTGGTTATCTGAACCAGCTATTATCATAACATTTTACATCAAATCTGTCCAATGTTATTTTCGTGATGCGGTCACAGACAGATAGACAGACCGACAAAAATTCTAAAAACTATAGATTTGACCTCTGTATCGATCATAATAACTATTTCAATAAGATTTTCCAAAAAACGTTTAAAGATTCGGCTTAGTTGGAATTTTATTCTAACTAAAAGACCACCGCATTACCGTTGGGCCTAGAAGCATGAACCCCAGAGCTTCTTATATAACGAAGGTAAAGAAAAGATTGTTCAAAGGGCAAATAGGGGATGAAATTTTGTTTAAAATTTTGTTATACTCTTTTGGGATTTTTTGTGGATATATTTTGATTTTAGTTCCCCACGTTTCGAATGCTTTACAGCAATCATGGTCTATCCCATGACCATGATTCATGAAATTTATTCGAAATTTCAAAAGGATAGCATTATTTAAAATATGAAATATTCACGTAAATCTCAGAAAATGTTAAATTTTATTATTATTTTTTTTTTATTATTATTATTTTTATTGTAAGCTTCCTTTTATATTTTCGGTGGAAATCACATGAGGCTCGTCATCTATTAAATACGAAACATATTACATAATACTAAAATTTCATTTTAATGGCTTTCAGTCTACAAGTTTGGTATTTAACCAAACCAGTTACTAACTATCAATCAAACCTGATCCTACATTCCCGTACTTCAGAGAATTCAAATGGTAACTTGAAAGCAATTTAATCAAATGAAATATATGTACACATAAGTTTTCTAATCAGACTATTTATTAATAAGAAATGTAATATATCTAGATACATCTATATTATAGGTATTTCAAATAATCGCATCGATCAGTGTATTTGTGTGTACATACTACATATATGTATGTTTACGTACGCGTGTATTTGTGTGTCATATATGAAAAACTAAACCCGCTTTTTTTAGTTAATTGTTTATAAGTTTCACAATTTTCGCAAGCGAAACTTGATTTTTTTCAAAAATCTACATGCTATTGCGAATCGAATGACACCTCGTTCATAGTTTTCGGAGACTGCTGAAAAAAGTTGACCAAAAAGGCACTTGTTGACTAGACTATATAACTTCGAATAACCAATAGGCTACTACGACGGGCGAACCCGAGCAAAGCTAGGGGAAGTCGCTGGTGACTAATGATAAGTGATTTTAGCTCTTCTGTAAGCTTAGTCATAGCTAATACAAATTGAAATTAAGTATTTGTATACAAAATCGAAGCTACTACATTCACCGCAATAGGCATCTTACTTTCGTACCAGACTGTAAAATGAAATGTCTGCAATAGAAAAATTCTAGTGTACATTTATATGTTTTGAAATATTTGTAATGCAAACATTTTTCTAAGAATTTTTATTGCCTTTTATTCAGAGCCTTCCCGTGGCATGCTATTGGAAAATTGGATTTCAACTGTCTCAACTGAAACACGAAGAATAACTTTGAAGAAAATATTAGAAAATTACTTTTACTTTCAGATTTTATCCTTTTTAAAATATATAAAATATTTTTATAGAACACGAGGCAAGATCTTAATTGTTTATTCATAATGATGATGATAGCCTTAATTTGTTGTTTCTAATAATTAGACAGATTTAATAATAGCTAGAATCGAACTCACTGACTTATAATAAAATAATTGTATTTGCCCAAAACATAAAGTTACATTAACTGCTTAAAAAAATTTTAGTACACCTATAAAAGTAAATTAATTGTTTTACTGGCAGTTTCTCCTTCGCTGAAGGTTTTTATTTTCCAGAAAATCCTTATTTTTATTTTTTATTATTTGCTACAATATTCTGCGCTGGATTTACATTAGGGGCAATTTGGGCTAGTGTTCATGGCGGAAAATTTTCAGTGGCGGCAAAATCCGAAGTATAAATAAAAAAAATCTTCGATTTATCGAAAATATTTTTTATTTTCCAAGAAATGAATAATTAAAAAAAAATAACTAATTTTTAGCATTTACCAAAAATGAAAAAAATTGAACTTTATCGAAACTTTATCCATTTTATGCAAAATTTCGATAATGGAGCGGCATTTCTTTCATTGCCTAGATAGAGGCGGCACTAAGGTTGAATTGGGCACTGACTATATTATAAGGATAAAACCACATTTATTTGAAATCACAATCCTATTTTTCTTTTATTTCTTATAAAATAAATAGAAGAGAAGTCTTTAGAAGTGAATTTTCTACATTCTACACTATAAAATATATCCATACTAGCAGAACCCGCGGCTTCTAAAATAGTAGTTTCATACAAACTTTCATCCGCTATTTTACCCCCTTATAGGATGAATTTCGACTAAATGCTAAAACACATGTTTATTTAATTTTATTGAAGGACATTAATATCAAGTTTCAAGTAATTCTGATCATGCATATTTTTTGGATTGTATTATAACGTGTTATCCCGCGGAAATTAGATAAACTCCCGCGATAAAAAGTAGCCTATGTCACTCTCCAGCTTTCCAAATATCTCCACACAAAAAATTACGCCAATCCGTCACTCCGATTCAACGTGAAAGAAGGACAAACAAACAAACGAACGAACGAACGAACGAACGAACAAACAAACAAACAAACAAACAAACAAACAAACAAACAAACAAACAAACAAACAAACAAACAAACAAACAAACAAACAAACAAACAAACAAACAAACAAACACACTTTCACATTTATAATATTAGTATGGAAGTATGGATGTCAAAAATCATGTACCGCTTCACGTATAATTTAGATCGTTATCTATTATACGTAAAGCGGTACTAATCCAATTCGCATCAGATAATGACTATCGTCGAAGGTCTGTTAGATCTTAATTAATCGCAATCTAATTACATATACATAAATTTAATAATGTGTGCTCTAATGTAACTTCGTATATTAATAATATTATGAAATTTGAGTGATTTTCATTCTTTTAAAATAGAAAAGAGAAAAACATACATATTTACATTTTTCTAATATTTTTTTCTAATCTTTTACGTTCGTTCATTGTATAGCTTACTTACTTACAATACAAAGTAGTTCAGTATCGTAGCATTTACTTATCCATATAAAAAGACTTTTTATTGATTATACTAAATACTAAACACAAAAATGGCTGACAAACAAAGGAGAAAAAGGTACTACAGCTTAGTTTTATCTTTGCTTTTTATATATAGACTATCTTTCTTCCCAATACAAACTCTCATCCCCATTTTCAACCCCTTAAGGAATGATTTCCGGGATAAAAAGTAGCCTATGTCCTTCCAGGGTCTCAAACTATCTTCTTACCAAATTTCATCTAAATCGGTTCAGTAGATCCAGTGATTACCCCCTACAACGTCACAAACTCACAAACTTTACCTCTTTATAATATTAGTATAGATATATAGATTTATAAATGTGACTGTGCCTCAATTAATTTACCATGTTTTTACACAGCAACATGGCAACTGATATGATTTTTTGCAAAAATAAGGTCTGATGACCAACAGCTTAACGTACTCTCCGAGGCACAGAAGTTCAATGCCGCCAACTTCCCAGCTCCGGGCTGCTACTGGTAATTCAAGACAGAAATACGAAGTTACTATTTACTGGGTCGAACCAGGATTCAAACAGAGAACCTCTTGATTTAGCCACTAGACCAACGAGGTAATAAATGAACTGCTAAGCTGTTACCAGGACCATATTACTAAGCTGTATACGCAACCCAGTCGTCCATCTCTGGAAAAACCATACATCGATACCTGGAAACAACATATTTTATCCATACTAGGGAGCGTTTTTTACAGAATATATGTTATTTTAAAATACACTAAGTGAAAGTAATATAAATATCAAAGGCAACAGATAGCTTGAATAACACAAATTGCGCTCTGGATAATTTCCTCAAAGCGCCCACTACCTACACGTGTCAGGCGTTTATGTATTCTAAACACTTAACATTTGATCTCACTTTTGAACTTTACAGGAAAATTGTTACTGATATTTGAATGTTGATATAAACCTCTGTTTCACTTTAAAATATGAAGGAAACAAGAAAATGACAAAAATGTAGGTTTAAAGAAATTTAACTTACTTTTTAAGGTTTAGTATAGATTTCTCAGAGATGGATATTTTCCCGCAGTTAAAAGTGTCTTATATTTTGACCCGGATATCCACCTATCATCATACCAAATTTCATCAAAATCCTTCCAGTGGTTTTTCCGTGATGCGGTCACAGACAGACAGACATTTTTTTTTAAAACTATGTATTCGGCCTGTGTATCGATAATAATAATGACTACATATTTCAATAAGATTTTCCAAAAAATATTTAATGTACAGATTCGAATCAAAATTTTATTATATGTTTAGATTAAGCTGATAAGCTTGCTCATTTATTTAAACGCGCTAATCTATAGGAATACTAGTCCGATTTGAAAAATCTTTTTGTATTTTATAGCATTATTACTGACAAAGGTCACCCTATGTTCTTTAGGAGAGAAGCAGTTACATATAATAATACCTCAGCAGACGAAGCCGAGGGAACCACTAGTATAATAATGATAAATATTATTAATAATGTATATATTAACCGTATTAAATGATTAGACAATATTTTTATTAAATATTTTGTTATCCAATTACTAAGCCTAATAACAAAACTGAGACGATTTCACGTAAAATCTAAAACTAACTTCAACATGACGATAAAAAATGAATTCTGAATGAGACTCGAATTATTATATATTCATAAAGAGTCACGCCATAAGAACATGAGGCCGCTAAGTACCCATTTTCATGATAAAAACAACTATAAAGGTCAATTAGGTTAGCCATGCGTTAGTGCATTATAAAAATGAGATTTTATTATTTTCAGTTAAATTTTACCGTTTCATAGCTTTAAAAGTTCACTGTCTTCTATAAATATAACTAATAGTTTTTCTTAGAATGACTCTACATTAGGGTAATGCAGAAAAGATGCTGGTAATGATAGATTGCCCTCAATTTGCTTCCAATTTTTCATATTTAAAAGCCTAGATATGACTAATTCTGTGTTGTTTGTGTAAACTGTAGAATAATCTAAACGTATTCAATGAAAAATGAAAATCATTGTTGAATTTTCGTTTCATTTTGAAATCTGGGCGAATCAATCCGTCATACATGCAATAAGCCTTTTTACCTGACTTTTTAGCAACGCAACGCAAAATATTGCATAGGTTTTTTTTTTTGGACTTCTACATTTTATTTTTTTACGTTTATATTATCTCAAGTTAAACTAGTAGTTTAATTTTTGTCAAATCAAAATGTCAAAAAAGATTGATTTTATTCTAAAACTATACCACCAGCGACCTCTTCTCTATCTGTATATGTGCATGTGATTTTTAATGACTTAAGTCATTAAAAATATACATACTCTTATAATAAAATTGTAACCAAGCCGAATCTGTAAATTAAATATTTTTTGGAAAATCTTATTGCAATAGACATTATTATAGATACAGAGGCCGAATCTATAGTTTTTAAAAATTTTGTCTGTCTCTCTGTTACCGCATCACGAAAAAACCACTGGAGGGATTTTGATGAAATTTGGTACGGTGATAGTTGGTTATCCGAGTCAACATATAGAATACTTTTCACCGCGGGAAAATATCTCAATTTTGAGAAAAAATACAAAAACTACAATGTAAGAGTAGACTAATATGTAAAACCTAAGAATTTGGTTTTTGGTCACCTGAACGCGAGCGGAGCCGCGGGGAATGCTAGTCAAAAATGAAATTGTATTCAGCCCTTTTTAACATCCCACTTCTGGGCACGGGCCTGCCTTCAATACGAAGGGGGATCAGGCTAAAATAAAATTAATTACAAGTAATTTCACTGATCAGCTCTAAAACTTAAGTATTATTTCGAGGATCAAAAAACACATTAAACGTTTTCTCGTTGGTTTAACACCCTTTTATTATCTTAAAGTAATTAACGTTGGTAGTTTCAAGCTATTAGAGATGTAACTGCATATTGCAATCTACTCTTAGCTTTGTTTTAAGAAGTTTGATATTATTTCCTTTTTATGTATATTTTTAGAAACTACATAGTTGAATTTGGCAAATGCACAATCTTAGAATAATACTTTCTTAGATTTACGCGAATATTTGACATTTTTAATTAAACTATCTTATCGGATTTTTTCGCGGACCCATTCTGATTTTTGGTTCCCGACGTTTCGAATGCTTTACAGCAATCATGGTCACGGGAGAGACAGTCTCTCCCAAAATGAAGTGAAGTCCGAAAAGATGGTTTTATATAAAATCTTAGAATATTCAATTTTTAATTCATTACATTTCATACATTAGTAACAAAACAGACCACGAACTTTTGCTTGCTTATATTTATGGAAATCATTATACGATTTTCTAGTTTTTTGAAGTATCAACACAACTTTCTTACGAAAAGAAAAATTGAAAATGATGAACGATAATAAAAGAACTATTTCGAGTACAAAATTATGCAGTATTGAGAAGAACTACATATTTGGAAGAAGAAAAAAGAACAATGAAGAAAGAAGTATGAAAACTTTAGATATATAAAAAAGTGCTTATTTTTTTTTATATTTTTTTAATGGTATATAAAAAAAATATAACAGCTTCACTGAAAACCTTTTTAATGAAGTTTTTAAGCCGTTTATTTTTAAAGAAATACGCACCCTTTTCATTTAAAAATATACTGCTTACGTTCATAGCTTAATCAGAGTTAACCCGTCTATGTCCTACTTACCTGTCCGTGTACGATAGGTCATTTAAATATAGAAAGGCTAAGGGATATTAATATAAAATGAAAATAGTATGTTGCTATTTCTCACAATAAAGATTTCATTGATTTTGCCGTTTTAACTGTTTTGCCGCCCCTGATTTACAGTTCGCCATACTGTCTAATTCAAGGTCTATGTTTGTATTCAGTCCTTTCTAAAGTCTAAATGCTGGGCACAAGCCTCCCTTCAATACGAGAGAAATCGGGTCATAGTCCACCACGTTGGCCAAGTGCGGGTTGGTGGACTTCACGTTCACATGTCTTTCGAAAATTTGCTAGGTTTTTCAGACATGCAGATTTTCTTACGATGTTTTCCTTCATCATAAGATAAATGGTAATCATGTTAGAAATGATTCGCACATGAAAATGTCAGTGGTGCGAGACCCGGGATTTGGACCTGCTTAATTCGGTTTCCCAAGCGAGCGCGTGTCCACTGGGCTACCACTGCCGTTTTCAAGGTCTGTCTATGTTTACTTATTTTTGTCTTATCGCTTAGCTTTGGTGCCTGAACCAATAATTATGGTACCTTGATTACCTGATACCTGGAAATTGGCCTCTAACCAAGTTAGCATGTAGGCGTGTGATCTTAATACATACTAACTCTACCCAATCGTCCACATTTCGTTCGTCAGAAAATACGTGATGTCTGGTGGCCCTGGGATCATGTACTATTTATTACAGAACGCAGTTTTGAATTTCATAGATAAAAAGTGTGCCAAAAAATGACAATATTTATTTTTCTTCGATCTCACCCCAAAATATCTTAGAAAATATCCCAACAAAGCTCCTGTTAAAAGCAAAGCTCAAAATTCCAATTCTAAGAGGTTCTCCATCGAACTTTTAAGTTTTCCCATACAAATTGTATGGAAAATATGATTTTTAACACTTTTTTGTCCTGCAAATTATGACGAAAATATTTTTCAAAAAAATGAATGAATGGACCGTTTTTACTATTAAATTTACTACAAAAAGTTCCATTGAGTCGAATTTCTATCTTCAATATTTTATTTGTTTTATAGCTTTAAAGTTAAAATTTATGGTTTTTTGCATTTTTTAGCTAAACTGTAAGAGTTACAGAAAAATGTTAAATGGCAAATTTGTAGTACGTTTAAAATCCTATAAAAAAGTCTTTGTCAACTTTTTTCATATCTTCAATAACAACAAAGTTACAGGCTCACAAATATTTATTTTTTTCAAATTTTTGCTTTTACGAACTGAAATATCGATAATTAAACAAAAAAAAATTGTACAAAATTGGATAGATCATGTATTTTGTATTATCAATAGTTAATAGTGACAGACTTATTTGACATATTTTAATGATTTTTCAAGTATATTATAAAATATATTGATAAAGGACATAAAATATCAATAATAAAATTATCGTATTTCAGTTCGTAAGAGCAAAAATTTGAAAAAATAAATATTCGTGAGCCTGTAACTTTGTTGTTATTGATGATATGAAAAAGTTAACAAGGACTTTTTTTTATAGGATTTTAAACGTACTACAAATTTACCATATAACATTTTTCTGTAATTCTTACAGTTTAGCTAAAAAATGCAAAAAACCATAAATTTGAACTTTAAAGCTATATAACAAATAAAATATTGAAGATAGAAATTCGACTCAATGGAACTTTTTGTAGTAAATTTAATACTAAAAAAGGTCCATTCATTCATTTTTTTGAAAAATATTTTCGTCACAGTTTGCAGGACAAAAAAGTGTTAAAAATCATATTTTTCATACAATTTGTATGGGAAAACTTAAAGTTCGATGGAGAACCTCTTAGAATTGGAATTTTGAGCTCCGCTTTTAACAGGATCTTTGTTGGGACATTTTCTAAGATACTTAGGGGTGAGAGCGAAAAAAAAATATCGTCATTTTTTGGCACACCCTAATAAATATATATATCTCTATTTCCCTTGGTCCCACCATCACGCGTGAACGGCTGGACCGATTTAACTTTTTTTTGTTGTTTATTTTTGTCAGGAGCAGGTTCTTATGAAAGAAAAAATTTAAAAATTGCGCGGAAAATTATAAAATTTAAGAATACTCATTTAAGAATACTTAACAACTATATTAAAATTTATATGGCTAACGCTGGGTAATAACTATTTATATATATTTAAAACGTACCTAGCGACGAACCCGAGCAAATCGAGGGTGAACCGCTAGTATAGAATAATTGTACAAGGCATTAGATTGTATGTTTACGAATAAAATAAATATGTAACTTAAAACATAACTAGTGCTATCATAACATCTTCGCTTTTTACTTTTATATAGGTAGGTACTTAATGTTTTAACGAACAATTTTTAGACGATATTCAGTAGGTACATAATAGACGATATTTTATTTCTTTTTATAAGCAAATATTCGTGTAAATAAGCTTAGAATACGTAAAGTTAAAAAATATAGTGTTAATATTTATCTCAAAAAAAAAACAAAACTCTATCATACATGCCTTGAAAACAAAGAAGGACGGGATAGCCATTGCGAGTTTTAAATTAAATTCTGTTATTTCCATTAAAAATTATACAGCCTTTTTAATTGTGCCGCTATCAGAGGATTCTTTGTGGTCCGGTAATATTATTTACAGCGTTAAAACGACCAAACGATTAGGCATTTTATTGTTTACATAATAAAGCTGTAAATGCAATGAAAATATGAGAATAAGTTTAAGTACGTCGTTAAAAGTTCATTTTTTCAGGGTAAGGCAGCTGAAGTATAAGGTTGCACACAAACGATAGCAGTGATTGGTTACCAAATTGACATGGAAAAGGAAAATGTAGGACACTTTTTGAATAAAGTTTCATCTAGTTAACTTACTTTGCTGAAGTTGCACTGCTAAGTAAAAGGCTTTATCTGAAGGAGAATAATGGAAAGCTTCACTGACTTGAAAATTCTACTACTTTTTTAGAACTTTTTATTTTCCCCTCTCAAAGGCTGAAAAGTTGTATAGAATAATGTATTTTAATTTATTTTTTCTTTTAATTGCAAATTGCTCAGATACTTTTTGAAAATATTTTTGTCAGTATCTTTATTCAACAGTCGTCGGCACGATAGCTTTATGGGACAAAATCATACTACACTAGCGACTCACCCTCGCTTCGCTCAGCTTCATTTTGACGTTTATTATGGAATTTTATTATTTATTATTTATTTATTTAAAATTTTATTACATTTTTTTAAAACACTAATATAAACACTAACAGCGCAACAAAAACCATGTATGATTTTCCCGTGCACTGTGGATTCATACGTGGTAGCTAATTAAACATAAATCTATTAAACACAGGTAAGAATATCACCAACTTGCGTTGTTTATATTATTTCGAGACGGCAGCGGCTTGTGTCTGCACTAGCGTATAACTGGTTTGTAATACAACTGTCTATACAGGCTGCTCAAGATAAAAGTTTTTTAATATATTTTTAATATTTTTTTCGGTAATTTTGTCTTTTAATGTAGTTTATTAATTAAAGAAGGGATTACATATTCCAGTATCCGTTTCCCATAATTATTTGTATATTTAGGAATTTCTAATTTATTATTTATATTGCTTCTTAGAAAATGTTGTCCATTGTTTTAGATTTCTTGTAGTTTTGTATTAAAATACTGTTCTTTCAGTAACAAGTAATGAATTCTATTGTGTACCGGCGTTACTTTGCAATAGCTAAATAACCCATGATCATTATCTTTGTACGAATGTATAATTTTTTTAGGCACAATTGTTTTTATGAGTCTTAACTGTAAGTTGTATATTTGATCAATATGAGTTTTATATGTAAGACCGTAACTGCTTAGTCCGTACGAAATTATTGACTAACCCAATGTTCTATACATCATGAGCAATATTGGAAAAGAAATTTTATTACGTATTAAACTAAATTTTGATAACAAGGCTCTTAGTTTGTCACAAACACTATTTATATGAGCTGTCCATTTAAAACGATCGTCAATGATTAGACCGAGATATCGCTGACTTTGTACCATTTCAACGGTCGGGCATTGGCAACCATGGTTTATGTGGTTGTGTAAGCAATCGTGATTGTGAGCAGTTAGCTGGATTCTACCATTATATCTATTGTGACTTGAGCTTATGTACATAAACTCAGTCTTTGAGACATTAATGATAAGACCAACATCAAGTGACCATTTTGCCAGCGCGTCAAAATCTGCCTGGAGAAGTCTGAGTGCTTCTTCTATATTACGGCTTGATGACACAAGACAAGTATCATCAGCATACTGATACATTTCACAGTTTTGTATAACATTCTCGAGATCGTTCACGTAAGTAATATAGTGTAAAGGTCCCAATACTGATCCTTGTGCCGTGCCTTTATTAGTATAAATTTTATTGCTTAACGTATTGTCAATTTTTACACTAAAAGATCTGTCAGTCAGATAGTTTTGACGCTAGTTTAGTATAGGACCTCTCACACCGTTATCGCCTAGCTTTTCAATTAAGGTGTCGTGTTGGAGTGTATCAAATGCCTTGCTATAGTCAATAAATACAACAAGGACATGATTTTTATTATTTAGGTGTTTGTTAACAGAGCTCGAAAATGCTGATAATAACCGTGATGTACTTTTTTTGGGCTGAAAACCAAATTGCTTATGTGACAAAATGTAATATTGCTTATAGAATAAATTTATTTGTTGGCAGAGATATTTTTCCACTATTTTGTCGAGTACGGGTAGTATCGTGATTGGTCGAAAATTCCCGTACTCATTTCTATTACTTTTTTTGAAAATTGGTCTAACTAAACCACATTTTAGATCAATTGGATATTTTCCTGTTGTAATACAGGCATTGATAAATTTTGCAATTATCTGAGTGAGTTTGTCGCTTAGCATCATAACATCAATTGTACGTATATTATCGATGCCTGGAGATTATTGTTATTAAGTGACCTGATTATTTTGGAGATATTAGAAGTGTTAGCCTTGTTATATCTACAAGACACATGAACGGAATTCTTATAAGTATTTTTATCTAAAAGTGATACTGTGCATGTATGCGTAATATATTCAACACTATTATAAAATGATTTCGCAAAATTATTAGCAATGTCTTTTACTGATGTGGAGTTTTTATTAAAGGCATTTAATATAATATTATCTAATTTTTTTGTATTCTACCCGCCATAGTATTTAAAATTTGCCATAGTTTTCTGAGGTCATTTTTATACTTATCTATTTCTTTTTTATAATAATTATTTTTAGTTAAGTTTATTAATTTATTCGCGAAATTTCTCGCTTTGTTATATTTTATTTTTGGTGTCATGTTACCTGTATCTTTTTTCCATTACTTAAATAATCCGTCTCTGTATTTACATGCCCTGAGAATAGATCCTTTTTTAATATTTTTTTGTGATTTTTCCAATTTTTTAATAGTTATTCTGCTATTCGAGGTAAAGACAAATCCAACAAAACAAAGATCATAAAAATCAGTCTAGCAGTTCTCGAGGTATAAGTGTTGTAACAAACCCGACTTTGTTTTATATATATATACATATATATATATATATATATATATATATATATATATATATATATATATATATATATATATATATATATATAAATATTAAGTTCAAGAAATATCTATATTTGTGACACATTTTATCCAAATGAATGGATTTGAATGGAACTTATTACTCTTCCGGTAGAAACAATACAATTACATAGGCACACCAAAATTTTCATATTACTAGCTTTGTCCGCGGGTTCATTTGCATTGTTAATTTATATGTAATTGCTTCGTCCCTAAACATAGACTTTACATAGCTAGAATAAAAAATCCAAAAAGTCTTTCTTAAAGACTGGTTGTTCCAGATATTAGTAAGGTACAAGTTAAAGTAAATAAAAAAATTGTTTTGATTATGGCAAATGTTCACTTAGCAAATATTATTTTTAATATTTTTCTTAAAATATGATATATAACCTATCCTACCCTATCTAAAAGTTCCCTGCCTAATATCCTAACTTAAAGTTTTACAGCGGGTTCACATGTCATGGTTTTCGATACCCTGCGGCAACTGCTACTACTACAGTCAAAAGAACCTGGACGTTTATTTAGCAAACCGTATACGAAAACCGATCCGGTAAGCCGCATCATGTAAAGCAACAATTCACATATCACAATCAGCGGCCTTGAATAATAAACGTATTAAAATGCTATTAATGATTATAATAATTAATAAATAATTACATGCGTTGGGACATTAACACACAGCATCACCTACTTCCATGTAAGCTACGAGGCTTGTGTTATGGATACCAGATAGTTGATTCACTACACATATATAACTTTAAATACATATATGTTATAAATATTAACTGTTATAATAATAACACCCATGAGTGGAGTAACAACATTCGTGCTCATCACATAAATGAATGCCCCTAGCGAGACTCGACCCCCGAGACCGCTGGCACAGCAAGTAGGATCTCGATAAACTGAGCCAAATGTGTGTCGTGTATGGTTTATCTTTTTTTCCGATATGACAAAGCGTATACGAAATCCGATTCGGTAAAACCGTAATAGTGTGAACCCACTGTAATTGAAATTCAAATTTATTTAAATATGTAGCAGAAAGTTTTCGTCTCCCTTAGTAGTTTTAGTGTTAATATTTGATTGGCATAAATAAATTATGTCGAACGCAAAGTTAAACGTCGAATATACAGTTTGTTTACTAAAACTTAATCTTGGTCAAATTGTTCACTTAGATAGATACGCTTCTCTTCATAGTATGTTAATAAATTATCATAGTATTTTATCATACTTTGGATCTATAGTTACCAAATTCTTAATTTTATAAAATGTCATGAATATCTGAGCAAAGTTAATATTAAAAACATTTAAATCAACATAAGAATTTTGATGCCCTTAAAATCAGAACGGCTGATTTCTATAAATAGTAATCATTCACGGTAATAGTAATAAAGTAGTAATTTCACGGCAAATTTCTAAAAATGGCACTTTAAATCAAGATTTTTTCTATTAAATTATATATCCATCCTTCCATACTAATATAATAAATGTTAAAGTGTGTGTATTTGTTTGTTTGTTTGTCTGTCCTTTTTCACGTCGAAACGGAATGATGGGTTGACTGATTTTTTGTGTGGAGAAAGTTGGAGGGCTGGAGAGTGACATAGGCTTATAGTTTTTACCGCGTGAGATTATCTCATTTCCACGAGAAAACACGTTATAATATATACAACCCAAAAAATATTGTGATCAGAATTACTTGAAACTTAGTATTAATGTTCTTCAGCATTTTTAGCATTTTTCGAAATTAATCCCATAAGGGGGTAAGGCATGAAAGTTTGTATGAAACCTACTTTTTTAGAGATTTGTTTTCGTGGTTTTAGCGCGAGCGAAGCCGCGGGTTCTGCTAGTATTATATATTTTACAAATATAGACAATAAAGCTGTGTCTGGCAAATTCTGTAATATGTCAAACATGAGAATATTAAAACGGAATTTCAATCTAATTACATTTTATACTTTCCATATGGCTGAAGTCAAAAGGAAAAGGAATATATAGATCAAATTCACATCTAATCTAATATATTTAAACGAGCAATTCTGGTATATTTATTTATTATTTATTGTTAGTATATAAAAGCCGTTCCTCATTGTTACCGTAGGTTAAATCTCGTTTTTGTAATATTAAGTTTTGTTGTCTATGCATGCTGTGTCTGCATCTAGAAAAATGCAATCCTGCGTATTAATTTTGCAAGCTATTTTTATTTTATATGTACTTGATTGTCATTTGTTTTGTGGACCAATAAACATAAATAAATAAATAAATTTATACCGGTGATCTCGGAAACGGCTGTAACGATTTCGCTGAAACTCGGTATGTGGAGGTTTTCGATTTTAAAGCTTTTTTAAAGATTTTAAATTATTACAATTTTTTACTGAATGTTATAAGTCTACTACCAGTTCGGAAAAAAAAAGCTTGGACTTGAGAAGAACTGACGAAAGAAACTCAGCGGCGCCAACACAGATTTACACATATATGTATGTATGTACTTACTAAAGCAGTATGTCTAAACATAGCAGAGCAAATCATGATTATCACTAGGTTATTATCATTGAACGATATGATGGGCTCCAAATTGCCAAGTCAAGAAATGGCGACATTTTGCAAAACATTTGCATTTAAATGTAGGTAAATCAAGTTCTTACAAGCGGTGGAACACTTTCTTATTATTTCGCTAAAGAAATAGCAAAATATAATTTAAATCTGAAAAGTCATGGTTTGTAGTTATTTTTATCTGTCTATTACAATCTAGTTTATTTTTATATTATGTTTTAGTTTGAACCAATTTTCTTTCAAGAGTAAAAACAATTTCTCGCACTAAGCCACAGAGCTTACATTTTCCTTAGGGAAGAAGCGTTATCATTAAGTACCCAGTTATTGCATGCATCACCTCTTCTGACCGCTCAAATCTCAAGAGATGCCCTAATGGTTAGGTTACCAAAGCAATTAATATTTGTTTATATGTAATTTTCTTTAGGCAGTGGTAGCCAAGTGGTAACGCACTCACTTGGGAATCCGACTGAAGCAGATTCAAATCCCGGGCCTCGCACCTCTTATATTTTCATGTGCTAATCATTTCTAACATGATTACCACTTGTCTTACGGTGAAGGAAAACATCGTGAGGAAACCTGGATGTATGAGAGAACCTAGCTAGTTTTCGAAAGACATGTCGTATCCGCCAACCCGCACTTGGCTAGGGTCCTGGACTATGGTCTCATCCGCCCTTGCATTGAAGCCCGTGCTTAGTAGTGGGATTGTTAAAAAGGGCTAAATATAATGTTTTAGAACTTGAATTTATTTATTTCTATTAAATACTACATGGAAACGTAATGTATAGTTTGTGTAACAGTTAATTCCATACTAAATTTAATTGTGCCGGCGCGTTAATCAAACGGTATTATGCGAGCATGGGTGTGCAACCTACGGCTTAAATGCAATCAATCAACGAAGCTTTAAAGTCAAAATATAATAATTTTGCTGAAATTTACTAACATGTTAAATCATATCAATATAGACTTTATTGAAATAGACTTTTTTTTACAAGCACTTTTGAATCGTCAATTTTACATTTTAAATTTAAATTAAATTAAATGTCAGTGTAGTCAGTCCGTGAGGAATCTACCGCCGGCTCGAAAGGCAGTTCTGCTGAGAAGAGCTGGCGAGAAACTCAACAGTTGCTTTTTTAATATAATAATTAATTGTTTACAGTATTATAATACAATAATCTTATATATAAAATTTCCATGTCACAATGTTTGTTACCGTACTCCTCCGAAACGGCTTTACCAATTTTTACCAAATTTTATATGCGTATTCAGTAGGTCTGAGAATCACCTACTATCTATTTTTCATACCCCTAAGTGATAAGAATAAGGGTGGTCCTCCCAGACCCCACCCCAGGGACGAACCCGAGCGGAGCGAGGGTAAGTCGCTAGTTATAATATACTTATCCTACGTCATCATCATCGTCATCTTTAGTAATATAATAAATTAAAATAAGCTGCTTAGTTTCTAAATTTAAAATAGATACAACGTTGTTTCCGTGGAATCTATTGATAAAGTAAATTATCGTCACTAGTTACAAGTTTTTATTATTTAATCGTCTGTGTATCGTTTTACTCTAGCAAGTAAGTCAGAAAAAAGGTGTCAAAATAAATTTTTATTATATCTTCGCTGAATTTAGACGTAAAAATCGAACCAATAGTTTCTATTAACCAAATTTCTAGCTTTCTCTAAAGTCATTAGAAATCACTTACGTTCACTTGAATATTATATTAGATAAATTATTAACGTGGGTGTAGATGGAACAAAATCTAAAACGATAAGATATATCTAAAAATAGAAATTGGAAATAGAAGAAATACACTAACATACATACGGCATTATTATTTTTAATTTAATAACTTAATTTTAGTTCTTATCAATCTATATGAGCCTCAAATTTTCTAGATAATTTTTACTCTCAGTATCGTATTTTGCCATTGATAAAATAATTAGCTGAAATTTTTGTAAGTGTTGTATAAGCTTAAAAAGTTTTTTACTTACATTTTATTTAAAAAAACTAATGACTCTCCCTACCTCGCTACGTTTCACGTTTAGTATAGATTTCTCAGAGATGAGATATTTTCCCGCAGTAAAAAGTATCCTATGTGTTGATCTGGATATCTATCATCATACCAAATTTCATCAAAACCTGTCTAGTGGATTTCACGTGATACGTTCCCAGACAGACATACAGCCAAACAAAATTTCTATTAATTATAGATTCAGTATCGATAATAATGACTATTTCAATAAGATTTTCTAGAAAGTATTTAATATACAGATTCTACTCTGTTAGAATTTTATTATATGTATAGATGAAAAGGTTAGTCACACCTGATGTAGGATGTTTAACATGTACAAGTGCATACATCACGTGAATTGATTACTCTGTTTCATTGCAGCCGTATATAAATCTTGCATAAATTATTGCCTTATTTGGTTATGAATTAGAACGGAATGGATTATATAGTCTTAACAGCCGTTTATTAATTTTAGAAATATATCTATTTAGTACCTTCTTTTCTACATTGGTTTTAAATCACTTTGTCAAAATGTGGAAATAAATCTATACATATAATTTTTTTTTGTATTTTTTTATTTGTTAATTTTTAATTTTTTTGTAACTAAAATGAATCTGTTTGTCTAAGATGAATCTGTACATTAACTATTTTTTTGAAAATCTTATTGAAATAAACATTACTATCGATACAGAGGCCGAATCTATAGTTTTTAGAATTTTTGTATGTCTGTCTGTCTGTCTGTTACCGCATCACGGAAAAACCACTAGAGGCATTTTGATGAAATTTCGTATGATGATAGCTGGTTATCCAGGTCAACATAAAGAATACTTTTTATGCGGGAAAATATTCTGAGAAATCTATACTAAACGTTAAAACGTAAGTAGGGACGAACCCGAGCGGAGCGATGGTGAGTCGCTAGTAGATTATAATTTCTTAGATTTACGCATATATTTGACATTTTAATAAAACTATCTCTTCAGATTATTTCGTGAATTTATTTTGATTTTTGGTTCACGACGTTTCGAATGCTTTACAACAATCATGGTCACGGGAGAGACTAAGATTTTAGACGTCTCAAAGGCATTATATACTTTAATATCTGTAAATTTAAATAAATCCGCGAGATAATCCGAAAAGATAGTTTTATTTAAAATAAATACATCATTTTCTACAGTAAACTCAAATTACCAAAAATATGGAATCTGCTTAATCACATGCATAAATAAGAATAAGACAAGAAAATCAAATATATTTATCATTTCTTAATGACTATCGTTTTTTCTACATCATATATATTACCCTCATCCAAACAGTAGATACGAAAAGCATATACTGTTTTAGTGAAAATTTAGTATTATTTTTATACGAAATGTTTCTTTTTCCTTAAAAAATACTCCGGTTAAATCCTTTAAAAGCCGCTCCATTCGTGAGTAATGATCGTGCAAATGTAAAGAAAATTCTAAGTGAAAAGCATTCAAAAAATACGATGTATCTAGCGTTTATACACAACTGATACAACTCGGTAAAAACATCCGCCTACGGGTTAAATAAACAACATTTGTAAAGAAATCCATCACGAAAGCGCTATTTTTAAAATATCATTTCCTGCAACGGTAGAAGAGAATGTATAAATAAATATGTTGGGACATTATCACACAGCACCACCTAGTTCCATGGTAAGCTACGAGGCTTGTGTTATGGATATCAGATAGTTAATACACTACACATATATAACATTAAATACATACATATTATAAATATAAGCACCCATGACTGGAGTACAAACATTCGTGCTCATCACACAAATGAATGCCCTCAGCGGAACTCGATCCCGCGACCGCTGGCACAGCAAGTAGATTCACTACAAACTGAGCCAAACGTGTCGTCAATAAATTAATTATCATAATATACCTATAGGCATTGGATTTTTCCATATTTTTCTTCAGGCTCAAACGTTAATGTAATAAATAGTTATATATTATTAGGAATCCTTTCGTAGCATAAAAAAAATGAAACTCAACTCAAATTAGGAAAAATACATAAGAAACCAGTCTTGTTCACTCTATAAGCTCAATTACAAGGAGTTAATGGTATTATGGGCATATCTATTATTCAGATACACTATGAAAGCATCTTATATCACAGTAATAACTAAAATTATTTAGAAATTTACAAATCGTATCAGATTCACCTTATCTGTTATACATTATGGCATGTTAAGCACAGGGAATACAATATAGAGTATCAAAGCCACACGGCACGCACAAAAGGCTCTCATGGAAAATTCAACATCTAACTCATATGAATTTACATGTAATTTCAGCAAACAACATGCTAGCATCGAGTGCGGTCAGCTAACCGACTCCAAGAGAACTTATGTAACTGAATTTGTAAAATATATGACCGTCATTACTAAATAATTATTCTAAGTGTTAAAAGATTGCCAAGATTTTTATTTTATTGAAGTTTTTAAAGAGAATAATAATAAAGAAAATGTGAAGGATATCAAGTTAAAATCGATTGAGGTATTTACCTCGCTTTCCTTTGGCTCTAACATCATATCCTAAAGGAAACACTTCATGAACTGTGTTAAAAAGCAATCTGTATCGTTCTCCATCCCGCAACTATATTATCTACGATATTTACCAAGTTGGTTTTTTTTGGTTGGTTTTTGCTGAGTAAAAGGCAAATATACTTTAACAGTGATTATTATATTGAATAAGAAACCCAATATTTAAAGTTTGTCTACTTTTTATAAAAATCGGAGTGCTAAAGTAAAATCTATATGCAGAAACCTATTTTTATTCAGTGTGAGGACAAGTCTGTGTTTTTCTTGTATAAAATACTAACTTTATTTTATTTAAATTCCTAATTTTGGTAATCATTACTTAGTAGTTACAAGTACCCTAAATGATGACGAAAAGAAATTTTCTTCTCTTTATAACACATCTAACGACTTACCCTTACTTCGCTCGAGTACGTTCCTAGGTGTCAAACAGTAGTCTATAAGTTACTCCAGGCTCCCGATGAGTTCTTGTCGTGGTGAGGGGGCTATTGGCATCCAGCAATCCAGCCGGACGTAAGCCAAGAAACACAGCGAGGTGGCCCACTTCGGTAGGCGGTGTACCATGCGCGTTGCTTCTAGTACTACTCTGACAGCAGATTGGACCGACGAAGCAACCCTTTGATTGCGTGATCTGCTTCAGCAGAGCTGCCGTCAGAGCGTCATACACGTCCGTCCATTTTAACGTAAGAGTAAGAAATACACACACACACACACACACACACACACGCACACGCACACGCACACGCACACGCACACGCACACGCACACGCACACGCACACGCACACGCACACGCACACGCACACGCACACGCACACGCACACGCACACGCACACGCACACGCACACGCACACGCACACGCACACGCACACGCACACGCACACGCACACGCACACGCACACGCACACGCACACGCACACGCACACGCACACGCACACGCACACGCACACACACACACACACACACACACACACACACACACACACACACACACACACACACACACACACACACACACAAACATTCGCAATAGTAATAGTAGTCAAATTGTAAAACTGTTCATTTTATATAAACTAAACCATTTATAACCAGCTCACTCTACATTTCGTCTGTAGTATTTACGACGTCAAGTACTGCTCTATATACGTCTGCTTTGCGAGCCGTAACTTATACTTTAAAGCCACTTAGAAAATTTACTATCTTTTAACAGTTGCTTTACAATGATAAAGAAAATTATAGTGAATTTATTATTAATAATATTACTTTACTGGCATTGCCCGCGACTCCGCCCACGTTCAAATGACCAAAAAAACCAAACTCTTAGGTTTTACATATTAGTATACTCTTACTCTCTTACCTCTATATGTTGACCTGGATAATCAGCTATCACCATACTAAATTTCATCAAAATCCCTCCAGTGGTTTTTCTGTGATGCGGTAACAGACAGACAGACAAAAATTCTATAAACTATAGATTCGGCCTCTCTATAATGACTATTTCAATAAGATTTTCCAAAAAAATTTAATGTACAGATACGTCTTAGAATTTTATTATATGTATAGATTAATCGAAATGCAATAATTTTAAAGTTCAATATGACTAAATGATGAATAATTTAATAACTTAATTTTCTAACAAATTTTACAACTACAGCTTAGTTAAATATTAATATATATGTACATCCAAGGAACAATCAGAGACAAATTAAGAGAAGAAAATACCCAAATAAAACGTGACAAAGTGTGTAAAAGGTGTGTCTACAAAGTGCAGGTAATACAGCAAAATAATGTGAATTTAATAATATTCACGTATGTAGAGTAAAACCCGGATAATCGCCTCAGTAGGATATATGCCCCGGTTTTTAATACGCTATATTAGAGACGCCCCTGATGTGAGTGTTCTTCTGTAATTTGAAGCGCCTCTTCCATAGACCTTAGGACGGTGCCAGTAGTGGGACTAGGAAAACGTGTTTTGTCTGTGCGAGCGAAAATCTTCCGCGGCACGACGGTAACGAGCATTGAAATTATATTCGTGTGTATTTTCTATTGAATATTTTTTTATAGTTGTCGATTCAGTCAACTTTTTGCTTCTACGCGTGTACTGAAGCTTAAGTTACACTACCTATCACCTTAAACTGTCGAATAACATTTATTTATTTTTCAAAATATAAGAGCAAGTATCCGTACCGAAAAGGATAATCGCCCCATATAATTTTGCGGATAGTCGCCCTAAGGACAATTAGTTTTGTAGGTAGGCGAAATGCCTCACAAATATGCGCAAGAGTTTAGCATGTCTAAAAAGGGTTAACCAATCTGCTGAATTTTTAATTTTCAACGATAAAATTGTCCAAAAACAGGATAGGAGAAGAAACAAACATCACAAAAAGAACTAGAATGGAGACAACGAAATAAAAAGATTTTAAGACAGTAGAAAATAAATCAGCTAATAACGATATGATAATTATGAAGAAAAGAGATCGAAATGAAAATAAAAGATCAAAAAATATGACGATTTTTCTCGCAGTGAAACATAATTTGAAAATATAGATTTAATTAAATTGAGCGGAGAAAGAGCTTTAAGGATGACAAATAACAAACTTATAGTTCTGAAAATGAAAAAACATTATAAATACAAAAATAGCCAAACAAAAAGCTACTAAAGGAGTACAAGAAAAGAAGTAAGAAATTAAAGATGATAAGAGAGAGACTGAAAAGACAGTAAAAGTTATTAACACTAATACAAAAATAGAAAAAGCGAATGATGAAGTTTCAGTTGATGATTATTGTAAATGTTTTGAAAATTACAATAATACTAAATCCAAATCATATTGGATTGTATTTCCAGGAAACTCGTTCATCATTCAAAGAATATTATGTGTGATGTGGAAAATTAAAAGTTATGACTTCGTAATTGATGATGATTTTTAAACTGTTTTTGGTGATATATAATGATAACCTAACCACTAATTTTAATATTTGTGTCAAAGTTGACTATCATATTGTTTTTATCTTTAAAATTAATTATTATTTATAACTTAAATTGTGTATTTTAAAAGCTGTATTGATTTCGATTAGTACGAGTAATTACCTACCATTTAATTAATTGATGTTAATAATTAATAATGGTTGATTAAATTTACATAAATTTGTTTTAATCAAAAAATATTGCAACATTTTCATGATGACTATTCTATCCCCGCATGATGCAAGTGTCCCCCAGAGCATTTTTAACATAAGGCAACTATCCGCCACAGAGGGCAACTATCCCCTTTTGTAGAAGTCAAATAAAATAGGATTTACTGAAAAACAATACTCATTGCGTTTAAAAAATAGGTCACAGTGAAAGATTAAAGACCAATGTTTTATTATACACGGGGATATTGTAAGTAGATACTTATTTTTTATTTAATTGGAGATTTTCAAAAAGTGGGGCAACTATCCGGCTTTTACCCTATATATAGTACGTCGTTAAAACAAACTGCGAAAAATATTAATAGTTAAAAAAATATTGTAAAAAATAATTAAGAATTTTGGTTAAAAAATGGTATGATACAGAATGAACTGCCGTAATAACATAATTCTGAGAATATTTCAACGGACTACCTGTTTACGGATTAAAAGATAAAGAAGACACCCCTATAAAGACGGGATGGCGGAGCCTGGAGGAATTTTGTTTGCTTGAACGCGCTAATCACTGGCACGGCACTACTTCGACTTGAAAAGTATTTTTTGCATTTTCCAGTGTATTTAAGGAAAACTTTACTATATCTCATTGATCTATGATGTACTTAGGGCTGAAACATAAATAAATTAAGCGACCGAACCCGCGGGCAAATTAGTCATCAATAAATGTACTTGCAGAACTTGGGTTCTAATAGGGTGGTAGGTTTTAAACTTTATATTCTAATAAAAAGCCATTGAAGTCTGATGTAAAATTAGCTGTTCTAATGAATTAACATGCATTAATGAATGATGAAATTAAGGAATATGCATTAAATATAATTTTTATTATATTGAACTAGCGACTCACTCTCGCTTCGCTCGGTTTCGCCCCTAGGTACATATTAAAGGTTAGTATAAAATAGATTACATATACATACCAGTACAAGTATGAAATGCGGATTTCAGAAAACTGACGGTGCATCAATGAAGCTTGTGCTATGAAGATTTGATACTGGGACATTTTGTTGTGTTATAAACAATGGTCACATACGCTTGACTAATAAATTTAAATTTCTGAAATATATATGTATATATATATATATACATATTATATATATAAAATTTGCTCGTTTAAAGATATAAGATTTATAAAGCACCGCGCAACCCGGAATACTGTTACACTATTTCTGTGAAACTTATTTATTATTGTATTCTAACAGTAACTGTATAAAATATATTTAGAGATACGATATTTTAAGCAAGCGCATCGAAGCTCTGAAAATTCTTGACAATTGTAATTCTTACATTCAAAAGTCTTAGAATCTTTTAAAATATTATATAGATATCAAACATAGCAAAGTAAAACTGGGTTAGACTGCTAGTGATGTATATATAGCTACTCGTATATATGCATACAATCAAAAATTCCAAAGCGTTACTTCATTCGAAGCGTGATATATTATTTCGCTCCTTACCTCTGAGCCGAGCTCATGAAATTTTTACGAGCCATCTTAGTATTAACGACCTTTATACCCATGTCTTGTGTCTCTTCTGAACGCTCATATAAAAGTTTAAGCTAGTGTACAAAAATGATAAAAATAAATATAATTTTGTATGTCTGTTAAACTAAACTCGGTTAAATTCAAAATATATAAACTTAATAATTTTGACGACACGTTTTGCTGAGTTTGTAGTAACCCTACTTGCTGTGCCAGCGGTCGCGGATTCAAGCCCCTCTGGACGTATTCATTTGTGTGATGAGCACGAATGTTTGTACTACAGTCATAAGTGTTTATATTTATAATATGTATCTATTTAAAGTTATATATGTGTAGTGTATCAACTATCTGGTATCCATAACCCAAGTCTCGTAGCTTACCATAGAACTAAATTGTGCTGTGTGTTAATGTCGCAACATATTTATTTATTTATGCAAATCGACTTTTACAAACACTTTTGAATCACAATTTAACATAAAGAAGTGTCAGTAGAGGAAGCCCCCACTGGCTTGCAATAAGCGCTTAAAAGAGCCAGTAAAAACTCACCAGTTGCTCTTTATAAATTTTAAGCTACATTATTTATTATGCTATCTTGCTATAAACATCAAACGTTCTTAGTTTTCACATTTTACAATCTAAATATTCTATGACGATATAAAGTAAGTACATATAATGTAGAAAAATTGGTAAACCTCTGAATGATTGGTATAAACATTTAATATTGAATGAGTCTAGTCTAGTCTTGAATATTAAATTATCTTCAAGACTAGAGACTCAGTTTAGTATAGATTTCTCACATGTGATATATATTCCTGCAGTAAAAAGTATATATAGGTTGATCGGAATAACCAGCTATCATCATACCAAATTTCTTCAAAATCCCTCCAGTGGTTTTTCTGTGATGCGGTAACAGACAAACAGACAAAAATTCTAAAAGTTATAGATTCCGTCTCTGTATCGATAATAATGACTATTTCAATAAGATTTTCTAAGAAATATTTAATATACAGATTCGACTCAGCATTTTATTATATGTATAAATATGAGATTAAAATAACCGTATGTCCACCAGACATACGGCTGAGCGCTACCTACTCCTTCCGCTTTTACTCAAGAACTGATCAAATGAAGTGTTGTCCAAAAATTTCTAATGAATTGTATGCTCAACAACTTTTGTCGTGACTTAAAAATCAATATCTGTGACTCGATCGTAAAGCCTGATATAGCTTGTGTCGTGACACGAGATTATGTGAGACTTTCGATCCAATATACAAAACGCCAAAACAAAGATACTCAAGGCCAAAGCGTATTACCTTCCGTTACGAGATTAAATCATTATTTGATTCAAATATAAAAACTAACTACATAAAAGCTTATTGCATCGAATATTGACACCAACGCATATTGCAAATGGTCGCCCACGCAAAATAAATCCCGTTAGCAATATATTTCGTTCCTGATGTCAAATCTATCAAATAGAAGCGGTTTCAGGAAAATAGATTGTTGTATTGTAATAGCCTCCTCTTTTAGGGCTTCGTACAATTGAGACTCTATCACTAAGCTCGCTGTGTTATTTATTCATCCGTATTTCTAGGTATCCGTAGGTTTATAGATCTACATATGTATATCTTTTAAGCCATAATAAGGTACATTTGTTAACAGAACATGCAGCACAGTTATTGATATGAGGGATGGAGTAAAAAGTAATAAAAAAACTTATGTGTGTACATATGTACGCACGTAAAATGTTATCTTCTTTGGCGTAACAGAACAAAAATAGCTAAAGATTTCATCCCGTATGTCACAACTCTCTGTTTGTAAAAGGAAGGTGATAAGTTAATAAAATAATTAAATAAGGCATATTAAGTATATTACAATCATATATTTATAGAATATCATTTAAGGAAAGAATATATTATTATATATCATTTGTCAGACAGTAACAACGGTTACCATGGCAACAAACAGTTATCAGCTAACTTCATCATGTCGCTTTTAATAATTTATTCACAATAAAGAAAATGACAAATATACTTAATTATATATAAATATAAAATATATAATAGTTTGTCGCGCGCATCGTAAAAAAAACTCTCATATTTTTTTCCAAGCGTCCCAAAAGAAGTACCTATAACTTCAAAAATATAAAATTTAATAAAAATTTTCCGTACAAAAAACGCACTTTTAGAATTATTATTATTATTTATCTATCGTTTATTCAAACGAACTAACTATTCAGTTACAAATGTATAAGCAAGAAACTTAGTGTGACTACCCGTTGGCCTAGTAATGTAGTACTAAGTCTAAGTTCCTATACATATATCCGAAAATATTGAGTTTTGTCTCTCTAACAGCAAAGAGATGGGAAGTTGGCAGTATCACATCACCATGTCTCGGTAAAACCGTCAGTGCGATCTCTTCTGTTAGTTGCGCCTTATCAGACTATAAAAGTGGAAAGAATAGAGAGTGCACTCGCGTTTGCTTATACACTACATATAATATAATATCTTCATAAAATTATCCAGCGTGGTTGAAATTTGGACTAAAAAATATTATTTAACTATACTAATAACTAATTTAGCACAAAGTTATATTATATTTATTATTAACGAATCTTGATATCAATTAGCTTTTCCATGGTTTTTTTTTTATTTTATCAGTAACAATGCTACCGAATACGAGTGTAGTCTGCGTCCAATTAATAAAAATATCGCTATTCGCTTCGGAGATGTCACGAACATTTTTATCGCGTAATTAATACAGTAGATAGATATTTTTTTAAAGAATTTACTACATTCCAATAAGGATTAAGTTTAAAAAATTCAAATATTATATTGATATATTTTTATCTATGTATAGAAATAAAAACGAAATACTGTTTGTTTGTAAGCGTTTCGAATGAATCGATGTAGCTGATTTTAATTTTAAAATATTCATAAGGGTGCGAATATGGTTTAAGGGAAAACAATTTATAAAGTATCCTGGAAAATTGGGTCGTTCAGGAAAAAACTAAAATATGACAAATAAATTATTTGAAATTTGGACCGGGCAACATCTGGGGTCAGCTAGCTGACATAACATTTTGTCTATTGTACGTCTACAGATGTCTGGGGAGTTGGCTCAGATTTTGCTATATAACATACAAAATAAATAATAATAATAGTGTGCCCAAAAAAGTTTTTATATCACGTATCCTACACAGATAATAAATGCCATAAATAAAATTCTTATATACAAAGACTAAGTGATTACAAAGTTATTTCTCTATCTACATACACGTAAGAAAATACTTGATATAATTTTTTTGAAAAAGCTAATTCATGGGTCTATTGACTCACCTGATCTCTTACGACGGAAGTTTTGTATAGCGAGTCCTAGTAGTCGTCTACAAAATCGTAAGATATTCTGTCTTCCCAACGCGAGAACTAATGTAATAAGCCACTCGCCCTTATTCCGTTATTTAATGATACCTCTTTAGCTTCTCTACGTAAAAAATTAAAGCAATTTTTTTATTTTAATAGCTGTTGTTGGTAATTCATATTTTTTTAGTTTTTTAGTTATTGTTAGTAGATAAAAGCCGTTCCGCATTGTTACCGTAGGTTAAATCTCGTTTTTGTAATATTTTGTTTAATATATGCATGCTGTGTCTGTACATACATATGTAGATAAGTGTACATTTTAAGTATATAAGATTTATTGTCTTTTTTGTAAATAATGTTTTCAGTTATATAAATCGTATTCAGCCCTTTTTTTAATGTCCCACTGCTGGGTACGGGCCTCAATTTACTATAACGGAGGGAATCAAGCCATAGCTCTCCATGCTTGCCAAGTGCGGGTTGGCGGACTTCACATGTCTTTCGAAAAATTGCTAGGTTCTCTCAGACATGCAGGTTATCTAACGAAGTTTTTCTTCACTGCAATTTGTAATCATAGTAAAAAAAATTCGCACATGAAAATATCAGAGATGCGAAACCCAGGATTTGAACCCGTTTCACTCGGTTTCCCAAGCGAGCGCGTTATCACTGGGATACCACTGCCTTGTAATTATGTTATTAAAATTTTAATTTGCTCTTTTAAAAGTGGTCAGACTATTTTTATGAAATACACTAAAAACTGCAATATCAGCTGCTTTATATGAGATCATAACCAGAAAGCTTAAGTTTTATTTTAAAGCCTTAAACGTAAATTAAAATAAAACTTAATAATATCATGGCTAAGAACAAGATCATTAAATAAGATTTATAAAATTCTGGTGGCTCACCCTCGCTTCGCTCGGGTTCACCTTTAGAAATACAAAAACAAATGCATCCCACAGGAACCGTACAATTTTCCGTGACAAAAAGTAACCTAGGTGTTATTCTGACGTATGAACTATATAATTGTAAAGTTTCATTAAAATCCATTTAGTTGTTTTTGAGTAAAAGAGTAACAAACATCCACGTTAAACAACACGACAACAACACGTTGCTTCCGACAGATAATAAATTACAATTTTACAATTAATGCTATATTATATTACAGACTAAAAATATAATATATTTTTTTTAAATTATCTATAACTAATGATTTATATTACACTTGTATTCTTTTATTCAGCCTTTTTATTGTCCCACTGCTAGGCACGTGCCTCCCTACAAAGGGAATCAGGCCATGCACGATGTACTACTTGTACTAATTCAAATACACTAACTTGTCAAAATAAATATTACTGTCTGTATGTAGCCTTAATGTACATTTAACGGTTCCGAGGCGGGCCTCAGTGTAAGTAAAAAGAATGTCTGGAAATAGGATCAAACTTGGAAGGCTACATTTTTAACTAGTCTAGCTGTGGAGCTGTGGAGCATTAAAATGAAGGAAACTCAAACAAAAACTTCTCTGCTAACCTTTAGTTTGTTGAGTAAGAATAATTAAAGACCATTAATTCTAAGGCTTAATGGGCTTAAAACTTATTGAGTGACCTAATTTTAAAGTTTAATGGTCAAGTTAAATATCGACGTCTATGATATACTAGCGATTTAACTGCCTCTGTGGTGTAGTGGCTAGCATGTACGGCTGCACACCAGGAGGTCCTGGGTTCGAGTCCCGGGTCGGGCCAAGTTTAGTTATTGAGTCTTTCTGTATAATAAGCCTCAATAACAGCTCGGAGTTGGGAAGTTGGCGGTGTTTAACCCCCGTGCCTCGGAGAACACGTAAAGCCGTCGGTCCTGTGCCTAACTCTCACCGGTCGTGTCGAACAGTCGTCCCACCGGAGTATGAGAGTGATAGGAATAGAGAGTGCACTTGTGTCTGCGCGTGCACTTGTGCGCTATAATATCTCCTGCGCAGTTGGCTAGTCTCAATGAGATTAGCCGCCGTGGCCGGAATTGGTCAGGAGAACATCATCACACTAGCGACTTAGCCTCGCTTCGCTCAGGTGTGTCCCTAGGTGTAAGTTATTATTTGATAACAGTAGCCTTCGCTTTATACCAGAACATAGTCTATCTATGTTTGTTTATTTAAGTTTTATCCAAATCTGACTAGCCGTTTCAGCGTAAAGGAGTAACAACCATACTTAAACATACACATGTATAGAAACTTTTACATTTATAAAAGATATCTGATGTATTCTTATATGTGGAACTTTGGATGATATTCAAGATGTTTTGATGGAATGTGAACGAAACTCGGATGAAAATTATATTAGGTAGGTCTGTGCAACAGTATCTTGGCTTGCCCCTTATCGGAGCAAGCAAGGATGCTTTGTACATTGCTATTTGCGATACAACCTCATGAATAGGTTTATAAGTATAAATTATAATTATTAAGAATGTGTTAATAAAATATGTAATTTTATCACGGGGGCGACATAATCACTGAGTGAGAGCCCCAATGAAAAGAAAAAAAACTGATGTACCCTCAAGACCGAGATATACAAGTTACTACAATTACTTTACATATATATGTATGTATGTAGATGTATATACATTATTATAAAAAAGCATTTTTTTGATTGTTCCGGAAGTAGAGAACAAATTAGAGTCGAATCAGAGGTACGAATATCTCAAAACGATAAATATATATAGATTACAAAAATACATCTTGTTTATACTAGCAATACCTACGAGATATATGTAGCATTATATAAATATAAATCGTCATAGTTGACAATTTGTAGCTCGTTATAACTTTACTAACATGTAACTAACAGAGTAACTACGCTTAGATCATCTCTACAAAACGTACATTGATGTGCCCTTAGAATATAGAGTTATCTAAAACAGCTTATAGATATCGCATTCATAGTTTAAATATATAAACCATACGTTATTTTGTTTCCATCTTTTAGTTCAGATTTTAGCCCACGAAAGCGATGGCTGGATGTCGTGAAGCAGGACATGAGAGCCAATGGACTTACACAGCATGATATTAAAGACCGTGCAAAGTAGAGGAGACTTAGCAGGAAGGCAGACCCCGGCAATAGCCGGGATTAATAATGCCAGGCAGAAGAAGAAGTTCAGATTTTATGTAGCTGGGTTTTTTTTTGCTATACTTTTGACCATGATAATTTAGACAAAGTACCTAATCAACCGATATTCCTTCGGCGGTTTCGGAAAATATATATAATATTTTTTTTCAGAAAAGATCTATATAGATAAACTTAAAAAGCAAAACCACATCTAAATACAAATTTGCTCCAAATCATGAGAGCCTTTTCCGAGATACACAAAATAAATTTATATTTATACCTACAAGGATTGCTCATGTAATATTTTAAAATAAAATTTTAATCTGTCAGCCTCTCTCAACCTACAGAATAATACAATTAAAATATTTTTTTAAGTTACGTGTGATTTAAACCATAAATAATTAATGATCTTATACATCTATTACTTTAAACGCATGAACGAGAACTTTTGAAATCTGTACATATAATAAAATTGTAACTAAGCCGAATCTGTACATTAAATATTTTATGGAAAATCTTATTGAAATAGACATTATTATCGATACAGAGGCCGAATCTATGGTTTTTAGAATTTTTGTCTGTCTGTGACCGCATCGCGGAAAAACCACTGGAGGGATTTTGATGAAATTTCGTATGATAATAGCTGGTTATCCGGGTCAACATATAGGGTACTTTTTACCGCGGAAAAAGGTCTCATTTCTCAGAAAAAATACAAAAACTGCAATGTAATAATATACTAAAATGTTACACCTAAGAATTTGGTTTTGGTCATCTGAACGCGGGTGGAGCTGCGGGTAATGCTAGTATAATAAATAAATAAAAATTAACGTTTTCATCATTCACCTACGGAACTGTAAAGCTTACAAAACTGTAAGCGGAATCCAAGCATAATTTATTCCACAAACTTTTATATTAAAATTTAAAGTAATATCATAAAATATCTGGAGTCGTATGCGAGGAACCCATTCGTATCTTACAGAAGTTTTAAGCCGATGCCTATATCGTATCTCAGATCATTTATTCGGTGCCGATGAGAATCTCTTATTGAAATGTTAATACATACACCCTTTGAAGGCGTAATATGTGGATTTTGCGAAGTAGGTTTTGTATTTATTTTTAAGATCTGAGTATATTTCTATTTAATTTGTCTTCAATTTAATTTAGCTAAGAGTTTTCAGTTCGAATCGAGTAATGTTAAAAACAAAATGAGAAAAAATATTAATTTTACCTAACTTATTAATTGCTTATTGCATTTGGGCACGCAATCCATTCTATATTTTTTATAAAGATGGTGTTTGTTTGTTCATTTCTCCTTCTTTAATGTCAAAACGAAGCGTTGAATCGATCTGATTTTTCAGTGATCGCTGGAAGAATGGAGACGGGAAAATTGCTTAATATTATATAATAAATGAGAAAGGTACCATCGTAGTAATTACATATATTAAAAATACAAATGCATATTCTATTATTACTAGTGATGTACTTTTATTTTTTTATTATATTGGATAGATGTTAAGTGATTTTTATGGGATACTAGTAAAAAGACGTAACAGAGACGGATGACTAGTGTTCTATTAATAAGGGACTACATATTTCATGCCGTAGATATTGTCACATCAGTACTTAAATAATTTTAAAAGTCATTAATTTTATTGTCTGCAGTACCTAATCTTGACCTTCAAATCAGTGTGGGCATCTTGTGTGGGCAGGATCCCTATTACAATTTCCTCCTTAGTCCTTAAGCCACTTATATTTACTGACGGGATATATCTATTTATCTTAGAGATCTTTCTGAGCCGGACTGTAACATTAATCTATACATATAATAAAATTCTGAGTTGAATCTGTACATTTAATATTTTTTATAAAATCTTATTGAAACATTCACTATCTAACTATCGATACATATACCGAATCTATAGTTTTTAGAACTTTTATCTGTCTGTCTGTCTGGAAGCGCATCATAAGAAAACCACTTGACATATTTGGATGAAACTTGGTATGATGATAGCTGGTTATCCAGGTCAACATATAGGATACTTTTAACTGCGGGAAAATATCTCATCTCTGAGAAACCTATACTAACTGTTAAAAAGTTCCTAGGGACGAACCCGAACGGAGCGAGGGTGAGTCGCTAGTATTAATATACCTAAATAATTTTATCAATGACAACCGACATGCCCCAGTGACACGTGTAAGGCACACGAAACTCTATTAAGGAGTTGGGTTTCCAGATGTCGATAAGATTTTTATCGATCATCTTATCATTAACGAAACTCCTCCTCTTTCCCGGTGTCTTTGGGTCTCCCTCCATTTATTTTACTTGTTGTTATACAACATTGATATAGTTGTTTACTATTCTGAACAACTTTGTAAAACGTTTCTGCTTACAGAAAATTTTTATATTAAAATATTTACTTTCTTTAAATTGAGCTGCACCTTAAAGAATTTCATCAAACCCTTGTTTGAAGCTGGCTTTAAATGAGGTCAATCGAGCCCAAGTTTATGCTACGCTGGCTACATAAGTCGGTGAGTTTATTTCTTTCCGAACGAAATGTTCTCAACATGCCAAAATACTACACTCGTTATAGCCTGCAACTTTTTATACAGCTTATTATTTACAATTCTTTAAAAATATGCTGTATATTTTCTATGAACTATTTTTTATCGTATTCGTCTGATATATTTTTTGATGTAATTAATACCAAATTATTTAAATTTTATATGCTTTGATAAAAACAGGATAAACTTAGAAAAGACTTTAAAAATGTTAAATTAAGGAAACTACATTAGAAATTGATTTTGACCTATTTTTGAATTATTTGTTGCTATGCCATCTACTTATGATCACTTATCTATACATATACCTAAATTCTAAGTTGAATCTGTACATTAAATATTTTTTAGAAAATCTTATTGAATAAGTCATAGAACTAAAGAGACAAGAACAGTGAAGTATTATTGATACAGAGAGCGAATTTATAGTTTTTAGAATTTTTGTCTGTTTGTCTGGGAACGAGAAATCCACTGGACAGATTTTGATGAAATTTGGTATGACGATAGCTGGTTATTCGGGTCAACATATAGGATACTTTTATTGCGGAAAATATCTCATCTCTGAAAAATCTATTTAAAACGTAACTAGAGACAAACCCGAACGGAGCAATGGTGATTCCCTAGTTGGAAATATTTAAAATTACATCTATGTCAACAATTACTGCGTACAGCTATACAGATAAATATAGGTTTTTACTAAATACATATGAAATTATATACGATACTCAAAAGAAAAAACCAATTATTAAATTTTTGTGTCTGTTTGTTTTGGCTAATCTCTGAAACGACTGGACCGATTTTGACTAATAATTTATAATTATTTTTTTAAGGCTGTTTATTTTTTAGTTGTTATTTTTTTAGATAAAATCTAATTAAAAGCTTAAAAAAGAAGCTAATATTGTTATATTTAAAAAATACTTTATATTAATGACTCTATATTTCCTATTTATCAACCCTATATGCAAAATTTTACCTTCCAATTTCAATGGGTTTAATTATGATGCATTCCCTATTCAAGCTACGCGTGGTTATATAAATATGTGCATCGGTATGAAAACCTCTTCCTTTTTATTCGTTGTTTAGCCAACTTTCTTTTACCTGGCTTGCTCCAAAAAAGTACTAAAATTAAGTATAATATATGTACATAGGTTAAGAACGTACATTATTATTGGTATATGTAAGGATAAGTATATATTATTTTACAAAAATAATTACACGAAGTTGTTTTTGTATTACTAACTACTACTACTATTTATAAACTAACGACTCACCCTCGCTTCGCTCAGGTTCGTCCCTAGGTACGCTTTGACGCTTAGTATGGAATAGATCTTTTTATCAATTTTTTTTGTGATTTTTTTCAATTATTCTGCTATTTAGGGCGGAGGGAGACAAATCCAACAAATGAAAAACCATGAAAATCGATCCAGCAGTTCTCGAGTTATAAGTGGTTTAACAAACCCGATTTTATCTATACATATAATAAAATTGTAACTAAGTCGAATCTGTACATTAAATATTTTTTTGAAAATCTAATTGAAATAGACATTATTATCGATACAGAGTCCAAATCTATAGATTTTAGAATTTTTGTCTGTCTGTCTGTTACCGCATCACGAGCAAACCGCTGGACAGATTTTGATGAAATTTGGTATGATGATAGCTGGTTATCCGGATCAACATATAAGATACTATTAACCGCGGGGAAATATCTCATATATGAGAAAAAATACAAAAACTGCGTTGTAAGAGTATACTACTTGTAATATGTAAAATCTAAGAATTTGGTTTTTGGTCATCTGAACGCGGGCGGAGCCGCGGGCAATGCTAGTTTTATATAATATATAGGTGAAAATGTACTAAAATAACTTTAAATAACACTTAGCTTTACTTATAGCTTTAGCTCTACGATTGACGCGCTCGTGTAAGCGAACGTAATTTTTAGGGTAAAGAACTAAAGAGACAAGCACAGTGAATCCGTACAAAAGTATTATATTTGGTGTAACAGATTGATATACGAGTATATAAAAAACGGGTGGCTGAGTGCAAACTGTTACGGTTGACGTAGCAGCTCTACAATGACGCCCGTATATTTTTTTCAGTTTTGGTCAGCATGAAAAGAACAAATATAACGTACTGGTGACACGTTTTTGCTTCATATGTCCCTATGATACTTTTGAAATAGTAAAATCATACGGAATTGCTTGGTAAAAATTGCCTTTATCTTTTTCTAGAACATAAAAATATCTCTATAGGCTCCGTTACTGCGTAAAAGAAAGACAAAAAAAAAACACATTTCAGATAATAAGTATATTCGAATACTATTTACGTTTTGTTTCAAAACTACTCAGCCATTGACTCGCATTGTCGATACTAATTAATAATAAAACATAAAACAAGTCAACAATTATATAACAGGTTATCGTGCCAAAATGACGTTGGCTGGTCGACTATTCTACTGTTGCTAATATTCGGCATTCCGCCAATCGATTGTTGAACGTATTTCCAATACAATCATAATGTAACAACAAATGAAAATGAGAATTTAACCATATTTTTTTTATCTCAAATAAATTTAGTTTAAAATTGACTTAGGTAGACATATGTCCAGCCTTTTACTTAAGAGTTATCAGAGGTTAATTAATTAGAAAATCTACCCATTACTACACTGTTGAACGACATTTCATTAGAAATGTATGTCAAAAATATTTAAAGTATCTGTCTGTATTTAAATACAGCAACTCCATCATAGAGTTTGTTTGTTTGTTTGCCCGCTACCAATGTCAAATTAAAAAAAAACACTGGCAAATGATCTGATTGAGAAAAACGCCAACGCTACTTAACACCATCTACTTATGACCGTATCAATATACTTATTTATATACACTAGCGACACAACCTCGCTCCGCTCGATTCATCCCTACTTACGTTTTAACGTTTAGTATAGTTTTCTCAGAGATGAGATATTTTCCCGCGCTAAAAAGTATCCTGTATGTTGAACCGGGTAACCAGCTTATCATCAGAGATTTTCTCGTGATGTGGTCAGAGACAGACAGACAAAAGTTCTAAAAACTATAGGTTTGGCCTCTGTAAAAATGACTATTTCAATAAGATTTTCCAAAAAATATTTAATGTACAGATACGACTCAGAACTTTATTATATGTATAGATTAGACATTATACTTCTTCAATACAGCAACTCCATCATAGAGTTTATTTGGTTATTTGCCCGATACTTAAAACCAAATTTAAAAAGATCACTGGAAAATGATTGAAAAAATAAGAATTTCAGTAGGTAGAGGATAAAAAAATGAAATTAACAGCTTTCTACTCTAAGAGTGACAAACTTTTTTATAGACGTAATCTACAATGTGGTCGCAAGCAAATGACCCCTAAAGAGGAAAAAAATACTTGCATATTTAAAGAATAATTTTGAATTATTCTTTAAATATATTCCTGTACATTAGTTCCTGAGATAGAATATGACTTACACAAAACCACAGCTGACGCTTTATTAAATAACCATACGAAGCGTGATTTTGAAAACATACTGAAACGTAAGTAATTTTGACGGGGAGCGCTGTAATCTCGTTTATTGAGCAAAATTTAATTAGAGCGTTGTTAATGGAGGCTGAGTACAATCGGTTACCTGTATAATCAACATATCTGTATAAATATTTGATTTAAATGTCTTTAAAAATAATATAAATTAATAAAAACCGGATAGTACACTGGGATAAGACTGTGCAAGGTCAATTACAATCCCAAGATTCAAAATGTTTATACTGATGTAGAAAATTTCAAGTATAGAATATTCATCGCATATATACACGGGCTTTTAAAAGCACAGAGTACTCATAAGGAATATGATTTTCAACCGACTTCAAAAAGGAGGAGGTTCTCAATTCGACTGTATGTTTTTTTTTTTTTTTATGTTTGTTCCTCAGAACTCCATCATTTATTAACCGATTTGGACAATTTTTGTTTTGTTTGAAAGGGTATACTTCCAGATTGGTCCCATTTAAATTTCAAAAAAAAATACCACCCCTAAGGGTGGAAAAATGGCTAATGATGAATTTAACCTACTTCTAATTGTTATATGACTTGAAACTTTGCAAGTATTTCTATTTCCGTTGATAGTACAGTGGCTCGGTATTGTTGACCTGATCTGATGGCAAGACCAGAAGGTGGATAGGTGGAACTCTTCAACGGCTAATAGTAGATACTTTGAGTTTGGGCTTATTTTGTTTGATTTGACAAGCCTAACACGTTAGAATCCTTACTTTGCTACTACTGTCTACACTAAAAAGGGAAAAATAAAAACTTTTTAACAAAAACATAAAAACCGACTTCAAACAAATGCACTAAAAAGTAAATAATAACTGATTGGTAGTTTTCATTTACTATACATACCTAATCAAATATTTTCGAAGTCGGTGTGCTTTGGCTAAGTAATTAAAGCCTACCTATTAAATACATACCTAATCAAATATTTTCGAAATCGGTGCCAGCCCATACAAAGCAAAGCACACCGACTTCGAAAATATTTGATTAGGTATGTATAGTAAATGAAAACTACCAATCAGTTATTTGTTACTTTTTAGTGCTTTTGTTTGAGGTCGGTTTTTATTTTTTTGTTAAAAAGTTTTTATTGCCTATGCATTACTAAAATTAAATTAAAAAAAAATATTATACAATAATTATAATTTCTCAATTATACTCAGATCCAAACATTCGAGATCCTTAACATCCATATTTTGTATTATAAAATATTAACAATCTCGTGTTGTGTTATTTTTAGAAACTATAAATCTAAATGATTTTATCCAAATAAGTCATTTTAAGCATTCAGAATTTTATATATAGTCCATTTCTATCTTTTTTAGGTAACAGGTGGATAAATGTATCCACGTGTATAATCATTAGTTATGTCATATTGAGGACATACGTACATTTATAGATAAAATATTATTTTTATGGTTTCTGACATATCGTATACTAAAAATTATACAAAACTCGTTTGAAAAATTATTCATTTTATACGCTTTTTATTTCTTTCAAATTTTAACAAAACGCTACTATAGACGAGGTATTTTGAACCTTTTCAATCTCACTTGCATAGTTTATTTTTGTCTAAAAAGAAAATAATCCTAATACATATACATAATATATTAATCTATATAGAAGAGCACTTGATAATGAAAGCGTCTAGAAGCGAAGTTAAAAGACCCCATGCTTTAAATTCATTAAAAAAATATATTATAAATTTTAGCACCTAGTATATAGTAAATAATTTTATATTACTTTATATATTAAAATGATATATAATTATTTATCGTTAATATTTGTTATTAGGCGCGGCAATTGTCTGTACCGGATTGAATAGAAATTACTTACGCGAATAGATTTTTAAACTCGAAATATAATAATTATAGTATAATCATATACCTACATGTTCTTTTTCTATAGATTATACAAAAAAATGTACAATATTTTGACGCTCATCTAATTTTTTTAGTAGTAGAATGATACAGTGTTATAATAAGGATAAATTAAACATATATATATATATATATATATATATATATATATATATATATATATATATATATATATATATATATATATATATATATATATATATTAAACCACGTGCCGATATTAAAAACACTGTAATTCAAACCGCATAAAAATCTAAAAAAAAACGCACATACCAAAAAGAAATCCCTAAAATTACTGATAACTACTAAAAATTTCGAATCACGTTTCACTACCGACAAATCACACGAGGACATATGAAGATCGGTTATACTAAATTGACCTTGGGATCACTCACCTATAGTTTCGCACATGGTCGGTAGCCGGGCTCAGGAGAGCTGGCCATCTCTCCTCTCACGTCCCATCACTGCACGACACAAGGTCCAAGTTAGAAGGCGTGTGAACACTCCACAGTCTCTCCATTCACTGCCCGGGCGTATGCGATTTGCGCAAACTCGGATACTGTGACGCCAGAGACATCTACGATCTTTCTCATTTTGCCGGGTTGGGCTCTAGAGGTCATAGGGTCGCCACAAAGTAAACTGTCCTAAGTTTATGCGTACCATTGTGACTCTACCTGTACTACGATTACACTGTGTGGTCAACGTTCAGAAGCTTTTTCTCAATGGTTTTAAACCATGAATGCAACCTTCATATGTAGTTTTCATTTTTTTTACATGACTTGATGGTTGCTTTACTTAATTTCTTGGTATATTATAGGGAATAGTTAAACATGTACAAATAATTGCCCAAAAAAGTCATTCAGTTTTAAAAGCTCATTGCATTCCTTTTACAAACTAAGTTTCCAAATCGATTAAAAAGAGATTACTGAATTATGTAGATACTAGATACCTACTTATATTAACTATCTACTTTAACATTTATTGTTAACTAGCGGCTCACGCTCGCTTCGCTCGGGCTTACCTCTAGATAAACGAACACAAATCTATCCCTCGGGAACCGTATATTTTTCCGGGATAAAAAGCCTATGTGTTATTCCAGACCATAATCTATCTCTGTGCAAAATTTCATCCAGACTCGTTCAGCCGTTCTGGCGTGAATAAGTAACAATGGATGTTCCATACATCCTCACAAACTTTCACATTTATTATATTTATACAGACTAATAGATATGATTAATGTAAGTGTAAATAATTATTGTTTAATTTCCATTCTTATAATATGTAGAGTCAGTAATTTGTCCTAAAGACCAAGGATAAGCCATTTCACATAAAATTTCTTAGAAACTTGGATAATAATACGCAAATTATAAATCCGTAAGGTAATATTAAAAAAATAAAACTTTTATAAAGTTTATTTTTCTCTTTCATCATTTCTATCATTATTACTTTAGAAGATTAAAAAATATGAAAACTTCGGTTTTTATTGCGTGCCATTTGAAATTAAATTCAGGACTGCGCGATATTTGCATTAAAGCAACTACTTTGATTAAAACCTTTTAATGGTATGGAGAAATTCTGATTCTATAATAGGTCTTATGAAATGACGAAAGCTATTGCAGAATTTTCCAATTTTGTTTTTATAAATATGTGTTTATTTCATGTGCGAATCATTTTCAACATGATTACTACTATTCTTACGGTGAAGAAAAACATCGTGAGGAAACCTGCATGTCTGAGAGAACTTAGCAAGTTTTCGAAAGATATGTGAAGTCCACCAAACTGCACTTCGCCAGCGTAGTGGACTATGGCCTGACCCCCTCGTGTTGAAAGGAGGCCCGTGCAAAGCAGTGGGACGTTAAAAAGGGCTGAATACAAATGTGTGTTTAAAAATGAACTATCTACGGAATAAGTATACGAAAACAGCATGGCTGATCTTAACCAAAAGTCAACTATGGTACAGAAATAATTTAAGTGGGTACTTTCTGGTTTTGTTAATAACTGTCATAAAAAAATCTTTAGTGGATATAAAACGCCCCAAAAGAATATAATGATTTTAAGGTTATTAGAGACCCGACATCGCTTCACTCTATCCTTGCCTGCACATAGCCTATTTAACATCTAATAATAACCCTAAAACAACAATGTTTTTCTACAACTAAGGTATTATTTGGGTTGATTTTTAATTATCTAATACTTTCTTAGATTTACGCCAATATTTGACATTTTAAATAAAACTATCTTTTCGGATTATTTCGCGGACTTATTTTGATTTTTGGAAAAGATAGTTTTATTTTTAATTATCTGTAATATCTTTAGAAGTGTTATGAGCTTAAATATAAAAAAAAGTTATATAGAGAATGGAGAAGGACTGCTGAAGATAAATTTTATTGACTTGCTTTTGAACGGGGCTCCACTCGCATAGTTTATTATTTATAATTACTCCACTTCTAAAAAAATGAGAATCTATAAAATTCATTAAATTTAACAGCACTCCGGAATTGATTTCAAACTTTTTTTACACTTTATAATATACTAGCGACTTAATCTCGCTTCGCTCGGTTGCACCCCTAGGTACGTTTTAAATAGATGGATGAGCAAGACTTACGCTATTGCAAATTTGTTTGTAGGCCTTATTAAGACCTATAATTTTCTAGTATATTGTTTTGATGTTCTCTTACAATTTAGCCAGCGTTGAATATGTAAATTCTAATAACGACTCGATAGAACCAGTTGTTGTATTTTCCCGTGGGAATGAAAGATTGTCCTGTAGTAAAAGGTATCCTTAATGTTGACCAGAGTAATAAGTTATAATTACAGAAATTTTTATTAAAATCGGTTCAGTAAGTTTTACGTGAAAGGCATACATCGATTTCGCTAAGTTACTGTTTTATTATATTACTAGCATTGCCCGCGGCTCCGCCCGCGTTCAGATGACCAAAACCCAAATTCTTAGGTGTTACATATTAGTATACTCTTACAATGCATTTTTTGTATTTTTTCTCAGAAATGAGATATTTTCCCGCGGTAAAAAATATCCTATATATTGACCCGGATAACCAGCTATCATCATACCAAATTTCATCATAATCTGTCCAGTAGTTTTCTCGTGATGCGGTAACAGACAGACAGACAGAAATTCTAAAAACTATAGATTCAGACTCTGTTTCGATAATGATGTCTATTTTAATTAGATTTTCCAAAAAATATTTAATGTACAGATTCGACTCAGTTACAATTTTATTATAGGTACTAGCATTGCCCGCGGCTCCGCCCGCGTTCAGATGACCAAAAATCTAATTCTTAGGTTTTACATATTAGTATCTTCTTACAATGCAGTTTTTGTGTTTTTGTATTTTTTCACAGAAATGAGATATTTTCCCGCGGTAATAAGTAGCCTATATATTGACCTGGATAACCAACTATCATCATACCAAATTTCATCAAAATCTGTCCAGTGGTTTTCTCGTGATGCGGTAACAGACAGACAGAAAGACAGACAGACAAAAATTCTAAAAACTATAGATCGGACTCTGAATCGATAATAATGTCTATTTCAATTAGATTTCCCAAAAAATATTTAATGTACAGATTTGACTTAGTTAGAATTTTATTATATGTATAGATAGATGTAATGTCCTCCTGACCGATTCCGACCACGGCGGCCCATCTCATTGAGACAAGCCTGCGCAGGAGATATTATAGTGCACAAGTGTACGCGCAGACACAAGTGCACTCTCTATTCCTGTCACCCTCATACTCCGGTGGAACGACCACTCGACACGACCAGTGAGAGTTAAGACGCAGGACCGACGGCTTTACGTGCTCTCCGAGGCACGGTGGTGTAACACCGCCAACCTCCCATCTCCGGGCAGTTACTCAGGCTTAATATACACAGAAACACTCAAGAACTAAACTTGACCCGACCCGGGACTCGAACCCAGGACCTCCGGGTGTGCAGCCGTACATGCTAGCCACTACACCACCAAGGCAGCTTATATCAGTTTAATATGTAGAGATATATTGAAGAATGTTACATGCTACCTATGCTACATTGACAAAAGAAATTTTACGTTCAATCTTAATGAATACGGGGTATAAAAATCAAAATAAAACTTAATGCATGATTTAAAACATTCAAACAAAAACAACAGGTTATTTATGTTACGTGTCGTATCTTTATTTAGAGATTAATATTAGTAAATATTTCATATTTACCATTCACGATGTCTGCGAGGCCACACGCTGTTGTCGCCGTACACCGGAAAAATCTCACGGCGCAATGCATTTTGTATTGTACGGTGAACTATTATGATGCCACTCGTAGGAAAATTATGTCGTTAATGTGTCTTTATTTTAACAAAAGAGTTTCTTAGAGCAGATGTATTATCAAGATGTATCAAAAATTATAAAATAATTTTATGTAAATTACTACTTCCATAACTAATAGTTATATAATAATTATGTTTGTTATTATTGTTTGAATTATTATTATTTAAAACTAGCATTGCCCGCGGCTCCGCCCGCGTTCAGATGACCAAAAACCAAATTCTTAGGTTTTACATATTAGTATAATATTACAATGCAGTTTTTGTATTTTTTCTCTGAAATGAAATATTTTCCCGTGCTTAAAAGTATCCTATATGTTGAACCTGATAACCAGCTATCATCGTACCAAATCTCTTCAAAATCTGTCCAGCGGTTTTCTCGTAATGCGGTAACAGACAGACAGACAGACAGATAAAAATTCTAAAAACTATAGATTCGGACTCTGTATCGATAATAATGTCTATTTCAATTAGATTTTCCAAAAAAATATTTAATGTACAGATTCGACTTAATTACAATTTTATTATATGTATAGATGTAAGGAATCATATTTTTTAGGTAGGTACCTATGAAATATTGGCTTACTGCGTTGGTAAGGTTACCCGCCAAAAAGTACTTTCCAATTTTTTTAATGATCACATAAAACAGCCTATTTTGATTTTAATATACACAGCCTAATATTTTTTTAACTATCTAATTTTACATTAAATTTTCTTTTGTGGAAGCAGTTCTGTTTATAAATATAATATACAATATATTTTAATATAATGGTTTAGTGAATATAAGCAATTTAAAACGGGATACGTTAGCTTTTGCGTTAAAAAATAACTTGTCAAAAGATCTCTATTAATTTTTAAATATAGGACAAGAAGTTTTGCCTATTATTCGTAACACCAATGGCGTAAATAAACCAATAAGTCAGCTCTTTCAATATCTACGAATTCATTTTAAAACATTAAAAATTAAAATAATTGACTATACCGTGTATGTATAATGTATATTCTTCTGTATGTATTCGTATTGTATTCAGCCCTTTTTTTTTAACGTCCCACTGCTGGGCACGGGCTTCCCTTCAGTACGAGGGGGATCAGGCCGTAGTCCACCACGCTGACCAAGTGCGGGTTGGCAAACTTCACATGTCTTTTAAAAACCTGCTAGGTTCTCTCAGACATGCAGGTTTCCTCACGATGTTTTCCTTCACCGTTAAGACAAGTGGTAATCATGTCGGAAATGATTCGCACATGAAAATATCAGAAGTGCGAGACCCGGGATTTGAACCCGCTTCACTCGGTTTCCCAAGCAAGCGCGTTACCACTGGGTTACCACTGCCTCTATACCTAATATTTTCATCTATACCTAATATATTCTTCTGTATCTAATATAAAATAAGAAAAGTGAACGGCGTGAGATAACATGGACTCTACTTTTCGAAGTTGTATCACATCTTCATATAAGTTCATTAGATATCAAATTCATATAATTACAAAATACGTATCTTAAAACTAAGATAAGTTATTGCAGTACACTAATGTATCTAATGACTATACTTAGTCTTCAATATATACACATTCAACTTCGTGCTGCCTCTAACCTCTGCACACGATTTTTTTTTTTTATAGATATGGCCTGGTACCTTCGATCAACAATACTATGTTGATCGAAGCCTGGTACTGTACGGGAATTTGTACTCTGGCTATTGATATATAAAAACATAGACGCACATTTTATTTATGCCAAAGAATAAAACACAAAAATCGTAAGTTTTGACTGTTACCTACACATATTCGAACTTACGTGTATGAAAACAGACTGCGTTATGTCACTGTTTTGTCGCTCAAAAAATAATGTCCTTCGGGAGTCAGGCAGAGGAATGAAATGAAATTAAACTTTATTTCAATTAGACTTATTATAAGCACTATTGAATATAAACCTAAGCTTAGCTGAATATTTACTTTTGAATAAAAGCTTTAAAAAATAGAGTTGTTTTTGTTATATTTATGCTATCCTAAAAAAACTTATTATAATGGCTTTCACCATTAAATATTAAAAAATACTATAAAGTGCATTTATTTCTTCCAAATAAAACATTAAGTAACTAATTATTAATTAAATATATATGGATAAGTAAAACATTAATTTGTTTTCATTTATCGTGTCATTCATCTACATAATATATATTTTAATAAGTTAAATTAGTACGAAATAAAAAATAAATAAGGCATATTAGGCATATTACAATCATATATTTATAGAATATCATTTAAGGAAACGGAAAGAATATTGTCTATAATGTGTCAGACAATAACAACGGTTACCATGGCAACAAACAGTTTTCAGCTAACTTCATTATGTCGCTTTTTGGCTGTCGGTGTGCGCACGCATCGTAAAAATTTTACTCTCATATTTTTTTCCAAACGTCCCAAAAGAAGTTCTTATAACTTACTTATAAAAATATAAAAATAAATAATAAAATGCATAATAATAATTGTCTATATTGAGTTTTTTATATCAATGACTAAAAACTTGTAAAGCAGTTTCTCTCCAACTGTCATAAATTTATATATGTAGCAATATACTCTATGGTCATAAATCATAATGTAACAGATAATTAATAGTTGTTCAACAATTCAATTCTTTCGTATGGATTAGTAAACTATTATAATGACAGACGATGGTTTTGTTTGTTATGAAATCTACAGAGTAGTTTCGTTGTAAAAATAAAATTTTCATTTTGAACATTGCATATTAAGTGTGATGTAAAGCCAATTGAGAAGGTGCGAAGCTTTCCCAAAACAAGTATCTTTGATTACTTACTGGAAAGGCTCAGCGTAAAATATTGTAATTATCGTTTCATGAATAAAGGTTTTTTTAACGTATCATATAAAACCAACATGGGCTCGAAATGAAAACAAAAGGTATAACAATGAAAGATCGTACAACTCTGTGACATTATATATTTTCACAAATGATCCCTTTACATTTAAAATGTTAAGTTAAACGTTATTTACCGATACGTCATTCGATTTCCACTGTGGCATCAGAGCTGCAGAAATAGCTCGGTCATTAATGATGGAGTAATCTCGAAGATTGATGATGTGTATGGGGATGCTAAAAACCAAATTTATAAAATTAAAAAACTTAAAAAAAAATTATATAACTCTTTAACTAAAAGATTATAAAATATAAAGTCTTTTATATAGCCTTCTTATAAATATAGGTTGAATAATTAAAATATTGTACTCCTAATACTAAATAGGTTTACATATTATCTCAGCTTAAGTTTGGTATCTTGTTATGGAAAAATAATATGTTATAACAACTGGCAAGAGAATGAACACAATAAAACCAAGCCTTTACTAATTATCTGTCCTAAATAAATAATTTAGACACATTTAAAAAGCTTATTATAAATAATGATTTACGATTTATTTGCATAAAACTATTTAATCTATACAAATTTAATTTTTTCATTTGGCAACACTATTGAATAGACATGTCTCTGTGTTTATAATCTGTATGTCTTTTTTAACTTGATTCTTTGCCGTGTCGTTTCGGGTACGTTGAATTAATCCGCAAAAATCTTCGTTAGCGGCACATATTCATATTGTTAAAAGTTTTCAAATTAAACTGAACACATGGGTTATAATAAACTCATATATATTTTCCAGATATTATGTTTTTGTGAATTAAAAAACCCCCGCGGCAACTTGACGTTTAATGCACATATAGTAATAACCTAATGTATTGCAAACAGTGAAATAAAACGTGGTTATTTTGGGTTTTCAGTGAAGACTACCAGTATGAAGTACAATAGGCTGGTAACTTCCTCCAGGAGGAAAAACAGGAAGAGGCATTTTAGCGCCCCTTCTCACATCAGAAGAGTTTTGATGTCATCTCCCCTTTCCAAGGAGTTGAGACAGAAATTCAATGTTAAGTCTATGCCAATTCGCAAAGACGACGAAGTTCAGGTAAATAATTGACTTTTCAAAAATATTTTTAGGCTTTTATTAGCTATTTTTTGTTTTCATGGTTAATAAATCATGATGTTTTAGTATATTATGTTAAGCCCTAACGTTAATTTTTGTAAATTTATATAAACCCTAATAAACTAGGGAATAATAAATAACATAAATAGAATAAATTCTCTGTTTACTTATTTCTAGAAAACTTAATTGTCAATGTGCTCATATGCATGTGGTGTTTAACTTTTTAAAAATTTCTAAAGCCTAGAATCTGCCTTGTTTCATGTGTAACAAAGTAAAATATAATATATATATATATTTTCATATAATATTTTTATATTGTCGCTGTAAGCTAGTTATCGATATTCACATTTAAACTACTATATATGGTTATGATATATCAGGATATATTATAAAAATGATGCCAGTATTAATTAATATGATGACGACAAACCATTCACAGACTACAGATGTTTGCTACCTCTGAAAGGGAGTGCTAGAGGTTTTCTTTAGTGCACTCTGGAAGGGAAAGCGATTCTGTACCATGGTTCAAACTATGGCTCTGATTAATTAACTGGCTAGTTAGTAAATATGTAGAAAGAAAAAATTTATTAACATTGCTTCTAAATTGCACCTCCTTTTATTGTTTTAGGTTGTCCGTGGACATTACAAAGGCCAGCAAGTTGGCAAAGTAGTCCAGGTTTACCGTAAGAAGTTTGTTGTCTACATTGAGAGGATCCAAAGGGAGAAGGCTAATGGTGCCAGTGCGTATGTTGGTATCCACCCCTCAAAGGTATGTAGATTATTATTTAAAACCTTTACCACCTTCTCTATAACTTACATTCAAAACAATACATCGTCAGCCTAATTTGTTAACCTGGAAAGTGTATTTCTGCATAGTTTACAAGATGAAGAAAAAACTTGTTACTTGATATTTTTCTAACCTTTTTATAATGATATCTACGCTATTACTTTAACATAATGTAAGTTATCATTTTAACTTTTTGACTGGCATAAAAAGTAAAATTGCTCAAAAACGGACTTAGCAGGTTAACAAATTACACCAATGATATGGTAAATATTGAAATGTACTTCTTGCCCTTTCATAAAGTCCATTTTAAATGATGATCACTTCTAACTTAGACCGTGTTATCATAACTAAGGCATGACCTCTGTTATAGACACAGTTACTGCTGAGACACTTCCATGGCTCTGAAATACTCACATTCTTTATAGATACTAGCTCTAAAAAGTATCAAAATTAATGTAGACCTATTTTTTTCAGTGTGTTATTGTAAAACTAAAGATGAACAAAGATCGTAAAGCTATCTTGGACAGGCGTGCTAAGGGCAGACTAGCAGCACTTGGCTCTGACAAGGGCAAGTACACAGAGGAGACCGCCACTGCAATGGAAGCCTCGTGAACATAGATTTAAGATTAATAAAAATATGAAAAAACTCCATTTCTAGTTTCAATTATATCTTAAAGTTCAATGTTTTACAGACATTATTATAACTAGTAACTGTGTTTTTCTACCAAGCCTCTGCTGTCAAGCTGTCCGTCTATCAGAGGGCTTTATCTTATGAACCGTAATAAGTAGAGAGTTGAAATTTTCAGTGTGTATTTCTATTGCCACTATAACAACAAATAATGAAAAAGCGAATTTCAAATTATTATTGTAAAAACCTATCAAAATATATCCTAAAATTATAAACTAGATTTTATTATCCTATTTTACTCACTAATTTTACAATAAGTTGTTTTAAAATCATTTATATTTGCTACCAATTTTTTAAACTAGATGGCAGGATAGTCGTGCGCCCATTTAAACTTCTAGCGACTCGCTTCGCTTCAAGTTCGTCCTAGAGAATCAAATCTATCCCACGGGAACCGTTCATTTTTCTGAGATAAAAAGCAACCTTTGTGCTATTCTAGACTAATCTATCTCTGTGACAAATTTCATCCAAATCGTTCTACTGTGAAAGAGTAACAAACATCCATCCTCACAAACTTACACTGATTGATTGAATTCATAGCTCGTGTGACAAATCACAAATACGCTTTCATCCACCCAAATATGTAACTGGTGAATTGTCCAATCTATTATAACTCGTATACATTGTGTCAAATGGAAACAATAAATAAATGGTTTATGTATTCAGCCCTTTTTTTTAACGTACCACTGCTGGGCACGGGCCTCCCATCAATACGAGGGGGATCAGGCCATAGTCCACCACGCTGGCCAAGTGCGGGTTGGCGGGCTTCACATGTCTTTCGAAAACTTGCTAGGTTCTCTCAGTAATGCAGGTTTCCTCACGATGTTTTTCCTTCACCGTAAGGCAAGTGGTAATCATGTTAGAAAATGATTCGCACATGAAAATATCAGAGGTGCGAGACCCGGGATTTGAACCCGCTTCACTCGGTTTCCCAAGCAAGCGCGTTACCACTAGGCTACCACTGCCAGTGAAATGGAACTTTATGCAAATACTAGCGAGCCCCCTTTGCTCCGCTCCGCGGGTTCTTTCCTGCTTACGTGTTAACGTTTAGTACCTACATATAGATTTCTCAGAGATGAGATATTTTCCCTCAGAAAAAATATCCTATAAGTTGACCCGGATAACTAGCTATCATCATACCATATTAATTTCGGTCCTGTGGTTTTCTCGTAGTGCATTCCCAGACAGACAGACAAACATTCTAAAAACTATGGATCCTATAGTCTTCTGTATCAAGAATAATATTTCAATTCGCCTCAGAATTTTATTATATCTATATGTATAGATTTCATACTTGCTTCATAAAAAAATTGTTAATTACATTGCAAGAATTGGGCCCAACAAAATAGTACTAGTAGTCTATCTACATACTAGAAAATAGTACGAGTAGTCTATCAGTCATACGTGTCAATCCTATTTTAATAAAAAAAAATGTATATCGAATTTATTTATACCATGAATTTGAGACTGTGGTACTTAGAGTATACATAGCATATGTATACTCTAAGATGTGGGAACAATAAATTATAATACTACATTAAAACAATATATAATATGGGAATTCATTGTCTACATTACGTGTAGTAAAAACTATCAAGCATTGCTGAAAGCTCATACATTTATAATAAAAATAAAACTCATTAAAAAATATGATTTAACTAAAATAATTCTAAAAAACCTTATTCAATAAGTGAAAAACTTCATACTTTTTTGAGATAAATAGTTAAATTCCAAATTACAGAACTCTGAAATCTTGTAATATCTAAAAATGTGTTAATATCTCCATATTTTCTAGTATATTCACACTATAAACTTGTTCCCATTTTATTATGCACTTGAAACTGAGATGAGAGGTAAATAAAAACAGCCATATGTCCTTATATTATTTATATTTATTTCTGAATTGCATATAAATTTGTGGACTTTCTGTTACAATAGTAGTCTCGAATGATATTTTGTATAAAACGCTAATGTACGGCTATTGTACCAGAGGACCAGTCAACATTCGTCATAAACAGAAAATGCACACAATAATTTAAACTAAGCTTATTTCTTTAGAAATTAACCTAAAATACCATCTAAATTTAGGTACTTAGTTTTCCTAAGATTTGCACACACACACTCCCATACAACGGTTATAAGCCCCATGTGAACAACCCAAGATGGTGGTTTCAACAAAGTAAATAACCATACAACACTAGTGAAATAACAAAATGTGCGTAGAATCGAGATAACTCGACTGAATAGTACGTTATCCGTACAAATCAATATACTTACAGAAGGAATATCAAAAATTTCGAACATTTTGTATATGGATGAGTTTAGTGATTGATATTTGATTGGTTTTTCGTGTTTGCTTAATAAAATATACTAATTCTACGATACTAACATAGCTCTTTAAAAATTTCGTTAGATAAAATTGCTTAATAACGTTAAATATCTATTTACATTGCAAATTTAAATCGAAACTTTTGATATGCCTCCAAACAAACTGTATTCAAAACGCCGTATCCATATTATGTTCTAATTCCGTGTATTTTACAATAGGCAGTGACGCATTTGAAATACAAATGTGTACTAGAATGATTTTGGTCCAGATTTTGAGTTCACTCCCGTAGCGTTTTTCAATATACTAATTAAAAATAAAGTATCAAAATAATATCCTTAAGTTTCTATATTTAAACAATTTAGATGCTTTTGTACTAATATACAATTCTTCGCATTAAAATTGAATATTTTAGAAAAGTTTTATCTTATACAAAAAATCGAACTTAGTCACCTATTGCTTAACTAGAGGCAAAACACCCCACAAATATAACTTCTTATCCTGGACCAAGGAGCGACCCCATTCCTTCACTTCTGATTGAACGCAAACAAATAGAGTCTCTCCTTCCACCAGTTATAACTATAATATGATATTTTTTGTTAATTTTTAAGTATTTACATTGACTGTTAATAATCTGTTAGAAAAAATAAGCATAAACCGAGTTTATTTCACATATACGTACGTAAATGATAATTAATTTGTGATGTCGTATCCTCATTTCAAGTTTCGATGTTTTAACATTTATATCGGACATCTTTATAATTTGGTGTTCTGCACTTATATATTGCTCTCGAAACTGACCCATGGTCTGTATTTGGACCATAATCGTGTAAAATATTTGTACAGAACCCATAACAAAAAAGAAATTATAATTAATTTATTGAAACGTACAATCTTGTGCTTGACTTGGTCATTCCAAAATGTAACATAAGCATAATAATAACAAATTTTTCACTATTCTATAGCAAAAATTGTTATTAAATTATAATATTATAATAAAATTGAAAATAAAACGGTTTTTTTTTATTTATTTTTTTAAATCTAAGCTAGAAACATTTTGGTATAACCAAGACTTATTAATCTACGTACTTTACTTTTGCCACAAACAAATCACAACTTAAATAAAACAATGAGACAACATTTCAAAAATATTCATAAAAATGGTTACATACTGAATATATTTTAGTTTTGAAAAAATATCTCTAAAAAACAAACTTCGAAATGTTGTCTTTTGCCCATAAAACAAACGTACAGACAACTTTATATGTATATAGATTATAAAATGAACCCACATCGCCATTATAACAATAAATATGTTATCGAACAGAGAGCTTGTGAAAGAAAAAAATATATTATTTGTAAATTTTAAAATATTGACACACAAATGTAAAAAAAAATGGGGCTCTGGCGAGGCACACCACTGTTGGTTTAACGTGAAACGTCTATCTACAGCACGAGCTGGGGCCGACATGTTGAATATTTATATTTTTTATACACATTCCAGGTTATTATTCCCTATAAACTGTCCAAATTACAAGTGTTTTTATTTGAATCGATCGGTCAATATAAATTTAATAAACACATTGTAAAATCACAGCGATTATAGTTATAAATATTGAGCCCCTGGTTATAAATATTTTGCTTATTTAAAATAAATTGGTAAAAATAGTAATTTTTGAAGATAGCAAGGGAAAGAATATCATATACTATCATTTTTCAGACAATAAGAACGGTTATGGTCCACTTTTCTGACATGGTACCCGTTTGATTGCATCCAAGACTCATCAGAAGTGGACATCAGACACGTCAGAATTCTGATAGTATGCGGATTTAGACCAATACATATATGCAGAGTGCCTTCCAACGGGCATCACTCTTTCTGACAGAAAAAAAATTTTTTTTCTTTAGTGGCTCACTTGCTTTAAAAAATCTTATAATATGTGACCTTACAGACATTTCACTTCAAAAAATGTATTGACGAATTGTTTGTTTGGTGTATCAATACTAGTCAATGTAACGTTAGAATATAATTTATTCAACAAACTTTCAAAAGTTCACTTTTCTAACAAAAATAGAACTATGAACTATCGATATCTATACAACGATCACAATAAACTGAGAGTCTTACACACTCGGGTATAAAATTGCGCTATTACATAGTTAATCTTTCTTTATCGATAAAAAAGTTAATATAAAAGCAAAATGACAATAAAGAAACTCAAATATTCAAGTGTGTATAGAGACCCCCATACAAATTATATTACCTCAATCCCATAGTGTAATTGAGAAAAAAATCATTTTCATTATAAAAACAGAACATTACAAATTCGATTCCCATATATTTAAGATGATTAATTTCTAAGAAATTAATTATTAACCAAGCCACCTGTAGCTCGGCAGTCGTTGACAGGTTAAAAAAAATGAATCATTACATTGAATTCTAATATTGAATTAATCAAAAATTAGATGAACTAAATTTATGTTTTAACTAAACATGTATACCGACTTCAAAACTACTTTCAAAGCTATCTATCACCATTAGGGTGTACTTTTTAGGCATAGCCCATAGACTAAGGAATAATATAGACAGAGTGCAATAGAACTAAATATGAAGCCAAAAATAACATTTTAAAATAAATAAATATATATTGGGACATTAACACACAGCACCATCTAGTTCCATGGTGGCCTGTGTTATGAATACCAGATAGTTAATACACTACACATATATAACTTTAAATACTTACATATTATAAATATAAACACCCATGACTGGGGTACAAACATTTGCGCTCATCACACAAATGAATGCCCCCAGCGGGACTCAAACCCGCGACCGTGGCACAGCAAGCAGGGTCACTACAAACTGAGACCATTTGTATACTGATGATGTGAGTGATTTATATACAAGTAAATATATGTTTATAAAAATTCATTTACTTATCAGACTTAAACAGAAAAAAGAAGCTAATATGATGCCATCTCTCTTTCAAGGCGAAGAGAAATAATGGTTAAAAAATATAAAAGAATATACTATTATTATTCAATTTTTATTGCCACAAAATTTCTCTTATTTTTTTGACATTTATTTTAGTACTGTATAATTCTTTAGTCTAAGACATAGCCATAAAAAAACAAACCAACAAACATGAACATTCCATTTTTGAAGTCGGTCAACAAAGTCATAATTTAGATATTAAACTATGGGAATAAGGTATAGTGTGACCTGTGTGCTAGCTATATACAGGCTCTCTGTCCGAGAATGGTGTATTGTGTTATTTCTTTATAGGGCGGCGAGTGCGACTGGTTTTGCCGGTAGATGTGGACGGCGTGGCCACCATTGGAGATGGTTTGTTTTCTGGAATGGACAAGTTTTATGGTGTTAATATAGTATTTAACGCAATGATATTGTTATATATATCAAAAGTAATAAATCTGTGAATTTTTTTAGAAATCAAATAGAATTCTGAGTCGAATTTGTACATCATATATTTTTGAAAAATCTTATCGATATTGTCATTATATCGATACAGAGACTGAATCTGTAGGTTTTAGAATTTTTTTGCCTGTCTGTCTGGGAACGATGAACAGCAACTAGGGATGAACCCGAGTGGAGCCAGGGTGAGTCGCTAGTATATTATATATACATAGGTATGATGAGTTGTTGTGGGTTGCATTATAACGTGTTTTCCCGTGGGAATGAGATATTCATCCCACGGTAATAAGTAGCCTATGTCACTCTCCAGCCCTCCAACTATCTCTACACCAAGCAAACTTTCATATTTATAATATTCCTAGCGACTCACGCTCGCTTCGCTCGGGTTCGTCCCTACGTACGTTTTAACGGTTAGTATGAAATACAAATCTTTAAATTTCTCGGCTTTTCTGTACTAATGTACATATGAATTATACATATAAACCTTCCTCTTGAATCACTCTATCTATTAAAACAAAACCGCATCAAAATCCGTTGCGTAGTTTTAAAGATCTAAGCATACATAGGGACAGACAGACAGCAGGAAGCTACTTTGTTTTATACTATGTAGTAAAGTATGGATTTATTACCTTTCGCAGTACGCCGTCCCTTTCTGGGAGTAGTCACTGGTGTTTCAACTTTTGTAGGCTTGACGGGGGTTCGCTTTCCGGGCGTTTTCGCCTTCGCCTTTTCCGTTAGTGCCGTTGCGGTCTGAAAGTAGTGTTAGTTCAGTAATTTGGCTCTAATAATAATTTTTTTCTTTTTTTTATTGTTACTTGATATGTAATATGTATTGGTTTTTGTTTGTTTGAGTTTAATTTTTTTTTTCAACCAACTTCTTCAAAAAGGAGGTTCTCATTTCGTTCACATTTTTTTTTTATTATAGATTGTATGTACATAGTATTAGAGCAAGGCCATGGATAACTAATTAATTGGCTGTATGTGATATATTTTTTAATTTATAATTAAAAATGTTTAGAATTTATATACTGTACATCAATGTGTATTTTTTTTTAAGATGAATCCTTGATAGTTTTTTATTTGAAAGATTATCAACTTAAAAAAACCAGCACATTTTACAATATCAAGTGCATATTTTAAACATAAAATAGAAACACATAGTTTAATCATACTTTAAAGCAAAACTTAATTTATCAAATCATTTTGGATATATATTTTCAAATTATATATATTTTATGTGTTTCTATCGGAACGATTTTATTTGGCATGCAATAGTTACATGCGTAAATGAATAAAAAATATATAAGAAATCGCAAATCACCAATAAAAAAATATTTTTTTTAAAAACACAAAAAGCAAGCGTGATAGATGAAAATGGATGATATAATTTCGTTATATTTATTATCTGTTATGTCAATAATTCAAAAAGGAAATAAATATGATCTTAATAAATAGTTTATTTTTGTATCTTAATATGCCCTATACCAGTGGTTCCCAAATGGTAGTCCACGGAATCCTAGTTTATTTTTATTATTTATTTGTTCAAGTCAAACAAGTATTCTGTGTAGGTATTATCAAAATGGAGAAATAAAAAAAATATGAACAATCAGGGCTCCGTGGCCAAAAAAATTGGGAACCGCTGCCCTATTCTATGTAATTTTGCCCACAGCTAAATCAAATCGAATCAAATATTTAGATTGGGCAAAGTTATCATAAATCGCGGTGTGTGATCATAATGGGAATGATATGCAATGGTTCATGGAATAATAAGAAAATAAATTGTACCTTGACCCAATCAACTTGCAATCCGTTACATTCGTACTATAAGCATGCATATATAAGTATTCTCACTTCACATTCACTAACTAACTCTCAGAAAACAATTCATGCTTTTATTGAACTGGAATTTAAAATGAGTCAATAGCTTTTGAGTTATAAAAAATAAATTGGGTGTCATGAATTATGAATTAAATTTTTTTTTTCAAATAGTATCACTTATGTTGATATATTTTGGGGCAAAAATAAAAAAAATTGTAACATAAATCAAACATCCATACAATAACATGCGTTTAAATAAAGACCAATCATATACTTTCAAATCACATTCATTCCTTGTGTCAATGTGTTTAGTTGTTTTTTTTTTATTGTGTTTTTAAACACCAAATAAATACAGATTGGGCAATAAGTATCGGAGACATTAAATTAAATATTACTTTTAGGGCTTTTATATACTTTTTACTTAGTAATTACTTAGTAATAATAATGTCAACTTTCAGTCTTTACATTCACAATAAAACATGCATATTTAGTAGTGTCTGTCTGTGTTTATTTCTGCCTGATCTGTCTTTTGCGTCTATTTGTTTGTGTTTGTCCGTCCAGCAGTCACCCTGTCGTCCCTTTGCCCCTATTTCTATATGTGTGTCTGTCCGTCATCAGGACTATCTATCTGTATTTCTCTCTGTTTGTACATGTCTATTCGTCTGTCTGTCTGTCCGTTCGTCCCTATGTATCTGTCCGTCTGTCTGTCTATTGATCTGTCAGTTAGCGAACTATCCATCTGTATGTCTGCCTGTCCGTTCATCCCTATGTATGTCTGTCTGTTGATCTGCCCGTCAGCCAAATTATTCATCTGTATGTATCTATTTGTTTGTCTGTCCGTCCGTCCGTCTGTCAGTCGGCGGCACACAGCACTCGTCCACACCAAGCTCACGTGTTAAGTAGATGGCAGCGGATACGTACATTTCTATATATCCGTCGTACTATGCCTACCTTGCTAGAGGGCGCCACAGTGGGCGTACTACCTTGCCGCTTGGCTTTTGGTTTGGTTACGCTTTTCGGACTGCGCTTTGGTGTCCGCGTTTTTTTGATAGGCGTCACCTCTTCTTTCTGTGGAATGTTTCATTTGTTATATGTATATGCTATTTTATAATATTCCCTTTATTACGAATGTTTTCTTCTTTCTTTTATACTATAACTAGCGGCTCACCCTCGCTTCCCTCGGGTTCGTCATTAGCTTGATTCCCAATACAAACTTTCATCCCCATTTTCACTCCCTTAAGGAATGATTTCCGGAATAAAAAGTACCCTATGTCCTTCCCAGGGTCTCAAACTATCTTCTTACCAAATTTCATCTAAATCGGTTCAGTAGATCCAGAGATTTATGAATGGACTTTAAGTTCATCAATAAAAATGTTCTCAATTTGTCGAAGTCTTTAACAGTGGGTAATATAATAACTAAATATAATTTTAGATTGATTAATATCTATGTATGTGTTTGTGTAACTGTCTTTGTAGTCTAGTGGCTAGACATCATTCTTAATTCTTCATTCTTTTAATCAGGATTCTCCTTCAGGTTCTTACTTGTTTTTATTTTTTATTTTTGATAAAAAATTTAATTGTATAGATTATTAAATTCACAATATTATTAGTTTTCAACAAGGGGCCCGTTATATCTTAGTGGGCCTGGACTGCAGCCCAAAAAGCCTATAATACATCCACCTGTGGGTTGGCAAGATAATGTGTGTGTATACAAGTGTGTTTTGGTGTGTATGTATGTTCGTCATACCGCAGTCTCGCTAGTGTCCGCGCTCCGCGAGCTCTTAGAACTGTTACGTTTGCGCGACTTCTTGTCGAGCTGCGATTCGTCCGTGTATAGCGATAGGTCCACTGGAATTAAATAATATATTATCAGAATGTATATATTATGTTAGACTTATTGACATAGACGATAATATTATAATTTATTAAACATTAAATTGGGCTCGTAGCCCATCATCTGATTGCTTAAACTTCAATAATCAGTAAAATTACGCAAATTTCATTTACAGACGACTTATTTCGTTATACTTTATTTTGAATATTTTTTAAAACAATAATTCACCTTTTTCGGGATCCTTTTTTTTATATATAAATGTAATAGACATTTAACACCACTTTAATAAGAAATCGTCCTCTATTGGCATTTAATTGAACTAATTTTTGTTTGTTCGTGATGAGTCCCTGTCAGGGCTGCCAGTACAGCCAACTTATTTTATACCTGGGTCGCTCAAATTATAACAAATCAAATTTTATTATACAAAACTGTTACGAAATAGTCTGTGACGAACAAAAAATGTCAATAAAAATACGTAATAACTTAATACATAAAATAATAATATTTAACAATTTTCGTATCCGATTATACGATCTAGCAGCCCTGGCTCCTATGGCGTACAATACTCACGTCCGTCGGGGTGCTCCTCTGTGAGCGGCAGGCAGCCGCCGCCCGCCTCGGCGCGCAGCGCGCGCTGCAGGATGGAGGCAGCGCGCGCGTGCTCGCCCGCGCGCAGCCGCAGCGCGCCGCCACCGCCACCGCCCGCGCCGCCCGCGCCCCGCGCCAGCGACAGCGTCGTCAGCACGCACTCCATATCTGTACACAATCCCCATTATCAATATAAATAAATCTAAATCCCTGGACAACCGAGCATCGCTCGGAGTTTTTGGCCAAAAATACAATTTTCTTTTAAAAAAAATATCTAAACTTGACCACGATGCTTATGCCCGAGCGTGCGAAATTAACGACCATATTTTGCGTGGAATAATGCGAAAGAAAACTGCATAAAAACTCGAAAACACGCGTTTTCCCAAATATAATATCAATTTTTCGCCCCTGAAAACCACATTTAAGCACAATCGTTAGAGCCGTTTCCGAGATCGCCGGTATAAATAAACAATATCTCGTGTCAGTGTTTATGATCGCACTCCTCTGAAACGATTCCATCGATTTTAATGTAATTTTTTTTTGTATATTCGGTAGGTACACGGATAGAGCGTAAAGTATTTTTCACCTCCTACCCCCACATCCCATTTTTAATCACGATTTTAGTATTTTTGTATGAACATATACAAATATATACACATATACATATACAAATACAGAACATATACATATACAAATACATAGTGACGAACCCGAGCGAAGCGAGGGTGCGTCGCTTTATAACATAAAGCCAAAGTTTTATTTGTAGATTGGACACGAATGTAGCCGCGGTTTCTGCTAGTATAATAAATAAATATGTTGGAACATTAACACACAGCACCATCTTGTTCCATGGTACAGGTTCCATTTCACCCCGGAAAAATGTACGGTTCCCGTGAGATAGATTTGTTTTTGTTTTTCACAGAGCAAGGGACCGACTATCTGTTCCATACTAACCGTTAAAACGTCGCTAATGTATACTATATACTAATTACCTGTGACGTCATAAAAGTCGGGCTTGTATGTCTCTCCGGTTGAGTCAGACTTATCCTGAGACAGCCAACGTATTTTGATTTTACGCGTAGTTCTATATACGTTTTGTAGAGCTTGGCACACGTAGAAACCTCCCTCGGCATTACGCACCGCCAGATATTCATTCCTTTAAACAAAAATAATAATTTAAAAAAAAAAACCTTCAAAGGGGATTTAATTACATTCAAAATGGAAGATTTACAGTAAAATCTCATCAAATCTCATTTAAACTCAAGGGGGCATAATTGAAAATTTCCCACCATCTTTAAAAAGAAACTATATATTGCATAGATAACAAAAAAAACTCTATCATTACTTTCGAAGTGTTCTATTCTGCCTGTTGAAAAAAATGCCTTGAATGTTGTATTATTTAATACTTTATGAAAATTAATGTAGTCATTTAACTGTAGCGTATATCTCACGTGAGGGGAGGGGAAGGTCCAAACAAATCTCACTTAATCTCACCAAAAGGGGGAAGACGTTAAATTGAAATAAATACTGCTGACGTAATAAATTAACAAACCGTTTTTGGTAACATTAACTTCGGATAACACATTATAGTGCAGTATGTGTGCCAAGATAAGTGCACTCTATATTCTTATGAGACTACTTAACAAGAGCGGTGAGGTAAGACGTAGGAATGATGGCTCTTGTTCTCCGAGGCTCGGGGGTGCAACACCGTCACCTTCCCAATTCCAGGTTGTTACTAGTTTTCTTTACAGAAAGTCCCAATAAATCACGACCCGAGATTCGAACCCGGAAATTCTGGATCTGTAGCCTTAGATGCTAGCCCCAAAACAAACGAAGTAATAGAACAAAAACGAACAAAATTATATACTTATATAATAATCAGTATCGCGTCCCTAGTAATTTGTTTTAATCTATGTGCATTGCACAGGGTCGAATTTAGGGGTGTGGAGGCCCCGGGGCAAAAAAAAGGAGTGGAGGCCCCTAATTATTTATCGAATAAAATGAACAATTTTTTAGTCAAGGGTTTTAAGTATTTAATGCAAAACAAATGAAACTATTTTCAATAAACAATGTAGATATAGTCAAATGCAAGAATTATTCGAAATTAAATTAAAGTGTTAATGAATGGAACCTTGCAAGCTTTTATCGATGAAAAATCGTTAATTGATGATTGATGAAAAAACATTAATGCTTTTTTATCATCTATAATATAAAAATGAATCGCTGAATGTGTTGCTAAGCGCAAATCTCGAGAGCAGCTGAACCGATTTCGCTAAAAATTTTTCAGAATATTCCTTGAAGTACAAGGATAGAGATTTTTTTTAAAATTGCCTGAAAAAGTCTAAAAACAACACTTTTCATACTCCCATACAAAAGATTCGTAATAATACTTAAAAGTCAATTTGAACTTTAATACCATACCATAAAGTTTAAATGTTAGTGGAGAGGTTCCGGGAAGGCAAAACAATTGAGTGACGTTAGTATCGTATAAATATTAATGTCAATATTTGTCAATATTATTACCAAAAAAATAATTATATGGCTAACGCTGGCTAACAACTACACTCGCGTGCAACTGAATCGACTCAAGCCGTATATTGGTATATAAGTTTGATTTTTCGGAAAATGACTTATCCGATTTTTGTAAAAGTTTTTTTATTCGAAAGACATATATTTTTTTTTCATAAATATAGCAATTTTCAAATAAACAATGACAATCTTTTTTAAATAAATACGGTCAAACATGAGCATTACAAAAATTACTCGTTGCAGTACCCACGAGTTGCGAGACTAAATCATGTACTAAAGCTCACGTGACCCATATTTTTTTTTTAAATTTTATCAGTCACTCGTCAGACGTTGACAGGTATACATCTCCTTAAGCTCCCAGTATTTTAATCGCGATCCAATGGACACTACCTCAGAAGCAGCGGCCAAAGTTGTAGCTTTGTTGCAAGCGGGCCATAATCAACGGCAAGTCGCTCGTGAACTTAACATGAGCCAATCAGCTGTTTCATGAGTATACATAAGGTTTCAAGAGACTGGTGGCTTCGTTCGGAGACTACAAACCAATAGACACCGGAGCACATCTGAGACAGACGACCGCTTCATTGTCTCAACTTCGTTGAGAAATCGTCATCTCACGGGCGTTGATGTGCTACAGGAGCTCAGAAGGGTTCGAGGAGTGGCTGTCAGTCAGTGGACAATTAGAAGACGCCTGAGGAAAGCCAATTTAACTCCTAAACGGTCAGCCAGAGGCCCGAAACTGAGCGCAGCTCACCGTCAAGCCCGACTTCAATTCACTCGTGAACACCTCAATTGGACTATTGAGCAATGGAGGTCCATCCTGTTCACTGACGAGAGCAGAATGTGTCTCCATGGCAACGACAGAAGAGACCGAGTATACAGGCGTCCAGGGGAACGGTTCTCGCAATATTGTTTCGCTGAAACAGTATCATATGGCGGTGGTTCCGTCATGTGGGCTAGAATATCATATGAAGGGAAGATCGAGCTTGTTTTCGTGCCTGGTGGTGGAGTGGTGGTCTAACAGCTCAAAAGTACGTGGAAAACATTCTCCTCGATTATGTTGTACCTTATGCAGGGTACATAGGAGAAGATTTTCTATTGATGCCTGATAATGCTCGGTGCCATACAGCAAGTGTTACTAGCCAGTTTCTTCAAGAGGTGCAAATTGAGACGATGATGTGACCAGCCCTCAGTCCTGATCTGAATTGCATTGAGCATTTATAGGACGAGCTCAATCGGAGGGTGCGAGTTAGAGATACGGCTCCATCAAGCATGGTCGAGCTCAAAACAGCGCTAGAGGAAGAATGGAATACGATACCTCAAGATTTTATCAAAAAATTGATAAAATCAATAAAAAATCGCATGCAAGCCGTTATAAAAGCTAGGGGAAGCAATACAAAGTATTGGAAATTTTAATTTTCTTTACTTTTATCAAAAATATTTTTTTTATTCAACAACAAACAAACAACAGACATACAGGCCAACAAACAGACAATTTTTTTTAATAACTATTGTTTTGGGGTCTGTGTTGTGTACATAATACGTTACAAATAAACAAAAACATCTATCCCACGGGAAAAGTACATTTTTCCGGTATAAAAAGTTACCTATTTGTTATTCTGATGTATGAACTATATTATTGTAAAGTTTCATCAAAATCCAATCAGTACTTTTTGTGTACTAAGCTGTATAAGTTACTATAGTTTTTTGACTATTCCACGGAAACTCTTTAATTTTCCGGGATGAAAAGTAGCTGATTTGTTTTTGTCATAAATGAACTATATTATTGTAAAGTTTCATTAAAATCCAATCAGTAGTTTTTGTGTACTAAGCTGTATAAGTTGTTATAGTTTTTTAACTATCCTACGGGAACTCTTTCATTTTCCGGGATGAAAAGTATCTAAGATGTTGCCCGGGGATATAAGGTACCACCATGTAAAATTTCATTTAAATAGGTTCATAAGATCCGGAGATTAACCCGTACAAAGAGAAAAACAGACAAACAGCTCGCTCGGGTTCGTCCATCCCTATGAATATGTTGAATTATCTATTTAACCATTTGTCCAAATTATATGCAGTAAAAGGGAAAAGTCTTTTATTTTAAACATTTTAGACGATACATTTACTTATTTTGATAAGAATTCATAATTGTTGATAATATGACCAATAAACATGAGCTACCGATTTAAATTATTTTTTTAATATAAAAAACTACTTTTTGTGACTTAAATATAAAAGTTAGATATATGCTGTCGCTGACTTTTTTGTAGGCATTATTAAGCTCTACAACTTTTCTCTAGAACATAATCATATAACTCTCATCGTTAAGGCAGCGTTCGTAAGAAACGTTTTCGTTCGACCGTTTTTTCTCCGACTTACTTTGCAAATTTGACTACCACGAAATAGCCTTTTCTTTCTTCGGGTTAATATATAGCCTATGACACTTAGAAAGAACGTGACTTTCTATTGGTAAAAGAATTTTGAAAATCGGTTCAGTAGATCCAGAGATTACCCCCTACAACGTCACAAACTCACAAGATCACAAACTTTACCTCTTTATAATATTAGTATAGATAAATTTGTATAACTCTACATCAATTCTATTGTGGGTGATGTTTTGATTGTGGGTGAATTCAATAAATTAATGATTAAAAATTTACAGTTATTTTATTTATAACTAAAGGTTAATAAAATTGAAATGTTCTGTTTGTAATGTCAAAACAACAGTTTTTTACTTAATGCAATAAAATGCATAATATACGGAATAAATTTCGAAATAACTGTTCTTTCTGTTTGTTCCGGCTAATCTCCGAAACGGCTGGACTGATTTTGCCGGAACTTTCACTAGAAGATAGCTGATGTTATAAGGAGTAACTTAGGCTACTTTTATTTAAGAAAAAAAATCTGGGTTCTGAACAAAAAATTAAAACCCATGAAATTGTGAACAAAATCCGCGTACCTTGAAGCGAAGCGAGGGTAATTCGCTGGTTGACAACATGTGTTCAATTTTTTGTAATAAAAGGTTAAGTCCCCATGAGTTCTTTGTTTACCTTTAGTTAACTACCTAAACCTATGGAGTAGATACAGGAAAATATTATTTTTGAGTGCATGCACATTTGATGATAATATTGCAGACCTTAAAATTATAAAATAAATAAGCTCACGCAGAACCAAAAAAACGCATTATTATAATTAATTAATCATAATCCCTCTGTAACCTCTTTTTACGTGACTGCTTTTAATAAATAAAAACGAAAAAGTTGTCGCCAGTCAGAATTTGATTTATTTTAATTTCTTTTGTGGGGGCCCCTCTCTTGTGGAGGCCTCGGGGCTCTAGCCCCGGTTGCCCTCCCCTAAATCCGGCCCTGGCATTGCACATACATAATATATATGTTAACATGTCATTATAATGTTCAAGTTGGAAAGACGGACAGGTAACCACTCTCCGTCTGTAAAGCCATTTCTAAATAGGTATTATTCTAAGACAGAACAAAAAAAAGATGGTGTCAGAATTCCTAATTTCAAAATGAATACATAATAAATTCATATACGATTCTCAGATAAAACTAGTTTCACATAACTAATTTCATCATTACAAAGCGATTAAGGGCCAAACCACACTATAATGCCGATTACAGTCCGTTCTCGGTCTGATATCGGTCTGGTAAAGTTTTTTTATACAAGAAACGTTGCTTTAGTGTGACTAGACCGGAACGTGAATCTTACTGATAGTGTGAATGCACTCATTGCTTTTTGTCTATCAATACTTTACCAGACCGATATTGGACCGAGAGCGAACCGTAATCGGCACTATAGTGTGGAGCGGCCCTAATGGGTCTAATATTATATATACATATTATATACCAATAGAAAAATGATCGAAGAAAACTTAATTAAATAAAGATAAGATTAAGTATATTATGAAATAAGTTTCGTGGTTATTAGAACTTGTTAAATTAAACTAATTTCAATATGTACATAGTTTCGCAATGTATATTCGATTTTACCTTCCTCTATGCAAAAAATCCCATCACATCTGTTACGCCAAACTTTAAAAAATGGACTAACCGACAAAAAACTTTAGTATTTATAAACCTAGGTTTAGCGTTTACGCTTTAGTGTTATCTTATAAATTATCAAATATATTACATACTTGTAAAAGACGATGAGTTTGTCGTCATTTTGTTTGGTCGGTGTGGACCGTCCCGCTGAGGCCGACAGCTTAGTAGCCATCGCTATTTCCGGTGTCGGAGACTGGTATAGTTGTACCTGAAAATAAAATAATAACGTTAAATATTAGTTAATAATTAATTAATCTATACATATAATAAAATTGTAACTAAGCCGAATCTGTACATTAAATATTTTTTTGGAAAATCTTATTGAAATAGACATTATTATCGATACACCGAATCTATAGTTTTTAGAATTTTTGTCTGTCTGTCTGTCTGTTACCGCATCACGGAAAAACCAATGGAGGGATTTTTATGAAATAAGGTATGATGGTAGCTGGTTATCCGGGTCAACATATAGGATACTTTTTACCCCGGGAAATCATCTCATTTCTGAGAAAATATACAAAAACTGCATTGTAAGAAAACCTATACTAATATATAAAATCTAAGAATTTGGTTTTTGGTCATCTGAACGCGGGCGGAGCCGCGGACAATGCTAGTGATACATATTAATTAGTAACAACTAATGATATACAAAAATTCACTTTTATTATTTTAACCCCCGACGCAAAAAGAGGGGTGTTATATGTTTGACGTCGATGTCTGTCTGTGTGTGTGTGTATGCCTGCCTGTGGCATCGTAGCTCTCAAACGGATGAACCGATTTCGATGCGTTTTTTTTTTTCATTTGAAAGCCTTGCGGTGGTTCTTAGCTATGTTTGGTTAATATCGATCAAGCAGTGTAAGAGTATCAGCTCTTTACCAAAATGATGTAAGGCATTTTGTCGTACAATTACTCGATTAAGTGATTCACGCCTACCAGTGTAATTGTTTTATTAAATTCTTAATTTATAATTTAAAGGCGCGATACAAAATGTAGCTATTATCGTTCGACCATTTATTGTTAGTTTTAAAAAGTTATCGAGCGTAACTTGATTTGAGTGCTCGTTTAGCGCCAAAGGTCCCTTTGCAGGCTAAAAAGCAGATATTAAAAAGTCTATGTTTGAAGAGAAAGTATGGAATACTGAGAAAAATTCTGAATCATAAAAATCCTATACTAATATTATATATGTGAAAGTTTGTGAGGATGTATTGTTGTCTGGATGTATAGATATAGATGTATGGAGTTTGTCTCTTTCACACAAAAACTACTATATGGATTTTAATGAAACTACAATAATATACCTCATACATCAGAATAACACATAGGCTACTATTTATCCCGGAAAAATGTACGGTTCCCGTGGAATAGATTTGTTTTATTTTTCGAGAGGTGAACCCGAGTGAAGCAAGGATGAGCCACTAGTCTTTATTATAATTTTACTAACTATATCATTTTAACATTTTACTTAAACCAAAATTTTAATATACCCGAAGCAAGACTTCAAAAATCTTACCAAAGGAAAAAAAAATACGAAAAAGTTTAAAAAATATATATAAGGTACTACTCGTATTGACAATTTTATAAAAATTATATTCCGAAATGAGAAAAGCATAATTTTCTGTAGATAAAAATCGAAAATTGAAATTTAAACTCGTTAATAAAAAGAAATTTTCAATAAGTACACATTCGAACCTTAGCACGCCTCTACTAATATGGTTTACGTCATAACAAACATATAACATAAAAACACGTCATGTCAAAATTTGGACACGACTTCAGGTTCAATGATAAATAAAATGTTTATAAAATATAATCCAATAACTGGGACTTTAAATTGTATTTTTTTCTGATTTTCCATTATCAATTTGCTTTTGCATTTCAATTTTCTTTGCTCAACTGTATTTTTACACTAAACTAGCTATTTATCCACGCTTCGCTCGGACGAGTTTCTAGGTACGCTATCATTTTTTAAGCGGAACCCTAATTAGTAAGACTAAAGCGGAAATTAGCTTTGGAATTTTCGGAGATTATCCGAAAAAAACGGAGACAGAAAAAAAATTATATATTATAATAAAGTACCGTATATAATTTCATATGCATTTAGTAAAAAGCTGCTATTTTGACATTAGAAACAGACGCTTCAATTTTATCCATACTTACTAATATTTATAAATGTGAAAGTGTGTTTGTTTATTTGTTTGTCCTTCTTTCACGTCAAAACGGAGATGGATTGGCGTTATTTTTTGTATGAAGATAGTTGAAGGGCTGGAGAGTGACATAGGCTACTTACTTTACTGCGGAAGATTATCTCATTCTCACGAGAAAACACGTTATAATACAACCCAAAAAATATTTATGATCAGAATTACTTGAAACTTTATATTAATGTTCTTCAGTACAATTAAATAAATACGTGCTTTAGCATTCTTAGAAATTCATTTCATAAGAGGGTAAAATAGGGGAAAGTTTGTGTGAAACCAACCATTTTAAAGTTTTATTTGTAGTTTAAGCGCGAGCGAAGACGCAGGTTCTGCTAGTTAATCTATATAGATATGCAATGACGGTAATTTCGAAAAAACACAAAGCATATTAGAATGAGCGCAAATTGTAATAAATAATCTAACGACCAATAAAATATTCGACATTAACAGCACTCGATTATGTAGATTTTTTTGAAAGGTACTCCTAACCATACATTAGTGGTACTATAAGTTCATAACAAACATATAGTTAAAATAAAAAAATAATAAAACAAATATTTGATATAAAAAAAACTTTTTAACAAAAAAATAAAAACCGACTTCAAACAAAAGCACTAAAAAGTGAAAAATAACTGATTGGTAGTTTTCATTTACTATACATACCTAATCAAATATTTTCGAAGTCGGTGTGCTTTGGCTAAGTAATTAAAGCCTACCTATTAAATACATACCTAATCAAATATTTTTGAAATCGGTCCCAGCCCATACAAAGCAAAGCACACCGACTTCGAAAATATTTGATTAGGTATGTATAGTAAATGAAAACTACCAATCAGTTATTTTTCACTTTTTAGTGCTTTTGTTTGAAGTCGGTTTTTATTTTTTTGTTAAAAAGTTTTTATTTTTCCCTTTTTAGTGTAGACAGTAGTAGCAAAGTAAGGATTCTAACGTGTTAGGCTTGTCAAATCAAACAAAATAAGCCCAAACTCAAAGTATCTACTATTAGCCGTCGAAGAGTTCCACCTATCCACTTTCTGGCCTTGCCATCAGATCAGGTCAACAACACCGAACCACTGTACTATCGACGGAAATAGAAATACTTGCAAAGTTTCAAGTCAATATGACAATTAGAAGTAGGTTAAATTCATCATTAGTTGTTTTTCCACCCTTAGGGGTGGTATTTTTTTTTGAAATTTAAATGGGACCAATCTGGAAGTATACCTTTTCAAACAAAACAAAAATTGTCCAAATCGGTTTATAAATGACGGAGTTCTAAGGTAACAAACATAAAAAAAAAAAAAACATACAGTCGAATTGAGAACCTCCTCCTTTTTGAAGTCGGTTGATAAACTACTATTATTTTACATTTATGTCCTACTAACTTTTATAGGATAAATAAAATGGCAACAATACCAAGTGTCAGGACAACGTCGTAAATACGGTGAAATGCTATACGAGGTACATCTAGCATACCTGAATATGATAGGATATGCAATTATAGCTCTTATAACTTTAATCATAAAGCGTTATTTACCATATTACCATCATATTATAAAAACAAATCCCACATCTATTTAAAAAATGCGATTTATTTAGCTAACTTCTTACTAGTTTTTAAGTACTTAAAAGTAATATATTAGAAAATTGTTTTGTTAATTTGAATTCTACATGTGAAATCAAGTATACTCTATACATATAAAGTGATCATTTATAACTGGAAAATAATGCCTTTTAACTGACTTTCAAAACGGAGGTCTACCTTTCACCCAGTTATCAGTTCATCAATATGTACCTATCTTTTTTTTTAAGTTTTTATTTAATTCAGGTGCAACTATCATATAATTTTAGTAACACTATTAGTTTATAGTTATTCTTTTCTTTGTGAAAATAACTTCCCTGTAAGGGAAGAATCTATATGAATTAAAATAAATTCTGTGAAAAAATTTACCAACTTTTTTTTTATTGAAATTTTTTAGGGCTAACATTCAATACCTTTTAAACTTTGCAACTTTATTATGTAACTTATCATGTAATTTAAGTTATTATAAGTTTTATTTAAATTGTTGGCTTTTAAATCCCAAGCTTAATTAAAAACTAAGAACTTTAATTAAAAATTAAGGATTGCAAACTAGTTAATAATACATTTATGATAATAATTATTAATTAGTAATGGTAATTAGGCACTTAATATGTAAAAATAATGATTACCTTTGTCCGATTCCTTTTAGTTCTTGTGTCTGGTGTGGCATCACTTTCAGGTTGCCTCTTTGCAGGAGTTGGTCCATCCACTTTCTCTGAAGCCTGCCGTCTTTTCCTCATTGGAGGAGTCACTGTAGCCAATTTTAATGTTGATTTTGGAGTTACTTTTGATTCTGATTTAATTGGTGTTTTCACATCTAGTTTTTTATCTTCAACTTTTAATTCTTCTTTTGTTGTTTGTGGTTCTTGCTCTTCTTGTTTTTGAGACTCTTCTTTTTCTTCTTTTTTCTCCTCAGGTTGAACAGGTTTTTCTGTTACTTCTTCTTTCTCTTCTTTAACCGGTTCAGGTTGGACTGGTTCAGGTTCTTTCTGCGAGGAAGGTTTTTCTTGATTTTGATTTTCATTAGCAGATTCAGGCACAGGTTTACTATCACTTTGTGTAGGTGCTACATCTGCATCAGGTGCTAGTTTAGGTTCTGTGGGTTTTGATGGTGATTTTTCTGGTACTTCATTAGCTGTAGCTACTTTAGGCTGTGAGGGGCTGTCAGCCCGATTGACAGGATTTGATGTTTCAGGCTTTTGTGGAGTAGTAGGAGTGCTAGCTACTTTTTCAGGAGGCTTTGGTGTGCTAGGTGATGTTTTAGCAATATCCTGCTTTTCCTGTTTTGATTCAGGGTTCTCAGGTTTTAGTGTGGCAGGTGTATTTGATCCTGATTTAGGTGAATCGATAGTGCCATTGGCTGGGCCTGTTGAATCTGGCTCTTTTTTCTCAGGTGTTCTAGTTAATGCTAAAGGTTGAGATGTGGTCGTTGAGGCTTTGTCTTGAACTAAACTGAGAGGAGCACTGGTGCTTGCACTTTTACTTGGGCTAGCGGCTACATTTGCTGGAGTGATTGAATTTTGTGTTATATGTGATAAGTTTCCGTGGTGGCTCATGTTTTGTGCCATCTGGGCCATGTTGGCAGACACGGGAGCCATGGACGGCACCGCGTGGGACGGCAGTGGAGGTATATTTACGGCGTGATGTGTAAGATTCTGGCCAACCAGATTATTGGATCCGTGATGCAAAGAGTTTTGAGCGCCCTGCGGCAGTCCTACTGCGTGATTCGCGCTCGCAACGTTTCCCTTGGCGGGACTCGCCTGACCGCCAGGCTGGGGCACCCCCGGCTGGGGTAGCACTGGTTTTAAAGCAGAGTTCATATCAACTTAAAACTCACTCTTCACCGTGAAAAAGCTGAAACATAAAAGATTGTACACTGTTGTTGTTGATTCAGAACACTGAGATGTCTTTGACCCAAAACAATAATTCATACATAATAGTTGTCTATGTATAGGCGTACGCGCGTAAGAACGCCGCCGAGGTAACTATGCCCGCGTTTGATACTTTTAAGGATAACTGATGTAAAAAAGCTGAAAATAACGTTTAAAAGTTACCACTAGCAAAACCGGTGATAAATGCTCATGAAATTGATGTGTAGTGAGCGCGGCTGGGATAGCCGCAAAAAAATATGCGTTGCTATAGCTAAGAAACTTCCGCAAGATCGAGACCCCGCCGTTGGCACTGATTGGAATAATACAGTCATCAAACGATGCACATAAACACTTGGCCTCACTCGCGGCAGAGTAATTCCATGATTAACGTTTTTTATCAAGAATTAACATACACGAAATTCACTTTAGACATCGAAATCTTTCAACAAGTATTATGCACAGTAGTTTAGAGATGGCGTCGGCCTAACGCGCATGCGCCACCCTCTTTTTTCCCTCCTCCAATGAAATCATAGATTAATACGAACTCTGAACGAACTAAACCGAGAATACTTTGTCTCATTTTTCTGCTCAAGTTGGTACTCTATCTGTTTCATTTAACGATTACTTTCTATGAACAAAAAATATAACAAAAATTCGTTTACTTTTTAGGCCACGATGTTTCTGTACATAATAGACTGTATGAAAATTAAAATTAACTTTAAAAAATGTTTTATATTTTTATCTATTTAAAATAAAATTTATTTTTATCTTAAACCAAATTTATTTTTGTCTGCTTAATTTTTTTACGATACAACATAAACTAATATTAAATTAAAATTATTATTTCAAGTTTATTTAATAAATTGGTTATTATATTATGATTGATAATTTAAAAAATTATTGTTTATTTTAAATTCTTCAATAAATGTTATTTAAAAAAAGATTGTGATATTTAAACTTGAAAAATATTGTGATTTTAAGCAATTGCTAGATAAATGTTCATCAAAACTTTAATATTTTTATTTCATTTAATTATTACTATAAATAAATCAAAAATAGAAATAAAAACAACTTAAAACAATAGTATAATAATAATATAGTTAAACTCATTTTACTGTTAGTCAAAATGGGGAAGAATTTTGCCGTTGATGAATTTTTTTCATTTCTTTTTAAATTTAATTAAAATGACAAATTGTACAGTGCTAAGATGCAAAAGGAAATAAATTTCATTTCTTCCAAAAAGACAAAACTGAATAAATTGTGGGCTAAAGCATTAAGACGACCAAAATTAGCGAAATCATATTTTTTATATTTTTGGATATGTGGACATCATTTTGCAGAAGGTGATTTTAACTCTTAAATCATCTACAGGTAATATTTTATTTTTTGTACTATTTCATATATTAATTACAGAGTTTCATACAAACTTTCATCCCCCATTATACCCCCTTATGGGACTAAATTTCGATAAATGCTAAAACATGTAAATAAATATTTAATTGTATTGAAGAGCATAAATACCAACTTTCAAGTAATTCTGCTCATAAATAATTCTTTGGCCATATAAACTTTATTACCCCCTTTTACCTCTTTAAGAGATGAGTTTCGAAAAAAATCAAATAAATATATTTCTTATTTTTTATCTTAAAACTAAACACCACTTTCAGTGTATTTCACATTAAGAATGACAGAATTTCGAAAATTTAATAAAAGTAAGGAATATGTCCTCCAAATTCCACGTTTCTACGACCTGCGGCTTAGGCTGTGTATTTATCCATCAGTCAGTCAGGACCATCGCAGGATGCACTTTTCTTTCTCAATTCTTCCTTTAGCTGGTCTAATTTCCAGGTTCAATCCACGAATAAATAATAAGTATTTATTCTTAGGCTACAACACATTGCATAGGTAAGACTCGAACACAATAAAAGCGAAAAACCAGGTATAATAGAGATATCACAATAAATTGCTTAACCTTAGACTGAATGTAAATAAAAAATACTTGTGGCGCCCTCCTTTCGAGAAATCTTCCCCATTACAGAACTATGGATATCCTAATAAAATAATTCATAACATTAGACGAGTTTCGCTGTATGAAGAGTTGTTCATTTTCTAATAATACATCAAATATTTTATCTGTTTAACACCGATAATAATTTACTCTATATTTATACGTTATCTGTAATTTATTTGACGGTTGTTTTCAGCTGCCTCTGAGTTTTTGTAGAAAATCGTGTTCAATTAAAAAAAGTTTAAATTAAGTATTATTAATTTAAATAAAAGCCGGTGAAACAAATTTTGCGTGACCAAATTAGTACTGTATAGTTTACCATGGCAAGTACATACAGTTATAGTAAAACGTTTGCATAAATGAGTTATATTATGCGGTACTATAATTTTATGTATTTCAGGACGTTCTCACCAGACCAGCTGAAGAATTTGGTAACGATGAAACACTTGAACACTTATGGGCTGCTAGAGCAATGGAGCACAGCGATATTTACTTTAATGTACGTTACAGTTTTAATAACCTCTTGTTGATGTAGCACATTAGTTTTTACAATTTTTTGGTTTTTGGTTTATAGGTACTCTGTTCTGTAGATACGAGATGGCTCCGTCTAACTCCACACGATGACCTGATATATACTCACTTTAGACAAGATTTTCCCGATTTAAATATTTCATATATAAAAGAAGAAGAAATAAAGAATAATGTTAATAAAGCGAAATGGCGCATGTTTTGCGAAAAATTTAAAAACATTGTTGAAGATTACAGTTTTGGAACTTTATTGCGTGCAGACACTAAAGGTGATTATTCAGAACAAAATACAATATTAGTGCCTAGAGTTCAGTTCTATGCTATAGAAATTGCAAGAAATCGTGAAGGATTAAACAATGAAGTCAAAAAACATTATAAATGTGCATCCAAAGCTAATATGGAGGCTCAACGTAATGCAAGAGAGGTTACTGCATGATTTGTTTTAGTTATGCTATCAGCACTAGAATAATAGCTATGTTCTTCATATAATTTTTTGCTGATTTGGAGTTTAAAACTCAGCAATTTGTTGCATATTATTGTAAACAAATCTCATAGGCAGCTCTACAAAGTTTTGGCATTGAGTATAGTTGTTTATTACATGATGTAGGTATTTTGTGTTTAAAATAAAAACTTGCCGTAGGTTTCATCGCTATTAATAAATCAAGGTCTTTTGTAATAATAGTACTTGACTTAAGTAGTCTATCATTGCAAGTCACTTGCTCTTACTATTAATTGGGAAGGTTGAAAATTAATAGATTTTGTTGGAGGTGAAGATAGTGAACAACATCACAAAGTTATTCTCAAAAAGGAAACTTAACTGTAAAAAAAGCAAGTGCTAAAAAGCATAGGTAAAAAAAAGAATCTGATACTTTAGCTGATTAAAGCCAACAAGTGATATTTAATGTTAATAAAAAGGCTTTAGGTAGAAAACAAAAATCTAATAAATATATTAATCAGAAATTATTTTCAACTGAATCTTGTTAGTCAGTGTTTTAAGTCATAAAGAGTGATATTATTTCGATGATAAAGAGCATAGCTATTAATATTGTATTGAATTCTAAAAAATCACAGAAATTTCTACACATTATTTTGATGAGGTATCTGTGATGGGACTATGAGGCAATAATATTTGTTCTGTAACTAAATATAAGCATCCATATTTTCAATGTTGAACTTATCATATTGGCCAAAACCTGTCATTTACTTAAATGTGTAGCTGATATTGATCCTAATAGAAATACTGTATGTTTAGATTAAGCAACCACAGGCATTGGATTGTTTATTAAAAACATATTTTACAAAAAAAAAACTATGTAAATCAAGAATCCAACAAATGAAAGGAGAGCTTTTAATCGAACAAAATGTTAAAATAAAAAAAATAAAATTACAAAAATAAAAATAAAAAACCCAACTGCATAAAAAGCGAACTAAAATGATGAAAACAAGTTGACAACATACAGTTGGACATACATATACATGGTTTATATTAGCTGCGTGTGTGTATTTCTAGGGTTTTTTTTATTTTTGTAAAGACTTTTTTTATTGTTTTTTAGCATCTCTCATTCCAAATTACATTTATATGTGTAAGTTGTAAATATTTTTGTAAGTTATTTATAAAACCCTTCATTTTGATGCCCAACTTAATAGGTTTCAAGGAAGATTTTTTTTATAAAGATATATAATATCGCGCCAAAAATCGTTTCGCCATTTTAATTTTTATAACTTTAAACCCAGTGTCACTTTCACAATTAAGACAAATCTAATGACACTATAATCCATCTAGCCGCTGAGACTACAGTGTGCCGAAGAAATATACATACATACACTCAAAAAACATTACCCTTCTTCTGGCGCAGTTGGGTAAATAAACTTGACAAAATTGTATATAAGTGCTATATATTTTTAAATAGCTGTGCTTTAAATAAATAGAATGAGATTTGTCAAAATCCAATGCCTAATCAAATCATGATTGTTAATAATAACCTGCCATTACTTATCATTAGTTTGTATGAACCTAAGTAACTCATTATTGTAAGCTTGTAGAGCATTGAACTTAAAAAATGAATGGGGTGCTCAATTTCTCATACATTTTTTGATAATAAATTTTTTACAGCATTTTTGAGTTTAATTTCCAATACATACATCCATGTTAAAATGAATACATTATTTCAACATGATATTAAAATAAAATAGACTTATGGCCGATTTCCCCAACGTCACCTAAGTTTAAGGGATACCCTAAGCATAGGGGACAGTTTCTGTTTCACCGACAGTTAAGGGTCACCTAAATGTTAAAATGCCACCTAAATATAGGTACTAGAAATACGGGCTCTGACGATGGTAAAACGAAATTTAATTTAGGGGCTAGTTTAGGGGAACTTTTAAGCTAGGGATTTTTAGTATTTTTTTAAAGTGAAAACTTCTATGGGCAAGTTTAGATGCGGAGTAAATTCATGTAAATTGTCGACATGGTCACGTGACTTGTTAACGCTAACACTCAGAGTGCCGATAGATCTCAAAAGCAGATAAAATTTAAACAGTTTTAATTTACAAATTTTAATTTAAGACCAAATAAGTTAGTTCAAGTAAGTTTATAGTTTTAAATTTTTACTTCTATCGGCAGTCCTCATGACTGCTTTTTTTATTTATCCCATATTATCTGTTCTCGTGAACTAAAAAAAAGTTTAAGGAAAATGAGTAAAAAAGCACAGAAGGCAAGTCTAATCATCATCTATATTTTCTAAAGGATATTCAGTCATAATCAGGCCTCGGCTCCATAAAGCATCTGCAATTTGTAATTTATCTGATTCACTTGGCACATCTAAGTTTTCTACTGATATATATTCTGGGTATGAAGTAATTAATGTTTCGATAGCAGGAGCCATGTCTTCCTCAATTTCTAAGAATGGTAATTCATTTCCATGGTATTCTAAGGAGTTCTCTGCATAATAATATATTCTTATGCGATCCTCAGAAACCATCCGTAATATATTTTTACGTAACAGTCTTATCTTTGTGTCTAAACTTATTTCTACTCTATTGGTTACTCTTCCATTTTCTACCATAACATCAGTGTCTCCATAAACTGTAACTGCTTTCTCTAAGTCATTTAGGACTGGAGGTAAGGCATCTTGTTGGAATTTCTTACTCATTTGATCAACAGCCTCATCAATTGGTAAATAATCTTTAATTTTATCAAAAAGATTCTTTATAACCTCCTCAATTTCAGTTTTTCGAGGTGTATTTGAGTCCGAGTGTACTAGACCAAAGTTTTCATAGATATCAAATGGCAAACCTTGCCTCAGTTCAATATTTTCATTTATGGCAATCTGTAATGCAGCAGGAATCATTTTTTCAAATAAATCTGCCCATGCATGCTTTTGATACATACTAACAGTAACATGTAAGGAATGTTCTCCATCTATAGTCACTCCTTGATGTATATATCCTCGAGGGAAATACAACATGTCACCAGCTTCTAAAGTCACTTCTAAAATTGGCTCACCAATTTCATAATCTGAAAAATTCTTTGAAGAAGTTCTTGGTAAGACTTCACTGTCATCTCTAGGTTTATAAATTCTCCAATGTTTCTTGCCTTCTGCTTGCAATATAAATGCTTCAATATCATCATAATGTGGTGCAAATCCTTGACTATCTGGAGGGGTAAGGTATGCATTAGCCCCAACAAAACAGTTAAAAAATTCCTGCAGAGTTGCATTTAGTAAATGTAGCCGAGATATGTATGTTTGTGGATTTAGTAATCTAATACTGCAACCATTTAAGTAAAAATCCCATACCAAATGGGGGTGTGCTCTGCCTTCTGGATTATGAGTTTCTCTTTTACCATCAACATATGAAGTGATATCAATATTTTTGGTAAATTGAATATTTTCTGTTCTCAACATTGTATCAATAGCTGGAGTTGAAATTATATCATTATAATAATGCGACTTTTTTCTTGCAATATGTAGTGGCTTTTTTTCCCAAATTTGATTTAGGAAATCCTCAGGGCTAAATGGTGCTATCATCCATTTAAATACCTTTAGTCCCTCTTCAGTACTATCAGTCTGGACAGGAGTAAATTCAAAGCTGCCATTGCTTGAATGTAATGAGGTCCTATCATCTTCATATTTAAATGGTTCTTCTTTATTTTTAGTTTTAGAAGTAGATGAAATTAGTTCCGGAATATCATCACTTTCGGAAGATTTATTACTGGCGTTTAATACTTTTGGCGAAACACTTATTTTTTTGCTACCATTTCTCATTTTCTTTTTCTTATGTGACTTTCTCTTTGTAATATTTTTTGATTCTTTTAACTTCTTCTGTTTTTGTTTAAGTTTCAGTCCAATTTCTTTCATAAGATCCTCACTAACATCTTGAGTAGTAGCTTTTGGTGAAACTGGTTTATTAGATTTATTTTTTTTATTTCTCCGTTGTTTTTTCTTTATTTCATTCTGTTGCTTTTTAGACTTGTATATAGCAAAAGCAGAGACTGATGTATCCATTATTGTGAGCACTCGACGTTTAGTTTAAATGAAAATAAAAACCATAAGGACATAACCTCTAGTCAGTAATGACGACTTTCAGAAGATTATTTGCTATTCGTTTAGATATACAACAATTATTATACGTTTAAATTCACCATATTGTTATAATACAGTTTAATGATTCTGTACTGCACCATATGAATTAAGTGGTTTTAAATTTTAAGGTTATGTAGTATGTACTTTTTCTTTAATTTCTAACTTCACTTCCTTGTCTATGGTTAAAAAATAAAACTTAAAGGTTTGGATTATAGTTTATTTAGCAGCTTGCAAAGTCGTTGTTGACCAGTGTTGTCAGCCTTGCGCAGTAAAACTGCATAATATGTCCGTAAAAAAAACTAGAAACCTATTGTAGATTTAGAGTACAAAAAAATTTAAACATATAGATATGTTAGACCTTGCAAATATAATCACTTTTATTCAGACATGGTAATTATAGCATCGACTATCTGCAATTTTCTTTCTTTTTTAATATTAAGAAAACATAAACTAGAATTATTTATAACTAGCGGCTCACCCTCGCTTCGCTCGGGTTCGTCTCTAGGAAAAAACTTATAGATCTATCCCACGGGAACCGTTCATTTTTCTGGGATAAAAAGTAACCTGTTGTTTGACCGGCAATATAAGGTATCAGAATATTAAATTTTACTAAATTAGGTGCATAAGTTGTTGTGTACTAAGCTGTATAAGATAATATAGTTTTTTAACTATCCCAGGGAACTCTTTAATTTTCCAGGATGATAAGTATTTAAGATGTTGCCCGGGGATATAAGGTACCACTATGCAAAATTTTATTTAAATCGGTCAAATAGATTCGGAGATTAGCCCGTACAAACAGACAAACAGACAGACAGAGAAACAAAAAAATTGAAAAAAAATCCGGATTTGTTCTATTTGTCTTCTTACATCCCCCTGACTCGATTTTCAGCATTTTTTTTCTATGTACAGACATTCGACCTCTTCTGTTTTATTATAGTATAGATGAAACTTATATAAATTTATCGGCAAAATGAGAAATAAAATATCATTTTGCCATATATTTTTGTTTAATTAGATTGAAATATTATCATATAATAAAAAATAACACTTCATTCGGAAGTCTTTTTTAACCCACTTCAATACGGTCGTGCTACTCATTTTGTTTGTATTTTATGGGTATTTTATCTCGATATCTTTTCGCCAATGGATTGATTTTCTTTAACTAAACTTGGTCCTACCTTAGACTTGAACACAAGACCTTCGGTTCTACAGCTGTATACACTAGCAACGAAATTCTCGACTACTCCATGTAAATAAAATAGAGAGAAAATTAAAAACATTTGTTTTTTTATCATTTTATTTCAGATTTGCATCGAATACAATACACATATTATGCGATTTACCATTAAAGGAAATATGTGTTCAATTTATAATCATTTGTATACTAGTGTCTATTCTTCGTCACGTATTATGTTTAAATAGTAATATTTCTCCTACAATATAATGATTTATGCTGTTGTTTTCATAACACAATACGCTTAACTGAACTACCAATTCAACACGTGCTAAATATTTGATTAAATCTGGTTTCACTATAATATGTATTATTTTTTATATAATTTGATTATCTATATTCTTTGTAGTGGATTATTCCCTGTAAATTATTACGAAGTATAATAATGAATATGTTTTCTTTGATACTTTCTTAGATTTACGCGAATGTTTGACATTTTTAAATAAAACTATCTTTTCGGGTTATTTCGCAGATTTATTTTGATTTTTGGTTCCCGACATTTCGAATGCTTTGCAGCATCCATGGTCACGGGAGAGACTGAGGTGATACATGTCTTGAAGGTATAGTTGTTACAGACAGCCTACCCACAATTAACAAAATGAAAATTGCACCAATACATTACAATATTTTTTAAAATAATTATAAAAAATTTTAAAGTTAAAAAATATTGGAATGTAATTGGTGCAATTTTCATTTTGTTAATTGTGGGTAGGCTGTCTGTAATAACTATACCTTCAAGACATGTAACACCTCAGTCTCTACTGTGACCATGGATGCTGTAAATCATTCGAAACGTCGGGAACCAAAAATCAAAATAAATCCGCGAAATAATCCGAAAAGATAGTTTTATTTAAAAATGTTTTCCTTGATTATGATATAACATTCAAGTGAATAATGTAAATAACAAATAGGATGTATGAATAGGTATTATCATAAAATTATTAGTTCATTAACGAGGCCAAGAATTTAATAAAATTTAACAGGGAATAAATTTTTCCTAAATTACTAAAGCTACATACTCGTACAGAATACATTAGGCATATTTAATGGATAGTTCTTTGTATTACATAATAATAATAATCTTATCATAAATAGAGAAATAGAAATAGTATTAAAATAAAAATATATGTATTCTGATTTTCTTAATCTGAGCATAAGCTTTATATATTGTCATTGATTACAATTTAAACAAGATTTAAAAGGAAAAGAAATTATTTCGTGTGAATAGAATATATAAACGACTAAAGGCTCTACAAACCAGGGCTTGGAACTAGTTTGAAAAAACGGTTTATTTCGGTAATGTAATAGATAATTCATCGCTCGTTCTTTACCAGTTAATGAAAACGAATGGTTTCGTAAGCCGAAATAATAATGGTTAATGGTTATTCTTAGAGAAAGGTTACCTTTCTCTAAGAATTCGTAATTCGGTTTTGATACCGAAATAAACCGGTTAATACATTCATAAGTATGAAAGGCTACTAAGCCATTGATCATTAGCAAAGACATGCCAAATGAACACACAAAAACTCATTTTAACCGGTTAATTTTATTCATGGAGCCTAAATTCGTCAAAAACCGTTTTCCCAGATTTAACTGGTTAAAGAATGTAACCGAAACCTTAAACCGAAAAGCCTATCGGTTTGGGGTCAATAACTAAAACCAGTTTAAAAATTGAACGAGTTTCCGAGCCCTACTACAAACTCTACATAGTTATTGGGTGTTGTTTTTCTTTTGGATAATTCAATGTTTTTTTATATTCCTATAAATATTAAGAAATATGATATTTTAATATTCAAAATACTAAATAAAATTAAATTCATTGATATATTTGGCTAAGTCATAATTTACTTGATTTTCAAATAAAAAAAGTAGTTTTCTCGTGTGGAAGAGATTTACGAGCGTTTTTAAAGGTATCCTCATACTGTCAAAATTTAACAGAAAGTATATTTCTAAATAAATTGTTTATAAAATGTATTTCTAAATATTTGATATGCCACTGATTGGAATAGTTTTCGATATTTCAAACGTATACAGTACAGACTACAAAAGGACAGGTTCTTCAGTCTGTTATTTATAAAACTCTATGAAATTCGTTTTTTTCTTTATTTTTAGAATTTGTTCTCTGATATAGAAAAGTGAGAAAATTTGAAAAACTCCCTCAGTCTTTTAAACGAACTAAGTTCGATTTGCTAAACAGAAAGTAAAATTTTCTGTGCATTATAAATGGCTACAAGAAATTATTTTTTAAAATCTGAAGGACGGTCGCGAATAAGTGTGTGAAAAAGTGAAGTAGGTAACCACTTTTATTTATACCTATCTGATTTTTGGTATCATATTTAGTCATTTGAAGATGTAAATGTGATGATAATATTAAAATAATGTAATGAAAATTTTAAATAAAACAAAGTAATTAAGAACTAAGTATATAGAAATATTTTATAGAATGCATCAATAAATATATCTTATCTGTTGTAAATATTATGCAAGACAAACATTGATATACCTATAAGATTTTTATTTATCAATGAAGATTTAATATATTAATTACTAAAGCTCAGGAACTCAACAGATGAGCAATACACATATATTTTGTGAATAATTGCTTACATAAATTTTCAAATTTATATACTACTTAGTTACACACAGAATTTCTAATCCATTTATAAATTACATTTATTTACCACCGAGACACAAAACTACTGTCCAAATGAAGGTTTACAAACGTTTAAACTAATTGATGTGAAATATCGAAAAATAAAAGCTAGAACATACATAGTATTTCTAAATAAACTACTGTGTTGGGACAAATAAGTTATGCCCAGTCATTACAAGCTCTTTAATGTACTCGAATATCACGCGCATGAACCGGCGTAGTGTCCTCGGGGCTAGGGCTGTCATCGAGATGAGGCCTAATGTGCACAACAGAACGACGTTGGTCATGATGATAGTCATCCCTCATCACCAGTCCCCCAATTCCGTATCCTGGTCCCATAACTCCTGATCCACTTAATCGCATCTTTTCCGGATCTTCATCGAGTTTCATTGAAGAAAATACGGTACTTATATTTAATTGGGGTATATCGTAGAAGACCGTCAGAGTGAGCATTAAGAAGGTCAGGCCGGCGATTAAGTAGACTGGAAAAAAATATATTTTAGGTTAAGTTAATGAACAAAGTTCCATGACACGGTGGAACGATTTTGATAAATCGCAACACTCTCTGTTCAGAGCCAATAGCCTTACATCCAGTTATTAAAAAGTAAATAAAGTTAAAACTTTTCAATTTATAAATGAAGCTCTAAAATGGAGGGAAACATTAACTGTATAAAATTAGAAACAAATAGAATGTAAAACAAGATATTGGAGGCTTAAATCGGTAAATATTTTAAATTACTTTGTAAGTATTTTAATTTCTATCCAATACAAAACTATTTTAATTGATTTTCTAATCATCATAAGCATGCCGACGAAAAAGGGCTCTAACTTTAATTAGTTTCTCCTCGTAGAGTTTTTATTCAAAGTTTCAATTTACTTCAACTGTATCGGAAAAAACTCTGTATGGCACATACAAACTTCTAATTCATCAAAACTTCGATTCTCATTAAATAAATTAAATTTGTGGAGGTTACAACTTAAGGTGTCTACCTAAACATCAAAACATCTTATTTTAAATTAATCCGTCAGCCAAACACATCTTTGGTGTAGACATCCTAAAAGTTATAACTGCAATTAATTTATATTACATATCTACTGACTACTAACGAGTTACCCTCGCTTCGCTCGGGTGCGTCCAGGTACGTTTTACATAGACAAAAATAGAATAGCATACTTTCTATAGGTCATGATCTACAATTTTTTTTGTACATTATTTTGATGTATCTCTAAAGATTTAGCCTGCGTTAACCATCGTACGTAAACAGTTTTTTCCCCAAAACACCGTCTACGCCTGACACTAGACAGTGTTGCGAGAGCGGACAAAATTTTGTACAAAATGACTGACCATTTTGTACAAAATATTCTTCGCTCTGTCTATTAGTGAAAACCGCATGAATGTCCGTTACGTTGTTTAGAAGAAGTAAGCGGAGAAACAGAGAAACGTAGACAGCGACTTTATTTTATACTATCAACTATGTACAGATTAATACTTACATGTAGCAGCGACTTTATAAAACGGCCGGTAGGGCTGTCCCGGGAAATCTCCAGGGATATAATCTCCAAGTCCGATAGTTGTTAGGGATATGAAGCAATAATAGAAGGAATCCAAATAGTCCCAATCGGGCTCCATCGCGTCAAAAATGGCTGCTGGCACCACGAGGAAGAACACTACAAGGATTGTTACTGGAAAAACGAGTGTTTTGTAAATAGCAAATTCAATTTTACAGCTATATAATTAGACAGTATTGTTTAGTTGATAAAAACTAAAATACATGTCATATATTTAATGTTTTTAAATGCCAGTGGTTAGTGTAGCTTTACACTCATTTGTTGGTATTATGTATGGAAGAAAGACGTAGATATCTAAGGCATTATATGACCCTTAAATTTCATTACGTGTCACTTATTTCCGCTCGTAGTTACGTCGATAAATAGTATGTACCTAACCTATGTGTAAATGAAGAAGATACTTCTAACTAAAATTAACACGAGGCTGGCAACACCAAAATATTAAACTAACACTAAAATAGTTGTATTTTAATGCTCACCTATAATCATAAGATGTACTAATCGAATCGTGAACGGGCGGTACAAATGTCCCAATGCAGCATTCAGTGATCTTAAAAGAGCAGTTGCTGGTAGCAATAGACGTTCTACCAAAGCCGATAGCAGGACCAGGGTCAAGGGAATGCCGAGGAGCGCGTACACCATGCAGAACAGCTTGCCTGGTTGGGATAGTGGTGTCACGTGACCGTAACCTGGAAATTATTAAATTAAAAAATAAAAACAAAAATTGCTAAAAAAATATTAATCTCGGATCTCACATTTCTAATACAATATGTGAAACATTTTCAACATTAAAATCACGTGTGAAGTCCGCCAACTCGTATTTAACCCGCGCGGTGACTATGGCCTGATTCCCCTGGCATTGAAGGGAGGCCAAGAAGTGCGACATTAATAAGGTATGAATTCAATACGCTAATATTCTAGAAACCATTTCTATACCGAATAAAAAGCTATTAAATAAATCATTGAAATATATTATGCAATTCAGAGATAATTTAGCACAAATATAGGCAGCGGTAGCCCAGTGGTAGCACGCTCGCTTGGGAAGCCGAGTGATGCGAGTTCAAATCCCGGGTCTCGCATCTCTGATATTTTCATGTGCGAATAATTTTTAACATGATTGTCACTTGCCTTAACGGTGAAGGAAAACATCGTGAGGAAACCTGCATGTGTAATTTCTCACACATGCAGGTTTTCTCACGTCCTAGCAAGTTTTCAAAAGTCATGTGTAGCCCGCCAACCCGCACTTGGTCAGCGTGGACAATGGCCTGATCTCCCTCGTACTGAAGGGAGGCCCACCCCCAGCAGTGGGACGTTAAAAAGGGCTGAATACATAGCTCAAATTAATCAAAGAATTTTCTGAATCATATTTTTTTCGGAGTATACCTCCTACATCCTTATAGTATTAATGGAAAATTAAAGATTAAAAGGATACTTGTAAGAAATAGTATAATAAACTACAACAAAGAAACAAATTATATTACAGAGGTTCATAAAACTCCTAGCTTCTTCATCTTCTCCCTGCCCTTTTCCCAATTACTTGGGGTCGGCGCAGTACATCCTCTGTACTGCTGAAAGGATTTGGCAAAAGTTTTACGACCGGCCGCCTGCCTGACGTCAACCCTCCTTGGGAATGCTATTGTTTATCGCGAAATATGTCTTATGATATGTCTCTTATATATATAAGAGACATATCATCATATATCAATCTCTGACATCATATATCAATCTCTCACATATCAATCTCTGATTATGTCTTGTAATATGATACACTTTCGATATTTTTGTCTTTTAAAACATTTTTTATACTATTAATTAAAGTTTAATGTTATTTTCGTATATATTTTAAAATAAATTTTAATCACACTATAAAATTTCATAAAATATATGTTGGGACATTAACACACAACACCATCTAGTTCCATGGTAAGCTACGAGGCCTGTGTTATGGATACCAGATAGTTGATACACTACAAATATATAACTTTAAATGCATACATATTATAAATATAAACACCCATGATTGGATTACAAACATACGTGCTCATCACACAAATGAATGCCACCAGCGGGACTCGAACCCGCGACCGCTGGCACAGCAAGTAGTGTCACTACAAACTGAGCCACACGCGTCGTCAAAAGGCAGATAATAAAATCAACACGCAACACGACGGCAACGCTTTGTCACTAATTGATTCAGATTCAATTTTATATCAGCCATTTTTTTTTTTACGTTCTATCCAAGTGCCTAGCGCCCCGTGACGACAGGTCCGTCGTCAATCTTAATTAAGAAGTATTGGAGATACTGGATTTTGTGCTGTGAATTATTTATTTGCTTTGAAATTCCCATTCTTATTAATTAGAAACCCATTCTTATATTATTATTTATAAGTTATAATTAATTTATGTGTTTTTCTATTGTTTATGTACAAAATATAATATATTAATGGTGCAATCTCTCGCACTTACAGTATTAAAGTTTTAAAAAGTGCTATTATTACCTCGTCTGTCGATCGACCTTTTAAAGGTCGATGTCAAAAAGACCCCTGTCTGTCAAGCGACCTTTTAAAGGTCATATCGAAATATATTAGATGTGCTTTGCATCGGCTGGCACCGTACTAATTACAAAATTTTTATACTCTACTTACTACTATAACTCTTGGATTTGAAATTTATCGTAGTGTGTATTATACTAGTCTCAGTAATTTCAACTTAGAATTAACTATATATTATTAAATACAATTGAACTCATTTATATATAAGCTTTATATATAGCTTATATATAAAAATTTTAAGAAATATTGTTATTTTAATGATGCGTACATATTTCGCGCAGGTCCTCGGAAAGTAGCCGACAGATGCGCCATATTCTTGTAAAATGACAGCGACAGTTGAGGGGTTATCTGCCGATTCCGCCACCCAAAAAATCGGCATTGCCAATCAGCGGGAGAATGTAGCTAGCATTCTTGCCACATCCAAGCAGACATTACTTCTACAGTAATTTTTTTCTCGTAAATTGAAAATAATGGGTAAGTTCCCAAGTAGTTCACGAGGTGAGCGCATATATACAGACAAAATTCGTCGGGGACTTCACTTTTATGTGTGGATTTACATATAAATACAAAAGTCTTACCTATAGTGGTGATTACAGTAGACGAGAAGAACAATGATTGACCAAAGCTCCAGTTGGGTCCTCCGGTTACATTTTTAGATGTTGACACACCGCGGTTACTCGCCCGAACCACCTCGTCCAACAATGTCTCCAAATCATCATCTGGAATTAAGTAAATCAATAAAATAATCTTACATAATTAAAAAACCAATTAGATATCTTCTAGAAAAAAATGTTGGAAGCATGTTATTTTTTAAAGATGTGGTTTACAACTTTAAAAATAATTTGTGTACCTGCGACTGAAAGTTCAGAGGCAATTATTACGTTTAAAACACCAAACAACCTATTTTTTTCCTTTATTGGTTTATAGTTGCGTTAACAGACGCAATCCATTCTGCCAGTGTCACGTTTTGTGAGGAAGACACGAATGAGATTGAGCTTTAATTTTGAAATTTGGTAACAACCTATTTTATACAATAGTGAGTGATATAATTGATAATCTCGATGACATATAGGCATGTAGGCATGTAGGCACGCGCACAGATCATATAATACTATACTAGGTAGGTAAAAAAATGTATGAAATCCATGTATCCAAATTTCAAAGCTTATTTACAGCTTAAATTAAGATTCTACAGAATTTTCGTGATATTTTGCACTTCTCAAACATCAATCTATACTAAAATTATAAAGAAGTAAAGTTTGTGATCTTGTAAGTTTGTGAGTTTGTGACGTTGTAGGGGGTAATCTCTGGATTTACTGAACCGATTTTCAAAACTCTTTTACCAATAGAAAGCCTCGCTATTTCTGAATGTCATAGGCTATATATTAACCCGAAGAATGAAAAGGCTTTTTCGTGGTATTCGGATTTGCAAAGTAAGTCGGAGAAAAAACGGTCGAACGAAAACATTTCTTACGAACGCTGCCTTAACGATGAGAGATATATGATTATGTTCTAGAGAAAAGTTGTAGAGCTTAATAATGCCTACAAAAAAGTCAGCGATAGCATATGTCTAACTTTTATATTTAAGTCACAAAAAGTAGTTTTTTATATTAAAAAAATAATTTAAATCGGTAGGTCACGTTTATTGGTCATATTATCAACAATTATGAATTCTTATCAAAATAAGTAAATTTATCGTCTAAAATGTTTAAAACAAAAGACTTTTCCCTTTTACTGCATATAATTTGGCCAAATGGTTAAAGAGATAATACAACATATTCGTAGGTATGGACGAACCCGAGCGAGCTGTTTGTCTGTTTTTCTGTTTGTACGAGCTAATCTCCGAATCTATTGGACCGATTTCAATGAAATTTTGCATAGTGGTACCTTATATCTCCGAACAACATCTTAGATACTTTTCATCCCGGAAAATTAAAAAGTTGCCGTGGGATAGTTAAAAAACTATAGTAACTTATACAGCTTAGTACACAACAACTTACGCACCTAATTTAGTAAAACTTGGCATGCTGATACCTTACATTGCCGGTCAAACAACAGGTTACTTTTCATCCCGGAAAAATGAACGGTTCCCGTGGGATAAACTTGTTTGTGCATTTCTAGAGGTGAACCCGAGCGAAGCGAGGGTGAGCCGCTAGTATAATATAAATTTTTAGTTAAAATGTATACTTACATATAATAAAAGCGTAACTTAGCGAAATCTATACCGACATGAAATATTTTTTAAATACAATGATTGACAGAATATAAACCCCATAACAATAGTTATTGAAACAATTGTCTGTTTGTCTTTATGTTTTTTTGTCTGTATGTCTTTTTGTCTGTATATCTGTGCGTGTTTCATTTAAGAAGTACTGGACCGATTTTAACTAAATTGTATGTTTACGTAACATTTAAGATATTTACTACAGGAAAATCTTTCATTTCACCCGGAAAACATCACAATCGAAATTTACATGGTTGACGCTAGCTATACCTTATGAGTTACATTAAAGCAGTGTAGGTACTAGAAAATTTTATGTCCTAAAAAGGCCTACAGGAAAAACTGCAATAGCAAAGTTTTTCTTCTAAGGCACACTCATGATAACTATTTATATAAGTAAAAAATTCTTGGAATTATTTCGGTATCTAAGTCTATCTTTAGCTTTTGAACATATAATTAAACTAGCGACTCACCCTCGCTCCGCTCGGGTTCGTCCCTAGTTACGTTGTAACGTTTAGTATAGATTTCTCAGAGTCAGAGATTTCTCAGAGAGAGGTACTTTGCCGCAGTAAAAAGTATCCTATACGTTGACCCAGATAATCAGCTATGATCATACTAAATTTCATCAAAATCTGTCCAGTGGTTTTCTCGTGATGCGTTCCCAGACATACAAACAGACAAAAATTCTAAAAACTATAGATTCGGCCTCTGTATCGACAATAATGACTATTTCAATAAGATTTTCCAAAAAATATTCAATGTACAGATTCGACTCAGAATTTTATTAATCTGTTTGTCGACGCCAGATTTCCTATCGTCGACCCTTTTATTTCCCTTTATTCCCTTTTATTGCCTTTAGCATAAGGCGCTTTATTATATTTATTACATCGAGCCATACACCAATCAAATACCAATGAACTCAAATACAACTTCGTCACTCACTATGTCAATCAAACATCATCTAACAGCCTAACACAACCCTTATGCTAATTCTACTTCTTGCACACGACATTTGCACTACACAAAGAAAAAAACATTGTAATTCTGTTAAGACAGACCAAAATCCAAATATAATTCTTTGAGTAGATATCCAAATCTTAAAATTATTGATAGATTCATAAATTCATGAAAAATGGACTCATTAGTTTATGCAAATCGGCGTCACGAGAGAAAATTGAACAATCAAACTTTAAACAACTAGATAAGCTTTCAAGATAAAATTTATTTATGTTTGGGGTGGCGACCTCTTAAATCTAAATTAACTTATTCTGTATTTAACTGATTATATTTATTAATGTTGAAATGAAATTAGCTAAATTGAAATCCTTTACGATGCGCAATTTAAATGTTTTTTTTTATAAGTGGCTACATTATAAAATAAAACACATTTAAATTAAAGTTGATTTATTGTGTTCATTCAATCTTTCGAATTTTATTATTAAAATAATATTTGAATTTAATATGGTACGGCGTCAGGCTTGCACTTGGTTTTTATCCTGCAGAAGAAAAAATTCGCACGGAATGCTACGAACAATTCCTTTATGGGACCAAAACTATTTCGGTACAATATGATTATCTATTTCCCAACATTTAGGTAGGTCGGTAATTATGAACTATAACTGCGAATGCGATATTGTTGGTTTGTCTTCCTTATTATCAGTACCTGGGCGACCGCGCTTCGCTTGGAGTTTTTGGCCAAAATTACAATTTTCTTTTTAATTTGACTTAAAAACAAAAAATACTAAAAACTTGAATAAATACAAAAAAAAGTAGAAACTTTGTATCCGACCGGGATTCGAACCTGTGATTGTCAATCTTGCGCCTTGGCCGCTTGACCACGATGTTTATGCCCGCCCAAGTGTGCGAAATTAGCGAGCATATTTTGCGTGGGGTAATGCGAAAGAAAACTGAATGAAAACTCGAAAACACGCATTTTCCCAGACAAGACTAATCTAAATTGATTTTTCGCCCCCGAAAACTTTCACATACCAAATTTCAGCGAAATCGTTAGAGCCGTTACCGAGATCGCCGGTATAAATAAATAAATAAATATAGAAGAACTAGCATTGCCCGCGGCTCCGCCCGCGTTCAGATGACCAAAAACCAAATTCTTAGGTTTTACATATTAGTATATACTCTTACATTGCAGTTTTAGTATTTTTTCACAGAAATGAGACATTTTCCCGCGGTAAAAAGTACTCTATATGTTGACCCGGATAACCAGCTATCACCATACCAAATTTCATCATAATCACTCCATTGGTTTTTCTGTAATGCGGTAACAGACAGACAGACAGAAATTCTAAAAACTATGTATTCGGCCTCTGTATCGATAATAATCTCTATTTTAATGAGATTTTCCAAAAAATATTTAATGTACAGATTTGGCTTAGTTATAATTTTATTATACGATAGATTGCTCGTTTAAAGGTATTAGATATAAAGCTTAATTAATTTAACATTTTTATTTAATTGAATGCAGATAACGTCGCATGTCGTTCTACTTGCCATGACTTTCTTTAAAACGATGATAGATCAAGATAGAAATCCCATCAGCGGTAATGGTGTTTCATTATTTGCAGTTTTACGCCGCAACCTGCATACAAAAGCGGTTTGCGGCTGTATCTACGGATACCTGACATTTGAAACGAGGCCGGAACGAGCAAGGAATGTTCTCCCTACGCGATTAGATATGCTAAAGTTAGGTCACACTGTGAGCGATTTAGTGAAATTATATTCTCTTGTATATGTATTTACAAATCTTACATAAATTATCATTTTGTTAGAGCCTTCAAATTGGATTTTTTCGAAATGGCAATATATTCTCGTTTCATTATTACATTAAAAAATATAGGCAAATTGTGAATCTATTTTTTCTTTTAGTTAGCCAAAAATAGAAATGAAATATAATGACGTAAATATTTCTATGGAATTACAGTCAAATTGTAAATTAAAAGGCAATGAACTGTTATTTATTATCGGTGAAATTATATTCTCTTGTATATGTATTTACAAATCTTACATAAATTATCTTTTTTGTTAGAGCCTTCAAATTAGATTTTTTCGAAATGGCAATATATTCTCGTTTCATTATTACATTAAAAAATATAGGCAAATTGTGAATCTATTTTTTCTTTTAGTTAGCCAAAAATAGAAATGAAATATAATGACGTAAATATTTCTATGGAATTACAGTCAAATTGTAAATTAAAAGGCAATGAACTGTTATTTATTATCGGTTAACATACACGCTACTCGGGTACCTAGTTACAACTTAGAAAATAAAACTAATATTTATTTTAAGCAAATATGTATAGGTAATTTTTTATATTGTGCTGTTTTTAATAAAGCAAGTTTTCCAAATTATTTTAATGGTGCTCCACAGTCCCGAGGGTTTGCATAAAGATGTGTACGTCGGACCCATATACTAATGTCTATAGAAAAAATCATGACCCATTTCCCTTGTTATTAATAAATAAATAAAAACGTGTGTGTGTACGTATGTACGTACGTAAGAAGTTATACTTCTTTGGCGTAACAGAAAAAAAATAGCTAAAGATTTCATCCCGTATGTCACAACTGTCTGCTTTTTATAAGGAATGCAGCTAACTACATCATGTCGCTTTCAGCTAACTTGCGCATCATAATAATAAAAAGCGCGCATCGTAAAAAATTTACTCTTATAATTTTTTCCAAGCGTCCCAAAAGAAGTGTAATTTCAAAAACATGGATTATGAAATATGGATTATAGAACTCTAATATCATAATGATTTCACACTTCAATATGGGTTGAAACCGCCATTTTACGTGACACTACTAATAAATAATTTCAAAATATAACATTTCAATACAAAAAAGCTTTTATATCTTAGACGCGCCTTTACTAGAATATTGCAGGACCGCAAACCGTTTTACAATTGCCTCCGCTCTCGTATCAAATGTCGCTTTCCTTCATATTACGGAAAACTTACAACTTCCAATATCGAGGATATTTTATGTCAAAACAGCCCTCTTTATAAAACTTGTTCTAAATGAACTTTTATGTTACATAAAAAACTACTTTGGTCAGAATACTTTGATCTATAGTTGTCTTCTGTCCAAAGTAACCTATTTTCAACTGTTAAAATATTCATAACATGCCTAAATGTTATTTTTAGTTTTTATCTATTTTTAGTTTATTTTACAAGTTCATTCAATTCTGCTATTTCGATATCCATTTATTGGATTCATGAATTTTATTTGTACGATTTTAGAATGTACCTTTTATTTTCCCCTTTATGAACGCCGAAAATATAAATAACAGTTCTGTAATGAAACACATTTCGCGATCGCTATTATTTTGTAAAAATGTTACTTATATGTAATTGTTTTTTAAAGAGAATGATTATTTAATAAGGCAGTGGAAGCCCAGTAGTAACGCGCTCGCTTGGGAAACCGAGTGAAGTAAGTTCAAATCCCGGGTCTGAATCTGAAATTTTCATATCCGAATCATTTCCAACGTGATTATCACTGGTCTTTCGGTGAAGTAAAACATCGTGAGGCAACCTGCATGTCTGAGAGAGCCTAGCATGTTTTCGAAAGACATGTGAAGTCCGCCCACTTACACTTGGCCAGCGTGGTGAACAATGGCCTGATCCCCCTCGTATTGGGAGGCCCGTGCCCAGCAGTGGGACTTTAAAAAGGGTTGAATACGATACGACGATTAGCTAATTTTATTATCATTTCTTTATTATCTGTCATTCTTCTGAAAATATCTAGATTTTTTTTTATCTTTTGTGAATATCTTTCGCAATCTGAAGTAATCAAATACCTACGGTAGATCAAGTAAAAACACGAGAGATGAGTTTCAGAATGATCAAACATCTAAGTGATGTTTATTCACCAAGACTCAAGAAAGTATAGTTCTTTCATAATAATTATTTCGAGTTCTTTATTGTATGTTTATCTTTACAAGAATAAAATATACAAAATAAAAAAAAGACATGGTCACAATCTCTGGGCCTTAGCCACTTGTAGCACTCACAGCTTCGTCTTGCTTGACTTTATTTGTTTGTTTCTTCTATATTATCTTTTAACTGCCTCGGTGGTGTACGGCTGCACACTCGGGATCCTGGGTTCGAGTCCCGGGTCGGGCTAAGTTTAGTTATTGAGTCTTTCTGAATAGTAAGTCTCAGTAACAGCCCGGAGTTGGGAAGTTGGCGGTGTTTCACCCCCGTGCCTCGGAGAGCACGTAAAGCCGTCGGTCCTGCGCCTTAACTCTCACTGGTCGTGTCGAGCAGTCGTCCCACCGGAGTATGAGGGTGACAGGAATAGAGAGTGCACTTGTGTCTGCGCGTACACTTGTGCACTATAATATTTCCTGCGCAGTTGGCTAGTCTCAATGAGATTGGCCGCCGTAGCCGGAATCGGCTAGGAGAACATCATCATTATCTTTTATTTCTTTTCTATGCTGTTAATATTATTTTTCAATTTGTTTTTATAAAGTACCAATTACCCAAGACTTTGACAGTCTGCATCCATCCGCTGCCAGTAACCTTTTTATTATCTGATTTCTAGAATAATCTATGTAATATATAAATATCTCGTGTTTGTGGTCGCACTCCTCCGAATCGGCTCGACCGATTTTAATTTAAAAAAAGTATATTTGGTAGGTATGAGAATAGGCCGTAAAGTATTTTTACCTCCCTATCCCCACCCTCATTTTTTAATTGCGATTTTAGTATTTTTGTATGAACAATATCCAATTTAAATTTAAATAATTTAATATTATATAAATACATACTCTCTATACAATACATACACGGGACGAACCCGAGCGAAGCGAGGGTGACACGCTATATAACTTAAAGCAAAAGAATTTTTGTTTGTAGATTGAACGCGGGCGTAACCGCGGGTTCTGCTAGTAATCCATAAAACACTGAAAAGAGAAAGGTTAGGTACGTGTTGGATAAAATGTAAAAAGTTAAAAACAGTATTTTAAACCTTTGAAGCGGGTCTGCTATGTAAGGCACCTCGCAATAATGAGTGACAAAACACCTCTTGCAAAAATGAGATGTCACTATGCACATTCATTCAAATAAAGACTCGTGTGATATGCACAAGTTATTTGCAACTTCGTTTTATATACAGTTTTGCTGGTTTGTTTGGAAGTAAAATACGAGGGGGGCCATCACCTAAATTAAAAAGGTGAAGTGTACATATCATACATATCGTAGATTATTACATAGTTGGTTATTTACTTTATAATGTATTATTGACAGTCTTAAAGTAGAATAAATGGAAGCGTTATCAAGAGCGGTTGTGTTTTTCTTGAATCTCTCCACACCCCTCAAAGGCAGAAAAAAGTCAATCAGTAAATAGTATAATTATGTATATTTTATAGGACTATAAAATTCATGAACCATACCTATAAGTAAATAGACAGCCTAATGCCCGATTTCACCAACAACCCATAAGCTACCACCTACGTATGGGATCCTTAGCTTAAAATCCCCTAAATTAGCCTCTAAATTAAATTTCGTTTTACGATCGTCTTTAAGCCCATATTTCGAGCAGCTAAATTTAAGGGGCCTTTTAATATTTAGGTGACCCCTAACTGTCGGTAAAACAGTAACTGTCCCCTAACAGCCCCCTAACAATGCTTAGGGCATCCCTTAAACTTAGGTGACGTTGGTGAAATTGGGCATAAGACTTTTTCGTTTTCGCTTTGGTATAGGTGTACAAAATACATTTCTTTCACCTAACGATTAACAGTTTTAACCCCCGACCCAAAAAAGGGGTGTTATAAGTTTGACGTCGATGTCTGTCTGTGTGTGTGTGTCTGTCTGTGGCATCGTAACTCTCAAACCTCAAACGGATGGACCGATTTCGATGCGGTTTTTTCATTTGAAAGCTAATTTCCTTGCGGTGGTTCTTACCTGTGTTTGATTAATATCGGTCCAGCAGTGTAAGAGTATCAGCTATTTTCCAAAATTATGTAAGGCATTTTGGCGTATGATTACTCGATTAAATGCTTCACGCGTGCCAGTGAAATGACAGTTAATTTGCGTAGAGGGTTTTTTTTTTAAATATTTGATTTATGTTTGAAGTTTAATCAACTTTACCGCGATTTTTAGTTGAAGGAGAAATGTTTTAGCTACAAGCCCAAGTCTACGAGTGTGATTTGTTCATGATGTTGAAACCCCAATTTCTATACTTAGCAAAACTGAAAAATGGAAACCGTGTAGTGTGTGAAGGAAAGAAGCGTGAAGAGTTTGTATATTAATATTTATTTGTATAGATCGGTGATATTAATATAGCTGCATTCCACTATTATTTGTTGAACAGAAATTAGGTATATTGTCATATTATTTAGTTAATATCTCTCTGCTTATTCATTCATTTTGTTTTGTTTAGAGCTCAAGTTATTTTAGATCCATTTGACTGATTGTAATGAAGCTTAATTTTTCCTAATTGTGATATGTACAGCATAAAGTCTTTTTATCGAGCAACAGATTAAAACAGAGTTCTTATTAAAAAAACGACTTCAAAAAATTAACACTAAAAAGTAAAAAATACGGATTGGTAGTTTACCTATACTATAGATACCTAATCAGATATTTTCGTAGTCAGTGTGCTTTAATTTGTATAGGTTGGCAAAATATATATCTTAAAACACAAAAATATAAATATTTAATATGCAACGTTGATCTGGATAAAACTTATTTATACACTCGCCGGCATATTTAGCGGAACACAAAAAAAAGGTCCATTATTAAAAAAATATGGTTTTATTTTAAAATCTACTTACTACACTTCTTTTGTTATTTAAAGTTTCATTTGTTTTACTTAAAATGAGATCACATTAAAAACAGATTTTGCGAGTAAAGGCTATTTGTGAAAAATGGTACATTTTTGAACTTTTCATATAACCGGGAAAAGTGAAAATTAATATTAAAATAACAATTAATTAAATTAGAAAAATGGTGATTAATATCGCGTATTTCCTCCATGTGCTCTTATTAAAGTTTTTACCCGTCTAGGCATACTGAGAATGATGTTATTGATGGTCTCCTGGGATAGTCTCCGCCATTCCTCAACTACGGTGATTCGCAGTTCATCCACGTTGGCAGGAGCTGGAATTCTGGACTCAACTTTTCTTTTCAGCAAGTCCCAAACGTGATCTATTGGGTTCATATCTGGTGATCTCGCCGGCCACTCCATAACAGTGATATTCATATCATTAAGATAAGCTTGAGTTACCCGAGCGGTATGCGGCCGAGCATTATCCTGCATAAAAACAAAACCGTTACCGATATATGGGGCAAACGGTACGACATTTTCTTCTAAAACTTCTCTGATATAGCGGTCTGCAGTCAGACTCTCTCTATCAATCACTACCAAGTCTGTGCGAGCTCCCAAACAAATGCCCGCCCAAACCATTATTGATCCACCACCGTATGCAACTGTAGTTTCAAAGTTTGTCTGAATGTATCGTTCTCCTTTGCGTCTGTATATTCTTTGCCAGCCGTCAATTTGATTTAAGAGAATTCTACACTCATCACTAAACAATACCTTACTGCATTGGTCCGCGTTCCAAAGTCGATGTTCCTGAGCAAAAGTTAACCTGTTTCTACGATGATTTACCTCGAGCCTTGGAGTCTTGGCGGGCACAAATGAACCTAAACCAGCTTCTTCGAACCTTCTTCGTACCGTACGCTCACTTACGGTTACACCCCGCACTGCTTCTAACTCATGTCGGGCTTGGACGGCTGTCAAACGGGGGTTCCTACGTACACGAAGCCGAATGAAACGGTCATCCCTACTCGAAGTGCGTCTTTTTCTGCCTTGTCCTGCTTTTCTCACATAAGTACCGGTCTCCCTGAACCGTTGGATACTGCGATGGATCGTTGAAACTGGTCGACGAAGATCTCTAGATATCACTCTGTAGGTTTGACCATTTCTTCGCATTTCGAGTGCCCTGGCAATCTCCGTTGGGTCTAAGTCAGGCATAATTCAGTCCTCAACTCCAAAAAGATACGCGATTAAAAAAAAACTAACAAAAACAGTATTTCAATGAAATTTTAAATCAAACTCAGAAGGAAGAAATACTCGAAGTTCGCTCCAGATAAGGTGTATTTGAATAAAATTAAAACAATTGCATAAAATGTGATGTTCAGTTGTTTTCTTAATTTGAAAATATTTCTTTTTAAATTAAATGACGTAGGTATAAACCAGCCAGCAACCTTATATGATACTGATATCAAACCTTTATTTTATGTTCCGCTAAATATGCCGGTGTGTTTAGTTATTAAATCTATAAATGATTGTAGATGATCTATGCAAATCCATGATATCACCTAATCCATCCATCCAATAATCCTTTGCTGGATATCAAACTTCTGATATCCGGTGCAGTAAACATTGCAAGACATATAAATGCTACATTATACTGAATTGGTACCTTTAGTTTTGTAAAACAGATTCATTTTTGTATATTTTACTAAGTTTTTTATGAATCTCACACGCGAACTTGACACAAACTACAATTGACCCAGTTGGAATAATAAAATATTTATTGGTGCAGATGCGATTGTTCCACGATTTTAAATTTATTTGATCAACAAATGCACTTAACAAAATTGTTTTAGTCTCTACTAGTTTGACCTAATTTGATTTTAATACGTAGGTATGCGATGTGAAAGTTTTTATAAGTTAGCCATGAAGTTTTTGTAAGTTTTTATAAATTAGTCAAAAGTAAATACATAAATATACAAAAAAACAAAATGTCAGTCAGTACTATTAATTAAATCGGAGAAGAAATCCATACTAATACTATAAATGTGAAAGTGTGTTTGTTTGTTTGTCCTTCTTTCACATCGAAACGGAGTGATAGATTGGCGTGATTTTTTGTGTGGAGATAGTTACTTATTACCGCGGGAGATTATATAATTCCCACGGGAAAACACGTTATAATACAATCCGAAAAAATATTTATGATCAGAATAACTTGAAACTTGGTATAATGCTCTTCAATAAAATTAAATAAATACATGTGTATTCAGCCCTTTTTTTTTTAACGTCCCACTACTGGGCACGGGCCTCCCTTCGATATGAGGGGGATCAGGCTATAGTCCACCACGCTGGCCAAGTGCGGGTTGGCGGACTTCACATGTCTTTCGAAAACTTGCTAGGTTGTCTCAGACATGCAGGTTTCCTCACGATGTTTTCCTTCACCGTAAATAAATACGTGTTTTAGTATTTTTTGCAATTCATACTATAAGGCGGTAAAATAGGGGATGGAAGTTTGTATGAAACTACCTTTTTAGAGATTTTTTTTGTAGTTTGCGTTTTTTTTGTAGTTTGTTTTGTTGTATTTTTAGCGCGAGCGAAGCCGCGAGTTCTGATAGTATTTTTATAAGTATTACACATAATAGCATTGACATTTCAATGACTTCCCTTTTTTACATAAAAACTTTTTTCATTAATCGCTTTCCCCTTAAAATGGATGAATAGGGTTAAACGGGATCCACCAGTTGGTTAGAGGATATCCTGGCTTATCTGCAACATAAGGGGAGTTGCTTATGCTTTGTCTGTCTTTAAGAGACCTGAAGACGAGATTCTTAAAGCACCTATATTATAGTGCTCAGGGAACAGCTTAGACAAGATCGATCTTTAACTTGCTTGTAAGATGTAGAAATAAATGTGAGGCACGTATATATGTGGGACGCCTAGCATCTACGAAAAGGTTGCGATGGTAGAAACGCGATGGTGGCACCATATCAAAAAGTTCTTTAGAACTCTCCATGATACAGGCGGTAGGATACACACAGAGAGCTGAAATTAATCTGTCCGGAGACAAGGATTCTAGAACATTAGAGAATTCTTCTGTCCGTCTGTATGTCGCCCTTTACCTTTCGTTCAATATTTTGTCTTCACTCCTTTACTACTTATTTATCGCCTTTGTAGCATTAAAAAACTACTGAATTAAATTGCCGTGGAAACTCCAAGTAACAAACACGTTTTACTCCAAAAGATCAGAACAATATAACATCACTGTACTCTCTCTTCAGCTCAGCAATAAATAATGAATTCCAACAAAGTCCCAACATTAGGGCAATGTTTTAACAAAGCTCGCAATCTAATTTATTATTTAGTTAAGCGGCTTATACCGGGCACGCTGCGATACTAATTGAATCGGACCTGTAGCTTCCACCACTATATATGAACGTGATTAGCATTACTAAAGTTATAAATGCGAATGTAATTATATTGGTATGTTTGTCTATATGTTGCATTCTATTACGAACAGTTCTGTAAAAAACAATTCCGTCGCAAAATTTTTTAGTAATTTATACCTAATGGGTTGTTTCTCTTTGAGCCCGTGATTTGTCTCGCATGGTAGCGTGATATTCTATTATATATTCGAAACGTCGGGAACCAAAAATTAAAATAAATCCGAGAAATAATCCGAAAACATAATTTTATTTAAAGTGTCAAATATTCGCGTAAATCTAAGAAAGTATTATGTGAAAATCTATAATTATTATTTTTATAAATAGCTAATGACGAACAAGTTGTATATTTCTTCTATAGTAAAAAGAGCAAACTACCAAATACTTACTAAAGGAGTCTGCCCACTACACGGTTTCCTACAATGACCGTGCTAAGACAGTGTCAGGCAAAAAAATTCTAATGTGGGACGAACCAGCTAGTAAAAGCTAATAATGCTACCCACTAAAACCCAATAATACCTCCCCCTTCTTAATGGGACGTCGCAGAATAGCTTGCGCACTCCGCAGCGACGGCAAGTCTGCCGAAGCAGACCACAACAACCATGGATCTGCTCCAACAGTCCACTCTGCTATTAGAGAAGTACCAGGAGCAACTCGCATGATACGCCCTCCGCCACGGTAAGGTGAACGCACGATGGGGAGGGGGGGTGTGGAGGTCCTCCCTAAACTAACCTTATAGCAAAACAAACTTTACCCCTCTTTACGTTATATTAATGTGGATTTTTAAAAAATGGCGTAAAAAGCGTAAAAAGCTGAACATGACTATGTATTTATATTATACTATGTACAATAAACATATGTACCATATTTTTTATATCTATTGATAAAATGTGAAGACGAGAGAGACTACTTAATTTAATATGAAATATTAATAAATGAAGTACTAATAGTATTGGAAATTACATATCATAAGCTGATTTAACGTTAGGAAAATTGCCCATATTTCAAAAGCAAGTCACATTCAATAGAAGAAGTTTGTAAGCGGCTTAAATACTTCGTACTAATTGTAATCGTCGCTTTTGGGAACTTGTATTAAATTAGAAACAATATTTTCCATAGAAATAATATTAAATTTATTATATGAACTAGTGACTCACCGTCGCTTCGCTTGTGTTCGTCCCTAGATGATATAAATATATTAAATACGTATTACATACATATATATACATGTACTCATACATTAAACTTTATAATGTACGCTATGGCTCACTTGCACCAAAATTCTTAATTTAAGTCTTAAATATTCAGTAGCAAACATCAACAAGTACAATTTGACGCTCGCTAACATATCTAAAATATTTATATCTTAATAAGAATTCTCGTATAAGCAGTCTTCAAACAAACGATGCCTTATTTTATAACTCTGTGGTCGATGGTAAACAAAGATTTTTAACACATTTACTTTCTACCTTTTGATCTATATTTCCGCATGAATCATTCGAATTACACTAAAACTTTTAGGCGGTACAGGAACGCGTTTTTGAACTTTCTAACTCAATTTTAGGCTTTTAGCTTTACTATATTTCAGAAATTTTATTGCTAATAAAATTATTATGTCAAAATAGACGCTATATTCGTACTTTTTATTGATTTTTTTATTTGTTCTGAACTTTACTCATTGCGTATGCTCTTTTCAGTTATGATCATCAGTTTGTTTCCAATTTTTAAGATCATTATTTAGCCCTTTTCAACTTCCCATTGCTGAGCACGGGCTTTCCATCTATGCGAGGATTATGAATAGTCCCACTGATCAAACGCGGATGGGCAGACTTAACATAACCTCCAAAAATTAGTTAGGTCCTCTTAAGTTGCGAGCAGTTTTCTTTACGATGTTACCATTCATCGTAAGGCAAGTGGTAATATTACCGAAAATGATACGCTCATGAAAATACGTAAAAATACGATTTATGAACTAATATCACTTGGTTTTTTCAAGCGAATATTCTACTACTGGCTTACCATTGCCTCACTGCCACTTTTTTACTGCTTCCGCTAATGAAAAAAATACAAAGCCAGCTAAGTCAATAATTACAATCTTCAAATAATCTTCAAACAAAGTTCCAATATACCTGAAAGTATTGTAATATCGAAGTAATTAACAAATTATTTATCAATTCCCACGTGACCTTTAATTTACTACTTATCAGTTGTTAGTGGCAGAATGTTGTTCACTGTGTCAAGAGATAGCTTGAATTTACTTATGTTGATAAATTATTTTTCTTACATATAATAAAATATAGAGTCTGTGGAGAAAGCTAACATTATAATTTTGGGGCTATAATTAAAGTTCAGACTTCAAGTTGGGAGCTTGTGGTGTCGAGTTCTTAAATCTCTCTTTGATTGTGTTATCTAGTCTTATAGGTATAATAGGGAATATGCGTGTGATTTAAATAAAGGTGAAATATTTTTTTTTTTATAATCTTATATATGATGTTCTCCTGACCGATTCCGGCCACGGCGGCCAATCTCATTGAGACTAGCCAACTGCGCAGGAGATATTATAGTGCACAAATGTACGCACAGACACAACGTGCACTCTCTATTCCTGTCACTCTCATACTCTGGTGGGAGGACCACTCGTCACTACCAGTGAGAGTTAAGGTGCAGGACCGACGGCTTTACGTGCTCTCCGAGGCACGGGGGTAAAACACCGACCCGGGACTCGAACCCTGGACCTCCGGTGTGCAGCCGTACATGCTAGCCACTACACCACCGAGGCAGTTAATCTTATATATAATATAATATATAAATGTATGATATGTAAAAAAAATATATACTAAATTTTGGATTTATAACAATGTTAGCTATTGTATAAAAAATTAAAAAAAAAATCACGCTTATTCCCTATTATGAGAACGAGGGAATAAACTGCTATGTTTATACACACACTTGTGTACATGTTAGTCTCAGTGAAATTGATCACTGCAGTGATTGAAATTCGATCGAAGTGTATTGATCGAATATATAGTAATTGTTTAACACCGGTATATTATTCAGTTGGAGTATCCTTTTACCAAGCTTCATATAATCATGAGCTTTATTCAAATACGAGCCGAATATTTAACAATAATAATAATCATTTATTGCAGGCAATTTTCAAAACCTATAATATGTACAGAGAAAAAAAATACAATTAAAATTTAGAATAATAAAATTAAAAATGATTATGATATCCATTTTCAGTCAGTATCTAATCGTTTAACTAAATTCAATAAAATATGTTGTTCTCGAAACAGTCTACATATATTTTATGCCGCTCGGCCAGAAATCATTTGACCAAAATGTATATATTCAGTTTGCTTTTCAACCGACTTCAAAAAGGAGGAGGTTCTCAATTCGACTGTATGTTTTTTTTTTATGTTTGTTACCTCAGAACTCCGTCATTTATTAACCGATTTGGACAATTTTTGTTTTGTTTGAAAGGGTATACTTCCAGATTGGTCCCATTTTAAATTTCAAAAAAAAATACCACCCCTAAGGTGTGATAAAAAAAAAACAACTAATGATGAATTTAACCTACTTCTAATTGTCATATTGACTTGAAACTTTGCAAGTATTTCTATTTCCGTCGATAGTATAGTGGTTCGGTGTTGTTGACCTGATCTGATTACAAGGCCAGAAGGTGGATAGGTGGAACTCTTCAACGGCTAATAGTAGATACTTTGAGTTTGGGCTTATTTTGTTTGATTTGACAAGCCTAACACGTTAGAATCCTTACTTTGCTACTACTGTCCTACACTAAAAAGGGAAAAATAAAAAACTTTTTTAACAAAAAATAAAAACCGACTTCAAACAAAAGCACTAAAAAGTGGAAAATAACTGATTGGTAGTTTTCATTTACTATACATACCTAATCAAATATTTTCGAAGTCGGTGTGCTTTGCTTTGTATGGGCTGGGACCGATTTCAAAAATATTTGATTAGGTATGTATTTAATAGGTAGGCTTTAATTACTTAGCCAAAAGCTGTCTGGACCCGACAGGAGCTTGTGGTACCGGAGCAATCCGGCGCGGACCAACAGCCAGGAGGGGAGGGGGGAGCGGCGTCAGGAGGGCGCCGTCTCCTTCTTGGAGGTAGCGCGGTGTCTCCGGCCGTTTCGCGGTAGGAGGCGCTGCGCGGGCCGCGCTGCCGGGGCTAGCCCGTCGGTGCGGCGGCTGGAGCGGGGCCAGTTCTGGTCCTGCGTCTGGCGTGGGTGTCGGCAGCCATCTTGGTCCGGAGGTGGGCCGACGGTAGGGGGGCTGCAGGGGGAAGAGGAGTGTCGGTGTTGCGTTGCCGCTCCCCCTGTCCTCTGCAGCCGATTGGAGGTGGCCCACTTCGGTGGGCGGTGGTAGGTTTAATGGGGCTGCTCCGGGTACCTCTCTGGTGTAGCAGAGTTGACTGTGGAGCAGCCCCATTGGTTTGGTGGTCTGCCTAGCGTTTAGGCAGACCTGCCGCCGGGGCGCCGTAGTAGTTATGCGCAAGCGATCCTGCGGCGTCCCACTTAGGCGGGGGGAAGGGATGTCGGGTTTTAGTGGGTAGTACCGGCTCTTCTAGCCGGTGAGCCCCACATAACCACCTGGGGGATCAGGTGGTATGCGTAAATGCATTTCCCGACAATAAAAAAAAAAAAAAAAAATTAACACACAGCACCATCTATTTCCATAGTAAGCTACAAGGCTTGTGTTATGGATACCGGATAGGTGATACACTACACATATTTAACTTTAAATACGTACATATTATAAATATAAACACCCATGACTGGAGTACAAACATTCGTGTTTTTCTCACAAAAATAATATTCTCAGCCGGACACGAACCCGCGACCGCTACATGACCCTACTCGCTGTGCCAAACGTGACGTCTCTGTGTGTAACATGACCGAATAATTAAAGGCCTTATGCACCTAGCTAACCCTAAAAAAAGTGATGTAAACATTCGCCTCCAAGCAGCAAGGACACAAAGAAAATTTGAATATATATGTGCATCAACTTTTTTATGTAGACATCTATGAAGCCGTATGTATGCAAACTTTATGTATACATATAAATGACATAAAGATATCTGTTACTTATTATATAAGCAAGTGAAATTCATATTTCCAGCAACGTTCAGCGTGAACTTCATATTGCTTGTTTATGAGCCGAAGTCACCCTCCGATACAGGCTACTATGTACTTATCCCAGTAAGTTATGTTTATGGAATTTTAGTATAGTGTATTTTTTTAAATTAATGATTAATTAATTTTAGCCACAAAGTATAACATTATATCTACTTCACAAAAAATACTATTATTGAATCTTAAATCTAGACATGTATATAACAATTTATCATCCTAAATTATAATAAAAGCATATAAGTTGTATATATTTTTGCAATCGCCTCTTAAAAAGCTATATTTTAATACCCCACGATTGATACGAACGATTTTTTTAACAAGACTAATTGACGCCTGAGATTCGCCATTTTAATTTTAATGGCATCTATATAATATACTTACACCCTAATGACACTAGCGTCATCAAGATGAATCAAACGACATACGAGTTATCAAAATTGACTAAAGCCCGATTTCACCAACAACCCATAAGCTACCACCTACGTATGGGATCCCTAGCTTAAAATTCCCCTAAACTAGCCCCTAAATTAAATTTCGTTTTACCATCGTCTTTAAGCCTATATCTCGAGCATCTAAATTTAGGGGGCCTTTTAACATTTAGTTGACCCCTAACTGTCGGTGAAACAGAAACTGTCCCCTAACAGCCCCCTAACCATGCTTAGGGGATCCCTTAAACTTAGGTGACGTTGGTGAAATCGGGCTTGAGCCAAGTAAACAATTAGTAAATACGAGGGAAACATAAAGATCAAACATATACCTAGTGATTTTGCTTTTTTCAATCTAATTACATTTCCAATAAAAATAATTTCCATTTATTCGAAAGATATGATAAACATTAACGATAATGATATTAGAATGATGAGATGAGTTCAGTAAATCAAATCATTATCACAAAGTCCTAATAACACATGATCGTTCCACAAATGAATAATATATATATATACATATAATGCAAGCGTAGTGGATTTAAATTCAACGATACGCAGTAATTGCGTCTGTAGAAAATCATGAAGCCGTGTACTAGTAAATATTTATTTAGTATTAACGACATACAAAATGACAACAATGATTGCTATTCGCCTTGTTGATATTGAAGTTGCATCATATAGTCACTACAACATGTATATAACCTACTGCTTATTATTATCTATATCTATACATATATGTAACCATACCAAATTTCATCAAAATCCTTCCAGTGGTTTTTCTGTGATGCGGTAACAGACAGACAGACGGACAGACAAAAAATTCTAAAAACTATAGATTCGGCCTCTGTATCGATAATAATGTTTATTTCAATATGATTTTCCAAAAAATATTTAATATACAGATTCGGCTTAGTTACAATTTTATTATATGTATAGATAGATGTATTAGATAGCTATAGGTAAAGCAGTAATAAAACAGTAAATTATAGTTAGATAAAATTGAAGTAGGTATATGATTGATATCTATTATCTAATGAACTTTATGTATGCTATACTAGGTACGTAGATAAGTTATCGGTGTGGCACTGATTTAAAGGATGAAGTATGTACCAATCACTTTGTGCTACCCATAGGGTATCATCCTACTGCCCTATAGGAAACAATACGGAAATTGCTATCGCAATTCAATTCAATTCTCCTGTTAATACCCAAGGCAGTGGTAGCCCAGTGGTAACGCGCTCGCTTTGGAAACCGAGTGAAGCGGATTCAAATCTCGGGTCTCGCATCTCTGATATATCTATTCATGTGCGAATCATTTCTAACATGATTACCACTTGTCTTACGGTGAAGGAAAATATCGTGAGGAAACCTGCATGTCTGAGAGAACCTAGCAAATTTTCAAAAGACATGTGAAGTCCGCCAACCCGCATTTGCCAGCGTGGTGGGCAATAGTCTGATTTCCCTCGTGTTGTAGGGAGGCCCACCCCCAGCATGCGACGTTAAAAAGGGCATGTATACAAATTATCTACAGAAGAACATTATTTGAAATACCATTTTTAACAACAAGTATGAATATTGTATATACATAAATAATTTATCTGTCCAAGCTTTGTGTTGTGTTGTGGTCTAATAAACGATAAAAATGCAAGTTAATTATATTATTTCTAAAAGAAATATTATATATTATATAAGTATCCTTTAGAGTTTAGGCGAAAGTTCCTTAAAGTTCGAGTAGGCATATTTCTACATAATAATGTCATGTTATTGTTTAATTAATGCTGACATATTAAGGCCACAAATATTTACATAAACAATATGAATAGTTCATGCAATATTTCATAATTAATTAATAATTTGCGTAGATACGAAGCGCGTCATCTGCTCATAATGTGAGTGTAGGAGATAGCTTATGACCTAGGTCAAAACTATGATATGACGTCACACATAGCTCTATTCTAGATTAGAAATTTTTACTTGCTTTTGAATCCTTAAATAATCCTTTCTAATTTAATCGAATCGATTAAGTGATCCTTAAAGCTCTAGAGTATTTTTTATTATCTTTTGCCGGTCATTCTATATAGGTTTATATCGTGTCTTATCCATTCTACGCGATATTGGCGAAGTAAACTGTGTCCAAAAGGCACTTTTAGAAGCCACGAAACAAATTAATTGAACTGTAGAATGACATCTTGTCTATGTCCTTTTAGGTCAGAATCGACTTTCAAAATTTGATAAGGAGGTTAGCTATAAGGGAAACGAGATTAAAATCACAGTCAGAGCATGTTTTTTTAATAATAAGGTAAAAATGATCATTTAAATGATGTAATAAATTAATCCTGATTAAATTTCAAAACTTTCCCATGATTCTTAACCTTGAAGTATTCAACTGGACGAGATCTGGTTTCCTATTTTATAGATTGAATGCCAGTAATCGTTTCTTTATACAAGTTATGTAAATATATGATATTTATATAATATAATTCCATCTTAAAGGATTTGGCTTAAAATTTAATGAATAATTCATCCTCAAATTAAGAATAAATTTAAATATATATCGTATAGACGGCAAAAATGTAAAGAAATAATATATAATATAAAACTGCATTATATATTTAAATAAAAAATATATTTACCTAAGTCTCTAAACAAAAGTATTGAATTCCGAACAAAAATGTTAATTTCTATTTATTAACATAGAGGCCTATCTATCTATACAGATAAATAAAATTGAAGTGTCTGTTTGTAATGTCAAAATAACAGCTTTTTACTAAATGCATATGGAATTATATACGGTATTTATAAGAAAAACACAATTTTTAACATTTTTGTCTGTCTGTTTGTTCCGGCTAATCTCCGAAACGGCCGATTTTGACGGGACTTTCACTGGCAGGTAGTTGATGTTATAAGGAGTAACGTAGGCTACTTTTATCAGTAAAAGAATTAGGGTTCGAGCGAAGTGACGACGGTGAGACGCTAGTACCATAATAACATTTCTTTTGTTATTGTTGGCTACATAATCTGACTACAAAATTACTTGAAAATAATTGTTCCACCGTTAATTATTATTAAATGGAATATTTTTAAAATGGTACTTAAATATTAGGGAGAAGAAATAAACTTATTTAAAAAAAATACACAAAAATCTATTTACAATTTGCGAAGATATCGCGTAGCGTAACACTAAACACATATAATGAATACTGTTGAAATAGCGACACACCCTCGCGTCGCTTCGGGTCCCTAGACAAAAAAATATATCCCACGAGAACCGTACATTTTTACGGGATAAAAAGTAACCAATGTGTTATTTTAGACTATCTATCTCTGTGCTAAATTTCATCTAGATCCATTTAGCCGTGCAAATATGAAAGAGTAACAAACATCCATCTGGATGGATGGACTCCTCACAAACTTTCACATTCATAATGTTACTATGGATTGAGTACTCATTCTTTTGAAAGTTGGTTAAGAATATAAACTCCTACGTCGTATTACCTTAAAGAAGCTTATAATAAAAATAGGTAAAAAAACTTTTTAAGTTAAACGGTTTTATGTTAAACATACATTGCAATGTTTAAGATAAATGTACTAAAAACCAAAAAATAATAAAATAGATACAGTTGTGGGAATTATAAACATACTCGTATGCATAGACTAGACTAAAATAAAACCGTGGGGCACGTCAATTGTCTACAATCGTTGATTAAAATGTTTGTTTTGTAATGTTACACTATAATTAGGCAGTTGTTCAACCGACAACGATGGACGTGTGATAAGTAGGGCTAGAATGTGGAAACAAGCTAGCAAGCTCGATTATAAGCGAGTTTTAGGGTTTCATAGTGGTGAGCGAGTAGTACTTTTATCATATGTTTTGTCGATTAAAGACAAACTACGAGCAGTGAAACGATTCCTCGCCAGCCAGCAGTGTGAATGTCCAACGATAAACTAGTTGAAACATCTCTTTTATTTGAATGAATTGAATGGATGGGATGAAATTCCCATTTCTGTAATAAAGTTAGCTAGACACGTGCTTATTCCATTGATTGTTCATATTTTTAATATTGAATCAGGCATTTTTCCTAAAGTTTTTAAAAAAGCTCTCATTCATCCAATTCATAAAAACGGAGATGCAAATAAAATTAATAACTACAGACCTATTTCAATTTTAACCTCTTTCTCTAAAATATTTCAAAACTATTAAACCGTAGACTTAACAATTATCTAACCGCTAATAATATTATAGCTCCGAACCAATATGGCTTTAGAAGTGGTAAGTCAACTGAAGATGCGATCTTGGACCTTACCACTACAATCGTTCAAAATTTTAACCGTAAAAACAAAGTTATTGGAATATTTTTAGATCTAACTAAGGCATTTGACACGGTCTCAATTACCAATCTTTTGACAAAATTAAATGACATTGGTATAAGAGGAGTAGTGAATGGTCTATTTAAAAGTTATCTTAGTGATAGATCTCAGTGCGTGGTAATTAATGGTACCGTGAGTGATGAAGTTGGTTTAAGTTTTGGAGTACCACAGGGCAGTGTCCTTGGGCCAACACTATTCCTTGTCTATGTCAATGAATTGTCTAAACTCTCTATTCCAAACTGTAGTATAATTTCATATGCTGATGACACTATACTTATCGTTCATGGTAAAAGCTGGCCAGAAGTGAGTACACGTGCAGAAAGTGCACTATCTTCCGTCTATAATTGGCTAAATTTAAATATTTTAACGTTAAATTTTGAAAAAACTAATTTTATTACTTTTGCTCCACATAAAAACTCTCTCCCGTCTGACCGTATTTCCATCCATGTTCATGAGCAAAATTGTAAGAGAAATGTCGAATGTACTTGTAAAAAAAATTACTCCTGTGACTTATGTTAAATATCTGGGCATATGGGTTGACGACACCCTGACATGGAAAGAGCATATTGCGGCTACTTACACAAAACTTCGTAAATTGATTTTCGTGTTTAAGAAACTAAGACCTTTAATTGATTTCCCGTTGTTAAAAAATGTATATTATGCTCTTGCACAATCAATATTATCTTATGGTATTACAGCTTGGGGAGGGACTGGAAAAACTAAATTACTTCGTCTTGAAAGGGCTCAAAGAACAATTCTTAAAACCATGACATTTAAATCCATGCTGTTTCCTACTGATGAGTTATATAAAGTCACACGGGTTTTATCGGTTAGGAAACTATTTATTCTACATACTATACTACGCAAACATTCACAAACACCATACAAGGACTATACAATTCACAATAAACGTAGATCTGATATAGTTTGTGAAACCCATCGTAGTCGATTGGCTTTGTGTCGACGACACTATTATTATTTTTCTTCAAATATATATAATAGAATAAATAAAATTATCAATATATTTCCTAAGACACTACATCTTTGCAAAAGTGCAACTATCGCTTGGTTACAGGATCTTACCTATGAAGATACTGAAAATCTCCTTACTTAAGTGGCAGTCACAACTCTCATACACACACACGCACGCGCACGCGCACGCGCACGCACGCGCGCACACACGCACACACACACACGCACACGCACACGCACACGCACACGCACACGCGCACACACGCACACGCGCACGCACACGCACGCACGCACACGCACACGCACAGCACACGCACACGCACACGCACACGCACACGCACACGCACACGCACACGCACACGCACACGCACACGCACACGCACACGCACACGCACACGCACACGCACACGCACACGCACACGCACACGCACACGCACACGCACACGCACACGCACACGCACACGCACACGCACACGCACACGCACACGCACACGCACACGCACACGCACACGCACACGCACACGCACACGCACACGCACACGCACACGCACACGCACACGCACACGCACACGCACACGCACACACCCGCACACGCACACGCACACGCACACGCACACGCACACGCACACGCACACGCACACGCACACGCACACGCACACGCACACGCACACGCACACGCACACGCACACGCACACGCACACGCACACGCACACGCACACGCACACGCACACGCACACGCACACGCACACGCACACGCACACGCACACGCACACGCACACGCACACGCACACGCACACGCACACGCACACGCACACGCACACGCACACGCACACGCACACGCACACGCACACGCACACGCACACGCACACGCACACGCACACGCACACGCACACGCACACGCACACGCACACACACACACACACACACACACACACACACACACACACACACACACAGCATTATACTATATATATTATTGTATTTAATTCTAGAATCTATGTCTGCAAATATAACTATACTACCTTTTATAACTACTTCTATGTAAGCTATTGGAACTAGTATTAATATTAATTAAATGTCTTGGAGGTGGGCGTTATTGACTACAACACAGTTTTTAACTAATGTAGTCCATATCGTACAATGTTCTGATTTTGTAAATATGTTCCAAATAAAGATTTTTTTTTTTTTTATTTAAATGGAGTGTATAACTATGGAATTTCCATGAGCAAGAAAATAGTAAGTAATTTCCTCACCGTCTGCGGGCCAACTGCCTATTTTAACGACGAATTAAACGATTCTTCTATCGCACATCAAGTCGATAATTTGTAGACAATTGACGTGCCCCACGGTTTTATTTTAGTCTAGTCTATGCATATGTTTATAATTCCCACGACTCTATCTATTTTATTATTTTTTGGTTTTTAGTACATTTATCTTAAACATTGCAATGTATGTTTAACATAAAACCGTTTAACTTAAAAAGTTTTTTTACCTATTTTTATTTTCTAGTTTTTAGTTTTTATTTCGCATTCTGTTTAATTCATTTAGTGCTTCATTATTGCAAGGTTTCTTGCCCGTTAGTTTATTGCAGTCCAACTCCTCTATACGTAGTCCCTGCAAAGATCTTACTCTACTAAGAGCCACGTAGGCTTGACCTTCTTCAAACAGTTTCGCACCTAAGTATACGACTGCGTGATCCACAGTGCTGCCCTGCATTTTATGTATTGTAGAAGCCCATGATAGTATTAAAGGCAACATTCTTCTTTTAGCCGTCCCGTAATTGTACTTAGCTGGAAACTGTATGGCTTTCGGGTGTATAAGATGTACTCCGTCTCTTGCGAAATCAATTCGGACGGAAGGTACATCTGTTGCATACATCTTAGATTTCAATTTTGCATAGTAAATTGTATTCTACTTGTTGAGACCTTTCATTTGATACCCATGTTGATGGGATTGATAAAACCTAAGTTATCCGCCATTTTGTAGAGGCCGCCATCTTGGATTTTAATTTTATATAGTACATTGTATTATACTGGTTGAGCACTTTCATTTGATACCCATATTGATGGGATCGATAAAACCTACGTTATCCGCCATTTTGTAGCGGCCGCCATCTTGTATTTCAATTTTTTACAGTATATTGTATTCTGCTTGTTGAGCCCTTTCATTTGATACCCATATTCATGGGATTGATAAAACCTACGTTATCCGCCATTTTGTAGCGGCCGCCATCTTGGATTTCAATTTTTTATAGTATATTGTATTCTGCTTGTTGAGCCCTTTCATTTGATACCCATATTGATGGGATTAATAAAACATAAATTATCCGCCATTTTGTAGCGGCGGCCATCTTGAATTTATAATGATAATAAATAAACATAATTGTATTGTCACCAAAATCCAAAGTGTATACAAAATTTCAGATTAATCGGTTGACAGGAATAGGGTGAAATTTGAATTACTAAATTTGACCCAAGAATAATAAATAAAACAAACGGGGTGAGCTAAATAAAACCGTTTAATAAAAACAACACATACTCGTAGGTTACTCAACGCTCGTGATACATCGCCTACAACCTCTTGTCAGGTATATCCAAACCGGTTTTAGTAAAAACCTTCGACCAACCTAGCATTGTTGATCGAAGGTAATAACTATGAACTAGTCAACTTTAGAACTGTATAACGATATAGTGTTATGTAAGAATACAAGTTTCTTAACAGTATTATTTTAGGCATGCTTATTTGTCCAAAAAAAATTTTTTTGGAGGACATAGTTGCTTCTATTAGATTAACGCATATTTTAAATCAAGTATTTTGAATAATTAAATCAATATTTAATCTAGATAGCGGTGTTTAGTATTTACCAAAAGTGATTCTCGATAACCTATCTATCTAAAGTTTTCCTTAGGTACTTAGAGATTTGTCATTAGATCCTGATAAAGTATGCCAAATTTCTATTGCCAGTAAAGAAAACCATACATAGTTAATATATTATGTATATAATACTAGTGACTCACCCTCGAGCGAAAAAATAAAAACAAATCTATCCCACGGGAACCGTAGATTTTTCCGGGGTAAAAAGTAAATATGTAAGTAAATGTGTTATTCCAGACTATAATCTGTCTCTGTGCCAAATTCCATCCAGATCCATTCAGCCGTTCTGGCGTGAAAGAGTAACAAACATCCATACATCAATCCATCTTTACAAAAGTTTCACATTTATAATATTTAGTAGGATTAATGGGAAATGGGATATAGACCGGTAATTGGGATCCGCCGTCAGACAGCTGCCATCATTAGCTGACCTTCTCCAACGTACTTGCTCAACTTGTGGATTGTAGTAGTAAGGTAATAACATGGATAGATTGTCATAGAATTAAACACAAAACCAAACAATAATTTCGAATAATCCATACTTAATATTATAAATGTGAAAGTGTGTTTGTTTGTTTGTTTGTTTGTTTGTTTGTTTGTTTGTTTGTTTGTTTGTTTGTTTGTTTGTTTGTTTGTTTGTTTGTTTGTTTGTTTGTTTGTTTGTTTGTTTGTTTGTTTGTTTGTTTGTTTGTTTGTTTGTTTGTTTGTTTGTTTGTTTGTTTGTTTGTTTGTTTGTTTATTTGTTTGTTTGTCTTTCTTTCACGTCGAAATGGAGTGACGGGTTGACGTGATTTTTTGTGTGGAAATAGTTAAAGGGCTGGAGAGTGATATAGGCTACTTTTTATCGCGGGAGATAATCTCATTCCCACGAGAAAACACATTATAATGCAACCCAAAAATTATTTATGATCAGAATACTTAAAAATTGGTATTATGCTCTTCAATATATTTTAGCGCGAGCCAAGCCGCCGGTTCCGCTAGTATATTATAATTCATAATGTTTTAACACAGAATACAAATATTAATATCATATTTATTAGTTTGACATGCATGTACCTAAATGTTAATAAATTAATTAAAAAATATTAGACTAACTAATATTGCATATCACTTTGCTAAAAGTTAAAAATACAAAATAATATAGTATTTTTTCATATTTTCTTTTCCTATTCTTTGAACTCTGTACATGTAATAGTAGTACCTATAAGCGGATAATTACGCTACTATTTTGACTTTGACATTTTTTTGACGGGCTTCGTCTTGTATATAATTTAATCTGATGCTTTATACTAATTTATTTAAAACTCTTATGATTATAATGCGACCAGCATGGATGGCAACATTAAGGTACAGATATTTACCATTTAGTACAAATATATACTTATTCCTTTAAAAATGACATATTGATAAGCTAAGTTGATATTTAATTGAACATTTGTAAATACTCGTACATGTCTGACTATTAAAATATTTGCAGTGTGATTTAATATTTTTATAGTGCTTATTGCTTAGTTTGCTAAAATATAATAAACTAGCATTGCCCGCGGTTTTGCCCGCGTTCAAAAAACCAAATTCTTAGGTTTTACATATTAGTATATCTCTTACATTGCAGTTTTTGTATTTTTTCTCAGAAATGAGATATTTTCCCGCGGTAAAAAGTGTCCTATATGTTGACCTGGATAACCAGCTATCACCATACTAAATTTCATCAAAATCCCTCCAGTGGTTTTTCCGTGATGCGGTAACAGACAGACAGACAAAAATTCTTAAAACTATAGATTCGGCCTCTGTATCGATAATAACGTTTATTTCAATAAGATTTTCCAAAAAATATTTAATGTACAGATTCGGCTTAGTTACAATTTTATTATATGTATGGATAAGAGATATGATTTTGCGTCTACTTGGGCTAATCTCAGGAACTGCTTTACGGATTTTCCTATTGGTTACCATCAATTGAAAGAGGAATTAGTTTATATATATGCTATCATTCATGAAAATTATGCAAAAATAATCTACCAATACGATTATATTTGTGGATTAAGCCAAGAAATGTTTCTTCTAAGGGCGAGACTATCCGACTACCAAAAGTAAGGTAACATATTATGTTACAATCAAAAGACACTGGAAACCTCATTAGGTTATGTTGAGAATCCTAAGATATGACCACAATTATATATTTTTATTTTTCATTATTAAATTAAAAGTAAACACCGTAAAATATGACAAGAATAGCATAAAAGTCACAATTTCGATACTACACTTATATCTACACTTATATCTATACTAATATTATAAAGAGGTGAAGTTTCTGAATTCCTGAGATTGTGAATTTGTGACGTTGTGTGTGGGGGTAATCTCTAGATCTACTGAACCGATTTAGATGAAATTTAGTAAGAAGATAGTATGAGACCATGGGAAGGACATAGGATACTTTTATCCCGGAAATCATCCCTGAAGGGGGTGAAAACGGGGATGAAAGTTTGTATTGGGAATCAAGCTAGGGACGAACCCGAGCGAATCTAGGGTGAGTCGCTAGTCTACATATTATATAAGTGCTCTTAGCGCACCGTACAGTGCAGCGTCCACAGCTGCCTAAACCGACAAAGTTTAAATTTCCAAACCGTTTCCAGCCATATATTAAGTTAGTGCACGCGATACTACTACTTTAGTTTTTATAAAATACTTGTTGTTTCATGCGGTTACGTCATCTTTAGCCCATGAGAGAAAAGTTCCTAAAATTCTTTGTGAAGAATACATACATACTTTTAAGTGATTATGAAGCCGGTGTCGGTCTTTTTTTTTTGTAAAAACTAGTGCTCGCCTAGTGGTCGAAATCCTACAATAATCATTATTGTAAGGGAATATATATATATATATATATATATATATATATATATATATATATATATATATATATATATATATATATATATATATATATATATATATATATATATTTAAATTAAAAAGTATTCAACGTTTTTTATTGATAAGACCAAAGTTCGTCAATAGCTACTAAAACAAAAAAAAGAACAAAAAAATAAAATCAGTTGACAAACAGGAAAAAAAGGTACTGAGCTTAGTCTCTGTTTATTTATATGTATGTAAATACTTAAATTTTAATAAACTTACAAAAGTTCCGAAGTAAGAAACAAGTTTATCAACTGAAGGAAATGTATTATAAGCGTATCTTTTCTAAGAACATTCTGATACTGATAGCAACTTATCTAATTTAATAGTAGATCTAAATCTAAGCATAGATAGATTTTGTAAACATTTTTAATTAAATTCTTTCATCCTTTTTATAAAGCGTACTTCATATTCGTAATTTATGGAGATGAATAACACTAAGAAATTATATGCGATATAACTTTTACAGGTTTGTACATCTACGATGGTCCCATAGAAAAACGTCTTATTCAATACTCTCACATTTAATATTCGTTTAAATATTTTTTTAAACTTTCTACGAAATCTTTTTAAATGTAATTTTTTTATCGGTGACTTTATAAAGGTGGCAGGTAGCTGATTGATGTGGGCTGTTCAAGACCGCGATGGGATTCTTTGGCAAACCTTCGTTCGGTCAACTATGGACAGCGTTGGGCTGATGGTTATGTTATTGGGATAAAAACGTACTATCTTATTTTCATATTATGGCCATAGAGTAAAAGTATAGACTTTATTATCTATCTAATAAAACTCTAATAGATTATCTATTTATAAGCAAATCATTATGGAAATCGATATTTTCGACATTATTAGCGAAGATATTGCCTGCAAAAACTACAGACCAATAGAATAGAAAGACTTTTTAAAGTCGGTCAAACAATATTTGGCGTACGTAAAGTTTAATTAAAAGATAATGAAGATATATGACGTTTTAAATAAAACTATCTTATCGGATTTTTTATTTTAATTTTTGCTTCCCGACGACGTTTCTAATACTTTACAGCAATCATGGTCATGGGAAAGACTAAGGTTTTAGACGTCTCAAAGGCATTATATAGTAGTTACAGACAGCTTAAACACTAAATAACAAAATTAATTCAAAAAAATTAAATATTTGTTAATTTTAATATTAAACATTTTTATAATTTCAAAATTATAGAAATTATTAAATGTAATGTAAAGCATTCGAAATGTCAGGAACCAAAAATTAAAATGAACCCGCGAAAAAATCCGAAATAATAGTTTTATTTAACATGTCAAATATATGTCAATCTAAGAAAGTATTATGTGAACTAGTGCAGATACATGAGCTAGTTTTAAGTATAGTTAATCGATAATCAGTAACAATAATATGTTATCGTGGCAATAAACTATCGTCTGATAGTAACTGAGGTCGGGTTATCTGTGCACTGGGGGGTGTGGCGAGAGATATTATATGTATAAACTTTACTTTGTTATTACTTATTACGCAAGAACTCTCCGTAAACAGCGTTGGAATATTCCTAAATAATAATAATTATTATTATCCTTAGAAATACTAGGCGAAAGTAACTTTGTTTGACATATTTAGCGGAAGAACCGATCAACATGTTTACAGGATAATTTACTAGCTGAACAGTGACTTATTAAGCTATCTATACTAATATTAAAAAGAGTTAAAGTGTGTGAATTGTGAGTTTATGACGTTGTAGGGGGTAATCTCTGGATATACTGAACCGATTTAGCTGAAAATTTAGTAAGAAGATAGTCTGAGACCCTGGTAATGACTTAAGATAATTTTTATCTCGAATATCATCCCTTAAGGGGGTGAAAATGAGCATGAAATTTTATGGGGAATCAACCTAGAGACGAACCCGAGCGAAGCGAGGGTGAGTCGTTAGTATCTATATAAATTTAGTGCATTAATTTTTCTGAAGGTTTCTGTAGGAAAAACTCGTACACGCAATAAGGATTATAAAAAACGACTACATACTCTTACGTCGGGCGTAGTTAGGACCAAAGTGAATGATAAAGTGAATGAGGGCTTTTATACGGAAACTGAGAAATATTCTATTCTATACATATAATAAAATTCTATCTGAGTTGAATCTGTACATTAAATATTTTTGGAAAATATTATTGAAATAGTCATTATTATCGACACAGAGGCCGAATCTATAGTCTTTAGAATTTTTATCTGTTTGTCTGTCTGGGAACGCAATACGAAATAACCACTGGACAGATTTTGATGAAATTTATTATGTTAATAGCTGGTTTTCCGGGTCAACATATAGGGGTATACATATAACTTATCACTGCGGGAATATATCTCATCTCTGAGAAATCTATACTAAACGTTAAAACGTACCAAGGAATGAAAGCGAGCGGAGCAAGGCTGAGTCACTAGTATGCTATAATTTGTGTGTTTAAGCGACTGATATTAAATATCGCTTTTAGTTTCAAAATTATACATTTATGTTCATTTTTACTATAGATTTCTCAATTTAAGGGAAAACCCAAATTTAGATAGCATCTAACGAGAATTTCATTTTGCCCAGCGCGGAGCCCCAAGTTTACTCTTACAAGCTCAGAAGACGACCTAGTCTTAGTAGCAGTAACAATATTTCAAGTGTTGGCAATTTCTATTCAAATATTTTTGTTAAACACTACGTACTTCGATAAATAATCTGTCACTTTAGTAAAGATTCAAGGTTTAAGGTATTTCGAGGTTTTCAATATTGAGGTTTTATCTAAAGTCGGTGAAAGTAAAAATTACGAAATTGTTATTGAGGCAATGGCAGCCCAATGGTAACGTGTTCGCATGGGAAACCGAGTGAAGCGGGTTCAAATCCCGAGTCTCGCTCCTCTGTTATTTTCATGTGCGAATCATTTCTAACGTGATTAACACTTGTCGAACGGTGAAAGAAAACATCGTGCGGAAACCTGCATGTCTGTGAGAACCCATCAAGTTTTTAAAAGATGTGTGAAGTCCACCAAACCGCATTTGGTTAACGTGGTGGACAATGCTTGATCGTCACTGCATTAAGGGAAGCCCGTGCCCAGCAGTGGGACGTGAAAAAGGATTGAATACAAATACTAGCGATTTATCCTTGCTTCGCGATAGCCAATATGTAACTCCTGTCTAATAAATATCTATCTGTGTACTTTTCATCCAAATCTGTTCGGCCATGTTCCAACTAGTTTCAGCATGAAGGATTAACGATGCACATAAAAACACAAACACAGAGATACCAACTTAGCAATTATAATAGTGGGTATTCCGATATTTTATAAACAAAAAGGTATAATAATATTATGCATACTTGATTCTTGAGGCAAATATCACTTCACACAAAAAAAATATGAATATCTTTCGAATTCCGAGCTTGATTAGGAATTAAGTATATTTTTACATAAAAATTAATCCAGTCCATTGATTTAATTAGTCAATCAATTGTTTTTAGATAAATATTGTAATTTAGTAACTTTAATGAGTTGAAAAACCCGACTAATAAAAAACCATGATAAAAAGAATGTGACGAATGCTATGGATATTGGATATATCTAGAACAAACATGAAAGCTAGTGTATTTTTATGGAAAATAAAATAAATATCATGGTAAATATTTTTCTTTACCATAAACGATCACTTTTTTTTTAATTATAAAAATCGATTTACAATTTGCGAAGATATAGCCGTACAAAAAAACAACCGAATTGAGTATCCTTCCTTTCTGAAATTGGTCCAAATAATAAAACGATCAATTTTAACAAGTGCCATTTCTACGTTTTCTGAACTATGGCGATCCATTATTCGCACCGACGCCATTTGCGCCAAATAATAGGAGGATTTGCGATCTCACACCTGAACCTTTTTTATTTCGTGAATCTATTGAATCTTTTCCGTATAAAATATAAGATTATGCTGATATCTAGCATGTTTATTTCGCCTGAGACATTTTTATTAGTCTTTTTGAATTAACCTATTTCTCTTATTACCTATCACTAACGTAGTGGTAGCCCAGTGGTGATGCGCTCGCTTGGGAAACCGCGTGAAGCGGGTTCAAATCCCGGGTCTCGCACCTCTGATAATTTCATGTGCGAATCATTTCTTGCATGATTAACACTTGCCTTACAGTGAAGGAAAACATCGCACTATGGAGTATTTGATTGAAAAAGCTGGCCAAAATTATTTTTTAGTATTTTCCTACTAAGTTGCCTAAAGAATACTATTATATAGAAAAATATTTTTTTTTTTGTTTGTAAATATTGATATAGTACTAATTTTAACACAAAATAATGTATTGATGTTTTCTTATGGGTTAAATTTTCCATGAATTTATTTACTTATTACATATGAACTTTCCTCAAGAAACTCTACAAAATATTAGCGAAAATGCAGCGAAATCCTTCAAGTAGTTTAGGAGATATATTTCAGTAGCACAAAAACGCAAATTGGTTTTATTTTTGAGTCTGCTGAACTTTTACAGCTGGTGCTACCAGCTGTAAAAGTTGTAACTTGATATGTCAAACAGTCCTTTTTACATAGGTATTATAACAAAAATCGATGTTGAATTTCATCAAGAAGTTTTATAGTAATATGGGCACTTGATTTTAAAACTACGAGATATATTTTATACAAAACTGAATTAAAAGAAATATATCAACTCAAAATTTTATAGATTTTTTTAAACCAAAATTTAATCTTCACCGTTCAGTCTGAATCTTCTTCATCCAGGTTTGTCAAATCTCAGCGGGTAGAAACATCTGCATTGCAATAGTGGAGAACGGTTTTGACATACATTGAGGCTTGGATCTCATACTGCTCAACAGAGGATCAGACGTTAATAAAAGTCTGTTAAGGGCATCAAAATTGCATTGTTCGTGGGAGAATTTTCGTGAAAAGTTTTGCCTGTATAAGCGAAAATACTTATGTCTATGCATATTAATTATTAAAGTCATGTGAGGTCGCCCAACATTAAGTGCAGTATGATGAGGTATATCAAATGTACCTTTTAGCCTTTCTCGGTTTTTGTTAAGAAAATTGCTTTTTGTACGATTTGCGGCCGTCCAACGAGTTTACATTTCTTTCTTGAAATAGGAAAATTTTCGTATAAAATCAGTTTTACATTCATTTGGGAATGAAGGATTTGCAAGGATGCTGACTTTTACTGAATCCAATTTATAGGCATAATTTCGCTCCCTATGTTTTTAAGCATATTAAATATGTCTAAACGTGTCACTATCTTAACACCAGATGGCCCTAAAACAAGTAAAAAAAGACTTTAAAAAAACATTGGCAAATTTAACGTGGTTTTGGTAATATGCGATTTCAAAAAGATTAAGTTCTATTTTAGAACGGGCAAATTCGGGCAGGGTTTTTTTAATTAGTTACTAAGACGACTCTCTGGGGATATCAAAAAACTCAAAATTATAACCGCATATTGCCCGCTTGTATTACCAATATGCTCATAAACATTTTAAACTCAAAAATAGAAGTAAATTTTAAGTACACTTCAAATAATATTATTTTTACATGTTATGTGAGTATATATTTCTAATATAATGAAATATAATAGTACAACATACCTGGCGCAACATCATCTATTATGGAAAGCACCACAATTATCTCCTCAAAATCAATTAAATATTTATAAAAACCGGAAAAATATCGTACTATGAAAACGTAATATTTAGTCAGTACATGAAAGCAGTCTAATGACGACTGGTGACCGAAAGTTTGTCAAGATAAAGACAAACAAATGCGATGTACAGGTACTTGGACTCCTCTGCTTACCCAAGTACCTTTTTTATTTATGAATTCAAGTTTTCGTATTATTGAATATTGGCCAGCTTTTTGGTTCAAATACGCCATAGTGCATCGTGAGGAAACCTGCATGTCTGAGAGAACCTAGCAAGTTTTTGAAACACATGCACAAGTCCGCCAACCCGCACTCGGCTAGCGTGGTGGATTATGATCTGATCCCCCTCGTATTGAAGGGAGGCCCGTGCCCGTCAGTAGGCCATTAAAAAAGGTTGAATTGTATTCAGCCCTTTTCATAATCATACCTATCCCTAAGACATAGAAATTACAAATATAAGTACTTAAATATACAAAACAAATGTACCTACACGTAATTATTACTATACAAATCATGCCCGCGCGGAATGTTGTAAGAATCCTAGCAACTATCACTGATTGATAAATCAGCCAAATATCTCTTCATTTATAGTCAATATATTTTTTTGCATATTTCGAGAATCGAATCCCCTGGCTTCGGCACAGTATTTGAGATATAAACTTCTATGATAATTGTACTTAAATATAAAAAACTCTAGAATCAGTTGAATAGAACGTAATCGAATGTAATGACGGCATAATTCATATGAATGATTTTAACGTTGTTGGAGGTATCGATATCATTTTAATGATATGTATATAGGTATGTACATATGGAACAGTCTATTGCTCGATTTCACCTAAGTTTAAGGGATCCCCTAAGCATGGTTAGGGGGCTGTTAGGGGACAGTTTCTGTTTCACCGACAGTTAGGGTTCACCTAAATATTAAAAGGCCCCCTAAATTTAGGTGCTCGAAATATGGGCTTAAAGACGATCGTAAAACGAAATTTAATTTAGGGGCTAGTTTAGGGGACTTTTAAGTTAGGGTTCCCATACGTAGGTGGTAGCTTATGGGTTGTTGGTGAGATCGGGCATATATATATCTACAATAATTTAATCGAAATTTTAGTCGAGCTTATTGTCTCAATAATGAGATGAGTCCTACATACAGATACAATGGTGAAAATAAAATTGCTTTTTCTGTAAAACGTATTATATTCAATGCTTGCGTTTAGCTTTTGTATTCGTCCGACACTTGTAGCTATCTCTTGTAAAGGCAAACTTTTATATAATCTGTGAAAAAATACAGTATTAGATATCGAGATCTAAAAAATATGTATTGTTCGGAAATCTGTAAATGGATTGGCACGTGTTCGTCTTATTCGTCTAACATACGTCCGTCTCCTGTGATGGTCATCTATGCCGGATGACAAGGTCTTTTTGACCGATTTCGACCACATCGGTCTCTCTCTCTGAGGAGAAGGAGATATTATAGTGCACAATTGCATTCTCTATTCCTCTCACCCTTACATTTCGACAAAGACCCGGGATTCGAAGCCGAGACCTCCGGATATGCAGCCGTTCGTGCCAGCCACTACACCACCGGAAAGCTAATGCTTTATTATATTAGTAGGTATAGTAAATATATTATAACCACTAATATAATAAAGTGGTTTTTGTTTTACATGTATCCTTGTTTGTAGAATAATAATTAATATGTATATGAAATTGGACTTAAGTTGTTAAGTGACAGCATTTGCCGTAGTTGTTCTTTATATAAAAAGGATTTTTTAAACACCGAAGCGAAGATGCAATAACAGAAGCAATATAAAAGATTTTCCATTTATTATAGAACTAGTGACTCACCCTCGCTCCGCTCGGGTTCGTTCCTAGTCGCGTTTTAACGTTTAGCTCAGAGATGAGATATTTTCTCGCAGTAGCAAAAAGTCGCAAAAGTATCCTATATGTTAACCCGGATATATCATACCAAATTTCATCAAAATCTGTCCAGTAGTTTTTTTGTGTTGCGGCTGCAGACAGACAGACAAAAATTAAAAAAAACTATAGATTTGGCCTTTCTATCAATAGTATTGTCTAATTCAATAAAATTTTCCAAAAAAATATTTAATGTACAGATTAAGCTTAGTTAGAATTTTTATTATATCTATAGAATTGACATGAACAAACACACACACACGCACACGTACGCACGCACGCACGCACGCACGCACGCACGCACGCACGCACGCACGCACGCACGCACGCACGCACGCACGCACGCACGCACGCACGCACGCACGCACGCACGCACGCACGCACGCACGCACGCAAGCACGCACGCACGCACGCACGGACACACACACACACACACACACACATATAATCTATACAAGTATGATAGGTCAATCAAAGTATTAAGTCACAGGCTTTAGGCCACAAACACTGTAACAAATAAAAGCTTTTAGCGTAAAAGCTTGGCTATCTCGGGAATATTTGAGCATTATATTATTGTTTTATCATCTTAAAAATATCCCTTGTGCCTCTCCCTTGTCTTACACTGTTACAAAAAAAATTGTTGTTGTAAAGAATAATTTCTCTTGTTCCAACAAGAGAGCTTATTAAAAAAAACTTTCACTATTAGAGTCGACCCACACTATAGTGCCGACCACAGTCCACTCTCCGTTCGATATCGGTCTGGTTAAGTATTTTTATATAAAAAAAAAACGTTGTTATAGTGGGATTGCTACCGGTACTTGATTCTTCTGATAGTGTGATACACCATTGTTTCTTGGATAAAAATACTTTACCAGACCGATACCACAATACTGTGGATCGGGCCTTAGTTTGCTCTATCCTTGAATATATGGTAAGTACTCTTTCTTCAGTTTCATAAGTTTACAAGTACAGTTGCGTGCAAAAATTATGAAGATACTAATATATTATTATTTTTATCTAAACGAAACTGTCTTTACAGTCATTTATGGAGTGGATAGATAAAACTTTATTTTAAACTTTTGTTTTGTAATAGCATTTGATATCGGAACCAGCTATAGAAAAAAATATTTTTTTACTTCAGAAGTAGGTCTTCATGTATTTGCGATTATTCTATCGATACACAAAAATTTGTAAAAAAAAAATTTTTTAATAATAAATAGCAATAAATCAAAGTGTTTATAAAAGAGTATGTTTGAAAGTTACACAATATTTTTTCTAATAATACCTATCATAAATATAAGGGAAATTACAAATATCTATCTATATAAAAATCGTTACTTGGACTTGAGATCTTGTGGAATACAATCACATAAATGTGTCACAAGTCTTAATAAACACTTCCTTGTTAACTGTAAGCCATACATTGCTCCAATACACCCGTAATAGCAATAATTTTATCTACAAAGTATATCGTAATTACTATGCTCGTAATAAAATATTGACAGCTTGTCTGTTTTAAACAGAGAGAAAGAACTACTCACTAAGTTAACTAATCGACCAATTGAGTAATTTTCTATAATCTATAATCTGTACTAATATATTATAAAGAGGTAAAGTTTGTGAGATTGTGAGTTTGTGACGTTGTAGGTAATCTCTGGATCTACTGAACCGAATTAGATGAAATTTGGTAAAAAGATAGTTTGAGACCCTGTGAAGGACATAGGATACTTTTTATCCCGGAAATCATTCCTTAAGGGGGTGAACATGGGGATGAAAGTCTGTATTGGGAATCAAGCTAACTTATACCTCATTATATTAAAGAAGAATAATTAAGAATTAATATAACTTATACCTCAATTTTTTGTGGTCATTCCATATTAATTCAACTCTTTGTTATTTTTCTTTTAGACGTGCCAGTTGAACACAGATTAATTCGCCAATGTCGTGTTCGTGTAGAATGTCATTCCATATCAATTTTAAGTAAAAAAATTGATTGATTTCTTTAAGGTTTGTCCTTTGAAAGGAGAGTGGTTAGTTATTATTATTTCGCATTTATCTATTAAGATTTTTTACTCCATCTTAATATGAATATAAATAAATCCTACGACAAAAAACTTATGAATCTGAATACAATTAAGATAATTGATATATTATACAAAAACAAAATTTTATTATCTATTTATTCGATTCATTATTTATTCAGTTATTCAGATCCCACGTTCCTAATCTAGAATTTTATATTCGGATCAGATATCATAATATAAAAATTAAAGAATATTTTACATGATTATTTACTATACCACCGCGCCGTTGGGACATAATCTGCTTACTTCATCTTAGGTCACTGGTTGATTATAAAATTATCGTTTATATTTTACTAGCGGAACCCGCGGCTTCGCTCGCGCTAAAACTCGTCCCCTATTTTATCCCTTATGGGATGAATTTTGAAAAATACTAAAACACGTATTTATCTAATTGTATTGAAGAGCATTAATACCAAGTTTCAAGTAATTCTGACCATAAATATTTTTTTGGGTTGTATTATAACGTGTTTTCCCCGTAGCAATGAGATAATCTCCCGCAGCAAAAAGTTATGTCTTAAAAGCTTATGTCACTCTCCAGCCCTCCAACTCTCACCACACTAAAATTCACGCAAATCCGTTACTCCGTTTTGATGTGAAAGAAGGACAAACAAACAAACACACTTTCATATTTATAATATTAGTATGAATTCAAACGGTGTATGAGAATAAAATGTAAGACTAGTACTAATAAGTAACTTCATAAGAGAAGGTATATAGTTATTTTTTATGGTAATCGATTTAAAAAAAATAGTAGGTATTTTTTTTAAATCATTTACCATAAAAAAATTGAATACTTATTTTAAGAACGATGACTTATTAAATTTAAAGAAAAATCTACCCTAACGGCAAAAATATTAATAACTACTTAGCTATGTTTAGATCTAGCTTTTAATGAAATTTTATCCCTTAGTAGATTACAGTATCGAAGGATCGAATATTAATTTTGCCGAAAGTGTAAGATAACTTTGGAAATAGATTAAGTAAATATTGAATACTAGCCACTCGCCCTCGTTCCGGGTCCCTCCCTAGATAATAGGGAATCTATCCCACGGGAACTGTATAGTTTTTCGGGATGAAAAGTAAACTATGTGCTACACCAGACTATAATCTATATCTGTGCCAAATTTCACCCAGATCCATTCAGCCGATCTGGCGTGAAAGAGTAACAAACATCCATACATACTCACAAACTTTCACATTTATACTAGGTATTAGTATGGATTTCTATTTAATAATTGGTATGGTAACAAATAAATATCAATTAAATATATTAATTAGTATGCTTTATTTATGCATAATAGCTTACCAAGTGGGTAATCAGGAAGCAATTAACCTTTCACCCAACAATTAAGTTCAATAGATGTTAATTATGAGAATGTGATTTATTGTATTTATTATAAAAACCTTAAATATATTTACGAGAAATCTCAATCTATACATATAATAAAATGGTAACTAAGTCGAATCTGTACATTAAATATTTTTTGGAAAGTTAATTGAAATAGACATTATTATCGATACAGAGTCCGAATCTATAGTTTTTAGAATTTTTGTCTGTCTGTCTGTCTGTCTGTCTGTTACCGCATCACGAGAAAACCACTGGACAGATTTTGATGAAATTTGGTATGATGATAGCTGGTTATTCAGGTCAACATATAGGATACTTTTTACCACGGGAAAATATCTAATTTCTGAGAAAAAATACAAAAACTGCATTGTAAGAGTATACTAATATGTTAAACCTAAGAATTTGGTTTTTGGTAATTTGAACGCGGGCGGAGCCGCGGGCAATGCTAGTTTTCCTATAATACTGAAAGTGGATGAAAAAAAAACTTCACATTATAGCTTTTATATAAAACTTTTTCAGCGTTATTCAAGGAACTATTGATTTGATTCTATTTTTACGTAAAGAGAAATACCTATAAAAGGATCAAAGTAAATTTGATTGAAAACATAAAGTGTAGGTTATGTGCCTTTGCTTATAAATAAATTGCAGTATCTGTCTTTAATTAAAAAAAAAACAACCCTATAATTTGGTTGTTTGTACGATACCAAAGCCAAAATTACAGTTAAAAATGACGGATAAACTGTCTGCAACCTCTGTAACCTCCGGAACAGCTGAAACTATTTTGATGAGACTTTCAATGGAGGGATGATAAACTTTTTAACCCTTAAAGAAAAATGCTTCTGTTTTTTTTAAGGTTTTTAACATGGGATATATTACGGACGAAAACTAAGTCAAATCGCTAGTATAAAATTATAATTAACTTAATCCGAAAATAAATGCTAGCATGAAATGAGATCATCGCTAGATTACGTAATTACATGTTATAATTCATAAGTTGTTGATGGCTTTAGTTACAATGGGTCAAGGTTTTGGAATAAAAATCCATTATGTCCCATCGATTTTAACATTTTTGGTAGAATTATCATATTTTGAGGTGTGTGTTTAACCATTGCCCCGTATCGCGTAGAACACGTATTGAATTTAAAGAAAAAACACAATTTTAGAACTCTAAATTATTATGATTTACAATAATATCTCTTTTCCACGTCATATTATCAAAACTGAATGGGAACATTTATTTTTTATAACAGAAATATTTGTTTTTCGTACATAAAATACACTTTATAGAAGAACTCTAATCTTAACACGGGGTAAGGATCGACAGGTCTATGAAGTCGTTATCTAAGATTTGGGGCGATATACTTTATTTGCCTCCTTGAGACTTAAAATGTGTTTTATTAAAATATAGTGATACTATCTCATTTAAAACTAATTAATAATTTAAGTTTAAAAAGCTCTAAAAGTTATAAAGCAAATTATCTAGTCTTTATTAAAACGTATGAAGTCATTTTTTCTTCATAAAATATGGTTACGTCGAAAAAGTAGAGTTGAAAAGTTTTTTTTTAGTGTTTGACTTACCAATAACAGTAGGATATTTCGCCATGAAGTCCTGTTTAGCGCGTATCACGTCGAGCCATACTTGATTTTCCAATGGAGTCTCTAACGCAGAGAACACCAAAGCCCCAGTCACGAGATACGTAACATAGAATAGGATGTACATAACTAGAAGGCAAGTAAATCTTGCTTTTCCGAAAATTTTCGTAGTTGCAAATAACGGTTGGAATGGCGGATGCTCTTCTTCGTAAAGGATTTCTCTCGGAACAATCATTTTTTTCGGATATGGAAACAACTGGCTATGGACCGTCATGTCGTCATCGCTTCTCGCCGAGCTCATACTTCCATACGACTGAATACGAGGGTACTTTGGCCGATCCACTTTCTTGTCTTCAGGCATTTTGTTTAGCAAATTTAAAAATTTAACTCGTTACGCACAAAACTCGAATGTTTATTTAACTTTCGAATAGACCACAATACTGTTAATTATAAACAATTATAAAGAAAACGTTCATATATTTATTAATGCAATCTTCGTCAACTAATTTTTGAATGTCCGCACCGAAGAACCGGAACGGTTAATATTTTGGTCAACTGTACTTAAAGAATCGTTTAGGATGATTAGGCTCGAAAAATAGCGCGAAAACTTCAACTTTAGTATTAAAAAGCAGTTTGGATGTCATCTTGATACATTTTAGTTAAACGAATTGATATAAAATGGCAGTTAACTCTCGGTATACGTGGCCGTTCGGAGCTACGATCGTCACTCGACTGTGTACAGTTCACAGTATTCAGTTAAAAGTTATCAGTAATCGGTATGCGCACGCGCAGTGGTAGGTTCTTAACGATCTATAATATTAAGTAATTAGATAGACATTTTTTATGATTCTAAATAAGTATAAAATTGTTCTTCAACGAACATGATAAGTTAATTATTTTTCTTATCATTCTGTTAATATCTTTATAAAGTAGCGTATCAAATGACAAAATAAATTAAAATAAAAAAATTAATTACGTTAGTAGACATAAAGTTTCCCTTCAAAAGTTCAATGGTCTGCAGCTTTTTAATTAAAGTAATAAAAATTAAAGGCGTCAATGAAAGAATTAGAGGATATTGTAATTAAAACCGGCCGGAGACTTAAGAAATCTAAAGATACTTAATAAATATAATTAAAGGGCCTGTTTGTGCTGTGTATATTTGGTTATATTTGTATTATATTTAAATCTCAAACAACTATCAAAAATTCTATATGTGTATTTGTGTCTTGTAATCGCTAGAACGACTTAACTTGACAAATTGAAAAACAATAATTAAAATCGGTTCACAAACGATCAAGATATCATAGATTTCAACCTCCTTCTTGGAAATTGTGCAAAAACGTTAATTAAACTTGTCACTTGCAAAATATCGAATACGGAGAAATATACAGTAACAAAGAGTCACGAATCACGATGTATTTATCGTTTTTATTAACATAATACAAATAGTTAATTATTCGGCAAACTTTGTTCCATTAACAATATTGAAGTCATTAAGATATCATACAAGTGCCTTAAAAATTTTCTTTGAATAAGTGTTGAAGTTTTAGCCTAATGGTAACGCGCTCGCTTGGGAAACCGAGTGAAGTGGGTTCAAATCCCAGGTCTCGCACCTCTGATGTTTTCAAGTGCGATTATGTTTTCATCTAATGATTTCCAACATATTACTACTTGTCTTACGGTGAAAGGAAACATCGTGAGGAAACCTGTATATCTAGAGAACCTAGCAAGTTTTCTAAAGACATGTGAAGTCCGCCAACCCGCACTCGGCCAGCGTGGTGGACTATAGTCTGATCCATCGTATCGAAGGAAGACCTGTGCCCAGCAGTGCGACGTTGAAAAGGGCTGAATATTAAGTGTTGGATCTGTGTCCCGGAACCCAGTGGTAACATCCCAATATCAAAAACAGAGAAATCAAAGAAAAGAAAGATAAACAAACACAAAGAGTGATTTATTAGGTACATGAAGGAGCGCTTCAGCCAGGTTACACAGTAGTGTGGGATCAAATTATCAAGTGATTGATTTAGAAAATAGTAGGACTCATTAGGTTTATCTCTACCGACTTCTAAAAAGGTGGAGGTTCTGTATTCGTCTGTACGTATGTTTTTTCTTGTATATTATGTTGCGCGATATTTTTTCCAATTGTAAGCCGAATTTCATGTCTTCATGTAGATTATATTTTAGGGGTGGTCTCATATAAATTTCCCTCTAATGGTAAAATTATTTATTCCGCTCTTAAGTAAAAAATTAATCAATTCATATTTACGGGTGGACTTAATTTTCCATCCATTTAAAATAATTTTGAAGAGAAAATTTGAATAAGGCGTTTTATGTACAAATGATAATAATCTGAATTATATCATGTCTTATATAAGTTTATTTTAACTTGTCTAGCAGATCTAAAAATAAACTACTTGCATAGCCTCCCGTTCTATAGACTCGTAAGCAAAACGTGGGTCACGTTGCATGGTTTATCTATGCCTGTATGTAACATATACAGGCGCGGTAGTTAGTTCTAAATGTACTTATTTACTTTTGTCTGGGCAATGGTATAAGCAATGTTATTGTCTCATGTTTGTAACCTAGGCTACCATAAGACTACTACGTAATAAACAAAAGATCTGCCTCGATTTCGCCTATGTACTTATTTTAGAGTTTTGCAGAAAATTATAATTTTTTTTTATAAATTACACCGAAAATCACTAAATACTATAATCTACTCGTAACACTATTTCCCACATACGTGGGGAGATTGGAAGAGGTATCTTTTAGATAAGTCAACTTTTGTCCACGTCACTTTTGTTTTTTTTTATTTCAATTGTTTAGTGCAATAAGGAATACAATATAAAGTATTGACATTGGTGAAGAAATTTGTGCTCAATAGGACGCTTTGGAGACATTAATGAGAAAATTAAATTGAATATTGAGTATGGAATACCAATTTTATATATAAACTTGCCATTTTACCCCTTAGAGGTTTAATTTAAAAAGATATTTGCTCCTGTGATCCGTGTCAGTTGTTACATTGAAAAAGTTTAGACCTTTCAGTTTAGTAAGGGTTTTAAATAAATTAGGTCGGTTATTTTTAAATAAATACAAGACAACCCAAGAAGTAAATAATTTATTTATTTCACAACGAATTATGAAAATAGATTTAAGTAGAATTGATAAAAATATTTCGTAACGTGCGCAAAAAAACAACTGTGATCAGTGAATCGACCAATCGAAACGGACGAAGGCTTCCCACTACATCCTGGTATTTCTATTATTGACAATTTTACTAGGCTAATTATAATTTTACTGAATGTGCTTAGGGAAATTATAATATACCTAAAAATTCCCCGTGATACTGTGAGATAAGAAGATGACTGACAATAATCCGAGTAATTATAATTTCACTAGTGAAATGATAATCTAGCGGATCTTACAATTTCCCTGTGACATAATATATAGATAATTTTTATGTTGCCAATTTTTTTTCCTACGAATAAAAGACAATTTCTTGAATTGCTTACATATTATCATTGTTTGGAGGTTTAAATACTAGTTTTCTGTAAGTGATATTTTTATAGATCAATAATTTTAAGGTCAGTATCATTATTAATACCAATATTTAGTTTATAAACGTGTGTCGCGTGTCAGATAGTGCAACATTGTTTACAATATACACAAAACAATAATGATTATAATTATATGTAAGCAGTAACCACTTTGTAATGTCGCGTGATTGTGTCGAAGGGAAATTACACATACCTTCCTATCTCTTTTTATCTCCAGCGAGAAATTCACAGTTTAAAATCATTAACTGTTATGTAATTTACTAGGTACATAAAAAATATCTGGAGATAACGATGCCTTTATGCCATAAACGGAAAACTTGCTAACTTTTTATATCTACTTAGGGTTGGATTTAGGCGTGTGGGTTCTTAGGGCACTTGAAGAGTGTAGACGTAAAATGACATTGCTATAAAATTAAAAAAAAATTCTTTGCAATTATACTTTAGTGGGATCCTCTCTTACGTGGGCCCTAATAATGCTACAGGCTCCCCGATCATTCGTCTTCTTAAAATTTGCGTTTTTACTAAAAGTGACATATACAAAACTTGAAAATGAATTCTCACCCTTACATATAGATACTTTTTCGATTAACTCAAACCTCAACGGGGGCTGTATAACATTAAAAAAAATTAACTTATATAATAATATTAAATATTATTTGGTTTTGCCAAAAATATAATTGATAAGATAATAAAGCTTAAAATATTGTTTTTCTTTATCACTTACTTGAGACACAGGGGTGATATTTAACGAAGCTCGTCTTGATCTCTGCGACGCGCCTCGCAGTCTCTCTTTCCACCGGACCCTCCAACGCTTGAAATACTGACGCCCCTATAAATATATGAAATATTTATTTTCAAGTATAACGCAGTATAGTTTATATATGTATTATTTCAAATTATAATGTAGGTACTCCGACGAGGCAATTCTACCAATGCATTAAAAAATACATAATAACATACCTAATTACTATAAAAATACCTATAAATAAAAGGATAACTAAATAATTAATGTTAGTTATATTGCTAACTTGTTTACTTTTTATTTTAACGTAGGTTTTTAAAAGTAAATAGTATTCTATATGTTGACTCGGCTAACCAGCTATCACCTTACCAAATTTCATCAAAATCTCTCCAGTAGTTTTTCTGTGATGCGGTAACAAATCAATTAAGATGCGAATAGCTGCAAATATATGATTTTAATATGATATATACCTGAGTCGTTTTGTAATTATTCACTAACAAAACTCGGTAATTGGTAGCCGTCGAACCAGTGAAAATGATATTGGTTCTCTTTCAATGTGGTGGACATTCATTTTCATAATATTCTACGAAACTTAAAAAAATCTGCTCTTCGAATTAATCAAAAGTAAGTTATATTTGCCTACCTTTCTTACTTGTTACCTGTAAACGGGCCGCCTAGCCAAGTTAACGAGTAGGTACGCATACACTCTTAAACACATAGAAGATATCTGTTCATTAAATTTCATTACTTCAAAAATAAATAACGTCTGGGGGCTCTGGGATCTTGGACCAAAATAATTTTAACGTCGTACTGCTGGGCACGGGCCTCCCTTCAGTACGAGGGGCATCAGGCCATAGTCCACTATGCTGGCCAAGTGCGTATTGGCGGACTTCACATGTCTTTTGAAAACTTGCTAGGTTCTCTCGGACATGCATGTTTCCTCACGATGTTTTCCTTTACCGTTAAGACAAGTGGTAATCATGTTGGAAATGATTCGCATATGAAAATATCAGAGGTGCAAGACCCGGGATTTGAACTCGCTTCATTCGGTTTCCCAAGCAAGCGCGTTACCACTGGGCTACCACTGTCTAAATAATTATAATACAGACAAAAAAATCTTTACAGTAAATATAAGTTATAGTATAATATATAGTTAGACTGGGTAATATCTAACTTTACTAAAAATATTTTTAATGTTGCAATAAACACAATGTACCCCAAAACGATAAAAATAATTTTCTCTTTCAATTTTTATAGTATGTAATATGTATAATGTAGGTAGTTGATACTTACCGTATACTAGGCGCCTTACATTTTATTAAAGCAATCACTTAAATTGTAATAGATACAATTTCTTTGAAATAATAATATTCGCACTAAAATTATGAATGTGAAAGTTTCTAATGTATATTATTTTATTACTTCCAGCTAGTTTATAGCGAATCCGAACTTGGCCCGACCCGGGACTCGAACTCAAGATCTGCAGATCTATGACCGTACATGCTAGCCACTAGACCACCGAAACAAACTGAGGTATTGGTGATAACAAAGTTGTTGCCTAGGTTGTGACCTTATTATCAACCCTTTAGCGAATCAAGGGTAAGTAAGTATTTCATTTTGTTAATCCAATATTTAGTACCAAAGGTGATTAGTTAATGTCTTGAACCTGCGCTATTAAGGTTTTATGATAAATTAAGTAGTTTGTTTATATTTACCAACTGACTGCTGATCACTCTAATTATATAGATGATAAACAATAGTGATGTAATCTTTGACTTTTTAATGTCAATACAGATTAAATATATCTATATAATAGGCAATGTCTAATAATATTCAAATGCGTATTCGAATCAAGATACTCGTAATTAGATTAAAAAAATAGTTACGTAAGTGAGGGAGGACAACGTCCAGGCAAAAATAAATGAAAATATATCCTTTACTTGAGGAATTATTGATTTCCAATACAATTCCCCCCCATATACACCCCCCCCCCCCCCCCAAAGGGATGATTTCCGGTATATACTTTATTCTATGTCCTTTCTAGGATCCCAAACTGTCTCCATACCAAATTTCAACTAAATCGGTTCAGCGGATTATGCGTGAAAAGGTAACAGACAAACAGACACACAAACAGAGTTACTGTCGCATTTATCATATTATTATGGATTTTATTGAGTTTAAATAACTTATTTATTCATAAACGATTACGCAAAATACATCTCAACCTTACGATTTACTTAGTATCATTTGAAACATTCCGTCATCTCTCACCATTTATATAAAGCATGATAGTTAACTAAATAGAAACAAATGATAAGTAAAGCTCGTGTTTCGTACTTATATTGTGCTAGCGTCTATAATTAAATATAAATGTATGTATGTATTAAGCCCTTTTTAACATCCCAATGCTGCACACGGGCCTTTCATTATGAGGGATCAGGCCATAGTCCACCACGCTGGCCGAGTACGTGTTGGCGAACTTCACATATCTTTCGAAAAATTGCTAAGTTCTCTCGAACATGCAAGTTTCCTCACAATGTTTTCCTTCACCGTAAGACAAGTGGTAACGAAAATATCAGAGGTGCGGGACCCGGGATTTGAACCCGATTCACTCGGTTTCCCAAGCGAGTGCGTTACCACTGGGCTACCGCTGCCTTTTAAATATAAATAATATTAGTTTATATCAGGCAATTTGCATGGTACGTTAATAATAAAAAGCAGTGAGATATAAGCTATAGAATATACATATTCTGAATTTTAATCATTTGAGTACAAGAAATATAAGAAGAAGAGAAAAAGAGTTTACTAACACTCACACTAGCACAATAAAAAAATTGAATTTAAAATATGAATGTTTTTAAAACTTTTATTTTAAATCTAACCAAGTCAGAAAGTTACATCATAAACGAGCATAACTCAAATTTATTATAAAATAAACTAAATTTCATGTTCCAACATTTGTTATAACTTCTAACTAGCGGTTACAGGGAAACTTTCATTCCGGAATTTGTGCAAAAGATTTGAAACGGACAAAATTTAATGGTTTACATAAGCTTTAAGGGTAATGTATATTTTAAGTAAAATATTTAGCGCAATGGTTGCATATAGTTTATATTAGCGGGTCACCAGTTTGATTATCACTCAGTACTGTTGTGTTTTCTTGAAGTAATTTAGCCACTTAGCAACTTGCACGTCATCACAACTTATATTTTTGACAGTATAAATAAAAATAAAAAATAAAACTTGTCACTGTAAGCTTGAAATTTGACTACGATTTAATTCATTCAGCATAAAGCAATAAAATAGCTAGCTAGCTTTTGTTACTTTATCTCCCATAAGCTATATGTATTTAAACTTATGTTACGTTGCATCACAAGAGGGTGGCAATCTGCTTTATATATTATATGACGCAAATATATTTACATAAGTGACTAAAAGATATGATGGAGCTTAGAGAGAGACGTGGGTCCCTACTAAATTATTTACATACACTTGTTGTACACCACAAAATGGTAAAAGAATAATAAGACAATGCGCATCAAAAATAATCCAACGCGAGACACATTAGGTTTTATCGCTAGGTAACGATTTGATTCGTTTCATATGTGGGTTAGAAAATATATAGCATCCTCTATTTTCTACACTTAGGAGAGGTTTTTTCTTCAAATTTTAATGAGACCAACTTTGAGGTATAGGTACTATCGAATAAAAAAAGAATCATAGAAATCGGACCTACACTGTAACAAGTTATGTGTGGTCATACATTAAAAAAAACAAAATATACGTGTCGAATTGAGAACCTCCTCCTTTTTTTCGTCGGTTAATAACTAAAATTATAAACTTACCCATATTTAAATACAGAGACATGGCAACGATGAGCAAAAGTAGTCTCACGCAAGGCATGCTGCGAATATCGCCAACGCACCCAGGCATCACCAACCTCATGATTTCTGAAATTAATATTACAGGTATTAGTATTATACATAATACATTTATTTTCAACACTAAAGTATTTGTAAGGAGTAAGTGAGGAAGCTAGTCAAGTTAATTTGTACATTATGTTTTTTAGGGTTGCGTACCCGAAAGATGCCAACGAAACCCTATTACTAAGCCTCCGCTGGCTGTCCGTTTGCAGAGGACTGTATTTCATGAACCGTAATAGTTAGAGAGTTGAAATTTTCACAGAGTATGTATTTCTATTGCCGCTATAACAACAAATAATAAAAAAAAATAGTTAAAGATTTTATCCCGTATGTTACAACTCTCTGTTTGTAAAAGGAATGCAGCTAACTTCATCGTGTCGCTTTCAGCTAACTTCATCATGACGCTTTTTGGCTATCGGTGTGCACGCGCATCGTAAAAATTTTACTCTCATATTTTTTTAACGTTCGTAATCGATCATCTAATTTAATATACTACATACATAGAGAAAAAGTCATATTAATAAAAAGTACATGTACTATGGTACGGAACCTTTCGTGTGCGAATTCGACTCGCACTTTCTTTCAATTGGATTTTGGTCTACAGTTTATGTATAACTTCTCCGCTTCTCAGGGCCGAAGCATAATGTTAAATAGCTTACATCCAAACTCACAATCAGTAAAAAGATTTTAAAATATAACAAAAATATAACCTAAGGATAGAATAAAACCAGATATAGAATATTGTATAGTTGTATAGATTGTACTATTTTATTAAAATTACCTCGTTTACTCAATATATTTCTTTAGTTTACCTGATATATCACTACACGGACGGACATATATACCAGTACTAACTTAAACGAGCAGGTTAAAGCAATTACAACGGAGGATTAACATAGGCACAATCGGATAACATTTTGTCGAAATTCAATTTGTTTGAGAGCTGAGAGTGGAGAGTGGAAGCAATTTGCCTACACCCTCCGTCCTCACTCAATTATCTGCCAAGTTATTTAACGCGGTATTGATCAACAAGCGACTTTAAACATGGAAATTATAAGAGATTTTCATTTTATAAATCGAGGAGATTAATAATTTTATTTTAATGATATTGGAAAAATATCTCAAAATTTTATAATCTAAGTTTAATTGAGCAAGTAGGAACTTCATGTTGAGGTCGTATTTATTAAGTACTAGCGGCGTACCCTTACTTCGCTCGGGTGCGTCTTTACTCTTTAGGTACGTTTTAAATAGATATAAAAAGTCATCAGCCAGCGTTAGCCATATAAATTTTTTATATTTTTTTTCGTGAATTTTTCCGATGTTTTAATAGTTATTCTGTTATTCGGGGTGAAGAAAAATCCAACAAAATAAAGATTGTAAAATCGGTCCAGCCATTATCGAGTTATAAGTGTTGTACCGATACAAACCCGACTTTGCTTTATATATATAGATAGCTGACCCGACAGATTTTCTCCTGACGCTTGTCTATATTACAGTAATTTTGTTTGTGATCTTTGAGCTCATATAAAAATCTATAGAAAAATACCTTTTTCAATTTTGTGACCGAATTTCCTAATTTTTTACTCCAAAAACCCTACGCGGACTATTTAGAAAATTTACAAAATAATTTACTTAAATGGGTCCAGTCGTTTTCAAATACGCTTATGAACAATAATTCCTTTTTATTTATAATATGTATTGTAAGGTATACTATCGGACTATCATTTCAAAATTGCTATCCTCATAATGAGCTTATTTATACAAATAATAAAATTGCCTCGGTGGTGTAGTGGCGAGCATGTACGGCCGCACACTCGGAGGTCCTGGGTTCGAGTCCCGGGTCGGGCCAAGTTTAGTTATTGAGTCTTTCTGTACCGTAAGTCTCGGTAACAGCCCGGAGTTGGGAAGTTGGCGGTGTTTCTCCCCCGTGCCTCGGAGAGCACGTAAAGCCGTCGGTCCTGCGCCTTAACTCTCACTGGTCGTGTCGAGCAGTCGTCCCACCAGAGTATGAGAGTGACAGGAACAGAGAGTGCACTTGTGTCTGCGCACACACTTGTGCACTATAATATCTCCTGCGCAGTTGGCTAGTCTCAATGAGATTGGCCGCCGTGGCCGGAATCGGCTAGGAGAACATCATCATCATAATAAAATTGTAACTAAGTCGAATCTGTACATTAAATATTTTTTGGAAAATCTAATTGAAATAGACATTATTATTGATACAGAGTCCGAATCTATAGTTTTTAGAATTTTTGTCTGTCTGTCTGTCTGTTACCGCATCACGAGAAAACCACTGAACAGATTTTGATGAAATTTGGTATGATGATAGCTGGTTATCCTGGTCAACATATAGGATACTTTTTATCCCGGGAAAAAAGCTCAATTCTGAGAAAAAATACAAAAACTGTAATGTAAGAGTATACTAATATGTAAACCAGACTTTGGTTTTTAGTCATCTGAACGCGGGCGGTGCCGCGGGCTATATATATATATATATATATATATATATATATATATATATATATATATATATATATATATATATATATATTTACATATATATATATATATATATATATATATATATATATATATATATATATATATATATATTTACTTATTTGCATGATACTAAAACTCTAAGCTCATTGATTATTTTTTTTGTTGTGTTGTTTGTACCCACTAATCGCCGAAATGGTTGAGTACGTTTTAACTGGGCTTCAATGGGTAAGGCCGAAGCCCGAAATGTTATACAGACACACTATCAGAAGAGAAAATCTGTAAAAATATATACAGTCAAATTGAGAAATTCCTCTTTTTTTTAAGTCTATAAAAAATATATTTATTTATACTTCAGCAATATATATTAAATTGACGCTAAATAGCCGCTTTACCGACCTGCGCTGGCCAAACTGTAATGTACAGTGTTGTGAAAAAATATAGACTCATATTCAATTTTCAAGATTGTATGTGGAAATAAGTATGTAGTTCTAAACATTGTTTCATCAAATAAAGTTCACAAAAAAAGAAAACTCTTAGTGTATGTGAACATTTTTTTTATTCATTACAATAAATATAAAAATGAAAGAAATGCTTAAAGGCAAATATTAACTGGGAATAATTATAAATTCAATGTCTTCATAATGTATATATTAATGAATATTTTGGCAATTTACCCTTATTTTTAATGGCTTTGATTAGTCTATCGGGTATACTATCAATTAATCCTTTTTTATAAAATTTTAGTCCGAAATTTCATCAATTGATGTAATTTTGGATCAACAAGACTGCAGTCTTTGTTTAAGTTGAGAAATATAAATAATAAATATTTTTTTCTTGCTATGATCTCCCAATCATTTTCCATCGGATTTAAACGGAACTGCTTGCTAGCCAGTCGAATAGTGGTATACCGAAGTTTTGAAACCACTTTTTTGTAGTTGGAGCAACGTGTACTGGAGCGTTGTCCGGTTGAAAAATTATATTTTTGTCTTCAGTCAACATAATGAATGGTAGAAGATGGTCGTATAATAGCTCTCGATAATTATCAGCGTTCATTCGATTACCACAGTACGCCAATTCTATCTTTAAATCACCAGTGATACCACCCCAAACCACGACTGATGCACCTCCATGAGCTCGACGAGACATTATTTTACGTTCAAACCTTTAAATCATGCCCATCATATTTAGAACCGTCCGGACAGTCGCAAATAAACTTTTTATCTGAGAAAATCACGTATTTCCAGAAGCTTTTCCTTTTTTTTGATACATTTTTGTGCACATTTTGGTCTTTCTGCAACAAGTTTTGCTTTTAAGACAGATTAACTTAGGCACTGCCGATATTTAAAACATCTAGGTTCTTGTGCCCACTTTCTCACAAGACTAGCATCATAGTTTAAATTAAATCTACGCACTAATATCAATGATGATGCTCCAGTACTTGATAATTCTTTTGATACTGCTCGTTTAACATTAGGAGGCAATTTCGGCTCGTTTAACATTAGGAGGCAATTTTGCCATAGTTTTCAACATCTAGCTTCAAAAAGCTTTTCACCACACTCTGTGATCTACAAATAATGTCAGCTATTTGCCTTTGAGTTTTACCGCAGCTTCTCAGATCAATAATTCTTTGTTTTTCAATAGAACTTATTTCTTTACCGCGAGGCATCGCAAAACAAAATAAATATACTAATTAACTATGATTAACCACGAAAGTCAAAGCTGGTAAGTAATGTAGATTTCAAGAGCAATGATAAAAAAACACTTTAACTTCAGTAGGTTGCCAAAATGCAACTGAGTTTATAAATATTCACAGGTTAATATAGTGTATTTAAAACAAAGTCACATCACTGTAATATGAAGGTCACGCAAAAAATATATACATATAATGAATTAGAATATAATATTGTGTAGTTAACAAAACATGATGTCTTAGATTATTTTGTTACATAAAATTTTTCAAATAATGAAAAAACTTTTTGAGTCTATATATTTTCACATCACTAAGAGTGTACTTATATGTAAACCAGACTTTGGTTTTTGGTCACCTAAACGCGGGCGGAGCCGCGGGCAATGCTAGTATTATATACTTTCTTATTGTCTCTTTGCTCTTCTCTTTCTGTCCCGCTGTTCATCACTATTTCCCACATACGTAGGTTGACTGGAAGAGATCTCTTTTAGAGATAATTCCACTTTTGTCATGTCCATGTCACTTTCTGTGTTTTTTTTAATTTACTGTATTGTATGTGCAACAAATAATATAATATATTCAGACAAAAAATTATAAAATATATAATAATATATACTGGTGTCTTAATATGTATATTATGGTTCATTTACATAAAACCTCCAGATAAAATTCTAAGAAATTAATTAAAAATCTAATAAATTTAATATAGTTAACTGACACGCCGGCATGTCGCGGTCGTGGAGGGATTAATGGGAAATTGCTAGCAGAGCAGAGAGATGTATGATTGTTGATGATAAACCAATTTAATATACCTATATATTTAAGTTTGACCGAATTAAATAACCGGTTCTTCTTTTATTAACTAACTTCAATAACTGTGTATTGAAGTTAGTTAATAAAAGACTTGAAGTTAGTCAATGTACAGTCCCCTGCCGCGTTTGTCTGTCTGTCTGAATGCGATAAGCTTAAAAACTACCGAACGGATTTTCATATGGTTTTCGCCAATAGACGGAGTGATTCATGAGGAAATTTTAGTTCACTAAGGTTTTGGCTAAAATATGACGATGATTGTTAAAGATGTCGAAAAAAATCATGGCCACTGGGAGCTTTATGGGTGTGCGCCGCGTAAACTAATAAGGTTATATGAAAACAATGTATTACAGAAGTATTCCTCTTCAACCCTTCATCCCAAACGAAGCGAGGGTAAGTCTCTGGTTTTTTTTTAATATTTGAAAAGCTTAATCATAACTTTTTACGTGATTTAAATAATTTAGAATTTAGTAGTTACTTAGTAATTATTGAAGTCGATTAAAAAGACGCTCACTAACAAAACCTTGTGACATAGCATGCTCTATAGTTTATCTATACATATATAATAAAATTGTAACCAAGCCGAATCTGTACATTAAATATTTTTTGGAAAATCTTATTGAAATAGACGTTATTATCGATACAGAGGCCGAATCTATAGTTTTTAGAATTCTTGTCTGTCTGTCTGTTACCGCATCACGGAAAAACCACTGGAGGGATTTTGATGAAATTTAGTATGGTGATAGCTGGTTATCCGGGTCAACGTATAGAGTACTTTTTACCGTGGGATAATGTCTCATTTCTGAGAAAAAATACAAAAACTGCAATGTAAGAGTATATAATATGTATAATTAGAATTTGGTTTTTGGTCATTTGAACGCAGGCGGAGACGCGGGCAATGCTAGTAATAAATACTAATTCAACATAAAGTCTATACAGATGTGCAGATCACTTTAGACAAAAGCGGATCGCTAATATGACATAAAATATAAAATTTCAGAGTATTTTCATTCTAACATACTTATGTACTTACTGTGCTTTTGTTCATACCATTATGTAAGAGTTAATTAGCCCTCTTCCCTTCATCTCATCTGATATTCTGAGCGATTTCCATTAGCCATAATGAGCTTTTATATGAGCTCGGCTCGGTGGCTGTAGCCTTTTATGAGGTTGGTTTTAAATTGATTAGTATTCCATAGTTAGATACTGATAGTGTCATTTCTCATACATTATACCTATGTATATTACTAGATATAAATTATCAATAAATCATTTCAACGCATTGAAACGACGTAGTGATAAAAATTTATCTTTTGTTTATTTATTCTTTATTATTAGCGACTCACTCTCGCTCCGCTCGGATTCGATACGTTTTAAGGGTTAGATAGATTGCTCAGAGATGAGATATTTTCCAGCTGTAAAAAGTATACTAAATATTGACCCGGTTAACCAGCTATCATAATACCAAATTTTATCAAAATCCCTCCAGTGCTTTATTCGTGATGCGGTCACAGACGGACAGACAGACAAAAATTCTAAAAATTAATTCTAATAATTAATTCTATAGATTCGGCCTCTGTATCGATAATAACACTATTTCAATAAGATTTTCCACAAAATATTTAATGTATAGATTCGTTTCAGTTAGAATTTTATTATATCTTATATCTTTAAATCTTATATCTTGTGTATATATATATATATCTATATATATATATATATATATATATATATATATATATATATATATATATATATATATATATATATATTGAATATGAATCTCGGAAACGGCTCTAACGATTTTCATGAAATTTAGTATACAGGGGGTTTCGGGGGCGATAAATCGATTTAGATTAGTCTTATGTTTGAGAAAACGCGTGTTTTCGAATTTACATGCGGGTTTCTTTCGCATTATTCCACGCAAAATATGGTCGATAATTTCGCAGTTCGCACGCTCGGGTATAAGCATCATGGTCAAGCGGCTAAGGCGCAAGATTCACAATCATAGGTGTGTCATTTTTAGTTTTTTTTTTTTAAAGAAAATTGTATTTTTGACCAAAAACTCCGAGCGAAGCTCGGTGGCCCAGGTACTGTATAGATTAAACACACTAACAATACATACCTTAAAACAATTCAATACAATTAAAGTAAAAAAAAAAAACAGAAATGCATATCAATTACAAGTGTACAAAGCATTCATAATAATAATATTAATTACATAATAATACGGTAAGTTATTAATGTGAGAAAAATATCAGACTTTATCTTGAAATTGTGTATCTAAATATTTTAAGGACTTCTTACATTAAAAACACAAAAACATGCTATATTTAGAAAAGTATTCACTATTCAATAAATATAAAAGTAATTGTTCCCCAGCCAATTTTAGTTCGTCCAATCTGTACAGGGGTTTTATACTCGCGGTACACGAGCATCGAGCACTCACTTTTACGGTTGTTTTTCAATTTCAAATGCATTGATTGGTCACGTGCTTCAACAGCGCTTTCTATTTCAATTAAAGTTATTAACTTTCGCTGACGAGTTTTTTCATAAAATACAAGAGCAATACTATACAGTGATTCATTAATTGGATTCTAGCTTTGATATTACATAGAGTGTTTATACTATTACATATATTGGTTTGATAGTTGCACTGGTTCAGTGGTAACGCGTTCACTTGGAAGAAAAGGTGAAGAGGGTTCCAACCCCTACACCTGTGGTACCTCCGATTTCATATTCTCATATGCGAATCATTTTCATTATGATTAACACTCGCTTCGTCCCCAAAGTGAAGGAAAATATCATGAGTCCCTAAAAGACATCTGTGTCTAAAAGAACCTAACTAGAATTCAAAAGACATGTGTAGGTCGCCAGCATTCTTCACTGCATGAGATGCCAGCATTACATTGGTACGTTTAAAAGGGCTATATACACTCAAAATCAAAAGTGCTAGGCATAATTCATACAAATCGGAGTTAAGTAGACACGAAGGAATTCTATACAATGTATTTTGCATTTGATATTTCTTTTGTTTTCTTTAAGTATAAATGCGATGTAATACTCTTTTATTGCATGTAAAAATCGATACATAAGTTTATTTCTTTAATCGGCTATTTTTGAGATTGGCATATTTTAACTACATGCTACGTCTGTTTTATACATTCTACTAATAATTTACATAGCCCAGTCCAGTTAGCATTTAGCCCTAAAAAAAATCTAGTGCAAAATTTTATTTCACCAGCCTTTAGGCCCCCGTAAGCACTCAATCAATTTTGTTCCTGTACATATAGGCCCTAAAGTCAATAAAAAACGAGATAGTTCAAAAACTACATATCCTCCCGTTTTACCCATTAACTCGGAAAATATCGATCGCATGCAAAAATAAGCAAAAAATAAAATGTAAAAAATTCAATAATGAACAACTTTGGTCCTTATAATTTTTCTCGAAAAGTTGAAATTTTAAAATGGCCGAAGTACTGAGGAAATACGATTCCCCCTTAAAATCAAGATGGCGGCAACGCATCGCTCGAATTTAGTCGGGATTTTTAATTTACATTCCCAGTGATCCCCCCTTAAAGGCTGGTGAAATAAAATTTGGTCTACAATTTTTTCGGGGTTAGGTTCTTTTTTTCGACAATCTGACTGGGCTGTATTAGCGATAACGATTGCAGAAATCAGCTTAAAAAATCTTTTACTTTAATTATCAAATAAAAGTATATAACTCAAGTAAGTACATGGTGTAGGGGAAATGTATATTTTTGTTTTATTAAGTTGAATTTACGCATTCATTTAGCTGACATAAAGACTTTAGACATAAAGACTTGTCAAACGAATATAATATGCGGTTTCGCGCGTGAAGTTACTGTTATGGAAATTCTCGCTTAAAATATCTCATTTCGTAAATGGTTGGGATTAATTCATCCTTTTTAAATGTACACACCAGGGATTACGTTGACAGATTAGGCGTTGAAGAGTCCAACTATCCTGACTCTCCATCATCAGATCAGCTCGATGATATCATGTTACCGCATTGTTATCCGGATATCAGAAATTTATTAAAATACTAGCATTGCCCGCGGCTCCGCCCGCGTTCATATGACCAAAAACCAAATTCTGACGTTTTACATATTAGTATACGCTTACAATGGAGTTTTTGTATTTTTTCTCAGAAATGATATATTTTTCCGCGATAAAAATTATCCTATATGTTGACCCGGATAGCCAGCTATCACCATACCAAATTTGACCAAAATCCCTCCAGTGGTTTTTCTGTGATGCGGTAACAGACAGACAGACAGACAAAAATCTTAAAAACTATAGATTGGGCCTCTGTATGGATAATAATCTCAGTCTATTTCAATAAGATTTTCCAAAAAATATTTATTGTACAGATTCGGCTTAGTTACAATTTTATTATATGTATAGATAGATTAAAACTTCCAAAATTATGTTTCATTTTAACTTATATGTAAAGCTAATGATAATATAATTCTAACCGATTTTGTCCATAGCGACGAGGCACGGGTGGTGAAACACCGCAAATTTCCCAACTCCGGACTGCTTCTAAGAATATTTTAACAGAAAAACTCAGTAACTCAGACCAGGGACTCGAACCCAAGATTTCGAATCTGCACCGATACATGGTAACTTAACCATCATGCAGAAATGGACTAGTATAAGCGTATTAAAACATAAAATTATATATTTTGAAGTATAACGTTTGAGTTATTTTTAACTAATAAACATATAATAAATATTAGAGAGAGTTTCGCCAAACGGTAGTTTCATATTGAAAATACATAGCTGTTGATAATAAGTGCGTGGGAGTAACGAAGTGTAGAAGTTTATGAAGTTCAATATTGGACGTCAAAGCTCGGGGGTGGATGGCGAGTAACCGATGCTCTTATATAATCTAATTACCCACGGAGCTTAAATGATAATTAAGTTTCCTTTAAATGAGTTAGATTTTATGTTTACTAAAATGTTATTTGCTTCAGATATATTATTAATTAGCTGACCCGATATTTTTCCCCGTATCAGTCTTATTTAGATTTTTATGAAAATTAAAAAATAATAGGTCTCGCACCTCTGATATTTTCATGTGCGAATCATTTCTAACATGATTACCACTTGTCTTACGGTGAAGCACATCGTGTGAAAAGAGTTTTCGAAAGACATGTGAAGTCTGCCAACCCGCACTTGGCCAGCGTGGTGGGCTATGGCCTGGTCCCCCTCGTATTGAAGGGACGCCCGTGCCCAGCAGTGGGACATTAAAAAGGGCTGAATACATGTCATACATATATTAATATTTAAACTTCTTTATCTTTTTATCAAATCGGTCGAAACAAGCTGACATATAAAAACTCTTTGAGAATTTCGCCAAATGACGACTTTTAAGCATTTGAAGCCTGTATTCCTTGTTTAGTCAAAAATAAGTATATAACTAAATTATTATTTAACTAATTTAACAGAATTCCTAACTTTCGACACCCTACTTTAGGGAATTATTAGTCCAATTCGTAAAATTACTTTTGTATCTTGAACACAGACTTGTTTTCACGTCAAAGAACACGTTTCTTTAAGAATGCTTTTCGTTGGTTTAATGACTCGTCAATCGCCAGTATTAAGCTTCCAACTCCACAATTAATTTTCAGAATCAATCATTTGAACATTCATCTACATGTGAAATTAATTTTAATCATTAAGAAATTAATTTCACGAAACTAGTTACAAAAATCGCTCAACTTCACAGACAGAGATGTACTTACTTGACAATAAACATGCAGTCTATATAAATAAAAAATAAAGGCTGTTCGTTCGTAAACGAGTCACTTGAAAACGACTGTACAGTTTTAGCTTATTTATTTTAAATATTTCAAATATTCATAGCAGTCCGAATAATATTTTTGGGAAAACAGGAAAAGTTCGGAAAATTAACAAATTTAAAAGTACTTTTTTCTATAGAATTTTGTATGAACTCAAATATCACAAACTTTATTTGTACACAACACCTGTAGGGTCAGCTAGCACATATGTAACAAATATATTATTAAGTAGCGGTTCGCTTCTAGGAAAACAAAAACAGACCTATCCCACGGGAACGGTGTTATTTCAGACTATAATCTATTTCTGTACCAAATTTTATCCAGATCCGTTCAGCCGTTTCGGTGTGAAAGAGTAACAAAAATCCATACATACCTACTCACAAACTTTCATATTTATAATATTTACCTATACAGATACAGACAAGCAACTTATGTCGTTACAGCCGGATATAGACATGTGCTCAGTCGGTTCCGGTAGTCAATGTAGGGCATCGATTGCCGCCGAGTGCACTGCAATCTCTATTTTAATGTTATTGCTGTTTGTGACACTATCACGCCCTTAGTAATTTATAAACCTACTAGCAGAACCCGCGGCTTCGCTCGCGCAAAAACACCTAGAAATTCTCTAAAAAGGTATGTTTCATACGAACTTTCATCCTATATTTTACCCCTTTATGATATGAATTTCGAAGAATGCAAACAAAACACGTATTTATTTAATTGTATTGAAGAGCATTAATACCAAGTTTCAAGCAATTCTGATAATGAACATTTTTTTGAATTGTAATATAACGTGTTTTCCCGTGGGAATGAGATAATCTCCCGCGGTAAAAAGTAGCTATGTCACTTTTCAGCCCTCCAACTATCTGCACACAAAAAATCACGCCAATCCGCCAAGCCATTTTGACGTGAAAAAAAAGACAAACAAACTAACACACTTCCACATTTATAATATTAAGTATGGATACACATTATAATAATACTCGGATATACTGGATAATAACCTATAGGTACATATAAAAAAATCTGAGTTGAATCTATACATTAAATATTTTTTACAAAATCTTACTGAAATAGTCATTAACAGAGGCCGAATCTATAGTTTTTAGAATCTTTGTCTGTCTGTCTGGACTGGACTTTTGGAGATTTTGATAAAATTTGGTATGATGATAGCTGGTTATCCGATGCGGGTTAACATATAGGATACTTTTAACTGCGAGAATCTCATCTCTGAGAAATCTATACTAAACGTTAAAACGTAACTAGGGACGAACCCGAGCGGAGTGAGGGTGAGTTGGTAGTGTAATTATAATCGGCAGTATAAATACTAGCCTAAATATGACATTATATGAACACTGTTCTAAATTCAAATATTATTCATAATATATATCCCTCTCATACAAACTTTTATCCATCTTTTGGCCATTTTAGAGAAAGAATTGTTAAAAAATATTAGAAGAATGGATCGTAAGAGTAACCCCTAGTAACCCCTGGTAGTTTTAACCTACCTCTGTAGGCCAGCCATCGGGAGGTCGATGTGGAGTGCGTAAGTGATTCTCAACGACACCTCACTAAGCCTTATTCAGACAGTTAGGACGGATAGGAAGGTTCCATTGGATTTTAGTGGGCAGTACTGGCTTTTCTAGTCGGTAAGTACCATCATTTGTACCGACGGTATGCAAAAAAGTAATGAACTATTTATTAATCAACTTACGCGAGGTAAAGAATTTTCTATTATTTTGTTTGGGCCTAATGTTTAAAAAGCCTTAGCGTTCAATACTCACGATCTTTGTAATTTCTAAATTTCATCATCGATATCAATTAAGCTATTTAAACGTTTAAATATAACAAAATAGGAAAACTTTCCCACTCATAGAGCTCTTTGGGCCCCAATTTGAATGAAATTTGAATTATTAGAGACTACTTTAAAAAGCCACTTGTTCGGTTTTAACTAACAGAAAATCTTCGGCCGGAGACTGAAGGGCTCTTAAAATATAGCGCAGGGAAAAGATAAAACAGAAAAGTAGAACTTCTCTTAACATTAACAAGACGATATATTTTTAAAATAAAAATGATGTTTATTGCAAGATCTTACGTAAAGAATTATATGATAATTTGTGATAATTTTTCTGAGAAAAATTGTTTAAAGTTCTTTTCTCGATGAAGTTTTCAACTTAATCAAACAATCATAGCAATTATGTCAGGTATTTTTAATTTTTAAAGAAAATAAAAAAATCTTCCTTGCTATCTATATATAAATAAATATATCGACGTGTGTGTGTATGTTCCCTATGATCCCCAAAACGGCTGGAGCGATTTTGATGAAATTTTCAGGCCATTCAGATTAGCCCAGCGGGAGATCCTGTTTGGTAGCGATCGGAAGTTTGAACGTGAGCGAAGCCACGGGTACTGCAAGTTTATTATACGTTTTGCGTTTGAGAACTTATGTGTTGTTTGCCTATCTGATATTAAAATTTAAGCTATCAAACATATCGCTACGACCCTTAAAATAGGAGCAAAAATTACATATAAACTAGCGACTTACTTTGCTCGAGGACATCCAAGCACCTCACAGTATCTTATGTATTACGCTGCATTATAGTCTATCAATGTTTCACACAAATGTACAGAAGCATACACGCAAACATACATACTTACATACAACTTACGTACATACACACACACACACACACACACACACACACACACACACACACACACACACACACACACATTCACACACACACACACACACACATACATACACATACATACATACATACATACATACATACATACATACATACATACATACATACATACATATTATACGTTAATAGATGCAAAAACAAATTTAATAATATTTTTTTGTATTCGGCTAAAACTTTTAATATGTATAATTATTGAGGCAAACATACGGCAACGTGTATGTATATGGATATTATTGTGTACCGACACAACAAAAGTTATTTCTACTATTTACTGAATATAACAACAAACATTAATGTCAAAATTATCCAACCTACGCTTATATTGAGTTCAACGTGGAACAATTTGTAATTTTGATAAAGTGAACTGCTACTGAAATTACTGTGGTTTTATGAAAATGTCAACTTGTTTTCTGGTTAAAAATGATTTCTCGACATAATAACAGAATTTAACTTATATATATATATATATATATATATATATATATATATATATATATATATATATATATATATATATATTAACATATTCATACCAATTATGTCATATGAATTAAATACTGTTTTTATTATCAATTAGCATTGCCCGCGGCTCCGCTCGCGCTTAGATGACAAAAAACCAAATTCTTAGGTTTTACATATTAGTTTACTCTAACATTGCAGTTTTTGTATTTTTTCTCAGAAATGAGATATTTTCCCGCGATAAAAAGTATCCTATATGTTGACCCTGATAACCAGCTATCACCATACCAAATTTCATCAAAATCCCTTTAGTGGTTTTCTATGATGCGGTAACAGACAGACAGACAAAAATTCTAAAAACTATGGATTCGGCCTCTGTATCGATAATAATAATTATTTCAATAAGATTTTCCAAAAAATATTTAATGTACAGATTCGGCTTGATTACAATTTTATTATACGTATAGATATACTTATAATTACGTCTCTACTTATCTTTGAATGTTGAAGCTATGAATCTTTAATAATGATGTAGCCATTTTAACGTCTCCGGTCCCACTGCTGAGCGTGGGCCTCCTCTCGATACGACAGGGATCAGATCATCCACCACGCTGGCCAAGTGCGCGTTGGCGGACTTCACATGTCTTTCGAAAACTAGTTAGGTTCTCTCAGACATTTTGGTTTTAGATGTTTTCCGTCATCGTAACAGCTAATGATAATCATGTTGTAAAATAAAATGCAAATGAAAATGTTAGAGCTTCGAGACCTGGATTTGAACCTGCTTCACTTGGACTTTCAAACAAGCATGCTACCACTGGGTTACTGATATAAATATTTGCTATGCTTCAATATCTACCGTTAATCCGCTACCTCGAGCTTATTGATCAGTGTCAGTCAAATAGTGTTGATAAGAACCTTACAGATAAAGTAAGACAAGCATATTTATTAATATAATAATATATAATTTATTTTTCATAATTTTTATATTGACTTTAGTGCTAAATATGGCATTGTATATATATTTTTGCTTACACTAAATTATTAAAAAGTATTTCATTGCTTATATATAGAGAAAATTTTTAATAAAACAACTAGGAAAATAATTGTAAAGTTATTTTAGTTATAGACAATAACCCCTTCTTGAAGGCTATTTTTATCGACTCTCTCCGTAACCATAGTCTATACATATAATAAAATTCTGAGTCAAATCTGTACATTAAATATTTTTTGAAAAATCTTATTGACATAGACATTATTATCGATACAGAGGCCGAATCTATAGTTTTTAGAATTTTTGTCTGTCTGTCTGTCTGTCTGTTACCGCATCACGAGAAAACCATTGGACAGATTTTGATGAAATTTGGTATGATGATAGCTGGATATCCGGGTCAACATATTGGATACTTTTTACCGCGGCAAAATATCTAATTTCTCAAAAAATATAAAAACTGCATTGTAAGAGTGTACTAATATGTAAAATCTAAGAATTTGGTTTTTGGTCATCTGAACGCGGGCGGAGCCGCGGGCAATGCTAGTCTATAATAATATAAGAATTAAGTATCTCCTACCAAAGTAAGAAAAAGAAAATCTTGAGTCACGACCAAAATAGACTCAATTTAGCCTATTAAAATATCAGCTTTCATGTAATTAAAGCTCCATTAGTAGCGAAAACCTTTTTTATATATTAACGAGTGTTATATTTTTCGACGTTTCATTCACATTAAACCAAAAAAATATGACTGTCTGAGAAAAATTGTGCATAAATGTCTTTAAACATGTTTAGGAACAAAAGGTACCTAATAATATGCAAAAGATAAATCCATACTAATATTATAAATGTGAAAGCGAGTTTATTTGTTTGTTTATGTGTCCTTCTTTCACGTCGAAACAAAGTGACGGATTGGCTTGATGTTTTGTGTGGAGATAGTTGGAGGGTTGGTGAGTGACAGCTACTTCTTACCGAGATTATCTCATTCCCATGTGAAAACAGGTTATAATACAACCTACAACCATTCTTCATATCTATATATATGTACAGTCTATTTATTCCATTACTATCCTTTAAAAAGTACCTAGGGACGAACCGAAGCAAAGCAAAGGTTGAGTAGCTTGTAAAACAATGTCATTATGTTATTTTTTTTTATTATATCTATATCATATAAAAACTGGCCTTCTTTTATTTTATTTAAATAAAAACGTTTGTTTTTATTTCTTTCTTTATGTTTCTAACTTTATGTCTTTAAGCATTTGGGGAAAAATTAAGTGTGTAAGGGAAATGCGTTGTTAATAGTTAATTCTAGCCTAGCAACACATTCGATGTTCCTAGGTTAGAATTAAAAGTACACACGATTTCTGTAATTACATAAACTATTATTATTAGGCTACACAGTCGTAGCTTAATAAAAGGTTCATTTAAACTTAATTATTCAATATTTTTCGTAACTCGAAACTTTACACTCTCGTCTTCGGATGAATATAAAGTCTATAAAAGCTTTCATCTATACATATAATAAAATTGTAACTTAGTCGAATCTGTACATTAAATATTTTTTTGGAAAACCTTATTGAAATAGTCTTAGTTATCGGTACAGAGCCTGAATCTATAGTTTTCATAATTTTTGTCTTTGTGTGACCGCATCACGAGAAAACCACTGGATAGATTTTGGTGAAATTAGGTGGTGATAGCTGGTTATCCGGGTAAACATATAGGATACTTTTTACTGTGAAAAAATATCTGATCTTTGAGAAATCTATACTAAACGTTAAAACATAACAAAGGACGAACACGAGTGGAGCGAGGGTGAATCGTAAGTTATTCAATATTTTTCGTAACTATGTAGAAGCTTCAGACTCGCGTCTTCTGATGAATATAAAGTCTATAAAAGCTTTCATTCTGATATAAGAAGCAAATATTAAATGAGTAAAGTCCAGCTTTATTAGTTTTTCATAAATAAGTTTTATGACTACAATATGTACATATGTATAGATACTTCTATACAATATTCAAAGGGTCTTCATGAGGCAGGAAATCCATAATACGTAACAACGCGATATTTTGGTAACAAAATCGATAAGCAATGAAAAGTCTATTTAATAATAATTACATTTTGTAACTAAACTTGGACTGTTATTATTATTTTTTTTCTTTTAATTGTATGTAGCTTTTCCCAAGATTTGAGGTATAGCTGAAATTATAAAAATCTGTTGTCAATCAGCAAATTAACGAGTAATCTCAGATTAAAAAAATATATAGACCCCCCTAAAATAAATGTCAAAGTCAAAAATAATAGCGTAATTTTACTCCTTATGCTACTATCCTCGACTTTGCCATTAAGATCGTTTAATTTCTTTAAAGAGTAAGGGCAATTTTATATAATACTAGCGGTTCGCCCTCGCTTCGCTCGGGTTCGCCTCTAGGAAAACAACAACAAACCTATCCCACGGAACCGTATATTTTTCCGGGATAAAAAGCCTATGTGTTATTCCAGACTATAATCTACCTCTGTGCCAAATTTCATCCAGATCCGTTCAGCCGTTCTGGCGTGAAGGACTAACAAACATCCATACATACTCACAAACTTTCACATTTATAATATGTATTAATTGATATAATATACAATTTTCGAGAATAAAATATGAATAATATAAAAAATATTACATACTTTTGTTATTTTTTAAGTAGATATTAGTTCTCTTTATTTAGCTTCTTTTTCTTTATTATAATAAAGTCTGTTAGCTATATTAATTATTTACTTATCACTCATTATACAAATTGTCATTTGTATATTATTTTAAAACACTAGCGACTCAACGTCGCTTCCCTCGGGTTCGTCCCTAGGTAGGTACATTTTAATTTTTTTGAGCGGAACCCTAATTCTTTTTCTAAAATAAAAGTAGCCTATGTTACTCCCTGTCACATCAGCTATCTTCCAGTGAAAGTCCCGTCAAAATCAGTCCAGCCGTTTCAGAGATTATCCGGAACAAACAGACAGACAGACAAACATTTTTTTTAAAAAAATGTGTTTTTCTTATGAGTACCGTACATAATTTCATATGTACTTAGTAAAACGCTGTTATTTTGACATTACAAACGGACACTTCGATTTTATTTATCTGTATAAATTATTATTGTTAGGCTTTGTGTTTAGTTCTATGATACTTCTAACTTATGTATGTCTATATTATTCAGAAGTCTGCTAGTAACATACACATAAAAACAAACCCATATTCAGTACCTCCTTTTTTGAAATTGGTCAAAAATATTGGTCATCTGAACGCGGGCGAAGCCACGGGCAATGCTAGTTATAATAGGTATAAATTTTGAGTAGGTACATTATAATAATTGCTTGATTGAATACTTAAGAATTTACTTTTTTAACACCTCGCGGTTAAATTCTAAGAAATTAATTATTAACCGAGCCACCTGTGGCTCCGCGTGCTTTGAAAGGTTAAATTTATACTTCTCTTGGCACGTTTGGAAAAAAATATTAGAGTAAAATTTTTACGATGCGTGCGTACACCGACAGCCAAAAAGCGACATGATGAAGTTTGCTGAAAGCGACATGATGAAATTAGCTGCATTTCTTTTACAGAGAGTTGTGACATACGGGATGAAATCTTTAGGTATTTTTGTTCTGAAAGAAGTATAACTTCTTACGTGCGTACATAAGTACACTTTTTTTATATTATTATTTTGATATTAATATTATTATTGTTATTTAAACATACATATATACTTGTAGATATTTGAAAAGTCTACATTAAATATTCACAATTTTCTAACAATATAAATTGATGACGAAAATAAAATACATTTATATATATTGATTATTAGTGAAGTCTCGACTGACCTTTCTCAATTCATTTATTATTTACGTCGTCGAACTTGGATCAAATGAAAATGCAATGACAAAAAATCGATAGAAAGTCTTCTAAAAGTCATGAGAACTATCCAGTATCCCGCGGGAATTCGCGAAAATTAAGTTGACCAATTTTTAATCCTTTTTTTTTGTAGATTTCATATAGCATAAGTAGCCCGTGGTAACGCGTTTGCTTGGAAAACTGATTGAAGCATATTCAAATCCCGGGCCTGCAACTCTAATATTTTCATTTTCGAATCATTTCCAACATGATTGATTACCACTTGTCTTACGGTGAAGGAAAGCATCGTAAATAAACCTAATAAAATTAATTCTTTAAATGACCTTTCGGAAGTCTATTTAAAATCATCAAACAGTTCACAATTCAAACATATAACCGAAGTTGGTCAAATATTGATTTAGAAACTAAACTTCATTGTAATTCGTAAACAATAGTCGAGGGAACGTGAGATCTAAGTTTACCGTAGAACAGATTATGTAAATGCTTTGGTATCTGTGGTAAAACGCACACAAAGCATTTGTATTTATAAAATATCATTCAACATTTCTGCTCCAGACACTAAGTAATATTTTGAACGTCAGTCACAGGCTGTTATTTGTCGTCAGTTAACAACTATAACGGAGATTATAAATTTCCAGGTGGATAGGTAATTCTTTCCACTTATTTAGCAGCGAACAGTTTGCCAGTTTGACACCTCTTCACTTGACATAGCCGGACCTAATTGGACTACTATTTTAAATGCGAAAATTCCTACGTGTGCGTGTTTCTGTGTATGTGTGTGCGTTTATTTTTTTGTTTGTGTGTGTGCGTTTGTATGTGTGATTATGTGTATACTTGTTACTCCTCTAGAGTAGTCACATAAGCTAAAGTTAGTAAAAATGCCTGTATATAATGTAATCTATACATATAATAAAATTGTAACTAAGTCGAATCTGTACATTAAATATTTTTTGGAAAATCTCATTGAAATAGACATTATTATCGATACAGAGTCCGAATCTATAGTTTTTAGAATTTTTGTCTGTCTGTCTGTCTGTTACCGCATCACGAGAAAACCACTGGACAGATTTTGATGAAATTTGGTATGATGATAGCTGGTTAATAGGGTCAACATATAAGGTACTTTTTACCGCAGGAAAATATCTCATTTCTGAAAAAAAAATACGAAAACTGCATTGTAAGAGTATACTAATATGTAAAACCTAAAAATATGCTTTTTGGTCATCTGAACGCGAGCGGAGCCGCGGGCAATGCTAGTAAATTATAAATTCGCCCAAGTAAGCCACGAGTTATAAATAATTTTTAAACATTAAATATTTCAAAAAGTCTAAGCGAAAAAAATTAGATATTACAGTAATACATTTTTGTGATATCGAAATGGATTTCGAGAGTCCTTTACCCTGTACAAATATATAATATTCACATGTAAAGTCCTAGATATTAGAGATGGAATGAGAAACAAATGAAAATACCCAGCATATATTGTAGATAACGTGATCAAAGCTATTACATATTGAGCATGTCACGATCATATTATTATATCTATTGAAATTTCTACCTCGCAACTCGCATTGACAACCACTTTATATGCCTATTTGTATGTAGATATTTAGATTTTGGTTTTTATAATAATATTTATATAGTGATTTTTTTTACCATATGGAAAGTCCTGTTTATTACACGCTTTTATTTTACTTGCAATGTTTGTTTGTTCGGTTCAAATCTAGCAACTGAATTTTAAATTTATCCTCTCCCTCATTATCCTCAACTGATTGAGCTGAAATTTTACATACACGTTCAGTTTGGATGACAGTCCATGGTTAGTTAACTAACGTCATTCTAAATCAAATATGGCGGACTCCCAAAGATGGCGGATTATGTATTTTTAGGAACCCCTATGATATGGATATTAAAATCTTGTCGCGAAATTTACCTGTGTAGATAAACAAAAATACAATATTCCCTCCACGACTGCGGTCACGCTGGCGTGTCAGTTAACAATAGATTTCTTAAAATTTTAATTAATTTCTTAGAAATTTACCTGAAGGTGGAGGAGGTAAGTATTTTGATCTTGATACAATTCTATGAAAAAAAAATATTTTTATATTAAAGGGCAGAGGGGCGGAAGGGGGGGGGGGATTGATGATAGTCCAAGAATGCAATCTATGTCCTTGCCAAATTTCATCGAAATCCGTTCAGCGGGTTGAGGGCGAAAACATAACAGGTAGATAGAGTTACAGTAGAGATTTGGAGGATGTACTCTAAATATAAATAAGTATAGAATAATAAATCATGAATCGTAGCGATCAATATTGACACAGTACTAGAAACGATGGTAAATAAATTCGTTGAATAATTTGGTATCGATCGAAATCAAGGTCACGGGCACGTCCTTTCAGACTGTGTCTCGCAACTTAGATCTTTACTCATCTTTCACTCCATCACTGGTAGTCGCTTTCATATTTTGAAATAACTTTAACTTTAAAACTTGCCTCGTGTTAAAAGTTTGTTTTTAGTTTGTTTAAGCCTTTCTGTCTATTACTGTAGCTTTTAATGTAACTAGTTATCAGTTCTAAAAGTATTATAGAGTTATATTAAAATTGTAGAAACAATATTTTTTATAAAAAAAATCCATCCCCCATCTCAAGATGGAATAGAAACATTTAGAGTATTTTTTCCAGAATGTTTATAAAAAACTCACTTATAATTAAGCTAAATGAAATATAATTACATCATCTATATATATAATAAAATACTGAGTCGAATCTGTACCTCAAATATTTTTTCAAAAATGTTATGGAAATAGTCAATATTATCGATACAGAGGCGGAATCTGCGGGAAAATATCTTATCTCTGAGGAATCTATTCTAAACTTTAAAACGTAACTAGGACCGAAACCGAGCGGAGCGAGGGTGAGTTACTAACCATATAAATAAAAGTCTCAATAATAATTATTATTTTATGTCTGAAAGGAATTATAAATATATTTGTGGAATAAAATAAGCATCCATCAAAGAATTCTTGAAAAGGATTTTTTGTTAAGAGGTGTATTATAGTAAAGGGTGGGGTGAACTCCTTTAATGACAATAGACTCGGAACATGGACATAGGCTTTAGCGCTAATCCTTTGCCTAAAAAATGAATAAGTACATATAATAATGTGTACATACATAGTGTATACTATAAAACAAAAACCGATGTTTTTGTGTCAAGTAGCAAAAGAAACTGCATCCAGGTCCAAATAATTTGTAGCGCATCGAGTGCTGCTTTATATTACTCAACCATCACAAAAACGAGGGGATTTTGAATCGTATCGTTACTTATGATGAAGAATGAATTCTGCACGATAGTCGAAAAAAATTAAAACCCCTGAAATTGTGACCAAACCCACGTACCTAGGGACACACCCGAACGAAGCAAGGGTTCTAACCGACTAACGAATTTCATTCTTAACGAGAGCTAAGACGCTAGTAAGCCGTAAAAGTCAACCGAGGTAAACTTAATAACTCACATTGATAGCACATGACTCTTAGAAAGTAGTTAAATTATCTCAATATTATATTAGAATGTCCATAATTTTATAAACTATTGTAAGATTTCAGTCTGACTGACTGCAAGATAAATCCCGAGCTGCCATCGATTGACGTTAAGGCAAAAAGTCAATAAGATTAATTAACGATTAATAATTATAATTATTATTAATTATAATCACGGCGACTTAATTAACCCACAACAGTCTCGATAGGGATCAAAAATCTTTGGCATAGTAAATAATAGGTACACTTATTTTTTGTTTTGGGAAATGTAGGCCAGTATAGTTTTTTAATAAAGTTTGTAGGCGTGTGTGTATCTTTTTATAAAACAGCTGGTCGGATTTGAATAAAGTTTACTACACAAATAGATTATAACCTGGAGTAAAACGTAATGTCACTGGGCGCCGCGACGGTAAGTAGCTAGTCACAGACATTTTTGTATTATTAATACCTGGGGCAGTGGTAGCCCAGTGGTAACGCGTTCGCTTGGGAAACCGAGTGAAGCGAGTTCAAATCCCGGGTTTTGCACCTCTGATATTTTCATATGCGAATCATTTTCAACGTGATTGCCACTTGTATTACGGAGAAGGAAAACATCGTGAAGAAAACTTCATGTCTGAGAGAGCCTAGCAAGTTTTCGAAAGACATGTGAAGTTCGCTAACCCGTACTTGATCAATGGTAGACTATAGGCCTGATCCCTCTCGTATTGAAGGGAGGCTTACCCCCAGCAGTGGGAGGTTAAAAAACGGTTTAATAATAGTATTCAGTCCTAGTAGTAGCATAGACTACTAATAGTATCTCAGCAAATTGTGCTCACTTAAAATAAGTGTACAACATTATTTTCTTACATAAATTGAATATAAAGTTTTGTAAACGAATAATCCAACGATTTCCCCAATTAAAAGTTTGCTAATACTTTGAAGTTAATTGATCGTTGATTAAAATTGCTTACAAACAGGTTTCAATCAAACTTGCTAAATTATTTTCACAAAAAAACGTATTGGCATAACTTTGAAATAATGTCTTGTAAATAATTTAAAGAAAATATTCTAAATATTCTATAAAGAAATATTATTATATAAAGAAACTAAAGTATTTGTATATGATTTAACTATGGCCTAAAATCTAAATGAATATCATATCTATAAAATAAACTTTGATAATCTAACTTTTTATCCCTCCCTTTTGTTTAATCAGAGAACTTGAATAGGAATTACAGAAGTATAGAGGGTTTGTCAAAAGGTGTTATAGGCCACTTATTATCCTGGAAAAATTTATAATTCTGTTTCGACAAGGATTTCAAACTAAAAATTTACTATTTAATACTTTCTTAGATTTACGCGAATATTTGACATTTTAAATAAAACTATCTTTTTGGAGAGACCTCTCCCGTGACTGCTGTGAAGCATTCGAAACGTCGGGAACCAAAAATATAAATAAATTCGCAAAAAAATCCGAAAAGATAGTTGTATTTAAAACTTACCTAGTTTTCTTCAAATAAATCTTATAAATAGTATTACTCTAATTAAATTCTTATTTTTTTCTCTTAATATTAGTACGTTAGTTTATGTAAATGTTTTGGTTGCAACAGAAATAATAGTTAACATGGTTGTTATATAAATATAATGTACGGAATGGAGATTGACAAAGCCTAGTTTTATCCCAGTCGCATAATGATGACAGCTTTTAATGTGTCATGTGTCGGACACTCGTATGTACGTACTTTATATATGTTAGTCATTCTAGTTTTGCGATGTAGGATGTTAATTTTAAGCTAGATTATAGATCAGCCTCTGGCTATGGTAGATTATTAGGTCTTCTTTTCAATTAAAAACTTTTAAGTACTGTTTCTACGATCTTAAAATCTATATATATATATATATATATATATATATATATATATAATATATATATATATATATATATATATATATAAAAATAACAATGAATGTTGCTAAGCGCAAAACCTTAATCCTAATCTTTAAACGAAGTTCATAAATATTTAAAACCTGCAAATTAGAAAACAGTTACTGTTTGAAGGCGAAACTCCTAAAAATTCATTTTCTGTTGTTTTTCATACTTCAAAGCTATTTTTCTGAATAAAAAGCTCACCTTTTATATAAGACTATTTGAGTGGGAATTACATAACATTAGAGGTGTATATTTTTATTTCTGGTGGGCTACACAAAATTGTACTTGCTTTAATTTAAATGTTAAAAATAACTCGAATGAAACAAGATGAGTTTTATATGAAAGAATTAGAATAGAATTTCTAATTAAAAATAATTATCTCACGTTTTATTTCCATACATTTTTAGTTCCTTTTTCAGAATATGTGATTTTTTTTGCAATTACATCACTGGAAAATAAACTCAGTCGTTTAAGAATAACGAGAAGAAGCTCCAACTATTTTCGTAACTACCGACAATCGACTGTTATCATTGGGAAAAATTCTAAAAGTGTCAAAACTTATTCTTCGTGGTAATCAACTTTAGAAGTTGTCTATAAACAATTTACGATGAATATTAATATTTTAATCTTTAAATATTTTTGTAACTTATTTTAATTACTATCTAATATGAAACACCGTTTTAAAAAAATCACGTTTAATAATTCGAGCCCGCAAGTCCCTTAGCTACAAAATATCAAGTAACAGTAGGTACTACTAAAAACTATGACGACAATAACAGTTTCTAAAATTAAAAATTAAAAAAAAACCCTGAACCACCTTGGACTGAATTTAATCAAACATAGCTAAGAACACCCGACTAATTTACCTTTCAAACAAAAAAAACAAAATCAAAATCAGTTTATCCGTTCGGAAGCTACAATGCCACAGACAGACACACACAGACACGTCAAACTTATAACACACCGTCGTTTTTGCGTCGGGGGTTAAAAATAGGATATAGGTACATAAGTAGGTACCATCTACCAGCTAAAATGTTCCATGGTTTACAAATAGTAAAATAGATTATTTTAAATAGTAAATACGCGAAAATCTATTTAAATTAAATATAATAAATATATAAAAAAATATTTATATATTGTATAAACTCAGTTCAGTTGTATGTCCTACTGTCGGGTCATACATATGAAAAAGGCTAAAATATTTATTATAACAAATATTTACTTTATTTTTGCTTCAACTAAATACATCTTCATTTTTTATTTGTAAGTTAATTACTTTTTAATTAAAACATACATCGATCTCAAAAATATTTAAAACGCTAAACGGTTTTTTAAATATATAGGACTTGATTGATGCATTAAGTAGTATTTTTGAAGTCTACTAAAGTATAAAATAAAAATTATTGTATAAAATTGTCGAAAGGCGTGAGAGTTCAGGGAAGGATCTTTTATCAACGCAAAAAGTGCGAACGACGACTAGAAGCTTTGGAGTGGAGTTGAGTGATTGATGGAAGCCGTTGTGAGACAATATTGCAGTCAAGTCTATTCGTAATTTATACCTATTATGACGAATGGTCATTTATTGTTTTGTTCGTTGTAATAGCTACGAGTATAATATTATAGTGTATATCATATTGTTTAAATCCCTTTTTATGTATTTTTGTTGGGAAATGCATACCACCTGTAGACATATACAGGTGATTATGTGAGACTTACCGGCTAGAAAAGCCAGTACTATCCACTAAAACCCAACGGAACCTCCCCCGTCTTAATTTGACGTCGCACTCAACCACGACGCCCCGCTGGCAGGTCTGCCGAAGCTGACCACAGCAACCATGACGTTACTCCGACGGTCCACTCTGCTGTCAGAGAGGTACCAGGAGCAACCCGCACAGTACACCGTCCACCAAAATGGGCCACCTCCCTGCGCGTTTCTTCGCTTCGCGTCCAGCTAAACTGCCGACGCTAATTAGCCCCACTACCACGACAAGGTGAACGCACGTTGGATGGGAAGGGGAACAGGCCAAAGCCCATAATATCTAAGTGAGGTGTAGTCGAGTTCATATGGCTCTAAAAAACTAGGTAAGATCTCAGACATGTAGGTTTTCTCACAATGTTTTCCTTCATCACAAAACTAGTGGTAATCATGAAAATGATACGTACATCAAAATATAAGAGATGCAAGACCATAATTTTTAAACCCGCTACAACTTCGCTACGCTTCGTTTTCCAAGCGAACGCGTTGCCATTGATATTGCTAAAAGTCTAATTTATTCCTAGCAGATATCATGACGATTGATCATTTTATTGATATAATTGAATATTACATACATGAAAACGATACTAAATATTTTATTTGAACTTCATTTGAATATAAGCGATTTTAAGATTTGTTTTTATTAAACATTTTTAAAATGAACATAAGTAATTCTTACCGAAAGATAAAACTTTCAGTGGATATTATAGATGCTTTTTTAATTATTATTTGTTTTTACGACGTTTTTAATCAAAGCGGTATTACTAATTTATATAAATACGTATTATTTCATTCCACAAGCAAAATTATTACCCGAAAAGAGAATTGAGAAAAATGAGAAGCACCCCGCCCGCATGTTGCAGAAAAAACCATAATCGGCCTTAATTCTATGCTGATTTATGTTTTTCATTAAGGTTATAATACAGACTATATAGACTTTATTAGTTACAGATTTTAATTTCATATAAAAACTTTACTAGAAATAAAATTTAAAAGGAGGCCGCCGTAAGCCACCTGTTAACTTTAATATCAATTAAAACTAACTCAAAACTTGGTTATGATTATAATACAAAATTAACTCAAGCATATATATTACACATGTTAATCATCTTTTAATAATTTTCATCCATACATTGAATATTATAATGCAAATGAAGCCAAATGAATAGCTTTTAGAATTTTATCTCAGTATTTAAGGATCTCTGTCCAGAGATCCTCCAAATAAAGCAGAGGTTTTATTGAGACGTTTAAGAACGATTAGAAAATAGAGATATATGTGCAGTTTAAGCAGAAATAAGAAAAAATAAAATTTAAGGACAATAAAAAAACAAGAATTACTATTTTTATTTGATAAAGAATCACAAAATTAAAATTACAGATATGTTAATTGTTATTTATTACTTTCATATAAGTAGTATAAAAATAATAAAAACTTTAATTAACTTAGTCTAAAACTAAAAGAAATTAAAAGTATCTAAATAATAATAAAATAAAATAAACTTGAATATAAAAAAAGCAAACTTACCTATCCAATTATATTGCCACACTAGTTTTTGAAAATTCTACTCTGTCTGTGTCTCAGTTTTCCACAGACAATAAAAATGAAACTTTTTTAATCTTTCAAATTTTAATTCGTAGACGGCTTTTGTTCAGCCAGAGCGTACGTTCGGTATCACGCTGAAACTCCGTCTGAAAATTGCCTTGCAAGCTATATTATTGTGGCGTCAGAGGCTGCTCTCATGAAATACGCTTTACCCTCTACGACTGCTACGATTATAACACATTATAATCGTAGCAAAAAGCAAAAATACTTTTACAATTTTTTTTATTAAAATCGTGACCAGTAAATATAACTATAATTTTTAATTTCCTGTGATAAATTTTATTTTAATGTGAAAAAATATTTAAATATACTGTTTCTTTACTAGGCTTAAAACGAAAAACGGACCCGAATACCACACGCGAAAATCATAAAATGGCCCACGAGCGTGTATGAAGAGAGATATGACAATGGAAGAATCGAAATAGGTATGTAGAAATTATAGCGTTCGCATCCTCATGATTATGTTTGTCTCTACATAAAAAATCTGAAAGAGTTCAAATGAAAAACTAAATGATTTTTTTTTAATTTTTCATCTAAAAATCATCGTATAGAAACTTTTCAAATTGATCTAATTTAATTAAAATCACAAAAAACCTTTTTACATATGTTTAGACAAAATTACAAAATAATTTCCATTTTTATCTCAAAAAGATCGTATCCTAGACCGATTCTATGAAGTGCCCAATATGCCGTATCAATGGTCGTAGGGGGTGCGCGCGCATGACGTTTTATCAATGGGGCAGCCATCTTTTTGACGTCAGAGACATGGCAGTCATTATGTTTGTTTTCTTTACATAAACTTGGGCGGTTGCCGGTATTTATAAAGCCTGTTTTATTATTTACATCGTTGCATGTTAATTTTACAAATTTACACTAATTCTGACGCTCCTTTTTTGGTTAATATTGTTAACAGTTCTAGTAAATGTCAAAAAGTCCTTCGTAGCCTGATAATTCTGCCCTACGAAATGACTGGGATGAATGGTGCCTATAAAATACTGAATTTCTATAAAGTTAATACCTTTTAAGTTTTTTTACAGGTGTTGTATACTTTTAAGTTACTTTAATTGAACAACCTTTTTTATCTTATTTTCTGATCCTTTATTTTGACAATCAAATTGTGTAATTTATAAAAACTCCAATAAAGTATACAAATTAAATTATATAGTAAAGAATACAAAGTATAGTAGCTATACTTACTTCAGGGAAAATACATAAAGTACAGAGGTACGAAACACTATCGTCGTTGATATTGTTTAACAGAAAGCTAAAATAAATCATATAATGCAATAAGCATATAATATAACTAAAGTATCACCGAAATAGCTGGTTTATAATCGCATTATTATTCATATGGCAAACGCCAAAAGAATCCGCCTATCCGTCATTCTCTTTGACACCAAGATTTACCGATCGACGGAAAATTTGCTACGCTGACCTTATTTTAATATGTAAATTAAAGTACCCTACTATTTAAACTCACCAAATAATCAAAAAAATATATATTTCCTATAGAAAATATGAGCAACATATAGAAAAAACGTTATGTAAAAAAAAAATAAAAAACCTATCTGCGTGCGAAGCTATTAGCTAAAAAGAGAATTATTAACAGGAACACTATACATAACATTATAATATATTGTAGAATAATGTTTACATTGATCAGAAATTCAGTTTCACTTCGAGATAATTAAATTTAAAGTTATATATAAAATAATAGGTATGTAATAAATAAAGTAACAGAATAAGTACATAAAATATAGAGGCAAAGAAACTTTTTCTTATTTTGAAAGTAGTCTCTCCCAGAAGATAGTTTCGTGTCATGTACACTCACAAGAAGTTATCTATCGTGAAGTAAATTGGGTCGCAACTTAAACTCGAATCTTACAACTAAAGGTCAGTCTATTTTGATTATTCCTTGCAGAGACATGTTTTAGCACGTAGCTAATTATAAATACAATTTAACTAGCGACTCACCCTCGCTTCTTTCTCGGATCGTCCCTAGGAAAAATAAAAACCTATCCCCCGGGAACCGTACATTTTTCCGGAATGAAAAGTGACCTATATACTATTCCAGACTAGTCTTTCTCGTTGTTAAATTTCATCCAGATCCGTTTAGTCGTTCTGGCGTAATTGAGTAACAAACATCCATACATCCAAACTTTCGCATTTATTAGGTATACATAATAACATTTAACGTAATCTGTGAGAGACCAGACACAGGACTGACGGCTTGACGTGCTCTCCGAAGCACGGGAGCGTAACACCACCAACTTCCCAACTTCTAGCTGTTACTAAGAATTTATTAACAAATAAACTCAATTAGTAAACTTGGCCCGACCCGTAATTCGATCCCGGGACTCTGAATCTGCAATTGTACATGCTAGCCACTACACCACCGAGGCATTCAAGACATAGGTACTTAATCTTTCCCAGGGTCTCCAACTATCTCCTTACCAAATTTCCTCTAAATCGGTTCAGTAGATCCAGAGATTACCCCCTACAACGTCACAAACTCACAATCTCACAAACTTTACCTCTTTATAATATTAGTATAGATAAAACATACTCAAAGGCTGATATTGTATAACATACATATCTATACATATAATAAAATTGTAACTAAGTCGAATCTGTACATTAAATATTTTTTGGAAAATCTAATTGAAATAGACATTATTATCGATACAGAGGCCGAATCTATAGTTTTTAGAATTTTTGTTTGTCTGTCTGTCTGTTACCGCATCACGAGAAAACCACTGGACAGATTTTGATGAAATTTGCTATGATGATAACTGGTTATCCGGGTCAACATATAGGATACTTTTTACCGCGGGAAAATATCTCATTTCTGAGAAAAAATACAAAAACTGAATTGTAAGAGTATGCTAATATGTAAAACCTAAGAATTTGGTTTTTGGTCATCCGAACGCGGGCGGAGCCGCGGGCAATGCTAGTTATGTACATATATTCGTACCTATTGTACTATATTATATTACTTTTATTATTCTGGTTATAGACGTGATATTTAATAAATTTTAGATTTTTCTTTATTAACACTCGCAAAACGCAGAGACATTTCATAAATTAACTTTATTTGACACAATTACAAGCAAAGCAATTTACATAAAAATAAGTTTCATTGGAAAAATATTCATTTAAAAAATGTAAAATATTGACAATGGAAAGGGTTGGTCAGTTATAGGAGGTAATATTACCCAAACCAATATTCAACCGGTTTTTTTTTGTTTCGTTGCAATTTTGCAATTCACGAGCTTTAGCGTGATTACGATGGAATTTTGACGACTAAACGAACACTAATACATACATATAAATAGGATTGTGTTTGTAGTGTATAATAATTATTATATGCATTTCTAAATCATTCGTTTGATGGGGATAAAACTTTGACCAGGCCAGATATAGCATCAGTAACATAGGTATATACTAGCACTACTTGGGATTTTTATACAAACAGTACAGCAAACTATTGTCTTGAATAAAAAGGCAGAAATATCTATCTCAATATAAATACGTGTACCGCTTATATGGTACTTAGGTTTTATTTTTCACTCCCTAGTTCCATGTATGGAGTACCACCCCTATCTTCTTATTTTTTATAATTAATTTTAACCCGTCCTTTTCATCTAATCTATAGGATTAAAAAAAGACGGCTTTAATTTCCTCTGGATGATTGTCTTATTCCTGGCCAATATTTCAAGTAGCCATTTTTGTTACAAAAAAGGATTCTATTTGTATATACGTAATTAGGCGTACATATGAATGTATATATGTACATATGTATGTGCTTCTACTCGTCTATACTACGTAGTACTAGTATAAAACAAAGTCATTCCCGCTGTTTGTACGCTTAGATCGTTAAACTACAAAACCGATTTTAATACAGTTTTAAGCAATAGATAGATTGATTCAAGAGGAAAGTTTATATGTATAATACATGTATATTATAGTAAAGAAAAACCGAGGAATTCAAATATTTGTATTGTGTGCTTACATAACCGTTAAAACGTACCTAGGGGCGAATCCGAGCGAAGCGAGTGTGAGTCGCTAGTACTCGTAGATTATAAAAAAGCAAAAATAACGAAACTTATAAATTCTTTTACTAAAGTGCATACTACCTACACATTATTTTCTCGACAGTATTTCAGATTGACCTCTGATATTATATTATATCTAACTTTCCCCAGTAGCAAAGGAATTTAATTAGAATCGGTTCTTTGTAACCTTATGCAAGTACGCATGCCTTTCATCTCGCCTTTCGCCTTTGAATGCTTTATCAAAATGGAAGTGCATTTCCTTTCTACGCGGACTTTCGAACTTTTCTAGCGAATCCTTGCACTACCCTAATAAAGAGGGATTATGGAACTTTTAAAATAGCTAGAAGTTATACTGTTTTATATAGAAAAGGTCATGTATAGGGCATTCAGCATAGTATAGTGTATATTTAAAAGTCGGTTCGTCTTTATGTCAAAGCGTCGCGCCGTAACACCAGTTCCGTCTTTACCGGGGCATATGCCCAGGGCCCCTAGCCTCACGAGGGCCCCGAAAAAACAACATCTTCGTTTACATAGAAAAGATAGCCGATCAATTTTTAGTTTATAAGAAACTGCACTGTATACTATAAACTAAATAATATTATGTTCCTTCATCAACTTTTTCCATCTATAGGTAGTAGTAGTAGTAGTAGGTAGTAGTAGATGGTTTTTTTATTTAATTTTTGTAATTAAATATTTGAATATTTTTTATCATTGTTAATTAAGTAAAAAATTTTTTATCATCAATTTTTTTGTACTTTTCAAAAACGCCCTAATCTTTTGTGTGCCGTGGGACCCCCGCATAGCTTAAGATGGCCCTGCGTAACACTGCAGACAAGATCCTATACTATAAATACGAAGTAGTATTTGTTGGTTTATTCTAACACGCAACAATGAAGCAACAGGTCGACGTGGTTTTTTTATGTAGAGATAGCTTATTAGCTGGAGTATAATCCAAAGAACTCGTCATTTTAGTAGGTACTTAAGTACAATTCACAATGCAAATTGTGACTAAAAAAATAGTCAAAATATTTGTCAATGCATGACTAATACAAATAACTAAGACAGATAATATTAAAATTACCGGGAGTAAGAAGGGGATAGCAATATCATCCTAAATCTGTATTGCTAGAACATTTTAAAAAAGAAATTATTTGAAGGCTTAGAAGAGATACAAAAGAGTGAAAAGCAAGGATGCTAGTGGATCCAGTCATGGAATATACAGATCAATTGAGTAAATTAAGCCGTTAAGTACTGAGAGTATACCGCGAGTGTAAACTATATATAATAAGTGATCCAACAACATTTATTATGAGAGTGACCAATTTTTATGTCCATCCCAGAACCGAAGCTCGTAACAATGTTAAAAACATAATCATCATTATCATAAATATATTAATAAGTTAATATAATTGTTAAGTTTAATTTAATTGTTGTTAAAGTTATTAATCTTTTTTTTATTTTATTCGTCTCTCTTCTTTTTCTTTCTGGTATAAGATATAATTTTTTTGTATTTTATTAGTCGTTTTAAGCATTTTAAAACACTGTTTTAATTATATAGCGTTTATTTAGCGAACGGTGTGTTCTATAATTGATGATACATAAAAAAAAATATTAGTCTTAGGTAAATTGTAAATGTTAAATATGTATATTGTTGGCGATCCGTATAAATAAATAAATAAATAACTAATGTAACGTAAAACCTAATAGAACCTATAAAAATACAATGAATATCGCGAAGATGGAGTATTTAATCCGCTTATAGAACCTCTTTACTATTGAAGAGGATTACAATATATTCCGTTATTGTTGTTAGATTTTTTTATCTCCAAGGTTTTTCTTTAAAGATTAGACGGAAAAATAGTGATAACACCTGGTTATCTTCTTTTTGTCTGCGAAAAACTCAAACAATACATATAAGTATTAACCTCGCCCCGAATCAAACCCACACTCTTCAGCGTAGGTATTGCCCTCAGGTATTTTCATTACGCCACAGTCTCCGTAAATATTTAGTAAACATTTCATATTTATTATCTAAAAACTTTAAATTAACTAATAATATAAATTCCTTAATATATAATAAGTTTGTTTGTATGTTGTTACATTTGTATCGATAGGCCAACCGCCAAATTTTTTCCAATAAAATATCAAAATAAATTAACATTCGAATATGATGATTTATTATTGTTAAAGTCCTTCGGAAGGATAATAGATTTAGGATTAGTCATTTCCACCACACAACTTTGATTGAGATGTTTAGAGCGGGGCCGCGACAAAAAATGCTTCCAAAATTAAAAAATATTTAATACGTACGTACAAAGCACTATTTTATATGATTTTTAATTTTATTTCCTACTCCTAGCAGGCAAAGTCACGAGTTTTTGCGAGAGTATTATAATAACATTATTAACACAAAATAGGGGTCTACAGGTGTACATATTCTCAAGCGCTTTCGTAAATCATTATATCTAAAAGCCCTATACATTACGGCGTCAAATTAATATACATCAAATTTTAATCTCAATATTCCAACTCTTCTCACCTATACAAAATACTAGACAAAAGAAAGAGATGGATATATTTTTGTCAACCCCTAATAACATAGCATACCCTTAGCCAAGGGTCGCAAAATCAGTTCCCGCGCTTGCGCGAATCAATATCTCATACTATGCAATAAAGCTTTCTAGTTACGTAGTTATTATTATGTACGTTATACATTGATGATTTTATTCGTGGTACTTGTATAGAAGCTCAAGGGAAATCCGCAATGTATTCTCATATTTGTTTTGATGTTGCCTTTGTAAGTGTCATCGTACCTTAGTAGCGGTCAAAGTTTGCGCCTGCGTTCTACATCCATGGACCATTTTTAGAAAGTATTACAAAATAAGTACGAAGTGCTGCTTTTTTGTGAGGAAATCCTTTAAAAATATATAATGTGAGTTATTTAACATTATTTTTTGGCATTAATAGTTTTAAGTAACACGTGTTCGGAAATTTGTACAAGAAAATTCCTTTTCAGTAGACAGTTCAAGGGGGAGGGCTAAATATTTTTTTTCTCTTATCGATTACCTCTCGACATTTTGTTTTTGTTACAACTGTACAGTGTTACATACTAAAGTTAGATCTTTTTAGTTTTAATAATAAATATAAGATAGACCTAGGCGAATCCCTCATGGAAAATCGAAATAAAATAAATTTAGTTAAACAATTTTATTTTCTTTGTAGATTTTAAAATCTTGCATTTTTAATGGATATTATTTTATACATTATTTAATACATTTAGTATATTCATAAATTTTTGAATGAAAAAATTGTAATTTACTTACTTCACTTAGTAAGGCGTAAATAACGCATCATAATCAATGCCTACTAAATTGAATAAGTTAATATGAAACAACAAATAATACTTAAATAATCTATTACAGATTTTAAAATTTCATACCCGTTTTCTTCTATAAGAACTAAATTTTATATATAAAAATTAAAACATCTATATCTACGTAAATACTCGTTCGTATGTACGAGTATCTACAGCTTACTAATATTATAAATGTTAGAGGTTAAATGTTTTTATGTTTGGATGAACGTTTGTTACTTGATCACGTCAGAACGGCTGAACGTATCTGGATGTAATTTGGCACAGAAATATATTATAGTCTGGAATCGCACATAGGCTACTTTTTATCCCGAAAAAATGTACTGTTCCCATGAGATAGATTTGTTTTATAAGCGAGAGTAAGCCGCTTGTACCATCATAAATAACTTAATAGCCTTACATTCAAATGAACTGTAAAAAAGTTATAAGTAACAAAAGCTCAACAAACAGACACACGTCATTTTAAGTTTCACCTGTCTCCTCCTTACTAATGCTACGTGCTAAAAAGTACCTCCGTTGGTTTGTTAATTTGTACATCTTTTATATAGTAACGACTAACATATCACATAGCTTTTTACTTTTCAACAAAAAATATACCTACACTAAATCTAAAATCACTTAAAAATAATAAAATATCACCTTTAATGGCGGGATTTTTTGTTTATTAGTGGATGATACTAAACAAAGCGATGATAAGTCAAAAGTATAAAAAAATAATACAATAACTCCTTACCAGCTCATAATATATCTGCGTATTATATCGTTCAGCCGTGTCAGAGTGAATAAATAACAAACAGACATACACACAATCAAACTTTCACATATTATATAACAGTAATTCAATTTATTTAGCTAATTTAAAGATTTTTTCAAAGCATGTCGTGCGGGGCGGAATGCCTGTCTCTGGGTCCCCCGCCAGACTCCATAGTGCACATGCCGCCGCCCCCGCTGCCGGCCTTCCTAGCAAACATCGCAAACCTCACGCCTCCCTGCAGAGCCTCTAAGTGTCCGCCGACACCGAACAGTGAAGATAACGCTTTATTCCCCGGCGTGGAATATCATGAATTGCCTAGACATGGTAAGTTTGGTAAGCATTGTCAAAAAAGTTGTTGTTGTCTAAGCTTATTACATTTTTCTTACGCTATACTATAATGTATGAATTGAGAAAAAAACTTGGCTAATAAATTAATTAATATGTTGGGACAGGAAATTTCTAAGAAATTAATTAAATTTCTAAGAAATCTATTGTTAACTGTAACGCCGACGTGTCCGCGGTCGTGGAGGAATTAACGCTTGAACGGTCGCGGATACGCCGGCGTATTAATAATTGATTTCCCGGAAACTCACCATGGAGGCGATTATCTACGTTATTATTATCTTTCTTTTCAATAAAACCGTTTCACTTAAAAAAAATGAGCTATTTTCGTTTTTAGTATTGGACCTTTTTGAATATTACAATTTGCTTAGGTATGTATTTTCTATATTCTCAGAGCCGGCCACCAACGATGATACGTGGTTCCTAGTAATCATCACTTGTTGTATCGCCGTCCTCTGCATCGCAGCTCTGCTGGCCCTCTTCTTGCTCAAATGTAGAGAGTAAGTATATATTTATCATCTTTATTTGCTAAGCGTAACATTATTTTAAGCCGTTATAATAATAATTATTATGAGCGTTTTTAACCGATTTCCAAAATGGAGGAGGTTATCAATTCGTCGGAATCTTTTTTTTCTTTTTTTATGTATGTTCACCGATTACTCGAAGACGCCTGAACCGTTTTGTATTTTTTTTTTGTTTCAAAGGGTTTACTTCCCAGGTGGTCCCATATAAATTTTATAGAAATCGGTCGAGCGGTTTTTAAAAAAATCAACAATAAATACATTTTTTAAATAAATTATTTATTATTATTATGAGCGTTTTTAACCGATTTCCAAAAAGAGGAGGTTATCAATTCGTCGGAATCTTTTTTCTTCATTTTTTTAGGTATGTTCACCGATTACTCGAAGACGCCTGAACCGATTTGGATTTTTTTTCTTTCAAAGGGTATACTTCCCAGGTGGTCCCATATAAATTTTATCGAAATCGGTCGAGCGGTTTTTTAAAAAGTCAACAATATTTTTTTAAATAAATTGTTTAGTCGAATATGTTATTAAGAAACTTTCTTCTTACAAATTACATGCTTATTACGTCTACACTAAAAATGGAAAAATAAAAACTTAAAAAAAAGACGACTTCCAGGCACTAAAATTTAAAAAATAATTAAGCGGAGGTTTTCATTTAGAATAAATACCTAATTAGATATTTTCAAAGTCGGTGCCTTTATTAGTGAGTAGTACTTTAAATTACTGAGGGTAGTTTTCCAAAGCCACTAGGAAATCTAATCACTGCCATATGTATAAATGAAAAAAAATGTAATAATCTCATTAGAGCTCGTGGTGGCTGCAAAAGCGGAACCGGAAAAGCGAGCGGTTCAAACGCCCTCTACGGCAGCGCAGCGCTCGACTCGCGCGTGCTGTGGGCGGCGCTCACTCCGCGCGGCACGCGGCACTTCGTCGCAGACACCTACCCGCACGACGAGACCGAGGACCATCACTACGAGTGTGTGGAACCTCCATTATACAAGCTCGGACCGCCCGAGGACCTCACTATCACGAGACACTTCAACGTCGAATATGAAGATCCCGCCCCATTAATTGAAAGCTATTCTGACAGAACGGAAGAGTATTTCAGAAATGGTATCGAGACATTGCGACGTGGCAACCGTCCGTTAGTTTCATCTCCTACTAGAATTGAAAGGCCCAATCTCCCGCCATTGAATCTGCAACCGCGGACTCTCCGCCGCGCGCCACACTCGCGCCGCGTTAGTGATGCGAACAATTCAGAGAAATCGGCCATCTGAACCGAAAATGGCGCGGTTTTTTCCGTCGCCGATTCAACAGATATCGATTACGAGTGGATGATCAGCGACTCTAATGTCGATCGACTCGTCTGAGGACCACTTACACACTTGCTCACCCCGACATTTAACGTAGATCCGCTCAAGTATAAACCGTTAATCGAAAACCACAAGTTTTAGTACAGATTTTTTAATTTAACTATTTATTTTAAAGATTTTTTTAAACTTGTTTTACGTATTTGTGACATAGTATTGGGGATTAAATTGGACTCAACCTAAGCGGAAAATTAATAATATGTAAAATTTCGTACAATAAGGGTTAAAAGAAAATGTTATTATTTATTTTATTTATACAAGATTATTTTTTGTAAATAAAGATATATTTATGATACCGTCGATGTGCAATGTAAATACATTTTAGAGCCTAGACTAGATCTAGAATAATTGACTAACTTTATATTCATGAATCTCTCTAGTCTTACATTTTAAACTGCAATTTACATGTTAACTGTACTTACTATAAGATTACTAGCAAATACTCACTCTTTGTATTTATTTTATAATTCCACGCAATAGTTTTCTGTAATCTAAAACAAAACATTTTTTACAAAATAAAACTACAAAATCAATAGTACGTGTTTTATTAACCTATTATTATTAATAAAATAATATATTTATATCGAGCAGCCTCTTTCGCCTTTATTTGATGTTTTTTTTAATTATAAATATTGTTGAAAACATCTTATGCAATAATTGCTTTTAGCAATAAGATCGCCTATTTTTGTAAAGAGTGTATAGTTCCGTCATATTATGTATCTAATACAGCAAAGTGTATAATGTATTATGTATATGGCACCATAGCAGCATGGGATTTAGCATTCTATTTAAGGCTGTGTGGATATCATTTTACAGAAAGTGATTTTAAAACTCTTAAATCGTCTGTAGGTGAACATTTTTTTTTTGTTCTTTGCCACATATTAATTACTGAGTTTCATACAAACTTTCATGCCCCATTTTATCCTCTTATGGGATTGTATATATATTGTACAGGTTAGATGCGAACATAATAGAAGCAAAAAATTAAATATAAAAGAGATATCACAATAAATTGTGATAGCCTCACACTAAATGTCAAGGCAAACATGTCAGACAAATAGGCGATACGTCTAGCGCTGTACTTTTGAGAAATCATCCCCATTTGACCATAGATATAGGTATATTTTAATTTAATTATCTATGTTATTACAGTCTGTGGTTATGTCCAATGACTTTGACAGTAAAGATGGCTTGACATTTGACAGTTAAATTGAGGACGAGGTGGACGCCGAAATTGTAAATCATTAAAAAAAAACATACAATACATAATATAAGAGTAATAATATTTTTGGGATTAAGCTTTAATAATATGTTATAGCAGTGGTAAATAATTAATAAAATAAAATGGCTGACGAAGTTATTAAACATTCTGTACACACACTCGTGTTTAGATCTCTAAAACGATCTCATGATATGTTTATTTCTAACCAAAGTATGCTACCGCCAATTGATGAAAAAGCGTAAGTGTTTGTAATTTTTAATAATACTGACTCTACTATGTGAATATAATTAATAAACGTCGTACACTAATACATTTTACACTATATTATAAAAATTGGAAGTGTAATGTTTTCCTTGTTATACTTGAATCAACTTTTAAAATTTTTGCAGCGAAAAAATATTGCGAGCAGTGAAAGCTAGAGACAGTTATGGACAAGTAATGTCAGCAGTTCAAAAGGCACAAGCAATCAAACAACAAGAGGCTTTAAGTAGACCAGAAACTCCCCATGACACAGGTAAGGATGTGAATTTAAATATATAATTACCGAGAATCTGTCTAATACATAAAAACACTTGTTTTATTATTAAGTTTGATCACAAATTTAGCATTAAAGAATGGCTTTGTAAAAATATATTAATTACTAATAGCCTATATAATATTACATTTTAAATATGTATATTTTACATATACAGAAATAGCAGAATCTGCAGCCCTTGCATCTGATGGAGCAATGCTTCCATACAGTGCTCCAGCAACACCAACACCTACAGCCATAATCCCTGCACCAAGAAAAGCACCCACCATGCCTCGACCCAAATGGCATGCACCCTGGAAATTGTTTAGAGTTATATCAGGTCATCTTGGTTGGGTTAGATGTGTAGCTGTTGAGCCAGGGAATGAGTGGTTTGCGACAGGTAATTATTTTTAAAATATAAGTTAATTAATCACTTTTATCTAGTATGAAATACATTCTTCATGTCTGAGGCAAGTATTTTGATTGTAACAAAGTCAAAGCTTGTAGGTAATATCCTTATTTTATATTGGAAATCTAAGTGAAAATTGATTATGATTCGTGATTTTCTCTATTTGAAACATAAATGATATGAACATTGAAATATATAGTATGTAAATAGTTAAATAGCAATACTTTATGCAAAAAAATGCTTTTATGCATTAATTTAGTATATTAACTTCAAATATCACAACACATCCAGTCAACACTTACTTTCTCTAAGTTATTTTTTTTATTTACATGTATAGTTTTAACTCTGAATGTTATGGATATAAAATTTCAGTTCTTGATATGGATATAGGAATAACATAATACCGGTTTCTGGGTTATGGAAATGAAATAAATTTGTATTATCCGATAGTTTCAGTTATCGTTACGGAGCTCCATAACATTCCTAGTTTTAACTATTTTATTAATCATGCAATATATCATTGTTAATAACCTTATTTTAGGTGCCGCTGATAGAGTTATAAAAATATGGGATTTAGCCAGCGGTAAACTGAAGGTGTCACTCACAGGACATGTCAGCACTGTTAGAGGTAACATAACGAGCTATTTTTACATTCTTTAGCTAAAATTAATATAATATTTGTTTAAAAGAAAAAATAGTAAAGAATTATTGTGAAATTTTATGTTAAATTGTAAATTACTGTATTATGTATGTTGTATAGGACTGGAGGTATCATCTCGACACCCATACTTGTTCAGTTGCGGAGAAGACAGACAAGTCAAATGCTGGGATCTTGAATATAATAAGGTAAAATATAGCTTAATATCTATAAATATGAATATCCATCCATCCATGAATTTACAGTATTTTTTATAAATTATAAATGATTGGTGTAGTGGTCATTCAATATATTTTATTATTTAGAAGACAGTAAACATTTCTAATTGATCAAATTCAAAAAAGTTCAATTGTGTTGATCATTTTTTTAACAAATAGATGAAGTTTCAAGTATGATTACAGATTCAAATAAAAAAAAAATATTCACCATTTGATTATTATAAATTTTACTGAATGTCATGATCCCACAGTTCGAAAAAAACCTTAGGTCCAAAAACTGGAGAAAAAATTACTTTTCATGACAAAACGAATTCCACCTAATCTGTCCATTTGATAATAAAACTTGTTCAGATGATAACAAAAATCGCTTATACTACAACTAAACCTGTTCATGTGATAACTAAATCTGTTCTGATATAATCTCTGAAACGGCTGGACTAATTTTGACGGGACTTTCACTGGAAGATAGCTGATGTTATATAGAGTAACATAGGCTACTTGTATTTGAGAAAAAGAATTAGGGTTCCGCTTAAAAAAATTAAAACGTACCTAACGATTGGGTAGTATACCATGTATAGATAACACAGATGATCTGTCACTACTACGTTCACATGGTAACATAACCTGCTCGTATGATAACTAGTGTTCGTCCGCAGGTGATCCGCCACTACCACGGGCACCTGTCGGCGGTGTACACGCTGGCGCTGCACCCCACGCTGGACGTGCTGGCGACGGCGGGGCGCGACGCCACGGCGCGCGTGTGGGACCTGCGCTCCAAGGCTAACGTGCACACGCTGGCGGGGCACACCGACACCGTGGCCTCGCTGGCCTGCCAGGCCGCCGAGCCGCAGGTATGTGTCGCAGGGAAATTGGAAAAACGCTCGGGTTCGTCCCTAGGTTGCTTCCCCGTACAAACTTTCATTACCATTTTCACTCCCTTAAGGGATGATTTTCGGGATAAAAACTATCCTGTCCTTTCCAGGGTCTCAAACTATTTTCTTACCAAATTTCATCTAATGCGATTCAATAGTTTCGAAGCTTGTTCAGTACAAACAAACAAACAAATTTGAAGTTTACTTAGCATTTAGTGAAATTATAATATACCTAAAATTGTTCCGTGGTATTTATTGTAAAAGAAGGAGACGATTGACAGAACTCCGGGCAATTACAATTTCACGGGTTTCACAATTTACCTGCGACATACATATTATAAGTTATAATAACATATCAACAATAATAAATATTTTAGAGGCCACAGAATCACCAAACCGTTAAATTATAAACAATACGACAAAGCTTTATATTGTGTCCAGTCAGTCCTTTTTAACATCCCACCGCTGAGCACAGACCTCCTTTCAATATGAGGGGGATCAGGCCATAGTCCACCGCGCTGGCCAAGTGCGGGTTGGGAGACTTGAGGAAAATTTGCTAGCTTCTCTTGAAGGAAATCCTGAGGCAACTTGCGTGTCTAAAAGAACCTAGCAAGCTTATATATTAAAATATCTTAAATCTAACATAACACACCTAATTTCAGATAATAACAGGGTCACACGATTCGACAATCCGTCTGTGGGACCTGGCAGCGGGCAAGTCGATGTGCACGCTAACCAACCACAAGAAATCAGTCCGTGCTATAGCAGTGCATCCCTCCCTATACACCTTCGCTTCAGCATCCCCGGACAACATAAAGCAATGGAAATGTCCCGAGGGAAAATTCATCCAGAATCTATCCGGACACAATGCTATAGTGAACTGTATGGCAGTGAATCCCGAGGGAGTGCTGGTCAGCGGGGGCGATAACGGGACCATGTATTTCTGGGATTGGCGCACGGGATACAACTTTCAACGGTTACAGGTATGATAGATTTATTAATTTGAAATGGGTTTTTTTTTCATTTGATGACTAGTGACTCATCCTCGTTTCGCTCGGGTTCGTTCCTAGGTATGTTTTAATTTTTTTGAGCTTTTACTTTTATTTTAAAGCTTTACTTTTATTTATTTTTTAAATTAGGGGAACCCTAATTTTCCTAGCCTAGTTACTCCCTATAACATCAGCTATTTTCCAGTGAAAGTCCCGTCAAAATCAGTCCAGCCGTTTCAGAGGCAGACAAAATTTTAAAAAAATGTGTTTTTTATATAAATACCGTATATAACTCCATAAGAATGTAGTAAAAAGCTGTTATTTTGACATTACAAATAGACATGCTTCAATTTTATTTATCTGTATAGATGACACTAAAATTAGACTTCTTGTCTGACGTTTTATTTAATTTTCGGACTGAACTCGGAACTGACCCTTACACGGAACCTTAGGGTTCCTTGACCACCATTCGGGAACCGCCGGTATAGATATTAAGGCTCCTCCCTCCCGTCCCCGCAGGCGGCGGTGCAGCCGGGCTCCATGGACAGCGAGGCGGGCATCTTCGCGCTGAGCTTCGACCGCTCCGGCTCGCGCCTCATCACGGCGGAGGCCGACAAGACCGTCAAGATCTACCGCGAGGACGACGCCGCCTCCGAGGAAACGCACCCCGTCAACTGGCGCCCCGACATACTCAAGCGGAGGAAGTTCTAGTTCGTGTGCGATCGACGTTATTACGACAATAATAAATGATTTTTATAGTATAATGATTAGTGTTTTATTTTTTGACAATTATATACGAGAGGATACTCACTCAAGATCTACTAGATCATAGATAGATAGGACGCCGCCACCGCACTCTCACCCCGTCAGCTGGCGACGCGATATACTGAAGCGGAGGAAGTTCTAGATAAATGAGTTAAGGTTTGTAAATTCTCAGGGAAAGTGTGTGAATTTTATCGAACAAATCTTTGTTCATGTACTTATTTTAGCTGATTGGGCTAGAATATACAATCATAAATGTTTCTTTTTTATATAATGATTAATGTTTTATTTTCATCGTAAGAGTAGCAACATACACATTACACACATAATATAAACTTTTTTAATTATACAAATAATACATATATTACACATAATGCCCCATCTTGGACGCCATAAGTATGACCATACCACACGTTTAATTTTAGTTTTTCATTTATAAACACACCGGCATATTTAGCGGAACATAAAATAAAGGTTTGATATCAGTATCATATAAGGTTGCTGGCTGGTTTATACCTACGTCATTTAATTTAAAAAGAAATATTTTCAAATTAAGAAAACAACTGAACATCACATTTTATGCAATTGTTTTAATTTTATTCAAATACACCTTATCTGGAGCGAACTTCGAGTATTTCTTCCTTCTGAGTTTGATTTAAAATTTCATTGAAATACTGTTTTTTGTTAGTTTTTTTTTAATCGCGTATCTTTTTGGAGTTGAGGACTGAATTATGCCTGACTTAGACCCAACGGAGATTGCCAGGGCACTCGAAATGCGAAGAAATGGTCAAACCTACAGAGTGATATCTAGAGATCTTCGTCGACCAGTTTCAACGATCCATCGCAGTATCCAACGGTTCAGGGAGACCGGTACTTATGTGAGAAAAGCAGGACAAGGCAGAAAAAGACGCACTTCGAGTAGGGATGACCGTTTCATTCGGCTTCGTGTACGTAGGAACCCCCGTTTGACAGCCGTCCAAGCCCGACATGATTTAGAAGCAGTGCGGGGTGTAACCGTAAGTGAGCGTACGGTACGAAGAAGGTTCGAAGAAGCTGGTTTAGGTTCATTTGTGCCCGCCAAGACTCCAAGGCTCGAGGTAAATCATCGTAGAAACAGGTTAACTTTTGCTCAGGAACATCGACTTTGGAACGCGGACCAATGGAGTAAGGTATTGTTTAGTGATGAGTGTAGAATTCTCTTAAATCAAATTGACGGCTGGCAAAGAATATACAGACGCAAAGGAGAACGATACATTCAGACAAACTTTGAAACTACAGTTGCATACGGTGGTGGATCAATAATGGTTTGGGCGGGCATTTGTTTGGGAGCTCGCACAGACTTGGTAGTGATTGACAGAGAGAGTCTGACTGCAGACCGCTATATCAGAGAAGTTTTAGAAGAAAATGTCGTACCGTTTGCCCCATATATCGGTAACGGTTTTGTTTTTATGCAGGATAATGCTCGGCCGCATACCGCTTGGGTAACTCAAGCTTATCTTAATGATATGAATATCACTGTTATGGAGTGGCCGGCGAGATCACCAGATATGAACCCAATAGAGCACGTTTGGGACTTGCTGAAAAGAAAAGTTAAGTCCAGAATTCCAGCTCCTGCCAACGTGGGTAAACTGCCAATCACCGTAGTTGAAGAATGGCGGAGACTATCCCAGGAGACCATCGATAACATCATTCTCAGTATGCCTAAACGGGTAGAAACTTTAATAAGAGCACGTGGAGGAAATACGCGATATTAATCACCATTTTTCTAATTTAATTAATTGTTATTTTAATATTAATTTTCACTTTTCCCGGTTATATGAAAAGTTCAAAAATGTACCATTTTTCACAAATAGCCTTTACTCGCAAAATCTGTTTTTAATGTGATCTCATTTTAAGTAAAACAAATAAAACTTTAAATAACAAAAGAAGTGTAGTAAGTAGATTTTAAAATAAAACCATATTTTTTTAATAATGGACCTTTTTTTGTGTTCCGCTAATATACCGGCGAGTGTATTTAGTTTTATACCCACGTTCGCTCATTAAATATATTGGGACATTAAATATAAATATATTGGGACATTAACACACATCACCATCTAGTTCCATGGTAAGTTACGAGGCTTGTGTTATGGATACTTTAAACTTTAAATATTTTTTTACATTACATTTTATAAATATAAATACCCATGACTGGAGTATAAGCATTCGTGCGCATCACACCCGAACAAACGAAGCGGGACTCGAACTCGCGACCGCTGGCACAGCAAGTAGGGTGGGTCACTACAAACTAAGACAAACGTGTCGTCATGCTCAATATGCAAATGACTACAAATAAATTCAACTCATTCAAGTTTATTGAGTTTGCTAGACTCCATTAAATATTTTGTCTAATATTTTATTTAAAAAAATAACTAGTGAAATTCGAAGATCAAACATTGAATCAAACAAACATACAATATTTTATAATTTATTTCAATCATGTTATAAAATTAAATTACAAAAGTAATATAGCTCGACAAGTATTATTAATTCTAAGGACAATGGTAGAAAAAAAACATTGGACATTTTCATATCCAGGTGGAATGTTTTAAAAAGCATTTATGTGAATTTCAAGGGTAATATGACAAAGAATAAAATATTAAAATAAAACTCGCCAAGCATAATATAATATAATTATTCAGTCCTTTTTAAGATCCCACTGCTGGGGGAACCGTGGGCTAAGCAATATTTTAACATTATTCCTTTTACTTCTACAATACAAAAAAAATGAAGAGGTAAAGTTTGTGATATTGAGGTGTAATCTGTGGATCTACTGAACCGATTTAGATGAAATTTGGTAAGAAGATACTTTGACACCCTGGGAAGGACATAGGATACTTTTTATCCCGGAAATCATCCCTTAAGGGAGTGAAAATGGGGATGAAAGTTCGTATGGGGAAGCAAGCTAGGGACGAACCCGAGCGAAGCGAAGGTGAGTCGCTAGTATAACATAAAGCAAGAGTTTTTTTTTGTAGATTGAACGCGGGCGCAACCGCGGGTTGTGCTAGCGTTTTAGAAATTTTGAATAAAAATTGTTAATATACAGGGCTTCATAATTTACAAACCATATAAAAAACTACAAAAGCTATAAAAATAATTTATCACTCCACGATTCTTTTTAAATTGTTGAAAATAATGTAAATACGAAAACCGTAATTACTAAGCAAAATCTTTTAATCGATGATATAAGTATTAGAATTTAGAACTAAGATTATAAGCACCTAGCTGTCTAAAAAAATATATAATATATGTAAAAATGCTTGTCCGTCGCGACATATCCAGCGAGATCGTGGGGTTATTTTCATTTGTTACTTGGTATTAATAATAAATTTCAAATTACATATTAAAATGATATTATTTTCGTGTCTCGCACTAATATCTGTACATATTATAATAAAATTCTGAGTCGAATCTGTACATTTAATATTTTTTGAAAAATCTTATTGATATAGTCAATATTATCGATACTTGTCTGTCTGTCTGGAACGCATCACGAGAAACCTACTGGACAGATTTTGATGAAATTTGGTAAGAACATAATTTGAGACTCTGAGAAGGACATCGGATAGTTTTTATCCTGGAAATCATTCCAAATGGGGATGAAAGTTTGTGTGCGGAATCAAACTAGGGACGAACCCGATCAATGCGAGGGTCAGTCGCTAGTAATAAATACAGAGAATCCTGAAAACAAGGCAAATGTAAGAATACTTTACGACTCATATCATTTTACTATAATAACTTTCTCACTTTTGTAATAGATATGTCGCGGCAGTATATAGTTAAAGCAATATCCAGTCAGCGCCGAGGAACTGCTCATATCTCGTCTTCCAAGTCGAACTCCTCGACGGGGAAGTCCCCGACCGTGACGTACATGGGCTTAACAAACCCGCCGTATTTGGGTGGACATGTGAAATATCTTTTGCCATTCACTCTGAAACAAAAATATATATGTACAATCACTAGGAAAAACATATGAGCATGGATAGTTCGTCAATCATTCATTAATGACAGACAGGACAGTTAAAATATGTGACATCCATACATGTAGAGAATGGACTGAGCAATACTCTTATGAAATTGACACTCACTCTCACTCTTCAGAAAGTGAGAAAGCGAACCTGCTGTCAATGTCTGTCCTTTATTCCAATTTGAAGTCAATCCTTTTAAACGTCCCACTGCTGGGCATGGAGGGATCAGTCCATGGCCCACCACGCTGGCCGAGTGTGGACGGACTGATCATTTCTTTAGAAAACTTGCTAGGTTCCCTCAGACATGCAGGTTTTTTCACGATGTTTGTCCTTCACCGCAAGACAAATAGTAATTTTGTGGGAAATGGTTCGCACCTAAAAATGTTAGTGGTGCAAGACTCGAGATTTGAATCTGTTTTACTCAGCAAGCGCGAGCGCATTATCACTAGGCTACCACAGCACTGTCCTATATATACACAAGAATAAAATATGTATTAAAAATATTTTTGTTTAGCAGCTAACTTCACATGCGCCCAACTGCGGCTAACTTAAGTCATGTCATGACTGATGACAGTGACAGCTTTCAGTACTCACTCGCCGTCATTCTTGCCGCGCGGCTCGTCGTACTGCACGCCGATCCACAGGCCGCGCGCGCCCTCCAGCGCGCCGTTGTAGCGCACGGTGGCGCGCCGCGCGCCCTGCGCCGGCACGCGCACCTCGCAGCGCGCGCCCACCAGCACCGCCTCTGCCAGCCTGCACGGCACACGCGGAAGGGACAGTTGACACCAATATGAGTCGTCAGTTGACACCAATATAAATAGTCAAGTTAACACCATTATGATTGGACAGTTGACACCAATATTAATTGTCAGTTGACACCAATATTAATTGCCAGTTGACACCAATGTGAGTGGTCAGTTGACACCAATGAAAGTGGTCAGTTGACACCATTATGATTGAACAATTGACATCATTATGATTGGACAGTTGACACTAATATAATTGGATAGTTGGACACTATTAACTAATAATTCCAATACATAGCTCAAACACTATTTTCACTCATATTCTTTTTTTAACTAACTGTAATATTAGATTTTAGTTGCTTTAAAATCAATAAATAGCAAAAAGCTTTGCCAATATTATTTATCATCAGGCATATTATTTACTAAAACGAAAACATTAATTTATCTCTATTTATGCCATTCTAATGTCAATATATGAAAAAAAAAAACAAACAATGTTCACATTCAGTTACAATAATGAGTAACTATTATTGTAATCGCCAAATCAAATCAAAATGTACATTATTCAAATAGACAGTACAAGCACTTTTGAAACGTCAATTTTACATTTAAATTAAATATCAGTATGTAAGTCTGTGAAGAAGCTACCTAGGCTTGAAAGGCAGCTCTGTTGAGAAGAACCGGTGAGAATCTCAACAGTTGCTCTATTTAAATATAATAATAATTTACAATATATACAGACAATTTAAATTTATAATAGCATTATGTCATGAATGTTCATTCTGTGCAATATTTGATAAGTAAATTGTACTTAAGCAGCACTTTTAAGTCATAGACTTGAGATTTAAGTGGACAACATCAAAATAAAAATATAATACAAAAACTCACTTAGCCTCTTCTTCTAGTTCTTTCTGCTGCTGTTCCTTCAACTTCTTCATGTCTTCCTCATTATATTTACCCAATTTGTTACGTTGTAGAAATGAGCGCAGAGTATCTCCTTTCTTCTCATACTCTTCTTCAGACAAACGGAATCTAATAAAAATAAACATTTTATAACAACACCTAAACACAACACAAATAATAAATATAAAAGCAATTGTAATTAAAAAATATGGTCTTACAAGCATGTTTCATTTCTTGTAAATTTTGATATTAAAAATATAAAGATATAATATTATCTAAACTGTGTATAGTAAAATCTTACCTTTCAGCACTATCTGCATCAGCAAAATCTTTAATCATAGCAAAATTGTCGATAACATGTATCCTCATTCCATCATCAATAGGATAAGATCCAAGTAAGGCCTCGTCATTATCAATATCACAAAGAAATTTATTTTTGTTGTCATAAACTTTTAACTTCATTGTGGCGGCTGAGCCACCAGTAACCAGTTCCAATTTTGTCTGCAAATATTTTATTAATCTATAGATTTTACTAAAATTGAATTAAATTAGATATATTCAAAAACATCCTTAATAAAAAAAAAGCAAAAATTTTTACTTAGTATTCAATTTATTTTTCTAAACTAGATAAAACTAGAGAGTAAAAGCAATTTAGGTTTAACTGTGTTAAATAGAAAATATAAAAGTATATTTTTTTGAAGGACTAAATAAATGAAAAGAAATTAGATTTGATGTTCTCCTAGCCGATTCCGGCCACGGCAGCCAATCTCATTGAGACTAGCCAACTGCGCAGGAGATATTATAGTGCACAAGTGTGCGCGCAGACAGAAGTGCACTCTCTGTTCCTGTCACTCTCATACTCTGGTGGGACAACTGCTCGACACGACCAGTGAGAGTTAAGGCGCAGGACCGACGGCTTTACGTGCTCTCCGAGGCACGGGGGTGAAACACCGCCAACTTCCCAACTCCGGGCTGTTACCAAGACTTACGGTACAGAAAGACTCAATAACTAAACTTGGCCCGACCCGGGACTCGAACCCAGGACCTCCGAGTGTGCAGCCGTACATGCTAGCCACTACACCACCGAGACAGTTAAAATTAGATTTATTTGTAAAGTGACAAAGATTTTGCCAGTGAAAAAGATAAGTAAACCGTAACAATTTCCTTCTAAATGTATATGTTTAAGTAGAGCAGTTACAAAATTATCGCCAATTTGTTATGAATTACAATAAAATAAAAAAAGGCAGTGAATCATAATAACCTTAAATTCGTGAATAGTGATGCCTTTTTTGAACCGGCGTTCCACTGGAGCCGCATCTTCGCAATCAGATTTAGTAATATGAACATTAACGAAATCTTGAGTTACAACTTGTATATTTTCCATAGTTTTTAGATATTACTAAACTAACAAAGAATCCTATTATTACAAAAAATATGACAGCGATCGTTCAAACTTCCATCACAGATCATGGATGACAATGACAAATAAAATCACAGATGACGATAAAATAACTGTCAGTGTCAAGAGTCAATGTCAAATTATGAGTGATAAAAAATAATAAAGTAGAATGGGAAGATTTTTCGAAAGGAACGTATGGCCTATATACATTCATTCTGAGATTAGCAATTTATTGTGATATCTCTATTATAGCTGCTTTTTTGCTTCTATTGTGTTCACATCTTACCTGTGTAATGTAGAAATTTAGGATACATCCTGTGTGTGGTGGTCCCGACTAACTGATGCATCAACACACAGCCTAAACCACTGAACGTAGTAAGTAGTAACGTGAAATTTGAAGAACGTATTCCTTAAATGATGATCCATTAAGAAAGGATTTTTCGAAATTCATGCCCTAAGTGAGTAAAATAGGGGATTAAAGATTGTATGAAATTCTGTAATTTATATGTGAAATACAAAGAAAGTGATATTTAGCTTTAACACTTTTATCTTAAAGCTAATACAAACTTTAATACCACCACTTTGAATATAGTTATGAGTTTTCAGAGGAGAATAAAGCAAATTCTTCTCCATTGCAGAATGTTTTAGATTTTCCTTGGCATAGACTACTTACTATTAGCTGTGTTCAGAATTTAAAGATCGTTTGTCTTCTAGAAGTACCTTAGAATTTTGATGATCGGCGAGTGAGCTTACGAAATTAAAGAATTTTCACTTGCAATAGTTCGTGAAATGTAGGTCCAAATTGAATGTAATTTGGGATAATAATAGAAAAAATAATAGCTAGTTAGGTATACATTTATTATGTCGTCTTAGTCACTGAAAATTTAGGCTTTTAGCTATATCCACAACGAATTTACAGAGGAGTCGAAAATATACTGAATGGCTTCGAGAAAAGGATGGCTGGAATGATTACGGCTGTGCCCTTTTTGCTCGACTTGGCGGAGCATTGCCGTAATTTTTAATTAACATTCTAACAAATACTACTTATTAAAATCGTAGGATTTCTTGATCCTACGCTCTGCAGATACTGTTTTCAGAACGGTGATACCTAGTCTACATATTTATTTAAAATAATGACCAATCTTTCGTTTTTAGTTAAACTAAATTTACTAAGTAAGCAGATTTTTTGTTTCGACATTTCAACTTATAAATAATAATTAACATTGGTACCCCGTACAAGCTAAAAATGAACTTATTCTATACTAATATTATAAAGAGGTAAAGTAATTAATATAAGGTAATTTGGTAAGAAGATAGTTTGAGACCCTGGGAAGGACAAAGAATACTTTTTATCTCGGAAATCAACCTTTAAGGGGGTGAAGACGGGGATGAAAGTTTGTATTGGGAAGCAAGCTAGGGACGAACTCGAGCGAAACGAGGGCGAGTCGGTAGTGGAAAATATAACGATTTGGTAACGTCGGATAGCATGAATCAAACACTTTCTTATTTACATTTTTAGCTGCAGATCCAGAGGTTCTGGGTTAGAGTTCGGCATTTGACCCATTATGGTTATAGAGATTTTTGTTAAAAAAATCTAAGTAACGGCTCAGGCTGATGATTCGACGAACGAGATATGTAACTGTTCTATCAAATTCAATTTTTAACACTGTCAAACTTTAGGCCGCATAAATATGTCCCGATATTTATGTAACTATTTTAATTGATTATAGTTTAGTAAAAGATCTTATAAAATGATACAGGAACAACGGACCACACTAATCTTAGATTCGAACCGCATGCGCCTAACAGGCCGCAGTTTGACGACCACTGCGATAATACGTAATTAATTAATATTGGAAGTTCTTAGATATCCTATTAGTCACGAGGAAAAGTAGAAAAATAATACCAATATAAGATAAAAAAAAATTTGTTTTCCACAAGTAGTTTTAGTATGCTTATTGGGACTTTCTGGTAGTTTAAATCAAGGACAGCAAGATTCTACAAACTAGAGTTCTCCTAAAGATCCTATTATGAGGTAGAAGTCTTAAATGACTTAATATTTTTTTCAGTCTTTAACCAAATGCGGCGAAGCCCAAAGGAGAGCAGAGAGGGAAGTGTATGTATGTATGTCCAACCCTGTTCTCTCGTAATTACGAAGCGGCTTAACCGATTTTGATAATTCATACGTCGTTAGATTCGTCTTATAACACGATTATCATATCGTATACCTATACATATCATTAAAAATCACAAAATAGCGAAAAAAAATTATCGTCCGAATCAATAGTTTTTTAACAGATTACAAAAATATATACTTTAATATAATTTAGGATAATAAATTGTTAAATAAAACAAAAAATACCTAAGTGACCAAGACTAAAAAACTGTAGGTATATAAAAAAATAATTTACAAAAATAAAAAACCTGACTGCGTAAAAAGCGAAAAAAAAGTGAGAGCACAGGCTATTATATATTCCTTCATCAACTTGTTCTCATTTTTTAATTTGCTTTTTACGAAATCGGGTTTGTTATTTTTGTACATTAATTAGGTGTATCCAGTATTTCATTATAATTTTAAGGAATGTATTTCACAGAAGATATATTTACCTATTTACATTATGATCTCATATAGGTTCAAATTTTGTATTTTTTTAACTACTCTTGGATGTAATTAGCTGCTGTGACAAATATCTAAAAACTCTTTTGAAAAAAGACAAAGAAGTTCAGTCCTTACTTTTCTGCACTAAATCAGATAAGACGGAATTTATCAATAACAATAGTGTACTTATGTACGTACGTAAGAAGTTATACATCTTTGGCGTAACAGAACAAAAATTGTTAAAGATTTAATCCCGTATGTCACAACACTGTTTACCAACGGAACGATAAATTATTAAAAATAAATATATATCTTTTATCCCCACTGATATAAAACACACGTTATAGATTTATTAATATTTGAGAAACTACTTTGAATATAGTTATGAGTTTTCACGGGAACCGGAGACAGTTATCAGCTAACTTCATCATGTCGCTTTTTAGCTGTCGGTGTGCGCGCGCATCGTAAAAATTTTACTCCCATAATTTTTCCCAAACGTGCCAAAAGAAGTACTTATAACTTCAATAATAAATAGAAATTGTTTTTTTTTTATTGATAATGGCTCAATTCGTCGTCATTTGTTTCTTGGTATCTTTCGATGTTTTGGTGTTTCATCAGGAACAGCTAAATGCTGAAACTCAAACAAGAAAACAAAGCAACTATACAATGCGTGCAAATGACCCCGACGAAGAGTAAATTTAAATTTTCGTCGACATCACAATCCCTGAAAATGTCTCCTCAAACAAAAAATCTCTATGAAATTTTACAATTTTTTTTATTCAAGCACAAGTATGACAAACATTAAGCATGCATTTTTATCTGCTATCTATATAATGAGCTATTATGTGATTTCTCATGTATTATTAAAATTTCTAAGCCCCCCTAATTATATAATTAATATATATTTTACATATTATATGAACAATTGAATTATCTTATATTATCAAATGTAAAATATTTATAAACACACCTAATCTAATATATTTACGATGAATAATAAATGATACATCTATCAATTTATTTGTTAGTATCTACGCATTAGATTTATAAGACGAAATAATGTCCTAAACGTGGCCTACCTCCACCAAAATATGATAAAAAAGGAAAACAAATAAAACAATGAACTTTAGCTCGTTTGAAAAATAACCTAGGATATGCCGATTCATATAGAAGATACAAATTTGAAAAAAAAATCTACTTCACATAGTCGTATAAAATATACAAGTTTTTTAAAGTATTGGCGGCGATTAGATTTCTCACATCTTAAATTACCATCGACTTAAAAGTAACAGTGAGTTTTCTAATTACATACGTCGTATGTAGATATCTTTGTTTACTTTTAAGCATTATAAATATACTAAATATGTAATGATTTTATTGGCCGAAGTTAGTTCAGCTAAGTGTCGATAGGGGGATTCTGTAAACCGCCAATAAGAGAGCGAGATTTGATCGCTCGACACGTCTTGAGTCTTCTCAGTTTTGATCGATTGTTCCAGATATTTCCAGTTGATTCGGGTGACACGAACTCCGTCGAGGCCTTTGCACACATTGCTAGCGATATTATTATCATGTCGGAATGAAGTATAAAAAAATATTTTTATGTAAACGAAAATTAAAATGTACATTTTATTGTGATTGTGATTTACGAAATAAATTCTCGTTGTCATTCCGACATAATAAAGTAAATATAAAAATAGACGCGCGCCGAGTACAACTTGTGCCAGATTTTAATAAAAAAAACATAAAAAATGTTGCAGTGTATGAAAACAATATTTAATTAATATTCGATTGAATTTATTCAACTTTTATATTGCAACATTTTCCCTCGCCCTAATTTTATATACTTTATTTGCAACAAAGCAGAATAAGGGTCATCTTATTATATTTCATAATGCATCACAGATTCCTAAAATTGAATATAAGATCTATTTAATAAAGAAAAACAATTTTTTCGATCTAAATTCTAAAACTAAATCAAATATTATAGTGTAAATAATAAAAAAGATAATCATTCTAGTTAACTTTTACCACATTAATCCTATGTCTTCATGTCAAATATAAAAAAACTTGTCGGACACATTTTTTTATTATTACAAAACAATCAAATTCTTTTCTTCAATAATAATATTTATATATTATATCATTAATATCTTTATATTAAGATTGATGCCTTTTTATTATATAATATTTTTTTTAAATAATATTATTTTTATATGTGATGCATTGTGAAACACAAGAGACGTAGTGATAGTATTTTTTTATATATATGTGATGTATTGGGAGAAACAAATGCCTCTGTTGTATATGTATATATAATATATATAGTGCATTAATTGTTCTGGACGCGCGTCAGACAGTACCTGGCCCGGGTCACTCCACTTGAGCGCCGAGGCTTGTTCCTCTTCGAAGCCGCTCCAACAAACAAAACATCGTTACCAGTAAGGCACTCGTATATTTCATATATAAAATAAAATCTTTGGCGTTTGTTTGATTTTACTGTACGCACGATGTGCAGAGATACGGTTGCTCCGACGGTAATTGAACATTTTGTGGCAGAATGATTTTCAGCTATTGTTGTCGCGTTTGAAAAAAATCACTTTATTTTTAATCTATGATTAATATTAAAAATAAAAACAATCCGTATAAAGTTTCATTTTTTTAACAATCGAAGCAACGGTAACTCTGCATTTCGCGCATTTTGAACTTTGTATATCGGCATCGCGACTCGCGGCTACAGTACTATAGCGGTGAGCGTCGGACGTGACCACGGCTCAATGAATCAACGACAACGACAGCGGTAACGGGAACGGTAACGGTGACCGTGACCGCGCGGTACGGGAACAGTAACGGTAACCGCGGTTCGCATTCGGGTATCGCGTCACCGGAATCATTTCCACTGGAAATATCCATATTTCCACCGTCTTCGGTGTCAAGCGTCTTTCTTCTCTTCAATAGTATCCATTTGTTCTATTGTCGTTTCCTCTCTTTCCGGTTCCGGTTCTGGTTCTGGTTCCGGTTCCTGTTCCGCTACAGGTTCCGGTTCTTGACCGAATATATCTTCAGATTCCGTTGTCTCTGTGTGTTCATAACTTGTTTTATCCAATTCAGGTGGCGGCGACTCGTTACGAGGTGGTATCGCGAAGCTAGTGTCTATGGCTTCGTTTGTATCATAGAGGTCTAATGACGGATGATTATTGTCTATTGGCTCAACTGGTATGGTATGGTGGTCTCTTTCATAATTTTCTTCACTGTCGCCACTCACTTGTTTCTCTTCACTTTGCGTGACTTGTTCAGTGTCATTAGACTCTTCGTCATCCATTGGATCATATTTATCATTACTCTCCTCTGGTTGTAGTTCATTTTGGATAATTTCACTAGCACTATCTTGTACACTTTGTTCTTCTTGACTAGTATCGACTCTATCCTCATTGTCCGTCTGACTGTCACTAGGGTTCTCATTGACTTTATCCTCCTCTGGTTTCTCTTCGCTTGTATTACTCTCTTCAGCAGCCCCCCATCTTGACTTTCTGTCTTTATCTCGTCGTGGGTTCCTCTCCTCTCGGGGCGGCCTACTGGGCTGGTCTCGAGCTTGTTCCTTGGGTTGATCTTTAGGCTGATCTCTAGTCTGGTCCCTAGGCTGTAGGTCTCTAGGCTGGTCTCTAGGCCTTTCTTCAAAGGTGCGTCTTCTATCATTTCTATCTCTAAATCTATCGTCGTGTTCTCTTACTCTCCTATCTCTTCTTCTATCATCCCATTCATTCCTTCTATCCCAATCTCTTTCTCTATCCGCATTCCAGCCTCGATCATTGAATTCCCTTTCGTCGTATCTTCTGTTGCCACGATCGTAAAATTCTGGCGGACCGTCGTATCTTGGTCCATCGAAGGGCCTCTCTCCTTCAAAACCATCATATTGCCTAGGCCCGTCAAATGGAGGTCGAGGGCCATCGAAGGGTGGTCTTGGACCATCGAAAGGCGGTCTCGGTCCGTCAAATGGTGGTCTCGGACCGTCAAATGGTGGTCTTGGTCCATCGAATGGGGGTCTCGGTCCGTCGAATGGTCTAGAGCCATCAAATGGTGGCCGTGGTCCATCAAATGGTGGTCTCGGACCATCAAATGGTGGACGATTGCCATCAAACGGCATACGGTTGAATGGCGGTCTTTCAAACATTGGAGGGCCTTCAAAGGGTGGTCTTTCGAATGGCGGTCTATTGAATGGACCCATTCCATTGAATCGTGGTCCAAAAGGTCCGGGTCCTTGTACATCCATCCATGGACCTGAAATTAGATAATTTTGGGTTTAACCAAATGATGTTTACATTATATTGCGAGGTTAGATTAAGTCATACCTCTCATTGGCTGCCGAGCCGGTGGCCCTCTCATTCTTAACTCTGCAAATTGAAATTACTCGTATCTTTATTCTAATATAGTTCTATTATAAATGTCAACTAAAGTGTCAGCAAATTACAGTTACTTAATACAAAATGATATATTTGCAGCGTGAAATTAAAATCACTCACGGTTCTCAAGGTCAGTTTTGGGTTTTAACAGTTATGTGGACATTAAGGGGAACAGAATGGGTAATAAACATAAAATTAATATAAATATGGTATCTGAAAATAGGGTATCTGTAATAAAATGAAATTTTTAAATATTTTCTAAATATGACATTAGATCTCACCAGCTCTAAACGCGGGTGGTTGTAGCGCTCGAGGCGGCGGTATTTGCGTCCATCCTCCTTCTTCTGCAGTCCCTTCATTATCTGTAATAGATTTTTTTTACTTATTACATACAGAAAATTCGCCATAGTCTAGTCGCTTGTACTGTCATTATAACTATCTGTCAAATTCGCTATAAACCTTACGAGTACAAAATAAAATACTTTGGCATTGTTTTGAAATTTGCAGAGAAAATTTTTGACGCATACGGCATGTAGTGTCACTATCATTTTTTGCACAGTGTTTTTGTCACGTAAGGTGAAACGCTTGATATTATTGACTAGCACTGCCCGCGGCTCCACCCGCTTTCTGATGACCAAAAACCAAATTTTTAGGTTTTACATATTAGTATACTCTTACAATGCAGTATTTGTATTTTTCTCCGAAATGATATATTTTTCCGCGGTAAAAAGTATCCTATATGTTGCGGGTCAACATATAACCAGCTATCATCATACCAAATTTCATCAAAATCTGTCCAATGGTTTTCTCGTGATGCGGTAACAGACAGACAGACAAAAATTCTAAAAACTATAGATTCGGACTCTGTGTCGATAATAATGTCTATTTCAATTAGATTTTCCAAAAAATATTTAATGTACAGATTTGACTTAGTTACAATTTTATTATATGTATGGATGTATCGCGTCGCTTGATTTATGTAATGTTGGTGTCACGTGACACCTGAGTACGTTATGTTGTTGTCATGTGACTCATGTAGTATTGTTATCATTTAACACGATACGCATGGACTGTCACGTGAAGTATACCGTTTTTTTACATTCCATTTATAAATTCAAATTGGGATAATAAACAGGTATTGGTCGCACGTTCGCTTTGTCTCTTTCCAAAGAGCGGCCAATTTCATTGAGTATTGCTCAGTCCATTCTCTATGTTTATGGTTAACTCTAAGCTGCACGGTACTCACATGTGTCAGAGCTAGAGTGTAACATTTAACACCTTATTGCATATACAAGTCAATCTATACAGGTAAAGAAAATTGAAGTGTCTGTTTGCAATGTCAAAATAACAGCGTTTTACTAAATGCATAAGGAATTACAAACGGTAATTATAAGAAAAACACATTTTTTAAATTTTTGTGTCTGTCTGTTTGTTCCAGATAATCTCTGAAACGGCTGGACTGATTTTGACAGGATTTTCACTGAAAGATAGCTTATGTTATAGGAAGTAAAATAGGCTACTTTTATTTAAGAAAAAGAATTAGGGTTCCGCTCAAAAAAAATTAAAACGTACCTAGTTTTTTTAGGACTAACCCGGAGGGTGAGTCACTAGTGTTGAATTATATGCCTCAGAAAGATTTTTCTTGTAGTTTTATAACGAAAAAATCGATTTTTTAGATATCCGGGACATTGTGTCATTATCTGGTATCCGGCACAATAGTTAGATAACAAATAGTTTCCGTATATCCGTTTCTCATCTATATTGTCTGTCTGTGACCGCATCACGGAAAAACCACTCGATAGATTTTGATAAAATTTGGTAGGATGATAGCAGGTTATCCGGATCAACATATAGAATACTTTTTACCGCGGGAAAATATCTTATCTCTTAGAAATCTATACTAAAAGTTAAAACTAGAAACGAATCGGAGCGAGAGTAAGTCGCTAGTCACTAATATATATAAACTTTTCTTCACAAGGCACTTGCTCATTTATCTATCCTACATATCTTACCTGACGGGGGCTGCGGGTGCGTCGGGTGCGACGGGTGAGGCGGGTGCGGCGCTTCGGGTGCCTCCGGCGGCGGCTCGGGCGCTTCCGGCTTGCCGTTGGCCATCTCCCACAGCCGCTCCTGCAGACTCTTCTCCGATGACGCCTCTGCATTGGACCGTAGAGGCGACTTGTCGCGACTTGTTCTTTCGCTGCTATTTTTTAAATATTGTATTAATATACAATCGTGAATAAAACATATAAACTAAATTTTTACTTGTATTATTCAATTTTATTAAATATAGCAAGTTTTTTATTTATGCAAATATGTAAGCATTTTAGAATAATAACTCATGCTTAGGTTACTAACGACCGACTTCGATCCAGGCATTTAAACTCGCTTAACTGTAACCAATTAACCACGCAGCAGATATAACAATGTGGATGTCTAAAACAATGAAGTGACCCACTTTTTGACTGTATACATGTTTATTTGCTTTCTCTGCACAAGAAAATCGAACTCGTTATCAATAGTTTAAATAACTACACACTACCAATCATCAGACTACGGAATATTGTCGACAGAGTATAATAGCACTAAACGTAAAGCCAAACAATAATGTTTTAAAATTATATGTAATGTTCATAAACAAAATGATAAGTAAATAAATGTTAATAAATCAAAATATCTAACAAATTTTACTATCATAAAGAAACAAAATAAAAAAAGCTAATTACGGCTTCAAAAATTTAGTATTTTTTTTATATGAATAATTTTTTTTAATCTCAAAAATTATATTCTTTAAAGAATGTAAAAGATCTGTATGGCAAATTCTAGATAAACATCAAATCATGCTACTATTCTCTATTTTGCCACATGGAAAGAAAACGGGGAAGTTCTTATATTATGAATTACTCATTCATTTATCATTTTTAGGGTTCCGAACCTCAAAAGGTAAAAAAGGAACCCTTATAAGATCACTCTCGTCCGTCTGTCCGTGTGTCACCACCGCTTTTCTCAAGAACGGGTGGACCTAGCAAGTGTAATTTATACCAGATACTGAGGTTTATAGTCCCTATTAGGTATTAAAATCAAGTTCTTGAGTCCACACGATAAAAAGACATGGGCAAATTAAGATTTTCCTGAAAACTTGTAAGTACCAAAATTTATCTTAATTTTTAACTTTCTTTATTTTTCGGAATTTTCCCTTTACTTGTGCTGCAAGACCTTGCTTTTAACCAAAATTGACAATTCTAGGTCAACCGGGAGTAGCCTATAGGTTTTATGTCGGAAACCTATATGGTAGTTCCCGTTGACCTCGAAACACGAAATTTGGCAAAAAGTAAGTTCTTACAGTACGAATAAAGGAAAAATTCCAAAAAATGAAAAAAAAAACGTTGAAAATTAAAGTTAAACAGATTTCCTACAAATTTGTACGGAACCCTCGGTGGGCGAGTCCGACTCGCACTTGTCCGGAATTTATTGAGAAGAAAATATCAATTATAACGAATATTATAATTTATAACGAAATACTAAAAATAATATTAGATTCTTTTGTATTTTTAAACACAAGTTCTCATACCAACAACAAGTTCAATTAAAGAGATATTATAATGTCAGCTTATTTATTTAGTAACGCTTATTTATATATCACGTAATGAGTATTCCTTAATATTTATTTATATGCTCATAACATTATTGTTTGGCTTCATACTTAGTTGTATGGCATTCTTTGTATATAATTCTTTAGTCTTGTGGTCTCTGCATAACCTGTAAGTAGTATGTACATGCATTTCCCAAAGTTAAAAAAGGGGGTCAAGGGTGTCGCGTCTGGCAATATGTAATCATTGTTTTTGTGGATTGGTTTTCCAATGTCGCCTTACCAGATTCATCCACTTTTTTCGCATATTTGAGGCACAGGTATAAACAATTTCTCAGGTGTCTTATTGGTATTATTTTCACATAAGGGCACTGAACAATACTGATAATACTTAATTGCACTCATTTTCGATATTCTTGTTCCCTTTTCAATTAATAATTAATCGGTCGAGCCCACAGATTACGGAATATAATCGAGCCCTTTACAGTCTACAATCGCTATGTATGATTAGTGACGTCACGATCGACGATTATTATAAGAGTGGCGTTTTAGCGCCAAATTCAAAAGTGAGAAATAACTTTCAATATAAGAATACAGTAATTTCTGCGGCAAAATATTTTTAGCACCATTTTATTTATGTAAACAATTGGCTGAGGTACTTTTCATAAAACAGCCCAAGACTTTCTTTCTCTTTGTCCAAGAATTTTGTTTTTTTATAAGCTGCAAATTCTACCCCCAAGCTAAGAAAGAAAACAATTTTTTTTTCGCTGTACCATAATACACATGACACTCACCGATTGTTGTCCCTGGAGTTAAACCTCTCCCGGTCGCGGTCGCGGTCGCGGCGCCCGCGATCCCTGTCCCTGTCTCGTCTGTCGTCTCTTTCCCTGGCAGATACAAACAACAGATCATAATAAATAACATAGCATGCATTCAGCTATTTTAACGTCCCACTGCTGGGCGTGGGCCTCACTTTAGTACCAAGGGGATCAGCTCATAGTCTGCCACGTTGGTCAGGTGCGGGCAAACCGAACATGTCTTTCGAAAACTTGCTAGATTCTCTTAGACATGACAGAATGGGCTACCACTGTCTATTTACAAATACATAGTAAGTTTATTTATAGTAAGTTTAGAAAAAAAAAAAAAAAACATTAAATATATTTTTTATAAGAAATTCATATCAAAACAACCTTGAGACCCTTAATAAAAAAAAAAGATGTTTTATGCATAATCACAAAAAAACATCTTATAAAAACTAAATATCTATCTAGTAGCATCTAGTAATTAATTGTATAAACAAAATATTTGGGTAGGTTCATAATTCAATTGATATACATTATAAGACTAATTGCGATTCCCCATAGATATTGTATGGCAATAGCCACCCATACCTATTTGCAAATTCAAATGACTATTTATATATTTACAAAGCAATTAAAAAACAATTTTAACAGTTAATTGAAAATTACTCAGGTTTTCAGGGCTAAAACAATTGTTTCCAAGAGGTTGGTTTGGAGGATAGTTTCCCAATATAAACTTTCACATCCCCTATTTGAGGGATGATTCCCGGGGTAAAAACTTGATAGGGTCTCAAATATTCTTCTTACCAAATTTCGTCTAAATCGGTTCAGTAGTTCCAGAGATTACTTATTACAAACTTACAAACTTTACTTATTTATAAAATTAAGTATGATATAGGCTATAGTTATTAATCTTACCTATCTCCTTCTCTTCCCCGCTCACGCCCTCTATCCCGATCCCTTCGATCACGATCACGCGTATCCCGCGTTTCCCTAGTGTCGCGGGTATCACGCGTGTCCCTCGCATCCCTCGTGTCGCGGGTGTCACGCGCATCCCTGGTGTCGCGGCGGTCGCGCTCCCGCCTGTCGCGGTCGCGGTCCCTGTCGCGGTCGCGCCTGTCCTTGTCGCGGTCGCGCCTGTCGTCGTCGCGCTTGTCGTCGGGCGGGGGTTGTGACGCGTCGAATTGTGGCGCCTCTTGCTGGGGGTTGAAACCCGGTGGGGGTTCTGACGAGTTGAATGCCGGTGGTGGTTTCGATAGTAACGCTTGTATCTGTTAAATAGATGTTAATAATAATATAATTTTTATATGGATTTGTTATTAAATATAGTAATGAGTAGTGCAAAATAATCAGAGCCATAATGTATAGCATAGTACAGAATAGCTGCCCCTCTGGAGAATGCTACAGAAAACCTGCAACACTCTCTTTCAGCGGCAGCAAGCATCTGCACTCTGTGAATGGTTTGTCGTCATCACCTAGTTTTGCACCTTTATTTACCGTAGCAATATCTTGACATTACCATCCCTTTTAATTAAAATTGAACAACATCAAAATTTATAACACTTAGCTTAATAAATCATTGCATCATCATAGATAATACTTTATTCTAATATTTAATTCAATTTTGTTAAAATTTAGAGCGATCTCTTAAAAAAAATTTTTTGCACTGCGCTTTGAAGGGGGTTTTTAAATCACGATAAACTAATATATTTTCGTACAAGACTCGAAAAAAAAAGTTTTTTTTTGGGTCAACTTATTATATACACATTGGTATGACGTTGTCTCCAACTATCTTCTTTCTTTCACATTTATAATATTAAGTATGAACACCATACCTGATCTATCGACATGTTGGCCACATCCCCGAGGGCGGGCGGCGCGGCGGGCAGGGCGGGCGGCGCGGTCGGCAGGGCGGGCGGCTCCTCATGCTCCTCAGTGTCGAGGTCCATGTTATCGTCGGGGGCCTCCGTGCGTCCCGCCTGCACAGTTATCATCACGTTATATCACATGTATCACATCTTTGTTTTATATTATACAGTGAATATAATATAGGGTGGGTGTAGTCAATATTTGAAAGAAATTGAAAATATTCGATTGTTATTTTTAAGTATAATGTAAGATTTCAGTGATTGCATCAATTTAATTATTTACATTCATTTGATTATACAATAAAATTATGAATGTAATTATTATAGTTCACTACACAGGCCAAGTACGGGGCAAACTTCACATGTCTTTCGAAAACTTGCCAGGTTCTTTCAGACATACAGATTCCCTTACTGTTTTTTTTCACTATGGCCATCCCCATCGCTTTAAGAGAAGCCATAGGGAAAATAGTATTGACTATGACATTTAGATTAGTTTAATACAAAAAGTATCTAGAAATACTACATACATAAATAAATACAGTGATAAAGCAGAGTACTCACAGGGGCATGCTGCACGGGCGTCGGCGGCAGGCCGTGGTGGTGCAGCGGCAGTACTAGCCCGCCCACGTTCATGCCCACGCCCACGCCCATCAAACCGCTCAGGAACCCGCCCACCATACCTGTAGACATGTACACACAATTACTTAACATTTTAATTAATCATCAATTAACAATTTAATACAGACACTTCAATTTTATTTATTTTTATAGATAATAGTGCAAAATAATCAGAGCCATTATGTATAGCATAGTACAGAATCGCTGCCCCTCCGGAGAGTGCTACAGAAAACCTGCAACAATCGCTTTCAGCGGCAGTAAGCATCTGCACTCTGTGAATGGTTTGTCGTCATCATATTACTTTGCTAACTCAGCGGTTCCCAATTTTTTTTTAGCCACGGCACCTTATTTCATAATAACTAATAAATACTAAACTGATTGTGTTATAGTTAGGATACTTTCTTGTTTGACTTGAAAGAACAAATCATCATAAATGATAAATATTAATACTTAGATAAAATATTTACTGTACCTAAAATATTTAATGAGGTGAATGAAATTTTTTCACATATTTATAATACTACTAAAATAAGTCTTTATGTTTGAGGTTTTATTTAACTCTCGGACTGAACTCGGAACCCCTGTGCCCTATCACCAAACCCTAGGCTTCCGCGGACCACCATTTGGGAACTGCTGCTCTAACTAGCCAAATCAATATTCTATATTAGATATCACTTTTATCACATCACAAATATATATGTATATAATAATATATATATATATATATATATATATATATATATATATATATATATATATATAAATATAAGTTTTAAATTATTTTAATACCACTCAAAAGGCTTCCAAAAAATTCAATTTGATAGAACAATTGTTACAATTTATCGTCGAAACTCATCTATTTATGGGCATGCAATTGATCGAGACCATAATAACGTTAGGGCGCAGTCAAGTTAAGTATGTATGTACATATATAAGACGATTATCTGTACTAATTGTGAGTTTGTGACATTGTAGGGGGTAAACTCTGGATCTACTGAATCGATTTAGATGAAGTTTGGTAAGAAGATAGTTTGAAACCCTGGGAAGGACATAAGATACTTTTTATCCCGAAAATCATGCCTTAAGGAGGTGAAAATGGGTATGAAAGTTTGTATGGGGAATCAACCTAGTTCTTTTGTTTTCATACAACCATACTCACAGACAAAACTTTAACGTGTTTGACCACGCATAACTTTTTACAGTGTAGACCAATTTCGATGATTTTTATTGGATAGGGTATACCTTGAAGTAGATCTCATTTAAATTTGAAAAAACCCACCCCTAAGTGTAGTAAGTACGGGATAATTGATTTTTTCACCTACCTACTTAAATTTCAAATTACTTTCTTCTTCCTTTTAAAATATAATAATTATCATTAACGATAACAAAACTAATATACTAAATACAATATAGATCATATAATAAAACATAAAATGTAAGTAAACAGATGGGAAGGTACCTGGCTGCGGCGGCATGCCGGGCGGGAAGCCGAGCAGCCCCGCCTGCTGCAGGCCGCCGTCGCGCTGCAGCCCTGCGACGGAACAACACACACATATACATAAATAATTATAATAAAGATACATACAACCTACTTACTGTGGATTAACCTATTATTCTTGTATATATTTATATACTAGCGATTCACCCTCGATTCGCTCGGGTTCATCCCTAGCTTGCTTCCCCATACAAACTTTCATCCCCATTTTCACCCCCTTAAAGGATGATTTCCGGGATAAAAAGTATCCTATGTTCTTCCCAGGGTCTCAAACTATCTTCTTACCAAAATTCATCTAAATCGGTTCAGTAGATCCAGAGATTACCCCCTACAACGTCACAAACTTACAAACTTTACCTCTTTATAATATTAGTATAGATTAATAGCGTGCTCAAATAAGCCCTCATTCGGTGAGGACATTTTTTTGTCGCCGAATGTATTGAATTGAAATGTATATTTTTGACTGAATACACGCATGATATAATAATATCATAATGTATTTTATTGATAATAAAATAATTATCCAGTTTTATTTTTTATTACTATTTTATATATTATCATTATATGTATAAATAAATATACTGACCAGGCACAGGCGGTCGTATCGACTGCACGGCGCCGCCCAGTCCCGGCGGCAGGCCTCCGCCCATTCTGTATAACATGTACATGAAATTATAATATTATAAAAAGTGAGAAGGTAATAAGTGAAATAAAAATATGGTAGTAGGATGAAATCCATTGGAAAGGGAAGAAAATATAACAAAAATGAAAGGAAAAGTAACTTACGGGCGATCTGAGGTCGGGAAATGGAAGGGTGTCAGTTTTTAAGGGTAAAAAACTACAAGTCCTATGGAAAAAAGTTAAACGGCAAAGTTGTAGGTAATAAAAAGATGTACAACTTTTGTATTTACACTTTTTTCTCATAACCTTAAAATTTATGTGAAAAAAAAATCAAATAACCAAGTTTTTGGTGGTTTATTTTTTTATCTTTTACAAAAAAAAAACCCGAAATTTGATGAAAACTTACCTTTTTATGTCTCAAACACAATGTAATCTTTTTTTATTTAAAATATATTTTTTTCACCTTATTTTGACTTAATATCGAAAAAGCACCCTAATTTTCAATCGAAAATTCTCCTGCCAATATATATTTAATATGTATTATGTATATAACTTTGAAAAAAATAACCTCAATGTCGATCAAATTTAATGAATTATGGTTGATTTTCAACCATGTGGCGACCACTAGTTATTAAAAATCCACAGTCTAAGTGCGTACCCGGCGTGCGGCGGCGGCATGCGCACCGGCAGCGCGGGCAGCGCCGGCAGCGGCAGCGGCAGGCTGCTGGGCGGCAGCGCCGGCAGCAGCGGCGCCGGCAGCGGCGCCAGCAGCGGCAGCCCCTCCCCGAGGCTCTTCGGGATTATCTGCGCACACACACACACACACGTTACGACTTGTACGTGTTGAGATGAGACACAAACACGTAACATACGCACGCTGCACGCTCATGCACACATATCTATTGAGATTTGCTTCTGGATATTGACTAATTCCGACTTAATAAATACAGAGTAAACTCTTTAATGAAACTTAAAGGAACCAAACATCTGTCTTAGTTATAGAGAATCATATTCTTATTAATATCAATAGTAATAGGTTATTCTAAATATAACTGCCTCGGTGGTGTAGTGGCTAGCATGTACGGCTGCACACTCGGAGGTCCTGGGTTCGAGTCCCGGGTCGGGCCAAGTTTAGTTATTGAGTCTTTCTGTATAGTAAGTCTCAGTAACAGCCCGGAGTTGGGAAGTTGGCGGTGTTTCACCCCCGTGCCTCGGAGAGCACGTAAAGCTGTCGGTCCTGCGCCTTAACTCTCACTGGTCGTGTCGAGCAGTCGTCCCACCGGAGTATGAGAGTGACAGGAATAGAGAGTGCACTTGTGTCTGCGCGTACACTTGAGCACTATAATATCTCCTGCGCAGTTGGCTAGTCTTAATGAGATTGGCCGCCGTGGCCGGAATCGGCTAGGAGAACATCATCATTCTAAATATATTAATATGTAATATGTTAACGTTATCTGACGTCTTTTTGTTTCACTATAAATTCATTTTCATTAAACAATAAAAATTTATATTAATTTAGCACCATCTAGTACTTCTTAAATAGTTGAAGGTGGTTCAGACTCATCAACTTCATAATTTTTTTCATCTTTACTTCATTTCTTGTTATTATTTCAATGCAATATATATTTACTATTGTCCAAAAATGAACATATTTCTTCATAATACAGAATAACTGTTGCGATATAGAGATTGTATTAATATATAAGCCATACATTAAAGTTGGTTTACCAAATGCATTCTTTGTAGAAGTGTCTATAGAGCCAGTGATAGCTTACTGATTATTTTTAAACCAGCTACTCAGACACTAGATAAGTTTTAACGATTAGTTATATAGTTATTATACATAGGTATAATGAGTTATTGTGGATTGTATTAGAACGTGTTTTCCTGTGGGAATGAGATAATCTCCAGCGGTATAAAGTAACCTATGTCACTGTCAAGCCCTCTAACTATCTTTATCCAAAAAATCACACCAATACGTTACTCTGTTTCGACGTGAAATACGGACAAAAGAACACGCTTTCACATCTATATATATAATAAAACTGTAGTCTAGTCGAATGTCTGTACATAAAAAAAAAGTTAAAAACTGAGTCATAAGGATGTAAGAAAAGAAATAGAGCAAATCCAGATTTTTTTTTCATTTTTTTTGTTTCTGTCTGTTTGTACGGGCTAATCTCCGAAACTGTTGGACCGATTTAAATCAAATTTTGCATGATGGTATCTAATATCTCCGGTTAACATTTTAGATACTTTTCATCCCGGAAAATTAAAGAGTTCTCATGGGATAGTTAAAAAACTATAGTAACTTATACAGCTTAGTACACAAAAACCATTGATTGGCTTTTAATGAAACTTTATAAAAATATAGTTCATACATCAGCATAACAAATAGGCAATGTTTATCCAGGAGAAATGTACGGTTCCCGTTATGTATGTATGTATGTGTGGGTCCGACTGACCCTGGGCGGCAGCCAGGGCGGCAGCGTGTCCTCGTCCACGGCGCCGCCGTCCTCGAGCGCGTCGAGCGACAGCGCGCCCAGCAGCCAGCGCGCGTGCAGCGCCGCCCACGGCAGGTACGCCACGCCCAGCTCCGCCTCCCAGTAGTCCTTCCACTCGCGTCCCTTCACGCCCTTGCCGGCCGCCCACGCCACCTGTACGCGCACACAACACAACACTATAATATTATTGAAGTGACAACTTCATACGAGAGGGTAAACCTTCGGCCTTGTTACATAACGCGTTACGGCGGCAGTCTATCTGGCTTCCCTCTCTCTCACGCATACGGCAGCGGTAGGCAGGCTCCTCCTCTCTCACTCTTACCCATAGCGCTAGCCGTATATTTGTATATACAATAAAATATATTTTATAATCAATAAAAGATTTATTAATAATTAACCTTACCTTACATTATCATATTAATATACATAAAATTGAAGCCTAATAAAAATAGCCTAAGCTATTCTCAAGTTAAACAATTTTAATATTAAATAGTTCAATTTAGCTTAGTTAACACTTCTGTCGGGCGTCCTGAGACGCACACGTTTTTTTATTATACCTACATACCTTTCAGCAATAAAGCTCCAACAGTCTGAGTAATATAAATATACTGTGACATATGGACGGTCGGACGGATAAATCATAAGGTTTTCGTTTTCACCTTTTGGCTACGGCACCCTAATGAAAATTAACTAGGCGTGGCATTTCCAAAACTTGCATCATACTGAGAAAATCTACCCCATGGCCCTGACCCAATCATGTTGGAAATAGGAGGGGTTTGAACTCCCTTCACTCAGTCTTCCAAGCGAGCGTTACCACTGGGCTACCACTGCCTTCAGCAATAAAAAAAAATAAAAAAGTCCACTAACGGTGATCTCCTTGGAGTGCAGCTTATGCTTATTGAGCTTGGCGCGCGCCTTGGCGGCGTCGCGACGGCGCTCCATGACGACGAAGGCGCAGCCGCGCGGCGCCACCACGTCGATGCTGACCACGCCGCCGTGCGCGCCGAACAGGTCCGACAGTTCCTCCTGCGTCGCCAGCTTCGACAGGTGCCCCACCCACAGCGTCGTGCTGCACACTGCACACACCGATAGCGCAACCACATTACATGCAAATCTGTATGTGTAACCATTTATTTTATTTATTTACTAGCTCGGCTGGCGCTCTTCTTGCTCAAATGTATAGAGTAAGTATATATTTATCATCTTTATTTGCTAAGCATAACATTATTTTAAACCATATATACAATATAATTATGTGCATTTTCCAAACAAAGTTCCTTATTGCACATTATACTTGGCACACATAGCAAATGAGAGTCAGACGGGAAAAAATGCAATACTTCGACCGTCACGACACGTCAACCTTGCTTCGCTCGGGTTCATCCCTTGTTGATTCCCCATAAAACTTTCATCCCCATTTTCACTCCTTTAAGGGATGATTTCCCCGATATAAGTGTATCTTATGTCCTTCCCAAGGTCTCAAGCAATTGCCCCATTCAAAAAATTGCCCCCTACAACGTCACAAACTCACAATTCACAAACTTCACCTCTATATAATATTAGTATAGATTGAACTTGTACTTCTTTAGCACGTTTGAAAAAAAATATCAGAGTAAAATTTTTACGATGCGCACGCACACCGACAGCCAAAAAGCAACATTATGAAGTTAGCTGCATTCCTTTTACAAACAGAGAGTTGTGACTACGGGATGAAATCTTTAGCTATTTTCGTTCTGTTACGCCAAAGAAGTATACCTCTTACGTCCATACATAAGTACACACACACTTTTTTTTTAATTTATAACTTTAAATTGGTCCCTTAAAAAATTGGTGAAGATCTGATGAGAATCTTTGTCGTGATGAGCAGAATAGCTCCTCAAAATGTAATTCTACTCTACTGTTTGCAGAACTATTTGTATATTTATTTATATACGTACTGACATAATAATCATTTTAAATAAATTTTATGTATACTTTTATAACCTTGATCTCATTTTAAATTTAAAAACGGCATAAAATTGTATTTATGAGCTTACCGCTAAGATTTTCTTTTTTAATAGGTGGTAAACCTTTTTTTTCTCTTTCCCTTTGCTTTTCTTTCTCTGCTTCTCGTTCTTTGTAACTCTTCTCTTTGTCTCTATCTCTGTCCCTAGAGATACATAATTACCATTTCAAATATCATAATAAGATTGATCAGATTTTTGCATTACATTGCGTATTTTGGAAGTTGGTTTATTCCAAATTAAATTTTACTTTTATGAACTTTACATGAACACGAACAAATCAAAACATAACGCAAGCGCAGACTTTTGAGGTATGACAACATTAATTCAAATTCAAAGTTTTAAATTTTCGCCCGCACTTGGCCAGCGCGACGGCGTGGTGAACAAGTGGTAAATACGAATATTGGTAAATTAGAATTAATGACAAAGGAATCAATGCATATTCTTTAACAAAATACAATGATTTGATGTAATTACTTAAAAATTGGCGACTCAACGTCGCTTCACTCGGGTTTGTCCCCAGGTTGATTTCCCATGCAAACTTTTATCCCCATTTTAATTCCCGTAATGGATGATTTCCAGTTTAAAAATCCTTCCCAGGGTCTCAAACTATGTTCTTACCAAATTTTATCTAAGTCGGTCCAGTAGTTTCAGAGCTTATTTGGTACAAACAAACAAACAAAAAATCTTTTCTCTTTAGAATATTAGTATAGATAAAATATTATTTCTTATGTCTGTAGATATATAACTAAGTATATAATATGTATGTATGTCACCTGTCCCGGTCGCGGTCGCGGCGACGGCGCGGGGAGCGCGAGCGAGAGCGCGAGCGGCGGCGGCGGCGCGGCGACTTGGAGCGCGAGCGATGCCTGCGCTTGGGCGACGGACTCCTGGAATACGATAGTTATACTTATTTATATACAACAACAATATTTATTTACATACAATAATAATATTTTTTTGAGGCAGTGGTATGCTGTACCCCAGTGGTAACGCGCTCGCTTGGGAAACCAAGTGAAGCAGATTCAAATTCCATTCAAATTCAGTCTCGCACCTATGATATTTTCATATGCGAATCGTTACAACATGATTATCACTTGTCTTATGATGAAGGAAAACATAGTGAGGAAACCTGCATGCCTGAGCTTTCGAAACACATGTTGTCTGCTAAACCACACTTGGCCACGATGAGGATCATGAAGAGAGGCCCGTGCCTAGCAGTGGGGCGTAAAAGGGGTTGAATACGATTTATATATATACAGCGCATAGCAGCTTTATCTCTAGACAGAGGTGACATGATAATATTACTATTAATAGCACATAATACTATGCTAATTTCTGGTTTGGAATACTCCTACAGATATAAAAGACTAAAATTTAGTTTAAAAACCTAATATCATATTTTTTAATTAGGATTTCTTCAAATCAGAATTTTACATTTTTGAATTATTTATGAACTGAAGGAAGACAAAAACAAACCTTTCCCAGGAGAAAAATGTATTTCCGGGATAACAAGTAACCTATGTGCTATTCCAGATAATAATCTATCTATGTGCCAAATTTCATCCAGATCAGTTCAGCCATTCCGGCATGATTGAGTAACATCCATCCAAATTCCAAGTTTTCACACTCATGATATTAATAATGGGATTAATTCATTAATTAATGGGATGTAACTACCCCTCTTATATCCAGAACTTACCTGGAATCATTAGCATCAGGTATTTCAATAACTTGCGGGCCGGTCTCCACAAACTCTATGTCAGACTCATTGGCCATGTCATCTTTAGGCTCATTCTGTTTCTGTTGATCGGGCTGGGAATTCTGAAAAACAGGCACAATATATTTAGAAAACTTATCATAATTTATATAATAATATAATAAATTATTAATATTTATTTTAAGGAAACTTACTAAAAATGGTAAATTTTGATTTTGATTCTGTGGTAACTGCATGTCTGACATCATTGGCATTAAATTCTGAAATTTAAAAAGAAATCATTAAAAAACATTTACTCAATAGTATGATTTTGTTATCTGTATCTATTAAATCTTTTAAGATACTGTTACAAGTTTTTAATGAGAATTATTCATCTTACTTATATTATAAATGTGAAAGTTTAGATGTTTGGATGTTTGTTATTCAATCACGCCAGAACGGCTAAATGATTCTAGATGAAATTTGGCACAGAGACAGATTATGGTCTAGAATAGCACATAGGTTACTTGTTATCCCGGAAATACATTTTTATCCCGAAAAATATACGGTTCCTATAGGATAGATTTATTTTTATTTATTATATCACTTTATACAACCAAAAATTGTACAATTTTCTTAAATTAATTATAGTTTAAAACACGTTTAGTTCAGTTCACTAAAAAGTAAAAAAATTGAAAAATTAAAAAGTGAAAAAAGCGTGGTACGTGGTAGTACAATATTTTTATACTAAGTTTACTTTTTAAAGTCGTACCAATGGAATATTTATTGAAACTGATATCGAACACCACACGCTCATTTCGATCCATCATAAAAGCGTGTTTTTTAAACTATAACTTATTTTCCATTTTTTTAATTTGATCTGCTAAAAACGCGTATTTTTTTAGTTTTATAAATTATTTTTATTTATAAAACTAAAAAAATACGTTTAATGTGCAAAGTTTCAAAATTAAGTTTTAAAGTGGGTGAAAATCGCGATCACAGAGTCCGTTACAGAGATAGACAGATACAGGTGAAATATACAGGTGAAGTTAATAAAATCGTGTTAAAAATAATAAAATTACTTACAGGTATTTGCATTCCAGTCATAAGCTGCATTTGTGCTTGTAAGCTTTGCAACTGTCTCATAATCTCAGGATTTGTTAATATACTGAAAAAAATTTACACTATAATAAGTAAGCACATAATAATGTTTCATGTATACATAATATATACATATAATAAAATAGTCACTTTGCGAGATTAGTTACATGAAATATTTTTTAAAAACGATGACGAACACATTGTGTACAGAATATAGACCCCAAAATAATAATTTTATTAAAATTTTTGTCTGTTTATCTGCATGTCTTTGTATTTTTCAAGCAAAAAGTACTGAACCATTAGAATTCTGTATAGTGAGTATTATTACTCGAGTCAGATTATTACATACAGTTAACAGATTTGTTTGAAGTGAAGAGAAAAGTATAATATAAACAAAATTACCTGCCGAGAGCATCAGTAGCGTTATGAGTATTATGACTTGTGTGACTTGGGTGTGTACTGTGCGTGCTGTGTGTACTGTGTGTGTTATGAGAACTGTGTGTATTGTGTGTGTTATGTGTACTGTGGGTGTTGTGAGAACTGTGCGTGTTGTGAGTACTGTGTGTGCTGTGTGGAGGCTCTGGTGCTGACTCATCTTCACTCTCATATTCAAAGTCGTTGAGCAACTTGCGGTTAAATTTAGCTGGCTGTGGTCCATTTGAGTCATCTTGAAACTGAAATATTTTTAAATCCTACAATTAATCATTACTTAATCACTTTAATATTGTTTCAATACTTAGTTACTGTTCACTATCTTATCAAGAAGCACATAAAACCAGCATAAGGTTGCCAGCTACAAAATATTTAATTTAAATTTGTTTACGATTGATAAAAGTCTTACCGCATCACCCATTGGAGAGGATGTATGTGGACTGTCTTGACGGGGCATAGGTGACATTTTGCTATCGGAAGTATTGTGGGTAATGTTAAGACTACTTCCTGTAAAGTGAATTTTTCTTTTAGATGTAGTACCTACTAAATAAGCTTAAATAATTTTCATATTTTGTATTTGTTTTTTATACCATTCTGGTACATAAATATAATATTGTAATGATTATCACATGTATAATATAATACCATTGCAGAATATAATACAGTAATATAAAATGTACATTCTTAAAGCTTTTTTATTACATTAGCATAAACATAAACAGGTTTTTTTACCATTAGCAGTGCTGTTTTGTTGTTGTTGTAAGATTTCTTGATGCAAAGGATGATTGGGATCCGCCATATCTAGTAATGGTTGAATTACTTCAGGGCTAAATACATTGTTTTTTTGCCACAAATTTAGCACTCTTATTATGTTACGCTGGAAATTAAATAAAGAATATTAACAATCTTATTTTATCATGTTATTGTCAATATGCTAATAAGAAACAAAAACAATAATAAACCACTTTATTAACTGTTGCTATTTATTGTAACATAATTTTTAAAAATAAATATTTTATATCATGCAATTGATCAAATACTAGAATGGTTATTATAATTGTTTATTTATAAATTTATAGCTACATAAGTCAGGAATTATGCTTTCATTAAATGGCAACTCTTTCAAGTGTTCAACAATAAATAGCAATATTTTTATTTTATCTAGTCTTTTTAATATTTATAATTTTTAAGTATTTACTTCTTTATCATTTAATAGCATATAACCTAAAAGCAATATTTATGTAATAATACCTTATCATCATCAGGGCATCTGAAGAGGTTGGCAAATGTCTGTTGCATATTTTTAGCAAACCTCGGCGCGAAGACATCTTTATCTTGTCCGAATTGGTGCCGCGATTGCCTCACAATCGAGTCTATCACATACAAACCTGGAACTTTGTATTCAGGTTTGCACTTTTGTATGAATTTTTCCACACTATGTACAACATGTTTGTAGAATTTTATAGCCTTAATAGCACCTCTTGTGATAGCACTCATCTTCGCTTTTGATATAGGAGGCTTATTTTCGTACAACCCGGATAACTGAAAGTAAATGATTTATAAGAACGATGCCACGGTTAACTTGAATCACACACAAATTTACAACGAAAATACCTCCGCGTTGAACGCTTTTACTTCTGTCATATCCATTTTGTAGTTTACTTCGCTATTAATTAAATATTTATTGAACTACACTACTTAAAATAATTATTTGCGTAAAGAAATTCATCTTCGTGAGCAAATCAACATGCTCAGAATTACAAAATGGCGTGCCTCTGATAGAGTAGCCATAATAAAAATTAAATTTTACAAATTAGCTGTATTGCCAATACCAATTTATCCAATTCCCTAATACCAAGTCAAATTCCTTAATTTGGGGACGAAATTCCCTTCAAAATTATTTAAAGAAATGAAACAAGTTTTAACAATTAAAATATTTTTTTTTTATCTTTCATATATTTATTATTTTTCTCGCACTTTTTCCACAATAATATTGTAAAAAGCATTTTGTTCGATAAGTTAAACTTGACACTGCCACCTAGGTCCTAGTTTTTTAATCTCTCCCTTATTGCCATTATAGTTATTACCATGTTACTACAGTATCTGTATTTAGATTATTGTCATTCTCTGATTTTAAATTCTTAAGGAAACTTAATTTTCATAAAATAAATATAAAATCATTATAGGATACACAAAAGTACTTTCCCATTGGTGACAGAATAAAGATGCCGAAATAAAGCTGAAGATTAGGTGTGGTACAATGTTGTAAACGATTATTTAAATGTGGAGAATCGTTCAATATCCATGAATAACCTAAAAGTTAAAATAAGTATTTGGGGTTCTTGAAGAAGTATTCCACTCGGCCCAATCTATTGATATTAAAAATCCCTGATTCCCTACGGTTCGGGAAATTCCCCATAAGCTGGCAACGCTGCAATTTAGGCAAAGGGCATAGACTGAAGCAGACATTGTTTGTATTACGGAAGATAAAAACAAGAGAGTGCTAAGTAGGTATGGCGCGCGTGTCATAAATAAGCTCGGATTGCACGTATATATGAATATTCTTAGTTTTCCACAACTATGCCATTTTGTTCTATATTAAGGTGTAAATGTGATAGTAGAAGAAAAAAAAAATAAAAACCGACTTCAAACAAAAGCACTAAAAATTAAAAAATAACTGATTGGTAGTTTTCATTTACTATACATACCTAATCAAATATTTTCGAAGTCGGTGTGCTTTGCTTTGTATGGGCTGGCACCGATTTCGAAAATATTTGATTAGGTATGTATTTAATAGGTAGGCTTTAATTACTTAGCCAAAGCACACCGACTTCGAAAATATTTGATTAGGTATGTATAGTAACTGAAAACTACCAATCAGTTATTTTTTAATTTTTAGTGCTTTTGTTTGAAGTCGGTTTTTATTTTTTTGTTAAAAAGTTTTTATTTTTCCCTTTTTAGTGTAGACAGTAGTAGCAAAGTAAGGATTCTAACGTGTTAGGCTTGTCAAATCAAACAAAATAAGCCCAAACTCAAAGTATCTACTATTAGCCGTTGAAGACTTCCACCTATCCACCTTCTGGCCTTGCCGGGCCTTGCCGTCAGATCAGGTCAACAACACCAAACCACTGTACTATCAACAGAAATAGGAATACTTGCAAAGTTTCAAGTCAATATGACAATTAGAAGTAGGTTAAATTCATCATTAGTTGTTTTTCCACCCTTAGGGGTGGTATTTTTTTTTGAAATTTAAATGGGACCAATCTGGAAGTATACCCTTTCAAACAAAACAAAAATTGTCCAAATCGGTTAATAAATGACGGAGTTCTGAGGTAACAAACATAAAAAAAAAAAAAACACAGTCGAATTTGGAACCTCCTCCTTTTTAAGTCGGTTGAAAATCTTAGTAACGGAGATGTTATAATACCATCAGTTAGCATGATTTTATTTGTAAAGAAATTTAGTTAATTTCAAAATATGAATTATTTGTTAGAATGTCAATTTGAATTTAACTTTTAATAGATTACGATACGATATCCAAACTAATATTATAAATGTGAAAGTGTGTTTGTTTGTCTTTCTTTCACGTCGAAGTAGAGTCACAGATGGGCGTGATTTTTCTGTGGAGATATTGGAGGGCTGGAGAATGATATGTCATTCTCCAGCCCTCCAGCCTATGGGCTACTTTTCATATTACGACAATATTTTAAGTTATGAATATCTAATAGGTAAATAATAATTATGTATTTAACGTATAGAAATATATTAGATTTGCTTTGCATCGGCTGGCACCGACTTCGAAAATATCTGATTAGGTATTTATTCTTAATGAAAACCTCCGTTTAGTTATTTTTTACATTCTAGTGCCTGGAAGTCGGTTTTTTTTAAGTTTTTATTAGGTGTTTTAGCGCGAGCAAAGTGGCAGATTCTGCTAGTTATTGTATATATTAGTCAGCTCAGTGGTGTAGCCAAGTCAGAATGCCGATTTTATCATATCATAATATTTTTAATAATTAATCAGTGATAGGATATTTATTACACATTGTGAAAAATATTGTTTAATTTATTGAAATCTGTATAGGCCAGGGGATCTAAAAGCGCTATATTCTAGACTCTACAAAGACAAAGGTCCAAAAAGATTTGGTGAGCCGGGAGCCCCTAATTGCGCACACAAAAATTACCTCATCTTTGTTAGAATACAAAATGTCATAATTACGCACTACAATATAGTAAAATAAATCTTATTTATGTTGGAAAAAGATAATTGTTTAGTTAAGGGATATTGGTAATTATACTAGTTCTAACTAAAATAAAACACAATGTTTGATTGGTTGTTTATTTGTAGTGGAATATATGATAAAGAATAATTAAGTGTATTTGTGTGAATTTGGTGACATTGGTTCCGACTTCCGACACAAACGTGGTCACATAGCACTTCCTTTGTATTTACTCTTCCATGCTATTTGTCACGAAAACCTAAAAATATAATATATGTATACCTACGCAACTTAAATTCAGTATAATTTAAAAAATATTATTAGTTTAATAAAAATAGAAATTAAATACTTAGTATTCACCCCATTTTTATATAGTGTCGATGCTAATGTACTGTCGGCTGACGCCATCGTACCAAGAATTGGGAATGTTACCCCCTACTTTAATATTGTCTGTTGGTGTGTAATAGGTATTATGATAATACCTATTACTAGTGTCCGACCGAAGGTCTCTTTTTGGCCGAAGCCGAAGCCGATTAATAGGCTATCGCCACAACCTTCGGCCGAAGCCGAAGCCGAAGGTTTATATTCTCTCAGCACTCAGTAATTAATTTTGTATCAATACCTCAAATAACCTCAATATTGAAGGTTTATATTGACTGTCTCATATAGAAGTTGATGATATATCATAGAGATGGTTGGTTTAGAGATAAATAAAAGTTTGTGATTTTGTGATTTACCTACTGGTAAAAAATAATCATTTCTTTATTATGTAATTCACAAATTACAATTAGACCAATTAGTCTTTGTTTTACTCGACAAGACCAAAACTAGACTAATAAATAAAATGAACAAACACTAACTTCTTAGTAAATAATTAAATGTTGGTCAATTAAATGCACAGTTTAGAAAATATTAGAAATTTCAAAATAAATGTAACAATAACAATAGAACTAATGAGGTAATGACTGTTTTGCAAACAACAAGTTATAAGAATAATATAATATTCTATTTTACTAAGCATATTTGTACTTAACCTTCTCTCTCAAAAACACTCGTTTAAATACACGTACGAATGTAGCAATATACTCTATGGAACTTGTTTTGATGCATGCAATGTGATATTTTGACAGTGGCTCCCCGCCGCCTCATGACTTTCGTAACAGTTCGTTCAATCTCGACGGTCGCTCGGACCTTCGGCGAAACCTTCGGCTTCGGCCGGGTTTTGGGCCGAAGCCGAATGTTTCGCCGAAGGTGGATTTTTTGGCCGAAGGTGGCCGAAGCCGAAGCCGAAGCTTCGGTCGGACACTACCTATTACACACCAACATAATACTATTATCTCTAGGTTATCTGTGGTTTTATGAGGAAACTGAAAACGTCAAAAGTCAAAAGTCAAAACCATGGATGACAAGGTCAAAACTCAAAAGTCAAAATCATAGATGATAGAATTATTACAAAACAAAATAATAACAAGTTATTTCAGATTTTTTTAATTTTATCACTGATTTTACTCTTTAAAATATATAATGAGTGATGAATATGCAGCTGTTAAGCGCGGAAAATTAATTTTAAAAGGCGATAAACCTAAGTAAGTGAGGTTATTTTCTGTATGCTTCGATGTATTATAAATTCTAAATTAAATTAATATTATTGATGAACTGATAGTGCTTTAGAGCAATTTGTCTTTAGTATTTTCAACTCAGCAAGCAACTCAATTATTTTAAATTCAACTTTTTCAAGAAACAATTTTTATCTCGAAGAATATAGCTTTTTTAATTTGTATTTTAAAAATGATTGATGTTATACTTTTATGAAAAAATTAGGGCAAAAAAACGCAAACATAAGAAAAAAGACAAAACAGAAGACGAGAAAATTGATGAAGATTGCATCAAACATGCAGGATGGTGGAAAGTACAAAAATATGAAGATATAACTGGATCAGTTGCTATCGAATTCGGGAATAACGCTTATATATCAGCCCTAGATAACGGTCTATTCACGGTTGGGGCTCCACATGGTGATGGAGAAGGCCCATCCCCTGAAGAAATTTTTACAGCATTTCCTGCTGGAGAAAATAAGTTTGCTTTAAAATCTGGTTATGGAAAATATTTGGGCGTAAATGCAGAAGGTTTAGTAATCGGTAGATCAGATGCAGTTGGTTCTATGGAGCAATGGGAAGCAGTTTGGCAAGATGGTAATTACTTATGAACATTTTGTTTAATATTACTGTATTGTTCATTCAAATAAATTCCAAAAATAATGTAAATGATTAAATTCAATTGAATTATTATTATAAAGTAAGTATTAAGTTCATTCAAAATGGCTACTCTCTATGTAAAGATTATATTTTTAATTGAATTGATAACTATTACATATCTTTACAGGACAAACAGCAATTCTTAATTCACTTAGTAAATTTATAACTATAACAGAAGATGACTCTGTGGTAGCTCGTGACTTCACAGCAGGGAAACAGAGTATGTGCAATATTCGCAGCAATAAGAGCAGAGAAGTAAACACTATTAAAATTGCTGAAGAGGAGGGAGACCTGGCAGAAGTTGAAGTAAATTATGTGTAAGCATAACTATTATTATCATATTTAAATAAAACTATCTTTTCGGATTATTTCACGGATTTATTTTGATTTTTAGTTCCCAACCAGTGGTTGAGAACCATGTCGATGGAATCTAAAGATATATAACCGGGAATGTGTGATTTTTATTTTTTATACAATAGCAAACTACTAAGCAACTATAGATTATTTCGAGTCACTTGAGGTCCTATTGGAGCAATTAACTCCATTATACAGCCATACTGTTATCATGGGTGATCTTAATACATGTATGCTTAAAAATGATCATCGATCAGCACGACTTAAAGCACTAATAGAATCAGCCAACTTCCATGTACTTCCTTTAACTGCGACTCACTTTTTCCCTAATTGCAATCCATCCCTTTTAGATTTAATTTTAGTTTCTTCCATTGACCACGTTGATAAACATGGTCAATGCAATGCTACTGCATTCTCTTACCACGATCTTATTTTTCTCTCTTATAAACTTCAACCTCCTAAAGCAAAATCAAGAATCCTTCTCCAGCGTAATTTTGCGGGAATGGACCTAGATCGTTTGCGCGAAGATGCTTTAAATATTGATTGGACTGAGGTTTTAAATGCAGAGACTATGGACAACCAGATTGATATATTTAATTCGCTATTGACACAATTGTATGATATTCATGCGCCTATTAGACCTGTACGTACTAAACATCTTCCTGCACCCTGGCTTACTGTAGACATTAAAAAGCTTCAAGAAAAGAAAAATATTGCTAAAGCTAAATTAAAAACTAATGCAAGTGATATCAATCAAAAATCAGGCAAAAATATGTTAAAGCTAGAAATCATTGCAATAGGGTGTGTAGGGATAGTCAACGACGCCATATTCATAAATCTGTTGTCGAAGAAGATAATACAGTAAAAGTCTGGAACTTTCTTAAATCTCTTGGAGTTGGAAAGGCAAAACAAAATATAACCTCCAAAAATATAGATATAAATCAACTAAACAAACATTTCTCATCGTTCAGTATAATTGATAGTACAACTAAATTAAGAACTAAAAATCAAATTCTCGCTTTGGCCACTCCTGATTCTCCCATTTTTAAATTTAGTAAATTTACAGAATGTGATGTTCGGAAACACATAGTGGCAATTAACTCTGATGCGGTTGGCTCTGACTGCATTAGTCGTAAAATGATCGTTCCTTTATTAGATATATTGATCCCTGTCATAACTTTCATGCTTAATTTTTCTATTAATACTGGCTGCTTTCCATCCGCATGGAAAGATGCTCAAGTAACACCTTTACCAAAAAAAGAACAATCCCACTACTTTCTCCGACTATCGTCCTATTTCCATTCTACCTTTTTTATCCAAAGTGCTCGAGCGCCTTGTACATCATCAACTAACTAATTTCCTTTCAAATCATAATCTACTGAATCCTATGCAATCCGGCTTTCGTTATGGTTACAGCACGACTACTGCACTCGTTAAAATAACAGATGACATCAGACTAGGAATGGAAAATCAACAAGTCACTGTTTTGACACTATTAGATTTTAGTAACGCTTTTAACACTGTTGATTTTGATATTCTGCTTGCTACATTGTGTTCTCTTAACATATCCCAGAGGTGATTGACTGGTTTCACAATTACTTGTATGGTCGCCGGCAACGAATCCGTATTCACGATTCTTGTTCTGAATGGATTTCGCTACATGCCGGTGTTCCTCAAGGTGGCGTGTTGTCTCCTCTTTTATTTTCTATATTTATTAACTCTCTCTGTAACTATATTTCTTCTCCCTACCACCTCTATGCAGATGATCTACAAATCTACGGCCAAACGACTGTATTAAACCTAACTCAAACCATCGATTATATTAATACTGACCTACTTAATATTTCGCAAAAAAGTAAATCATTAGGCTTAATAGTGAATCCAGGTAAAACACAAGCTATAATTATAGGTAGTTCAAAATTAAAATCAAAAATATCTTTATCACAATTAACCACCTATTATGCCTGACGGTATACAAATTCCTTACAGCGATAAAGTGAGAAATCTAGGTATTATATTAGACGAGACATTATCTTGGAAGTCACAGGTGGGCGAAGTGAGCAGAAAAATGTTTGCTGCCGTTGCATCATTACGTCGCTTACGCAACTTTCTACCCATTCCCACTAAAATTGCCTTGGCTAACACTCTTTTATTACCAATTCTTGACTATGCTGATACTTGTTACCTTGATTTAAGAGAGGAACAATTAAATAAACTTGAGCGAATTCAAAATCTCTGCATTCGGTTCATATTTGGACTTCGTAAATATGACCACGTTTCCGAATTTCGTAAAAAACTCAAGTGGCTCCCTATCCGTCTTCGCAGAAATACTCACGTTCTTTGTCTTTTATATAATATTCTATTTAATCCCTGTACACCTCAGTATCTTAAAGATAGGTTTAAATTTTTAAGTGATTCTCACCATTTTTCTCTTCTTTCTAACCTTAATCTAACTTTACAAGTTCCTTCACACTCTTCTTCCTTCTATACTCGCTCCTTTACTGTCCAATCTGTCCGTCTGTGGAACTCGTTACCAAATAAAGTAAAACAGGCTGATTCGCTGTCACTATTTAAAAAATTAATAAATGAATATTATCTTAACTTATAAGTGCTAAATGGTGTCATATTTTATTTTATATGTATAATGTTTATATGTGTGTATGTATGTATATATGTATGTATGTATGTGTGTATGTTTGTATGTTTTGTATGTATGTATGTATGTATGTATGTATGTATGTATGTATGTATGTACGTACGTATATATGTGGTATGTATGTATACATCTGTTTGCATATGTATGTATTTATTGTACCTCTCTTTAAGATTGTTTGCACCCCCTCCCTCTCTCTTCTTTCTCTCTACCCAAAGGTTGCCTAGAATAGATCGCTCTCTAGCGATAAGGCCGCCTATTGTACTATATTCCTTTAATCTGTTTCAACTATATAATGTAAAATAATGGTGTGCAAAAAAGAATATATCGTTATATAATTGTAAGAAAACATAATTTGGTATAAAAAAAGTTTAAATAAAATATCATACCCATACGGATATTTCAAACGCCCGCCATTTCGTAAGTAGAATAAAGTAAAAGTATCATAAATAGAAAAATGACGACTTTAATTTGTAGCGACAAAATCGCTAATCGCTCTGCTATAATAGGCAATGGCGTGCGTTTCAACTACTTTGAATTTCCCAGTCTGTTACATTTTCATACAAAACTCTTTTTGGCTTGAAACATGAGCATTTTACCTAATTTTCTATAACATAGCTCTACTTTAAACAAATATATTTATTATAATTGATTTTGTTTCAGTAAAAAATTCCAGAAATTCCAAGATAAGAAACTCCGCGTAAATGACGGCAGTACTTCTGAATTAAAACGAGCCAAAGTAGAGGGAAACCTACATGAAACTTTATTAGATCGTAGAAGCAAAATGAAAGCTGACAGATATTGTAAATAAGATATAAATAAATAATATTGACATTATGATGATGCTACTACTAATTTTATTCTTTTAATTATTGCTACTAATGTAATAGATAGGTGCTAACCCAGTGGTAGCGCGCTCGCTTGGGTGAAGCGGGTTGAAGTCCCAGATCTCACACCTGATATCTTCATGTACAAATCATTTCCAATATGATTATTACTTCTTGTCTTACGATGAAGGAAAACATCCTGAGAAAATCTGCATATCTGAAAGAACCTAGCAAGTTTTCAAAAGACATGCTCAGTACACCCACACTTGGACTATGGCCCCTTTGTATTGAAAGAAGGCCCACCCCCAGCAGTGGAATGTTAAAAAGGGCTGAATACATTTTACAATTTGTATCACAAAATAGGCTCATAGTCGTCGAGTTGCGGAAACTAGCCCAAACAAATACGTGATAATATATCGGCTATATTATAGCACTAGTAATATTTGTCAAAAACCAACTCAAACGAGATCTTAAACCAACTTCTAAATAAACTAGTTATAACACTTAATTTTAGTCTATTCAAAAACTATTTATATAGCAATTTAAGAATGCATGTAAAAGAAATTAAATTTGAGAAATCAAAAACAATGTGAAACTAAAGGGTAGGAAAAGTAGTAATACACAAGTATAATTTTTTAAATGATTTATTTCTCTTGCAATGACATTCGGTATAAGGGGCCTAAAATGTTTGAGATTAATTTTGTATACACCGCTTTCTTAGAAACATACCATATTCGTTACAATCATAGAGAATTTGAAAATACTACCTACATGTCTTATAAAAAACCATATCTACACCTAAACCTAGGTAGACTAGACAACCTAGTCTATCGGAACTTGTTTCAGAGCTTTCAGCATTAATTCATTCCAAAGCCTGTTTTATTTCGCAAATATGCAAAAATATCATTCACATTTTATCCTATTAATTATTATCATTAGACCATTGATGTTTTTAATCAATCAAAATGGCGCCAAATCTTCTCAGATTACAAAACCCGTCGCATCTTGGATCAAACAGGCTTGAGAACTAGGCAAAGTTACACAAAAAATGCAAATTAGTCTCTGAAGTAAGCGACACTTAAAATGTAAGCTTTCAGTCGAGTTCAATCGATAACCTATAATTAAATTTTAAATTATACTGGCATTCAATGATTGACAACCTTCCATGCAATTCCAAAATGTATGTAAATTTTATATGAAATAAAAAATAAATAAATATAATAACTCATTAAATAAAGACATTTGCATTATTAATATATTTAATATATTAAACTACAAAGAGAGTTGTCAAATGTGATCATCAATTAAAAAAGTACAAGATACACAATCCCATATAAAAGTTCACTTGAAACTCACCAATTGTGTTTAGGTTATTTTCCAGTTGAAATAAATATACAACGATGTAAATTGAACCTTAAATGCAATGCTTAAAGTTGTTTTCGCGAAAAAATAAAATAAAAAGCGCGCTCAAATGTTCAAATGAGCGCTCATTCGGTGAGGACATTTTTTGTCGCTGATTGTGTATCTTGTACTTTTTTGATCTATGAATATGATAAACAATCGGGACAAGTGCTTCGAGTTCCGGCACAATGAGCAACTGCCACTTAGAACGCATATTATATGCGTCTCTCTGGTCTTCTCAAATTATATATGTAATTGTCGAATGCGATAGATTCTGTGATTCGAGCATGAAATAAAGAAAGTTAACAATGTTAATGAATGCATTAATATATATTTTTTTAAATTAATATAATTAAACTAATATTTTCGAGCCAGTTTATATTTGTTTACCGATCATGTTATTTAATAGCGAATACCACATCACACCTAGTTATCAATTTTAATAATTTTAATTAACTATACACAAAGATAAATCCAATCAAAGATTAAAAAAAAAGTTAAAGAATACTTTTTTAATGGTCAAGTGTGATATGGCACAGACTATGTTCATACAATTAATTGATATGATCCTAAACAACATCATATATTTAATTTTTAATGTAAATTTTACATTCTCATCTATATTATGTTTTATTTTACATTTTCGAATATACGTATTTAGCATTTTTATTCTCACAATTTCATCACTATATTCTAATTTTGGCGTATATATAAATATATAATTTTGTCCATGCTTGCCACTTAAAAAAAAATTAACGCTTGTACTGTTTCTTTATTGGAATAATAACACTGATTCGGTGGGCAACAAAATTAAATAAATTATTATATTATACAAAATCAATATATTTCCGAGTATTTGAGATTGCGTACATTTCAAACGATAGATACAATATTGACGTATATGTATTACATATAAAGCGAATTAATCTGAACCTAATAAATTACTTATATAATACATATTATATATAAATTATTATTATTTTATTAACTTAATTGGCAACTTTTAAAACTAATTAATGCGTAATAATGAATGTAGATTAAATGTAGCTGTCTTATAAAAAACAACAAAACCGTTTCACTTAATAATAATAATAATTAAAAAAGAAACTCTTAACAACAATGTGGGGTGTAATTTACGAGGTTCAGGGGGTATGAAGCGTCGTCTGGAACGTAATATACATACATACATGCGTAATGACAATATACACTTACACCGTCAGCGACGCGCGCCGCGCCGCCGCTCCAGCTCCGACCGTCCGACTGTAGATAATATGCATACATTAATATTAAAAACACGGCTTGGAAGCGGTTTAAAAAACCGGTCAATTTCGGTGATGTAATGGTTAATTCATCACTCGTTTATTAACCGGTTTATAAAAACGGTTTTGTAAACCGAAATAATAATGGTTGACGGTTATTCTTAGAGAGGTTAGATTTAGGTTTTGATACCGAAGTAAACCGGTAAATTCATTAATGGTACCGGTAAGTTCGCCGAGTAAAAAGTAAAGGCATTTTTATGCCTTTACTTTTTACTTGGCATTATTATGACTCATCTTAACTAGTTAATTTCGATCATGGAACCTAAAGTTGTTTTCCGGGTTTTAACCGGTTAAAGACCGTATCCGAAACCTTCAACCGAAATACCTTTCTGTTTGGGGTCAAAGACCAAATCCGGACCAAAAAAAAATATCCGTGAAAACATCCGAAAAGATAGTTTTATTTAATAACTAGCTGAGCGTAACACAATCAAGTGTGTAGCAGGTCCGAATAGAAAAATTATATTTTACTCCCGGCATTTTTTTTCAAAATTTCTTTTCATAAGAACCTTTCTCAGATTTTAGCGAATATTTGAATAAAAAAAAATATTGCCGAATTAGTCCAGTTGACATTGAGAATATCGATTTGCGTTTATACATAGCAATTCATTTTTATTACTAGCGATTCACCCTCGATCCGCTTGGGTTCGTCCCTAGTTACTTACGCTATAACGTTTAGTATAGATTTCTCAGAGATGAGGTATTTTCCCGCAGTAAAAAGAATCCTATATGCTGATTCCGGATAACCATACATTATCATATCAAATTCATCAAAATCTGTGCAGTGGTTTTCTCATGATGCGGTCACAGACGGACAGACAGACAATAAATCTAAAAACTATAGATTCGACCTCTATATTGATAATAATGTACAGATTTGGCTCAGTTAGAATTTTATTATATGCAAAAATTACAAATATTCGCGTAAATGTAAAAAGTGTGAGTCTAACATCTGTTGTCCAGTGAGGCGTACCTGCGCGCGGGTCTCAGCTGGGCGGGCAGTCGCGCTCGCCGCGCTCCCCGCGCTCGCCGCGCAGCCACTCCACGAACTCGTCCAGCATCACCGGCCCTGACCACACACATAAACAAAATTAAAATATACTTTATTCAATTTGACTACATGTTTGGCTCAGTCTATAGTGACCCTACTTGCTTCCAAATAAATGTACAAAATTTTATCGGTGTATGTACATATGTGTAAGGTGTATGTGCATGAAGTTTCACTTCTACCGTGTGTGATATGCACACACATACACTTTTCTTATTTGCTAACATTAATTTCGACTTATAGAACAGTAAGTATGACGCGTGTAGTGTGTTACTGACAGGCGCCGTCCGCGTCGTAGGCATGCAGCTGCGCGTCTACGGAGCGGCTGAACTCGAGGATGTTGGTCCACTGGTCGCGGTTGACGACGCGGTAGCGGCGCCCACGCAGGAACTCGGCCAGCGGCGCGCGCAGCGCCCAGCGCGGCAGCAGAACGCCCAGCAGCGCGCGCGCCGTGCCCGTGTCCAGCGACCGCTGGTCCTTGTCCTGCCGCACGACATCAACAACACTACTAGATAACCTCTCACATACTAAATCAAAACTAAGTTCTGTCGCGCGAATATGCACTTATACACCTACGTTTGTATACTAACGAACTAAGACAAAGTCTTATAGTAGTTTTATTTTCAACCTAATCAAAAAATTCAATCTTTGGAAAAGCTTAACTAATTGTAATGGGACTTTCACTTAAAGAAAAAGAAATTTCTTATTAGACTTTCAGCGTAGAAACCAAAAACCGTAAAAAATTACGCAAAATTCAAATTTACGTTTCTAAGCTGTTAAGAACGCACCCGAGAAAAGTGAGAGTAAATCACTAGTAAGTTATATTATAAACCCAAAAGGCCCCAGGAAGCACTCCTTAGCATAGCTAGGATAAGTTACTACTATACTAAATATACAATTTCCTTCTATTTTTTCTCTCTTTAAAAGTATAATTATATTTATACTCACTCTTGCAAAATCATATGAATATCTGTATACAGCCTTAAATACATAGGGGTCGTTGAGTAAGTGGCGCAGATAGTCTAGTTTGTTTTGGAGTTTGAGCACACTATCGCACTGCAGGTCTGTTAGTCCTGAGAGAAAAGCATATATGATATTATAGCAGTTATTCAATTCAGTTCATTAACAGTTATTCAATTCAATTAATAAAATAAATTTTCAGAGAATTTGTCCAGCAGTGGGATATATGGGTTAACTGTAACCATAAAAATAAATTTTATAAAAACAAACATTTAACAGTCCCAACTTTCAAAATGAATGGAATAGGGACTAAGAAGAAGAATACACCATATTCAAACACAGTCCTTTAAATAGAAAACTCTTAAATTTTGCTACATAATAATTTTTAACACTAATTCTAATCTAGTTGTAAAACCTCAAAACCTCATTATTAAAATACACTTTTTTATATGGAAGTCCGAAGAGCGTGCGTTCGTAATTCTTCTCTTAAACCACCAATTTTTATGTTTTACCTTTTTTTTTCGTCAGAAAGAGATATTTTAAAACGTTTTTCTTGGCATTTTAAATAGCATTATGGCTTTGTTGGAATATCAGTACCCATATATGGCAAAATTTTGGCAGATCACACTACAGAATTTTTACATCCCACACAAAGATTTAGAAAATTTTTATAAAATATGTTACCTTTGAGCCATTCCTCTTGTGTGAAGTATCCCATCTGTTTGGCACCCATTTTATATGCAATTACCAGCATTACAACATTTTCAGGATCAACTCCGAGGTCTTCACAAAATTTTTCCATTCCTTCTGGCCCTGAAAATATAACCCAGCCATATCTTAATTGGTTGAAAATAATGTAATGATCAATTTATATTTCAGCGATTTTTTTCAAATTTTTATGTCAAGTGTATTAAGCCCTTTTTAACAACCCACTGCTGGGCATGAAAACCTAAGTTACTTCTTATAACATCAGCTATGTGCCAGTAAAAGTCTTGCCAAAATCGGTCCAGTCATTTCGGAGGTAAGCCGGAACAAACAGACAGACAAAATTTTTAAAAATTGTTTTTCCTTATAAGCACCATATATAAATCCATATGCATTTAGTAAAAAGCTTTTGACATTACAAACAGGCACCTTAATTTTATTTATCTGTATAGATTTTTTGATGTTGATAGTTACTAACTACTAAGAATTAAGAAATAATTATGTCAATGTATCGAAATCTTCTTAAAGTAATATTGTCTCAAGAACATGATTATGTATAATACTTTCTTCTAAGAAATTATCTACGCGAGTATTTGACATTTTAAATAAAATTCTTTTTGGATTTTTTTGCGGATTTATATTATGGGAGAGACTGTCTCTCCCGTGACCATGATTGCTGTAAAGCATTCGAAACGTCGGGAACCAAACCTCGAAATAAATCCGCGAAAAAATCCGAAGATTTATTTAAAATTATTTTGTATGATAAATTTCTGATATAACATAGAATTGAAGAATACCTAGAACATCTGGTTCTGATACTGTCGTGTATTCTTTGAACCAAGCTAAACATTTCTTTACACTAAAACTTGTGTCTTCTGATTTGGAATGTCTCCTGGAACTGTAATGACAATATGTAAGTATTAATTAAGTAAATAATATAATTGAATCTAAAAATCAATAAATGTATTTCAAACTCACTTAGAGAATTTTAAAAAGATAAATTATAGGTAAAACTATTTTTAAATTGGTTAAGTAGTTTTATAAATTTAAAGTATATTCATCACAAACAACCATACAAATATTGAAATCTTTTCTCTTTATAATATTAGTACAGATTTACAATAAAGACATAGTAATTACTAGTGTCCGACCGAAGCTTCGGCTTTGGCCACCTTCGGCCAAAAAATCCACCTTCGGCTAAACATTCGGCTTCGGCCCAAAACCCGGCCGAAGCCGAAGGTTTCGCCGAAGGTCCGAGCGACCGTCGAGATTGAACGAACTGTTACGAAAGTCATGAGGCGGCGGGGAATCACTGTCAAAATATCACATTGCATGCATCAAAACAAGTTCGTACGTGTATTTAAACGAGTGTTTTTGAGAGAGAAGGTTAAGAACAAATATGCTTAGTAAAATAGAATATTATATTATTCTTATAACTTGTTGTTTGCAAAACAGTCATTACCTCATTAGTTCTATTGTTATTGTTACATTTATTTTGAAATTTCTAATATTTTCTAAACTGTGCATTTAATTGACCAACATTTAATTATTTACTAAGAAGTTAGTGTTTGTTTATTTTATTTATTAGTCTAGTTTTGGTCTAGTCGAGTAAAACAAAGACTGATTGGTCTAATTGTAATTTGTGAATTACATAATAAAGAAATGATTATTTTTTACCAGTAGGTAAATCACAAAATCACAAACTTTTATTTATCTCTAAACCAACCATCTCTATGATATATCATCAACTTCTATATGAGACAGTCAATATAAACCTTCAATATTGAGGTTATTTGAGGTATTGATACAAAATTAATTACTGAGTGCTGAGAGAATATAAACCTTCGGCTTCGGCTTCGGCCGAAGGTTGTGGCGATAGCCGATTAATCGGCTTCGGCTTCGGCCAAAAATAGACCTTCGGTCGGACACTAGTAATTACACAAAAATCATATACATTTTCACAAAAAAAATTATTGAAAAGAAAATATAACAGTAATGTACCTAGTATTTCTTGATCGTTTATGATGGTGGTGCTCGTCAAGGGATGTGGTGCCGGGTAACAGGTCCGTGGAGGGCGCGCCACTGCGCGTGCGCTTACTGCAGCGCGGCATCGCTCCACCACCCTTTACCACCACAATATACGATAAATAGCTTTTATTTATAAACTAACGACTCACCCTCGATTCGCTCTGGTTTGTCCATAGGTTGATTCCCCATACAAACTTTCATATCCATTTTCAACCCCTTAAGGGATGATTTCCGGGATAAAAACTATCATACGTCCTTTCTAGGATCTGAAACTGTCTTCTTACCAAATTTCATCTAAATCAGTTCAGTAGTTTCAAAGCCTTTTCGATACAAGCAAACAAACAATCAAATCTTTCCTCTTTATAATACCAGTATAGATGACTAGCGTTCGGGTTCGTCCAGCTATCCAAATATCTCCACACAAAAAATCATACCAATCCGTCACTCTGTTTCGACGTGAGAGAAGGACAAACAAACACACTTTCACATTTGTAATGTATTGTCAGTAATGCATTCTAATATATAATATATATTAGAATGCATTACTTTTTAATATTAAAACGGTTCATTAAATTCAAAATTACTTTAAAAGATAATTTTTGGGGTGGAACTTTTACTAAAAAAATATAAAGGATCAGGGAAAAAATGATGCCACAGATTTAGACTACAGTATGAAGTTAGTTGTTTTCTTTCAAAAAGCTAATAACCATTTATCTACTTAGCATGAAGTATTAATCATTAATTAAAATCATGAAAGACAATGTCCTAATCACTGAATATGTTACTTGTACTTTATAAACAAACAAACAAATATATAGAATATAATTTTACACAATTTTGTTTTATTTATATCCTTTTCCACTTGTTGTCATAATAGGATTATTAGAAAAAATCTCTCTATTTGCTCCCTACATTATACATACATACATTTACTTAAGTGTAGTTTAAAAATATAATATTCTTTTTGAATGAGCAATACAATGTGGTCTTTTGCAATTACATGCAGTTTTCTTATATGTCTCTTTTACAGATAACTTCCCCTTTTTTAATATAATTTTTTGTAGTATTTGTTTTAAGTACAATAAACTTTAATAATAAAAGTTTTTTTATTTACATATAACGATTTTGTGACATACTTTTGTAATATAGTATTCAGCGAATTTTAACATTCCATAAGTAGGCATGGGTCCCCTCAATGAGAGAGGGAGATCAAGCCATAGTTTAAATTAGCTTAGATATTAAGTATCATTAATTATTGTTAAATAGCTGTACATAAATCAACTGCCACACAAGTTAATCTTTAAGTTCTCTCAAGGACTTATCAGTCTGTTGACCCCTTTAATTAACTAAGTAACATGATATTGAATAAGCAGTTGACATGAATGGTTTCCTTATATGAAAGCAATATGTAAATAATACTTTTTTGATAATGTATTTATATAAAAAAAACAAAGAATATCAATACACTTTTTCAATAGTGTGAATTGTTTACAAGTTTGTATTCTAAAAATAATATATTAGGTGATTTAGTGACACTTGTATATTATATTAGAATGAGATAAAAAATTCTATGATAAAGTATGTATTGACCAATATAATATCCCACTAATATTGTAAATTCGAAAGCTTGTGAGGATGTATGGATGTTTGGATGTATGGATGTTTATTACTCTTTCACACAAAAACTACTAAATGGATTTTAATGAAACTTTACAATAATATACCTCATACATCCGATTAACACATAGGCCACTTTTTATCCTGGAAAAATATATGGTTCTGGTGGGATAGATTTTTTTTGTTTTTCTAGACCCGCTAGTGAATAATTGAATATTATAAATAAGCTTTGAGTACCTACTGAAATTTATTCTTTGTGTCAAATGACAGATGTGTTAAACCTGAAAGTAATGTCAACATTAGAATTCTGTAATATTTATTAAAGAATCCATTGACGTTTCTAGCAAATTTTCATTTTAAAGTTTTAATATATCCATCCAGCCAGTGATCAAATAATTATAAACAAACAATATTTAAATGTACTTAAATTGAATATACATCATAATTAATCCAAAGTACTTTTGATATATTGTGATATCATATACAAAAGTACTAATAAATGATATCCTCTTATTACAATGGACTTGTAGTAATTCTATGGAGAATTATGAAGTTTCAAAAGTTTATATGTTTATATGTAATATTAAAAAAAACTTATATCTTGTGTAAAACTAAATTAGCACAGGAAGATAATAGAAAATATATTGATTTAAAAGTTTGAATTATAAAAGGAAAATGTAATTAACCTTCCTTTAATTATGTATGTCAAGATTTATTCTTCTTACTTCTGACATAATCTTGATTATTAAATTCATGACTAAATATATGAAATTTGATATTACTAATAAAATTCCACAACAATAATACCAAACAAATATAGCTCTTATACAGTACAGTTTCCTTACATTATTCCTATAATAATATATAAACCATATGCTTGGTTATTGTGGTATTGTACGATTTTTATAAATAGATAGGTTATATTATGCACGAATATTATTTAAAGCCTAACTCCCACGCGAGAAAAGTCATAGTAAAATAATAGTGCAATTTATAAAAGTAACTGAAATATTAACAAAGAACTGCAGAGTAATCTATGTAAGTAATCTAAACTAAGTACACGGAATGATAAATACTTACTATAGGTGGCAGATTCGATATAAAACTAGAGAACTTGAATGGATTTTCGTCTCCTATTTTGCGAATTTGCGGAGACAGCTTGACGAAAAAATGTCTACTTGACAGGTCGATAATAACCTGAAATAAAAAATCAATGTGGAGAAAAAAGGGTGAACAAGAATGCCATATATCACAATCACAATACAAGGGCATTAAACAAGTACCTGAGTTTAATATAACAAAAATGTCACAAAAAAAAAACAAACGGTAAAGTAATACATAAATCTTTTGCAGTACTTGAAGTCTTAGATGTTATGTAAAGAATACACATATAATAACGGAGTTATATGGAACAAACGCATGTAACTTCTCTTTTTAATGTTCATATAACACATTAAACATACCGTTCATAACAAATTATAATAAATTTTACAAAATCAAAGTGCAAACACAGCGGCGGAGAAGAGAAAAACTCAAAACGAAACTTTTTAAGTCACAGATAACAACAAAACAAAACAACGTTTCGTTACGCCACTTTGATCGATCATAGACAATATTATTTTTTGACTTATGTAAGTTTGTATATAATAAATATAATTTTGTTTATAAGTTGTAATTAGCATTTCTCGAAAGGAGGGCGTTACACGTATCGTCTATTTACATTTAGTCTGAGGTTAAACAATTTATTGTGATATCTTTTTTATACTTGGTTTTTTGCTTCTATTGTGTTCGCATCGTACCTGTGCAATGTACCTGGAAGTTAGACAAGCTGAAGGAAGAATTGAGAAGGAGAGGTGGATAAACACACAGCGTAAGCCGCTGGTCGTAGAAACGTGAAATTTGGATGACGTATTCCTTGTATGATGTAGGCATCCAATAAGAAAGATTTTTTTAAATTCATCCCATAAGTAGGTAAAATACGGGATTAAAGATTATATGAAACTCTGTCATTCTTAATGTGAAATACACAGAAAGTGGTGTTTAACTTTAAGATAAAAAGTAAGAAATATATTTATTAGATTTTTGTCGAAATTCATCCCTTAAAAAAGGGGATAATAAAGTTTATATAGGTAAATAATAATTTATGACCAGAATTACTTGAAACTTGGTATTAATGCTCTTCAGTAGGATTCAATAAATACGGTTTTAGGATTTTTCAAAATTCAATTCCATAGGAGGGTAAAATGGGGGATTAAAGTTTGTATGAAACTCTGTAATTAATATGTAAAAATCACAAATAATTAAAAAAAATATTCACTTGTAGACGATTTAAGAGTCTTAAAATCACTCTCTTCAAAATTATATTCACATAGCCTTAATTATAAATTTTGGGAACGAACGATATCCATTTTCTTTGCGTCTTGGCACTGTACAATTTGTCATTTTAATTAAATTTTAAATAAAATGAAAAAAAAAAATCAATCCACGCTATAGAGCTTTACAATATACTGAGAGCTTTAGTGATCGCGACATCTGGCGGGAGAAAAAGGTAAAACTCTTCCCAATCTATACTATAATAAAACTGTAGAGGTCGAATGTCTGTACATAGAAAAACATGCTAAAAACTGAGTTAGGGGGATGTAAGAAAGATTTTTTTTTAAATGTTTAGTTTCTCTGTCTGTTTGTCTGTTTGTACGGGCTAATCTCCGAAACTATTGGACCGATTTAAATGAAATTTTGCATGGTGGTACCTTATGTCCTCGGCCAGTATCCTAAATACTTTTCATCCCGGAAAATTAAAGAGTTTCCGTGGGATAGTTAAAAAACTGTACTAACTTATATAGCTTAGTACACAAAAACTACTGATTGGGTTTTAATGAAACTTTACAGTAATATAGTTCATACATCAGCATAACAAATAGGTTACTTTTTATCCCATAAAAATGTACGATGTGGAATAGATTTGTTTTAGTATGTTTGTAAGGTATTATGTACATAATATAGACCCCAAAACAATAGTTATTAATTTTTTTGTCTGTTTGCCTATATGTCTGTTTTTGTGTGCGCGTTTCACGCGAAAAGTAATGGACAGATTTCAACGAAATTTAGTAATTTAAAAAAGTAGAAGTTAAGTAAATATTTTGGGAGCATTAAAGCGTCTGCCAAGCAATACGGCCGTCGGAAAGCGTCTGGGAGTATTGACGACTTACTTTAACGATATTGTCTAAAATATACGTGAAAATCAGCTTGGAGAATTTACGTCAGGTAAGTAATGTCTTTATGATTAACTGATATCTGGAAATTGGCCGTCTAACCAAGTTATCAGGTAGGCATGCGATCTTAGTACATACTAATACTACTCAATCGACCATATTTCGTTCGTCAGAAAATAGATGACGCCTGGAGGCCCTGGGATCTTGCTCATTATGATAGTTTAAGACTTAAGACTGCTGAGCATTGGGTCTTTCCCTGACGAAGGCTAAGAGGGCAACCATTAATTACGAGTAAGCAATTTTTCTTGCAATTTAGAGTCCCTAGTCCCAAGATAGTGATTGTTTAGCTTTATATTTTTTAAACGTTAATAGGTCATCAGTTTTTCGTTCAAAACGTTTCTACTGTTGAGAGCTTTGAGAACTGTTGTGCTGCAAGTTGGTGATGCGCTCGCAGGACTTGTTTGTGTAGGGTGCTGGAATTTTTGGTGAAGGATGTCAGCTGTCGTTCGATTGATCAATACTAAACACGATCACAAAAAATATTTAATTTAATTATGATAAACTTCCTATATTGCTCGGTAGATCTTTTAAAATTTACATTTTTTCCGTAGTAAACTTTGCTTTACGAAATTACTTAATCGATTTCATTCCGGAGTTTCACCTATTATGCACAAGGAAAGACTAGTCTTTATTCTACTATTTTTTTATTAAGAGGGTTATGTGTTTGACATGTGTATGTAATTGTATATATGTATGTACAATGTACAAATGTATCTGTGTGCATGTATGTATGTATGTATTAGTACGTATGTCCGACCCAATGTTCCATCGTAATTACTTACTAAACGCACAATCGATTTTGATGATTCATACGTCGCGATTGTTCGATTTGTCTTGATAAAGTGAGTTTCAAAGGGCATATAGATAGATATGATTGAAAAAAATGTTTAAAAATAATTTAGGATAAGGAAGTGTTAAATACAACTAAAAATGTCTAACTGATCAAGCTGTAAATAAAAAATAATTTACAAAAATAAAATAAAAAACCGACTGCGTAAACAGCGTATATTATAATAAATTAAAATGTAGGGTAGGGTGGGGCTGAAAGGTCCAATTTTGGAATATTGCCTCGTAACTATTTAAATATAAGGATTCCGGAAAAGCTCCAAATGAAAATGAGTAGTGTAGTTCTTCCCTTAAATATAATTACTAATAAATACGATTAGTTTATGACTATTCGCCAGATATTAAAGATTTAGAAACGCAGTTCTAGTGGTCCTTTAAGCCCCGCTATCGGGGCGAAAAGGACTAGTGATAGGGTTAAAAGGACCAGTATGAATAATCAACTGATTTTAGTTGATAAAGGAAAATAAATAGAATGAAATTTAGTTCGGTTAACAGGTTCTTTATATTTATAACAAAAACCATCTATTCGTTACATTTATTTAGAAAAAATAATAGCTATCAGCTATTTAATCACATTTGTTACTAAGTGTGTAGAATGTATATGTATAATAGTTTTAATTTAATATTATAGCAAGAGATGGCACTGTCATTGTAGGTGTAGTTTTCTGAATCGCGCTGTCTAAAGTTTCTGGTCGTTATATATAAGGCAATTGAAAGATGTGTCATTAGAGTTTAAATTGAGATAAAATATACGAGTGTCATCAACGAGTAGTATTTTCATTTCTAACACTAAGCTTAAAACTAAGGCACATCCTTTCAGCAGCATTCTTAGTAATAAGTCTTTAGTCTTATTTTTGGTCCAATGCCCATACAATAATGCTACTCACCTGTAGCCGTAGGTACAGAAGAAATTATAGCATACAAGGCACAACGTACATATAGATAAGAAAAGGTATAATAAAAGAAGATAATATAGAAGACAATGCTTTCCGAGGCATTAGCTCTACGTGGCCGGATCTCCGATTCGAATCCAGGACCTCCGGGTCTGCAGCCATACATGCTAGCCACTGGTATCAACGAGGCAGATTCAAGAGAAATACCAGAAACTGAAAAAAGATTATAATACATGATGTAGGTTAAACTCAGAATAACTATAGTTTTAATGATGAATATTTATTTAGACGAGAGCTTAGCCTAAGGCATGAAAAACTTTGACGGTAGATCCACAGATAACTTTTCACACCTTAAACGCAGAATAGAATTGTATATTTTAATTCAATGTTTTTCAAGTACGGCAGGGAAGCCGGCAGCCGCCGGTGAGGCAATGCATTTAAATTAAACAATCTTTTATTTTTGCTGCCCTCCGCGAAGATTTGCCATTTTCTTTAAAACTTTTAATAGCTTTTACTTTGTTATTTTGATTATAACTTTATTGTTTTAGTAAAATAATAGTTATTGAATCTATTGTAATTATATGAGAATACGTTTTACAGATTTTAATAAATAATACTACAAGTAATAAATGATTAGATATTTGCAATAAATATCTAAAGTTTTTTTTTATGAATACTTACTCACTACTCGATCATTAATGATAGTAGAGTGCATATTATGTGGGAATAAAACACGCGGCTTTTAGTTCAGGCCCAGACACTTTATCTATTATTAGAAGGTCATAATATCGATAAAATACCTAATTCAGTAATATAAAAAACGAATACCTAGATGTAACGTATTCTGACCGACTTGGTCGTGGGTTCCTTTTTTGACAAAACTTTTTTGTGTCGTCGGTCTATCGTAAAGCATGATGTTGAGTAATCCCATCTTACTTGTTACTAATATTATAAACGTGAAAGTTTAGATGTTTGTATGGATATTTGTTATTCAATCACGCCAGAACGGCTCATGGATGTTTGTTACTCATTCAAGCCAGAAGGAATGAACGGATCTGGATGTATAGAGATAGATTATAGTCTGGAATAGCACATAGGCTACTCTTTATCCCGAAAAAAATTACCGTTCACGCGAGATAGATTTGTTTTTGTTTTTCAACACGATAAAATTCGCGGTGGTTATACGTTAAACAATAAACGTGAAAGTATGAAGCTCTAAAAAATTATTATCTACTATTAAAATGAACTTTTTTATTATCTACAACTTTTTTCCATAACTCAGAAAGTAATTTATTATTATTATATAGCTAATATAAAAACAATACTGCTTCGAGAAAAAAACTATATATAAGTATTGATTTAATCATACATATATGAACCGAAGTAGTAATCGTGTGCCGCCAACGTAATTGCTACACGTTTACATGAGAAATGACCCTTCGGGATTTTCCTATTCATAACTTAGTTCACTCATGAAAGTGTTTTAGGCAGAATAATCTTATATCTTAGGTCCCTTATAAACGACCTGTGAACATCATAAAACAGATTAAGAAACCCTTTCAAACTATACAAAGTTTGTTTAAACTTAATAAAGTGAGTCGTTTATTACTATACAACCTACATAGTGGAATGAAAATGGCGACGGGTCTGTCCCATTCAGCCGGCAGTCTGTTTCGCCCCCTCTCACCCTATTTTACCCCAAGCTACCCTTCGAGTTAGTTTCTCGCCAACCCTCGTGTAGGGTGCACGTCTCTGGTACAAAAATTTATACGCGATCTTTTCCGAAGTGCAATAAACATTTCGAATTTTCTGTATAATTGTGTTCATGTGTTATTTGTTTTATAGTAATATTTCTTATTAGTTTTGGTGAAGTTATTGTTCTTTTGATTTTACTTAGAAAGTGTTTGTTATCGTTCGCTTTAACAACTTACGTAAGTATTTACTGCATTGCGATATGCTCTAATTTTATAATTTTCTATTTAAACTATTACGAGACTCATTACATTTGATATTTTATTTTCTTATTTAATGGTCGTTCTGTAAAGAAATAAATTATTCTTATAGGAAAGAGAAAAGAAACTGTTATAATGCGAAAACACTTTTTATTATGTACTAGTTGTATACAGGTTAGACATAAAATTTTAAACTTTTTACTTATTTCAATTTAATGAATAGTGTCTTAAACATATATTTAATGAAAAGGAGTGTCAAATATATATTATGTTAAATAAACAAAATGTTGTTTACACAATTCATATCTATACATATAATAAAACTGTAGAGGTCGAATGTCTGTATATAGAAAAAATGCTAAAAACCAAGTCAAGGGGATGTAAGAAGAGAAATAGAAAAAATCCAGTTTTTTTTTGTCTGTTTATCTGTTTGTACGGGCTAATCTCCGAAACTGTTTATCAATTTTAATGAAATTTTGCATGGTGGTACCTTATATCCCCAGTCACCATTTTAGATACTTTTCATCCCGGAAAATTAAAGAGTTCCGTGGAATACTTAAAAAACTATAGTAACTTATACAGGATAGATCTATTTGTGCTTCTCGCTTCGTTTTTAATAATCCTTAATTAAGTTGAAAAAGTCATTTTGATTAAGTTTAAACACAGCCAAGGGAATAATTTACCTCTTGGTATTATTTGTATCATGAACGAATTAAAATTCGTTCATGATTTGTATTTATAATTTATATGGAAGTTATTCATGTAGAGTATAATCTTTATAGAGAGTAAGTATGGTGGTGTGTTTCGATACAGTAGATGTAATTGAATATGTTGCAAACATCAAAAATTAGGACTATCACTTTATTTAATTATACTTAACTAAGGGTTGATCCGCTTCATGTTATTCTGTAACATTAATTATTTTTAATTAATATTGATATCAAAATTGTGATTAAATAAATTTAGTGATAAATTTTAATAAAAAATATTATTTTTTTAATATAACGTAAAATAATATTCATTATTCTGCCAATTAAGTATTTAAAAAGGTTGTTTTTCAATTATGTAGAAAGTCTTATAGAGCAATCTACCATCTTTTTTATTGCAGAGTGATCTAAAATCGATACGCAGTTCAATTATATAAAAGCGCGGATATTTTTCTTAAAACAATTTAAATACACTTATTTCCTAACAAGCGATCATTTGCCATTAATTTCTATGGAATATACCAGAAAATCCATTAAAACATTTTCAATTGACAGCTAATTAAGTATTCAAGCCTGAGCTTCTTACGTGTTTATAATTTATAGAGCTTTATTTCTGTAGAGTCTACGCTTAAAGAGTCAACCGAAATGTAGTAGAGTAAATACACAATTTCGATGTTTCCTTAAAACGTGCTCAGGATTGCATCGTGTTTTCGCCCGGTATCCACCGCCCAGTACCTAGTGAAAATTGAATTGAAGGACCATTTGAGCTTTTATTTGATTTCCTAGCGTTTTCCCCGTAACGCGATTCAGAAAATTTAGCTGGCATATTACTCATTTGACCCCAGTAGATTGTTGGTTGATTTAATAATAATTACGATGGCTGCCTAGTGCAATGGTTAGGTCTTTCTAAGTTTCGTTTTCGTCGCCCAAAAAAAGTATTTTTTTAAATTCATTTACCTACATAAATATTAAGTTAAGAATTAAGAGGAAAGTACCACCAGAACGAATATGACCACCTCATTTAAAAGTTTTGCTTTCTTACTTTCTAATCCTAAAAAAAAACATTGATAAAATGAGAGAATGTGTTTGTTGTATTTAGCCTTTATTTTTAATGTGCCACCTGCTGTACACGGGCCTCCCTCCAATGCGAGGGGGATCCGGCTATAGTCTACCACGCTAGCCAAGTGCACATGTCTTTCGATAACTGGCTATGTTCTCTGAGACATACAGGTTTTCTCATGAAATTTTCCTTCACCGTAAGACAAGTGGTAATCATGTTGGAAAATGAGTCGCACATAAAAATATCAGAAGTGCGAGACACGAAATTTTATATGAGCGGAATTTTATACATGTGTTTATTGGTTTAACCTTATTTCATGCAGTCAAAGAAGCTACGCATTGATTTGATTTTTTACATAGAACTAGGCTTATAAATACTAGGATTATGATTATGTCGTAGAATTATAATATGCAAATCTCATATATTTTTTTAGATTTCTATTCTTCAATAATTCTAGAATGACATTTTATTACCCTCCGACGTAAAAAAGGGGTGTTATAAGTTTAGCGTGTGTATCTGTGTATGTGTATGTCTGTGTATCTGTGACATCGTAGCCCCCAAACGGATGAGCTGATTTTAATTTAGTATGAATTTATTTTCAACGATATGGTATCCTAGGCCTGATGCTACAGCGTCACCTGGAATCTCCAAGATTCTCAACTCTTTTCTAAAATACTGTAGAGATACGGTGCTTAGGCTTATTGAAATGGCCTCATTGAATAAGTTATTATGTTGGGGGTTTTTAAATTTTTACATAGTTTATCTAAGTCTCAAGGTTATTTTGATAATTATGTAAAATAATATTATGTTTTCTTTTTTTATAAGTGTAAGGTTTTTTGACCTACTTCAAAGATGTTTTTTTTGTTTGTTAAACGAATTTTCTTCACCAATAAGTACCTTTGACCGATTTTAATAATTAATTTTTAAGATATTGTTTATACTTCAAAGGTCTACTTATATAAGTTTCAAAAATAGTATTCTACACTAAAGTACAGAATAATTTGAAGTGATGATGAATTTGGTGCAAAACCCCTTTAGTACAATTTTTTTTATGTTTTATGACTTATTCATTTTGTTTAAATAATGTTATTGCTTACACACATAACTAAAAGTTTAAGTATACATCTTTTTTATTGTTTTGGATTATCTATTCCAAATTAAAAAAAAAACTCGCAGCGCATCCTTCTTGTGATTTTACCTAACACACGGTGATATTTCGGTAACAAGTATACGAATCACCTCGAAAACTGTTCACTAAAACCTTTTTTATCTCGTTTTTTGAACATGGCTTTGACAATTTGTCACTGTTAACGAACAAATTTAGTCTCCGGTGTGTATATGTTCGATACATTACCTCCACGCTTGCTCTCGTTAAAACTGACGTACTAGACTGTGAATAAAGCAATCTACATATATATATATGTCTGTCACTTTTATTTATTATTTAATTAAAAATGCTTTCTTTGAAAATGCTTTGGATTGAGTTTTATGGTATGGTACCTATATAAGGAAAGTCCGTGCTTTACGTAAAGCAAATTTTAGAATAAAATTACACACTCGGCATATATTACACGAGATTGTGTGATTTACGCATAAATAACATGTATTCAGCCCTTTTTGACGTCCCACTGCTGGGCACGGGCCTCCCTTCAATACGAAGGGGATCAGGCCATAGTCCACCACGCTGGCCAAGTGCGGGTTAGTGGACTTCACATGTCTTTCGAAAACTTGCTGGGTTTTCTCAGACATGCAGGTTTCCTTACGATGTTTTCCTTCACCGTAAGGCGAGTGGTAATCATGTTAGAAATGATTCGCACATGAAAATATTAGAGGTGCGAGACCCGGGATTTGAACCCGCTTCACTCGGTTTCCCAAGCGAGCGTGTCACCACTGGGTTACCACCGCCTAAATAACATAAAGGCCATTAATATGTGACTACATAGACTGAATGGATGTATGAATCATGCTGTTAAGAGATTTTTCACGGTCCGTTTAAGTTACGGAAGTGTGGAGGAGCTAGGAAAACTTATCTATCATGAAAAAGAAATTGAAAGACTTTCTTAAAATTGAAAGAATTTAGATTTTCGCGAATATCCTGACATTTTAAATAAAACTATCTTTTCGAATTTTTTCGCGGATTTATTTTGCTTTTTGGTTCCCGACGTTTCGAATGTTTTACAGCAAGAGCGAGCAAACATGGTCATGTAACAACTGTATAATCATTACCTTTCAGTCGTCTAAAACTTTTCTGGTCTCTCCCGTGACCATGACTACGTTCCCACTGTCTTTGAAATAAGTTATATTTTAATTATTAAAAAAAATTAGGTTCAGTTTCATTTAATTACATATTTTTTATTGACAACTTATAACGGTGAATTATAGTGAATGCCATGTACAGTTGTAATAACATTAGTAAATAAAAATATATGATAAAATTTATGTAAATTATAACTCTAACGTATATTGTACATTGACGTGTAAATATTCTCGATACATTATAACTTCACGCGCGCTGATTCCTGACAAAGGTGACGTAGTGTACCAGACTGTGAATAAAACAATTTACATAGCGTTTGTACTTTCAAAATCAAATTATATATACGCAAAACCGCTCATGTTAATAATAATTCAATATTACATATAATTTAGTAATAATTTCCTTTAAATTTCAGTAGAGCCTGTTGGTTTGTATGGAAAATTGTATTTAAAAATTCAACAACGCAGAAAGAAATTGAAAAGAAACATCTTTTATATTTATACGTAATGTAAGAACACCCCAACATCAAATATGGGCCAATTTGTAAAACGTATAGGCTCATTTTTATTTGTTAGTTTAAAAATTAAAACTTACTTAATCTAGTCTCTTGAAGTAACTAGGTAGGGTAGGTACTATAATATATCGTATTTCAGAAGAAGGTCAGGTAGGTCGAGTAGAATTTGGTATAACAGCACACAGTTTTTATTATTTTATATCGGGTCAGAGTAACAGTTTCAACGACAGTATGAAAAAGATTAAAGAATGTCGTTATTATTTTGACGTTTATAAAATCTTATAACAAAACACAACGCTCGCATTTTCCATTCAAGATGACAACTTCAGAAAACTCACATAAGTATTTTATATCAGAATGACAACTTAAAGAATCAAATAACTAAGTTACAATAATACATATAAATTCTATTTTTATATAATTAATAATTTATGTAATTATTAGTGTGACGATCGCCTTAAATATTTATACCAAAAATTGTAATATGAATTAAACTTGTATGAACTAATTACGTAATAACTTTCAATATGTCTGGTACACCTAAAATGTCTTTCTGAAATGGCAGTTTTTCTGTAAACAAATTATTTATTAAAAATCAATGCATTTACGCAACGAGGTGTTGAACGTACTGGCAGAGCCAGTACTACCCACAAAAACCCAACGGAACCTCCTCTGTTTTAACATAAATACACATTAACTAAGTGTTCGTAACAAATTCCCTTTTATTGTTGCTGTAAGATGTGCTAGTTGAGAAATATTTAATTCAATTCAATTCTCTTGTTTATGGCTTCAAGAGAAATATTTACTTTGCCAATGTCATACAATATAGAAGTGGACTGGAAATTGGTTGGTAACTTAAGTGTACATTATATATACGTACATATCTACTATTTTGACAAAATACAACATTTTATAAAAATACAACTACATTTGTCAAAATATACTTTGAAAAAAATATACAAATAATTATATATAATAATTAAACTTACATTTACCGATATGTTTATTTAGAAACGGAACAAAGGTATTTTATTATATTAGGAGATGTATTTACTTTGAGGAAAAAGGATATCTGACTGCCGATTTCTGGTGATTTATTATTTTTTATTAGTATTTATAATATTAAGTCATTTTATTTTTCATTAGCATATACTATATTATATCAGTTTATTCCTACGACATATGCTATATTATTATAATTATTATAATTGTATTCAGCCTTTTTTCAACGTCCCACTGCTGGGCAATTAAAAAGTACTAAACTGGTTTGTCTTTGCCTATATTATTAACATAATAAATTCAGAATTGGGAAAAGACGCTTCATTTTTATTTATATGTGCTAAGATTAATTGTTATTATGCTGTTATTCACTTTTATAAGTAGGAACTTTCATATTTCAGACATATGTTTTATGTAACTTTCAACTTATGAACTTTAATCGATATTTATTATATGTAGTTGGAGAGACTCCAATGCTATTTAAATATACTTACCGCCTAGATACCTAAAGGGATAGTTACGTAAAAGCTGCATTTCACTCTATCTTTTTTAAGCTCCGCATGTTTTCGAGCTTTTGTTTCCTGTAAACTTTACAAATAATGTAGTGTTTATACGTAGTACGGCAATTATGTCTTGATTAGGTAACAGACATTAAAATATACCTTTAATTTAAAACATAATCGACATCATTATCATTATCAATATCATCATCATAAGCCCGCTATTCTCTAGTACCAAACAAACTCCTCTTCTATGGCACGCCACTGTGCATGAATGTACCTCACTATGAGAAAAATATTAAAATGATTTATTTACATGTAAAAAAAACTCAAACTACAAAAACTAAAAACAATTGAGATTATAAATATATGTAAATTCATATATACGTTTAAAGTACAATATAAGCAAACTCTTCTTTCCGTTCCCTTTACAATAAATAGTGTATGGAAGTCTGTCTTATACCCTATATCACGGTAATGTTTTGTAACATTACCGTGCCTATATTGTCCTTGTTGACATTTATGATTACTGCTCCGCTCGATTGGGTAGTAGCATGATGATATATAACCTATAGCCTTCCTCAATAAACGGCAAAAAGAATTTTTCAAATCGGATTAGTAGTTCCTGAGATTAGCGCGTTTAAACAAACAAACAAACTTTGCCTCTTTATAATATTAGTATAGATTATAAATAAAAATGTATACTTCATTTATATTAGACCTACTGTACAAATCATGTTCGCTTGGAATTGTGGCAAGAATGCTAGCTGTATTCCCTCGAATGGCAATGTAGATTCTTTGGGCATAGAACAACCTAGCCCTGTGGTTACCAGTAGAACTATAAGACGACGTGCTATAGCAGTGTTCAGCACTTCGAATCTATGGACCAGGGGTGAGAAAACAAAAAAATATAAGAATGACTTGAAACACAATTTTAGATACAAGTATGTCTCTCATGAAAAATAAAAAAAATCTCATTCCTAATGTATATTTCAATAAAACTAAAGTATCCTAATTAAAAAGAAAGGAACAAGTTATTGAAGTAAAATAGTTTTATGTAATCGGAGACATACATATATATGTATGTATGTCTGTCTGTCTCCGACTGCATGATACTATTTTTATTCGATAAGGAGAGAACGAGCCGTCTTTTTAGTTCGCTTTTTAAGTACTCGGGCTTTTTTATTTTCATATTATTGTAATAAATAATGTGTGCTAAAACATAATAAACATTTATTAGTTACTAGCATTGCCCGCGGCTCCGCCCGCGTTAAGGTTTTACATATTAGTATACTCTTACATTGCAGTTTTTGTATTTTTTCTCAGAAATGAGATATTTTTTCGCAGGTAAAAAGTATCTTATATGTTGACCCGGATAACCAGCTATCATCATACCAAATTTTATTAAAATCTGTCCAGTGGTTTTCTCGTGATGCGGTAACAGACTGACAGACAGACAGACAGACAGACAGACAAAAATTCTAAAAACTATAGATTCGGCCTCTGTATCGATAATTGTTTTTAGTAAGCAACATATTTTATTTATTTTTTTTTTTACTCTTCTGATAATAATGTCTATTTCAATAAGATTTTCCAAAAAATATTGAATGTACAGATTCGGCTTAGTTACAATTTTATTATATGTATAGATATAGATTAGGATATTTTAGTTTTGTTGAAATGTGCATTTAAAATTCATTATGTAGTGACCAATATTAAATTTCATTCGCTCTATTGGTGTACTCGTGTGTAATGTGTATGCTGTAATCAGCCACAATTATTTCAAATATTTTGATATATTAGAAGCAGTTATATCCATTAACCTAATATTAGGTCAATAAAGTGTTATATTGGAGTAAATTGTCCAATAATCATTAAAATTTATTATAATATTATAATTCTAAAATTAAACTATCTACTCTAATATTATGAAGCTGAAGAGTTCGTTTTTTAGGGTTCCGTATCTCAAAAGGAAAACAGGAACTTTTATATAGATCACTTCGTTATCCGTCTGTCTGTGAAGACCCTTTTTCTTAAAAACGCGTGGAAGTATCAAGTTGAAATTAATATTAAATACTCAGGAGTCAGGTTTGCAATCTCTTGGAGCTCTGAAAAAATAAAACTTCTAAGTCAACGCAATCAAAAGAGGTGGTCGTTTATGCCGAATATTTTGACACTCGCAAGGGAATTAAAATCTATAGGGTACTTCCGGTTGACCTAGAATCATGAAATTTGGCAAGATGCAATTTCTTATAGCAAAAGTAAAGGGAAAAATTCGAAAACCTTAAATTTGTAGTTACACAACAAAAAAACTTACTTAAATATTTCATGCTACGGAACCCCGGTGTGCGGTTAGACTCGCATTTGTGTGATTTGTTTGTTTGAATGTTCTCATCTCTGGAACTATCTGATTTGAATAGAATTCGTTCTATTTCTTGTATTTAACTCAACTTGTCTTTTCGCGATTTCATTTTTTTTTCCGAATTTTGTTGGAAGTTCAAAAAAGTTTTATTTAACATTTCAAATATATTCTTACTATTCGTAATTCTAAATTAACATAATTAAGTCGCCAAACTTTCTTTCTTAGTAATTTAATTAAAATACTTATAATTGCTTGATTCTTTGTCGGTGATATTATATATTATATTAGTTTTCTAATAACTGTAAACATTAATACATATTTGAGTCAATCGAAGTGTATTTGTGACGACAAGTTTGGCTCAATTTGTAATGACCCTGCTTGCTGTGCCAGCGGTCACGGGTTCGAGTCCCGCTGGGGGCATTCATTTGTATGATGAGCACGAATGTTTGTACCTCAGTCATGGGTGTTTATATTTATAATATGTATGTATTTAAAGTTATGTATTAATGTCCCAACATATTTAATTAATATTTAATTTAATTTTTCAACATTATATATTATTTTGAAAAATACACACCGCAGTACTATGAAATAAAAAACTACTGGCAATGAAATAAAGAACGGTGTATTATAAACTCACTTAAAACGCAAATGCGATACTCAACTAACGTAATATCGCGAAGAACGTAATAATATTGTCTCGGGGATATGCAATAGAATATTCAGTCCATTTTGTGGGGAAGCTCGAATATTTCTCCGGAATGCAATAATGTGCTTAAAACTGGTGGTTTGCGTTATTTTATGTAAAGTTGTGAATTTTATCTTACTTAATGTGAAAGTTTAGATGTTTGGATGTTTGTTACTCAATCACGCCAGAACGGCTGAACGGATCTGGATGAAATTTTCCACAGAGATAGATTACAGTCTGTAATAGCACATATGCTACTTTTTATCCCAGAAAAATGTATGGTTCCCGTGGGGTAGATTTGTTTTCGTTTTCTAGAGGCCAACAAGTAAGGGTGAGCCGCTAGATAGTCATAAACGAAAACGAGACTATTATCATTGTTGTTACTCGAAAGTACTGTTACCTATTCTGTGCGGGGACTATTTGCTTATTGGTACTGTTTGAAGTTATAGTGGAAACTTTTTAAGAAATATGACACTTACATGAGAACGTTTTTATTTTATGCATCCCTAGTGACATTTTGTAATATAAGTCCTAATGCTCCTCGTAGCTTAAAAAGCTCTTTTTGACTGTATCCGGCTTTTCTATAGGTATTATTTGCATGCAACCTATTAATATGTTACAGAAGGACAAATGAACAAACAAGTTTTTGCTTAGGAGTATAAAGCGAAGACCTACATATAAAAAATAATGTGTCAATACATAGCCCAATCTTTGAAAGAGTCGACTTCGTAACAATCATTTTCAAACTATTTATATCGTCTTCAAAGTTACTCTAAAATTATTAATAATATTTATTTGGGAAGACACTAAAGCCGTATTATTTATTGAAAAATAAATCATCATTCAAACTGGAAAAAATAAAGCGTAAACAAAAAAACATATCCAAATTAAGTATTCTGTTCAAAGTCAATAAAAAATATACAGCAAGCAATAATATCTTATTTGTACTTTAATAAAACGGCGTTTGCACGTCGGAGGCGGAAATTAAAGTGCTCATTCCAAACATAACATCAAAAGAGGCAACAGTTCGAAATCAAACCCTCACGTTCCAAAGATGTTACAACGATATAATTTGCCAAGTTTAAATTAAACAAATAAACACATGGACGTGGCAGAAAATTGGCTCGAAAATTTGAAGGCACGAGTGGAAACAATAGGTCGCCTGCCTTTATATCTGCTATCTATCTTTACATCTCTGGATGGACGGCCCCAATTAAACTCTACCGTTTCGCATCAGAGCGGCCGACCGGCAAACGTACACGTTGGTGGTAGGGTTACCAGAAACTAATAACTAAAGAACTATAAATACCAGCCTGTTCACTTCACTTCACTCGTATTTAATTGAGTTATCCAAGGAAGGTAGAAAATATACTAACAATACTATAACGTTAGTGAACGAGTCTCGAAGTACCTGCAAATAGAACCATGGATTTCACTATATACTCGTAATAAAGCTGAAGTAATTTCTTTCATAAATTTCTCATAAGTAACTAGCATCATGATAGTAAATAAATTATAGTTTAAAAGCTAAAAAATATGCTTTAATGATGAATCGAACTAAAAAGAAAAAAATATTTTTTTGTATAAGAATAAAAAATTAACGATATTGTGAAAAAACCGTGGGATTGTTTGTATAATTTTTTTATACCAACTCTACCTTAAGAAATCGTACCAATGGAATATTTGTAGCAACTAATACCGACTAATTTTACCGGTGGTAGGACTCTGTCAAGCCTGAGGAGTCCGACTGGATGGGTACCACCCCCTTATGTATTTCTTCCGCCAAGCAACAATGATTACATTGTTGTGTTCCGGTTTGAATGATAAGGTAGCTAGCGCAATTACAGGCAAGAGGCATATCATTTTAGTTCTCACAGTGACAACGCACCTGCGATTCTGTATTTTTGTAACATAAAACCTAAGTGCATGAACCGTAGGCGACAGGTACCGCTTTCCATCAGGTGGGCTGTTTGCTCGTTTGTCACTGAAAACCATAAAAAAAACTTATAACTAGGTGAATATTACACGAAAATATATTTTTTTTATAAATTATTGTATTGTCATCGGTTCTTGATAAGTGTGCTAAAAAAGCTTTAATAATTAAAAATATTTTCCCTAGCTAGACGCCATATTGCTTATAGACAGTTTCCGTTGCTATTTTAATTGAGGTTTACATCGGCCTGCGTTGTTTTATGGCAATACACATTTTCCCTCCGTGAAAATCAAAATCGTAGATGGAAAATTTTGTACCAATAAAATAGTACGAAGAGCATTTTGTTTTGTGGGTAGACACTGTCTGGAATAAGTATATGTATAATGTGACCTTTGAGACGTCTAAAACCTTAGTCTCTCCAGTCACCATGATCGTTGTAAAGCATTCGAAACGTCGGGAACAAAAAATCAATATAATATTCAAAATAACTCCGAAAACATAGTTTTATTTAAAATACGTATGTGAAATAGTGGTTATAATGCCACCTTTTTAGTCGATTAATTGGTAGCCCTAGTTACGTTAGATTTAGCCTGGAGCTCCTTCCTGTCTTATATTTCATTTTAATTACAAATGGTAAAAGAAAATAAAAATGTTGTGAATTGAATGAAATTTGAAAATTTTATCGTATAAAAATGTAAAGTAGCAAATATTTGAAGTAAATTTTTTTACCAAATATTTTTTTAAATTTGTTTTAAACATTTATTTGAAATGATGAATTTAATTATAATGATAAGCTATAAATATAAAACCTTATTCTTCTGTAAATAAGAAATACAGATAATTTAGAATTTTATTCGACTCAAAAAGGAAGAGGTTCGATTTTTTTATTCTTTTTTAATGATTTTAGTGGTTATATACTTCTTAATAACTGCTCATAAGTTAAATATCATGTATATATAACATGGACGGTTAAAAATATTACCAATTAATTTTAAACTTTATTTAGATAATTTTATACTTATCTATAAATTTTCATCAAGAGCTTTTTAATTCTTCTTAAAATATATTAACAATAAAATATATAATATTATCTTGAATTTTACTTATAAAATTAAATTTTAAAATCAGTGTCTGCTAAAATAAGGTACATTTTCATATTTTTCACCAAAACTTTACTTCGGGGTAACCTAAAAAGGAACGCTTTAATTAAGCCACTCAACAGATGATTAAATAAGCAAATCTTTTAAAGGTAAAAGATGTCGGTATCAGGTAAATGAATTCAAGTACTTAGTGTTGTGTAGCAGTAAGTTTTGTTTCGTGAAAGTAGGTAATATCTAGTTTTTACTAGTCTTCTACTCATTGCTGTTAAAAAAGGATTTTTTTTTAAAAAATGTAGAAGAGTGATTTAATGGAAAATAATTTGTCTGTTTTTTTCTTGTATTTTGTACCAAAAGTAATATTTGTTATTTTATACATTATTATACTTCTTAGTTGAAAGCTATGTAACATGTTCGTATTAAGCACTTTCCAAATTCCGAGTTGGTCCCTTTAAACAGATTGCATATACATATAATGCATTGAATATTGCTTATTAAATTATATATCCATCGAGATGATTTTCACAAATGGCATACATACTTTTTATCCCGTTACAAAGTACATTAGTATCCTCTTTAGTTATCCTTATTAGTCGGTTGCAAAAAGCTACTTAGCGAAGTTCCTCAGCGAAATGAGGACGAGACACGAAAGATACATTTAGATATATATGTAGTTTAACAAAGTATTATTTACAGTTAAAAAAATAATATAAAATTGTTCACTAAATAAATTGAAAACCCATTTTAATTGCGCCAAGTCTAAGAAGCTTTTACTAAAAAGCTTCCATCATGTCTATTTTTAAAGAGTTCGAGTTATTCATCTCTTAAGTGGTCCTTCAAAGAAAAAATATTGTATACTTCTAAGTCATTACATCTGAGCAGTCATTTTAGCCATAGCTTCAGAATAAAAGCATTTCAAAGTAATTATTGTGTAACTGCCTGCTCTGTGCCTACATCTCTATGTCGGTAGGATTGGATTTTTGTTTGAGTAAATATTTGAATTTGCTATGTGAATTGATTTGGAGTTTTTACCAATTCTATTTCGGATTTTTTCACAGATTTATGTAGACATTTTATAAAACCTTAGACTCTCCCGTGACCATGATTGCTATAAAGCATTTGAAACGATTGAATGAAAATGTTAAATATTCGCGTAAATCCAAGATAGTATTATGTGAACCAATTCTAGGTTCTCTCAAGTGTATGTCTATATTGTCTTATTAGTTACTTAGAAACTACATATGTATATACTCTTATATATATATATATATATATATATATATATATATATATATATATATATATATATATATATATATTTAAAGTTCTTAAGATTAAAACAAATTAAAAACTACAGATCTATGAGTAAAATAAATCAAATTTTTCATGTTTCGATTGAGCAATATTAAAATTTTGTTATTATCAACTTTTAAGTTATGATAAAAAAAAGTTTATTACTATTATTTAATTGAATTGAAACTCTGTTTATGTTGATTACTTTTGAAATATGTACTATGAGTGACAAAAACTGTTTTAATATTTTTTAGTGTGAGTTTTAATCATGAACCATTCAACGCCGCCTGAACGGAGTTCATTAGCCGTTTTTATTATACGCGTACGCATAATAGTCCAAATTAAAGCAAGTAATTAGATCTAAAATATAGCGTGAATTCTAATTTATACAAATCCATGCTAATATTATAAATGTGAAAGTGTGGTTGTTTGTTTCACATCGAAACAAAGTGACCGATAGGCGTGGTTTTTTGTGTGGAGATAGTTGGAGGACTGGAGAGTGACATAGGAGTGACTACTTTTTATCGCGAGAGATTATCACATTCCCACGGGAAAAACGTTATAATACAACCCAAAAAAATATTTATGATCTGAATTACTTGAAACATGGTATTAATACTCTTCAATACAATTAAATAAATACTTGTTTAATCATTTTTCTAAATTTATCCCATAAGGGGGTAAAATAGAGGATGAAAGTTTGTATGAAACTTACCTTTTGTAGAGTTTTTTTGTAATTTTAGCGCGAGCGAAGCCGCGAGTACTGCTAGTTATATATAAATCAAAGGTCATAGTGCTTAATATGTTCACAATTCATACAAACTAGTTCGTCCAGTGGTCGAAATAGACCATAACCAATGTTTTTGTTAGTTTGTCCGAAATATTTTACCCATACCACAGACCAGTTTGATAAAAATATAGTGACTATTTTTCCGTTAAAATTTTTGGTGGGTTTGATTTTGGAATAGGTGAGCTGTTTAAAGAATTGTTGAATGCAATTATTCTTAATTTAATAACATAAGTATGTTCCTTCCAGTGAAACTTGATATCTTTAATATTTAAGGTACTTTCTTCCACTACTTTTGTCCCGTGAGTATATTCGATCCTGTATACACCCCCAATGTATGTTTTTGATAGATAATATTCCCTATATACCTTTTAATATCCTTTTGATTGATTCTCTTATAATACACTAGCGGCTCACCCTCGCTTTTCTCGGGTTCGTCCCTATTGAAAAGCATAAACAAATCTGTCCCCCGGAAATCGTGCATTTTTCCGGGATAAAAAGTAACCTAAGACCTTTTTTATTTTCAGATCCTTATCTGTGCCAAATTTCATCTAGATTCGTTCAGCCGTTCTGGCGTGATTGTGTAACAAACATCCATCCATCCAAACCTTCGCATTTATATAGTAGGAAGATTTGTTTATAACCTTGTCTTTTCTATGAGCGATTATTTTTAATACGTATAGTAACTTCTAATAAGATTAATATGAAGCAGACGCTATGGAAGAAAATAGTATTTATTATGAGAATAAGTTCGATAATCCCAAGAAAGCCGTGTAATCAGATAGGCCTGAGTCATACTTCGAGACATATTTCATTACATCTGGTATGGCTTCAACTCTTTATTCTTGTTGTACTTGTACAAGGCATTACATGCAGTTTTTCTCTCAATTATAAAGATAATATTATTAATAAATAGGAAAAAAAATGTCCGTTTGTAGTCAGGAAATTCTGAAACAACAGAATCTGCCCCAATATATATATAGCTTCATTATTCCAGGCTGTAAATTATTTTGTAATTTTTCATTGGGTTTATTCGAGCTGTTGGTTTTACTTTTAAACAACATATTTTTCAATAATGTTTAGCCGATAATTTCAACTACATCATGATAATTCTTAAAGTATAAATTATTCCACCATCAGAAGTAATTTTATGAACTTGTAAAAACTTGTAAACATTTTTTTTGGATAATAAAAAAAGCAAATCGGTTGACAAATAGAGGAGAAAAAGGTACTGAAATATTTTGTCTTTGCCTATTTATGCTCGTATGATGTTCTCCTAGCCGATTCCGGCCACGGCGGCCAATCTCATTGAGACTAGCCAACTGTGCAGGAGATATTATAATGCACAAGTGTACGCGCAGACGCAAGTGCACTCTCCATTCCTGTCACTCTCTTACTCCGATGGGACGACTGCTCGACACGACCAGAGAGAGTTAAGGCGCAGGACCGACGGCTTTACGTGCTCATTACTCGTATATAGATATTCCAAACCCTTAAGTACCGGTAGGTATGTAAATATACTATTCACTGTAGTGAATAATAACTTTTGTCATACGTTGCCAAAATTTGGAATAAGTAAGGCGTAAATTATAGAATACGTCGCGTCGCGTCGTCACGCGACGAATGTCTTTACGAGGGGACAATTATAGGCGATGAGCATATTCTATACCGGCAACTCGCGGAAGTTCGACCGATAAATATTTATTCTGTGTATAGACTATAGTTCTTTAGTATTATCGATCAGAAGTATCCACAGACGAAAAAGTAATTAGAACTGTTACTACTTCAAAATCACCGGTAGTAAAGATGCCATACACGAATAATATATAATTTATTAGGGACGTGCATTGAACAATAAAAGAAAATGTTAATCGTTAGTTTTTAAAATCTTGTCTATCTCTTGTGTGATTGCACATCACCTGAAACAATATGTGCACACAGTATTTGTTGAGTTACAAAAAAATGGACAGCAAAAATTAGAAAAAACCTAAATATATAAAATTTTAGTTTTTTTTCATAATACGTGCGTGTATATCATTATTTTTAATTATAAATTTTTTTCTTCTTTTAATAACACAAAGTAAAGAGCACAATGAAATTAGCAATATCAAAAATAGCATGTTAGCAGTTATTTGTACAAATATCCCCTTAGAAATAGCTTAATCATTCATTTAGTACTCTACATTGACATAACGCAAAACTTGACGCTACAATTAAAAGGAGATCATCAAAAGCAGCCCTTCGTTTGGGGATAAATCAATATTTTGCCCTTATTTCACCCCGCGGCGCTCCCATACACTTAATTTATTCATGTGTGAGTGAGGGAGTGCGATTTTTTTGTAAAACCCTGTTAGTGTAGGTCAGCGAACTATTGATTTAAAACTAAACAATGCTCAATTTTGTTTAGAATTATTTGATAAATACTATTTTCTTATTGTTAATTATTAATGTTTTTTTAATTTCAAATATGATTGTAAAGAAAATTTAATATTATAGTATTTGTCGTTGTTTATATTTTACTGTATGTTTTAACCATGAACGAATTAGAGTGGTTAATTCGTTCATGGTTTTAACAATTGAAATCTGAGTTCAATACCTTTTTCTCCTCTGTTTGTCAATCGATTTAAAAAAATATATTATATAATAATATAAAAAAATTGGAAACAGTGTTGTGTATATTTTAATATATTTCATTAACATATTTTCTCAAATTTTTGATTTCGACCAATGGGCGGATACTAGTACCAAAAAATATACGTACCTCTACAATGTGTACACAAGTAGAATAGGTATGTAATTTTAGTAGTTATATAAATAAAAATCACTATGTATTTCTAAGCGCAAAACTCTAGAACAACTGGACTAATTCGGCTAATTGTTTTATTCAATATTCACTAAAGTCCGAGGAAGGTTCTTATGAAGAGAAAAATTGGAAAAAATGCTCGGAAAAACGTAAATAACATTTTTTTTTAATCGGACCTGTTACACACTTGATTTGACAAAACGAGGTCCGTCGGGTCTGCTAGTTTTAAAAAATTAATATGGATAGTAGGTAATTAACCTACGAAGGTATTATATAAACCTTTATTAGTTATGACAATTATTTTAATTGCTTTTCAAATATTTTTAATTAAATTTTAATAGAAATTATAAGATTATATTTTTTTCCTCCTAAAAGTAAGAAAACAAAAAAGAAAAAGGTATTTTTCAAAATAAATATATAATATAGAGCCAATTTACATATCGCAGAAGTGTTTTACATAAAGATAAGGTTTATTTACTACAGCTTTAAAGCAAAGGTCACCGTTTTAATTATCTAACTAAAATGTAAATCAAATCGCGTGACCTGCCCTAAGCCCTTAGTAATAATTCCGCGTGTACTATTTCCATGAGCATTTTCTGTGAAATAGAATAGAATTTTTGATAAAAGCCTAGACTTTTATAAAGTACTAGCAGTACTAGCGGCTTCACCCGCGTTCAAACCTCCGATCGCTACCAAACAAATTGCCTTGAAATTTCATCAAAATTGCTCGAGCCGTTGTAGAGTCCATAGGGAACACACATACACACATCGATTTTTATATACTATATACTATATATATTGTATTTACGGCTAAGGTTAGTTAAAAATAATGTAAAATAATGCTTGTTCGAGCACGTGTACCCTCGCGACTGGCAGCATTAGGTACATGTACATGCAGCATACTCGTAGCTCTGCTGCTCCCACTTCCGAATTTTTAAAAAAAAAATCTAATACAACATAGCCTAAAGCATATCTGGAATCGTAAGGAATATTAAAAAAAAGTTTCATTGAAATATGTTGGTTAGTTAAATCCGTTCAAACATACCTACATACAAAGAATTTTATATAAATAGTATATATGTATAAAGTATACTAGTTTAGAAATAGATACAGGTTAGGTAATTTTCGTTACACTTTTATCTGCGTTAAGTTTATATATTATTTCGTTCATTGATTTCAATAAAGGCAGCGGAATGGCAATTTTTCCTTAGCTTAAGCTATATTTCTACATAATATAAGTCTAAGTAATGCTTTTTTAGATTTATTCGAATGTTTAATATTTCAAATGAATCTATATCTAAAATGAAAATAAAACTGCGACAAAAACCGGTATATCAAGTTTACTTAAATATAAGACTTTTATGATATAAACTTTTATATAATTTTTAAAAAACATTGTTTCTATTTTCTTAATAAGAAGTCTTAAATAATATTGCAAAAAACAATAATGATTAGAGAGCAAGCAATTTCATCTTGAAGTACTAATCCATTTGTTTCCCGTCTGTCACTTTGACGAGACTGCTATAACGTAGCTTTGATATTTCATGGATTATAAGTAATTTAATTTATAAAGTGTTGCAATTACATTGAAAAATATGTACATAATATTTATTTCTTTATCAATTGTTTTTAATCGTTTAAGTAGACTGCTTTGCTAATGTTATTTAACGTGCGTCCTCTGATCAAAATTCGACAATAATAATCTATACATATAATAAAATTCTGAGTCGAATCTGTACATTAAATATATTTTGGAAAATCTTATTGAAATAGTCATTATTATCGAAACAGAAGCTTTTAGAATTTTTGTCGGTCTATCTGTCTGGGAACGCAACACGAGAAAACCTTAGGTAGGTATGCTTTGAATTGAAAACCACTAGACAAACTGATGAAAGATATGATGATAGCTGATGATGGACCCGGATAGGGTCAAAATATAGGATTCTTTTTATTGCGGGAAAATATTTAATCTCTGAGAAATCTATACTAAACGTTAAAATGTAAGTAGGGACGAGTCGCTAGTCATTATATAAAAAAAGTAACTGTTTCCAAATTTAATTTTTTTTATTGGTAGCACTTAAGCACGTTAATAGATACTAAACAAAAAAAAAAAGAAAATTGGTTGACAAGGACATAATATATATATAATATATAGATACATAGATTTTTAATACAAAACTAAGCGTTACTTATTGTGGGTCAAATTTTATTTTCATACAAATAAATAAATAAATGTTGGGACATTAACACACAGCACCATCTAGTTCTATGCTAAGTTACGAGGCTTGTGTTATGGATATCAGATAGTTAATACACTACACATATATAACTTTAAATATATACATATTATAAATATAAACACCCATGACTGGAGTACAAATATTCGTGTTCATCACACATATGAATGCCCCCAGCGGGACTCGAACCCGCGACCGCTGTCACCACAAGTATGGTCACTGTAAACTGAGCCAAATATGTCGTCATATTATGTATCTTATTAACAGAATAATTTATTCATACGTATAAAAAGGCTTGTCATGACTCCAGCTCCTAAAAATATTTCCATGATCTCATAACTTACCGTTTAGAACAACATTTTTTATAATTCCCCTCTAACATAATAAAAGATTTGCAAAATTTGTATAAAATCGACTTTTCTCGCATATCAAATTAAATAAAATGCCACTAGGCCTATATTCTACATATTTTTTATTTAATCATTTATTTCAGGCAATATTTACAAAAAGATCCTAAATATGTAAACAGAGGCCCATAGCATACCTTAAAACTAACATATATATTATATATTAATCATAAATACATATGTAATTATGTACCTATATACAAGTTTAGGCAGTGGTAGCCCAGTGGTGACGCGCTCGCTTGGGAAACCGAGTGAAGCGGGTTCAAATCCCGGGTCTCGCAACTCTGATATTTTCATGTGCGAATCATTTTCATCATGATTACCACTTGCCTTACGGTGAAGGAAAACATCGTAAGGAAACCTGCATGTCTGAGAGAACCTAGCAAGTTTTCGAAAGACATGTGAAGTCTGCCAACCCGCATTTGGCCAGCGTGGTGGACTATGGCCTGATCCCCCTCATATTGAAGGGAGGCCCGTGCTCAGCAGTGGGACGTTAGGAAGGGCTGAATACATACATACATACATACATCCAAGTTTCTAAACTCCTATTTATTAAACGTTTTCGTTTTGTTATTATTTGCCTTTAATATTTCGTGATATTTGCTTCTTATATGTAGTAGATAGTAAATAAAGGAATTGTACATAGTTATTAACTTGAAATGTATCAAAGACGTTGCAAGTGTAGATAATTTTCTAGTTAAGATAAGTCTAAACATGGATTCAAAAACACGTTTACACGTCGCGTCGCGTCGGCGGGAAGCTGTGCCAGATGTCGGTATAATAAAACAATGATTAAACTGAAAACGACTGAAGCAATTCATCTTCTACGTAACTATTTAACTTAAATTGTTGCTTTTTAGTGGAAGTTACCTACATGATGACAGAAATTAGATGCTATGAATAAATAAATATGTTGGGATATTAACACACAGCACCATTTAGTTCCATGGTTAGCTACGAGGCTTGTGTTATGGATACCAGATAGTTGATACACTACATATATATAACTTTAAATAGGTACATACACATAATGAATATAGATATCTATGACTGGAGTATAAACTTTCATGCTCATCACACAAATGAATGCAATCAAATGCAAATGAAATACCCCCAGCGGGACTCAAATCCGTGACCACTGGCACAGCAACTAGGCCAACACAACCTGACAAACAATCTGAGCCAAACATGTCCTTAAATTGATATGGAGTTTGAATTTAATTTAAAAACAAAACAAAACAGCCATTAATAAAACTATATGTATACTAGCATTGTCCGCGGCTCCGCTCGCGTTCAGATGACCAAAAAACAAATTCTTAGGTTTTACATATTAGTATACTCTTACATTGCAGTTTTTGTATTTTTTCTCAGAAATGAGATATTTTTTCGCAGGTAAAAAGTATCTTATATGTTGACCCGGATAACCAGCTATCATCATACCAAATTTTATCAAAATCTGTCCAGTGGTTTTCTCGTGATGCGGTAACAGACTGACAGACAGACAGACAGACATACAAAAATTCTAAAAACTATAGATTCGGCCTCTGTATCGATAATAATGCCTATTTCAATAAGATTTTCCAAAAAATATCTAATGTACAGATTCGGCTTAGTTACAATTTTATTATATGTATAGATAGATATGTATAAAATAGGTATAAATGTAATATGTATACAAGTAAGTAATATATATTTGCAGGGTGTAAGGTAATTTTCAAGTAGGAAACAAGCAACGCCTGACGCCGATAATAAAATCACCCACCTCGGACAGACGCCGAAATAGGGTGAGCTAGGGTTGCGAGATTAAAGCATTTTGAATTCATAATTATTTCACCAACTTTAGCAATGGACGCCTTTACTTAGCTTTAACGTTTTCCGTCTCAGGTGTGTTTTGATAATTACTTTTACAGTATTCTAACACTTAATATTTCATAGCGGAAATTTAGTGGCTTTTCACTTTATGTTCATGAATTTTTACATAAATAACTCGTGACCCAGCATGCCTACGCCTAGTTAAGTTACATACATACATACATATTATGTATATACACGCAATTAAATTGTGTTTCTAATTGAATATCGTGGAAATTGTTGTACTAAGACCAAGAAATTTCAAATTATTGCTTACGTTTAAAGCAGAAAAACATATATATATGACAGACGATAACGAAGCATCAAAAAACTTTGGCGCCGATGATGATGATGATGAATGTGATGTTCATTTCGTACCAGACGTTGATCCCATTCCAGCGGAACGTTTGTCGTGTCTGCGGCGATGTTTCAAGCCGCTTTCATAATATTACACACTCAGACTATTAATCTACAAAATTTTAGCTTTTCTAAAATGACGTAGATCTGGGGGCTCTGGGATCTGGGACTATGAGAAAAATATTGATATGAACTTATTTCATAATGATGCTGTCTTTAGTTAGATATGTGGAACTTTGATATGTGTTGTATCTGTTAATTGTACGAGCTAACTTGCAGTGCATTTTCATTAAAATTGTTCAATTCAAAAATTGGGTGTATGAAATATGGATAGGGAAGTTAAACTTCATCTTCGTAACGTAAATAATAAGGAAATAAATTATAAGTAAAATTTTAGAAAATGTCAAGTGATTTTAATGTTCTATAGGAAAAATAACTTTAATTATAAAAGCTTACAATCTATACATATAATAAAATTGTAACTAAGTCGAATCTGTACATAAAATATTTTTTGGAAAATCTAATTGAAATAGACATTATTATCGATACAGAGTCCAAATCTATAGTTTTTAGAATTTTTGTCTATCTGTCAGTCTGTCTTTCTGTCTGTCTGTTACCGCATCACGAGAAAACTACTGGACAGATTTTGATAAAATTTGGTATGATGATAGCTGACTATCCGGGTCAACATATAGGATACTTTTTAACGCGGGAAAATATCTCATTTCTGAGAAAAAATACAAAAGCTGCATTGTAAGAGTATACTAATATGTAAAACCTAAGAATTTGGTTTTTAGTCACCTGAACGCGGGCGGAGCCACGGGCAATGCTGGTGAAAAATAAATGAGGATATGGTAGGATATTAATAGCATGTTTTCTTTGATATCGCTTCATCGATTTGCTGTACAATCGATAACAACTGCCCTACGCAGTTGCGTGTCGAATTCACTTTAGTTAATACGGTCAAAATTATAGCTTATTTCACAATACATTACAGAGGGGACTCAATAGATTCCTAGAAATCGGGGATATTCTTAAACTTCTCACAAAATCGAGTCCTTTCTATAGAAACATGGTCTGTATAAAAGGATATCACAATTAGTTTATATATGTGTATTTCTTTTAGAAGAAGATATTGTAACGATTTGGTAGTGTGGGGGAAGCTTTCGACAATAAATTATATGCCGAATATCGGATTTTTTTCCGCACGTGTTAAACTAGGTTGTGTGTGACTTGGGTCTATCTAGAAAAATCTGTAAAATAGATAAATTAACCAGTTTGAAATAAAATTGTAGGAATTGCCTAACAAGGCTATTTATTGAATTGATATAGTTGGATGCTATAGGTAGATAGGTAAACATTTTAGCCAGACAAGCTTTATCTAGCGATTTACACTCCCCTAAGTACGTTTTAAATAGATATAAATAGTTATTGCGAGTATACCATAGGAGATAGGCATATGCTTTTGCGGACTTTCTCGTAGGCTTTCTTAAGACCTATATTTTTGTACCTTACAATTCAGTAGTACATTGATTTGATGTATCTCTTACGGTTTAGCCAGAGTTAGCCATGTAAATTTCTAAATGACTCAATAGAATCAGTTATTGCCGTGTAAATGAAAGATTTTCCTATAATAAAAGATATTATAAATGTTGACTCGAATAATAAGTTGCTACTACAGATATATTTTTTTTAAATAGGCTCTAAACTTTGGCGTGAAATGTACACAGATATACAGACAAACAAACATATAGACAAATAGATAAAAAAATCAATAACTATTGTTTTGGAGTCTATATTCTGTACACAATACGTAACCAGTCACTGTTTTTAAAAAAAATATTTCATGTACAGATTTCGCTGTTACTATTTTATTATATGTACGTATGTGTAGATATACCTACAGATATGCGTTGATAGTAGATACACACTAGTAGTAGATAATATTTCAGCTAAGATAGATAAGTTGTCCCGATTCGTTTAAGATAAAGTGCGTGGTAATCGTCAACCAGGACGAATTGCCTATGTCTTGGGGGAAAGTGACAAGAAACACATAAATGTTCACACGGAGCTACTAACTTTATATACAAATATGTATAATAAAATAGTAACAAAGCAAAATACAACAACAAAACAATAGTTATTGAAGAATTTTTGTCTGTTTGTCTGTGTATCTGTGTGTGTTTCATGCAAAAACTACTACACGGATTTTAATGTAATTTTGTGTAGTGATAACTTATTTCTCGGGTCAATATTTAGGATACCTTTTACTACAGGGAAGTCTCTTATTCTTACGGGAAAACACAATAATTGGTTCGACAGAGTTGCCCTCGAAACAAAAATTTCGATGATTTATTACACAAAAACTAATTCTAGCAGGATTATAAATTACCATATAAATTAACAATTTAGTGCGATAAAATCTCTTATTTTGTCGGAAAAATACTAAATTTAACTATATTGATACCCAGTATGAAACAAAGTCGCTGTCTGTCTCTGTTTCTCCAAATGCATCTTCTAAAAAACGCCACGGATTTTGATACGGTTTTCACCAAAGAAGGTTTGTGTATATAATTTTTAAATGTTTTGTAAAAAATGGTTGATGTGTCTTTCTCCTAAGAATGTAGTAAGCAATATAATATACATATTTACAAAAATATGCACTTGTAATATAAAATATTTACAAAAAACTTCACAATTACACTAATAAAATGAAACAATTAAGTATTTAAAAAAAGTCAATTTTCAAAGTACGTACAAAAGTGATCGTTCATTAATATGAAAACAAGCGCACCCCTAGCCGTGTCCGGCTGACGGCTCCCACCCTCGCAAGTCGCGAGTTCTCGACTCCAACTTTATTATACACTCCTGACGTCTAAAATACGAAAAGCAACACTAGAAATTAGAATGTGCTTAATTTTTTTTACTGCGTATGCGAAATTCAAACAGATTTTCCGTTTCAACAACTTTGCAAGAAGTTTTTAAATATTTATCTTATAAATATTGTTTGTGTTATCGAATATTTGTTTGGATGTTGTTTGGGATGTAGCAAGAGTTTAAATGATTATTATCTGATCCTGATCTGTTTAAATAATTTTTTTGGTGCAAATGGAACCCTATTACTAAGCCTCCGCTGTCCGTCCGTCCATCTGTCAGAGGGCTGTAACTCATGAACCATAATAGGTAGAAAGTTGTAATTTCCACATAGTACGTATTTCTTTCTATTGCTTCTATAACAACAAATAGTAAAAATAAAAATATTTTTTTATTTAATAAATATTTTTTTAACGTTCGTAATCGATCATCGAAGTTACTATACTACATACATAGAGTAAAAGTCATACTAATAAAAAGTACGATGGTACAGAACCCTTCGTGTGCGAAATAAATAAATAAATAACCTCAGGACACATACACTATATCTGACCGACTTCAAAGGACTATTCTCTCACAATATTCATAGCCTTGACTATAAAGCATAAATATTTTGTCTCATTACAATTAATCAAATCTAGTAGAAACACATCAAAATATTCTCTGTTTAAATTAATAATTAATTATTGAGGCAAAAACAAAATGGCGTCGGTAGGTATAGTTGCTATAGCCTAATTAGGAATGTTCTTTGATGTATAAATAATTTTAATCAAGCGTATGTTACGTTAAAATGAACGTTCATTGCCTCTAATATTATAACTCGTATTTCACAAATAAGACAGTCGTAGTCCAGTGGTAACGCACTTACTTTGAAAACCAAGTGAAGTGGGTTCCCGAAGCTCGCACCTCTTATATTATCATTTGCGAATCATTCTCAACCTGATGCCAAAGGTGAAGGAAAACACCTTGAGGAAACCTGCATATCTGAGAGAGCTTAACCATTTTTTGAAAGACATGTTTCCCTACCCACACTTGGCTAGCATGGCCTATGCCTGACCCCCTCGTACTGAATGGAGGGCTCGTGCCCAGCAGTGAGATGGTGAAGAGGACCGAATACATAGGTACATATATTAATAATAATTATAATATATCAGCTTTCGCATGTGATACTTTTTCTATAGTAAGTAGTTGTAAATATTAACACCTATTACACTTGTTTGGCACAGTGGTACAGGATAAAGTTTTGTACTGGTTTTACAGCCTTTTTTTTGAAGAAATTGTTCTATCTAGTTCCTATTGCTACGAACATACTGATATATACATATCCTATCTATATCGATAAAAACTATCCTATGTCCTTTCCAGGGTCTCAAACTATCTCCATACCTTTCATCTAAATTAGTTCAGCGAATTAAGCGTGAAAATGTAATAGACAGGCAGACAGACTTACTTTCGCATTTATAATATTAGTATGGATTAATAGGAAAATGCGAAAATATTATTATAACAAATAAGATGCTTTTCTAAAACCATTTGAACTTTGATTTACTTATTCGATAAAGTGAACTGCAGGGCTTTCAATCCATCTCCGGTCTTACTACGAGTACATTGATTTTATTGAATGCCATATATGTAGTAGTTATATCACAGCTACACTGACACATATGTAGGATCTTTTACATTTAAAGCTATTAGATATCACTTTTTACATAACAACTATTTTCATTTTGAAAGACCCAGGTATCCGGTATACTTATTATAAAAGTTATTTTTATTATAAACAAACTGTATTTAATAAAATGTATACAATATAAATTGACCCTCTCGTCTGACTTCATTATGGATATGCCTCAAGTGGTCTTTAGGAAATACCGAGTTGTTTGAATTTGCGACGACACAAATATTTAAGTAAACTAGTAATATCATGTGCTGTATGTGAAGATTCAAATTTTAACACTTTCTTAGATTTACTCGAATATTTGACATTTTAAATAAAGCTGTAGGTACTTATTTAATACGAGCGACTCACCCTCACTCCGCTCGGGTTCGTCCCTGCTTACGTTATACCTAATGCTTAGTATAGCTATATCTCAGAGATGAGATATTTTCCCGCAGTAAAAGTATCCTATATGTTGAGCCGGATAACCAGCTAGCATCATACCAAATTGATCAAAATTCCTCTAGTGGTTTTTCCGTGAAGCGGTCACAGACAGACAGACAAAAATTCTAAAAACTATAGATTCGGCTCTGAGTCGATAATAATGTCTATTTCAATAAAGATTTTCCAAAAAATATTTAATGTACAGATCCAGTTAGTTACAATTTTATTATATGTAAAGACAGTACGTAGGTAATAAAAGCGATACACGATATAGCTACACTCTAGATTCAAAATAAATGATACTAAATCCTATTATTTTAACAAATATAGAAAAATATTTTATTAATATTGTACTTTTTAATAACATATGAAATATTATTAACAAAGTCTGTAAATAATTTATTTTTTTAGGAAGTTTCTGAAAAGATAATTGTGCTTAAATCTTTTTAGCAGTGCTTTTTAGAGTACATACGTTATATTAGTAGATAAGCCTATTTTAGTATTATTTAATGTAATCCATTCCTCTTTTTTAACGTTGGGAAATGCATTTACGCACGAAGTGTGGGACTCACCGGCAAAGCCAGTACTACCCACTAAAACGGGGGGGAATGTAATCCATACTGTTAAAAGTAATTTGGCACGTTATGCTTAAACAATGGTAATTGTAAGAGAGTAAAGAGAGTCAGAGTCTTATGTAGAGAGCATTGTTCTTGAAGTCATTGTCATAACTCATAAAATATCACTGAGATTAGTTTATTGGAGTATTGTCGCTAAAATGTCTTTCTTTATTACGAATTTATTACTCCCCGGTAAATGTGGCGGTGGTAGTAATGTGAATCTTTATTGCTCACGTATTAATAAATTTCATACTTTTTCGCTTATACATCTGCGTGATATTTCGTAAATATAAATAAAAATTATATATGTACGTAGTTGTACGTAAGTACGTAGATCGTTCATAACAAAATTGGAACGCCCAAACGAATAATAATAGCGACACAAGCAATACACTTCGTTTTATGAAATTGCTATTTATTTTTAAAAGGCACTTAAGTTGAAAGTAAATTAAATAGGTTATTGTGAATTGAATATTGTTTTCCTTTATTTCCTTTGTGAAGGTGTGCTAACATGAAAATCTTATAACGATCGCTTTACGAAGTTTTTTTTAGCCGTGTGTATGTTGTTTACAAAGCCTTTCTCTAGCACCTGGTATATGATAAATCTTTTACGCTTGGTATGAAAAATAAAGACGTCGAACACATTTCTATGTTCAAAGGCTATGTATTTTGCAGTCTTCAGAATACTTGATTTATTTCGACCTTCTTTATAAATTTCATATAAAAATAATTTTATTTCAAAAATGAGTTTATTACACTCGTAGTACTGAAATATTTAAAGTTAACATTTCCTAAACCCTTTAAGTTTCGCATAAGCAATTTAACTGCAATATGTCGCAGTCACGAACCCTTTCCGGCAAACATTGTGTACCTTTAACCTTTGTAGAAGTTAAACTCCAAAATAACACGAAGCAAATAAATAAAATGATTAATGCGATAGGCACGCGATACGAGCTATTAGCTTTTTTAATATATAAAATTGGACATACATACGTACACAGTCAAATATATAAGTAACCCTCCTTTGAGATATCAGTTAGATAGCTAATAGCTTGCGTGGTATAAATAGAGACTGTTAATATGTTTATATCTTATTATTATGGGTAGGTTCTTCTCTTGTTTCATGTAAGTTTTTTGTTTGTTTCTAGCATTGCCCGCGGTTCATACATTGCAGTTTTTGTATTTTTACTCAGAAATGAGACATTTTCCCGCGGTAAAAAGTATCTCTATATGTTGACCCGGATAAGCAGCTATCACCATACCAAATTTCATCAAAGTCCCTCCAGTAGTTTTTCTATGATGCGGTAAAAGACAGACGGACAAAAATTCTAAAAACAATAGATTCGGCATCTATATCGATAATAATGTTTATTTCAATAAGATTTTCCAAAAAATATTTAATATACAGATTCGGCTCAGTTACAATTTTATTATATGTATAGATTTGTAACCCAAGTGTTTTCAATAAACGCTACGATATGTAAGTGTGCACAGGGCGGAAAATATAGAAATTTCACTTCACTAACGATACCGTGAACGAAATTTTCCACGGTAATTAATTCCCGACTGCTCTTTAACTTACGTACTTTTAATTTCGACTGATTTTTTACACATGGCCAGTGGTGGACTATTGCCTGATTCCTCTTGCATTGAAGTGAGATTTTGCCCAGCAATGGGACGTTAAAAAAGAGCTTATTGAAAAAAGTATACAATATTAACAGCAGCAGAAACAATAATATAATATTTTTATTTTTTATAATAATATTATCAGGATTTTTTATGAGTGTGCATTGAGCATGTTCGTTAATATCTTTATGCTTTAGCGACTCGAATTGAGAGCAAAGTCGGAATGGAGATAGCTTATGCTATTTTTTGTTGATGTATCTACTACGCGAAGGGAGGAAGTGAAAGCGAAGAAAAAAGCGAGAAAAGTGCGAGAAAAATTATCACTGAATATATCTAAAAGTTAACAAAATAGAACAAAATAACGAAGTAAATTATTTTATATTATAGAAACAATAAAAGATTAAAACACCGTGCGTAGCCGGCTTTAGCTAGTTATACTGAAGCCATATTTTCAAATTCAGTTTCATGAACCGTGTGAAGCAAATAAAGTATCATAATGACGTCATGCCTTTAAAATGTACTACATAACTTCCTACTACAATGACCGCACTTGACCTTATAATATAATTAAATAAACCTCAGCTAATCACCTATAAATTACGGTCTAATTATTTCCTATTGAAGTGACGATTTTTGTCGAATTCTGATAACAAGGATATATAACCTATCACGATACGAGTTTTTGTCCGTAGTTCACTTCGTGTAGTTTATTCATCTATGCGTCCTAAGTCATAGCGAGGATGTTATATACACTCGCCGGCATATTTAGCGGAACACAAAAAAAGGTCCATTATTAAAAAAATATGGTTTTATTTTAAAATCTACTTACTACACTTCTTTTGTTATTTAAAGTTTCATTTGTTTTACTTAAAATGAGATCACATTAAAAACAGATTTTGCGAGTAAAGGCATTTGTGAAAAACGGTACATTTTTGAACTTTTCATATAACCGGGAAAAGTGAAAATTAATATTAAAATAACAATTAATTAAATTAGAAAAATGGTGATTAATATCGCGTATTTGCTCCACGTGCTCTTATTAAAGTTTCTACCCGTCTAGGCATACTGAGAATGGTGTTATCGATGGTCTCCTGGGATAGTCTCCGCCATTCCTCAACTACGGTGATTCGCAGTTCACCCACGTTGGCAGGAGCTGGAATTCTGGACTTAACTTTTCTTTTCAGCAATTTCCAAACGTGCTCTATTGGGTTCATATCTGGTGATCTCGCCGGCCAGTCCATAACAGTGATATTCATATCATTAAGATAAGCTTGAGTTACCCGAGCGGTATGCGGCCGAGCATTATCCTGCATAAAAACAAAACCGTTACCGATATATGGGGCAAACATTACGACATTTTCTTCTAAAACTTCTCTGATATAGCGGTCTGCAGTCAGACTCTCTCTGTCAATCACTACCAAGTCTGTGCGAGCTCCCAAACAAATGCCCGCCCAAACCATTATTGATCCACCACCGTATGCAACTGTAGTTTCAAAGTTTGTCTGAATGTATCGTTCTCCTTTGCGTCTGTATATTCTTTGCCTGCCGTCAATTTGATTTAAGAGAATTCTACACTCATCACTAAACAATACCTTATTCCATTGGTCCGCGTTCCAAAGTCGATGTTCCTGAGCAAAAGTTAACCTGTTTCTACGATGATTTACCTCGAGCCTTGGAGCCTTGGCGGGCACAAATGTACCCAAACACACTTCTTCGAACCTTCTTCGTACCGTACACCCACCCCGCACTGCTTCTAACTCACGTCGGGCTTGGACGGCGGTCAAACGGGGGTTCCTACGTACACGAAGCCGAATGAAACGGTCATCCCTACTCGAAGTGCGTCTTTTTCTGCCTTGTCCTGCTTTTCTCACATAAGTACCGATCTCCCTGAACCGTTGGATACTGCGATGGATCGTTGAAACTGGTCGACGAAGATCTCTGGATATCATTCTGTAGGTTTGACCATTTCTTCGCATTTCAAGTGCCCTGGCAATCTCCGTTGGGTCTAAGTCAGGTATAATTCAGTCCTCAACTCCGAAAAGATACGCGATTAAAAAAAAAACTAACAAAAAACAGTATTTCAATGAAATTTTAAATCAAACTCAGAAGGAAGAAATACTCGAAGTTCGCTCCAGATAAGGTGTATTTGAATAAAATTAAAACAATTGCATAAAATGTGATGTTCAGTTGTTTTCTTAATTTGAAAATATTTCTTTTTAAATTAAATGACGTATAAACCAGCCAGCAACCTTATATGATACTGATATCAAACCTTTATTTTATGTTCCGCTAAATATGCCGGTGTGTTTATATAACCTTTCTCAATAAATCTATACTAATCTATACATATAATAAAATTGTAACTAAGCTGTACATTAGATATTTTTCGGAAAATCTTTTTGAAATAAACATTATTATCGATACAGACGCCGAATCTATAGTTTTTAGAGTTTTTGTCTGTCTGTCTGTCTGTATGTTACCGGTCACAGAAAAACCACTGGAGGGATTTTGATGAAATTTGGTATGGTGATAGCTGGTTTTCCGGGTCAACATATAGGATATTTTTTACCGTTTTTACGTTTTGGACAAGAGTGACCGGCACGGGCTTCCCCTCAATGCGGGTGGGGGTCACGCAAGAGTCCCCCACGCTGGCAGACTTTCACATGTCTTTCTTAAATTGGCCAAGTCCCCTCAGACGTGCAGGTTTCCTTACAATATTTTCTTCCACCAGAATAGATAGTCATAATGAAAATGATTTACACATAAAAATCTCAGAGATGCGAGAGCCGGTGTTTGAACCCATTTCACTTTGCTAGACAAACAAACACTTAATAGTTTATAATGTAAAGAAATTGCTAGTATTCAGCCCTTTTTAACGTGCCAATGCTGGCCACGGGCCTCCCTTCAGTACGAGGGAGATCAGGCTATAGTCCACCACGCTAGCCAAGTGTGGGTTTGTGGACTTCACATGTCTTTTGAAAACTTGCTAGGTTTTCTTAGACATGTTGGTTTCCTCAAGATGTTTTCCTTCACCGTTAAGACAAGTAGCAATCATGTTAGAAATGATACGCACATGAAAATATCAGAGGCGAGACCCGGGATTTGAACCCGCTATACTCGGTTTCCCAACCCCTGGGCTACCACAGCCCAAATTTTGTTTTGTAACTTTAAATTAGTAAATATATGAATTTCGTCAAAGAAAGAAGAAAATTCCAAGGACTAACATTTAAGAAACATTCACGTGTCCTCGTAGACGGCAGTTGTAAGAGTTCCAGCTTACACCTTGAGTCGGGTGATTGACTTGCTAGGTTTTACTTCAAGACTAATTGGTTTTTTATATACTTATGTATAGTAAATGAAATTACCTTAGAATTCTGCTTTCTTTACAATAAACGAGAATATATATATATATATATATATATATATATATATATATATATATATATATATATATATATATATATATATATATATATATATATATATATATATATATATATATATATATATATTGTTCATACTTTCGATAATTAACAAACTGTAGGAATATTAATAGCAAATGATTTAATAGGTATACTGCGATAGAAAATATAATCATACCAATTTGAAAATATTATTTATTCACAACACAGTTGCATGCAATACACAATACGAAACACTTCATCTTTAAAGTAGTTGTTTCTATGTTAAAGTATGTTTAAAAGCAATTATTTACAAAGAGCTTCCAAATGCAATATACAGGTGAATATAGCTTACTTTTATCTATACTAATATAAGAGGAAATATTTGTGTTTGTTTGTTTCTTTGTACAGAATAAGCTCCTAAACTACTGAACCGATTTAGATGTATTTTGGTAAAAAAATTAGTTTGAAACCCTGGGAAGGACATAGGATTCAACCCGGACATAGTTTTTACCCGGAAATCATTCCTTAAGGGGGTGAAAATGGAGATGAAAATTTGGATGGGGGAGCAAACTAGGGACGAACCCGAGCAAACAAGGATGAGTCGTTAGTATAATGTACGTATATATTCAGCCCTGTTTTTAACGTCCCACAGCTGGGCAGGGGCCTTCCTTCAATACGAGGGAAGGAAGTGCGGGTGGGCAGACTTCACATGTTTTTTGAAAACTTTCTAGGTTCTCTCAGATCCTTCACCTGCTATCCGCTAGTATAATTGAAATTAAAATAATGCCATAAGAAAATTGAATTGAATGTAAAATAATATTGATGACGGTATGAAAATTATCCGTCACAATCAATATCACTGCTAATATAGTATCAAAAATCGATTAGTAATTACTTTATATATCATTATAGTCATATCTTGGAATTACCAAAAGATGATAGATATACTCGCACAATTGGCGGCTCAAACGTATTTAATACATTATAATTTAGGGTATGAATGACATCCATTAATCATCCGGATGGTCTGATATTTATCATCTTCGGGCCTTTTTCCCTTATTTACATTAAAATTATGTGTTTAGACAATTTTTCGATGAAAAATCTCTTTTTAATTCCCCTGTGACGTGACGGAAATTTACAATTTCATGTGGTTTTTATGTTACGGTTAGGTTAAGCCGCTTTGGCGTATCTAATTTTGAGCGAGTCAAAATTTAATTATTATGAAATTATTTATGGCTTTGAAAGGTGCTGGCAAGTGTGGACATTTGTGAAAAGTGAAGAACGCTCCAGTGATTATCTCGCTGTCTAAAAAGAAGACTGTGTTCAGTTACAACATTAATTAATTGTTTTATGATTACTATTATACTGTATTTTATTGTAATATCGTAGTTGTTCGTATATAGTACAATAATAATAATAATAACAATGTCCTGGTGACCGATTTCGGCCAGGGCGGCCAAGTTCTCAGAGACTAGGTAGATGCGCATAGTGCAGCGCATGTGGCTGCGTACGCGCAGACACAAGTGCATTCTCTTTTCCTTTTAATCTCAAGCTCCGATGGGACGATACTTCGATACGACCGCTGAGAGCTAAGGCGCAGCACCGACGGCTTTACGTGCTTTCCGAGGCACGGGGATGAAACACCGCCAACTTCTCAAGTTCGGACTGTTACTGAGAATATCTTAACAGGAAAACACAGTAATTAAACTTGGCCCGATCCGAGACTCGAAGCCATGATCTCCGGATCTGCAGCCGTACATGCTAGCCACTAGATCACCGAGACAGCTGCAATAAGAGTACAAGAATAGTGCAGTATAGATTGCTTTGTATTAAGGTAAATCGTAATGTCGATAATTATAATTAAATAATTATTTTTGACCAATATTTTATTTATTTATTTTATTTTATTAAATTATGATAGGTAGATTTTAGACAAAATTATAAATATATCAAACATTGCCCCTTTAAAATAAAACCTTAACCAATAATGATTTATAAAAAGTAAAACCTTTGCTCGTTTCATAAAAAAATGGTTCACTTCATGTAAAATATACTGAAGAAACATAAATTTTTTTTTGGAGAATGAAATATTCGAATGAACAAAACTGTGAAACAAACTTTTAAGAGGATTTTGTAACATAATGTTAGATGCACAGCGTCTTATAATTAAGCCGATTAAAAGTTTACACCCGTTGTAACAAAATGGAAAAGGTTTTTCTATTTATGTTTCTGGAAGTTTCGACATATAACTGTAGAGTGCAAGGACTTTCCTGCGGTCGAGTTCCCTTTTAATTAGAACTTCAAATGCAGTATTTACAGTTTCTACTGGTTTGTTTAAAAATACTCTTGTAAAAAAACGACTGCGTAAAGAGAAACTTTTAAAAATATAAAGTTTACCTATTGAAATAATATTTTAATAGGTATTGACTAGTCTCAGAGAGATTTGCCGCCGTGGCCTACATCGGTCAGGAAGTCATTATCATTACTAGTTTCTTTAATATTATAAAGAAAGCAATGGAAAAATAAAAACTTTTTAAGGAAAAATAAAAACCGACTTCCAGGCACTAAAATGTAAAAAATAACTAAACAGAGGTTTTCATTTAGAATAGATACCTAATCTGATATTTTCGAAGACGGTGCCAGCCGATGCAAAGCAAATCTAATATATTTTGATACGTAAAATACATATTTACCTATTAGATATTCATATCTTAAAATATTGTAGGCTCTTCCCAATCTTTAACCCGAATCACCTCAGACAGACACGAAAGTATAAAACCACATATACTCGTAGAGGAGTATATGTTAATCAAAATAATTTATATTTTCCAGCTATTAATGAAATGAATATTTGATAACATACATAAACGAAGCACAAGTACGCTTTGCAGGGGAGATAGGGGATGAGCGAGCTTAAATTATTGGTAAAGAATGGCTGGACACGGACACTCGTGTGGAACGGTTTAATTACTTGTGTTTACTTAATTGCTATAACAAAGTAGGATTTAATTTAAATGTTCCGTTTTCCTACGACCGAGATTGCGAGTTTGAATCTCGACTACGGTTAATTTTAAGAGTGACGAGATTTTTCGTAAAAATATTCCTGCTACTACTAGCAATTAATTTTTTTATGTTGTTATATAATTTTATTACATTTTCATTAACCATATGTATTTATTTTGCGATGTATGTCCATGTATTGTGTTATTGCACAGACCATTGCATTGGTAAGGGTCGTCGGTAAGGTTTAGTTTAGTTAAGTAAGTAAATGTTTAGTTAAATAAAATGTTAGCGGTCGTCGCGACACGAATTTTACTACATTCATTTGAAATAGTAAAGCGTAGTAGGAAGACGCAGACCGCGTCTTATTTACAAGAAATATATTTAAATGTACTTGTTTACAAGAAAAAAATCAGTCAAATTTCGATCCTCTAGCTTATTTGAGTGTATTATTAGCATTATTACACATGAACTTAGTAGGTACACCCTTACGAGGTGGTTGAAAACCCCAGTCTCCCCATTTGCGTGTTATGACAAAAATGGATGTAATTTCCATAATTACAGGTTTAAGTTTTTAGTATTTGTTTTGTTTGACATCGTTTTTAGGATATTTTTAGAAATAATAAGAGCGTTGATTTATCATGAAAATTAATACCTATTCGTATTACTTACGATTATTGGTTCTTACCTTAAAATTTTACTAAATTACTAGCGGTCTCCTTAGGCAGATGTAGTCCTGTCTACAGACGTGATTTTGTTTGGTAATAAATAAATGGAGCTTGACAATAGGCATAACTATAGGACTATAGCTAACGACCATCCAAATGACTCCATAAGTACAAAAAAATACATCAAAATCAGACAAGCCGATTAGGAGGTGAAGAGCACGCGAACATCTAAATTTTATATATAAAGATATTTTGTATAATTTCTTTATTCCTTTTATCATAGTTTAAGGAAGATTTTTATCATTTCTGCAATAAAATTTGGAGTAAGCACACACCGTTATATATTTTTTTACATAAAACAGCGTCCCATTAGAATATGTATTACAACAATTAAATCGTACAAAAACACAGTATTTATTTTTGAGGAAACAAAAGGGATTTTACTTCGACGGGGTGAATATAAAGGCATTGTTTGATCTTAATTAGAAAATAAACATTTTGTGTATGACAGTACTGAAAGTATGAAGACCTATAACATGTTGTTGTAAATTAAACTTTGTTACAATGCATTAAGATTCTCATTTGTTGGTCTGTTTATTACAAAATTTAGAATTATACGGTAGGGACAGGGGTGTAATGGGCTACGTATATTTGACGCTTTGTATAGATATACAATACTAGGTCTGGTGTCTGGATTTGGTTAATTCCCATGGATCCAACGGTAAGTGTCCACATTTTGCATCATAATGTATGTATGCCGCAAATAGAATAAAACTTTTTATGGTACGTAAATCAACTTATCTGTATTTAATGTTATAAAGAACGTAATAATATAGTGAAACTTAAAAAAACATGTAAGATAGGTAATGGAAGAAAAGATGAGATTTTTTTAAATATACGTATAAACTAAATGTTCAATCTATACCTACATATAATAAAATTTTAATTGAGCCGAATCTGTACATTAAATATTTTTTGGAAAATCTTATTGAAATAGGTATCATTATCGATACAGAGACCGAATCTATAGTTGTTAGAATTTTTGTCTGACTGTCTGTCTGTTACCACATCACGGAAAAACCACTGGAGGGATTTTGATGAAATTTGGTATAGTGATAGCTGGTTATCAGGGTCAACGTATAGGATAATTTTAACCGCGAGAAAATGTCTCATTTCTGAGAATGAAATACAAAAAGTGATATGTAAGAGTATACTACATAATATGTAAAACCTAAGAACTTGCGTATTGGTCATCTGAACGCGGGCGGAGCCGCGGGCAATGCTAGTGGTGAATAAGTTTCTTTTCTATGAGAGTAAAGATATAATAAAGTACCTATGCTTGTTGTTGAAGTGAAAAGTTACATATTTGATGTAGATCGATACTACTTCGTTAGTTATATATTTTAAGGCTCAGAAATGATTATTTTGTTCAATTGAAAAAAAGCATGAAATATAAAACTACGCGCGTCATCATACAATAATATTGGTAAAGATATAGGCTTGGGGTTAGTGCATCAGAGAAATGCATGGTTGATGTTTTAAAAAAGGAAACATTTAAAATGATAACAAAATGTTATCTGTCTGTTTTTTTTGTATATTATTACGTCACTTCTCTAATGGTCGTCGATTTTAAATGGACAGGATAAAAGTAGTCCTTATATAATATATCATTGACGTGTAGAGCTTTATGTTACAAGTAAGAGTAACCTCTTTTTACTCGACTGCGACGAAGTATAAAGGATATCATCCTGGAAAGTTGTTCAGAATTGTCTATCCCGCATAGGTGATAAAAAATTCATGATTTTCAGCACAGAGTCGAAGCCAAGCGAAGGTAGTCCGCTATTTGGCTATAAAAGTCGGCAATAAAATAAAAATAATAATTATTCTATCCCTAGGAATGAAATAACTACTTTCAAGTCATTTTTAGTAAAATTTACAATATAACTAGGTACTATAATAATTTCAGTTATATTATTAAAGTCAAATATGAATCAATAATAAAATTAGTATATTATAAATAAGCTTTGAACTGACCTAGATTTTAAATTACAAAATTCCTTGTATACATATTATATTGATTAGCTTTTCAATATTAAATTGTAATTTACATATATAATATTAATTACACACTAGCGGCCCGCCTTCAACTCTCTGTCCCGATTTTTGCTTTCTGTCAAATTGTTATACTCACGTCAATTATTTTATTTATTTTCGGAAACTAGACTAATGCCACTGACATATTCATCCACTAAATACATTAAACTTATTCTAATGTAGATGAACGGAAATCGTGAAAATGCCTAAGTTTTCATTGTTTTTTTCAGTTGTAGTAAATTTAATCTTAAATATGGTCTCATATAGAGAATAACACAAACAATTGAATCTTTACATAAAAAAAGTCACTGTGATGCATGCAGTGGAAAACTTTATGGTTAAATAGAGGTATCGAGTTACTCTCCTTATGTTACATGAATTGGGGTCATGAGGCGTGACCGTCGGTCAAATTCTGTAATGCCATGGCTTTATATCGCGTATCACATTCGACACGTGAGTCGTAAAATTCTAAAGTTGAAAAAAAGTACTTCAATCGACTTCAGAATCACTTAAAAGCAAATATTGCAGATAGGTACTATTTAGTTGAAAAAAAACCTCTTTGAGATTAATTTATTTAAGATATTTCCTATTTATTTAAAAAAAAAGAACTGATTTATTTTAAAAGATTATACGATATGAGATACTTGCGACTCACCTTCGCTCTGCTCGAGTTCGTCTCTAGTTACGTTTTAACGTTTAGTATAGATTTCTGAGAGATGAGATATTTTCCTGCAGTAAAAGTATCCAATATGTTGACCCGGATAACCAGCTATCATCATACCAAATTTCACCAAAATCTGTCCAGAGGTTTTCTCGTGAAGCGTTTCCGATAGAAAGACAGACAGACAAAAATTCAAAAAACTATAGTTTCGGCCTCTGTATCGATAATAAATAATATTTATTCATTCAATAAGATTTTCCAAAAAAATATTCAATGTACAGATTCGGCTCAGTTAGAATTTTATTATATGTATAGATTATTTGAGATATGCCGTATTTATCAAAAAGTATTTATAACGTCGATATCTTGTAACTTGTACATCAACAAATATGTACTCGTAAAAAGCAGTTTAAGCGCTCTTACTTTATCCTTTACGAAGTTTGAAATAGGTCAAAAATGTGACATTTGATGTGGGATCACATACCAAAGACATGTCTTTAACTCCTTAAAAACTAATTCATTAAGTCTTAGTCTATCATTCAAGATTAGATTCAATATCATTTGGCAATTTTTCAAAATATAATAAAAACTTTCTGCTTATTTTGAGTGATAAATGATGTTATTAATCTGTGTATACAAAATAATTAATGGAATATTACCGGGTATAATATTTCCAAATAATTTAATACCCTTTCAGCTTTATTTGTGATAAATTATGATCTAGTGTGTATATAATGTGTATGTATCTACATAAATATTATAAGGAGTATATATGTTTATGATTCAGGCGCTTGCCGAGTCAGCCGCGAGCTATTGCGAACTACATATATTAATGTAGTAGTTCTCTAAGACTAATTATTATAGATACCTATTCATTATGATCGTACGTAATATATAATATTAGAGAATCCCCGCAGGTCCGCTCGCTTAGCTTATTTATGTATAATTTCAACGCTTCTAAGTTTCACGTACTCCCCTATTTTTATTTTTATCCCCAAAAGATTCATATACGTTCAAAAGCTTTGAATGGGAATTCGTTATTTTCAAGCATAAAGACTATATCCAATTTTGGTCCTTGTAATTTTATAAATAACGATATTTTAAACAAATTTCCGACATGTTTTTGCTTTAGACGTTGAATTTCTGAAAATCTTTTCTTTACGAACATTTACCAGTTGTTAGAACTCGACCTCCTCTTCGAGTTTGTAGCATTCATTCTTTTTGAGTTTTCTTGACTGGTCAGTGAGTGAGTGATACTGAGTTCAGACCTTTTTCATCCCAGTGCTGGTCTGGTCACAGGCCTCAATGCAAAGGATATTAAGAGTCAGTCAGCTCAGTGCAGGTTGACATTCAAATATATTTCATAAACTAGGTAAAGGTTTTGTCATGACAATGATCGTTTTATTTTACTTAGTACCTGGCCTACCGAGCTTCACTCGGAGTTTTTGGCCAAAAAAACATTAAAAGAAAACAAACTAAAAATTTGAATAAATACAAAAAAAAAAACAAAAGTAAAAACTTTGTATCCGACCGGGATACGAACCCAGACACCTGTGTTGATACAGATATATAATTTCTCATTTAAAGATATAAGATTAGATATGTAGGTTTGAGCTCAATTAACTTAATATTTGGGCAGCGGACTAACACTATAAATTGTCGTAGTATAAAAAGTCATATTTCTAACTAGCATTGCTTGCCGCAGTTCACAGGTTAGGCACAGATGCTTATTCTGGTCTAGATAATAGATATAGCTAAAAAGTATGCTACGGCTGTCTAAAAAATCTGTTAGAAGAAGAGTTTATAAGTTATCATTTTTTATGTCTATGACTTAATTGTTCTTTTAGTTGCATAATATGTTGATGAAAAACCACTTACTTTTTTATTTATCTGCTCAATACCAATTTAATATTAAAAAATACTACATTAATCTCTGTGGCTTTATTGAACACAGGATATTATCAATCCATGTTTTATTCACCAAATAATATAATTTTCGCAAATGTAAATTCATTTCGTAAAGGCAATTTTTACTTCTATTTTAAAAGCTGCGATTTCTTAGTGAAACTCGATTTCAAAAATAAAGAAAAAGTTTCCTTTTAAAACAGCTCAGCACTTGTAAAGCAGCGGATGAGCAATATATAAGTGTAAAGAAAAAATAAAAACAAAACGGTTAATGTATGTAGAGTCCGTCGCGTTGCTTCATTTTGCATAACATCTTTTAAATAAACGTAAAAGTCTAGCCTGCTCTTTCATATTGCACGTATTTTAACATATCGTCGAATACTTTAAGTGTATGAGTAATATATTTTTGACTTACGATTTTCGCAATGTATCATTTTTATTATAGACTAGCATTTCCCGCGGCTCCGCCTGCGTTCAGATGACCAAAAACCAAATTCTTAGGTTTTACGTATTAGTATACTCTTATATTGCAGTTTTTGTATTTTTTCTAATCATTTTCCTGCAGTTAAAAGTATCCTATATGTTGACCAGGATAGCCAGGTGTTTTGTCGTGGTGGGGGGCTCAGTAGTGCCCGGCAATTCAGCCTGGCGCGAAGCCAAGAAAAGCACAGGCAGGTGGCCCACTTCGGTGGGCGGTGGGAGGTAGCCCTCTTCGGAGGGCGGTGTACCATGCGGGTTGCTCCTGGTACTTCTCTGATAGCAGAGTGGACTTTGGAGCGACCCCATGGTTGTTGTGGTCTGCTTCGGCAGACCTGCCGTCGGGGCGTCATAGTTGAATGCGTAAGCGATCCTGCGATGCCCCATTAAGACGGGGGAAGGTTTTGTTGTGTTTTAATGGGTAGTACTGGCTTTGCCGGTGAGTCCCACACCTCGTGCGTAAATGCATTTCCCAACGTTAAAAAAAATGGATAACCAGGTGTCACCGTACCAAATTTCATCAAAATCCCTCCAGTGATTTTTCTGTGATGCGGTAACAGACAGACAGACAGACAAAAAGTATAAAATTCTAAAAACTATAGATTCGACCTCTGTATCGATAATAATGTTTGTTTCAATAACATTTTCCAAACAATATCTAATGTACAAATTCGGCTTAGTTACAATTTTATTACATATATGTATTGATATTCTTCGGTAATTTAGTAACTGCAGCTCTTGGAAGTACCTATAGAAATAAGGTATATGAAGGAATTAATTATGTTTATGTGCTATTGTTAATTATAAAAAGTTTTTTTTTTTAAATCAATAAATTTAGTAATAAAAGAAAATGCAAAAACGCTTAAATAAATAATACGTAGCGTTTTATACCGAAATATTCGACCGTGTATTTTTAGTTTACAGTTCTTCAGGGGGCAGTGAATATATTAGCGTGTTATATTTCACTAGTTCAGATCATAAACATTTTTCTTATTTTATAAATTTCGTGTGCTTTACGACGTCAAAATATTGTAATTTTTTATCTTACTACTACACTTCGCTTGGGCACGTTCATATATGTTCCTTTTGCTATACAAGTTATTGCGCTATTGAAACCGTTTAGACAACAAATTCGATAAAGCAACTCAACTCAACTTTTCCATCTTCAATGAAAGTTATTATGATTTCTGGCAGTAAACACATTTTTATTAGAATAAAAAATAGACTATAGCACTCGGCCGTATTGTAGTTTCGTATGAGTGAAAGACTTTTCAGAATTGGATCTGTAGTTTCAGAGATTAATCCCTTCATACAAACTTAAAAACAATAACTCTTTATAATATTAGTGTATATAGACTCAGTTATTTTTACGAAGTATTAAAATCAAGTAAGTTTATTTTAATCTATTTGTGATTGCTGCGTCATTTCAAACTTTGTAAGAGAGAAAACGTGGGCCAGAGAGTTATTTAGTTTTGTGAAATAAAAGTCTGATGTCAATCTGTAAACGAAATTTTGTCATTGATGTGTATTGTGTATACATAGTTTTTGAAATGCTACTAATATCCGCTTGAAGTTATAAATGTAGTTATGTTAGTTTTGTACAAATTTTAATGCGATTTATAATCGCATTACTCATGAAATTAATCTGCTATCTAATAGTAGATTTCGACCCTTATTTAATTTTTTTTAATGAGAACTTAAAAAATGCTAATTCTCATTTTGGTATTAAAAGATATTTAGTAATATTTGTGCAACAAGAAAGTATCACGTGTGTGTTCGCTCATCATTTGATGATTTGATGATTCGATGAGCGAATGTTTTCAAAAAGTTATTTTGAAAACATATTTAATGAAAATTAAGCAAAGTCAAAGTGCTAAACACTTCTTAAAAGACATCACACGCGTATTATCGCCTCTATAGGTGACAGGAGAGCTGGCTCATTTTTCACCCAAGAAATCGGCATTACCATTCAATGAGGGAAAGCGGCTAGCATTCTTGACACTATTCCACGTGGACATGACTACAATACTGAATATATAATAATTGTTTGTATATGTAATGAAGTATACTAGCAGTTTTCTTTATTGTAAATAAGCAAATGTCGTTATTAAATATAGCTAAGACATAATAATTTGTATGATCGCAGCGTTTTACTCCGAATATGAAGTCGAGTTAATAAAACGTTTCAGATACCGGTGAATGTATTTGCATGTTAAATATCCGGCGCTCCCCAACTAGACACTAGCAGTATAAATGAGTTACAGACTACCTTAATATTATAGTCGGTGTTTTAGATATTTCTCGACATTTTAATATGTTTATGTCAGTTATTTCGTATATCCATTGTTTTCTGTAAATGATTTAGCTATATAGGAATAAAATAATAGAATCATTTTTCTGTAATAACCACCCAGTACCTACCCATTTTCTTAGTGGTAACCCCGTAATAAATGTAGATATAAGAATTTTTCGTATCACGTTTAATTTTTAGACGGTATTCGATACACCCTCGCTTCGGTTAAGTGTTATGCCAGGTGTTTTAGCGAGAAGGAGCAACAAATATACACACAGTAACACACATATTATAAATATTCGCATTTATAATATTAATTCGATGAGTAGCAAATTTATTTTGACACTAGCGATCTACCCTCGCTTCGCTCGGGTGAGCCCCTAGGCACGTGACAAACAGACAGACTGACAAATAATGATTATGTCTTATAAGTACTGTATAGACCTATACTTACTTAATATGCCTTTAGTAAAACGTTTTGACATTACAAACTGACACTTCAATTTTATGTATTTGTATTGATAAAAAGTAAAATAAAATTTGTTTGATTGTTGCTAAATATTCAGTCTACACGCCTGATCCTGTTAGGCTATTAACTATCTCTGCCTCATGCCATATTGCATATTGTTCAAAAATGACACTATAGCATGAAGAATAAAGCGACTTCATTTGTGTACTAAAAGTACACGAAGGCTAAGTAAAAGCTTAAGATAGCTAGGTGACTTATTCCTTTATTGTTGACTGGCGGACTCATCCTGGCTTCGCTCGGGTTCGTTCCTAGGTACGTTTTAGCGGTTAGTATGAAATAGACTAAATATTATGTATAACGTGTATACACATAGTTTTTTCCCGTGGGAATGAGATAATCTCCTGGGGTAAAAAGTAGCCTACGTAGGCTGAAGAGTGCTCCAACCCTCCAACTATCTCCACATAAAAAATCACACCAATCCATCACTTTGTTTTGACGTGAAAGAAGGAAAAACAAACAAACACATTTTCATATTTATGATATTAAGTATGAATATCATGGATTTGATCAATTTTTTAATAATTTTGATAAATTTTAGAAATAAGTTCATACGATATCGTTGTGAAAAAATATAAAAATATGTATTTAAAGAGTTTTAAACATTCAATAGATTGTAGTGTAAGAAAGGTTACAAAATCTATTTGGGAAATTTAATTTACTTTTAAGTGCTGCCCGACTTGACGATATTTCTAAAGACATTAATTATAATGTCTTGCCAACTTCAAAATGAAATTTGTCTTTAGAATATCTTTCTATTTCAGAAATAAAGGTTTGTTTTAGAATTTGATAAAAATTACAAAATTATGAATAAACTTTATTAAGCTCCACTCAACCATTTTTTTTTGTTTTTTTTTTCTGCTAAATTCAATTTGCTCAACGTTTAAGAAGCAAAGCTTGTAATTATTTGACGACACGTTTGGCTCAGTTTGTAGTGACCTTACTTGCTGTGCCAGCGGTCGCGGGTTCGTCCCGCTGAGGGCATTCATTTGTGTGATGAGCGCGAATGTTTGCACTCCAGTCATGGGTGTTTATATTTATAATATGTAGATATATATTTAAAGTTATATATGTGTAGTATATCAACTATCTGGTATCCATAACACAGGCCTCGTAGCTTACTATGGAACTAGATGGTGCTGTGTGTTAACGTCTTAACATATTATCATTATTACTATACTTTTGTAGTTACTGTACTTTAAAAATTAGTTCGTATCATGAGATTCCATTTTTAGATTTTAATTAAAAATATATTTTTTAATAGGTATAAGAAATAGGTCGTACAGTATTTTTCCTCCTTTTTCCCCCATTTTTTAATCGCGATTTAAGTATATTTGTATGAAAATATCCAAATATAATAATAATAAATGGGGAGCTGTTATATAAAATAATGCAAAAGAGTTTTTTTGTTGATTGAACGCTGCTAGTTTTATATATAAACCAAAAGCTCAAAAAAATTTCTGTTCTGAATAAGTACCTACATACATGGTTAAAAGTAAACAAAGTTCTTATGATCGGCTCTAAGAAAAGTTCATCGAACTTACGCCAGTGATAAACGTAAGTTACCTTCAAGATGTGCAGAGAGAAGAAATTTAAATAAACGAGTGTTTTACTTTAATATCGCTTCTATTCCTTTAACTTAAGAGCGACGAAAAATTTTGAAGCTGTTATAATAACGTGGTACTTGGTCTCTTGAGGTTGGAGGGTACAAATTGAACAAACAATGTATTGCAAAATGGCCGTGGAATCGCCTAGTGGAAAGGGTCACTGCATGTCAAACTATTTAAATAAATAATGCGATAGAAATATAATATATTTTTATTTTTATATTTAAATTAAATATTTGGTATTAAAGTTAATATTTAAAGTGCTTTCTTTTTTTATTATAGGAAGTTCTAAGTAGACTGTTCGTAAAATACGAAAGAATACCAGCTACTTACCGTCGCTTTGCGTTCCTACGTGGCTATGTGTTACTTCAGGTTATAATCTGTGTACTAATTATCCGACTCCCTTTCAAGAAAGTAACAAACGTGTGTGTGTTACATACAAATGGTTATTATTGGTAGCCAAAGAACGCCAACAAAAAGTAATTGATTTTAAAGTACGATATTTTCTAGAATTTTATTCAAGAAACGAGTTCACCATACATTTTCGTACCACACGTATCCCAAAGTTTGCAGCAGGCTGTAAACCACTAACGACTATAGTTTTCAGGCGTGCTTTTATTTTATCTTTACTTATAAAGCACTTTAAAATACTCTTCTTTTAACTACCAAGCTTGACAAAGTAGCTAACTTTGTTCCTCAAAGTTCTAAGGAGGGATTGAAATCTAATTACAAGTCTGATGACATCAAGCGATTGAGATATTTTAACTTCGTGGAATATATCTTCTATTAAAATAGTATAAACGGAAGACTAATTCATGTATAAGGCCTTGCTAAGTTTTTTAATAATCTTATCAACATTTTATGAAGAAATTAGATGCAAAATTTTGAGGTTAGATGTGAAAGAGAACTTGGAAATATCAACGTTAAGATATCTAAGTTTGTCAAGAACATTACATAAGGCATAAAATATTAAAAATATATGACTGACTAAAATGAATCGACATTTTCGCTTTAAAAGACATGGTCCATGGAATAGGTATAAAATAAATGATTTTGACGTTTATTTAGGTAAACATTAATAGAAGTATAAAGTTACACTTTTTATTTTATTAAACCCTATAATAGTTGTATAAATAGTCATAATTTCTACTTCATCGATCTTATACCCAATCTACTTGACATATCTTACAAAAATATTGTTGTCATCGTGTTCAAAACATGAAGGTTTGAGAAACAGTATCGACTCCCGCTATACATCACGGCCCCTCGCATGTCCCCATCGACGCCTCGGACGCTCCCTGTTACGCGGAAGTTTGATAAAGATTGTCCGCTCACGCAATCTTGTTATGAAACAAATACTCACTTTTCCTTTCCATTTCTTCATTTTTTCATTATAATAGTGACAGCCGCGACATTACTAACTTATTAAGTTTTATCAGCTTCTTCGATATTTCTTATAGTTTGACAAGGAAAGAATACTAGTCTTTAGTTACAATTTTACTCCTGTATTCAGCCCTTTTTAACGTCCTACTGCTGAGGCCTCCATTAATACGAGGGGGATCAGGCCATAGTCCGCCACGCTGGCCAAGTGCGGGTTGGCGAATTTCACATGTCTTTCGAAAACTTTCTAAGGTCTCTCAGGCATCCAGGTTTCTTCACGATGTTTTCCTTCACTGTAAGATAAGTGGTAATCATGTTGGAAATGATTCAGATATGAAAATATTAGAGTTGCGAAGAGGATTTGAATCTGCTTCACTCGGTTTCCCAAGTGAGCCCATTACCACTGGGCTACCACTGCCTTTTTTTACTCTTAAGTCATTTTAAATGTAACATGTATACAAAATATTAAATTAAAGGTACATCTAGGTGATAATGTGTTTATGCCACTCTTTATTAAATGTACTATGTGTATGTACTTATTATCGTATCTTTAACAATCATTTATTGATATAATATGAAAGTATTACCAATACGATATAGAAACAAACGAATTAACACACAGATAGAAGGAAAAACACTATCTCTGAGCACGTAAAGCCATCGGTCATGCGAATTAACTCTCATCGGTCGTGTCGAGTGGTCGTCCCACCAGATTATGAGAGTGACAGGAATAGACAGTGCACGTTGTGTCTGCGCGTACACTTGTGCACTATAATATCTCCTGCGCAGTTGGCTAGTCTCAATTAGATTGGCCACCGTGGCCGGAATCAGTCAGGAGAACATCATCATCATCATTGTTTTGGCGACTTTATTATGTACGTACACAATACGTAACAGACTACAGCCATTGCTTTAAAAAATATTTCATGTACAGATTTCGCTTTGTGACTATTTTATTATAAGTGTAGATATTGCACATTTTTGTGACAGTATCTATCATAAATAAGGAAACATAAATGTTAAAAATGTTATAAGATATATACTTGCCGCATTGCAAAAAATTTAAAAGAATAACAAAAAAATTAAAGGTCAAATTTATTTCGTGTCTTGTAAATTTTTTGTAGGTATTTCCTTTAATTGTGATTTTGGCGGAAAAAAACTACGTTTAAAAAAAACGACTACAAAAACCAAAAAGTATAAAATAACTTAAAAAGATTTAATTTAATACACCTCTTATGCAAATTCACCAATCATGCACAAACCTTATGCACCTTTAATATTAATAAAATACTATTATTTGTATGTGCTACCTATTGATTGATAGGTTTAGGAATAAAATTGCATCGTCCACGTAAACAAAAAAATTCATAAAAAATGTTCATAAAATAAAATTACTTGGCCAAACTATGTTAAATTTTTATGGGACCAAATGGCAACTATTCCGCATCAAACTAAAGGAGAATCACTAAAATCGGATCATAAATCTCAGCGTAATCGGTGTACACAAAAAAAATTACCAATCGAATTCAGAACCTCCTCCTCTTTGAAGTCGGTTAAAAATGGAACATCTGACCAAGGGCAATATATCCCATTACTTGCGACTTTACACCCTTTGGGTGCATCCCTAGGTGACTAACAGTAGTAGCTACTAGCCTATGTGTACTAATACGTCTAGTAATTTTATTGGAAGTAGTAACAAACATACACACAAACACACTTTTTAGAAAGTTTGGCGATCATAATAAGAATCCGATTAATGGCATTCCTTCATTCCCATACAATAACGAATGAATGAACGAATAGGCTTTATTGTACACCAGAAAAATATACAGATAAAAGAAATTAAATATTACAAGTGTACAATAGCGCTCTTCTCGCTTATATGAGAAATCTTATCAGGCAACCGGCAAAGGACAGCGAAAATAAAATCGACGAAAATAGAATAGAAAAAAGTATATAAATATAAAAAGAAAAGTATGCTTTTGTTATTTACATATGTATTTGTCGCTTTTTAAAGTTTCATACGAGTCTCCCTTCAATATTAGGCCATACTCCACTTTGCTGGCCAAGTGCGGGTTGGCGGATTTTTGGAAGATATATATGTATATATCTTTCAAAAACTTGATGGGTTTTCTCAGACATGCATGTTTCCTCACGGCTTTTTTTTTCTAAAAAGAAAAAAAAAATACTTTCTTATATTGACGCGAAAATTTGACATTTACCTATTTCGGATTATTTCGCGTATTAATTTTGATTTCTGGTTCTTGACGTTTCTCGAAACTTCCTCAAAAATCATTCGACCGACCAATTCACACTTAATATTATCAGTAGTTAAATGAAGCACCCCATTCAAAGTTTATCGAAACGATTGAGAAAAATTGTGAGGTTGAAAGTAATAAATATAAAATCGAACTAATGATAAAATCTAGTGGACATTATACATAAATAAGATTTACATCAGTTTAAGGCCGCTCCCTTAGGCCATAAATTAATTAGCAGAACGACAAGGATATTAGCAGTGATTTGATTGTACGCCTCTGGGTACATTCCGAGTATAGGCCGAATATAGTCGATGCTGTGATAACATTATGTGGGTATTTACTATTTAACGTATATTCCAATAAACTGAAAACGACATAAACTTTTAAGCTTTAACTAGCTTTTGAGATTTAATGTTAAATTCATTGTTTGAAAAAAACATGATTCTATCAAAAATATCTTATGAAACACATTGAAAAACAAGTATCCCATGTATTTATGTGACGACACGTTTGGCTCAGTTTGTAGTGACCCTACTTGCTGTGCCAGAGGTCGCGGCTTCAAGTCCCGCTGGGGGCATTCGTTTGTGTGTTGAGTCCAAATGTTTGTACTCCAGTCATGGGTGTTTATATTTATAATGTGCATTTTAAAGTAATTTGTGTAATTTAGAGTTATATATGTATAGTGTATCAACTATCTGGTATCCATAACACAAGCCTCGTAGCTTACCATGGAATTAGATGGTGCTGTGTGGTAATGTCCCAACATATTTATCACACATATAAAATCAAAATAATAAGTAATATAATATTTATAAATTAAAGAGGTTGTGATGATATGTTTCATGACAATTACGCCTTTTTGAAGTCGAAGAAGAAGTAAATAAGTAACAAAAGACATCAAAAACGAGAGCGTCAAAAGTAATGGATATTGAAATGGGTCCTGCATTGATTTCCGCTTACATATTCTTATATGTTTTGGTATTTGAGATCTTATATTGTGTTGTACAAAATAACGAGTATCTACTTTGAGGATGATGTTATAAACAATTATAATAATACTAGCGACTCAACATGGCTTTGCTCGGGTTTTGGGTGGAAAACGTATATGGTAGTTCCCATTGACCTAGAATCACGAAATTTGGCAAAAAACAAGATCTTACAGCACATATAAAGGAAAAATTCCAAAAAATAAAAAAGTTGTAAATTAAAGTTAAACAGATTTCCTATACACGGAATCCTCAGTAGACAAATCCGACTCGCACTTGTCCGTATTTTTTTTTAAGAAATATTTAAAAAAAATTATTTATGCAATTTGTGACTACAATTTATTTCTTTTTGGTACTAGTAAATGTTTCAATATTTAAAAATGTAAGCTGCATTTGCAACGTAATGTAGACTTGGATGTGTAAATTGTCTTTTTGCTTTTTGCTATTTGGTATCCGATATTTGCGCCGTAATTTATAACTGTTGTATTTTTATTGTTTCAGGTTGCATCACATCATAATCAGGTTGAGGAATTATTATCTCTTTATAATAAAATATTTAATATTATTACTAGCTGAACCCGCGGCTTTGCTCGCGCCCAAACTACAAAAAAAAAAGTAAAAGGTAGGATTCAAACAAACTTTCATCCCCTATTTTACCCCCTTATGAGATGAATTTCGAAAAATACTAAAACAAGTATTTAATTAATTGTATTGAAGAGTATTAATACCAAGTTTCAAGTAATTCTGATCATAAATATTTTTTTTGGACTGTACACGTTATACGTGTTTTCCCGTGGGTATGAGATGATCTCCCGCGGTAAAAAGTAGCATATGTCACTCTTCAGCCCTCCAACTATCTTCACACAAAAAATCACGCCAATCCGCCGAACCGTTTTGACGTGAAAGAAAGACAAACAAACAAACATACTTTCACATTTATAACATTAGTATGGATTATAATCTAATATAGTATCCAGTCCAGTGGTAACGCGCTCGCTTGGGAAACCGAGTGACGCGGGTTCAATTCCCGGGTCTCACACTTCTGATATTTTCATGTACGAATCATTTCCAATATGATTGCTACTTGTCTTACAGTGAAGGAAAACATTGTGAGGAAACCTACATGTCTGAGAGAACCTAGCAAGTTATCGAAAGACATGTGAAGTCCGCCAATCGGTACTTGGCCAGCGTGGTGGACTATAGCTTGATCCGCCTTGTATTGAAGGGAAGCCCGTGCCCAGTTGTGGGACGTGAAAATGGGCTGAATACATTATACATAGTACGAGTATTTGTTTGTATTAATTTAGGATCCTCTGTTGGATATGACTCGAAACTACATCTACCATTTATTTTAGAAAAAAGTTAGGCGTTTATTTTATAAGCTAAATCAATGTTTGTATGTGTGTGTATTTAAATTAAATTTTAAATAACTTGCTCTTTACGCACTTTTACGCTTTTTACATTTATTTTTTATCTCTAACGGTTGCCTGTAAGAAATCGCTTATAGCGATAAAGCTGCCTTTGCACATCTCTATGATTGTATTATTGTATTTTTTTTCCTTGTACCATTTAATGCTTCCTTAAATTTACGCAAATAATTGACATTTTAAATGAAACTTTGGATTTTTGGTTTCCGCCGTTTCTAATATTTTACAGCAATCATGGTCATGGGAAAGACTAAGGTTTTATACATCTCAAAGGCATTATATAGTTGTTACAGACAGCCTACCCACAAAATATCAAAATGAATTCAAAAAATACAAAAATGGCACCAAAGTACCTTACAATATTTGTTAAATTTAATTTTTTTTATTTTTATAATTTTAATTAGATTTATAATTGAATATGTATCTGATTTAAACATTTTTTAATGCGAAATAAAGTATTAAATAAATAAATAAATGTTTATTTAATATCTTTCTCTATTCAGGTTTACCACAATTTTTATCTGGGCTATATTTGTGGTAAAACTTACTGTTTTCGAGAAAAATAAAAATACCGAAATTTTTGATCTTTGACCTTGAAGAACTTTTTTATCACATATCGGTTCGATGGGGACTTTTGTCACTTTATTTCTACTGGCGTACCCAAAGTCTCTACCAAAATTCAGCTTTGTCGAAGTTTTTTGTTATTTGATCACTATTTCTATGTCTAATTTGACCGGATTATACTAGACATACATTTAAATTTATGAATAAAATAAAGTATATTGAAATCATCTACTGACTACTGAGCTACTTTTGTTTTTTTTTTATATTTTATTAGTTATCAGTATATTTTATTATGAAAATAAACTTTTATAAAATAGTACTTCTATTTTTGTAATTCAGACCATGTTTAACAAAAAAGCATGGACGAATTAGAGACTTTTTTAATTTAATTAATTCGTTCATGCAAAAAAGTTAAATTGAAATGCTACCACCAGTTTTTAAGTCTTGCATTGATGCCGTTTATTTTGCATCGTAAACCACTTTTTTAAAGGTACTAGCAATTTATCCTTGCTTCGCTCGAGTGTATTCCTAGGTGACAGTAGTCGTAGCCTAAATATTACTCCAGGTTATAGCCTATATGTGTACTAAACACCCATATCCTCTAGTCTACCTGTCTGAGCGTGGAAGAAGTAACAATCATACTCGTCACACATACAAACTTTCGAATTTCCATTTGAATAAAACTTTAGAATTACAATTTTATTATATAGATTGTTAGATATACTATATTATATTCAATTTAATTTTCACTAATTTTCTTGTTAATGGCTTCAAATATATGATTTTTATTCTGATAAATAAAATGCCAACTTTAACGATTGTTATTCAGATAAATATTACGCGGAAAATAATGAAGATAAAATTATCTACAGCGATTTATCTTTCAGTATAGATGTGAAGGATATAATAATAATAATGTTCGATTTTATATATTTTATTTATTTAAATAAAATATAGTGTAATAAGGCAGTAAAATATAGTGTAATAAGGCAGTGGTAGCCCAGTGGTAACGCGTTCGCTGGGGAAACCGAGTGAAGCGGGTTCAAATCCCGGGTCTCGCACCTCTGATATTTTCATGTGCGAATCATTTCCAACATGATTACCACTTGTCTTTCGGTGACGGAAAACATCGTGAGGAAACCTGCATGTTTGAGAGAACCTAGCAAGTTTTCGACAGACATGTGAAGTCCACTAACCCGCACTTGGCCAGCGTGGTGGACTATGGCCTGATCCCCTTCGTATTGAAGGGAGGCCCGTGCCCAGCAGTGGGACGTCAAAAAGGGCTGAATACAATAGTGTAATATCTCACTCTTTAACTGATTTGCACTTAAACGATGACAGTACTTAAGTGTTTGGTTTTGCGCAAGCACAAGTAAACAAGTGCTCAGCAAATACACTTTGTTATACAAGTATTGATAAATTGAATGTACCTGTATGACTTTGTTCATTAATAATTAGCTATTGGATTGCAGTTTCTATTACATCGTATTTATGCAAAGACACAGATTTTTAACAAGGATTGAGAACAGTTCTTAATAATAAACTCGCTTCATTTGGGTTCGTCCCTAGTTACGTTTTAATTTTTTAGAGCGGAAGCCTAATTCTTTTTCTAAAATGAAAATAGCCTATGTGACTCCCTATAATCAGCTATCTTCCCGTGTAAGTTCCGTCAAAATCAGTCCAGCCGTTTCATAGATTATCCGGAACACACAGACAGACAGACAAAAATTTAAAAGATTGTGTTTTTCTTATAAGTAACGTATATAATTTCATATGCATTTAGTACAACGCTGTTATTTTGACATTACAAACAGACACTTCAATTTTGTTTATCTGTATAGATAATGAAAAAACGGATTTATATATAACTAAACATAAATACGTACCCAAAGCGTTATTTAATGTTTTTATACGCTCACGTAGTACACATGTGGGAACATAGTACATAGGTACGACAAAAAACTTAGTCGTGACTCGTGATAATTATGATTGCTTATCTATTGAAATAGATGAGATAGGGTTCAGATATCGTGACAGTAACAATTTGGTTGTTTGTATGTACTTACTAGTTACTTTATATGAATTTATATATAACAGATGCCAATTATGTACAAAGGATTTACTTGTTTTAAGAGATTTCTTCCAGCTACCCTAAGCGTGAGAAAAAAAATGATTTGGCTTCTAACATTTTTACAGAGTTTTAAAAGAAAATCTAAGGGCAACCTTTCGTTTCACTGAATTATAAATATGCTCTAAATATCTTCGTCATCAATAATTCATGAATGAATTCAAATTTATATTCAATGTTATGCGATTCCTTATTGTGTCTCAGAGAAAACCTTATATTTTAGCAAAATAAATAGTCATTTATATGCTTACTATTAAATATCTTTATTTCTTTAATAAATAGAGTTTTGATGATCGTTGAGTCAGTGACAAAATTAAATCTTAAACTTAGACCTACAATAGTTCTAAAACTACAGGTTCAAATTGAATGTCATTTGGAAATATACCTAGTTTTATTATGTTGTCTTAGTCACTGAAAATTCAGGCTTCTAGCTATATCCACAACGAAGTTATAGTGGGGTCGAAAATGTCCTGAATGGCCCCGAGAAAAGCATGGTACAGCTGTGCTTTTGTTTGCTCGACCTGCTCTACCTTGCACTTAGATTAACAAATCATGCATAAAATTATAAAAAAATATCCTATTTATTTAGTAATTACCATTTTCATATGTTTTGTAAAATTTTATTTTCTTGTTATTGCCAGAGGTGTACTTTAATTACTTCGTCAATGTAACGTAATATCTAATATTCTGATATGTTTAACTGTCGCTAATTTATATTAAAAAGTTGCAAATTTAATTAAATAAATAATTTTAAATTAAGCAGTTTGTTTACAGTTGATGTTTCTATTATTTCGTAATACTAATTCTATTAACTTAAAATAATGTTTGTTTATTAATGAATCTGAATTATTTAGAATCGGAGTCTAAAAAGTAGTAGGTCATTGATTTCTTTATGGAAATAACTCAAAAACTCAAAAAAAGATCATATGGAAAACAAACATATATAATAAAATATACTTAACATCATCATCTACATTAGTGTGACCTGTGTTATCTTTGTTTTCCAATTTTTTTCCAAAGTCTTACTCGAACTCTGTGTAATGAGGGAAAAATCGATTATAAATTGTATCCCAAAACAAAACTTCATCTCTTTCGGGATAGTTCTCGTTGGCCAGGGTGTTACCAATGTTTAAATAATCTTGCTCCTCAATAGTGAAAGGACGCCATTCTACTCCTGTATCATTATTAGGTGTTGGAATCCTGGACAAAAACAGTTTTATCAAAAAAGTCAATTCTAGTTCTAGAATAATATTAGTATTTATATTTCTCACTTATCACAATTTAATATGGACGACAAGTATCTCTATAGTATTAAAATAGATTAGATATATTATTCTCTTATCTGATAAAAAGATATTTAATATCTTTTTAACAGGTAGTAGAATAAATAATATACCGATAACGAAGTAGAACTTACCCGTATTTAGCAAAATTTGTCCATAAATTAGTAACTGTCTGAATCGTGTCATGTTCAATAGAATTTTCATTAACCTTTTGTGAAATACCTGACAAAGGGAACAGATAAGCAATATCATCCCCATGACATACAAAAGTCTCATCTGTTCCCAAAAAAATTAGTGTCCCCAATTTTTCAGCAAATATATTTCTTTTTGTTTTACAGGTAAACTTATATAAGTAAAGTTTATTTTGGTTACTTTTAACAATCGCCCTGGCCAATGCAATAATTCCATACACAAAAAAATTTGCTGAGAAATAATTCAGTAATTGGTTTATATTTTTCATCGATACTATATCATCTTTAAAATAGAATTTTTTAATTCTATTGCCTAAGTCTAATTGCTCATGAAGACTAGCTTTGTATCTAATAGAACTAGGTACGAAATAGTCTGCGAAATTATTAGACTGTTCGATAATATCATCAAGATTGAATCCAGCATTTAAGGCCAAAATACCTTCATGTTCAGTGTAACCAATTATTATTTCAATATTTTTATGAATTTCAGGCATTTTGTTTTGTAGTTCATCTTGAAAGAAGAATCTTTCACAATTGTCGAATTTTTTTTCATTAACGATTGAAAACCAAACATTAAGTTTAGTTTCGAAATTTTCAGCAATGGTAACTGGTAGGTTAATTTTGACAAGGGATTCAACAGGTACAGATTTGAAAAATGCTGCAAGTTCGATATCATTTTCTGAATAAAATCCCAATTTCCTTGCAAGATTGAGTGCCCTTTCGCGAGGACGTTCACATCTACTCCAAACATTGGTAATTGCCCCACTTTGTAATATGGCTCTTTTAAATAGACCGATACTCATCGGGGACACTAAATGGTATGAAACACTTCCTGCTCCAGCACTTTCTCCAAATATAGTTACATTGCTTGGATCCCCTCCGAAATATTTTATATTTTTTTGGACCCACCTTAATGCCGCGACTTGATCTTTCATACCAGCGTTGCCTGGAATCTCTTCAGTATTTAAGCAAAGAAAGCCGAGTACTTCTAGCCTGTAGTTAAATGTAACAAGTACTACATCCTTTTTAATAAGAAATTCAGGCTCATACAAATTTCCACTACCACAAGTGAATCCGCCGCCATGAATCCAAACCATAACTGGTAAAGATTGATGCGGTTTTAGATCAGGTGAATAAACATTTAGATATAAACAATCTTCTTGTCCACAATATTGGTTTGTGATATAACTATCATACTGAATACATACTGGACCCTCTTCTTTTGCATTTCGCACACCTTGCCATGGTTCCACAGGTTGAGGTGCCTAAAATTTAAAAATAGTCAAGTGCGGCTTAGATTTGCACATATCTTTATCACACAGTATAATAATTATATACACATTATATTTTTGTTACGTTTTCACATTTTATTAAATTGTGGTAAAGCCTTAACGTGACTTTTATAATATAGCAAAAATACAGTGAAACAAAAAGATCACGGTGATCAATTTTATATATTTATTAATATTCATTAGTCACATACATTAAAATGAAGACACTTTTTCATTCACTCTTCTATTGATGCAGTGCAATAGCAGTCTGATATTAACCGTGAGAGATCAGGCTTAAGGCCGATTTTCCAAGGCATAACAATGCTATCCAGCCACTATTTTAACACAAAGCTCAGTAGTGATTTTCAAACCCAACCTGAGACTAACCCAACGCCTCAAGTATGTCGAGCATTGATCCAGCAAGGATTAATAATAATCCATTTAGTATGACAGTATGTGTAATTATGGAAACATCTAAATTTACTAAAGTAATTTGCCCAAAAAAATAGTAAGTTGGATTAAAGGATTAAACTTTACAATGGAAATAGCATCGTTTCAAACAATACAAATATGAGTTTGTCGTTGATCTCCTCCATTACTTATATTTAAAAAACTTATTTTGTATCTTACCATAAACCTTAGTTCACCAATTGGAGGTCTTGCATATGGGATACCTCTAAAACTGTAAAATGATCCACCAAATTCATTTATAACTTTTTCTCCTTCTAAGATCCCATCTAAAATTTCCACTTGCACCATGGCAATTAATGAAAATTAATTATTTTTGATTTATTTTCTATTTATTATTTATTGACTTATTTATATTTATTATTTTATATAATTTTTAGTGACTTTTTTAATAACCTATTAAAAAATATAAGTTTGAAAATGTTATATTGTAAAACACTTTATCAGAATTAAAAAATAATACAAATTATGTTTATGCTACAAAACCTACTGCCTATAAGCGAATGAAATAAAAATTACGCGGTTTTATATAATTGTTTACTTGACCTTCGTATCGTGTACTGCTGTTTTTACTTTGTATGTAGATTATATCCATCTGCAAATAGGTTATGTATATTTTTTGTCTATGTTTATCGATTTCAGAGACGGTTTAATTACTCTGGCTAATTTAAATTGTTTGCTATTAAGGTAAGTCACAAGGAGGTAACATATAATTTTCTTTAATGTAAGGCTACCATTATTTCTTATTTATTTATTTTTGGAAAACAAATAGTGAAATAATACTTATAAATAATTACAAACTAAAACACCACCTACAAAATGTCACAGGTAGAGTAAACATGGTATTTATTTTAAACTTTAAAAACATAAAATAAAAATTTTAACAAAAATTACTGCAAAATAAAATACTAGAAAAGGACTACAAAAAATGACTTAAGTGAAAATAATAAAAAAAAAATAATAAAATAAAAGAAACCAAAAAACCAAAACTTAAACTCTAACAGAACATAATAAAAAAATAAATAAAAAAAATACATAAATAATATGGATAGACAAACTTCAATATGAATTATGGTTATGATAAAAAATTTTCAAGGACTTCGCCTGCGTTAGCTTTGGTTAACACACGTGTTTGTGCAATTTGTGCGGTTTAATTTGTATTTAGTGAATACAGTTGTAACATCTGTGTAAATTAATCTTTTACTAACTTGGTGATTGGCATTGTAAGTATTGTGAGTCGTTTTATGTGTTTTTGGTAGATATTATGGATCCTGATCCACCGCCTGATCCACCGGACCCTGGAGGGATGTCTGTACCTATATCCACTGCTTCACGAAAGCGTCAAAGTGAGGAAATTATTAATGACGCTAGTAAGAAAACTATAGTCGATCCGTCGTCGGCTACACCATCAATTCAACACGTCTATATACATCCATCTCTGTCCGGTCCTAAGTGCTATTCTGAGGATGACAAGGGTCCTTTCATTGTTTACGTGTCTCGGGAGACTCCTGACCCAGCGGCAGGTACTACCATCAGAGCAATCAAATTCGGCCAATTCTTATACCATAACAAAGTACAAAACATTGTGAATGATGGTGTTAAAAATGTAGGTCGTAACAATATCGAAGTCCAGTTTTCGACTGCTGTAGCTGCAAACAACTTCATAAGTAATCCTATTCTGAATTTATCAAAATATGTTGCTGTAATCCCAACTTTTAATATTACTAGAATGGGTCTAGTAAAGGGAGTCCCCGTAGATTGGGCAATGGACGAATTTGTGTCGTCTCTGGAATTCCCCTCAGGCTGTACTCAGGTTTTGAAGGCCAGAAGACTAAATCGTAAGGCTATGAATGATGGTGTTGCTACTTGGAAGCCGACCCAGTCAGTTGTCTTAACATTTCGTGGGCAAGTATTGCCATCAAAAGTGTACTCATACCACACTTCCTTACCCGTTGAGACCTATAACCTCCCTACTATTCAATGCATGAGTTGTTGTCGTTTTGGTCACATAAAAACACAATGTAGGTCTAAGCCAAGGTGTTACAGGTGTTCCCAACCACACACTGGGGATGCATGTGATATCTCAAAGGATAATTCTACTTGTTTGTATTGCTCGGCTAAGCACTATGCTATTGACAAGGACTGCCCTGAGTTTGTAAGGCAGCAAAACATTAAAACATTAATGTCGCAGGAAAATATATCCTATATGGAAGCATCCTCCCGGTTCCCCCAGGTAAGGCGTTCCTATGCTGATATGGCTAAGGAAATGTTTTCTCCTCCTCTTGTATCAATGTCGCAACCCAGTCTTAGCAATCCTCAGATTCATACCAGGAAATCGTACACCAAAACTGTTGTCCGATCTCCTCGTCCTCGTGCTCCTCTTACTAATGGCTATGATAGACTAGCTCATCAAGCCATCACCAGCAACTCTCCTTCTTTCTTACCAAATGGCTGTGCTTTAAACAGCAACAATGAATCTCCTTATGAGTTTTCTAGATCTAACCTTCTTTTAAATTTAACAGAAACTCTTAAATCTATTATTTCAACTGGTGATGAAATTCCTATACCGTCCAACGTTGCCCAGAACTTGCTCCATATTTTCAATATCCTTAGAAATGGCCCCACTTAACTTCCTTCAGTGGAATAGTAAAAGCCTTCGTCCTAAGAAACATGAACTGCTTTCTATTTTTACCCTATATGAGCCTGTCATTATTGCCATCTTTGAAACATGGCTAATTCCCGGTTCCCGTTTTAGGGTATCGGGTTTTGCTTGTTTGAGGGATGACAGAAATGACGGGTATGGGGGTAGTGCCATCCTTATCCGGCACTCCACTCCATATTCCCTGATCCATCTTCCCCCTTATAGTCAACAGATAAATGCTGTTGCTATAAGAGCTTTTGATATATCTTTTCTGTCACTCTATATTCCTTATCCTTCATCTTCTCTTTTCCCTGAGTTAAAGTTTATCATCTCTTCCCTCCCCAGTCCAGTTCTAGTAATGGGTGATTTTAATACTCACCACACTTTGTGGGGGTGCTATTTTTGCGATGGATTCTCTCCTTTGTTGGTGGACATGATTGATGATCTCAATCTCTGTATTTTAAATGATGGTTCTCCGACCCGTAGAGTATATCCTAATCAAAATCCCAAGACTGCAGTTGACCTTTCATTAGCCTCGCCATCTATATCTTCCTTACTATCATGGAGTACTCTCGCTTCCTCCTATGGTAGTGACCACTTTCCTATTTTCCTCTCTTTAAATAATAGACACTTTCCTCTTCCTTCCTTTAAGCCCTTGCTTTCATATAATTTAAATAAAGCAAACTGGATAGAGTATGCTTACTCTGTTGATAACATGTTGGACTCTCTTCCTGAGTCTATTAGTGATGAGAATGTAATTGTTTATTATGATCGATTCCTTTCAGCTATTATTTCAAGTGCTGATCTCTTTATCCCCAAAAAACACTCCACACAAAATCAGTTGCCTTTCAATCCCTGGTGGGATCAGGAATGCAGTGATTTTGTAAACCGGCGTACTTTTGCCGAATTAGCATACGCAGCCTGTATGACAATGGAGAACTTTCTTGATTATCAACGCAGTGATGCCAAATTTCGGAGAGTGATTTATAAAAAGAAAAAACTTGGTTGGATCAAATTCTGCGAGTCCCTTGAACCCCGATCCCCGTCTTCTTATGTTTGGAGACAAGTTAAAAAGTTTCGCCGAGCTGTTGATGCTATCCCTCATCAAGGCTCCAACAATCCTTCTGAATGGCTCAATGACTTTGCAGACAAGCTAGCTCCTCCATTTGTTCCCCATCATGACCTATTTCCTTCATCTGCACAGCCCTTATCATTGGATCATATGGATTCCCCTTTCTCTCTGGATGAGCTCGAGAATTCCTTAACCGGTTTAAAGGACACCAGTCCAGGTGAAGATGGTATACCATATTCTTTTATTGGTAAATTAAATGAAAAATCTAAATTGTATTTTCTTAAACTTATCAATGCAATATTTATGTCAGGCATTATCCCGGAAGCCTGGAAATCTCAGATAATAATCCCAATCCTTAAACCTGGTAAAAACCCTTCTGATCCGAATTCTTACAGACCTATTGCATTGTCATCTACCTTATCGAAAATTACTGAACGCATTTTAAAAAATCGACTGGAATGGATAGTGGAAAGCAGAAACATCTTAGCGCCCTCTCAGTTTGGCTTGAGAAAGGGTCTAAGTACTATAGATAGTCTCAGCATCCTAACGACAGACATTCGACTTGCCTATGCAAAGGGAGAGTACTTGGTTGGTGTCTTTCTAGATATCGCCTCTGCATATGACAATGTCCTTCTTCCGTTGCTCAGGCAGAAAATGCAACAGCTGAGTATACCGCAGAGGTTGGTACATTTTATATGTAATCTGCTGACCGGTAGAACTGTATCTGTAAGACATCGATTACTTACACTGCCGCCCAGACTTGTCTGGAAGGGTTTACCTCAAGGCTCAGTCCTCAGTCCTTTGCTGTACAGCATTTACACACATGACCTCGAATTGTCTGTTAATAGTTTTTGTAACATCCTTCAATATGCTGATGATATTGTTATCTATTTTAGTTCAAAATCGATGGAGGACATTAGTTTGCGGTTAAACTCTGCTTTGCACTATTTAGGCCAGTGGCTCAATGAACATGGCTTGTCATTATCGGTGTCAAAATGTCAAGCTGTTGCGTTTACAAAAAAACGATCTGTTCTAAATTTTGAGTTATGCTATGAGGATCAACGTATTAATCTAGCTGAGTACATAAAATTTTTAGGCATAATAATCGATAAACGACTGAATGGAATTGCCCACGCGGAGTATATCAGCAGAAAATGTGAAAAAGGCATCAATTCTCTTCGAGCGGTGTCGGGAGTGTGGTGGGGTGCACACCCATATACTCAAAAACTACTGTACAATTCTGTCATACGTAGTCATATAGACTACGGCCTATTTGTTCTAGACCCCTTTAATAAAGTAGCTTCAGAGAAGCTAAATAAAATACAGTATAAGTGCCTAAGAATAATTTTAGGTGCAATGAGGTCTTCTCCTACCAACGCCCTTCAGGTTGAATGTGTCGATCCTCCTTTACCTATCCGTCGGCAGTATCTGTCCAACCGCTATGTTTGCAAGTCATTACAGTTATCTTCCCATCCCTTGTGGCCGAAGCTGCGGTAGTTGGCTGAACTAAGCCCTTCAAATAAACCATTATCCTTTTTACTGGACAGTTTCCTTAAATTCACTAAACTTCCACATCCCATGTCTTGTTTCCCCTCTAATCCTATCTTTTGTACTCCCTATGATGCTCTAGCCATGGCTCCTTCTATAATCACAGATCTTGGTCTGACTAAGGGAGCACCTGACACCAACACAAAATTCCAAGCAATGGTTCATCAAAACTGGTCGAATCATCTCCTGATCTTTACCGATGCGGCAAAACTATCTCAGGATGGCTGTGTTGGTGCAGCTTGTTGGATTCCAAAATTCAAAGTTATGTTGCTATTTAAGTGTCCTCCCGAATCATCGGTGTTTACAGGCGAGGCTGTTGCTTTGTTAGAAGCAATCCTGTTTATCCGCTTCCATGACTATAAACAGACTGTTATTTTTACTGACGCATTAAGCTGCTTAATGGCTATTAAGGAGAACCCCTTTCATAGTAGATTAAGATGTTCCATAACTTTAAGGATTCGTGAAGCTCTGTACTCATGTGATCAAAAGGGCTTAGCGATCTCACTAGTTTGGGTTCCGGGTCACTCCGGAATTCCAGGTAACGAAACAGCAGATTCTTGTGCCAAATCCGCCATACAGTGTGGCTCATTAGAGCATATCTCAAATTCGGCGCAGGATTTGTTATATCTTGTAAAAAAGTTCTTGAATAAATCGTGGAAAGATAACTGGAACTCCTCAAAATCTTTTAAAGGTAAGCACTATGCTGCTATTCAGCCAGAGATTCCAAGATGCCCCTGGTTCTTTTGCTACAAACTGGCAGAACGTTGGGTTGTATCTACAATTTGTCGTCTACGTCTTGGGCATGCAAGTACTCCTGTACACTTGGCTAAGATTAGAGTCAGGGACCACTCCTTGTGTGAATGTGGCCTTGACGAAGGCTCCCCTTCCCATATTCTTTTCAGCTGTCCCAAACTCCTCCACCCTCTCTATGACATTCTTCCTTCTAAAGTCCCTCGCCCCATTAATGTTAATTGTTTGTTAATGTTTGTGTTTAGTCCACTATGTAGATTTCTGTGTACATATATTAAAATTAATAAAATTAAAATGTAGTTATAATTAGATTATTATTAGTACTAACATCCAGTATTTATTTTTTTCTTAGTGTTTTTATATATATTGTGTTGTCTGTTGTAGATCCTGATTTTACAACGAATTGCTCCGTTTCAACACGTAATCAGATCTAGTGATGTTTTTTTTTCTCTCTTTTACCAGTCATTCTTAATATAACGTGTTTTCTCCATTCTACGCGACATTGGCGAAGTATTTTGTGCCCAATTGGCACTCCTGGAAGCCACTAAACAAAAGAATAGAATAGAATAGAAAAATTTTCAAAACGCCTTAATTACTGTATATATCTAGATAATTAAATAAGTTATGTTAATAAATTTTCCATTTTAATTATTACATGCTTGATAAATAAACGAATTCGGAGCAGATTTAGTACGTGTTAATTGTGGATCAAAAACAATTTATTTCGAGGAGATAATCTAGGACATCTAAAATTAATTTGATTCAATAGGTAATAGGAATCAATAATATTATTGACTAATTTAAATAAAAATATCTGTTCTCTCAGTATGTATTTATGGTTAAAATGTGTCTGACTGTTGGCTAATGATTAGCATCTATAGTTCAAGTATTTTATAAATTAATTTTGAACTTTCTCAGAAGAGAAGGTTTTCACTGTGGACCTTGTAAAGAGGGTTCCACACTAATAAGCCGTAGTCAAGTATGGGAAATACAAATGAGTTATAAAGAAGAATTAGAATAGCGGGACTTTTAAAATCCTTCCCAATTTGCATGACGAAGCCTAGCATCTTATAAGCCTTAGCTACTGATCGGTTTATATGGGGTACAAAAGTCAACTTACTGTCCAAGTAAATGCCCAAATCTCTAACTTCAGTTACTCGGGAAACAATATCTCCACCCAATATTGAAGGATTTTCGAGTGAAAGACATAACACAGCATTTTTCCACATTCAACTGTAGAAAGTTATCCTCACAATATTTACAGAGTCTATCTAGATCTTCCTGCAAAAGGAAGCAATTAGCAATAGACGAGATTTTTTGACAAAGTTTCATATCATCTGCAAATAAAAAAATCGTAGAATGCCTTATAACTTCACAAATATCATTAATGTATAAGTTAAATAAGAGAGCACCAAGATGGGAGTTTTGGCACTTGGCACACCTGATGTAACTGGAAGAAAAGTTGAACAGAATCCCTTTACAGTAACTGCCTGACTTCGATTATGTAAATATGAACTGAGCCAGCGGAGCAGATCGCCATGTATATATACCAAAGACTTCCAGCTTACGAAGTAGAATTTAGTGCGATATTTTATCGAACGTTTTCGAATAATCGGTATAAACGACGTCTACCTGGTACCCTGCATCCATATACGAAGAAACACGATGAATCAGTTCACATAGATGTGAACTGTGCATGGCTTTATTAGTAAAAGTGGATCTTTTACTAATAAAGCCATGTTGATTATCAATTATAATTGGTCTAATAAGAGGGACAAGCTGATTATAAATAATCTTTTCAAAAACTTTCGCCAAGGTACATAACTTGGAAATAGGTGTGTAATTACATACATCAGATTGATTGCCAGATTTAAGTACAGGCACAACCGAAGAAAGTTTCCATATCGAAGATAAATTCCTGACTTAAGGGAATCGTTAAATGAAATGTAGACAGGGTAAGACAAGGATTCATAACAAGATTTTAAAAATATAGGAGGTAAATTATCAGGACTAGAACCTTTATAAACTTTAAGCATTTTTAGAAAAAAAAAAAATACTTTACCAATGGATATATTAATGGACTCAATACTTACTTGATTTACCAAAGTAGTCTTCAATCTGACAGATGTGTCTGAAGTGGCGGGTTCATAAACGGCATTGAAATTATCATTAAGCAGTCGGCATATATCCTTGCATACGGCCATCATAGCATACGGCCTGGGTGATCTTTTGCCGTTCACGAAGTAAATTAAAATTATTATAGTCCATTTGTCTATTATAGGTTTTCCACTTTTTATGATATTTAAGTTTCTCCATTATCATTTTCTTTAAATATTTAGAGTACCAGACAGGAAAGTTGTTAACATATTTTTCAGTTTTTATTGGTATAAGATCTGAAATAATTTTATTAATTCTATTGTAAATATGTCAACTGCGTCAGATATTTCGCAATCACTTAGCAATTCAAACCAATTAACTTTAGCTAGGACATTATTAATGGCGTCATCGCCTGCCTCGTGATATTAATTTATTGTTCGAGGGTTTACAATAGAGGTATGACAGTGTATGATGGCAGAACCGACAATGTAGGATGATGGAGATCCTCAGGAACTAGTGAAGAGCTGCTTAGATTTAACAAACAGTCATAATTTCCAATAATCAGATCTACATAACGTCCATTACTATTAGGAATAGAATTAAACTGTCTGAGACTATTAAAACACAAGAAATTGTGAAGTGTACTGATATACACATCATCTGTGTAAATGTTGTCAAGGCTCATACCTGTGCCAGATTGTTACCAACATACAGAAGCATCTTCCGAGCCGGTGGTAGATTCCTCATGGACTGCCTACACTCACATGTAATTTAACTTAAATTTAAAATGTAAAATTGACGATTCAAAAGTGGTTGTAAAAGATTATTTGTATAAAGTACATTTTGATTTGATTTGTACCACGACGCCCCGATGGTAGGCCTGCCGAAGCAGACCACAACAAGTCAGCGAAGTACCAGGAGCAACCCGCATGGCATACCGCCCACTGAGCTAGGCCAAATACCAATGCGCTTCTTGGCTTCGCGCCCGGCAGCATTGCCGGACGTTAATGAGAAACCCCCCTCCACCATGACTAGTATAATATTATGTCATCTGTGATATTATCCAGCTTTGATCTGACAACTGAAAGTAGAGCTTTTCAATGGCTACTATTAAGCCATTCAAGTATATATATATATATATATATATATATATATATATATATATATATATATATATATATATATATATATATATATATAGCCATTCATACACTATAGTGGAGAAATACATTTTTTAAATAATAAAAATATTTATAATATTTATTTTTATGGCATATATTATAATTAATATGGTCATCTAATAAGGGTGGGACGGACCTGATCTCTTTCCTCCTATCCCAAAATTACGGCTATTGGTAGAAAAGCATAAAGTTTGAAGTTACTCGAATTCCTTGTAAAATAAAATTTTACTACTAATGCTCCTGCTCTATGCCAAGAAATTTGTATGTTTTTTAACTTAGTAGCAAATTCTATATCTGACCTTCCAAAGTGATTCGTGATCGTGGTGATTTCGGATATTTTTATGGTATTCAGTTACAAACGAGCAAATATCCCACCTTATGGGAAGCGGTACCTGTCGCCCATAACACCTACGGTTCATGCACTTAGATTTTATGTTACAAAAATGCAGAACCGCAGGTGCGTTGTCACTGTGAGGACTAAGATGATATGCCTCTTGCCTGTAATTGCACTGGCTACCTTATCCTTCAAACCGGAACACAACGATGTAATCAGTGTTGCTTGGCGGGAGAAATACATAAGGGGCGGTACCCATCCAGTCGGACTCCTTAGGCTTGACAGAGTCCTACCTACATTTTTAGATCAAGTGTTTTTTTGTAATTAGTTTTAAAGTTCTCCATAAATACTTCATTTTAAACTTATTAGTTTATATAAACTTTATAACTGATTTAAGATTTAGAATAAGGCCATTTTTGCCATTCGGCTAAGGTATTAAAAATACTCGAAAAATTTACTATTACGTGATGTCTATTCGGATAATGACCTTCATTAAGAGGCCTATCACAAAATGTACGGCGTTTATATGGCATTGAGTTCGAGCGGCCTACGCATCGATGCTTCTAGCATTTTTTGCAGTTGTAATTACTTCCATGTAAAGTTTTTATAATAAATTATTTAAAAAATGTATGTAATTACGTTTCTTTTAAACTGACGTATATTCTGGTATACATTTTACTTAATAATATGAATATTGTAAGGATATATTTACAGCTAATTCTGAACGTTTTTAATAGTTTTTAAGATTTTGAAAAGGATTTTTTTTTGTAGAAATCCAATACATATTTCTGAATTCTGAGGCCGCTATAAACTAAATCTCTATATAAGAGATATTATTATATATTTCAATATATGAGCTTGAAAAAGTGCCGTCGTGCATCTTATTACAAACTTGCTTCTGAATTTTGGCTTTCTTTCAATTAATAATGAAAATTTGGGAAAAGCGAGGCCGCTATGAACTACATTAATAACTATTCTCCACCATATAATAAGTCATAATTGTCGAAGAGTATCATCAGTCATAATGTAATAGGCCTTAATGACAATTTGAAAATCATAAAAAAAGAATTAAAATTCGGTTTTACAGCTAGAAGAACAAGAAAATATTTTATCAATTTTTTCATCCATGACAGAATTACATTTTTATTAGGTATTAGGCGCCATCTATCATAAAACAAGGAAAACAAATAATGTCCTCCTGACCGATTCCAGCCACGGCGGCCAATCTCATTGAGACTAGCCAACTGCGCAGGAGATACTATAGTGCACAAGTGTAAGCGCAAACACAAGTGTACGCTCTAATCCTGTCACTCTCATACTACGGTGGGACGACTATTCGACACGACCAGCTGTGTGGACAATCTTCAAAGTAAAGACTAAGAATGCTTATTTCGGTTGTAAATGTGAAACACGTTAATAGATGGCAATTTCCTAGAAATAAATTGATGACTATCGTGTTAGTTCTCTTAAAATGCCATAGATGGCGGAATTTGCAATGTGAAAAAAAAAATTTGTGAGTGTGACCAGTAAAATTGTAATTGAGGTCCTAGGTAGTTTTTGTATAAAAGATATTTTTTGAAATTAAGTTTTAAGTATAACACAGCCATCAAAAAAAATTATATAACTTCAAAAGTATTTCAACTGTGTTAGAAAATAATGTTCCTTATTCAATATTTTTTGAAACAAATATATTTTGATGAAGTCTAATAAAACGATGGTAGGAATGTTATTTATTGTACAGGCAACACTAACTTGACTTTCCTTGTCATGGTATTTTTTCAAATTCAAACGAGATGAAAACCAGGCAACAGTGTTACTGTTTTCTTTGTTTTCTTCTGTTTTATTTTGTAATTTAAATCGTTCATAGTGCTGCTTCCACCTAAGTCCGTCGAGTCGAGCCCTTGTTCCTCCGGCCGTGTTGAGTTTGTGCTTACAACGTGTTACAAAAACTGAGAAAGGACTCTTTCATAGTATGAGTGATTAATTAGAACGATAAGTACCTATCATGTCTAACAAAAAGTGTAGTGTCCCGGGATGTGTTAACAGCGAAGGTACGTATAATATATAATTCTATTATATTCGTCGTTAAAGTATTTGCCTTCGTTCCTTTGCACAGATATTTAATCAAAACTTCCTTCTATGTATTTCACCTTAACTGATATATTTTACTATTATTTTCAGGTACGCAAGCGTACCCTTTGCATAAATTTCCGAATCCAGATAAAAAGGATTTGTTTAACACTTGGGTTTATGCTATTGGTGGTGACATACTGCAACTTGAAAATGAGCACATTTTCAAATATCGCCGTGTATGCCATATACACTTTGAGCATAAATATTGGTGTCGAAACAATCGTCTTAGCAATATAGCCATACCAACAAAAAACATGCCAGGTTAGTAATATAATATTGATAAGTTGTGTTTATACCATAGATATTTAATATCATTCTGGAACAAATACACAAAATATATAGTTATACATTTGTATATTTTTTATTTTCAGGGTTGTCATCATCAAAATTTATCACTCCAAAAAGAAATGCTTTGACAGGCATACAAGTACCACAACCATCTACATCAAAAGCTGTGGCTCCTAATGCACAGCTATCTCAGCAAAGTTCTATAGATGATGTTGGAATGAAAGAAAATATTGGTAAGTAGATCTCTTATGCAATTTGTTCATTATTGTTATAAGTCTTTTAATCTCAATAAGGATCTTTTACAATTTTGTACTTTATTTAAATTAGATGAATGTAGATGAATAATATAAAGAGAAAATATGTGACAGTATATATATATATATATATATATATATATATATATATATATATATATATATTTAACTTAATTATTGATTTAAAATTCTATTAAGTATGTGTTTATTAGTTTAGTATTTGGAAACAGACAAAATATTGAGTATGTTGTGTTTGCTTTTAAACGGTTTTGCATAATTGTATTTTTTTTAGTATTTAATTTAAATGATGTATAAAATGTAATAATCACTAGCAAACCTAATTAAATAAATAAATAAACAAAAAGCTAGTAGATAGTAAAATGTGTTTTTATAGACCATGTTTTTTTATTGATATTTTTTCATTTATTCATTTTCATTGCAGAGCATAGCAAAATTAAACAGTCATTTGTCCGGCGTCGAGGACGCTTCCAAAATGTTACTGATGCTGAGCATACACTTTATAAGAAATTGTTTCAAGTAAAAGTTAAACTTAGCAAGTGCTGCAGCAAAATTAAAAGACAAACTGACAAAATTAAAATGCTACAAAACATTACCACCAACCCTAAGTTTGTAAAAGTTCTGGAAAACTTCTCAAGTGCAGCAAAAATATTTACTATGTTGCAATTCCGAGAGAGCAAGAAGAAGGAAAAAGGCCGTCGTTTCTCCCTGCAAGAAAAAATTATGGCTTTAACTATATTAAAACAAAGTCCCAAAGGATACAGATATTTAAGAAAAATATTTGTATTACCATCTCGCCAAACACTTATCAAATTGTTGCACATGGCGAACATAGATGCAGGCATTAATAAAAATTTGTTTGAACAAATTAAAAAAGCCACTGAAAAAATGAAAACGGAACACAAACTGTGTATCATACTATTTGACGAAATGTCACTAAAACCAAACGTGGCATATAATGAAACGAAAGATATGGTGAGTGGATTTGTCACAAATGTCGAGGAAAGGCAGCCTATATTTGCAGATCATGCCCAGGTATTTATGATTCGAGGGGTTATAAAAAATTATAAACAACCAATTGCATATACTTTTTCACAATCTGCAACAAAAGGCCCTGAAATAGCAAAACAGCTAAAACTTGTAGTCACACAATTGCAAGAAGCTGGCCTTATAGTTGTGGCAACCGTGTGTGATCAGGGCACAAATAATGTCAATTGTATAAAATATCTTTTAGAAGAAACACGTGGCACCTTACTGAGAAGGGGAGAAGAGCATATTAAGGAAAATATAATATTAATAAATGACCAAGAGATTGTTCCTATATATGATCCACCACATTTAATGAAATGCATAAGAAACAATTTACTCACAAAAAACCTTACCTATAAAAAAGAAAATGTTACAAAAATTGCAAAATGGTCACATATAAATTTATTATATAAAGAGAATCCGGGGTACAAAGGAATACGACTGATCCCCAAATTGACGGAGTCACATTGTGATCCAACCAAAGTACCGCGGATGAAAGTAAAATATGCCACCCAGCCGTTCAGTCAAACTGTTGCATCAAATATGGGATATCTTGCAGGTAAAAATAATGCAAAATATTTTGTTTTCATTTTCTATATTTTCTGCGTTTTCTGACTTAAAACTTTTGATTGTATCTTTGTAAAATCGATTATTCCTATTTTACAGATAAGAGTATACTTCCTGAAGAATCTAAGGAAACTGCTGATATCCTCTTATTATTTGATAAAATATTTGACTCAGTCAATGGCAGTTTTGGCAAAAGAAAGAAGCACGGGAAACCACTGCTGGGACCGGCAACACCGACTTCTGTGCATCATAATATGTGGAAGGAATCAAAGGAAATTATTAAAACAATGAAATTTATTAACTCTACAACATCAAAAAAAGAATCAGTTCCTACTATAAATAATTGGGTATGGACACTAGATGGGATAGAACTTTTGCTAAAAAATTTAGAAAATAAATATGGAGTCACATCGGTGTGGTTGCGGCATCTAAATCAGGATCCGCTAGAAAATTTTTTTGGGTCCATAAGAAGCCACGGATGCCGCAACGTCAATCCAACTGCGGAAAAATTCGAGGCCGTGTTTTCTACCCTCTTGGTAAATAACATATCTAGTGTTCATGCCCCAGGAGCAAATTGTGAAATTGACGATTGTTTCGTCTTGCACCAAGTTCTCATCACCGGTGGCAAGGGCAGCAAAAGACACGATATTTGCGAAATAGAACAAATCCCAGATATTACACTCACACCCCTTGAAGAAAAAAATGACCCCCGCGAAGTAGGAGGACTACAATATGTAACGGGATATTTTTTTAAATATTTAAAAAAAAAAGTTTTCAAGGGGTGTGAAATATGTAAAAAAGATTTATGTTCTGAAAATGAATGGGGTTATTTAAGATATAGGGAATACGCAAATAAAAAGTGGCTTTGCTGCCCTAGTAACTGTCTTATAAATTGTGTATCAAATCTGCAGGATATAAATATGTCAATAATAAAAGAAAATTTACATAAGAATAATTTACTACAATTATTAAAAACAATGATTTTTATTCACATAAATTTTGATTTTATTAATTGTAAAGTGCACAAAGAAAACCTAATATTTTATTTAATAAAAATATCCTGTAGATTTTTTATATATAATTACTGCAAAGAAATAAATAATATTTTGTCAAACAAGTGCGACGATGATGAGGACTTGTTTAAAATAAACGCTAAAAGATTGGCTAAGAAATGTTATAAAAGAAAAATAAATAATTAAAATATCAAAAATTGTTTTATTTTTTGTTATTATAATATTAATTTTCTTTTTCACTAGCAGTTTTTGTCTCAATATTTGGAAACGAATTCCTTTATTCAAATATTTGGGCTCCTGCTAGTGAAAAAGTATTATATACCTTCTAAAAATATAGCGTATAGAAAAGCACACCTACAGTCTACAGATAGTTATACATATATATACTCGGGGAGTAGTATCAAAACTTGATATCAGAGGGCGTTACTTTCGTGTTTCCAATAATATGCATTGAGAGCGACCTCTATTCCTAGTATATACCAATGTACTCTGTGACGACCAGTGAGAGTTAAGACGTAGGACCGATGGCTTTACGTGCTCTCCGAGGCAAACTTCCCAACTCCGGGCAACTACGGCTTACTAGTTATCATACAGAAATAATAACTAAACTTGGCCCGACCTGGGACTCGAACCCAGGACCACCAACCGTATACCAACCGTGCAACCGTATACGCTAGCCACTATACCACCAAGATAGTTAAAAAGAAAATTTAGAAAAAATCTATGTAAGGTCATTTATAGAAATAAATAGTGATAGACACTATTATCTTGAATTACGTGATATTTTTCTTTTTAAAATTTTTAATTTGTGATATTTCGATATATGAATCACTGCGAAGACTTCAAAGTATCTTATTTAGTATATCTTTGGAGTATTTAACGTTTGCAGAAAAGATCACAAAAAAATTATGTTGTAAGAAAAAAAGAAGTATTTTTTAATTTAATTAATTATTTTATTTGAAAAACTATTGCGTGTAGCAGAGGGGCGATAACGTAGGGAAATGTTTCTCTTAATAAGGTAATTCCATGGTAAAAATATCAACTTAACTTTCCCGAGGGGCATCTGACCCATGCTTACCCTGCTATATATACTCTTTATGAAATTATAATTTGTCTACCATCAAATTTTAATATAATGGGCGAACGTATTGACCGGCCGAGCACTAGAACGTGAATAAAAATATTATCTACAGAGTTGCACTATGAGAACTACAATCTACCATAAAAATAAATATTATAAATATCTTTATTATTTAAAAAATCTATTTTTCAACTATAATCTATGAATGGTTACACGGTTCATGCTACTACAAGTATTCTAATCTCGAAGATGAAGCAAAGTATAATTGTATGCACGGCTACACTATCGCTTATTTTAGTTTGAAAGATGCCTTACTAGCAAACTTTAATTTCCTGTACATATAATGTAATGTCAGGTTCACGGGGCCTTATGAAAGTTTATATTACGACTTTACGACGTATATACGACGGTCTTAAAACCACATGTTACTTTATAGGTTATTAAAATTCTAAGAAGTGCTTCTAAAGTGGCTTTGCTCAAATTTCTAATAGTAGGCGTATTTTGTAAATACTTTAAAGTTTTCAAGAGTATTCTATATTAAAGCCGGCTTTTTATGGTTATTATAAGACTAGCGACTCACGATCGCTCCGCTCGGGTTCGTCCTTAGATTATGTATGTATGTATTTTTTATTTTTCCCCATTTTATCCCCTTGTAGCATACTTACCTGTGCTCCACCTGTAATAAACCTTATTATATACTATATAATTATAGTAACAATAATAGATAATCAGTATTGTAGTATATATAAATGTAAACCAACTATAATAAATCATAAATATTGTATAACTGTTAAAATAGTATTTAATAGTATCTAAATAACATACATAAATAAACTACATAAATAAATATACATATAAATAATATCATATAATGTAACAATATGTAAAAGTATAGAATAATATATAACTTACTCGTATAATATTGTACTTAAATATAGTAGTAATTATACTAAATATCTTATGATCAAATTAGATGTAAAATAATTAAAACATTTAATAAATTATTAAACTTTATATAGTAGAACTGCATGTCGGAAGGCGGTCGTGGCCGCGTCGTTGCGCATTTTATAAATGTCGCAATAATCCTCAACCGGTACGAGAACAATAGGCATCGGCGACGCAATCCTTCTGAATGTAACCTGTTTCGCTAAATAAACTGTGTAGTGAACATTTAAAGTGGCGTGATCATTTGTTGCCTAATCATCCGCACATACATCTCACTCACCCCACACCCTTATGGAATGAATTCAGAAAAATGCTAAACCACGTCTTAATTTAATTATATTGAAGAGCAATATATGTATGTACCAATTCTTAAGTAATTCTGATCATAAATAATTTTTTGCCAATTTAAACTTTATCACCCCCTTTTACTCCTGTAAGGGATGAATTTCGAAAAAAAAACGAATAAATATATCTTTTATTATTATTATTAATCCTTTATTACACCAAAAATAAAAATACTATATAAATGAATATATAACTTAACAAATATTAGTGTAAAGGCGGCCTTATCACTAAAGTGATCTCTTCCAGGCAACCTATATTATAAAGAAACTCATAGGGTGACATGGATTATGGTTGGTGCAAAAAAAAAAGAACTAGTCTATAATAAACTTACTTAAACGGTACATACTATAAAGTACACAAAAGCTTACATAAATAACGATAAGGACATACATAAATATATATTATAATATATAAGTATAAACAATAAACGTATATATTCTACAATAAACTTACATAAACAGGGCTTACATAAATATACATAGACTTATAGCGATAAATAGTAGTGTTTAAGACGACGTTTGAATACTTGCACCGATTCCGACTGGCGAATGTCCTGTGGTAAGGCATTCCATAATATTGCAGCTTTTACTGTATACGAGTCGCCATAGCTTTGGGTGCAAATGACGGGCAATGCTAATTTGTTGTCGGTTTGCGAGCGAAGGTTTAGGGAATGGATAGAACCAAGGAAATTGAACCTTGTTTTAAGATAAGGAGGAGTGTGGGAGTGAAAGAGGATAGTGTATAGGAGAGTAAGGATATGCAAGTTCCGTCGCTGCTTAACGGTGAGCCATTTGAGTTGATGCCATGCACATTGACGAGATCAAGTGAAGAGACAATCATCAGATCCAGCAACGAAGGAGTGCAATCAGGAAAAAAATTAGTCGCACTATTAGAGTTGACAATATTAAGATTAACGCCACTGATGATGCTGTTCAACCCCTTTGCTCGTAAGTCATCTTTAATCAAACAGGTGTTAAAATCCCCCATGATTATAGAGTGATCAGCATCTGGGATAAGTCTCTCCATTAAGACCTCAAATTCATCAAAGTAGTCAACGCGCATTGAAGGACTATAGAAGACTCCCAACAGAAGTTTCAGGCCACCGAAAAGGACCTCAATTATAATATATTCAGCTGACTCAGTGTATTGAGAGGGAGATTTACTTAAAATATTAAAAGGAATGTGTGAACGTAAGTAAATAGCTACCCCTCCACCACCTTTGTCAGTTCTATCGTTCCTAATCAGATGAAATCCCGGCAAGGCGTACGAAGTAGAAGGAAGACAAGGTTTAAGGAAACTTTCCGAGACTAAGATCGCATGTAAGTCTTTAACGTCAAACGTGCTTAATAGGTCCGGGTAGTGAGCGGGGATACTCTGCGCATTAATGTGGGCAACATTGAAGCTCTTTGAATGATGAGAAAAAGTGGAGTGTAAGGTTTCATTGAGAGGAATGGAAGAACTGAGGAAACTGACGTCGTCGGATGATGAGGAATGACAAGGAAGATAAATGTCGTCGTCTGTAGTGCTATCATTTTCACTATTCGTCATACTGATATAATGCTATAAAATAATAATAAAATATATACTAAATAAAATATAAAAAATATAGAATAATAATAATAAATAAAATAAGATAGTAAAATAAAACTGTGTCATTTGCTAACCCACCAGCCATACCCTTATACAAATTGCCTATACACAATAATAGTGAGAAATACCTTAATTACAAGTAAGGTATTTCAATAAAACTAACATAGAAAAAAAATAGTACAAAAAAAAAACCTTAACGCAACAAAATGTAAACAGCGTCGTAGCGAAAGCTAAGCAACAAAAAAAAGTTTTTGTGTGGATTAACGGGAAAGTAATTAACAAATATACACAAATGCAAGAGTTTGGTCTCGAATTAACTTAACAAAACAAAAAAAAAAAGAAGAAGAAAGATATCTGTTTATCATACATTAGTAAATTATAAAAAAGATTTAATATTTAGGCTAACAATTTTAATCTTTGTAAAAGGCATTTGATAAGCTAAATTTAGATTTTAGAACGGAACGTATTATGACGCTGTCAGATGTCAGTTAGGCTGTGGTCTGTGACAGTGTTATTAAGACAAAAAATTTACGGTATACACAACAAACCGAGTAAATAATTGCGGGTATTCCATATTGAAACAAGATTATTTGTACAAATATGTAAAGTTAGAATGCGAAACAGGGATTATATAAAAACAACTAGTATAAATGTGATTTACCCATAACATACAACAAAACATCATTATCACTTCTTGATGTTGCGCCTGGCCCGGTTCACTTGCGTTGGTGCAGCTGCTCTTGCTTTTGAAGATGTGAGTGTAGACGCGGCACCAGTATTAGCAGCTGGCACATGGACCTCAGTTGGTCCGGGAATATTGTTGAGCTCCGAACGCGAACTAATGCGATGTCGAGTTCCACTGGGCGTAATAACAAATACGACTCCTTCCCTTGTCCAGCATTTGGAGACACCAAAGCGCTGCCTAGCAGCCATGAAGGCGTCATGTCTGGTTTTAGTGAGAAATTCGGATATGGTTGTACCTGTATTTTTAAGTTTGGTCTTAGCATACCAAACCTGATTCCTGATCAACAACCGCTTAAATTTGATAAGGACTACGCGATGTTTGTCTACTTTGGAGCTTCCTATGCGATGACAACGGCTGATATCCTCTATTGAAAGGTCTGGCAAGTCAAGGCGGTCAGATAGAAGTTTGACCATTACTGTAGTCACATCTTCATTTTTAGCTTCCGGAACACCATGTACTAAAAGGATTTTCTTTCTAGTATTCATATCAAGACGATCTTGTTGTTCAGAGAGGTGATTTACTTGCTGCTGAAGATTTTCAAGCGCCGAGAGCACAAAGGTTCGAAATGTACTAAATTGCGCCGCTATGTTTGAGGTTGGACTTGTTGCTGGAATTGAAGTATTCAAGTTCTGCTGGAACTCAGCCATTGTGGTGTTAAAGTGATGTGCCAGGTCATTAAGGGATTGCTTGATTGAATCCATTGTATGAAAGTGTCACAACCAAGTAGTAGTGCAACAAATACTGGATTTATTTGGTGTAGAGGCAAAGTACTCTTATGGAAATTACTTAAGGAATTGTAGCTGGTAGGTTTCTAACTTTTAGCACATAACTTGTAATTAGATAAGAGTTATTATGATTTTAAATAAATAAGTAAAAAGGAGCTAACAAAAATATGTGTTACTACTTTTTGCACACCTACCCGAAAAAAACTTTTATTTTTTATTTTAAAGCTAAATACCACTTTCTGTGTATTTCACATTAAGATGACAGTTTTATACATTCTTTTATCCCCTATTTTACCCTTCCCCCTGGACTTTCAAACAGTAAAGACGTGTTTATAGTTTACTTTATTACTTGTATTTTCGGATAAATGTTGGGATAAATAATTTTAAAATAATAGGAGTGCATAAAGCTCGAGGAAGTCTACGAAGTGCTAACGACATCTGCGGCAGTGGCTACTCAACGAACTAAACTATACGTGTGAGTGGGACAGTCACATTTACAATTTACAAATAAAATAGGACATATTATAATACACCACACGTTGCAACCCGTTAAGAAAAGAGACGGTTATATTTTTATTTGTACAGTTACATTACGTTTACGGGTACGAGTCCGCAAATCCATTGCGATCACACTCCTAACTCATATTGCCCTGGTACTCTCAAACCGGTTATACAATGCCGATCAACCGCACACCGCCGCCCTCGTCGCCCGTGCCTATGAGCTCTAATGATGCAGCGCAGACGCGCGCGATTGACGCGATAGAACGGACGAAGATACATCACTGTGAATCTGCGCCTGATATTCCATCACTTACGCTAAATGTTACCGAGTGTAAAAAAAGGAAACATGACGGAGTGAATCCTAATATCATGTCATATATGAGTGAAATGTTTTCAGCTCATACGAATGAACAAGCGAAGCTTTTTAAAGACTTACAAACTATAGTTTCTAGCATAAAGGAACAGAATGATGAGTTAAAAAAAAGCGTTGATACAATGTCAAGCAAATATGATGAGTTTCTGTCACGGATATCCATTCTCGAGGCGGAGAAAAAGCAGGATAGATATATTATACAACAACTACAGGAAAAAATCGAAAATATGGAACGAAAGTCTAGATTTTCAGGAATAGAAATAAGAAACATTCCTAAAAACAATGAAGAGACAAAAGAAAATCTATGTAGTACAGTAAAAAAATTAGGGGAGTGTTTAAAAGTAAATCTGCGGGATTCGGATATAAAAGACGTGTATAGAATTAACTCTAAGACAGGGACTAGGCCGGTAATAGTGGAATTTAATTCAGTTATCATTAAGGAAAAGATGTTAAATGAAGTTAAAAGATTTAATAAAACAAAACCAAAAAGTGAGAAATTAAATACCACGCATCTAAATTACCCACAAAAAAATATACCTATATACGTCACGGAGACATTAACACAAAACACTCAGAAACTTTTCTATCAGGCTAGACTTTTCCAAAAAAGTCATAACTATTTATTCTGCTGGACATCTAGAGGCATTGTATATTTGCGCAAGAATGAAAGTTCGTCTCAAATTAGAATAAATAACGAAAAGGATTTAGAAAATCTTCGGAAGACCGAATGACTAGTATTAAGTTTAAATATTTTTGCATCCCTTCTATTATTAAGTAGCATAATAAAAATAAAGTATATCCTAACCCAATACCCTGTAATACACAGTATCACAATTTACACACAGCACATAATTAAAATACAAACATTATATACACATACTTTCATTAACTTACAGCGCACCCATTCATCTTTAAAACCACACCTGTATATTATATTAAATCATATTCGCTCATCTCATATATATAACTTACATTCATATATCATATCAATCAATTTATCAAATAAAAAATATTATTTGATTAGTAAAGAGAATTTTTTAGTGAAATTTAAACCAATAAATAAAATTCGATAACGCTCAAAGCTTCACCATTGACTTAGATAAAGTTACAATATTGAAATCGATAGTCTGTGACGTTGAAGAGTGTTATAGGTATTTTACATGTAGTGAATTGAACTTCACAATTATCACGCAGAATATACGAAGTATTAACTGCAATATGACAGATTTTGAAGTATTGCTTACTAGATTAAAAATCGATTTTGATGTCATTGTACTAAGTGAATGCTGGCTGCTTAGTAAAAATAAGTTACCTAAAATTAATGGTTATAACTTAAGCTCCACTAATTATAATAACAACCAAAATGACGGATTGGTAATATATGTGAAAGAAAAACATTTGTTCACAACTGAGGAGCCTCATTTTCTAGAAGGGAATTGCTTGATAACAACACTGAATGATATAGTTATAATCTCAATATATAGGTCACCGTCATATAAAAACTTAGAAAACTTTTTTGCCTTCTTGGATAGTGTTCTGCAGAAATATTCAAAACATAAAAACATAATTATTATAGGAGATATAAATATTAACATTAACAGTGATAAAATAGACATTAATTCTGATAAGTATTTGCAACTGACAGCATTCCATGGGTTATTACCTACTCATACTATAGTAACACGTGATGCAAGCGGCTCGTGTATTGACCATGTTCTGCTAAAATCGAATAATCCTTCTCTTGCTATAGTTCCTCAAACTTCAATTACTGATCACAAACCTGTAATTTTATGTATCAAAAATAAACAACGTCAACAGTTCTTTACAACTACTATCAGAAAAATTGATTACGAGAAACTTAGATCAGATATGCAAAACATTGATATTTCACCCATATATGATGCTAAAGATCCTAATACTTCTCTTGAATACTTAGTTGATAAAATAAAAATAGTGATTGAAGTTAATACTAAATTAATAAAGTTGCCAAGACAAAAAAAGATCATCAAACCCTGGATTACGACTGGTCTTCTTAGATGTATTCGTCACCGTGATAAGCTACACAAGAGGGCCAGACGTTTTCCAGACAATGAAAGTGGTCAAATTATATACCGGCGATATCGTAATCACTGCAACGCACTGCTTAAAAGGGTAAAAAGAAATTATGAAAAAGAGCTAGTTAATATGGCTAAAAATAATAATAAAAAGCTATGGGACGTACTTACTGATATCATAGGTAACATTAAAAACAAAGAGTATAACAAAGAACTTTTGAATATATCCAACACGCCACAACTATCTGTTAATCTAATTAATGATTATTTTGTAAATGTAGGTAAAAGCTTGGCAGAGAGTTTCAATGTAGGAAATAATAATAGTGATAGTTTTAATATTAACATCGGTGAAGAATCAAATTGTTATTTAAACTCATTTGCATTATTGGACACAGATGAAAGTGAAATAGCACAATTAATTGACAATTTGAAAACAGACTGTTCAGTTGGTTGGGATGGAATCTCAAATAAATTTATTAAAGATTTTAAATATTTATTAGTACCACCTTTAACCTATATATTTAATCAATGTCTAAATTATGGTGTATTCCCTAAATATCTTAAAAAGTCAGTAATTCGGCCTATTTTTAAAGAGGGTGATAAGGCTTGTATAAGCAATTATAGACCTATCTCTATTCTACCAGCTTTGTCAAAAATATTGGAGAAAATTATCAATAATAGACTTACAAACTATTTGGAGCGAAATAATTTATTGTCGAATACACAGTTTGGTTTTAGGCATGGCAAATCAACAGAGCACGCCGTTCATACTTTGACAAGTTTTATATCATCTTATTTAGACAATGGAAAAAAATGTATATCAGTTTTCTTAGATTTGGCTAAAGCATTCGATACCGTGTCAATAAAAATACTATTAAAACGACTAGAAAACATCGGTATTAGAGGCACTCAACTCAAATTATTCAAAAGCTATCTCTCTGAGAGATATCAATGCGTTGGTGTCAATAATATTAATAGCAACGACTTATTAGTAACACATGGCGTGCCACAAGGGAGTATACTTGGACCAACTTTATTTCTTATTTATATTGATCATCTAACAAAATTTGATCTCTCTCAGGGACATATAATCACATATGCAGATGATACTGCTTTGATATTTGCTGCGGATACGTGGGCAGATGTTTTCGCATCTGCACAGATAGGTATAAATGCAATTACTAATTGGCTATACAGTAATAAACTTTCACTCAATATTAGGAAAACAAAATATATAGCTTTTTCATTAAGAAAACCTATTCGAAACCTTGAAAATTTTAATTTAATAATTCATTCATATAATTGTTTAACTAAGGACAATAGCTGTTCCTGTCTTTCACTTGAATCTGTTGATTATATTAAATATTTAGGGGTAATAATAGATAAGAATTTAAATTTTAAACAACATATTGACACACTTAGCAGAAGAACTCATAAATTAATATATATTTTTAAAACCATTAGACACGTTTTGGATCCGGATATATTAAAACGAGTTTACTTAGCTTTATGTCAGTCTATTATAACGTACTGCATATCAACGTGGGGCGGTGCTTCTAAAACCGTATTACTAAAGATCGAAATCGCTCAACGTGCAATTCTTAAAGTAGCAACATTTAAACCTTTTCTATATCCTACATCACAACTCTATAATAACTGTAATGTCCTTACGGTAAGACAACTGTTTATACTATCGATCATTCAGAAACAACATAGTTTACTGCTATATGACCCAACGAACTTAAATAAACGCAGAAAATTTTCTGTAGATACAACTAATTTTAAAACAACTTTTATAAGAAGATTCTTTGCATTTTTAGGACCACACTTATATAATAAACTAAATAAAACATTAGACATTTACTACCTTAATAAAATAGACTGTAAAAAAACTGTATTTGATTACCTGCAAAAATTAACTTATATTGAAACTGAAAACCTTCTTAGTATTCATATCTGATCATAATATTTATTATATAACTTGATCCTGCAATATTGCCTATGTAAAATAATAATACCCAGGCACATACACGCGCATATACACACACACACACACACACACACATGCACAGACACACATTACACACTCCTCTCCTTTAATTACTCACACACATTACACTCATTACACAAATACTTCTTACAGTCATGCATTACACATCTTAAGAGAGAGGAATGACATATTTAGTAATATTAATTAATATCTTTAGTTGATATGTAATAGTCCTCCTATGTAATACTCCTAGTTCGGCTGCAGATGCTATGTTTTAAATATTTGTATGAGTATGTACCAAATTAGATTTAGTAAGTGTTAAGCAAATATCTGGATGTACTTACTATCTTTTGGAAATAAAGAACTTATTATTATTATTATTATTATTTTACCACTTAGGAGATGAATTTCAAAAAATCCTGTATTAGCGGATACTTACATCGTATAAGGAATAGGTCCTCCAAATTTCACGTTTCTACGACCAGCGGTTTAAGCTGTGCGTTGATCGATCAGTCAGTCAGTCAGAACAAAGCATTTTATGTATATTTAGAAATAAATTTCAAGCCAGTCACAGTATTTTTCTGACTTCAATCAGTGTTAAGTATGCCGTCTTTAGATATATATATATATATATATATATATATATATATATATATATATATATATATATATATGTATATATATATATATATATATATATATATATATACTCAATCTCGGAAACAGCTCCAATGATTCATGAAATTTAGGACACAGGGTGTTTCGGGGGCGGTAAATCGATCTAGATTAGTCTTATGTTTGAGAAAACGCGTGTTTTCGAATTTTCATGCAGTTTTCTTTTGCATTATTCCACGCAAAATATGGTCGGTAATTTGCACTCTCGGGTATAAGCGTCGTGTTCAAGCGGCTAAGGCGCAAGTTTGACATCCATAGGTGTCAGGGTTCGTTTCCCCGCCGGATACAAAGGTTATACTTTTGTTTTTTTTTGTATTTATTCAAATTTTTTGTTTGTTTTTTTAGATGTTTTTGGCCAAAAACTCCGAGCCGCCCAGGTACTACCGAAGCTACCATCAGTGAAAGAATTTTCAGAATCGAATAGGTAGTTTCAAAGATTCCTTTCAATTTTTTACCTGTTTATAATGTTTATTAGGGCTTTTTTTTTTAAATCAAAAAAATGTGAAAAATGCGTTCGCTTTTCGCTCGGTTTCGGTCAGAAAAAAAAATCATATCACGAAATGAAATAAGATATTGAAAAAATAAAAAATAACCCTAGAGATATGACTTCGGACTACATCATTTCAAAAAATATTGGAGGTTCATATCACTGATGGGTTATTCAGAAGTTGTACCTTTGTGACGCTGAGTTTACGCGAGGAGAGTGCGTGAGCGCGACGGTGAATAAATGTTTTGGAGCATGATTTTGTTTTTGAACCGAAGTTGTTCTTTGTGAATAAATAAATATGTATTTAAACTAATAACTAACTAATATTTATACATATAATAAAACAGTAACTAAGCGAAATTTATACGTGAAATATTTTTTCAAAATAATGACTGTAACGTATTGTGTCCAACAGACCCCAAAACAATGATTATGGAAAATTTTGTCTGTTTGTCTGTATGTCTGTTTTCTGTATGTCTGTTTGTCTGTTTGGGTGTGCGCGTTTCACGAAAAAAGTACTGAGACGATTTTAACTAAATTTTGTGTATTGATAACTTATTACTCGGGTTAGGAATTTTAAAATATCTTTTACGGCAGGAAAATAAAAGAAAACGGAGAGGAGAGGAGCGGAGCGGACAGGAGCGAGAAGAGAGGAGCCTGTTGTTGAGATTTGGCATGTTTTTGACAGTTCTTTTTCGCAAATCTTCTTCGCCTGTCTCCTCCTTTCCTCTCCTCTCATCCCCTCGCATCCCCTCTCCGCTCCTCTCCTCCCTCTTTTCTCTTTAAAAACAAACAAACATTATATACATTTATATTTATTTATAAGTTTGTTGGTGTAACTGTTTCTTTAACTAATACTTTCTTAGATTTACGCGAATATTTGACATATTAAATAAAACTATCTTTTCGGATTTTTTCGCGGATTTATTTGGATTTTTGGTTCCCGACGTTTCGAATGCTTTACAGCAATTATGGTCACGGGAGATACTGAGGTGTTAGATGTCTCGAAGGTATAGTTGTGACAGTCTACCCACAAATAACAAAATGAAAATTGGACCAATTACCTTAAAATATTTTTTAACTTTAAACATTTTTATAATTTTAATTTGTTTTATAATTGAATATGGCAGATGATTTATAAGACTGCTAGCATAGCATTTATTACACACCATGAAAAATGTTCCAAACAAGTTGGGAGGCATTTCTAAGAAAATGTTGCGAATGGTCACCAAATTTGAAGCGCTAAGAATTGACTTTATTTTTCATGGTGTGTAATAAATGCTATGCTAGCAGTCTTATAAATCATCTAATTATTACCCAAGTATTATATATATATATATAAAAATCTGCTTTTATACTATAACGTAAGTAGAATTATGATTTCATGTAAAGGGTGTCTGGCAAGGGTTTGCCACGATGTTAAGTGTCTGGCATTGAATGACGTGATTTTTAATAATATTCTGAAGGTAATACCAAAAAATCACACTTTATTATTTGAAGAATATATATCGGTATTTTACACACCTTTAGTACCGTGTATCTGCCAAAGCCACCATAGCCTGAACTTCATAATGGTCCATCGTTCTTATCTGTGTTGGGAGCATGCGCTGACAAACTTTCTGCTTTTATAAAATGACGAATGTCTGGCGTTCACAGGCTCTTAGGCCATTAGTAAATTAATTCCTTATTAAAAAGAAGCCTTTAATGAACCTTTAAAGGTAATACACATAAATATGAAAAAAAAATCGTACAAATCGCTTCACATTATTGTTAAGATATTTGTTAGCTAGTGGTTTTTTTATATATTTCACATTTATTACCCTGGTAATAAATATTTGCCTCATACGAGAATTAAACTCAAGACTTTCAGTTCAATGGAGTTCGAAGCAAATACTTCCAACCAACCAGTGTGATAAATAGTTGAAGATTATTAAGACATACTTTGTAATTTGAATCTTGAGAGTACAATCTATAAGGTAAGCACTAACCCTGGAGGTCCGTCGTCAGTTAAAGCAAAATTCTTAATCCTCCCCAACCACCGCATACTAAGCGACCCCTGGGTTATGGTCAAAGTATTTGCGTTTAATAAACTTTTAAGCTCCTAATAAATAAAGCTAACTGACTATTATTAAGCTCAGGTCAGGAAATTGTATTAATTTATATTAATGCCGAAACGTTTGACTCAGTTTGTTGTACCAGCCTAAATGCTGTGCCAGTGGTCGCGGGCTCGAGTCCCGCTGGGGCATTCATATTTTGTGTTATGAGCAGGAATGTTTGTACTCCAGTTTTAGGTGTTTATATGATGAGACGATAATTTCCAATATCTGATTAGTCGCCTATTTTATGTAAAAGTATTATTGTAGGATGGAAAGATTTCTATTATTTAATTTAGTAATATATTAAATAAATTTGTTCGGTGTGGAATAAGGACTGGTTCGCCGATTATTAAACTTTAAGTGCTCACACTATCCTCACTAGGGCTCTTGCTGGATTTCATGTTTCGCTGTGCCTGGTGCACTTCCAAGTTTGTAAAAGGCAAAATATCATCGGAGCAGAAATATGCGCTAGTGCTAGATTGTTGAGTAGATCCTTCGCTGTATAGGTTTGTATAAAATTGTGTGCAAAGTAAGATAAACCTTGTAAATATAGATAAATGTTTTATTATTTTATGCGTCGTCTTGTAAATAACGTGAGAAATAAACCTCCGAAACATGTCGTAACTTGCTTGGAGCGCTTCATTTCAGAGTCTTGTATATAAGGTGAAACATGTGGGATAAGTTCGTGAACATACCTATGAGCTATGGTTATATCAAAACATTGTTTAACTAATTGTTCTTTTTTGAATGACATATACTTATAACTTAGTATATGTATATTGTATAGACTGAAAGATTGTATATGTATTCCTATTTATAAATAAATGAATACTAACATCTATACTAATATTATAAAGAGGTAAAGTTTGTGAGTTTGTGAATTTGTGAGTTTGTGACGTTATAGGGAGTAATCTCTGGATCTACTGAACCGATTTAGATGAAAGGTAAGAAGATAGTTTGAGACCCTGGGAAGGACATAGGATACTGTTTATCCCGGAAATCATCCCTTAAGGGAGTGAAAATGGAGATGAAAGTTTGTAATGGGAAGCAAGCTAGGGACGAACCCGAGCGAAGCGAGATAGAGTCACTAGTTAAATATTTTTTGGAAAATATTATTGAAATAGCCATTATTATCAATACAGAGGCCGTTATGCAGAGTAACGGTTATGAACATTTTTATATAAGATTATATTTTTAGATAAGATTACAATAATAATTTTTATTATATAATGTATAGATATAATAATATCTTGTAGATAGAAAAACTATAGCTTAAAGATATGCATTATGCAATGTAATAAAGATCTGTGAAAATAATATATTTAAAAAACCTTAATAACAGTTTCCAAGATCTAATTATTATTGTAGTTATCTATATACATATATAAAAATCCATCGCCGTTCGTTAGTCTCGCTAAAACTCAAAAATGGCTGGACCGATTTGAATAATTCTTTTTTTAGTTTTATTGGGGGTGTGTCAGGGGTGTTTAAGTATAAAAAAACAGAAAAAAACCACAAAAACAGCTGGAAAATCGAAAAGTTTAGAACTGTTTATTTTGTGTGGGAATCACTATTTCGGATTACTTTCAATAGTAGCGAAGTTGTTAAAAGGTGGAACAAATAATACATGTATAAAATATATAGTTTCTCTACATCATACTAATCGATAAAACGTTAGACGAACCCGAGCGAAGCGAGGGTGAGTCGCTAGTATATCATAAGTGCGCTTATGTTTCCGTAAATACTTGTGCACTATAATATTTTCAACTACCTCGGTGGTCTAGTGGCTAGAATGTACGGCTCCAGATCCGAAGATCTTGGGTACCAGTCCCGGGTAGAGCCAAGTAATTTTTTTGAGCCATTAGAGTATGTGTCTATCTTGGAAAACAGATTAGCTTCGACAACAAAAGTTGTGAGTTATAAGTAGAGCGCAGATCGAATAGTACTTATGTACAGAATAAGTTCTAAGTACAAAGTATAGACTCTTGCGTTTTGCCATGTCTAGCATACAATTGTCAGATATGGAATTTTACTAGTAGGTAAAACTAAAAATAACATAATCGAATGCCAGGGAGGAGAAACATAGTATATATGTATGTATTCAGCCCTTTTTAATGTCCCACTACTGAGCTCGGCCCTCCCTTTAATACGAGCGGGATCAGGCCATAGTCCACCACGCTAGCATTTTAATGCCTCTGGGTAGGAAAATTGAGTTTAGAGGATGATTGGCCCCTTGGATCGGTCTGTTTTCTTGTAAAAGGTTTTAAAATAGTTGTCTGGCGAACATATATAAAAATGGAGCATCAGAATTTACGTGAGGTTAAGTAATTATTTTTGGACCTTTAAAGCGTCTGCAAAGCAATACGACCGGTGGAAAGTGTCTGGGAGTATTGACGACTTATTTTTAACGATATTGTCTAAAATATACGTGAAAATCAGCTTGGAGAATTTACGTGAGGTAAGTAATGTTTTGAGGTACTTTGATTACCTGATACCTGGAAATTGGCCGTCTCACCAAGCTAGCAGGTAGGCATGCGATCTTAGTACATACTAACACTACCCAATTGTCCACATTTCGTTCGTCAGAAAATACGTGACGTCTGGTGGCCCTGGGATCTTGCTCTAATTTCAGTTGCATATCATGAAGTCAGAAAAATTGAAGTTATCACCTTGACTGGGTTTAATTACATTTCTAGTGAATCTCTCTATCCTGAAATTGTATTTCCTTTAACAGACAGTCGCTGTGCTCTTAATCCTTTATTTGTACTGTAAATAGTTCTAAAGTGGATGTGTCCGATGTTTCTTGCTCTTAGGTCACATGAATTATAATTCATTTTTTATATATACACACATACTTAAACTATTTGTATGAGTCACACTAGTGTCCCTAGATATCCTTCGCATTAATAATAAAACGAAAGATCTAAAAAGGGACGATTTTTTTTCCGGATTCACGAATGTCTTCGTACCGTTAGCTTATTTTTACCCGACTGTGGAGAAGCGCACAGGAAGGTTATGTATTTAACCTATATGTATGTATATCCGACCCTATGCTCCCTCGTAATTACTAAACGGCTTTGCTGATAATAATGATCTTATAATGATCTTAATAACACGACTGTCATAGGGTATATACTTAGATATCATTAAAAGACAAAATGGCGGATCCTAGACGCCAATTAGTGTGACTTGAAAAAATTTTTTTCGTCCGAATCATCAAACTATAAGGTATAAACTCTAATTATAGTAAAAATATTATAAATCAATTTGTGATGTAAGCTTTGCTCTGATTTGTACCGGCTGGCACCGACTTCGAAAAAACTTTCTATTGTGACGTAACTATAAATTTACGGTATTTTGATTTTTCCCTTTACTTGTGCTATAAGACATAGCCTTCTTGCCAAATTTCATGATTCTAGGTCAACGGAAAGTACCCTATAGCTTTTCAATCATCTTAGCAGTGACAACTTTGATGTGTTTGTCGTTCTTTATGTCTCGTAAAAAAATATACTTTAAAACATTAACTACTGCCTATAGCAATGCCTGCCTTTTTTTTTCTATGTCCACAAACACTAAAATTAGTCTCTGTTTTATAAAACTCTGCGCAGAACGTAAGAAACACGTTCTCCTATTATTCTAAATCTAAAATTTTGAATCAATAATAATTATAGATAATACGTTCACATTTTTTATTGATCAACGATTTTCATTTTGTATCAATTTTATTGTATTCATACCTATGAAAGACATCAGATTTACATTTACTCACATTTCCGAAAATAATATCATAGATTAAAAAGTAGTTTTATTACAAATTTATTGAAATAGAAATGTTTAGATACACTATTGTTTCGCCTAAAAGCTACCTAACTATTTTAATGGCTATTGCAAACATTCATCACGATAAAACCAACGAGCTTTCTGAAATAACAGACTAGGGCAATATCCAAAAGTGCTTTTATCTGTTAATTTACGCAATAAATGAATTTAAGAACATGTAAATTGGTACGAAACGTTTTTAAAGAGGGTCATTATATTTGAGGGTATTATCTGATATTACCGGAGTCCACTGCAGTAACTTTCTGACTAAGACTGCCCTACGAGTCCATTAAAGCGATATCTAATTGCTGGAGAACGGTTTTATCCTTTTTCGTTAGGGTTTGGTACAAGATTCATAAAACTAGTGTTCATCCAATGGTCAAAATTGGACTATAATCATGGTTGAAAATTTGAAGAAAACTTATATGAATAGAATTTATTTATTTATATAAAAAAACTGTTTCTAAGATTTTGTATTGATAACTCAAAAGATCGTCAATAAAAGCTACTATATAAAAAAAGAAGAAAATCGGAAAATCGGACAAACAGAGGAGAAAAAACGTGCTAAACTGTTTTGTGTTGTGTTTTTCTTACGAGTTACGCGGCGAATATTTGACATTTTATAATAAAATAGCGACTTACCTTCGCTACGAGCGGGTTTGTCTCTGCTTACGTTTTAACGTTTAGTAAAGATTTCTTGAGATGGGATATTTTCCCGCAGTAAAAGTATCCTATATGTTGACCTGGATAACCAGCTATCACCATGCCAAATTTCATCAAAATATGTCCAGTGGCATTCTCGTAATGCGTTCCCAGACAGACAAAAAATCTAAAAACTATAGATTCGGCCTCTGTATCGATAATAACCTGAGCGAAGGGAGGGTGAGTCGCTTGTATTTAATATTGAATGTGAAGTTTCTTCAGCTAAAAGCTTTCTAAAGTTAACCCATTGTATGAAAATATATAGTTTATTATCGCTACCAACTCAACACTTGCACTATATAAGTTTGTTCGACCATTTTAGCATACTAATGGGAATATCCAGTCAACATCACGCCCATTGATGTCGGTGTAACGAGATTCTGTCGATTTCATGGAATTTATAATTGAACGCTTACTATCCGTGTAATTATTTAAGGAGCATTTTTAAATTGAGTATTAAAACAACAGATTTTAGCTAAAATCTAATAAATGGAAATGAAATGTTTAAATTGATATTCGTAAATTATATTAAAAAAGTGAAAATGGAGATACATAATCTACTAATTTGCAAAAAAAATCCTAGTAAGTTCGATATTAAAATTTCAGAAAGTGAGTCATTTTTACTTAATTGAATCCTGTGTGTGTCCATATTTTTTTTTAATAAATGCATATAATGACATTATATACGGTACATATAAGAAAAACATAATTTTTAACATTTTTGTCTGTCTGTTCCGGCTAATCTCGGAAATGGCTGGACTGGTTTTGACGGGACTTTCACTGACAAATAGCTGATGTTATTAGCCTAAGTTTCTACGCTCCTTTTATTTTACAAAAAAAATAGCTCAAAAAAAACTGCGAGGGTAAATCGGTATTCGGTATTATAATATAAAAATTGAGTTCAATGAGGTTTTTACTGAACTAAAACAACACAAAACTTATTTTAGACTTTTCAAATACCTCAATAAAACTGAAACTTCTACTAGAAAATAGAACTCATTTTTTATAATAGAAATATATAAAAAAAAAAACATTTCTAAAAGGATTTTTCATTGCTTTTGGAATGTTCTATTTCCTCTCCAAGGAATAGGGAGGGATTTACGTCATCATGTTTCTTTGTATCCAATGGTACCATTCAGATGTTTGTTTAAAAAATAAATATCGGTGACTGAAAATGCGGGATTATAAAAGTGTTGTCTGTCAGATTAAGCCTTCATTTTGGAAGTTATACTTCCTTTGACGCGTTATGAAAAATACATGCTCTTTCGATACGTATAAATACATCACCAATTGATGTATAATATTTTAACTATAACTAGCGACTCACCCCTGCTTCGCTCGGGTTCGTTCCTAGTACGTTTTAACGATTAGTATAGAATAGATAGACTATATACTGTTATATACATATATTATTTTTTTCGAACTTAAACTTGACGTATTGTTGTAGTTGGTAGGTCCACCACTATTAAAAGTAATCCGAAGTAGTGATTCCTATACAAAATAACCAGTTCTGAACTTTTCGATTTTCCAGCTGTTCTTATGATTTTTTCTACATTTTTTTATATTTTTACCTTCCCTGATATACCTCCAACAAAACAAAAAAAGAATTATTCAAATCCGTTTAGCCGTTTTTGAGATTTAGCGAGACTAACGAACACCAATTGATTTTATATATATATTAATATTATAAAAATTAACTTTTTAGTGTCTGGAAGTCCTTTTTTTATGTTTTTATTCTAATCATAGTAAATACAATAAGTAATAAATGTATTCATAATTTTTTTTATTTGGAAAGAAATAAAGTTAGCGAAATGCCTTTTAGTTTTACTCCAGACAAAACGACGAGAAGATTTTGATTTGCAAGTTTGAAAATTACATAAAGGGTCTTGATAATTTAAGTTGTTTGCGAATGAAAGAAAACTCATTCATACTTACATATTCGCATTTTATTTAAAATATTTTCATGATAAAAGGAGAGCTTAATTTTAGTCCCTAATGTTTTTTTTGTGTAGTGGTAATCAAGTGGTCTGACATAGAAAACCGAGTGAAGCGGGTTCAAATACCGGATTTCGCACCTCTTATATTTTCATGTCCGTCTTACGGTAAATCACTGAACTTAAAAAATAAAAACTGACAGTACCTAACAAATTTAATATTATATATATATATATATATATATATATATATATATATATATATATATATATATATATATATATATATATATATATATATATATGTATAGTCTGTCCGCATTTGGCCAGCGTGGTGGACTATGGCCTGATCCTCCTCGTATTGAAAGGTGTTCAGCAGTGGGACGTTAAATAGGGCTGACAACCCTGGGTCGTGTTTGTTAATGTATTCTTTTGTTAAAAAAATATATTTCGTCTGGAAAAAGAGTGAGTGGTCCACCAAATAGATCGGGATCTCCTACCATGAGTTTTTTGACCTAGATATTTACATATACTGTTTACGCCCATAAGATAAACTAGTGCCAAACTCCTTTTTTTAAATACTTATGCGTTTATACCTTAAAGCCAAAAATCGTAACTTTGACACATGAATAATATTCTCTATCAAACAGCAAGTTATTTCTTACCTAGGACACTACTTTGTTTGAACTGTTTCAATTAATTTCCCGTCATTTCTGTTCCAGATAAAAATTGAACGTCGCCTTTGTGGAGCGGTGAGTGTTCTTGCGTTGTCGTCCACTACACGCTCAAGCTGTCTTGTTCATAGCATATTAAATCTTGATATGATAAAAATAAATTGTATCGCAAGCTTCAATTGACTGATGTTTGGCAAAGGAAATCTTGTTTGTTTCTGTTATAATTATAACGGTTGGGTTATAATACTGTAGGACGACATTAATAAAACTTAGAGATATTCCTTGCATATATCCTTATATTCAGTACTTTTAGTATATCAACTTAATTCTTTTAAAAATATCAGTACGTCTGTTCGTGTGGAAACTACCACCGGCTAGGAATGCAGTTCTACTGAGAAGAGCCGGTGAGAAACTCAACAGTTAGTCTATTGAATAATAAGTTACATAATTTATACTAATAATTTACAGTATTATTTACAAAAAAAAAAACAATTCAACACTAGTCACTACAAGGTGGTACCGACATGTTAAAAAGTGCGGGAAACAAATGAATATCTGTGCCCTTTTTTTTAAGCATTCCTATAGGCCAATGTCACATAAATAAATGCTTTATACATACATCCTAATAAGTTAATAAAATATATTTTTTTCATTAAAACCCTTATTTAGAAAAATGCTACTTTATAATCTTTACATATAATAAAATTCTGAGTCGTATCTTTATATTAAATATTTTTTCTAAAATCTTATTGAAATAGTCATTATTATCGATTCAAAGACCGAATCTATTATTTTTAGAATTTTTGTCTTTCTGTCTGTCTGTTTGGAAACGCATCACGAGAAAACCACTGGACAGATTTTGATGAAATTTGGTATGATGATAGTTGGTTTTCCAGGTCAACATATAGGAGATTTTTTTCACTGCAGGAAGATATCTCTAAATAATATCTAAATAAAATTCCAGTTTTTTATATGCAAACCGTATAATATAATATGTATACATAATACGAGTATATTATTATGTCTATCAATTCATTATAAGACATTGATTACAAAAACTTGAAGAACAAATTGATTGATGTATATAGATATGACTATTTTATTATAGCTTTCTCTGTATGTATGTACGTATATAATAGCTGGAAGTTGAATTATTGAAGCAAACAAAAACACTAACCAGTGGTCAAAATTCGACAATAATCATAAATGAAAATTTGAAGAAAACATCCATTGAATTTGCCTATCTATATAAAAAAAATGTTATAATTTATTTTTATTGATAACACTAGCGACTCACCCTCGTTTCGATCGGGTTCATCCCTAGGTACGTTTTAATTTTTTTTGAGCGGAACCCTGATCCTTTTTCTATAATAAAAGTAGTCTATGTTACTTCCTATAACATCAGATATCTTCCAGTGAAAGTCACGTCAAAATCAGACCAGCCGTTTCAGAGATTATCCGGAACAAACAGACAGACAGAAAAAAATTAAAAAAATTGAGATTTTCTTATAAGTACCGTGTATAATTTCATAAGTATTTAGTAAAACGCCATTATTTTGACATTACAAACAGACACTTCAATTTTATTTATCTGTATAGAGTAAAGCTCGTAGCTTAGGTAAAGTTAATAGCTACTAAACAAGAAATCGCTTGACAAGCAAAGGAGGAAAAGCAGCTGATCTGTTTTGTATTTGCGTATTTATATATATGTAGAATAGAGAGATAAATATTTTGTATTATTTATTATTTTTGCAATCTCTCACTTGGCACTGGATGTTTTACTTTATAAACTGCAAAGGACATATGAAGCTGGATTTTTAATTTTCTCATATGAAATATGTTGGTACAAAGAGTATTGAACGATTTATCATTTATTAAATTGGATTTTATACAATCTAGATGATATTAAATATTATTATAGTGTACAAGTAGCATTCGACTTTGAAAAACTATGAAAGTGACGTTGGAATGGCATTATATATTTACTAAGAGTGCGAAAAATATTTATTTTATATAATGAGTGGGAATCGAACCGAACATACTACTGAAAATGTCGTATAAAATACTACAGTGAACCCAAAATGACTAAAAGCAAGCTTTTAATTTACGTGTTACTGTTGTTACTTTGATTTTCTTGTGTTTGATAGCTTGGTATAATATCTACAGTTAGATAAACTCACGACCCAAATTTTAATAGTAAAAAACATGAAAGTTAGTATAAAATATTTGACACATAAACTTATTAGAAACAAAAAATAGAATTTGGATACAAATACATAGATTTTTTTTTCTATTTACGTTATGAAAAGTATTTTTACAGAGAGAAAAACGGTGCGTTGATTCGACCTTAATCACGAAACGTGCCCATAGCGTTCAAATGTTTCTTATGTAAATCACGTCCGGCATTGTGTTCGGAGACGCGCTTTTCATTTGTAATGTCTTACCGCAACGATGGGCTTGGTAATGATATTGTATGACATAATATAAATATTTTTTTATTGTTTTGATATTAAGTTATTTGTTTGTTGCTTCAAAGAAATCGTGGAAACGAAATTTAGTTCAATTCGTCTTTTTATTGAATTTTATATATCCTAAACCCATATTTTTCTAATTTATTGCATTTAAACTGGAATATTTTGTTAATAAACTTAATTACAAGAGTGACTACTGTCAGTAGGACGGGCAGCTACAAAGAGACCACGAGAATCTCATTCATACTACAAAAGGTGTAACCGCGTCAAGCCGTAACGAAGTTACATGGATGTCTATTATATTTTCGAGTGCGTTAAATTCTGTTTGTTAGCCATTGAGTATATTGTAGACTCATCCAGGGAAGCCCAATGCCACTGACGTCAGAAGGGTCAATGTCAGTCACCTTATACGTGGTCAGCTTGACTATATTCTCATTAATCTATCCTTCTAACAACCTTATACTCGAACCATTTTTGATATACAAAGAACAATTAAACAAATCACGTTAGTATAAATTCACCAGTTTTAATTTAGTAGGCATCAGTTATCAATTAAAGAGTGTTCCAGTCAGTTCTATCTAAAATCCAAACATGAAATTTTTGGTGGTAATTTGCTGTGTTGTGAGTGCTATGGCTGAACTACCTCGCTTCAGACCAGCGAGGTTTAGGTTTCAACGCCAGGAACTAGCACCAACTACAACTGACTCACCGACGGAACCTACAACTGAATCGGGACCATATCCTCCATCTGGATGGAAGCCGTCTGGTCAAGCATTTACTTTACCCCAAGAAGTAACCTCGACGCCAGCTGACACCTATGGGCCACCTGAACAAAGCGGACCTTACCCACCTTCGGGATGGAAACCTGAGGGCCAAGCCTTCACTCTTCCCCAGGAACAAGCTCCACCTGCAACTAGTTATGGAGCCCCAGAAAATACTTACGGTGTTCCAGAAAATACATATGGAGTTCCACTAACCGATGCCACAACCACAGATAATCCTGCTGTTGAAAAACTAGACGGTCCCGTTGAGGTCCAAAAAAGTGTGGGTACATACTATGTTCTATTACCTAACGGACAATTGCAAAGGATTGAATTCGTGACGGAAAATGACATTCAAAATATGAAGTATACCGCGAGGCTCCAGCTCCGTGAGCGGGCCCCTCTATACGTGTTTGGACCTTAAGTTTATTTTGCTAATGGAACATTTTTTGGTCTTGATCTTTTGCATTAGGGCTTTATGATTACAATCTGTGCATAATATTGTAATAAAACTTTGTAAAGACTAATTTTATTTTTATTTATATACTTTTTTTTTATATCGGGACTTCAAAGCTTAAGTTGGGTGAAATTTTGTGTTCAATTATTAATATATAAAAATCAATTTACAATAGGCGAAGATATCGTATATTATACAAGAATAACATATAACAATAGTAATTGTTGACAACATGTTTGGCTCACTTTGTAGCGACGTTACTTGCTGTGTTAGCGGTCGCGGGTTCGAGTCTCGCTGGGGGCATTAATTTGAGTGATGAGCACGAATGTTTGTACTCCAGTCGTGGGTGTGTTTATATTTATAATATGTATGTATTTAAAGTTACATATGTGTGTAGTGTATCAACTATCTGGTATCCATAACACAAGCCTTGTAGCTTACCATAGAACTAGATGGCGCTGTGTGTTAATGCCCCAACATATTTATTTATTTATAATTAACTAAGTATTTTCCCCTTTTTGAAGTTGGTAAATATAATATCAGGAGTTTAGAACAGGTACTTCAATATTGGAAGCAGTGGTAGCTTAGTGGTGACACGCTCGCTTGGGTAACTGAGTGAAGTGGGTTCAAATCCCGGGTTTCGCACCTCTGATATTTTCATGAGCGAATTATTTTCAACAAGATCGTGAGGAAACCTGCATGTCTGAGAGAACCTATCAAGTTTTCGAAAAAATTTTCTTTTCTATTTTCGAAGTTTTGAATATTTTTTTTTCATTTAATTAATTATTTATTGAAGTTTAATGCTTCCATATTATTTAATAGCTTTTATGTGTGTGTGTGTGTGTTTTTTAATTACGATAATTTATAGATAGTGATGTTATTGTAATTTTATTTATATTTTAATTTATTGAAATTTCTAATTTACTTTAAAACTAAATGTGCATTTACGATTAAGTTAAATCGTGTCGTAATTTAAAAATGTTTCAATGTAATTATCACTAGTGGATCCAAATAAATAAATAAAATAAAATAAAAGAGGTATTGAAGGGAGGCCCGCGCCCAGTAGTGGGACGTCAAAAAGGATTGAATAATACTTCAATATTATCCTATGCAATGCGCAATTAGACGATTAAAAGTACATACATACTCCAGTATCAGATAGTTTTACCGAAGGCAATTCAAACCTAGGGAATGGTGAATCACTATCACTTCAGTTTATTGCGTATTGTAATAAGCTGTATTATAATACTATTTATTTATTTAGTGGAAGTGTTATCGAAAGGGATCTTTTCTTTTATTATTTTAATGCATAAAGCCTATATTTTATTTGTTTACTTTCTCCCAGCGTTAATGCATTGAATCTTCAACAGTATGGCAGTAGACCATTGTTTGGTTGATGTATAATGGAACAATATTAATCAACTAGCATTTCCCACGGCTCCGCCCGCGTTCAGATGACCAAAAACCAAATTCTTAGGTTTTACATATTAGTATACTCTTACATTGCAGTGTTTGTATTTTTTCTCAAAAATGAGATATTTTCCCGCGGTAAAAAGTATCCTATATGTTGACCCGGATAACCAGCTATCATCATACCAAACATCAAAATCCTTCCAGTGGGTTTTCCTTGATGCGGTAACAGACACAAAGACGGACAGACAAAAATTGTAAAAACTATAGATTTGGCCTCTGTATCGATAATTATGTTTATTTTAATAAGATTTTCCAAAAAATATCTAATGTACAGATTCGGCGTGGTTACAATTTTATTATATGTATAGATTTTATTCATAAGTGAATGTAAGCTATGGGACTAATTTCAAAAAGGAGATATTACTCGATTCAGTTGTACCGTGTATGTTTTTATGTGTTATATACGATTTTTTAAAGAATCGTTATGCGTCAATGTCCCATAATATAAAATAACCTTCCACTTTTAAGGGTGGAATAAGTAATTATAGTAATAATTTATAGTCATTTTCGATGGCTTTTTAATTTTTGGTATGTATATACAATAGATATTCATATCTGACTGTAGGTAGTTTATATATTTGTGTATAATTCATCTGATTGTGACAAAATTTAAGTTAGCAAAATTCTATTTGTCTAATCTAAAGACAGAATAGTACAATACCTTTTTCTCAGCTGTTTATCACCCGGTTTCCTTTTTTTTTTGTATTAAGTAGCTATTGACGAGCTTTAGTGTTATCAATAAAAACATTTGGAAATGTAGTTGGTTTTTATATAGATAGGTAAATTCTACGCATATATGTTTTCCTCAAATTTTCAATAATGATTATGGTCCAATTGCGACCACTGGACGAACATTTATTATTAAGATTTTGCATGTATATAAGTATATATTTATTTTTGTGTAACTATTATATTTAGTTGATTTATTATAATATTAAGTTTATACCACCCTAGCGACTCATCCTCGCTTCGCTTGGGTTCGTTTCTAGCTTGCTTCCCAATACAAACTTTCATCCCTATTTTCATCTTCTTAAGTGATGATTTCCGGGATAAAAAGTATCCTATGCCTTTCTCGGGGTCTCAAACTATCTTCTTACTAAATTTCATCTAAATCGGTTCAGTAGATATAAAGATTACCCCCTACAACGTCACAAACTCACAAACTTTACCTCTTTATAATATTAGTATAGATAATGCTGTACTACACCTACAACGCACTAAATTTACTTATTTTCTCACTTCTGAAGGCTTTCTGAAAAAAATACCTTAAAGAAATAAGTCGTCCTTTGTCGACATTCTGTTACTTTATTTTGTAAAACATATATTTTATGGTACATAAGTAAATAAATAAATAAAAAATAAATATATAAGTATGTACAATGTACATTGTAGGTACATATATTTTGCACCTGGACAAAATAGATGTGTCGTTACTAAAACATAAAAAAAACGTTCCTACGTCGGAAAAGAACATACTCGTACATTTCACGGTCTAAAAATATCTGATATCGTTTTAGAGCATTGTCAGGCTTGTGACATAGGAATTATACTCTTGTAGAGAACTCATTGCCCCCTATAGAGAACTTATGGTCCCCTGCATGAGTGCACCAGGATGTCGGCCAACAGGGAGAAGTGGCGATCAATCGTGAGGAGCATCACATCTGCTCCTACAGAGACTACTACGTGATGACCACGACCGCTCTGTCAAGAGTGTCACGAAGAAGAAGAAGAAGAGAACTTATTGGTACTTAGAATTCTGGAAAATCTGTGCTATTTTTATCATGAACATCTTGTATTCACTATTTGGCACTCGTTGTAATATCGTCAATTGTCAAATACTTTATTCCATTACCTTTGTAATGGAATAAAGTAACTTGTAACGGAAAACAAAAATAAATATATGATTATGTAAGAAAATGAACTCCCTGAATATTAATTTGACTTTGTTATTATTATTTCGTAATTATCAAGTATACATATTATTCGCTAACATTCATCTATAGTCTATACCAATATTATAATAAAGTAAAGTTTGTGAGTTTGTGACGTTGTAGGGGGTAATCTCTGGATCTACTGAACTGATTTAGATGCAATTTGGTAAAAAGATAATTTGAGACCCTGGAAAGGACATAGGATACTTTTTTTTCCGGAAATCATCCCTTAAGTGGTCGAAATGGGCATGAAAGTTTGTATGGGGAATCTAGCTAGGGACGAAGTGAAAATGAAGATGAAAGTTTATATGGGGAATCAAGCTAGGGACGAACCCGAGCGAAGCGAGGGTGAGTCGCTAGTATATTATATATTTTGATAATATTGTGTGAACGTTATATTTTTTTTTTTGAAAATTCTGCACTTTTCTATGCTAACCTTAATTTAAACTCTTAATTAAAATACAAAATTTTCAAAATAATGAAATCTATATATTTAATAAAATTCTAACTAAGTTGAATCTGTACATTAAATGTTTTAAAAAAAAACTTATTGAACAATTTCAATGAAAATGACAATTCATATTATTTTGTCTATTTGTCTGTTTGTGTGTCAGTCTGAGAACGCGTGATGAGAAAACCACTGGTCAGATTTTGATAAAATTTGATATGATGATAGCAGGTTATTCGGGTCAACATATGCGATACTTTTTACTGCGGGAAAATATCTCATCTCTGAGATATCTAACCGTTAAAACGTATTTAGGACGTGGAGGAGGGGACGGACCCGAGTGGAGCAATGGTGAGTCGCTATTCTTTTTTTATCTTAAAAAATATTTGCTTATTGATCGAACTTAAAAAGTACAGACAGACTTTAATTTAGGAATCTAAAATTAAAGATGTAACAAACTCGTACCACTCATAATACTTTCTCAGATTTACTCGAAATTTGACATTAAATGAAACTATCTTTTCGGATTGTGTCGAGATTTTATTTTATTAATTCAAATTCAAAATATTTTATTCAGCATTAAATTATTACATTTTTTACAAATCATTCATTGTAATAAGTACCTTTAGCACATAAACGTACTGTGACATTTTTTCTGAATTTTCTGAATTTTCTGGAATTTTCTTTCTCGTTTTCTGGGATCATGTTGTAAGAGCGTATACAATTGTCCATAAAAAGTATTACCGACCCTTTGTAAACGTGTCACAGGCATTACAAGTTTATGCTTGCATGTCACTTGTTAGGAAATTTGTGTTTATTTTTTTGAACATAATATGTATGTATGTACATAACATTTTCGTACACGTACTGAGAAGCAACAGTTAATATAATACTTTCTTAGACTTACGCAAATATTTGATATATTAAATAAAACTATCTTTTCTTTCTATCTTATCTTTAATTTAGTATTTATGTATATAAAGTTATATATGTGTAGTGTATCAAAAGGCCTCGTAGCTTACCATGGAATTAGATGGTGCTGTGTATTAATGTTCTTACATATTTATTTATTCATTTACCTATGCGTACCACGTACATAATATAATCAAACTGTAATGAGATTAAAGTTGAAACAAACATACCGAAGTTTAGTTACGAACAATAAACGTCGCGATACCGGAGTCTACTAATAAGATATAAAGCTAAGTTATTACTAAATTAAGTTGATAGAATGCTGGCTACAGCATTCTATCAACTTAATTTAGTAATAACTTAGCTTTATATAAACTCTGACTTCGTATAAAAATTCCTAATCAAAACACATGAAATATTTTTATAAATAAATAATAATAATAATAAATATTTTAGGTCGTTCTAAAATGATTACCACTTGGCTCACGGTGAAGGAAAACATCCTGAGGAAACCTACTTGTCTGAGAGAAACTAGCAAGTATTCGAATGATATGTGAAGTCCATCAACCCGCACTTGACCAGGGTGATGGACTATGGCCTGTTCCCTCTCGCATTGAGAGGAGGCCTGTACCCAGCAGTAGAACCTACGTTAAAAAAAAGAAAAAGTTAGTTGTGCGGCACTCAGACTCGACTAAATTAAAAATTAATATGTAGACTAAATACACACTAAGTTATTACCTTAAGTAGCGGCTCACTCACGGAAAACAAAAACAAACCTACCCCACGGGAATCGTTCATTTTTCCGGTATAAAAAGTAGAGTATGTGCTATTCCAGACTATAATTTATCTCTGTGAAAAGTTTCATCCAGAAAAGTTTAGCCGTACTGGCGTGAAAGAGTAACAAACATCCATATTCACAAACTTCCACATTTATAATCTATACATATAATAAAATTGTAACTAAGTCGAATCTGTACATTGAATATTTTTTGGAAAATCTGATTGAAATAGACATTATTATCGATACAGAGTCCGAATCTATAGTTTTTAGAATTTTTGTCTATCTGTCTGACTGTTACCGCATCACGAGAAAACCACTGGACAGATTTTGATGAAATTTGATATGATGATAGCTGGTTATCTAGGTCAACATATATGGTACTTTTTACCGCGGGAAAATATAATAAGTATACTAATATGTAAAACCTAAGAATATGGTTTTTGGTCATCTGGATGGGGGCGGAGCCGCGGGGAATGCTAGTATTAAATAATAATACGAAATAATAATACGGATAAAAGGTGATAAGAACTTTACATCTATATTATCTGTTTCCGCATATAATTAGGTATAACTTAGAAATGGTGGATACATCTAATAATCAATATTAAAATTATAAAACACTTTGTTTTTGGTTTGTTTGGACGAATCTAGTCCCATTGAATAAATTATTATTGCGTGTTATAGCTTATTTATTGAGAAAGAATATCATCATGTCACGATCCCTTGATGCTGTACATTTATCCATACATAAACTATGCGAGCGGAGTCGCGAGCAAAAACTAATCAGTTATTAAATTTAATATTTATATAATAATATCCTCTTGATCAATGTCGGCTACGGCCGACAATTTACGCGCAGACATAATTGCACTCTCTTTTCCTGTCACTTTCAAAGTCCGATAGATGATTACTGAGTATTTCTTAACAGAAATACTCAAATATTTATATATTAACAATTTGTGACAGCCCCAACTTTTTTAATTTAACATACAAACCCCTTGTAAATAATTCAGGCCAACTTTTAAATAAATATACAATAATGGGTGTTCGTAGAAATATTATAACGTCATACTATATCGCTAAACCGCAAAGGGTTTCGATAGCTGTCATTATAAAATATATGGATTCTTAAACGCTACAACATTAGAGGTAACGACTTCATTGTGAACAAAAGACGCCCTATTATTCACACTCAATACAAAGCTTTTAGTGCTTTGTGACGTCTACAGTTGTCTCGAGTGATGTTTAACTAATATTATCACTTGTTAGTACGCTAATGTTGAAACAATTTAAAGTGTTTTGCAGATCCCATGTAAAATTCTTCTTATAGAATCACAATACACAGGTCTATTGTTATTTACAAACCCTGTTCTGTTATTGAAGCGAAAACTTCTTTAGCCGCGATAAGCGATTTTTGGTAGCGGTAAAACTTATGGGTTGACATGTGACGTGTTGACACGTCACTTGTCACAAGTCTGGCGCAGACTGGTGACGCGCAGCGTTATTTGTTTTGAATAATAAATAAACTATACTTATCAAAATGTAAATATTTATTGCTCGGAGTGCCAATAGATATGAAAATCTAATCTAATCTTTTAAGGACATTTCAGTCCCATCGTATCTTAACCTAAGTACAATACCATACATATATAGATTAAATGTCTCAAAACGCTGTTTACCATAATTTTAACTACATCAACATTTAATGGGTTCGCTAACATAATTAATAACTTAAGTATGGTCGATATCACAATTAATATTCAGTTTTTGCAGTACTGTTTACCTCTCCTTTTGACGTTTAACATACTCCGCAAAGTTCTCTGTAAAGAACGTCGTCTGGCATGTTACAACTATTACATAAAGGTCAATTTAGTTTTTTCATAACGTATGTAAAATTGGTCTGATAATATCCAAATCGTAATTTGTGTAAGACTAACTACAATATATGTATTTTCTTCAAGCAATTTATCTTCACTTCGCTCGGGTGTGTCCCCTACGTACCTTCGTTTTAAATAGATATAAATAGTTATTAGTCGGCGTTAGCTATGTATGTATTTTTTTCCGTGATTTTTTTTATGTTTTAATAGTTATCCTGCTATTCGAGACGGAGACAAATTCAACAAATCAAACATCATAAAAATCTGTCAAGCAGTTCTTGAGTTATAAATGGTGTAACTAACTCGATTTTGTTTTATACATATATTACTAGCAGAACCAGCGGGTTCACTTGTTTCATACAAACCTTTCATACACCGTTTCATACAAAGCTTCACTTGTTACATACAAACCTTCATCCCCTATTTTACCCCGTTATGGGATGAATTTCGAAAAATCCTAAAACTCGCATTCATTTAATTATATTGAAGAGCATTAATACCAAGTTTTAAGTAATTCCAATCATAAATATTTTTTTGCATTGTATTTTAAAGTCTTTTCCCGTGGGAAGAGGTAATCTCCCGCAGTGAAAAATAGCCTATGTCACCCTCCAGCCCTCCAACTATCTCCACATAAAAAATCACGCTAATCCGTTCTTCCGTTTCGACGTTAAAGAAGGACAAACAAACAAAAAAACAAACAAACACACTTTCACATTTACAATATTACGTATGGATATTAGTATGGATACAGATTAAGTTTAATGTTATAAAACCATGGCACTTGATGAGGCTAACACTGTATAGTTTTATACCAAATAAGCTTTTCAGTGAAAAGTCGGTGTATTCTTATTTCTTAAAAATTAATTATCGTGTAATATGAGCAGACATGACCTACTAATAAACTGCACTGCTGGAGTTTATTGCGGTTATATCCGTGCATTATGATGGAGTTTTGACTTACTTGAAATAAACTTTAAGTACTTCTACTTTAATTTTTCATTTTGGCGTTTTTGTAACACATTTTCGGCTGTAATAGTCCAATCAGGATTTTTTATATACAAGTAGCATTGCTCGCGGCTCCGCCCGCGTTCAGATGACCGTAAGCCAAATTCTTAGATTTTACATATTAGTATACTCTTACAATGCAGTTTTTGTATTTTTTCTCAGAAATGAGATATTTCCCCGCGGTAAAATGTATCCTATATGTTGACCCGGATAACCAGCTATCATCATACCAAATTTCATCAAAATCTGTCCAGAGGTGTTCTCGTGATGCGGTAACAAACAGACAGACAAAAATTCTTAAAACTATAGATTCAGACTCTGTATCGATAACAATGTCTATTTCAATTAGATTTTCCAAAAAATATTTAATGTACAGATTCGACTTAGTTACATTTTTATTATATGTATTACGAGTATATGTATAGATAGATAATATTATAAAGAGGTAAAGTTTGTGACTTTGTGATTTTGTAGTGGGTAATCTCTATCTATTTATCGATCTACTGAACCGATTTAGATGAAATTTAGTAAGAAGATAAGTTGAGACCCTAGGAAGGATATAGGATAGTTTTTATCCCGGAAATCATACTAAAGGGGGTGAAAATAGGGAAAAAAAGTTAAAAGTTTGTATGAATACATATATATATATATATATATATATATATATATATATATATATATATATATATATATACACACACATACATACATATATATATATATACATACATAACGGACGGACGATCCAAGCAAGCGAGGGTGAGTCGTCAGTTAGTATAAATATAATGCAAAATTCTAAATGATGGGAGTAAATTTTGATTGATAGATTAACTCTAACATCCGAAATGTCGATTAAGCGCCAATTACTATCCAAAACAATCGATGCACAAATTGACTTTATTACAATACAATTATATGTAAGGTTCCAGGCTATAACATTTCATATGCTATCAACAAGCTGCCCAACAAATTCGATGAGAATATAATTACTTCACAGAGGTAGTTCAAAATTCTCATTACGCGAACGGCCCCACGGGGTAATTTTCGCTGAATTCGCCGAAGGTTTTCGATTTTGATTGCCTTCCATTGATTACGAGTGTGTTTACAATATTGTAATGGACTCTTGTATAATAACTGGATGTTTGTTTTGTAAAGTTACTTTGTGCTAGTTTCTGCCCGTGACTTCGTTTATAACGTATTGAGAACACGGTTGATTTAGTGTGTATTAACCCTACTTGCTGTGCAGCGTTCGCGGGTTTGAGTCCCGGCTGGGGGCATTCATTTGTGTGATGAGCACGAATGTGTGTACTCCAGTCATGTGTGTTCATATTTATAATATGTATGTATTTTAAGTTATATATGTGTAGTGTATCAACTACTTAGTATCCATAGCACTAGCCTCATAGCTTACCATGGAACTAGATGGTAGTATGCTAATGTCTATATTTATATGTGTAATATTTATTTACATCTTTTCTGTTGCCGGTAGCGCCATCCATATTGATAGATTTAAAACTAAACTTTTATTCAAATAACAATAAAATGTGTATCACATGATAATCCTTTACAAACACATATTTTATACGGGTAAAAAGTATTTAATGTGTTAGTTTAGGATACGTATTTATATTAGATTTCATATCAAATCCCTTTTACAGTTCACACGGATTTGAGTCACGGAGAGACGAATTCAAACATTTTTACAAACTATAATTGAATGGGATTATAGAATGACTCACAGTGTATTGATAAGTATTGATAAATTATACCATACCTATTTGATTTCCCATACAAACTTTCATCCCCATTTTCACTTTCTTAAGGGATGATTTCTGGATAAAAAGTATCCAATTTCCTTTCCAAGGTTTCAAACTATCTTTTTACCAAATTTCATCTAAATCCCTTCAGTAGATTCAGAGATTACCCTTTACAACGGCACAAACTCACAAACTTTACCTCTTTATAATATTAGTATGGATTAATTATAAACCTATAACGTTATAATGTTAACGTGAAATAAACGAACATATTTATGTGTATTTCTGAACGTATTTAATAGTTTACCTATTAGCTAATGTTGAAATTACTCTAACAGATACATATTTATGTTAGACTAATTATAATTTAACTACTAATTGCTTGTGACTACGTTTATTATTAAAAAGTATTTTCAATTAACAGTGAATGGAAGGAAATATTCACACACACATACGCACATTTTCGACAATAAAAACTTAAAAAAAAATATAAAAACCGACTTCCAGACACTAAAATGTAAAAAATAACTAAAAGGAGGTTTTCATTTAGAATAGATACCTAATCAGATATTTTCGAAGTCGAAAGCAAATCTAATATATTTCGATACGTAAAATACATATTTACCTATTAGATATTTATTTCTTAAAACAATGTAGTTTTTTTTTAAGTTTTTATTTTTCCATTTTTAGTGTAAACGTAATAAGCAGGTAATTTGTAAGAAGAAAGTTTTTTAATAACATATTCGAATATTGTTGATTTTTTTAAAAACCGCTCGACTGATTTTGATAAAATTTATATGGGATCATCTGGGAAGTATATATACCCTTTGGAACAAAAAAAAACGAGTAATCGGTGAACATATATAAAAAAAAGATTCCGACGAATTGAGAACTTCCTCCTGTTTGGAAGTCGGTTTAAAATGGCTTTACCATAAAATGTATTTTTTTTAAATTGTGTTTTTCTTATAAATATAATATCTGTATAGATAAACCCTACAATCATTATCCTGAAATTTTACATTCGTCTCATTATCTTGTCACTTGTTATTAAGTTTACTTTTTTTGAAGGTAAAACTTTTTCTACTGCGTATGAACTGCACACATGTTTTTTTTAAATCTTTTATATTATTATAGTGTAACTTGTGCAATAAAATATTTATAAATCTATACATATAATAAAATTGTAACTAAGCCAAATCTGTACAAAAGTATTTTTTGAAAAATCTTATTAAAATAAACATTATTATCCATACAGATGCCGAATCTATAGTTTTTTGAATTTTTGTCTGTCTGTCTGTTACCACATCACAGAAAAACCACTGAAGGGATTTTGATGAAATTTGGTAAGATGATAACTGGTTATCCGGGTCAACATATAGGAGACTTTTTACCGCGAGAAAATGTCTCATTTCTGAGAAAAAATACAAAAACTGCAATGTAAGAGTATACTAATATGTAAAACCTAAGAATTTCGTTTATGGTCATCTGAACGCGGGCGGAGCCGCGGGCAATGCTAGTAAAATATAAATAAATAAATAATTTTATTAATATGCACAAGAAAAGAAGATGTTTAGTTGCTCGAGGCTGTTTATTCTTTTTGTAAAAGAAATTTCACTGAATTAAACCTTCATTGTTCGTCTCGACATTTCTTTTTGATGACGATCTGAAACATTTCAATGCCAGTTTAAAATGTCGATTATTATCAATTCTTTTTGTTGATAAAAAATTGTTACAATTATAACGATTTTCTCTGCCGTTTTGCATTTTCTGGAAGAAACGGTTTTTTTACTATACGTTAAATAAAATACTAATTAATATATAAATTATAAACTACATGAGAGGAACCGCGGACAAAAACTAGTTCTCAATAAAATGACAAAATACTAACGGTAATCATTAAGTCCTTCGAAAAAATTGTCTTTCACTATCCAGAAGTTTATAAACCACTGGACTATCCCTCTACAGCTGCCATAGGCGAATAAAAGAGCAATCCAGCTCGTGTCCTCGTCATCCAGAGTAGTGTACTCATGGTGCGGCTTGTTGATCCATTTGATGTTATCACTCTTGGAGTTTATATACTCCATTATCGCAACTATGTATGTAGAATATTGGTTTATAAATCAATATTAATGTTTTTTAATTGTAATCTTAAAATTCTTTTTTAGTAATGTGAAAGATTGTGGAGTCTCTATACTAATATTATAAATGCGAAAGTTTGTAAGGATGTATGGATGTTTATTACTCTTTCACGCAAACACTACTGAATGGATTTTAATGACATTTTACTATAATATAGCTCTTATATCAGAATAACGCATAGGCTACTTATTATTCTGAAAAATGTACGGTTCCCGTGGGATAGATTTGTTTTTGTTTTTCTAGAGGCGAAACTGCGCGAAGCGAGGGTGATCCGCTAGTGTGTAATATATTAGAATATAGAATAGATATCCTAATTGACACAGTTGTTTGTTGTATTGAATAGTTGTGTGTATTGAATAGTATTTTAGTTTACGTAGTCTATTATATAGGCAAAGACAAAACAGTGGAGTACCTTTTTTAGTTGGTCAAGCGATTTTTTTTTGTTTAGTAGCTTAATAAAAATATTTTGAAAACAGTTAGTTTTTTTATATCATATGTAAATTCTATTCATATATTTTTTTCTTAAATTTTCAATAATGATTATGGTCAAATTTCCACCACTGGGCGAACACTAGTGAATAAAATCTATACTAATATTATAAAGAGGTATAGTTTGTGAATTGTGAGTTTGTGATGTTGTGACGTTGTAGGGGGTAATCTCTGGATCTACTGAACCGATTTAGATGAAATTTGGCAAGAAGATAGCTTGAGACCATGGGAAGGACAAAGAATACTTTTTATACTGGAAATCATCCTTTAAACGGGTGAAAATGGGGATAAAATTTTGTATAGGGGATTAAGCTAGGGACGAACCCGAGCGAAGCGAGGGTGAATCGCTAGTGTTATATAAAGTTTGAAATCGATAGTGTTTGTGCAATTTCGATAAGATTAACTTGAACAACAATGGAGTCAAAACATTATTTTTAAATATTCATCTGTTCGCCTTTTTGTTAGCGAATCAGCCAAAAAATTGCAAGAGGAGAAAAAATCTTATTGAATGTTTTATGATAGACTAGTAATTCACCCTTGCTTCGCTCGGGTTAGTCCCTAGGTTGATTCCCCATACAAACTTTCATCACCTTAAGGGATGATTTCCGGGATAAAAAGTATCCTATGTCCTTCCCAGGGTTTCAAACTATCTTCTTGCCAAATTTCATCTAAATCGATTTAGTAGATTCAGAGATAACCCCCTACAACGTCACAATTCACAAACTTTACCCTTTTATAATATTAGTATAGATATTTATTTTCAAATTAAAAAAAATGTACTAATATTTCTTTCATAAATCAAGATCATTTAAAATGTACTTAAAAGCTTAAACAATTTATTAATGGGAGTTTATGTTTTATACACATTTAATTTTACTAAGTAATTTAATTCCATATAACCTTTAAAACCTTCTTATGAGTCGAGATTTTTGGGCATAGAATATCTATTGGATACTTAATTATTCCGGGTGCTCGGTCTAATATCGTCCCTTCCGTCCCTCAGAGGGTTGCAGATAAAAATTACTAATATGCTAAAACCGACCGTATCCAAGCCTTCCATTATCAAAAAATTGAGTTTTAATTGCCATTTTACACACGTGTAGTTCTTTAATAAAATTACTTTAGTGTTTTAAATACAATCTTTTCGCATTTTTATTTTAGAGACTAAAGTCTCTCCCGGAACTATGATAGCCGAAAGCATTTGAAACGTCGGAAACCAAAAACCAAAATAAATCCTCAAAAAAATAGTAATCGAAATCCCTCCGTCTATATGTCACATTCATTCACTCAGGGACTGATATTGATTGAAAATGCTCTATTAAAATTACGAAAAATACAAAACTAAGGGTGAAACTCCTTAAGTGTAATAGGGGGTTTAAAAATTTGAGCTCACATGACATTTGAATAGTTCTTTAAAAGTGGGATCGATGTTTAAACGACTTTTTTATTTAAGCTGAAATCATTTTCGAGTTTTATTAATTTGCATGTTAGTATATCAAATCAAGAATTTCTAATTGTTAGGTGAAACATTGTGTTAAACTGATATTATGATCATAGTTTAAAAGACTGTAGGTTTCTTATTTAATACTAGCGGACCACCCTCGCTTCGCTCGGGTTCGCCTCTGGGACAACAAATACAAATCTATCCCACGGGAACCGCGCATTTTTCCGGGATAAAAGTAGCCTATGTGTTATTTTGATGTATGATCTATATTACGTAAAATTTCATTTCATTTAATTTCATCATTTTCATTTTGCGTGAAAGATTAGCAAACATCCATACATCTATACATCCAGACATCCATACATCCTCACAAACTTTCGCATTTATAATATAAGAAGGATTAGTAAAAACAACTGATCTATTGCTACGTATCTTAAAGCATATTATTCCATATTACTACATAGTCCTTACTTAATAGGGTAAACTTGATCAAGGCATCCTGAGTATCCGATAACATCTAACTTTAGTTGCTTAGATTAACGGAAGCCTGAAGGCATCTATTATATCGAAGGTTCCTATCAACTGCTAACCGATGGGACATATTGCGTGAGATTGCTTAGGGCAGTTAGATTAGCTTTACGTGGTGACTGATGCACGATATTGGTTGGGGTTTGAGGAGAAGAGTCAAAGCAAATAGCTCTATTAGTCACATTATTGGTCAATTTGTAAGAGTTTTGTATGCAATTTCAATAAACACATCATGTACATAGGCATTGAAGTACTACAGTCTGTACGGAAGGATTGTTAAAGAATGCAAATGACAAAATTTTTTATTAAAAAAATTATTGCCTCGTCTACTTCAATAAATTCATTCTAGATGAAGTACCTAAAGTTAGTACTAGAAAGGTGTATAGTTTTTTGTGTATAATTTTTGAAATTATGTAAATTATAACTGGGCAGTGGTACTCCAGTTCTAACGCACTCACTTGGACAACCGAGTGAAGCGGGTTCAAATTCCAGGTCTCGGACCTCTGCTATTTTCATCTACAAATCATTCCCAACATGATAACCACTTGTCTTACGGTAAAGGAAAACAAAACATGCAGGTCTGAGAGAACCTAGCAAATTTTTAGACATATGCAGTCCGCCAACCCGCACTTGGCCGGAGTGGTGGACTATGACCTGATCCTCTTCGTATTAAAGGAAGGCCATTCCTCAGCAGTGGGACGTCAAAAAGGGCTGAATAAAATGTAAATTATGGTAACAAATATCTGTATGATTTAGTGAGGTACTTTTTAACTTACTCTCATTGTTTGTCACTCCGACATCCTTCAAGAAAAGGCCCATGTAAAGTAGATCTACCAACATTACTGTAAAGCCCGTAACGGTGAAAGGCACCAAGGCTGCGTAAAAGCCACAAGGTCTGTGACCATGTGTTAGGTTCGCAATTCCGAGTATAAACCACGCCAAGTGTAGACACAGCCATAGCCGAACTTTACTGTTCAAAAAAATATGTTTAGATAAATTTAATGTCAATACAATGTCACCTCAGAACAGAAAAAGCGTGCAGATAGTAATTGAAGCTTAAAATGGTATCATAGTTGGCTGTTTTACAATACTATTCCTATCTGCGTGTCAGTTAAACTCAGTAAAATTTTAAAGCCAAATAAACAAATAATTAAAAATAATTATGTCGACTAGAATTTTAAAATATTTATATTTTTTTTTTGAAAAATATTGTTGATTGACATATTTTCTTTCCGATGTTTCCAGTTTCGTATCACTTCTTATATTGCTTTTAGATTTTCAACTAGGATACCAAAATAAAATAATGTAAAAAACGTACAGTCTTGAACTCCACGCCTTTATAACTTTTATAATATTATATTTATTTATTTAATGTACTGGGCAAACAATAACACATGTTTAATTTTAACATGGTGACTTTTGCATGCTGAGAGCTACCTTGTTTATAGGGAACCACAACAGGCACCGTAAAGTATCAACATAGAAAAAGCAAAAACAAAAACAAACTAAGTTAAATTAACGTTAATTCATTATAAAAGGCTTTAAAGATAATAAAATTATATAAAGATGAGGTTACTATCATCGATCAAAAAGTACTAGGTACACGAATTGTGTTTAGGTAATTATTCTAATTGAAATAAATATACAACAATGTAAATTGAACCTTAATTGCAATGTTTAAAGTTGTTTTCATTAAAAAAATAAAATAAAAGCGCGCTCAAATGTTCAAATGAGCGCTCATTCGGCGAGGACATTTTTTGTCGCTGATTGTGTATCTAGTACTTTTTTGATCGATGGTTACCATGAAGACGTATTATAGAAATTAGATTATTTGTATTGTAATAAGTGAATATTATTCATATATTAAAACTTACTTACGAAAACTAGACGCTACATTATTCTTAACTGGCCAAATGACGCGATATCGGCGTTCATTGTTGACTTTTAATGTAATGTTATAGAAGTATAATTTGCCGCAAGCCTCTGGGTCGTAAAGATAGAGAAGTTTGACAAGAGTGACTTCTTGGAGTTCGGAGGAGTTTGGTGTGAAGCCACAGTCGAGAGTCCACCAGGTCATTATAAGACTAATTAACGCTGTTATAAATATAAAAACGTGTCTGTGTACTTATATTATGTAAGAAGTTATACTTCTTTGGCGTAACAGAACAAAAATAGCTAAAAATTTCATGCCGTATGTCACAACTGTCTGTTTGTAAAAGGAATGCAGCTAACTTTATCATGTCGCTTTTTGACTGTCGATGTGCGCATCGTACAATTGTCATATTTTTTTCCAAACGTGCCAAAAGAAGTATAACTTCAATAAGAAAAATTGCATAATATGTTTCATATTTTACTATTGATTTGCGTTTAGTTTAGGCATCACTAGAGATAGGCAAAGACAAAACAGTTTAGTACCTTGTTCTCCTGTTTTGCAATCGATTTTTTTCTATTCAGTAGCTTTTGGCGAGCTTTAGTGTTAAACATAACAACATTTTGGAAATAGTTTTTTGTAAAAAATAAGATCGATAAATTCTATAGTGTCATGTTTAGAACTTTTTCCTTAATTGTTCAATATCGAATATGGTCAAATTTCGACAACTAGGCGAACATTAGTCTTACAAAATACACTAAATATGTATATGCGTATACTGTATACATATTTAGTGTATTTTATATTAGGTATGTGTTATTTTTCCTTAATATATATTTTTAATTATTTATATTTTGATAACTCCGTTCTTTTTCCGTCTCATTAAATCCTTTCACTAAGCTTATCTGTAGAGATTGCTTTTAGCAATAAGACCGCCTATACATGCGTACTTTACCTCTAACAACACCTGTACTTTTTGTCTCTATATCGTGTGTACAATAAAGATTAATCTATACATATAATAAAATTGTAACTTAGCCGAATATGTACATAAAATATTTTTTGGAAAATCTTATTGAAAAAAACATTATTATCGATACAGAGGCCGAAAAAATTCTAAGAACTAAAGATTTATAGTTCTTAGAATTTTTTCTGTCTGTCTGTTACCGCATCACGGAAAAACCACGGTTTTACCAAATTTGGTATGATGATAGCTGGTTATCCGGATCAACATATAGGATAGTTTTTACAGTGAGAAAATATCTCATCTCTGAGAAATCGATACTAAACTTTAAAACTAATAATTTAATAATTTATATTCTTGATTTGTTAAGTATATCTCGATTTATGTGGTAGACTTGTTTATTGGTTTAATTTACTTGTTTTATTTAATTTCTTAAGGTCATAGAATTGTTGTTTTTGTATAAAACTATTCCACGCCTATTTTTGCATGCGGTATTCATCCTAAAAGATAATGCATTTAGCCATAAGAACTTTGTAACATAGCATAAATTTTTACTGTAATAATGTAATTACCACTGGTGAATCTTAATAAATAAATGAAAATAAATAAAAATAAAAACTTAAGTAGGGACGAACCTGAGCAAAGCGAGGGTGAGTCGCTAGTAAATAAATAAAATAAATAATTCTATTCAGAGAACTAAGACCAATTAATAGCTGTAGTATAGAAAATCATTAATACAATTTCTGGTAGTTAATAAACAATATCTAACTTACTTTGACAAAGTATGACTACAATACTCCATACCCGAAGGGAGCTCATCGCTGTTGGAAATTCAGTACATTTCTATTCAATTAATAGTCAATTTTCGAAGTCTTAACCTCGTTAATGCAGAATTAAGATTTAGTGAACAACAATTTCAAGTGGGTCATGAACGAATTGATAAAATTGGTCCTCGGCTCTAGTCTGAGAGCTGGCGGGCCTTTTATTAAAGTGTTTTGTAATGATAATTAAAAACAATTTAGTTTTAATAATGTTAAGCGTGTGATTATAAAAATTACGTACGGCAAAAAAATCGGTTCTCGTATATTGCAATATAATAGAGCTGAAGCTAATGTTCGACTATAGCCGGCCACCTGAAGAAATAAACAAAGAGCCGAAACAGTAACACTAACGGGGCGTCAAAAACACATTATGAGAAAAAATACAATACACACAAATTAGCGTCTGATATCCACCATTTATTAATTATATAATTATATGTATTTTTAAAAATATCCATATATCCTATGACACACGTTTAACTATACAGGAATCGAACTCGAAATGTCTCATTCAGAGGTCAGTTATATAAACTATATCAACGCTTAAATTCAAAACCTATGATGTAGGAAAAAGGAATAAAAAAGCAAGCAGAGTACATAAAATACTTTAGGAAATCGACTACCAGCTCTTAAGCTATACAAATTTTGATTACGCAAAGTCTGAAATTAATGGGTGTCCCCTCCATGACGTGATAATGAAAAATTTTAATGCCATTCTCCTTTAAATTGAATTTCTTACAGTACAACGTTTTTTCATTTCGCTTTACGCAGTGTAATATCTGTGATTAATTGTGAGTATCGCATTTTACTTAGAAGTTATAATAGACTGACGAAGTTTTTGAAATAACATTTATTTAGAGCCTTGATAAGATTTTGCATGAATGTTTGACGATGGCACATTTAAGTGACAGCGACAGATAACTTTGCTGGTGTACTTGTTCTGAATAAATACATACAAACACAGGAAAATATTTTTGGGCTTACAATATTACAGTTTATTTTTAGACAATTAGGTAGTAATAAAAATAATTAGTCTAATCAAGGGTTTTTATTCCAAATTAAATTATTGCTTCCGCATAAGTAAATTATTATTTGCTTGCTTTATGTTTTTTGTTATTTTCTAACTTACTTATCTTTCATTATTTTGTGCAGCTTTAAGTACACCATGAGTTCGTTTTACACATGTACGTTTAAAATAGTAGTAAAACAAAACTGTTAAACTAAGAATTAAGAAGAAAAGTAGATAAGCGTAGAATTCATTGTCGATGTAAAACATCTTAACATAGGTATCTTTCTTTACCCTTAAAAAGATTTCTCGCATTCATTTGCTTTTAAAACACTATAATAATTTGAATTTTCAATAAAATAACATAGCTCTGTACGATTTTTTAACAGACGGCTTGTGCTCCCCCGCTCGGAAATATAATACTTTGTCGTCAATCGGATCTTGGTAATTGGGTTCTGGGATTGCTGGTTGTTCCTCTAATACAAGCCTTTCTTTAACTTCTCGTTTTTTAATTCTACGTCTTGTTAATTGAAGGACTCGACAACAGTATATATTTATAGCTAGAATGATAACACCTCGCATCCAGCAAATGGATGCGACTATTGGCAGCCAACCACCAAAACCATAATAATTGTTTATTTCCATTTCAACACTCCACCCACTATATGTAAGAATCATTCCATTGGTCAAGCTCTGTTGGATATGGGCTATGTACACTATAGCCATTGACAGATCAAAGATAATCACAAAAATACTAACGTAAAAGGTGATAGCAATTACAAACTTTAGAATACGTGATTTGTTTATAACTTTTGAAATTCTCAAAACAATTGCTGTAAGTAACCAAAACACGTGGATGATGGCGCTTAGTTCGATATACCTAAAAATTTAAAATTAGGTAAGAATAGAAAAGTAGGTAAGTGTTTTAAAACACTTGAAATTATCCCTTATTTGATTGGTCAAAAATACCTCAATTTGTTCCCCATATTAACTTTTAACCCCTATTTAAGTTTTATTTTCACAACCTTAAGTAGCTTATGTCCTTGTCCAAAATCCCGTCTATCACTGTACCAAAATTAATCAAAATTGATTTAGCGGTTTAGGAGTAAAAACAGACAGACATCGTTACTATCACATTTATAATATTAGTATGGATTTGAAGTTTTAATAATATATACTCTTACCAATATATTTTTATTTAAGGCTTTTTCGATTGGACTACACAGCTTTTGGAATTAAGTGTATAAAAATATTTTGTTCATACCCTCTAGTTTTACTAGATAATCTTGTCGACACTGTCATAACTGCAGGCTTCCATTCAATAGGCAATATATTGAGGCCTAGTGTATTGTTACTAAATTTCAGATTTCTTATCGATTTCGTGGATCGCAAGTTATAGCCGCATGCGTGTGGGTCGTAGAGATACATGATCCTAAAAAGCTTGTCGTAGTCATTTGTAGAATATTCCGGAGACCAGACACAAAAACTAATTGTAGCAGATCCAATGAAAACTAAAATACCTGTGAAATATTTTGTTTATATAAGATAGAGGCAATGGTAGTCCAGTGGTAATGCGTTCGTTTGGGAAATCGAGTGAAGCCAGTTCAAATCAACGGCGCGGATCTCACATCACTGATATTTTCATGTGCGAGTCATTTTAAATGATGATTCCCACTTGTTTTACAGCAAAGGAAAACATCGTGAGGAAACCTGCATGTCTGAGAGAATCCAGCAAGTTTTCAAAAGACATGTGCAGTTCGCCAACCCGCATTTGGTCAGCATGGTATGGCAAAGGTGGCCCTGGCCCAGCGGTGGGACGTTAAAAAGGCTGAATGCATTATTTACTATCTTACCCTTGCACCGGTGCATTCTAAGATGCCTAAGAGATACTTTAAGTCATAATATATTCGCGTATTATTTCAAAAGCGTCCAGATTGCATTGGATTGCATTTTGTTTACTCAATTGAATTTTTTTAACTCTGTCTGAAGTACAAACATTTAAAATGTAATAAACAAAACAAATTCTATGAGTATATCGCATTTTAAGCGTTAGAATTACAGTAATAAAATGAGATGGTATTGCAAGGATATTCAGGCAACTGTTAAAATCGCATAGTGAAAATTTAAAACTGGTTTATTTCCTGATTTCTTATATATTTATTTTCGATAAAATAAATAATATACTATATATTTTATTATAATCAAGGCTATGGAAACTAGTAGAGTATCAGAATGGCACTGTCTACTCTAAAGAAAGGAGTGGCTTATTTCCCAGCTTGAGTACTCGTATAATTGTGCTAAGTTTGTTTAAAACAAAGAATAAATTAATGACTAATAATTAGAAAAAATAAAAAAGGTAAACATAAATCCTGGCCCGGCGTCTTCTTTAACTTTGTATAAATTAAAGTCATTATAAAACCTAAAAAAAACCGACTTTCAGGCACTAAAATATAAAAAATTACTAAACGGGGGTTTTCATTTAGAATAGATACCTAATCAGATATTTTCGAAGTCGGTGCGGCGGCGGTGTGTTAGTTACTGTGCACCGGGGTAAATAGTCTATGTGCTATTCCAGACTATAATCTATCTCTGTGCCAAATTTCATTCAGATCCGTTTAGCCGTTCTGGCGTGATTGAGTAACAAACATTAATCTATCCATCCACACAGACTTTTACATTTACATTTATAATATTAGTATGGATTAACAAAAAAAATAGAATTTTCTGTATATATTATTTACACAATAATATAAAAAAAATCTATTATGCATCATTTGGTGTTCTTTACACTATAATGGCTCAACGGATTCAATCACTGACAGGCCAAAGCCACCTTTTCTCAACGTACATACCTATCACGTAAGAGTTATTTACTAATAATTCTTATCATATCAAAGATCGCGGGTTTTATTTTCTCATAGAGGAAATTTGTATTACATTTTATCATTTATTTCTGATTTAAACACAATACTAAGCATAACGTTACTTTTTTTTAAATATGTCAGGACATTAACACACAACACCATCTAGTTCCATGGTAAGCTACGAGGTTTGTGTTATGGATACCAGATAATTGATAAATTACACATAGGTATATAACCATAAGCCATGACTGGAGTACAAACATTCGTGCTCAGCACACAAATGAATGCCCCCAGCGGGACTCGAACCCGCGACCGCTGGCACAGCAAGTAGGGTCACTACAAACTGAGCCAAACGTGTCGTCTTAATTGGCAAGTCGGCTAACTCTCAGTGCACTTTTCAGGGGACGCTAAAAACGTTAAGAACAAGAATATTACGAATTCGGAAAACATGAATTTTAGATTATTTAAAAATGTATCATTATTAAAAAAATGGAATATTTATTTTTCCGAATTCATAATAAATATTATTGAATTTACTTGAGTTTTAGTAGGCTTTGAAAAGTTTACTGGGACGGAGTTAAAACAATAATAATAAAAATATGTTAAGCTAATAAAATTAAAGGTGATTTTAATAATTGAAAACCAGACATAAGGATATAATAAAAAAGTGTTATAGACTACATTTGAAACGAAATGGCACTCCGATGTCGGAAGAAAGTTTATTTAAACTTATAAGACGGATATTTTCTGCCGCTATTTGAGGCTGAACTGCATTGCGGATAAATTTCAGTTTAAAACTAAATCTTTCACTTTACTTCACTATCGTGTTTTATTTTATGGACCAGATCCGTTCATGTCGAAATTTAAATATTGTTGTATTATGGTACTGCACAATATAGATTATTGTGGAAACCGTGTTTGCATAGCACTTCTTTTTAAGATAGTTGTGGGTTCTATTTCCGTGCAAAGAATGTTTGTATTTAAGGTTACCTATATTGATCCTGAATCTCTTGTGAATTATACTCAATATGATTACCACTTGCCTTACGGTAAAAGAAAATATATTGAAGGAACCTATATATCTGGAGGACCTAATTTTCTGAAGACATGTGCCCAGCAGTGGGACGTTAAAAAAGGTTGAAAACATTGATCTTGGATTTAGTCTAAAAATTAATAGGTAAAAATATTTATTTTTTCTTTCTCTCTACTTACACCCATTATGGTTTAAAGGTCATATTATATTGAAATATATTTTACTATTATATATGTAACCAAGTGCCGCTTCATCATGGCGCGAGACCGAAATTTTGATACAAAGGTGTCCTGTATCTAAAATTAACATATGTTTACTAAACGAGCCACGTAATTTTAATTTTAGATTTTGTAAAGCATTGTCACTAGAATTTAAAATTATATTATTTTGAAATTAAATTTTATTTATGCATGTATTAGTCTCTTTTATAATGTACGAGCCATAATATGATAATCCCAGAATCATCATTTCAATTTTCATGAAAAAACAGGACTAGGTTCAAACTTACATGGTCCTACTAATATTATAAATGCAAAGGTTTTTCAGGATGTATGGATGTTTAATACTTTCTTAGATTTACGCGAATATTTGACATTTTAAATAAAACTATCTTTTCGGATTATTTCGCGGAAACCAAAAATCAAAATAAATCCGCGAAATAATCCGAAAAGATAGTTTTATTTAAAATGTATGGATGTTTGTTACTATTATTGCATGCATAAAATTACATACGTAAAATACTAAAATGGGGTTTTAATGAAACTCTACAGTAATATAGCTAATACTATATTTTTGGAAAAATTTTTGGAAAAATATACGGTTCCGTCCGTGGAATAGATTTGTTTTTGTTTTTCTAAAACGTTTGTTTATTCTATAACAATTATTGTTATAATATTACTATTTACTGACTACCATAAAGGAAAACATTGTCCTCCATATATGTAATAATTGGAAATTATATTGTTATATTTTATTTACATATTTTATAGATAACATGTGCCTTCGTTTTCAAAACAGGATCCCAATAAACTATCAAAAAAATGTTGAAGGACGTTTGTGCGCTAAAGGTAATTGGATTATTACATAGGCTACTATTAGGGACCAAGAGACGCATCCGATTGAACTGAGAGTTAGTTAGTTACTTCATCTTCTGGGGTAGTGTGGACTGCTAATGCACAAAGGCAGTATTTATCTTGGGAAACAATTTCTAGGCCCATATGATAGAGTGTACCTTAAGCAAATCCTGCAGTTTATCACTGCTACAGGGCTCACTGGCTTACTTTAGTTTAACATGCAGCGATCGTAACAGGTAAAATAGTCGTAGTGTATTCTATAACCGCAAGAACGAAATAAAAAAGTAAATAATTTCACTGTTCTCTGATCAAAATCCCAAGAGATAAGAATATACTTTAAAAAGTTACATTGTATAATGATCCAATCTGAAATCCAGGCACAATATCGTTTATCCTTTGGCAAAATAGACACTTCCTCTAATAAGATCAAACTATTTCGGAACATTTTAGCTTCTTGAAACTTTCTTCGCAAGCTTAAATCTAATTACGTTATATATGCTTATATTAAGCTTAACCTTTAAAACATTTTGATGAATCTTTATGTCAAAGTTAATGCCATTTTTGGCGTTTGATTTAATTATACTAAGGAGTTTAAAGAAAAAGAGAACGCTTTATATACTAACGTTATTAAATTAGCCCGCTTGCTTACATTAGTACTCGTTTCTTATATTTCTTTATCTTGCTATCAGTTTCGCTGGCGTTATTAGAGACTTTATATAGACGTTCTTCAAACATAATTTGGGAAAATTACGCCAATTTTGCTCATATTGGCAGATATTATAGTTCCGGCACATACGCAAATACAACGTATACTTTCTATTCCTATTTCTATAAAGGTGATTAACACGATTGTTTTATGTACTTTCCAAAACATATAAGTATAAAACCGATAATTTCTCAACTCTTCCCAGCTACTGAGAATTTCGTGATAAAAATATCTAATAACTATTTAACCACGGAACTCAAACCTACGATCTCAGGGTCTGCAATTCTACATGCGAGTCACTAGACCAATGAGTTTGTTAAAGTTAATAATTTAATTTTTAGTTTTTTGGCCAGCGTGGTGGACAATGACCTGATCCCTATCCTGAATGTATTGAAGGGAGGCCCGTGCCCAGCAGTGGGACGTTAGAAAGGGTTTATGTATATAGATAATACAGAGATCGGGGCGACTCACTCTTTTACAAATTTTCGGGGCACATGTTTCAACAGCAATACTATCCCTTTTACCTAACCTATGATTTAGCGTAAATTACATTTCCATATTTTTAGATTTGATTTCTTTCATTTTTACTTATATTTCATCGAAACAAAAAAAAATATTTACAAATACTGTATATACATTTTCTATAAAAGTGGAAAGTGGAAAAGACGGAAATTAATTCGATCTTCATTTTCGTCTTGACCGTTTAATTCTGAATTATCATTTGCTACTTCTGTTCTGTTATTTTTGTATTTATATTAAAATATATTCTGTTTTCGAAAATTATTGGTTGAATTAAGTTATAAGACAGCATTATCTATACAGATAAATATAATTGAAGTGTCTGTTTGTAATGTCTAAATTACAGCTTTTTACTATTTTTGTCTGTCTGTCTGGCCGTCTGTCCTTGTACCGATTTTGATGGGACTTTCACTGACAGGTAGCTGATGATATAACGAGTAACTTTCACAAAATTAAAACGTATAAAGTAATATCATAAACTATTCTATACAGTATTTATACTGTGATAACTTACAAAAAATTGGAACTAGTTTCTCTATATATATTTATATGTACATATATATATATATATATATATATATATATATATATATATATATGTATATATATATATATATATCACCATCTAGTTCCATGGTAAGCTACGAGGCTATGTTATGGATACCAGATAGTTGATACACTACACATATATAACTTTAAATATATACATATTATAAATATAAACACCCATGACTGAAGTACAAACATTCATACTAATGAATAATGAATGCCCACAGCGGGACTCGAATCCGCGATCGCTGGCACAGTAAGTAGGATCACTACAAACATACAGTAATTTAAAGAAATAGGTTAGTTAAGTAAAATTTAAATACTTAAGTGTTATTTTATAATGAAAAAAAAAATGAAAACGACTGTCGTTTACAACGAATGTTATTATTTGTTACGATAGAGGTCGCTATTTGGTTTCTTGCGCGAGTTAAGCATATTTGTATTGGTATTGATTGAATATCGAATATTAAATTATTTGTAAAGGTATTTCAATTATAAGGGAAAGTGCTTAACTAATATTAGTAGACTTTTACAACAACATATTACATATATAGTTCATATACAGTATACACTTCCCTCGTACTCCTTTATGTTGACCCAAAACACGGTTTAGCTTATTGGATCTCATTAAGAAGGTAATTAACTTCTTATATCCCAAATAAAACGTTAAATGTAATTAGAAACAAGTAGTTTACAGCTAAATAGCCTCGTTTAATTAACTGACCGTTAAATGTCTTCACGCCAGACGCCCGCTAGACGCCTTTAGGTTGCTGAATGAACGGCTATTTGGAGCACCTTAGACAAAACCCTCGAGGGATTTAAAGAAAACAAAATTGCATAGTTTTAAAGGTAGTTTATTTGCTTTTAAAATGATAAAATTTAATCTATACATATAATAAAATTGTATCTAAGCCGAATCTGTACATTAAATATTTTTTGGAAAATCTTATTGAAATAAACATTATAATCGATACAGAGGCTGAATATATAGTTTTTAGAATTTGTGTCTGTCTGTCTGTTTATCTATCTGTTACCGCATCACAGAAAAACAACTGAAGAGATTTTGATGAAATTTGGTATGGTGATAGCTGGTTATCCAGGTCAACATATAGGATACTTTTTAGCACGGGAAAATATCTCATTTCTAAGAAAAAATGCAAAAACTGCAATGTAAGAGTATACTAATATGTAAAACCTAAGAATTTGATTTTTCGTCATCTGACGCGGGCGGAGCCGCGGGCAGTGCTAGTATAATTCAAAAAAAGTATAGGTAAATTTGGTTTATTTTGAATTAAATAGTTCTAGATTTCGGCCACGGCAGCCAATCTCACTGAGAATAGCCAGATATGCAAGAGATATTATAGTGCACGAGTGTACGCGCAGACACAAGTGCATTATCTATTCCTTTTCCTCTCAAAATCCGATGGAACGATACTTCGACACGATCGGTGAGAGTTAAGACGTAGGACCTACACTTTACCTACTCTCCGAGGCACGGGGTTGTACCACCGCCAATTTACTAACTCCGGGCTACTACTGAGAAGATCTTAACAGAAAAACTCAGTAATTAAACTTAGCCCGACCCGGAGCTCGAACCCAGGACCTCCGGTACATGCTAGCCATCGAGACAGTGGCCTGTTAAAATATTTCTTTTTAATAAAGATATTGTAACAGGCCTATTCACAGGCTGTAACTTGTATTTGAAACGATTCACTAAGCATTATCCTTTTCGACGTTCCATAAAAATCCAACCTAATTATTAAGTCTTTGACATGACGATACTTTAATTTGCATATGAATCGCAAAATGAGCTGAGTGATGCTTAAAACATTTACGAGAGGCATATTAAGCATGTAATATTGGGAAAACTGTTCAAAATTACCAAATATTGTTTTATTATTATGTTAAAGTCATACAAATATTACATCACTGTAGGAGTTAAGACTTGAAACAAGAATTAAACAAAAAATTCGAAGACAGACAGATTTACGTAATTTTTGAAAAGATTTTTATACAATATCAATTGTTATGCTGGTAAACACTAGTGTCCAAAGGATAAACACTAAAAGAACCTCATCATTTTTGAAAATCGGTTAAAAATGGATATTTTCATTCGTAATAATTTGATATTAGGTACAAGATGATATCAGATGTTGAACATTATTTACGTTAGAGAAATGTTATTTATAAATATAACTTTATTAGTTTTGTTATTCTTATATTATTTGATACCAGCGACTCACCCTCGCTTCTTTCGGGTTCGTCCCTAGTTACATTTACTTTCCCGCTGTAAAAAGTATACTATATGTTGACCCGGATAATCAGCTATCATCATTCAGACAGACAAAAAATCTAAAAGCCATAGATTCGGCCTCTATATCGATAATAATGATATTTTTATTTCTATGCGATTTTCCAAAAAAAAATAATGTACTGATTCGACTGTTAGAATTTTACTATATATGTATAGATCTATAGATATCACTGGACTTATGACATTAATTTCAAATTAAATTTAAATAATTCTATTGTTTAATAGCATGACCTTTGTCAATTGGTGTAACAGGACTATGTTACCATGTTAAAATACTTACAAAAGATAATAAATATGAGAAATTTGTTTGAATCGGCGCGTATCATACTCCTTAGCCGCGGGTGGAGTGTATTATTTGAAATGCTATGAATTTTTATATTTTATCCCGCCTTTATAATATTACGACCCGCACTCGCTTCACTTGGCACTGGATTATAAAATATCGACTTTCTTTTTTCTTTTTTTTCCTGTAAGAATAATTTATTTTTCTTTATGTTCATAAATATAATAATGGCAACACTAAATATAGATTACAATTTTTTTTAAAAAATCTATAAAAAATTGTAATAATTATAATAATAACAGCTAAAATTGAATAAATAATTTTCTATATTCAATTATTAAACTAATTAAAAGTTTTAAAATTAAAATGACCAAATATTGTAAGGTACTTTTTGCCATTTTTCAATTTTTTGAATTATTTTTTGTTAATTTGTGGGTAGGCTGTTACAACTATATTATGCCTTTGAGACATCTAACACCTCTATCTCTCCCGTGACCATGATTGCTAAAGCATTCGAAACGTCAGGAAAAAAATCTAAATAAATTCGAGAAAAGTCCGAAAAGATAGTTTTATTTATAATTTCTATAAGAATTTCTCTTAATACATGATAGTGTAAACTATGTATCTGTAAATCAGTGCATAAACAGATGAGAAGAAAAATGAATATTTTATTTTATTATACCGTTTATTCAGCCCTTTTTAACGCCCCACTGCTGGGCGTGGGCCTTAAGTATGAGGGGATCAGGCCATAGTCCACCACACTGACCAAGGGCGAGTTGGAGGACTTCACATGTCTTTGGAAAACCTGTTATGTTCTCTCAAACTTGCAGGTTTCTTCAAGATGTTTTTTATTGACACTGGTAATCATATTGAAAATGATTCGAACGTGACTATATCAGAGGTGAGAGACCGGGGATTTGAACCCGCTTCACTCGGTTTCCAAGTGAGTGCGTTACCACTGGGCTGCCACTGCTTTCCATTTAGTGATGCAATATTTCTCTTAAAATGCACAAAATGTATTTTGGTATCCATAGAAATAAAGGTTATAAGGTAGATAAGGAAGGGGTTTAATTAAAAATATAATTTCGTTCAAAATTTAATGTCGTTTTTCAATAATTATGCAATAAATAATAAACCAATGCTATTCAGAATGAAGGTAGTTAAAAATATACATTTTAATACAAAAATAAGCAGGATTGATATAAGCTCATTGCGTATAATATTCATAATGGACATAATGTGCTAGTGCAATCCCTATTTCGTCCGGATAGAGTAAATCTCTTTTAAGTTTTCACAACAACCAAATGAACTTTCGAATTAAACAGTACACCGACTTATAATAAGTATATTTTCTGGACATTTATATGAGTCTGGAGGAATAGTCTATTTGATAAATGGCGAAGATATCGTGTAATATACATACACATAATACACATAAATAAACATTCGACGAATTAAATACAGTAGATATTGGAAGCCGTTTTTCACTTGTAGTTGATGCATACAGGCCCATAAAAATTATTAGCACTTTTAAATCCTTCATTTGAATAGCATTCATTTAGGAGATTTATATTCTTTTATTAAAACAATTGGACGTACGCAGTGCTCTGATATTGGGGCAATGTGTACACGAAAATTGGAGCACGGTCTTCATTTTTGTACTGTAATCGAGCCGTGTAAGCCATATTGCGAATATCGTTTTCGGTTTGGAACTGAACTCGTTGGAGCTGGGATCCAGGCAACAATACGTAATAGGCACCCTTTGAGCTTACCACTTCAACATCCTTTTTAGGTTCTTCTTCCAAATTCTCCTTTTGTTGCTCTTTTTTAGATTCCTCTACGTTTTCGATTTCCTTCTCGTCTTCTTTTGGTGAGCCGTACTCTTGAGGAGGAGAGTATGTGTTGAACGGTGCTCCATAACTGTCAGCTGGGATACCATATACGGTGGTGGGTGGCGAAAACTCCTGGCGAGTAGGAAGGTCGAATGCTTTAGCTGGTCTGTAACCCGCCGGTGGATAAGGAGCGTCTATTTCAACTCCTTGACTGCCCTCTTGTCTTTGTGACCTGAACCTTTCCTGTCTGTATGAAGGTGGTTCAGCAACCACAACAGCCGCCAAAAGAAGAATGCTAACAAAGGTATTCATTGTTGTGCGTTTGGTTGCTAGCTACCGAATGATGCTGTATCACCTATCATTGCCGCTTATATACTTATCCCGAGTTGTTTAGTTTCTGACTTGTCCGGATGTGTCATCTCTATCGATATTCCACTTGAGTGGATCATGACATTGGCCCCTTAAGTGATGATCAGTTGTGTAACGACCCCGATTAGGTGAACCTGTCATTGTTCATTGCGCGTACGTGACGTGGTTTCCAACTGTGAACTTACGAAAATGCCTAACGAGGTTTTTTAATATTCATGACTCGTGGGGAAATCGCTTTCTTTCACCGTAGCTAATTACTTTTTGCAGGTAATGGACAAACCGTAACAGACAATAAAATTAAACTTTTGACGCCATCGCGTACAATAACTACTTTAATTTATGTATTGGGCATTTTGCCTTCTATTATAGTGCGATGTTAATTTGCAATGAAACTCTTTAATTATGCCACGTCCATTCCACTGTTGTTTATTGCAGTAATACTAAATTAGGAGGCGTATTATTTAGCATTATATATTAATTATAAACATATTTTTAAGCATTTATTTTATTTAGGTCTTATATTTTATATTATGGAGACCACTGGATGACAAAAATTACTCCTTTCTTTCAAATAAATGATGTCAAAATAAAACATAACACCACGCTTATGCAGCAAACGGTGACGTATGTATATTGTATATTATTTGATATGTCAGTAATATTATAAAAGTGTATGTGTGAGCGGTATTTTTTTAAAAGTGACGCGTCAAAGTATGGTAAAAATTTTATTATTCACCCAAAATGTCTGTTTGACGTTTAATTACGCGGGAAAATGGTTATCCACGCAGAGCACAGATGATAAATAATTTTGTTGTTTTTCACGGAGGTTTTAATTTTTATTAATTTATATACTTATTCATTGAATGTTAGGGAAGCAAGTCCTTGTTTTTAACAGTATGACTACTATATAAATATATAAAGGTTTATGATTTTTTAAAATTTTCAAATGCTATTTTTATACAGAATTCGACATTTTTTGTAAGAAATGAAACAAGTCCATTTTAGCTATAAAATTCCTAAAAATACGAGTATTGTAATATACAAAATAAATTTGAACAAATCATTTAGATATGAACTTAAAACGATAGCTTTAATATTATAATTAAAATAATGTACACAACATTATGTATTCATATATAAATAAATATGAGTATTTGTATTCATCTTGTAGACTTTTATTGTTTTAAAAAATGTTTATAAATCAACCATACCTGTTATAAAGTATATTTATCAAATATTGAAGCACTATTAAGTAAAAAATAAGAAAGCAAGTTATATACTTGAGAGCCCATGAAACACCAAATATAACAATATCCTCGACTAAATTGAAAGGTGAATTAGAATGTAAAAATACACCTGCTATCTGCCCTCCCATTGTATTGGGAAAATATAGGTAAACAATTTGAAACGGACCTTCTTTTTCCTTAAATATAAACTATAGCTAGAATCTTTTTGTGATAGACGAATAAAATTTACATGTACATGATATAATTATCCTCGTTTGTTCATATATTTAAGATTATTCAATCGGATCACGATTTTATGTGACATTCACATTGCGAAGGCTCTAACGTTAGAAAGGTCTCTTCCTCCTGATTAAATTCTGCTGAGGTTGGCTTAACAATTTAAACAGTCGTTTATAGCGTATAGTTTTAGGCTTTTAATGGGTACCAAGTGTTGCTAGTTTTGCATATCGATTTTTAGGAACGTTAAATAAAAAAAAAACATCCTTATACCTCTCTTATTTGTATAGAAAACGGTTAACTTATTTTAGACGACATGTTTCGCTCATTTTGTAGTGACTCTTCTTGTTGTGCCAATGGTCGCGGGTTTGAGTCCCGCTGGGGGCATTCATTTGTGTGATGAGCACGAATGTTCATCCAGTCATGGGTGTTTATATTTATAATATGTACCAATGTATTTAAAGTTATATATGTGTAGTGTATCAAATATCTGGTATCCATAACACAAGCCTCGTAGCTTATCATGGAACTAGATGGTGCTGTGTGTTAATGTCCCAACATATTTATTTATTTAATTTACGTAAGCGTTTTTGTAATCCACTCTATATTTTTTTTTAATATCAATTAAGAATCTTTTATAGTTTTACTCAATTATTCTTGTGAACACAACATAATAGTAATATTATTATTTGACTTAAGAACAAAGAAACTAATATTCATTGTGCTTTTTGTTAGTATCAGAACAATGATAATGAAATCAATAAAAACATATTTTAGACATGACGTACATATGTCATACGTTTATGATATAATATAATATATAAATAGGCAAAGACAAAAGAGTTCAGTATATTTTTCTACTCTGATTGTCAACCGACTTCCTTTTTCTTTTTTTGTTTAGTAGCTAATGACGGGCTTGAATGTTATCTATCAAAAAAGTGTTAGAAAAATGTTAATTAATATAATTGACTTTGTTATATAAACAAGGTAATTAAATTCAATACTTTAGTTTTGTGGCTTCTAGAAGTGCCTTTGGGCATAATTTAGTACCCCAATGTCGCGTAGAATGGAGAAGGCTTGTTTTATATATATATATATATATATATATATATATATATATATATATATATATATATATATATATATATAAAATATGACCAACAAAAAAAATATAAATATAAAACCCACTAATCTGATTACAAGTAGAAACAGAACGATTCGTTGTAAGATCAGGACCCACAAGTGAATACACAATATATACAAAAACAATGAGATAAAATAAAATTAAAATTTTTAAGTAACCCCAAACACAAAAAAAAACTCTAAAAAGTAAAAAAAAATCTCTTACCCTTTTAATTTCATTAAAAGTACCCATTAATATCATCAAATGACCTAGCTTTCAAATAAAAAAGCGCATCCAAATCGGTTCACCCGTTTAAGAGCTACGGTCCCACAGGCAGATGCACACGCACAGCGGTCAAACTCATAACACCCATCTTTTTGCATCTATCCATTAGTAGTAAACTAGTGATTTACCCTCACTACGATGGGGTGAGTCTTTGGGTACCTAACAGATCTTATTTGCAATTCCAGGTAGCCTATTTGAGACATATATTACTAGACACCGTTTTAGCGTCCGTGTGTTTTCGCATTTATAATGATATCATTATATGTACGTAAATAATAAATTAAAATCATGAGTTACATGCCTTAATAATAAGTTCAGACTAAGTTAATTACAAAATCTTAATTACATGTTTCATACCCCCCTTTCTTGACTCCGCTGGCTTCCTAAATCTGATGTACTATTGTTAGATATGCATATTATGATTGATATTGTTTGATAGACTTGGTAGTATAAAAAAACGTGTGTGTGTACTAACGTACGCACGTAAGAAGTTATACTTCTTTGGCGTAACAGAACAAAAATAGCTAAAGATTTCATCCCGTATGTATGAACTCTCTGTTTGTAAAAGCAATGCAGCTAACTTTATCATATCGCTTATGTCGCTTTTTGGCTGTCAGTGTGCGCGCGCATCGTAAAAATTTTACTCTCATATTTTTTTCAAACGCCAAAAGAAGTATAACTTCAAAAAGAAAAAAAAAATTATCCCAACACGGAAATTCAACCTAACATCTTATGACCTGCAACCATACAAATTGGACAAACGAGGCAGAAACAGTATATAAATATAGCAAAACGAAAACGAAGCTGAGCTTATTTATATATTAAATATTGTTTAACAAGAAATCGAGGAATATAAGCTTTGAATATTATTTTCATAAGGGTCGGGGTTTTAAGTTTTTTTCTTCTATTTACGGGCATATCGTTTCTGAATGGCTGGTTGAATTCAGTCATAAATTTTCGCTTTTATCTATACTAATAAATGGAGATCCGATTTTTTTGTTCGGTTATACTGCGATAACTACTGAACCGATCGGAATAATACCACAAGATGCAGCGTGTTTCAGAGAAGGTTTTAGTATATGATATGTTGGTGATTAATGTACTATGCGGGCGGAGCCGCAGAAAAACGCTAGTGGCTTATATTTGACTTAAAACATTCATAGAAATCAGTCTGTTATTTAACCTACCAAATACGAACATTAAGAACAGAATAGTTTTCCAAGGTGATAATTTCTTCGCGCACAGTTGACCTTAAATCAAGTTCACAATTCAAAGTGCTTGTAAAAGTCCAATTATTATTATTATTATAAAACATTGAGGAAAGAAATCTTTTGTTACCCAAATTGACTTTTATAATTTATCATCGTAAAAACAAAAACGAGTAATCCCACGGGAACCGTACATTTTTCCAGGATAAAAAGTATTCTATGTCCTTCCCAGGGTCCCACGCTATCTTCTTACAAAATTTTATCTAAATCGGTTCTGCAGATCCAAAGATTACCCCCTACAACATCACAAACTCACAATTCACAAACTTTACCTCTTTATAATATTAAGTATAGATAATATATAGTTGTGTTAATTAAATAAAAAATGTCGGTTTATTTTATAAAAAAAAAAAAAAACACAAAGGGGGTTGTTATATAAAGGAAATAATAGCGTCAGTATAAATACTACTTTTTAAATTACTCCTTTGTGTGACACATTCTTTTGTGTTGCTTTTGTAAGATGTTCAACTATAATATTAATCAGTTTAATTTTCATCGCTTCACTAAGCTCAAAAACTTGGCCTAAGATCTCCGTTCTTATAAAGCCTCTCTCGCAAAGGGTTCATAGATATAACAATATAGACAAAGCCATGGGCAATTACTAGTGTTGTATTTTATTAACACCTCCAGGTAAATTTCTAAGAAATTAATTAAAATTTTAAGAAATCTATTGTTAACTGATTAAAGCCTTTTATTATGACGAGCTTGATGAAGTGCTACAGTCAATATTTGGCGTCTCGCCTATCATAGCCGTAATGTAATTTCAATTAATTTTCGTCTACAAGAGTATTAGGTTCGAGAACCTCGAGACTGTCCGATTATAATTTTGTGTAAAAGAATTTATCATAGAATTCTCAAAAATGTTAAATTATTATAATAAAAATAATGAGAACATTTTAATTACTAAAGCACTTAAAAATCGTCTTGAGGGTTTCTTAAGATTCAGGGTCGTAATCTTAACTTGGAGCATTTTTTAATTATCTGTTTAAGTATTATACTTATACGAGTACTTTCTAGCAGTGAATTTGTACGCGTCTATATTTTTTTATATGGCTATGGTATTCAAACAGCATGCTAAGCTACGCTATAGGCCTAGGCTACAGAGGCCGAATCTATAATTTTTAGAATTTTTGTGTGTCTGTCTGTCGGTTTGTTTGTCTATTTGTCTGTCTGGGAACGCATCACGAGAAAGCTACTGCATAGATTTTGATGAAATTTAGTATGATGATAGCTGGTTATTCGGGTCAACATATAGGATACTTTTTACTGCGGGAAAATATCTCATCTCCGAGCCGCATTACCCGAGCAGAGCGAGGATGAGTCGCTAGTCTATATATAAATATGCAAAGATGATATCTTTTCTCTTTTGTTTGTTAATCGAGTTCCTTTTTTTTTCTAGTAACTATTGACGAGCTTAGTGTTAGCAATAAAAAAATTATGGTCGACTACTGGGCAAGCACTAGTAAAAATTTGTGATATTTATCTATGTGTGTATTTGTGTGTATGGTTTGCAAAATTATTTTAAAGGGAAGTGCACAAAGCAGAGAAACAAAATGTAGAAAAATATCGATTTCGCTTACAATTTAATTAAAAAAAACCTTCAAATACATACATTTTAAAAATATTTATTTTCAACTAGCGGCTCACCCTCGCTTCGCTCGGGTTTGTCGCTAGGTACGTTTTAAAAGATATAATTAGTTATTAGCTCGCGTTAGCCATATAAATTTTAATTTTATTTGTTAATAATATTGACAAATATTGACATTAATATTTATACGATTCTAAAATCACTCAATTGCCATCAATGTTTTGCCTTCCCGGAACCTCTCCACTAACACTTAAACTTTATGTTATGGTATTAAATTTCAAATTGACTTTTAAGTATTTTACGAATATTTTGTATGGGAGTATAGAAAAGTGTTGTTTTTAGACGAGCCCGAGCAAAGCGATGGTAACTCACTAAATATAATACAAGTTTATGTATTATTAATAATTTTCAACATGTGTAATTGAAACCACTTCCTCTAGCTTTAGATGGAACATGTTTGAACGATAGCTAGTTTGTTCAGTTGATAGAGTTTAGTTATAAAATCTAGTGAACTACTTGTTTGCTTAAGCAACCGAACGTCGAAGTGATTTGCGAATAAGCCAGTAAACTTTAAAGACTAACTCTACATTTTAGTGCAAAATATAGAGTTTCATGGCTTTTTTTTGTATTTCTTGCTCTCATTATTTATTTCTTAGTCACATGATATTTTATTACTACACTAGCCAGCCCCGCGGTTTCATCCTCATTAAATTTGTTTGATTATAAACATAAATTTTACAATAATGTATGTATATCTGTCCGATTTGTTGACATTTATGATTACTGCTCCGCTCCCTTGGGTAGTAGAATGATGATATATAGCCTATAGCCTTCCTCAATAAACGGGCTATCTAATGGATTTTTTTTTGAATCGGATTAGTAGTTCGTGAGATTAGCGCGTCCAAACAAACAAACAAACTCTGCTTTAAATATTAGTATAGATCCATTTAGAGTAAACCACTTAGTATGGCGGTTGATGATTTTCTTGAAAAAAATTGCGTTTTCACTTTGTATAACAAAGCGCTATGCTCTGCAATTTATTTTTATCATAAAAATTTAGTTTATTAACAAACAAGTGGGCATAAGCTTGCTTTGGCCTAGCAATTTACGATATGCATTATTATTATAGTTAAAAAAAACACCGACTTCAAAATGACTTAAAAGCAATTGTTTCACTGTTAGGAGCGGAATTGTTATAAATGGAAACGATCATTAAGATATAAAGCTCTTCATTACAAAATCTTTATCAAAAATTATTCAATTTGGCCAAGAAATTGAGTAACACGTACGAAAAATACAGCCATTCGATTGTATTTTGATTACCTCTTCTTTTTTCTTCTTTTCTACTTTTCTTACAGTACAGGAAAACATCTCGAGGAAACCTACATGTCTGAGAAAACCTAGCAAGTTTTCGAAAGACATGTGAAGTCCGCCAACCCACACTTGGCCAGCGTGGTGGACTATGACCTGATCCCCCTCGTATTGAAGGGAGGCCCGTGTCCAGCAGTGGGATTTTAAAAAAGGGCTGAATACAACTACGAAAATCGATGTTTTAATTCTTTCGACAATTTTATTGGACAAAACGTTTAAAAAGCGGATTTCTGTATAAACTGCTCTCATTAGCAAGTGATGTTGAAAAGGATAATTGTGCGAATGTTTTATTTAAAATGTGAACAATGGATCCGTTTGTTCGTTACTTGGGGTGGAAGAAGAAAGAGGAAATAATTATCATAATTGAATCATTCCACCGTAATCGTATATACATAATATTGCAAAATTTAAACAGAACCTTTGTCCAAGATTTATATATATTTTTTCAAATATTTGGTGAATTATTAGGGATATAATAGAAATATAAAATAGGACTGAGAAAGTTGTATAATAAAAAAAATAGAATTTCTATTATTCAGTATCGAAATAAGGAATCACGATTCATAGTTAGAATATGTCATTTCCATGTAAATGTGAAAATGTGAAAAAAGTTTCAAAATTTTAACTAAAAAGGCTTTTATAGATATTTTATTTATCTATACATATAATAAAATTCTAATTAAGTCAAATCTGTACTTTGAATATTTTTTGGAAAATCTTATTGAAATAGACATTATTATCGATACAGAGGCCGAATCTATAGGTTTTAGAATTTTTGCCTGTCTGTCTGTCTGTTATCGCATCACAGAAAAACTACTGGACGGATTTTGATGAAATTTGGTACTTTTATTCTATTTTTTTTATTGAAATTTGGTAATTTGATACTTTTTACCGTGGAAAAATATCTCATTTCTGAGAAAAAATACGAAAACTGTAATGTAACTGTAATGAGTATACTAATATGTAAAAAACTTAAGAATTTGGTTTTTGGTCATTGACGATCTATTGACGAGCTTACGTGTTATTAATAAAAAAAGATTATGGTCGATTTTCGACAACTGGGCGAACACTAGCTTTTAAATATTGCTTATTTGACATTTTGTTATCGCTGAATTAAATAATGTTGCATTTAAAATATATTGTAAGCATATATTCAATTCAATTCAATTCTTTTGTTTAGTGACTCCTAGGAGTGCCAGAAACATGTTCATTCTAGCAATAACAAAAGTATAACTTAATTAGTAGTGTAATCAGTGGTGTAATTTCATATATGAAATTACACCACTAATTTCTGCATGTTATTTTTCCCCACATGCCAAAACTGTTACTAAAAAGTAGACTCAATTGATTCGGACAAATTGATATATTTTTCTCAAAAAAGACTGGTTCTAAACGAACAATGTACGGAAAAAAAATTTACTATGCTTTCATGGGCTACAATTTTAATCAGCAAGTCAAACTCCAGATCAATCGGAGGCTTTACTAATATATTATTCCACACACGTGTGTGTGTACACATACACACACCCACACACATATATAAATATATTCCACAGCAATTGTGACATAGGTAAATGTTTGGTTGGCACTGTTGTCTCGAGGGTCGCAGCATCGATTCCCAATACGTATATATATATATATATATATATATATATATATATATATATATATATATATATATATATATATATATATATATTACAACTAAACTAAAATCCATCATTCGAGATTAAAAAAACCGAAATTCAACGAATAGTACAAAATATATTCAACAAATAAATTTTGTTAAAAACGTCTAAATATATTCAAACAATTTTTCTTCGTATTTTTCAAGAAATCGAATAATGAATTTCAAGGCAAAAAAGAACTCTTTCAATATGAGGAGTACCAAGCCCAGCCTTTAATTATATTAATGGACTCGAAGATTAGCTGTTATTTTTTTTACAAAGCTCGCTTCAATGAACAGGCCAGTGATCAGATGCGGATAACAAGTCAAAGATATTTTTTTAGTATTTCTTAAATATGTGCAGTAGTCCAGTAGAAACGCGCTGGCTTGGGAAACCGAGTGAATTGGGTTCAAATACCGGATGGGTTCAAAAACCGCAAAAATACACCACTAGCAACTCATTTATTACAGGCATTTTTTGATACCTTAGGTTACATTATTATAATTTTCATGGGGATCTCTAATTTAAAAACTGGCTGATAATGTATGTAGCTTTTGATAAGTGAAAGAATTTTTAAAATAAGTCCAGTGTTTTTTTTAGTTTATCCTTTACAAACAAACACACAAAAAAAAAACATTTTTTTCTCTTTATCATCTTAGTATAAATATAAATTAGGTGTATTGCATCGACTTCAATGTGTTATCATGTTCTTGTTACATGTAAAAACTATCTCGCTTTAGGTAATTAATTGGCTCTTTTAATTTGTCAATAGTATGTATTCGACGTTATTAATGGATATCTGAGGCTGTTTGGGTCGAACGGTCTCAGACGTAGATTCTTGACATAGAATACGTTCTATTATATATGTATGGATGTGTATTGTGTACATCTATACATATAATAAAATTCTAACTAAGTCGAATCTGTACATTAAATATATTTTGGGAAATAGACATTATTATTGATACAGAGGCCGAATCTATAGTTTTTAGAATTTTAGTCTGTCTGTCTATCTGTTACCGCATGACAGAAAAACCACTGAAGGGATTTTGATGAAATTTGCTATAGTGATGGCTGGTTATCCGGGTCAACATATAGGATACTTTTTACCGTGAGAAAACATTTCATTTCTGAGAAAAAATACAAAAACTGCAATGTAAGAGTATATTAATATGTAAAACCTAAGAATTTGGTTTTTGGTCATCTGAACGCGGGAGGAGCCGCGAGCAATGCTAGTGTTATAATAAAGTCTTAGATTTGATCTGATTTGATTTTAATTTGAAATACTTGCCATTTTCCTTTTAAAATTTCGTATTATGGCAAAAACATAATTGTTCACAAAAATTCTGTACTAAAAGTAGCGTGTTTCCACGTTGTTGCGGTTTTAGTATGAAAAGCACTCAATAGTTGACAAGCCATAGAATAAGCTACTAGTTTACAAAACTATTATTTAATAGAAACACAGTTTACACATGATGGCATTTTAAAATCACTAAAGCTAATACTTTCTTAGATTTATGCGAATATTTGACATTCTAAATAAAACTATCTTTTCGGATTATTTCGCGATTATTTTAACTTCTTTTAAAATACATATAAGATAATAATATTACTTAGATAAATAATTAATAATTTTTAATATTTTTTATGGTTATATATAATATAATAATAGCAACACTAAATAATATTAGTAATTAATAAAGTTTTTAAAAATTGTAATATTTATAATAATAACAGCTAAAATTAAATAAATGATAGTGCTATATTTAATTATAATACTTATTAAATTTTTAAAATGATTAGAAATAAAAATCACAAATATTGTAAGGTAACTTAAGTGCCATTTTTGAATTTTTGAAATCAATTTTGTAAAATAGTGGGTAGGCACTGTCTGTAATAAGTACAATGTTATATGTGTTTGAGACGTCTATAACCTTAGTTTCTCCCGTGACCATGATTGCTGCAAAGCATTCGAAACGTCGGGAACCAAAAAACAAAATAAATAATCCGAAAAGATATTTTCACTAAAGCTAAATAAGAAACTAATATTAGTATGGAAATGAGGATGTTGCGTAGTTAGAATGTGAAATTCCATTTTTTTTCTGATTCAATGACATGTTTACTAAAAGCAGATTAATCGGAGATATTAAGATTTCAGTATTACTCTTCCTACTCTATTCATTCATTATGTTATTCCACAGTGATTATTGTGGCGTAGATAAGTGTCAGGTTGGCACTGTTGTCTTGGTTGTCGTGGGTTCGATTTTCGACATGGCGATATGCCTGTATTACATAATATATATGATGTTCATAAATCAAATATTATTTAATGTCATAATTTTTTTTTAATTTATAAATTTTTATCATGTAAATTTTGATGTCAGACAAGACGAAATTTTACAATTTAAAAATCTGAATAGAAAATTAAGATTAGTATATACATTTTTTTATATATATTTTTGTGATCAAGTTTAAGATTTAAGAAGAATGAAGAAGAAGATATTACAAACAAAGTATCTAAACAAATATTAATAATGCATTTACTACTAAACTAATAAAAAAGGTCAATTTGTAGAAAAAGTGCATTGTGTTGCAAAATTCAAGCCCTTAGAGGAAAAACGTATTTTGGGGAAAGTCTGAAATTAAAAAAGCAAACAAAGCGGGTCCACACATTAATATTGTAGCATGTACCCCGATATCTTACTTTTATTATTATTATAAACATCAAAGTTTAGATGTTTGGTTGTTTGTTACTCATTCACGCCAGAATGGCTGAACGGATCTGGATGTTTGGCACAGATATACGAGTATTATAGTCTGGAATAGCACATAGGCTACTTTTTATGCCGGGTAAAATGTACGGTTCCCGTGGGATAGGTATAAATTGGGATAAATGCCTATATTTTCACTACGTTTAATCCCCTGGGATTCGAATCTACGGGGTAGATACGGTGATATGAAACTGTTTCATTTATAATTTTAAATTAATACGAAATATTGCCAGTGCAGTGGAAAACTCTATATTATTGTGGTGACGATACATTAAATATAGTAATTAAGAATCCAGCTGATTCATGGCAAGGCTCGGGTAGTTTATTTCAAGTCAACGCGCAAGAAAATTGAGGCTACAAGCTTTTGTAGCGACAGCAAATAATATTCCTTCACTCAAAATTGAATATTTATTTCTTTGTTTGTCCTCGATATTTATTTGGTATTGAATGTTAAATTAAAATGGTTGAATATAAATATATAAAAGATAATGTACATAAGAGAATGAATTTATAGCGTATATTCAATGTTGTTGATAAATATTTTATTAAAAATTTGTTTATTGAATACTTGGAATTTAATATAAATCTATAAACGAGATACTCAGATATGATAGATTGAAAGATGAAATTGTGATGAACGGTTGTCAATAATCTTAAATAAAAACTTCTAGTTTTATAAGTATTTCAAAAACTACAGCTAGAGCTCAATTTTACGTCTTTTCAACCAAGTTCGAAATAAGGAAAAGATACTCAATTCAGTTGTATGTTGTTTTTTATGTTTGTCACCTCAGAACTTCGTCATTTATTAATCGATATGGAAAAGTCTTTTTTTGTTTGAAAGTATATCTGATGTCTGGTGGTTCTATTTAAATAAGAAGAAGAAATAACACTCCTAAGTGTGGAAAAATAGCTAATAAAAATTTAACGTACTTCTAATTGTCATATTGACTTGAAACTTTGCAAGTGTTTGTATTTCCGTTGATTGTGCAGCGATTCAGTATCGTCGAGCTGATCCGATAGTAAGGCCAGAAGGTAGTTGAACTCTACAACGGCTATTAGTAGATACTTTAAGTTTGGGCTTATTTTGTTTGATTTGACAAGCCGTTAGACGTTTGGACTTTGACAAGACGTTAGAATTGGATTGGATTTAGAGCCTAATTTTTTTAGTATTACAAATAAAAGCGGATTTCAGTTTGTCAGTCTTCATATAAAAATTGGCATCAAACTAACTTAAACGGCTTAAGCGAATATTTTATTAAAATACTTTCTTTTTACTTTACTACTACTTAAAGTACCACCATAAAATATTTCATTAGGTATCTATAGTAAATGAAAACTTTCGTTCGTTTTTTTTTACATTTTGGTGTTTTGAAGTCGGTTTTTTTTATATTATCCTAATTTTAAGTCTGTATTGCAGTTTAGATACGTGTATAGTCACATAGATATTATAATCATATTTTTTACGAACCATCTCGCTTACAAATTACAAAAAAAAAAAAATGTTATGCTGGCACTACCATATTTTAGGTTAGCGACTTTAAGTAAAGATAATCAAAAAGTTTAATTTTTTTTTAATATAAGTGAATTTTTTAGTTGTTTTTAAGGAGCTAAATTATAGTTGTTATAAAAGATATTTTTTCTGACGGTACTCTCAACTTGAAAAAAAGCTGTAGAAAGCAGCACATCGTTTGTTCACAAAATACTTTACGCGGAACACTTTTACGAGAAAAACGTGTGAAAATGTGGCCTGGATTTGATTTTTAAATTAAAATGTCCGTTACATCTAAATAAATGTATTTCAAATGACTTCAAAGCTTATGTATATATATTATAGTTATTATTAGTTAGTTATTTTTGAGTACTTATTTAACGGTTTCAATTAACGAAAAGGACGTCTTATTCAGTGTAACTTTTAAAGCACTTAAAATTCGCTTGAAATATATATGAGGGAAATAAAATATATTTTGTTCAATTTTGCACACTACCTTCGTATTTTTATAGAAATGTCCTATTGTAAACGAATGGCTATGTTATATAGTGACTCGTAGTACGACATTCGGTTTATAAATGCCCATGATAAAGATTTCGACAGACGGTTGTGAACACGGCACTTTGCTCATAAGTGATCTGACTTGTCCGAGATAATTATCAGGTAAACTCTGTAACAATTTTACAATATTTTTGTAATTATATTGATTGTTTTATTATATTTATATTTAATTATAAAGTATTTTGAAGCACTTTCAATATTTTCCAATTGTTTTGTGTATTTTTTAGATGATTGTAAACATATTTTGAAACGCTTCATTAAAATGTGATTAAATGCTACTTTACTTTACTTTTGAATAATGGAATAATATGTTATTATTATAATAAAATGTATATATTGAAATGGTTTCCTATCAATTTCCCGCATATACATATATCAGGTTATAAACAAACATGGCCCATATACACTAATATTAAAGAGGTAGTTTGTTCAACGGTAGAGGTCGTATATACTGGAAATTCTTTTAATAATAGAGTTTACATTTCATAGTGACATAGTCTGCTCTTTAACATGGTCCTATGGTATATTAGTGTATTGCAAACTGTTAATCGTTAAGGCAGGATAAATAAAATTGAAGTGTCTGTTTGTAATGTCAAAAAACAGTGTTTTACTAAACGCATATGAAATTTTAATTATTATGCATTATAATAAAAAAAACATTTTTTTAAATTTTTGTCTGTCTGTCTGTTTGTTCCGGATAATCTCTGAATCGGCTGGTCTGATTTTGACGGGACTTTCACTGGAATATAGCTGATGTTATAGGGAGTAACATAGGCTACATTTATTTTAGAAAACGAATTAGGGTTCCGCTCAAAAAAACGTACCTAGGGACGAACCCGAGAGAAGCGGGGATGAGTCACTAGTATGAAATATGTTTAACCAATACAAAATATTTATCATGGGCAAGAACAAAACCTATGACCTTTACTCGAACAGGGAACGGCAGGGATTAAGTAAAAAAGGACGCTTCTTTTCCTCTTAATTCAATGAAGGATGGAATGAAGATATATATTGTATTATTTGTTGAGACATACATTTTAGGTGGAAATTGTAACGAAAAAAGTAACTTTTATTTTTTTCCAACAGATTTCATTATTGAGACCTTTTCCTTTGCCCTATTCTTATTTTTCTTCCGGTCATTTCCATTTTCTTATGTTTTTAAAATACGTGTTCATTTTTTGAGTGACTTTTTTTTCATTTTTAGTAGATTTTATTTAATTGAGTCGATCTAAAAATATTATTTAAAAAAAAGCGGAGCCAGAGGCATTCACTAGTATAAAATACTTGTACACATATTTTGTTTGGTTATTAAGAACCCTTCAGAGTGAACTAGCTTCGTACAAGGTCCGTTAGCTAGACGTTATTTGAAATTTATAAGCACTCTAGCTTGCTGCCGGCACCTAACATTTTATAGGGCATCGATCTTGGCAGGCATTTGAGTCTTAGCGAAAATGTACAGAATCTATGCCTATTATAATTGGATTAATTTTGTAATATATTTTATTCTTACCATATTAAAGCCTTTACTTTATACTAGCGGCTTACCTTCGCTTCCCTCGGGTTCGCCTCTAGAAAAACAAAAATAAATCTTTCCCACGGGAACCGTATGCCTATGTGTTATTCTCATGTTTGAGCTATATTATTGTAAAGTTTCATTCAAATCAATTCAGTAGTTTTTGTGTGAAAGAGCGACAGACCATACATCTGTAAGAGTAGACAATCATTTATCTTCACAAACTTTCGCGTTTATAATATACTAATATTACTATACTAAGAGTACTAGCGACTCACTGTGACATACAAACCACTATAGACTAGAAGGAGTCAAAATAATAAATAATAATTTCTTATTGAAAACAAGAAATAAATTATAAGTTAGGAAAGTTTTATATATATTTTAATTAAAATTATAAAATAATAATCTTTTCAAAATATTAAAATCTCAATGAGAGAGAGTCCCAGCGACTAATACGATGTCGTCATATAGGATCGCAAATAAGAACGGACGGTCCACTTTGAAGGGGATTGTAGGCGTCAAAGATGTATATGTAATATGCAAACCTGAAAATAAATCGTCGATTATAATGAACGAAGTCGTCATATAACAGAATCTTAGGAAAGCTAAAACAGGAAAGTCCGGCCGGAACAGGAAACCGGCCCAGGCATAAAATTAATAAAAACTCAAGAAGGAGGAAAATCTCAATGTTCGCGTATCCTCGACTCTTTCAAAATTTAAAGTCTGACTGGTGATATGCCAAAAGATTGGCTGTTATCAACTTTTATCACACTCTCTAAAAAAGTGCAAAAGGAAAAGTGTCAAGAATTTCTAATAATTATTAATGTTATATTAGTTCGAAATAAATTTATTTCAGTTTGAATATCATCCATAAACGCATATTAATCTAATGTGATAAACAACTTATAAACACGGTTAGGTACAAAGCCCACCATGAGTACAAGAGCTTTTGTTGTAGTGCAGGTTTTTACTCAAAAATGCAACGAATTGTTTTCCTTTGTTTCATCGACACAAAAAAAGCCTTCGATCGAGAGTTTTATGTTCGTCTAAATACAATATTACATGATATCGTAGTTATGTATTTAGATGGCAATAACCTACGTATCCATCCACGATATGTTCAATTTGACAATAAATTAGGTCAAGAATCAAATGCTGAAAACCAAATTCCCCTTCAAACCTCTTGCTATCCCTTTCTGCCACTGTACTTTACTAGCGACTTACCCTTGCTTTGATCAAGTGACACAAAAAAAACACACACACACACATACAAATAAACACATACACACACACACAGATGCACACGCTATTGTTAAAAAGACGATATGACTACACTCCAGACTAGAAATAAAGTGATACATAATATGTTATTGATTAGTGATTAATGCATAATACATAATAAATCCCAAGTTTCACTATTTATACATATACCTGTAGCTGCACCGGCGGTGGAGCCCTTTTCGTCCACTACTACGAAAGCTTGTTGGAAAACTTTGTCTACCGACACAGGGGCTTCATTTACTACACCATATGCATCTCCATGGAAGATACTGGATATGCCTAGCTGTTAATATCAGAATTTGTGCAAATTTAGTAAAAACTTTTTGCTTGCTTCTTCTTCAGTCGTTTTCTGCCTACATCTTGCATTTTCTTTGTACATATTCGAAATCATTTTTAATTGTTATTCTTCTATATAACGAAAATATTATGGGTTCAAACCCATGACCAAAACTTATAATTGTACATTTTGACTCAACTTTTACTTTACTTCTTATTTTGATCTTTTAAAATTAATTGTCATTACCTTAGGGAGGATATTTTTAAGATCGTGTTCGGATTTTATTTCAAATCTAGGAAGATGTAATTTTATTTCAATTTCTGATTGGTTCATTCGATTAACATAATGCAATAGTCCCATTTCCGAAATCTGCCTCAACACCATCGATAGACCATTCAAATGACTAGGAAGTACCACTACCATTTTAAACTTAGATTCTTTGTAGGGCAGTTGTATCATCTGAAAATATGATCAAATATTTTATGAAATTGAATAAAATAATTGTTACAATAAGCAATTTACTTAACTTACTTAAAAATCTTCTACTGTAGGTATATAAGTACCTGGTTAGCTATATTCATAAATTTAGAACTGCCTTATTGCTCTTGTGACTAGGATTTACGACTGCAAATCCTAAATTTCTAGGTTCGAATAAAAAAATATTGATAGGCTTTTTGTGAACAAATTATCAGTAGCATTCCGAAATTGAGGCCCTAACAATGCAAAAAATATCCCGTTGCTTCAGATAACCGCCGAAAAAGAGTCCGATTCTGCGCTTAATCGTTCACTGGTCACATTGTCGTAATCGCAATTCCACCGAACTATGAGACATAATTAAAAAGCTTTGTGCTTGTGAACTCATTTAAGCACTATAATATACAACTCCTACGCTCCTAGCTAGTGGCAGTGATAAATAAAATTAGTTGTTAGCCGAAATTGTGTTTGTAGATCTCTTCATTATTTATTAAATTCAGCAGTCATACCCTTATACCGGCTCCTTCATCTTCATAATAATCCAATGATTTTAGAAGATGCATCATGGGTTTCTTTATAAGTTGAAAGTCGTCTGTTAAGAAACAATGCTCTCTGGTCTCACTTTCGTCGAACGGAACAGCCCAGTGGCCCTGGAATAAAGTAGGAATAATGTAGTAAGGAGGAATAAAGTAGTAAGGCAATAATTTTAACGTAAATAATAACTCACTACACATCCGTCTTCTTTTCTCTTGCTAATCTAAATAATCAATTCTTATTCAATATTAACCCCATACTATCCCTATTTTTATGCAGTGGTAAGGTGCTCGCTTAGGAAATCGAATCAAGTGGATTCAAATTCCAGGTCTCGCACCTCTGATATTTTCATGTGCGAATCATTTCCAAGATGATTAATACTTGCCTTACGGTAAAAGAAAAATCGTGAGGAAACCCGTATGTCTGAGAGAACCTAGCAAGTTTTCGAAAGACATGTGTAGTCCACCAAGCAGCACTTGGTCAGCTTTATGGACTGTGGATTGATTGATGAAGGCCTGTGTCCAACAATAGGACGTTAAAAAGGTCTTCAAAATAAATAGAGATAAAATCGAGATTTGTGGGCAGAAAGCCGGATCTCGGTCAAGTTTTGGCACTTTCTATTTTGTGCCAGACTACGCCTCCCACGTGCGTCGTGTGTTGGAGTTTGAAATGGGCACTAACTAGGACTCTCTACTTGAGTATTATCTCTCTATCTTTTTTTTCTGGTTATGTTAATGTCAATATAAATATCACATTTCATTTAATTATTAAATAATTATTTCACGATTATGATTGTTCATTATTAATTCTTTTATTTATTTAGGACATTACGGTCTCTGAACAACAAACCAAAAGAAACATTTACGTACGCCTCGCAAAGCAGACGGGTGACGGCTAGTATTATCTTTGTATATAAAAACTTAAAAAAAAATATTTACCTATTAGATATTTATATCTTAAAATATTGTCGGCTGGCACCGACTTCGAAAATATCTGATTAAATATCTAATATCTACTCTAAATGAAAACCTCCGTTTAGTTATTTTTTACATTTTAGTGCCTGAAAGTCGTTTTTTTTTAATTTTTTTTTTTTCATTTTTAGTGTAGACGTAATAAGCAGGTAATTTGTAAGAAAAAAGTTTTTAATAACATATTTAATAAACAATTTATTTTAAAAAATAATCTATTGTTGATTTAAAAAAAAAAACCATTAAATGGGACCACCTGGGAAGTATACCATTTGAAACAAAGATTTTTTTTCCAAATCGGTTGAGGCGTCTTTAGTAATCGGTGAACATACATAAAAAAAAGATTCCGACAAATTAAGAACCTCCTCCTTTTTGGAAGTCGGTTAAAATGCAGTAGGTAGAAGACACCTACCTTGAAGAATATAACGTTATAAAGACCAACAACTAGATCGTACGTAATATCATCTTCAGACACTATTTCATTGATTTTCCCTTTAGTTTTGGTGGATACCTGAAAGTAAATTAAAAAAATAAAACTATTTTTACCGGCTTTCATAATATTATAAATATATTTAAAATATATGGTGATCTAAAACTTCATCAGAATATAAAAATTTTTTTGGTTCCCAACGAAAAATTAAACCCTAAAAAAATCGAAAAGATTGATTAAAATATGTTGATCTGTTATAAATAACATCACTTTCAAACATTTCTTTCACCCGAGACTGTGATTGCGTACTACGATTGGGAGTACGTAATAGGTCTCTTAAAAAACCTTTATCCCCCACTGATAGGTCGCTCGCGATCTCTTTAAGTTTTCGCGGGTTTTGATATAAAAATTATAATTTATAATGGTTATTTGGTAATTGAAATCGTGCATATATCTTTACGAAGTCGAACTTGCGGAATGTGCAGACACTTTAATTATGTTTGTAAATATATGCCTTTAATACACTAGACATATATATATATATATATATATATATATATATATATATATATATATATATATATATATATATATATATATATATATAACATTAAATACATACATATTATAAATATAAACACCCATGACTGAAGTACAACCATTCGTGCTCATCACACAAATGAATGCTCCCAGCGGGACTCGAACCCGCGACCGTTGGCACAGCAAGTAGGGTCACTACAAACTGAGCCAAACATGTCACCAAAATATAATACGACACTTATAGTTATACGCTATACCTAATTAAGACTTTTACAAAGATTCTAAGACATATTACGTAACTGAAAGTAAAAATATTACCTACCCATTCATTTATAGTTCTGGCAGCGGATTTTGGGTCGCGAAAATCAATAATATTCGCTTCGCTATTGTATGAGTATGCATTCAAAATGAAGCTGTTGTTTAAACTATATTGGTTATCGATATACACATTATCTGAAAAAGCCAGTAGATCGGGATCCATACTACTCAATTCTCTGCTCAGTTTTCTGTAAGAATCTGTAAGCTGGACGAATTAATATAAATTAAATTGTACATTGTTATTATAATTTAGAATAGTATAATATTTAATGATCATGCAAGGTCTACTATAGCTGTAAAATCGATTCTTTCTGGTGAAATAGAAAACATTAAATATGAGTATATCAACTTAACAAAGCATAACAAACAAAAGTACCAAATTTGAAAACTGCTTATTAAACATCGAATAAAGTCAAACATCGCTAGGCAGGTTTATGAGAACTTTTTTAGAACCCTTGAAAGGTTATAATTGGTACTGTCTTCTACTTCTCTTATCTACTTACATAAATATGTTCAACTTTACAACCAACACGATGTATGTTGTAGGCTTATAACTCAATCCAAAATTTGTGTAAACTTACATGTCTTTTATTTACAGCTCCTAGGAACTCCACTATCTCATCTGCGACTTGGCCCTCAGCACCAAATGCGTAAAGCGACAATAGCGTAAACACGCCAAGAGGAGAAAGTACCACGTTATTGTCATTTGATGATTCGTATACTTTCTATAATAATAATAAAAAAAACTATATATTGCACACACAAAAAGATACTTAGTCAGGCTTATCTTAAATTACTCGTAGCTGATGAGGCAGACGTTGTCCTGTGGCAACTTGAATAAATTTATGGTCTTTGAACTCATACAAAAATTTTATAAATAAAGGTAGTTTCAGTTTTTCTTGAATTTCGAAAAAATTGCCGTTTTCATGTTGTTATCTGTTATAATATTTTCTTTCTTTACTTTTAACGTGAAAAGCAAAGAAATAAACAGTCAAACAGATATATAGACAAAAACTTAAATAGCTATTCTTTTGGGATCTACAATCACTACATATAGTAAGGGATACTCCTTTACTGTCTATAAGTTATATCTATAACTATTTAACAGAATGGTAACTTAAATGAAAAATTACAAAGAAGGATGCTTTTGAAGACGTGATTCTTTTACATAATATCAGTCAGAATTACCCGAAGTAGTCGCATTGAAGCCACGTCAAGGGCTTCGGGCAATGGTTTTGGCTCGGATTTATAGCACCCAATTCCTATCGCCAAGCTTGCCGCGCCAACTAAAAATATACCGTTCAAATTTATTAAAAATTAATAAATGGTAAAGCATAATAACTTTATTCTTGTCACACGATTCGTAAGTTTGTGAGTTGGTTATTTTTATTTCCATTTCATAAGCTTAATAATTATAATATAATGATGTCCTCCTGACCGATTTCGGTTACGGTGACCAAACTGAGACCAGCCCAATGCGCAGGTGATATAATAGTACTCAAGTGTAAGTGCAGACACAAGTGCATTTTCTATACCAGTCACTCTCATATTCTGGTGAGATTTAGTACAAGTATAAAAACGCCTCACTTACTTTACCTCATGATACGGAAATGAACTTTTGGCTGAAGTAGACTTTGCGGCGCTTGTACGCTAAATCTATTCATTTAAAAAAAAATGATAACGACATAAATTGTAAAATATTATCTCTTATTTATAAGGTGACAACTATTTTCATCGTAAAATGAATTGCAAAGGAGATATTATCAATAAACTGTTTTTGGACGCCATCATTCCAATATGGTGGCGCTCGCGGCAATGGTACGAGGTAACAAAGTAAAAATTATTATCCTCTTACCTCAAAGATCAGAATAAATACTAACGATAGACAAGAGTGAAGTTTTGGGAGCTTATGAACAGATATTCCGGATAAATTAATGTCATTCGAACTAAAAGGTGGTGGTAAGCCGTAAGAGATTGGCCAACTCCGGAGCACAAAATGTACTAAGAGCATTTCTAGGACTTAATACTATACAATCACGCAGTCATGAGATGGTAACTACAGATACTATTATCTACGAGTATGTGTCCTATAATAAAATATTTATGGAGTGGCCCACCCAAAATCCACCGCTACTGTTAGGTTTAGTGGATGTTTAGTAAAAGAGTACGACAGATACAGCACTTTAAACCTACGGACACTGAGCAAGCAAACGTACGAAAACATTCTTTGAGTCTGCAGAACCGCCAATTATGATGCAGAACCATGAATCGTATAAGGTATATATACTATATACTATTCTTTATTGCACTTATATGTAAAATACAGAGAGTAACAAACAATAAAATTAGTTAGCAAAGGTGGACTTATCTCTAGAAGAGATCTCTTCCAGTCAACCTAAGTGAGTTAGAGAGATAGTATTAAAATGCAGGCTAAAGTGCAGTAACTCAAATGTAAATACTTAAATAAATATATATTATATATACATATAACAAAACATTATACATATTATATACCATAACATATGTACATACTACTACATACACAAATACATATCTATATAATATAATGCATAATAATAGTAGTTAATATAATTATTGTGGAATAACTTGGGTGAGAAAGTGCTGTTTTATTTTCTTTTTAAAGGCACTTATAGAGGGGCTTAATTGGATGTCTTTCGGAAGTTTGTTCCAGAGCAATGCGGCATACACCGAAAAAGATTGTAGAAAGAACTTAGTGTTGCTCTTGGGTATGTCAAGCATCGCAGTAATGCAAGGCCGCCTGGAACGGGTGGGAGTAGGGAGAATATGGAAGCGAGAACAAAGGTATGAAGGGGAATTGGGATCATTAAGAATATTGAAGAGGAATGAAAGGATATGCATATCACGGCGAAGGCGGATTGGGAGCCATTTAAGTTGAGCACGAAAGTTTGATATATGGTCATGCTTACGCAAGCCAAAAATAAAACGAATAGCGAGATTTTGAAGACGCTCTAATTTGTTGAGTTGCTCCTCAGTCACATCTAAATAGCACACATCAGCGTAGTCGAGTATGGGGAGAAGAAGGGACTGAGCAAGCATAATCTTGGTTGTGAAAGGGAGGAAGAATTGGAGACGCTTGAGAGAGTGAAGAGTATGATGCATTCGTTTGCTGACCTCGTTGACATGAGCCGCCCAAGTCATGTTACAATCCATAATTAAGCCCAAGTTTTTTACTTTATTACAGTACGGGATTGGAACACCAGAGAACTGGACTGTAGGTGTCGAGGTCCAATCGATTTTACACCTCAGTCGACTACTGCCAAAAATTATGGATTGTGACTTGCAGGGATTCACAAGGAGGCCAAAGGACTCTGCCCACGTTTGGACCCGGACAAGATCCGAGTTCAATGCATCAATAGCTTCATGTAACTCGGTCAGCTCACAATGTCGATATAATTGTAAGTCATCTGCATACAGATGGAAGGGAGAAGAAATGACTTTTGATATGTTATTAATAAATATTGAAAAAAGTAAGGGAGAAAGTACGTCGCCTTGAGGTACACCAGCAGTAAGATCTAGCCAATCTGATGATGCATCGTTGGTCTTCACGCACTGCTGGCGACCGAAGAGATAAGAGTGAAACCAGTCTATAACAGTACTAGAAATGTTGACCGCACGAAGAGTTCCCATAAGGATGTCGAGATCCACAGAGCTGAAAGCGCTGCTAAAATCAAGTAAAACCATCACAGTGAGCTTGGTTTTATCCATAGCACCACGAATATCCTCTGTGATATTCAGCAGTGCACCAACTGTACTATGGGAGGAGCGGAAACCGGATTGATAGGGACATAAGAGGTTATTGTGAGATAGATAGGAGTAAAGTTGATTGTGTGCCAATGATTCCATGACTTTGCATAGGATAGGAAGAATTGATATAGGACGGTATTGAGTGAGATACTTAGGATTCGGGGATTTAGGTAGGGGTATGACGAAAGCTTTTTTCCATAAAGACGGGAAGACATTGCGTGTGAATGAGAAGTTTAGAATGTGAGTGATCACAGGAGCAATGTCTTCCAGTACCGGAAGAATCATGTCGCGGCTGAGGTCGTCACTACCAATGGCTTTTGTGGAAATAGAGCGGACACACTTCTTTATATCATCTACTGAGACTGTTTCAAAGACGAATGGTGGTATGTCAGGGGGGGCGAGGTTTAATAAAAATGAAAGAGTTTGAGTTTTGGTATGCGAATCTAGAGTGATGGGTGGAGTGGTAAAATTATGATTTAAAGCATTGAGATCCACAGAACTTTGACAAGTTTCTGCGGCCTTGCCCACACCCAGTGACAATAAGAATCTCCAAACTTGCGCTTGACAAAGATCCTGAATCGTTGAGTGAATATAGCGGCGTTTGGCATCCCTACACATTCTGTTGCAGATGTTACGTAATTTTTTGTATGCATCAAGATTCTCGGCAGATGGATGCTTTTTGTTCTTAGATTTGGCCTTATCACGCTTGGCCATAGTCCTCTTGATCGCAGGTGATAGCCATGGGGCGGGAGCGTGTTTCATTCGTACCGGTCGGACCGGAGCGTGTTTGTCATACAACCTAATCAGCTCAGCAGTTAAAGAGTCAACCATGCTATCGATGTTATTTGTTGACAGTATCGGAGACCAGTCAATATTTCTAGCATCCTCTCTCAAGCGGTCCAGATCCATATGCTTAAAGTTGCGCTGAAGTATAATCTTGCCTCTCACCTTTGGAGGACGCAATTTGTAAGCGAGGTAGATTAAGTCATGGTGTGAGAAAGGTGCAGTCATTTGACCATGCGAAACAGTGAGAGTAGGTTGAGAGACAGAGATTATATCTATGAGAGATGGGCGAGAATTAGGAAAGTAATGAGTAGGGGAAATCAAAGGGAGAATATGTAAATTGACTGAGGTATTTAAATCTTTTAATGCTTCAGTCCTGGAGTCATTTTTTATTAAACAAGTATTTAGATCACCCATGTAAATTACACAGGTATTGCTTTACCAAAGCTTTTATGAGAATCAAACACATCCATTTAGTTTATAGTTATTCTTGAATTTAGTTCTTACTAAATCCATTGCGATAATCAAAGAAGCTGTTACAGTATGAATTATACATACATATATTTTATTGTTAAGGTGTTATTCTATTTATTTAGTCCGACAAAATAATATTTTATCTACCAAATGTGTAAATATAACAAAAGAAATTTTATGTTAAATTTAAAAAATAATAATTTATGTTCTATTAACTTTTAACGTTCTCCCTGTAAACGTTCTCATGACTAATTAATAATATGGAGACCTCACCCAAGAGAAAAATTATAGCGGTGCCCATGTTGCCACCTCACTCGGTTCTGTACGACTGTAAAGTACAGGTACTGTTGCGAAACTTTATTTTATCAGTTTTTTCTAATAGTGTAAATAATTTCTATTTAAATTTATCACAGATAATCATCTACATTACATTATTTTGTCCGTCTATTAATTACGTAAATCTTTAGTACTTATTGTTGTTATAACCCAGAGGTCAACGGGTGACCTGGTGGGAGTGCCCGTTGCTATTCAGTAAATGGAGGGCTAAAAAGACTAAAGGTTAGCTTAGAAATTTATGGGAAATACCAGGTATGTCCAACGATAGATGTCTTTCTAAAATATAAAATTAATAAAATAGAACAACATGTACCCCAAGCTTTTACTAATGTTAGGTGCCCATCCCAAAAACCATACGTTCTACGAGCGATAAGCCCTGCTCACTGCCAATTCAGCTGTGACGGTAACTTTTTGCTTTATTATGAAATCTTATAAATTGATGTGCCTTTTTGATATATTTTTTTTGTTTACGTTATAATAAAAACTTAAAAAGAAAAAAAAAACCGACTTCCAGGCACTAAAATGTAAAAAATAACTAAACGGGGATTTTCATTTAGAATAGATACCTAATCAGATATTTTCGAAGTCGGTTTGATTTTGGTTTGGTTTGGTTTTTTGGTTACCTGGAAAGTATAACCTTTGAAACAAAAAAAAATATTTCCAAATCGGTTCAGGCGTCTTCGAGTAATCGGTGAACATACATAAAAAAAAGAAAAAAAAAGATTCCGCCGAATTGATAATCTCTTCCTTTTTTGGAAGTCGGTTAAAAAAGATTCCCACGAATTGCTAACCTCCTCCTTTTTTGGAAATCGGTTAAAAAAGAAAGAAAAAGAGAACGCATAGCTTTCCGGAGACTGAATTGCGATGTTAGCCAATTGTTAATTTACTTGGAAAACCAAGTGTAGCGAATTTAAGATCTTGGGCTAGAGCATTTGAGATTTTTATATGCGAATCTCATTTTCAACATGGTCTGCTCATGATCATTTGCTAGAAATATCGCATCACATTTTGTTACAATCTTACAAGATGCGACGTAGGAATCACTTTTGTTTACTTTTATTTAACATTTTTATCAATGATATTTGAGATTTAACCAAAGGTTCTTTTACAAATACTTCGGTCAAAGTGCAATAAAATAAGGAAATAGATCTTTTACTGTTAAGAGAAATATTCGATTTAAAAAATGATATTATAAATTATATGTCATTATTTATCCTGTAGGTAAGGAAAAAAATCACTTATATTAATACTTTTATTAATTTATATAGGTTTAATTATTCTCAAATTTTCTTATCAGTGTATAAAATATGTGCAATAAAGCGTATATAATCAATACATACAATTAAGAGTTTAGACAAATAATGTAAGAAATCGATTATGCAAGGGTGCAATGCATAAAAAACATTATATCAAATTTCGCCGTATAAGAATACGGCGAAATTTGATTGAGTTTTAGGCTTTATCTATGTATATAATAGGCAAAAGTGATTGACTGGTGTATATATGCACAGGCTAGAAAATTGAAATTTCGCACACGTATTCCTCATATGACGAAGGCATCCACTAAGGAAGGATTTTTCAAAATTCAACCCCCAAGGGGGTGAAATGGGAGATAAAAGTTTGTATGAAACTTTTTATTCCTTGGACATATTTGCATGAAATTTCGTATGAATTGATTACGGTAAAAATAATGAGTTTTCGAAAAATCAACGCATAAGAGGGTAAAATAAGGGATGAAAGTTTGTATGAAACCTACCTTTTTAAAGATTTTATTTATAGTTTTAGCGCGAGCGAAGCCGCGGATTCTGCTATTTAGGATATTTGGGTTTTTGAATTTTTTTTGTGATAAATGGAAAGATCATATATAAATTTTATAGCTAAACTATTTTTTTTCTCAATAATTCAAAAGTTTTCAAAATAAAAATTCATTTTTTAATCCAGTACCGAAGAGACGCCGACAGTTCCCGAACAAACTCGAGCGCGTGTGATGTCATAGTATTAGTTTTCACTCATTGCAGTTGATATAGAAATAATATGTACAGTGTTGTGATCTATTTTACTTTGTTGTCATTGTTAAATATTCAAATTTATATTGAAAATTTCGAACTAATAAAGTTATCGTTCTTGTTTTGTACCATTATGAAGGAAAACTTCAAAAGCATCTCCTGACAAAATATTTTTAAATGTTCCCCAAGATGACAAACGTCGAAATAAATGGTTTCAAGCAGTGCACCGTGATAATCCCAAAACAAAATCGTTTTTTTTGTTGTGAAGATCATTTCGATGTAAGTATTATCTAACACCATTGTTATTAATTATTTTTTATCTAAGTATACAAATCAAATAATTATTATATACTTAAGTAGAGTTCAGTAAAAATTTTTTTTAACTGGACGCCAAATCATAACCTTTAAAATCGTATCAAAATTAAAAAAAAATAATAAAAGCAGCATATATAAATAATAATAGCAGAATTAAACCGAACGTCATTTTAAAAAATAACATAAATATATCAACATCACGAATATTATCAGAATTTGCCTTAATACATCCTTTTTCACACATAGCTAATCGTAACCAACTAACAATTCATTTTTTAAAAATAAATTTGCAATATTATTGTCTAGTCACATGTAATAGCCGTAAACGCTGTAATGTTATTAGTTGTAACATTATGACGTCACAACTATGGTGACCAATCATGGCGTGTTTATAGTCACGTGTTTTTTTTTAAATTTTATCAATTTTTAGTTGTTTTTAAATAATTGAATAAAAATCTTTTTAAAGTTTTTTGCATTATATATCAATATTATTAATAATAACGTTTTAAAATACATTAAAAAAATCCTAGTAGCCTATGTCACTCTTCAGCCCTCCAACTATATCCACACCAAAAATCACGCCGATTCGTCACTCCGTTTCGACGTGAAGGAGAGACAAACAAACAAACAAAAACACTTTCACGTTTATAATATTAGTATGGGTATAGTGTTTGCCCAGTGGTCGTAATTTGACCAAAATAAGTTTTATTGGTAACACTAAAGCTTGTTAAGAGCTACTAAACAAAAATCGATTAAAAAACAGGTAAACAAAATGTACTGAACAGTTCTGCCTTTGTCTATTTATATATAGATCTATACTAATATTTTTCACTACATCCATACTTTTTACCGCGGGAGATTATCTAATTCCCACGGGAAAACACGTTATAATACAATCCAAAAAAATATTTATGATCAGAATTATCTGAAACTTGGTATTAATGCTCTTCAATAAAATTAAACAAATACGTGTTTTAGCATTGTTCTAAATTCATCCTATAAGGTGGTAAAACAGGGGGTCAAAGTTTGTATGAAACCTACCTTTTTAGAGATTTATTTTGTAGTTTTAGCGCGAGCGAAGCCGCGGGTACTGCTAGTATGTTATAATTTAAATCCTTAATCATTCTCCTCCCTTTACTGTTATATGTTCCAAGAATCAATCACGGTTCTGGCTACTTCGTATATATTTACTCTACGTATATTGCTATTTGCGTTGGCTTACGAAGCTCTGAGTGGCTGTTCTAATTTACGTATACTGGCTTCATATATAGCCCATTAAGGAAAGCATACACTTATTAGATATTCATAAGTTATAAGCTGTATAGTGGATACTCTTAAAGAATTTCTATATCAGATAGTGAAGTTGTATTTTAATTAATTTTCATATAATGTTTGTTCTATATTAAAACTAGCGGTATTATCTTTGTTTAGCTTACGATGGTATACTCGTATATTCCAACCAATATGCGTTCGCTCATTAGCGTCTGGCAATCCAGCCGCGCATGAGACCAAGAAACGCCTTAGGAGGCGTCCCACTTAGGTGAGCGGTATGCCTTGCGGGTTGCTCCTGGTACTTCTTTGATAGCAGAGTAGACCATTTGAGCAACCCCATGGTTGTTGTGGTCTGCTTCGATAGGCCTGCCTCGTCATGGTGGCGCGGTTACGTCGCAAGCGATCCTGCAACACCCCATTAAGATGGGGAGGTTCTGTTAAGTTTTAGTGGGTAGTACTGTCTTTTATAGCCCTTGAGTCCAGCTAACTACTCGTACCAGTACGTATACAGGTGGTATGCGTAAATGCATTTCCCAACATTAAGCTAAAAAAGAGATTTTATTAGTAAACAAAATGCTTATCAACAACAAACGATTTAAAAACAATTTACCAAAATCTTATTTATTCTACAAGATCTTAATTAAAATGCTGTAGGTGCATTTTATAATATTTACTAATTTTTGCTTTAATAACATTTGTGCTAAATCTGAGACATTTTCGTTGTTTTGTTTATTTTAAATGTAACGATAAAGGTATGGTTTTTTTACGTCTTATCGTTTATTAAAGGTTTTTCAGAGATGAGATATTTTCCCGCAGTAAAAAGTATCTTATATGTTAATCCGGATAACCAGCTATCATCATACCAAATTTCATCAAAATCTGTCCAGTGATTTTTTAGTGATGCGGTCACAGACGGTCAGACAGACAAAAATTCTAAAAACTATGGATTCGGCCTCTGTATCGATAATAATTTATCTATTTACTTAATTTAATTTAACATTAAGAAAAAGGATGGAATCTGTCGAATTTTGTTTAAGTTACTTGTAATAAAGATATATACATAGGTCGAATTTATTATAATATTATGTATAAGCAAACAATATGTAGTTATTTCATGGAGAAGCTCACATGTACGGCTGTAGATCCGAAGGTACTAGGTTCGAGTCCTGATGATGTACTTGTGCTTGCGCATACTCTAGTTTACTATGATATATTTTTTTTTATTTCGAAACAAATTTCGTGTTTTTGTAATTTTTATGTGTAAAAATACATATTTACTAAAATTTGATTTTATTTTACTTTATAACTAAATTATTTTAGTCATCTCTTTTCATTCTTATTTAAATGTCACTTAAAATGCTCTAAAGGATAAATGTACGAAAATGTTCTAAAACCGTAAATCTAGAGTAATAGCTTTATATCTTTAAAAATGTATATCACTGGAGAGATGGCGCAATGCTTGAGAAAATATTTATTATAAATATATTTTAGACTTTGCTCTATGTTTTATCGGAATTAGTCTAAGTATCAATCTAAGACCTAAAAATTTGGGCCTACTTAATTTCGATGAGACGTTACAGCGTGAAAAAGTACGACTGCATATTCAGTCAATCAACTACAAAATTTCACATCGATAATATTAGTGTAGGTATTTTTACGAGTATACTTAAAAGTCGGATTATGACAAGTGCATATCAATCCGGAAGTCACTGTTTCGATATTCTATACCTTACAGGGTATATGCCACTCTGTGATCGCTTCTAGGCTACTTCAACTTTATGAAAATACTAGAGACTCACCCTTGCTCCGCTTGGTTCGTCCCTTAATATTTAATATTTTCTGTAGTAAAAAGTATCCTATATGTTGTCCAGGATAGCTAGCTATCATCACACAAAATTTCATCAAAATCTATCCAGTAGTTTTCTTGTGATGCATTCCCAGACAGACAGGCAGACAGAGATAGACAGACAGACAGACAAAAATTCTATGAACTATAGATTCGGCCTCTGTATCGATAATAATGACTATTTCAATAAGATTTTCCAAAAAATATGTAATGTAAAGATTCAATTAAAATTTTATTATACAATATAGATTGTAAATTCTAATTTAAGGCGATTAGTGTCCCCGATGGCCTTGCGTGTCTGGGCGGGGCTTAGCGCACTGCACCCGCGCACCCCGCAAAAAGTATCAAAAAAATCCACGCGCTAGTTCAACAAACAAGCCACGGGATAGATTATTGCCTACGAGCGATACAATCAGAAAGAGTCAAAAAGATGCAATGCTAGAATTATCGTATTATATAAGTAATATACATAATTATATATAATTTATTATATTTATTGTTTTGTATATATAATTCAGTATATTCTTAAATATATATATATATATATATATATATATATATATATATATATATATATATATATATATATATATATATATATATATATATATATATATATATATATATATATATATAATATGTAAAACCAAAGAATTTGGTTTTTGGTCATCTGAACGCGGGCGGAGCGGGCAATGCTAGTATTAGTATAGATTTAATAAACATTTTTATTATTTCTTTTATTTTCTTATATACGTAAATGCAGTTCATGGTAGAATCCTCGCCAAACTTTTTGGCTGTTCTGAATTGGCGGGAGCCGCTGCGCAGAAGGAAACGGTAACGGGCGAGGCGCGCGGGAGTGGCGGGTCACACCCGCAGCGCCCGAGAGCTCGTCCAGTGTAGTCTGCGTGACACGTCTGTACATGCACACAAAACACTCGAGTAAAAAATTTCATACTCCTTTGTTATTTTTGTTATAATATTTACTTTGTTACTTTTTGTCGTATTTAACTTTTGTTATTTATGTCTTACAAGTAACCTCGAAAAGTATTCAATTTTATAATTAATATAAATTATTTTTTAAAATTTATTTATTATTTAAAAATAAATATTATAATTATATTTATTAAAACAAAATAAAACAAATCACTAAATAAGTATTATGAAAAAGTGATAAATAACAATATTATGTTACTTTATCATATTGTACCTGGGCCACCGAGCTTCGCTCGGAGTTTTTGGTTACAAAGTACAATTTTCTTTAAAAAAAACTAAAAACTTGAATAAATACAAAAAAAAATTAAAATAAATTATACCTTTGTATCCGACCGGGATTCGAACCTGGACACCTATGATTGTCAGTCTTGCGTCTTTTTTTTTAAAAAAAACTAAATACTTGAATAAATATAAAAATAAAATAAAAGTAAAACTTTGTATGCGACCGAGATTCGAACCTGGGCCCCTGAGTTTGATGATCTTGCACCTTAGCCGCTTGAACACGATGCTTATATCCGAGCGTGCGAAATTATCGAATATAATATTTTGCGTGGAATAATGCAAAAGAAATAATAATAATAATAAAACTTTATTTATTCTATACATGCTTATCTATAATTTTAAATTATGATTACTCTTAATTAATAATTTTTAACATTGTATTTTAACAGATAATATTTATAACTTATTTGATTATATTTAATTTAACTTCAATTTTTGGTTAGTGACTATTTATTAACTTATCATTTTTTAAACTAATAATTTTGTAATCTGGAATTAAATTATTTTAATTTAAAATTATTTTTATTTAAAAAAATAAAGTATTTTTAACTAAACTTTTTATCCGAATGCGGATTTTGTATACTATTAAATTTAACAATAAACCTTTATGTACGTCTTAGTCGAGTTAAATCCACAAGCACAGCCGCGCGAAACCCGTAGTATGCAGAAGATCGGAATTTGTTTTACTCCTACCGGCCACCTGTAACTTTTTACTAACAAACAGTCTATGCTTTACCGTTCGATGCCAATTACTTGTTACTTTGTTTAATATAATTTAATCATTTTCGTAAGATATTGTATGTGGACTTTTTATGTTTGTACTGAAACTCTTTGTGTCATTGTGTATTTCCCTAAACTTTCCTTCTGTACTGTTTTTAAGCGTGTGTTGAATTTTTCATTATAATTTTATTAGTGACGTAATCTTTTATTTGTGCTTTCTCGTCACTCAACAACCACCAAAGAGATTTTTAAATTAAATCTACTAATAATATTTTTTAAATAAAAAATATAATATTTGAAATCACAAAACTGGAAATAAACTCAAGTAGGCAGATGAAATTAAACTAATGACATTATCCCGAGGTAAAAAGTATCCTATATGTTTACCCGGATAACCAGCTATCATCATACCAAATTTCATCAAAATCTATCCAGCGGTTTTCCCGTGATGCGGCAACAGACAGACAGACAGACAAACAGACAGACAGACAAAAATTCTAAAAACTATAGATTCGGCCTCTGTATCGATAATAATGTTTATTTCAATAAGATTTTTCAAATAATATTGAATATACGGATTTGGCTTAGTTACAATTTTATTATATGTATAGATAAAAATAACAATAACTTCATAGAATTTAATTTTTACATTAAACTAGTTAAAATAATCTACAGCGTCCAAGCGCGTACTTTACTACACATTTATCCTTCTGCGAGCTTTTATTCTCTGCACGCACACATAAAAAATACTTGTGTACATAAACAATACATGCATAAATTCATCGTAAAAAAACAGGAGACAAAAAGTGACACAGCCCTCCCGTCCGAGCGCCAGCGCGCGACTGCCGCGCGCGCCCGCGCAGAGCACCTCTATAGCTTCTAGGCTTGTAAATAGCATTTTCGACTTTTAAAATAGGAAAATAGTAATTGATTTACAATTTTTTCTGATGGGCATAAAGTAAAATAGATATATTATTTTTTAGTATTTAAATGATTCCAAAATTCTTAGCCGTTTAGAAACAGTACGAAAGGCAAGTCAAAAAAATACCATTTCTTTAAAATAAAAAAGTAATAGATATTTTCGTCCCAGGAAAAAAAAATTCTCATGAAAATATTGTTTAAGAGTTGATGATTCACATATATTTTTTTCAAGCATTTCGGTCTAGCCATAAACGAGAAGTACGCTTTAGAAAGTAGCTCTTTGCTAGCCCTTGAGGGTACTAATCGCCTTAACTTACAAAAAAGATAATAACATAATATTAATCCCGCTGAGTTTCTTTTGCCAGTTCTTCTCAGATCTGAGGCTTCTTCTTTTCAAACTGGTAGTATACTCATGACGTTCAATAAGAAATTGTAATAATGCTAAATAAAATACTTTGAATTTGTAAGGTATAAACATCCCTTATATAAAGAATGTTATCTTGGTTAATATTAAAAATGTGTAAGTGAGTTAGTTTATTAACGGCCGGACTGACATATTAAGCCGGAGAGATATATAGACTACTTTCTAATACAATTTCCATGTTACTTACTTTCAAAGCGATGAAATCTCGAATTAACATCACCTCTACTTGTATTTTTATCTCCTGGCTATATATACTGCCTAAAATGATGAATTAGAATAGTCGTTATTTTTAATTAGAAAGATTATTTCCAATTATGGTTGCTGTGAACTTTAAAAATAACGGATTTTCATAAAAAATACCCCTTTTACTACTTTATTTATTTTTTCCAAAAATCCTTTCTTAGCGGATTTCTCGTTCCTATGTGGACAAAACCGTTGAAATTACAAGTTTAGGTATTTATTATTTTAAATAAAACTGTTTTCGGATTTTTTCACAGATTTATTTTGATTTTTGACTTCCGACGCTTTGAATGCTTTACATTAATCATGGTCACGGGAGAGATAAATCTTTAAGACGTTGCATACCCACAAGTGTAGACACTGTTTGTAACATAGTTATAGATATTTTATTTAAAATGTCAAATATGCGCGTAAATCTAATCGGTTTTATATACTCTTTTTTTTTAATTACGTATACTATAGATTTAAAAATCTTTCTAAAGCGCGGGTGTAACTATGCAGGTAGGTAGTAAAATAGTGTGTTATATTAGTTTTACTCGTACATGTTCACAATATTTTCAATCCTATATACATCTATTGTTTGCAATCCGCTTTGACGATGCTGTAACGTATCTCTTAATCAAATATAGGCATATCGTACCGAGCAAACATAGCTTTGCAAATAGATAGCGTTTAGGCCCTCAAATAATTAATGTGAGCTCTTAAAGCCTCCGGCTGTATAATTTTGATACGGAAAGGTTAATGGGTTTTGTTTATAACAATGCTTATAATGTATTGTTACGGTTTTTGTTTCAATAATATTTGACGACACGTTTGGCTCAGTTTGTAGTGACCCTACTTGGTGTGCCAGCGGTTGCGGGTGCGAGTTCAATTTTGTATAAACACACACACCCACGAAATGCTTGTGATATACGGACAAACGGACACGAAGAATAAATAAGGGTTCAGGTTACCTTTTGTCTACGGAATCTTAAAAATTAAATGCTGTCAATTATCACAATACTGGTCATACTTTGTTGTGGGCACGGGTATTAATTTATCATCGGCAAGACAGTTACTAGTGGTAAAATTGTATGTAATTATAAACCTATGTGAAGTCAGGTCCGATGACTGACATACAGCAAAAAAAATGAATGTAACGATATACTGTATTTTGATTGAATTATCGAAATAGAAACTGAATAGTTTTTGTTTGCTCAAAGATTTTCGGCATCATTATTAACCTAATAATGTGGTTCATCTAATAGAGTGGTTGGAAATGTAATATTATAGTTTTTGATGAATGATAATAAATTATGACATAATGATTGAAGAGGTACTTCGACTATAGAAAATTTACTTAATGTACTAATGGGATGTGATTTTATATCATTTTTCCCTTATTCCCTATACCTATCCTTCATGCTTTAATGTTAGATGAATATATATATATATATATATATGTACAACCTCAGACTAAGGAGAAATTTTTGATAGAGTGTCATAGAACTAGACATGAAGCCACGCAATAATGTTCAAACAGTAAACATGACAACTTGTATACTGAGTGATGAGTAAATAAATAAAAATAGCTAACGGATTTTATTATAAACTAGCGACTCACCCTCACTCCGCTCGGGCTCGTCCCTACTTACGTTAAAGTTTAATATAGATTTCTCAGAGATGAGATATTTCCCGCAGTAAAAAGTATCCTATATGTTGACCCGGATAACCAGCTATCACCATACCAAATTTCATCAAAATCTGTACAGTAATTCCCTCGTGATGCGGTAACAGACAGACAGACAAAAAATCTAAAAACTATAGATTCGGCCTTTGTATCGATAATAATGACTATTTCAATAAGATTTTCCAAAAAATATTTAATGTACAGATTCGACTTAATTAGAATTTTATTATATGTATAGGTTTTATTATTTAATAATGTATAGACAATTCTTACTAATAAAATAAATCTGAAAGTGTGTTTGTCGGTACATTCTTTTTACACAGAGATAGTTTATGGTTCATACAGTGAAGTAGTACAAATATTGTAATTCTGTAGAAGTCATCTTAAATCATATCAAGAAAATAAAATAGCATTATTTAAGACTTTTTAGCATTTCTGATAATAATATAATAAATATGTTTTGAGACATTAACACACAGCACCATCTAGTGCCATGGTAAGCTACGAGACTCGTGTTATGGAGTATAGTATAGTTGATACACTACTCATATATAACTTTAAATACATACATATTAAGATTGTTTTATTTCTAGATTATACCAATTCAGAAAGTTTCATCGATTCAAAATCGATACGACAATTCAAAGAAGCTTACAATCGAATTTCGAGACTTGCTTATTAAAATTCAATTTCAATGTCCTACAAAACGTAACCTCATGGTAAACATATTCATATCCCTAATATCATTACGAATAGTGCAAGTGCAAAGCTTTTATTCTTTAGTGCCTTTGCGGATTTTGCAGTTTTTGAAAATGACTTTGACAGAATCTCTGTATAAGATTTCACAAGCATTCTATAAAATTACACAAAGTGAAATACAGTTCGCGTAATGTACTTCAATAATGTGAGTGGAGACAGTCGTGATCTAGATTTATCATACACTACTTTCGCTTTGCTCGGGTGTGTCCCTAAGTACTTTTTAATTTTTTGCGCGCAATCCTAATCCTTTTTTATACTATAATAAAACAGTAGAGGTCGAATGTCTGTACATAGCAAAAAAATGCTAAAAACCATGTCAGGGGGATGTAAGAAGACAAATAGAACAAATCCAGATTTATTTCATTTTTTTTGTTTCTCTGTCTGTTTGTCTGTTTGTACGGGTTAATCTCCGAATCTATTGGACCGATTGAAATGAAATTTTGCATGGTACTAAGTTATATCTTGGCATGGCAACATCTTAGATACTTTTCATCCCGGAAAAATTAAAAAGTTCCCGTGGGATAGTTAAAAAACTATAATAACTTATACAGCTTAGTACACAAAAACTACTGATTATATTATAATAAAACTTTAAAATAATATAGTTCATACATGACAATAACAAATCGGCTACTTTTCATCCCGGAAAATTAAAGGGTTCCCGTGGGATAGTCAAAAAACTATAGTAACTTATACAGCTTAGTACACAAAAACTAATGATTGGATTTTGATGAAACTTTACAATAATATAGGTCATACATCAGAATAACAAGTAGGTTACTTTTTATTCCAGAAAAATGTACAATTCCCGTGGGATAGATGTTTTCGTTTATTTGTAACGTATTATGTACACAACATAGACCTCAAAACAATTGTTATTAAAAAATTGCCCGTTTGTCTGTTTGTCTGTATGTCTATTTTTGCATGCGCGTTTCACGCAAAAAGTAATGAACCGATTTCAACGAAATTTGGTGAAGTGATAACTTATTACTCAAGTCAACGTTTAGGATACCTTTTACTTCAAGAAAATCTTGCTTTCTCACGAGAAGATACAATAACTGGTTTTATCGAGTCCTCCCTAGAAACCTTCTGCTGGCTAAACCTTAAGACATACATACATTAAACAATTTACTAAAAAAATGTAGGTCTCGAAAAGTCCTACAGGAAAGTTCTGAATAGTATATGTATATCTCCTAAGCAATATCTATTCTTATCTATACCTATAATAGAATTAACTTAGTCAAATCGATGTGCGCGTTTCACGCAAAAAGTACTGAACCGATTTTAATTAAATATTGTAGTATTAAAACTAGTAGTACTAAAAGTTAACTTAGTATTCGGGTCGACATTTAGGATACCTTTTACGACAGGCAAATTATTAATTCCCACGGGAAAACACAATAACTGGTTCTATTGAATTGTCCTTAGAAATGTATATGGCTAACGCTGGCTCAATCTTAAGAGATAGATCAAAACATTGTACAATAAAATTGTAAAAGAAAAGTCTTAAAAAGGTTGATAGAAAAGTTCTCAATAGTATATGTCTATCTCCTAAGGTAATGTACTCTATAACTATTTTTATTATTATATATTACTGTTTTATTATACGTTATTTATCCTATCTATACATATAATAAAACTGTATAGGTTAATTTTTTTTGCTAAAAACCGATTCAGTTATCTTTTTACATCCCGAAAGAAGAGAAATAGAACAAATTCAGGTTTTTTTTTTCAATTTGTTTGTTTCTCTGTCTGTCTATTTGTACGGGCTAATCTCCGAAACTATTCAACCGATTTAAATGAAATTTTGCATGGTAGTATCTTATATCCCCGGTCAATATTTAAGATACTTTCCTTTCTAGAAAATTGAAGAGTTTCCGTGGGATAGTTAAAAAACTATAGTAACTTATACAGCTTAGTACACAACAACTTACGCACCTAATTTAGTAAAATTTAACATTCTGATACCTTATATTGTCGGTCAAACAACAGGTTACTTTTCATCCCGGAAAAATGAACGGTTCCCATGGGAACTAATAGATCTCTATTAGTGCTTTTCTAGAGGCGAACCCGAGCGAAGCGAGGGTGAGCCGCTAGTTCTAAAATAAAAGCAGCCTAAGTTACTCTTTATAACATCAGATATCTGCCAGTGAAACTCCCGTCAAAATTAGTCCAGCCGTTTCGGAGATTAGCCGAAGCAAACAGACAAAAAAATGTGTTTTCCTTATAAGTACCGTAAATAGTTTCACGTACATTTAGTAAAAAGCTGTTATTTTGTCATTGCAAATAAATACTTCAATTTTATTTATATGTATAGAATGTCAGTGGCGAAGCGTCCATACAAGACGTCTTAGCTTAAAATTATTTGCTATAATTTTACATGCATTTAATTTTTTAAATTTATAAATATTCCTTTGGAAATATATATAAAATAATAGCTTTATTTCTTTCTGCATTAATACGTATATAAAAATTGTATATTTTTGGAATGGCTTACCTCTTCTAAAATTTCACCCTTCGCCAACTATAGATTAACAACCTACCCTTATTTGGTGCTAATGTTTTAATAAACTTTCTTCTAGAAGAAAGAGGTATTCAATCGTGAATAGATTTTATTTCTTTTTGATAATTAGATCAAGTATTTTATTTAAAAAAAATCCAACAAATAAAATAATTCGTCGATGGATCGTTGTTATATTCTGTTTTTGATAGTGTACGTGTAGGGAATTACAAAGCTTATATTTTTAAATAATTGATTCCATGTTCGCAAGGCTGGTTAGGCCATAAAAAATCATCAAATTTCGAATTTAAGTAAAATTGGTTGAGCCGATACATCTTGAAGAAATAACAAACACAAATACTCAGTTTTTTATGTATAGTTTATACTAATATTATGTATAAATAGGAAAGATTGGTTTTGTTTGTTTGTATATTTGTACCAAATAAGATCCGCAACTACTGGACCGATTTAGATGAAATTTGGTAAGAAAATAATTTGAGACCCTGGGAAGGATCTAGAATAGTTGTTATCTCGGAAATCATCCCTTAAAGAGGTGTAAATGGAAATGAAAATTTGTATGTGGAATCAACCTAGGAACGAACACGAGCGAAGCGAGGATGAGTCGCTAGTATTACACAAACTTTCACATTTTTTACATTATTATAATATACCTGTAAATCCTAGCTTATCTCTAGAGCACATACAGTGTAAATATATCTCTCTTTCAAACCTCAAAATTAAGGGGGTCGTAAACATTCGGCGCTCTGAAAATAATATTTATATACCTTTCAGTGTTTACACAAGTTAGCCTTTGTTTACATCACTTAAATAGTGTTGTATGTATATAAACATTAAACACCTCTAAGGTCAAGCCTTTATAATAAACTAGCATTGCCCGCGGCTCCGCCCGCGTTTAAATGACCAAAAACCAAATTCTTAGGTTTTACATATTAGTATACTCTTATATTTCAATATTTGTATTTTTTCTCAAAAATGAGATATTTTCTCGCGATAAAAAGTATCCTATATGTTGACCCGGATAACCAGCTCTCAACATACCGAATTTCATCAAAATCTCTCCAGTGGTTTTTCCGTGATGTGGTAACAAACAGACAGACAGACAAAAATTCTAAAAACTATACATTCAGCCTCTGTATCGATAATAATGTCTATTTCAATAAGATTTTCTAAAAAAATATTTTATGTTCAGATTCGGCTTAGTTACAATTTTATTATGTGTATAGATGAATTCGTAACATCCCTCAGTATTGCGACGTCCCTTTCTGAATATAAGGAATATAATATTCTTAACATTCTTTAAGGCATAATACATAATAGTATTTAATATCTTAAAATCAATGGCATATAGTATTTTTCGTAATGTTTGATTCTATACTATTATTAAAAATATAAAACGATTTCTTTATGAATAGAAAAACAGAAACAGAAATTAGAATTTTGTAGCTTATGTATGGTGGAAGCTTTTCTAACAACACGAAGACCGGCAGAAGGTGATAAGTGAGGTATAATAATTATAAAAATTCTACATCTATGCGTTACACTTAATATAACAAATTTCAAAGTAACTCTATTATTTTGCACGCTAAGCCGCTGAGCAGATTTTGACTTTTCCAATCTACGTGACTTTGGCGAAGTAATCTGTGCTCAAGTTTGATACACGTCTCACTTACCACGTGAACGAAGCCGCGGGAAGAACTAGCATGTATAAATGTGAAAAATGAGATTCTTCCGAATAGAATATAGTATAATCAAGTTATGAATAGAGTGTACGATCATGTATTATATAGATCAGCTTGGTTTACTTATAAGGTTAAGGGCCGTTAGTTCGAAGCGAATGTTCGTATTGATTGAACAGATGCAAGTAAGTGACAAACTTACAACCAATATGCAATGTCTTATACAATGTTTGATTACAACCAAAAAGGTTTTTATCTGTCTAAACTTTTAATCAACCAGTAAACCGTAACCGAATCTGAAATAAAAGTTTCGAATTATTTCGGATCGGGGCGAAATCAAAACGAGACACATTATGACAGGTTTTCGTCTGGCTAAATCGACAAGCTATCCACGCGTGTCCTTTGCATTGTTTAGATTGTTTTTGTTATTTGTTTTGCTTAGCTAGATTAGTCAGACATATTATAGTACCAAATGATATGACCTATAAATAAAGTCAAATCGTTACCTATTTGTATATATTTTCCTTTTACAAATCCTTAAAAATGTATCCGTAACTGAAACTATCCGAAAATATCGGATAATCCGAAGTAATGTCATATCCGTATCTAAAACCGGTATAATATTATGCATATATCCGTATCCATATTCAGATCCGAAATTTCATATCCATAACATCCCCGCCTTTTAAGTACTATATAAATATTTACTTAGATTTATTTTAAAATAGCTATACTATGTCCGCCAGATATTTCTTTTTTAAATGAATAAAAAAGGACAATGTTACCATTTATATGTTTTCACCAGGAAGAGAGAGAGAGAGAGAGAGAGAGAGAGAGAGAGAAGAATGAAGTGGTATTTATTTTTTAAATAACGCCTGATAAAATAGAACAGCAACCTCGATATCTTTTGGTTTTTTTTCGCGGATTTATTTTGAGTTTTGGTTTCCCACCATGTTTATTTGGTATCTCGTCGCTCTATGACCCTGTTTCTGTAAGCACTCGAAACCTCGCAAACGATTTTTTTTAAATTATTATGTATGCCTTTATAGAATTTAAAATACTATATTTTTTTAACATTCATAAGAAATATATGGAGACTTGCATACCTATGTAAATAAACATTGCTGTACATTTTCTGTAACAGTATGTCACTGTTTAATTTCGTCTTAAGACCTACATGTTTGAATTCCAAGCATTTTTGTGAAGAGCGAGCACACGTATACATTTTATAGCATGTAATCTTCTTTATACCTTCTAGCTTTTGTTAATATTTGCCCAAATATATTGTTTTATCACAATAAAATACAATGAAAAAAAATTGTATCATATTAAGGGCACAGTAAGACTTTTACTAGATCTATTTTTTTAGTAGCATTGCCCGCGTCTCCGCACGCGTTCAGATGACTAAAAACCAAATTCTTAGGTTTTCCATATTAGTATACTCTTACATTGCAGTTTATGTATTTTTTCTCAGAAATGAGATATTTTCGTTTTTATAAGTATACTATACCCGGATAACCAGCTACCATCGTACCAAATTTCATCAAAATCCCTCCAGTGGTTTTCTGTGATGCGGTAACAGACAGACAAAAATTCTAAAAACTATAGATTCGGCCTCTGTATCGATAATAATGTCTATTTCAATAAGATTTTCCAAAAAATATTTAATGTACAGATTCGGCTTAGTTACAATTTTATTATATGTATAGACTAACTTCAAGTAGTACATATATCTTGCACCTTATATAAATTAATTTAAACCTTTTCACCATGAAATAAATTAAATATGTTATAAAAATTATATATTTTTTATTCGAAGGGCGCCAACGGAATCCTATTACTAAGAATCTCATGAACCGCAATAGGTAGAGAGTTGTACAGAGTATTTCTATTGCCGCTATAACAACAAATAACAAAAAACCGAAATCGCTAAAAATAGCTGCCATGCAAATTAAAAAGCCACTATGGTACGGAACCCTTGTGAGTCCGACTCGCGTTAAAGTCTGTCGTTGTTCTAACTTTTAACTTGCGCGATTAAACCGTAAAACGGATAAACCTCCTCAGAACTCTTGGATTTTTCCAATAGAAAATGGAACTCCAAAGTTTTCTTTAAATGTAAACATTTTATACAAGCTGAAACTTTGTACAAAATGTAATATTCAAAATATTTTATACAGACTAAAAGGAAATTACAGAATAAAAATATGAGATGCCTTTTAATACACATTTCTAAGAAAAAAAAGTAGAAAAATATAGCGAAGGGTCCTCTGACCACCTTTTTGTTACAAAAACGGCATCTTTGTAAATGTATGAAGAACATAAAACCCGACTAACGAACCACTTGAGCCTTTCTTTAATGCGACATGTTTGTAATGTTTGGAAAAACTTTCAGAAATGTTTCTTGTCTTGTTTATATCCAACTCTGTTATATAAATAGATTTTTTTTATATCTATATAAAAATATCTTAATAAGAATCAGTTTTGAATATTTATTTACTAAATATAAAGATTTAAAATTAGATCTTTTGACGATCCTTAAAAACAATAACCCTCTGTTAAACATATATATGTAATAAATAAATAATAAATAAATATATATGTTGGCACATTACACACAGCACCATCTAGTTCCATGGTAAGCTACGAGGCCTGTGTTATGGATACCAGATAGTTGATTCACTACACATATAAATGTAACTTAAAATATATACATATTATAAATATAAACACCCATGACTGGAGCACAAACATTCGTCGTCACACAAATGAATGTCCCCAGCGGGATTCGAACCTGCGACCGCTGGCACAGCTAGTAGCGTCACTACAAACTGAGCCAAACGTGTCGTCATGTATACTTAGATTTCAATTCATTTCAAATTAGAAAATGACGAAGGACATATATAGTAGGGTCAAGGTTACCGAAATACTAAGCTAGATCTCCTTTAGGTGTCAGAGATCATTGCACATCACTCATAGATCAGTTATCACGTACCGGCAACCGAAGCGCCGGTCTCTCACAATGTGAATGGCGTAAAACTGGTCAGGTACCATGAAATTGGTAAGAGTGCTATTGGAATATAATAATATCCAAAAGATCGTATGAAATATGATAAAAGTGAACTTTGTAGTAGTTGAGGATATAAGTTAACTATTTCTATTCCGATTTAACTCAAACCCATCAGAAGTTTTAACTTGAAGGAGAATTCATTCACTCAAATACATTTATCCTATAACTAGTGACTCACCCTCGCTTCGCTCGAGATCATCTCGTGGTACGTTTTAACGGTTACTATGGATCAATCAATTTAATGGCCAATCCGTTACTCTATTTCGACGTAAAAGAAGGACAAACAAACAAAGTTAAAGTCGAACTGTATATCGTAGGCACAGTAGTGTCAAATCTACAATTGCATTCAAGTAGCTTATATTAATTTTAGGGTTGCGTTCATACCCCCCCCCCCCCCCTAAAGTACGTTCACCTTGTCGTGGTGGGGGGGCTCAGTAGTGCCCGGCAACGCAACCGGGCGCGAAGCCAAGAAACGCACGGGGAGGTGGCCCACTTCGGTGGGCGGCGGGAGCTGGCCCACTTCGGTGGGCGGTGGGAGCTGGCCCTCTTCGGTGGGCGGTATACCATGTGGGTTGCTCCTGGTACTTCTCTGATAGCAGAGTGGACCTTGGAGCAACCACATGGTTATGGTGGTCTGCTTTGGCAGACCTGCCGTCGGGGCGTCGTAGTTGAATGCGTAAGCGATCCTGCGACGTCCCATTAAGACGGTGGAAGGTTTTGTTGGGTTTTAGTGGGTAGTACTGGCTTTATTACGCCGGTGAGTCCCACACCTCGTGCGTAAATGCATTTCCCAACGTTAAAAAAAAAGAGCTGCGTTCATATTTATAAAGTAGTAAGAAAAAAGGAAAATATGATTTTTACGTTTTTCCATGAAATTTTTCCATTTTTCTATTTATAAGAATCTTCTCCAAACTCCAACAAATATTTGAAAAAAAAAAATTGGCGAATTGATCCAGTCGTTCTTGAGTTTTGCGCTTATCGAGACATTAAGCGGTTCATTTTTATTTATTAGATATTAATTAGTGTGATTATATTCTGACTCTGGCAGTCATATGAAGGGCTGAATTTTGGTTAAGACGGTCAATATAAGACTAGCCATCGGGAGATATTACAATGAGCATGTGTCCGGCCAAACACTTTGTTCTTTATTTTCTTCTCTCCTGTTCTCTATAGGAGTGTAATCCGTTATGAAAAGAGAAAGGCCCGAAGTCATGGCTTTACGTACTCTCATAGAAGCTCTCATTGTTAACTTTGCAATTTCAAAATGTCACGTCAAGCATTTTGCAGAAAAATATCAATAATAATTCTGACCTAAACGGTCTTCGAATGTTGTACATGTTGACCATTAGATAAACAAGGCACTTATTATGTATTTTAAACATATAGGGTTTTTTCTTTATTTCTTTTATATAAATTAATATTTTATTGTTACAGGAAGCATTGTGTTCCGGCTCAATCGGGTAAGTACCTTATATTGGTCAAAATTTTAAGAACTAGTACCTACATAGTTTAATAATATCATAATACTTTCTTAGATTTACATTTTAACATTTTAATCATGGTCACGGACGAGATTGTTTATGTCGGGAATCTAAATTCAAAATAAGTTCGCGAAAAAATACGAAAAGATAGTTTTATTTTAAATTTTTAATTGAAAAAATTATAAAACCGAAAAAGGAATTCTTTGAACAAAAACATTAAAATATAAGTATAATTGATGTAGATTTTAGAGTGAACATTTACTTAATTTTACCAAATAATTGAAAATTATATAATAATACATTGTGTTAAAAACACAAGTATTCATAAAAAATGTTATCAAATTAATCATAGTTGTACTGTTGAGATGTGTATAACTGTTGTGAAGACGTTAAGCGATTACTTTTATAATAGTATGGGATCCCTGGTTCATTTTTACAATTAATTAGTATCAAGCTAACTTTCCGTGAGTAACTTCATTTTGATGAGACGCCCAACTTTTTCTCTTACAAAAATTCTTGATTGTGGTTAATTAACAGGTTTAGCAGGGATAAAATATGCCCCCGCCCCCCGCCCCCCCAAACGTGCACCACGACAAGGTGAACCCTTGTCGTGGTGGGGGGGGGGGGGCTCAGTAGTGCCTGGCAATACAGCCGGGCGCGAAGCCAAGAAACGCACAGGAGGTGGCCCACTTCGGAGGGCGGTGTACCATGCGGGTTGCTCCTGGTACTTCTCTCATAGCAGAGTGGACCTTGGAGCAACCCCATGTTTGTTGTGGCCTGCTACGGCAGACCTGCCGTCGGGGCGTCGTAGTTGAATGCGTATGCGATCCCGCGACGCCCCATTAAGACGGGGGAAGGTTTTGTTGGGTTTTAGTGGGTTTGTTTGTTTTAATGACATTATTCAAAAAAAATTGTTCTACTAAGTGTATGGTTTGATCAAAGAGTGAGAAGGAGGGGTCCTTCCAACATATATCGATATATCGATAATAACGAGGTCAGAAATAATTACTAAGCAGCTAATTTTTTTACTGGTGCTTAGTTAATATTTATATAATCAAACAACCATATATATATATATATATATATATATATATATATATATATATATATATATATATACATAAGATTTTTATAATTTTATTCCACTTATTATTTTTAAAAGCCAGTTCTGAAGCTTAATGGTGACTATTGCAACTTCAGTAGCAACTAGCAAGGCACTTTCCAACATGTGTTCTAAAGATAATTGGACAGCTTTGTTAGAAATCATAAAACATCGATTTACCTGAAAAGCTATTATGCTTTAGGTGCATTTTAACAAAGGCAATTACTGTGCAGAAACGACCCAATTCCGCTTTGATCGCTCAAATTTTAGAAAAACGTAAAGTATTAGTAAAATTTTAGCTTCTGAATATTTTAAATATTTATCTGGACGACTTTATACATCTTTATCTATATTACTATTATAAAGAGAAAAAATTGTGCTTTTGTATGTTTGTTTATAATGGATAAACTAAAAATCCGCAGAACCAATTTAGATGAAATTTTGTATAAAGATAGTTTGAGAGCCTTTAAGTCGTGAAAAGAGGGATGAAAGTATGTATGGGATACCAATCATTTCTCAAAGAAATGATATAAAACTCTATATACCTATGTGTATATAATATACTAGCACCCAACCCACGGCTTCGCCCACACTAAAACTACAAAAAATCTCTAAAAAGGTAGTTTCCTACAAACTTTCATCCCCTATTTTACCCCCTTATAGGATGAATTTCGAAAAATGCTTAAACACGTATTTGTTTAATTTTATTGAAGAGCATTAATACTGAGTCTTAAGTAATTCTGATCATAAGTATTTTTTTGGATTATATTATAACGTGTTTCTCGCGGGAATAAGATAATCTCCCGCGGTAAAAAGTAGCCTATGTCACTCTCTAACCCCCAACTATCTCCATACAAAAAATCACGCAAATCCGTCACTCCGTTTTGACGTGAAAGAAAGACAAACAAACGAACACACTTTTACATTTATAATATTAGTATGGATATACTAACTGATATATAGTCTATTCCGTACTAATCGTTAAAACGAAGTCACTTGTGGAGAAATAATTAAATATTTAGTATGAAGCATTAAAAGATCTCATCGTATTAAAGAGATAAGCCTTCACACTCTTTGCCTACTATTTTACTTTGGATTTATTTATTATGCTTATATTAATGTATGCATATATTTATATGTAATATCTAGTTCATTTTCAACAAACAGGTGGCTTGAATTACATATTTATTTAAGAGATGCGAGTGTACATGAAAATATCCTTATCTTTTTTAACATTAAAAATTCAAAAATAAAAATCACCTAAAAAGCCTTTATATAAATTAAAATAGCTTTTGTTTCTGTTCATTCTCTCAAAATATTTTTTGTATAATAATAAAGACTCACAATCACAATTATATCTTCTCTTCATAAATATAACTAACTTTTCGAGGGCATACAGTTAATATGATTGTCACTCCAAAACTGGAAGATTTTTCAGGCAATTCTAAAATTAATGTAGTCAAATGTTTACTTTTTAGGTTACAATGTTCGGTATTCGATTTAAAAAGAAGAATGAAGAATGAAAGTAAGAATTTCTTTTCATTATGAATAATGAAAATGATTCATTATAATTTTTCATTGTTTATAAAAAAAATTAAAATATTAAGTCAGACATTTTTAACGTCCCACTGCTGCGCAAATACCATCGTTTTAATTCTTCACCAAGTGATGGTTGGCGGACCCTCGATCGAAACTTAGGTTTTCTATGATACACAGGTTTCCTCACGTACAGTAAAACAAGTGGCAATCACAATGAAAATTATATTTTATCATTATGTTTATTATATATTCTATAATAATTAAATATCTTGTTAAACAAGTCCCATGCATGTCACGTCAGTTTCGTTGGCACCTAGCGGCTGACACGGCACTGGCGAGAAGCCAAATGTTGTGATTAGCTGAGGGTATAAATTGACTTCTTTATGTATGTAAATATCTATATATTTAAACGAGCAATTCTTGTATATATATTTATATATAGGTATCTATATAATCTGAATCTCAGAAACGGCTTCAACCATTTTCATGAAATTTAGTAAACAAGGGGTTTCGGGGGCGATAAATCGATCTGGACTGAAGACTAATCTTATGTCTGCGAAAACGCGTGTTTTCGAATTTTCATGCGGTTTTCTTTTGCATTATTCCACGCAAAATATTATGCTCGGGCATAAGCATCATGGTCATGGTTCTAATCCCGGTCGGATACAAAGGTATAATTTATTTGTGTTTTTTTTTTGTATTTATTCAAGTTTTTTGTTTTAAAGAAATTTGTACTGTCGACCAAAAACTCCGAGCGAAGTTCGGTGGCCCAGGTATTTTTAGAAAATCTCGTTTTATTCGTGTTTTCAATAATCAACTTTATCGATAATCAACTAAAACATAAACTTATCTTTTTTATTGAAAGAAAAAAAATAACAAGATGGCGTTTGAGTAGTCCTAATGTTGCCACTTAAACATAAACTGAAAAAATGACTCTTTCTGACATCTATTGGCGAATAATAATACTCTTTTATTTTAATTGTAATCTGAATCTCAGAAACGGCTTCAACGATTTTCATGAAATTTAGTATACAGGGGGTTTTGGGGGCGATAAATCGATCTAGATTAGTCTTATGTCTGAGAAAACGCGTGTTTTCGAGTTTTCATGCAGTTTTATTTTGCATTATTCCACGCAAAATATGGTCGGTAATTTGCACGCTCGGGCATAAGCATCGTGGTCAAGCGGCCAAGGTGCAAGATCAACAATCAGAGGTGTCCAGGTTCGAATCTAGGTTGCATACAAAGTTTTTACTTTTGTTTTTCTTTAAATATTTATTCAATTTTTTTGTTTTTTTAAAGAAAAAGATAATTGTACTTCAGGCCAAAAACTCCGAGCGAAGCTCGGTAGCCCAGGTACTAATTATTTATGTACTATAAGGTTTTCAAGTAAGTTTCGAAAATGTTTTTAAACTTATATAATACTAGCAGAACCCGCGGCTTCGCTCGCGCTAAAACTACAAAGATAACTAAAAAGATAGGTTTCATACAAATTTTCATCCCCTATTTTACCCCCTTATAGGATGAATTTCGAAAAATGTTAAAACATATATTTATTTAATTTTATTGAAGAATATCAATACCAAGTTTCACGAAAGTCTGATCATAATTTTTTTTTTTGGGTTGTATATAACGTGTTTTCCCGTGGGATCGAGATAATCTCCCGCGATAAAAATTAGCCTATGTCTCTTTCCAACCCTCCCACTATCTCCGCACCAAAAATCGCGCCAATCCGGCGCTCCGTTACGATGTGAAAGAAGGACAAATATACAAACAAACAAACACACTCTCACATTTATAATATTAAGTATGGATATATTATAAAATGTATATCTAAGCTATTAAAATATTTTGAAGTTATGAATAACTTCGTGCATAAAGCTTGGTTACAGACAGTAATTGAAACTTATGATGTTATTTGTTTGGCTCCTAAACATAGCGCACATTATATAAAATATATAAAATCATCCTTGAGCTAGGTATCATTAGCTCTTTAAAAAATATATTATGAAATTTACTATAAAATAAAACATACAATACTTTGAAAGTGGAAAACGAAACGATCAGTATCTGTTTCCAACGTCGCTTAGCTATCTATAATTTAGATGGAAAGAAAATTGATTTAACAAATTATATGGTGCATTCAAAAATCCTAAAGAAAAAGGTAGATACTAGTAATATTCCCGAATTTCCGAGTTTTCCAAACATATTTTTTACATCTTGTTCCTAAAAACTTTACTAGAACTGTAACGATAATAATAAAAATAAATAAATAACCAAATCAGTTCTGCCGTTCTCAAGTGAGGGGCTTACCATAGAACAGCATTTCATTTCATATTTGCATTTAATGCTCATGTACTGAGACATTTTAAATAAAAGCTTAGATTTAGGATTTGTTACTATAAATGTGAAAGTATGTATGTGTAATACGTGTGTATGTTTGTTTGTCTATCACATTAAAACGTCTAGAAGTGTTTAGCCAAAATCAGGATTTCACTGATTGAAGACTGATCTGGAACATCACATTATGATATTGTTAGGCACTTAGATACACCCGAGCGCTAGTTACAAATAAATTGTACGGAAAAAGAATTTAAAGTTAGAAAAAGCAGGAACTAAGAAAAATACCATGTGGTCACGTCAAATACTGGGGCATGTATTGGAAATAGACAGTGCTGGAAAACCGCCAAGCCTAAGCCAAGTAATGAGATACGCGGTTGATAGATTGAACCCATTTGTTTGCTTTGGTTAGAAACTGTGATGACTCCAACGTAATACCACTGTAACACTAGCACAGTTTAATAAGTAATAATTCTCATTCTCGTCTTTTTAAAGATAAAAAAAGAAATAAACGCCATTTACTTCAGTAACACAAATTACACATTCAAACGGTTGGAGATTCCTTTTAAGCATATAAAATACCTGTGACATTAATATACAGAAAAGAATACAAAAATAGAACGAAAACATGTATAGCGTGTGTATGTGTTTGAGTGTATGTATATTGTATGTATCATCTATACATATAATAAGTTTTCTGAGTCTAATCTGTACATTAAATATTTTTTGGAAAATCTTATATAAATTGACAGTATTATCGATATAAAGGCCGAAGCTATAGTTTTTAGAATTTTCGTCTGTCTGTCTGGGAATACATCACGAAAAGCCACCGGACAGATTTTGATGAAATTCGGTATGATAATAGCTGGTTATCCAGGTCAATATATAGAATACTTTTTACTGCGGGAAAATATCTCATATCTGAAAAATCTTTACTAAACGTATGTATGTACATTGCAAATTGCATAACAAAACTAAGACTAAAATCTATTTTTAAAATGTGAATTAAAATAATAATACGAGTGAAAAATATATTATAAAATAGCTAATTTAAAAAAAAATGGCTTAAGGTGTCACAGATGGGATATTTACAATGTAAACGTTTTTTATTAAGTTTAAAAAAATAAATAAAATTGAAATACATTCTACAAATCTAACCATAATTATGTGTTTTTGGAAATTTCAAACAAAACCTTTTAACCTTTGATGTTAAAATTTCAGAATGAATAACTTCATGACCAAAAAGTTATTATTTATTTTCTGGAAAAGTCTTCAACCTGTGTGAATACCAATTTTTATTACTTTAACTAAAGAATAAATAAAAATAAGCACACAATTTTTATAATTATTCTAAATTTTATTAAAAAATCTGGAGAAAGTTTTATGTTTTTGAAGTTCACTAACACATTAGAAAAATGGATTTTAAGCAAAATCTGGAATACTTTTTCTTGTTTTCAAAAACTTGTCATATGCATGGGGCGTTTTGGTTTCCAGCCAAAAGCTAAAATGTGAGAATTATCCGCGAATCGTTCCTTACCCATTTTTTGGGCTCGAAAAATTTCCCTGACTCATGCTTTTGAGTACCGATATTCCATATACCCGTGAAAAGTTACACGACATTCAAGTACTTAAAAATTTGACGATATCTAAGGGCGTAGGGAGGGGTACATATGTGCGAAAAAAGATATAAAATATTCCTCACAAATCTCCGGGCTGTAACTGAGACTTTCTCTTACTCAATACGTTTTTTTGACGACACGTTTAGCTCAGTTTGTAGTGCGATGAGCGGTCGCGGTGAGAACAAATATTTCTACACCAGTCATGGGTTTATAATTATAATATGTATGTATTTAAAGTTATATATGTATAGTGTATCATCTATCTGGTATCCATAACACAAGCTTCGTAGCTTACCATGGAATTAGATGATGCTGTGTGTTAACCCCCTAACATATTTATTTATTTACACTTATGTAAAGCCGTTGGTCTTGTGCCAGAACTCTTACTGTCGTTCCATCAGAGTATAAGAGTGACAGAAATAGAGAATGCTATTCTACTGTCATAAAAAAGTAGGCCGTAACTTCGTCAAAGTTGATTTCGATATATATGGACTTTTGTCTTACTACTACGTCTTTTTTGACGTAGTTACGATGAAAATGGTTATTATATCTCCGGATACATAAGACTTAGAGCTTTATGAGTAAGACTATCAAGTAGCATTTTTTTGCTAATTCCGAATCTGCATTTAAGTCATTTTTAATCAAATTGTTAGTTGGGAAGAAGGTACCTTCTTTATTATCTCCTGCAGAATAGACTAGTCTTAGTGAGATTTGATGCTGTCGCCGAAATCGATCAGGTGGACATTATCACATTACTCCGGTTGGAAATTGAACTTGTGTCCTCCGTAGTAATAGCCCATTGCCAGATAAATCAAAACATCTACCTTTTTACTTGTAATATATTTATTCCATAACGTATAATATGAAGATTGGTTCATTCGCTTCGCTTGGCGTCTGTCGGACTACTCCACAAGGGGATGAAGCATGAATTTATGTATGAATTTTGAATACCAGTCTAAGAATCAATTTAAATAACGTAGTCTCCAACTCATGTAAGTAACAGCGATGTAACGAGCCCATAGAAAATGATGGCCGCCATAATATTTTAGATAACAAACAATCAACTGAGTGGAGTTGCGTGTTGCACCTATAATGTCTAGGGCGGTAATGTGTAAGGGGAATAGCTTTTCAGCTTTTTTTCTTTGCGGAAATTTCCTAAAATTTTTAATATTCTGTGTTTTCCATTTACTTGGCTTCAGGGCTTGATTTTAAATTATTTATTTATAGTATAAATAATTGTATAGTATAAATAAAGTTAAAATTAAAATAGTCCTAGTTTTGACTCTCGGTTCGCATAAAAAAATACTGGGATTTATCTGTCAACGAATTATTTATAGCTGTGAACTATATCAGACCCGATACGGGAATCGAAATCAGAACGTCCCGATTCGCAGCCGTACAAGCTAACCACTAAGTCAACGAGGAAGTAAAAAAGTATCTGAGTGAATGGATGTGTCATACATAAAGACAGGTAGCCACGATGAAATTATAATGCTTTTGATTTTGCCTTCTGGCTACGGAACCCTAAAAAATTGAACTATTTCAAAGTTTCTGAGAGTCACTTAGTCATAATGTATCTACAATAAAAACTTTTCTATTGAAAAAGAATGACAAAATAACTTAAAAGGGATGGTATTTATAAAAATATGACAATCATCTAAGTGAAATTGTATGTAGCTTAAAATAATGTATGGCAATTGGAAGATCGAAAAATCTACTCAATGTTCAATAATAAATTACAAAATATCATTAAGTTGTCTTATATTTTCCTAAAAGATGTTTAACTTACACTTAGTTTTAGGTTATTATGAAATCGAAACATTAAAAATCAGTACACCTATAAATTTGTCGCTATAAATATTTATTATGGGAAGACAAATAACTAATAAGTATAGCCAAGTTTCTCCAATGACCATAATCGCTGCAAAGCACTTGAAACGTTGGAAACCAAAAATCAAAATAAACCGGCGAAAAAATCCGGAAAGATAGATTTATTTAAAATAATAAGTACAGCCTGTTTTATGACTACATTGAAAGCTTAAAATTATATTATGCACTATAAATATAACAGTATAAATTTCCACATATAGAAAAACCGCAATAATATGTCAAAATTACTACTTTTCACGGTGAACCGAACATTAACACCTCCAGATAAATTTCTAAGAAATTAATTAAATTTCTAAGAAATATATTGTGGAGGGATTAAAACAGTTTAAAATAAAAGGGATGTAGTGGAATCTCGTAGCAATTTATAGCATAAAAGCACATATGTACATTAAAAAAACCCTTATGTGCCAGAACAATGTTTAGGAGTTATCCTTTGCAGAAACTAAATTACTTTTTTCTTTATATAGATATGAAAAATGAAAATCAAAAGTATTATATATTAATAATAAACAAATTAATTTAATAAATACGCCCAGTGGTCGAAATTCGATCAAAATCATTATATAAAAGAAACTGTTTCCTAAAGTTTTTGGAACGAAGTTCCTTAACGCGGCTAAAAATTAACAGGGAGAAATCGTAACGTAACGAAAAACTGTTACGAGACGTTCGGATCCATCCGGCGTAGTTCGGAATTCGGATGTTATCGTCAAGTACTGGCCGCCATACTTGTTTACATCACGTGTAGTTAATTGTGATCGATGGTATACTCCCGTTAAATAAAATCGTTTATGAATAACTAACAGTTTTATTAAAAATGAATTGCATTATCTGGAATGAATTGCATTATATGGAAACTGTAGCAAGAATGTGTAATACAAAGTTAAAAAAGTAAATATAATAAAGTTTTATATTTTGGGACAAGTATTTACTGTTTCCATACGTTTAATGTTATTTGAGTTTTAATTATTTTTTTATTTACATGCATTTAAGTTATCCGTGCCTAAGGGTTCCCATGCTAATGTATTATCCGTGGAGTATTTTGGTATCCGTGGAAAAATTACCTGACGGGGCCTTCGTCCGCTTACATATTTTTTTTATTGATAACACTAAAGTACATCAGTATCTACTAAACAAAAAAAGGAAACCGGTTGACAAACAAAGGACAAAAAAGTACTAGACTGTTTTGCCTATTTATGTATATATACTTGTAGATATCAAATATATCATTTATAACTAAACCTGAATCATTAAACTATAATTCATTACTCAAATTGATATTATAATTATTATCAAATTAATACCACACAGCTATAATTAACTATTTAATTGTTAAAATAAACGTTTTCATTTTATTATTAAAATATTTAGTATAAGATAAGTTACCTATTGCTTAATATTAATGATTGTTCTGTATCGTAATATATGTTTGTTTATTTGTATGTAATATTCTTTACTGTATATGTTTTGCTCATTTTTTTAATATTATAAAATGTGAGATTAATTTGACTTATTTTGTAATAGACTATAATCATAAAGCCAGCCAAAAGAACCTTTATGACCCTTGCATCATTAATCGTTATGTTTTTAATTTTCTAATACGTTTACGTTTGGCTCAGTTTGTAGTGAACCTACAGATTGTGCTTACGGTCGCGGGTTCGGGTCCCGCTGGGGACTTTCAATTGTGTGACGAGCACAAATGTTTGTACTCTAGTCATAGGTGTTTATATTTACAATATGTATATATTATAGTTATATACATATGTGTAGTGTATGAACTATCTGGTATATAACACAAGCTTCGTATTTTACTATGTAACTAGATGGTGCTGTGTGTTAATGTCCCAACATATTTATATTATACTAGCGGCTCACCATCGCTTCGCTCGGGTTCACCTCTAGAAAAACACTAATGGAGATGTATTAGTTCCCACAGGAACCGTTTATTTTCCGGGATTAAAAGTAACCTGTTGTTTGACCGGAAATATAAGGTATCAGAATGTTAATTTTACTAAATTAGGTGCATAAGTTGTTGTGTACTAAGCTTTATAAGTTTTGACTATTCCACGGAAACTCTTTAATTTTCCGGGATGAAAAGTATCTAAGATGTTGCCCGTGGATATAAAGTACCACCATGCAAAATTTCATTCAAATCGGTTCAATAGATTCGGAGATTAGCCCGTACAAACAGACAAACAGACAGAGAAACAAAAAAATTGAAAAAATCTGGATTTGTTCTATATGTCTTCTTACATCCCTCTGACTCGGTTTTAGCCTTTTTTTTCTATGTACAGACATTCGACCTCTACAGTTTTATTATAGTATAGATTATGTGTATAACAGTAAATGTAGAGTCACGGAACATAAAAAAAATCTCTTCCGTTGCTAGTCATCTTTTTTTTAACACACACACACTCATCTTACGTTCACGCACACACTTACAAACTTGTATTTATAACAGAAGAGTGAAGTTTTTACGATATGAGCAAAAATACAATATATTTAAATCATCATTATTTATTTGTGCATTATCATTAATACATTTTAAGCTATGGGATAATATCCATAGTTATTGTAGAATTGCTGAGGTCCATAGCGTCCATAGCGTCCGTATGGATAGATTTGGGGATACTGTAAATATCCAGGGTATACACCTCTGTTGTAAATATAGGGCATTGCACCAACTCTTAGCCTCCGAAGGACTTCAATAGGATAACCGTCATAGGATGACTCCCAATCCATAACGGATAGCTTCCCTACGTTATCCTCCATAGGTACATCATACACAGGTTGATTTACTAAAGGTCTGTTCTGTCCTATTATACTTTCTATAGGCTTCACATTCTTTACTCTCTCTTTTGATATATCATTGTTATCCTTATCCTTTTTCGCCAATGCAAGTGCAAAAATAGCTAGTAAAAAGAAGACTTGGAATTTCATCTGTAATAGAACAAAATATTAATATTAGTTCAGGGAAAATTATTCAAATACTAAAATAAGTATGAAAACCATTCTTTCCATTGGTTTTTAACACTTAGTTATGTTAAGGGTAGTATTTTCTCTTCTCAGTTAATCAACAGAGTATATAATTATTAGTGTCGCTTTATCATTTCAAAGTACACAAAATTTTCATGATCTTATTACAGTTGTAACTTGTTAGAAACCGAAATACCTAAGTAACTGATTAAAAAATGAAACTATGAACAAATAAATAATTAGTTTTAAGAAACAAAGTGGGTGAAAATATAACACGACTAAAATTAAAGATTTAGTAAAAAAAATAATGAAAAAATATATATTATATTTTTAGTACCTTGTTTAGTAGAACTCTTATGGAACATTAAAAATAAACGCATAATACTAGCGTATATATGGTGGCCTAATTACACTTTCATCTGACGAGTTTATTTTTTTAAATTGATATTAAATCTTTTGATCAATTTAAAACCACAGAAACGGATCTGTTATTAAAAACATATTTCATTGACCTAAGATTTAATGACGTTAGATTACAGTATACTAATATATTACCGATCTTTTCTAACAGTTACGATAATTAAATTGTATATTGTTATAAGGCAGTGGTAGCCCAGGTAGCGCGTTTGCTTGGGAAACAAAGTGAAGCACGTTCAAATACCAGGTCCCCCAAATCTGATATTCTCATCTGTACATATAATAAAACTGTAGAGGTCGAATGTCTGTACATAGAAAAAAATGCTAAAACCGAGTCAGGGGGATGTAAGAAGAGAAATAAAACAAATCTATTTTTTTTTTTCAATTTTTTTGTTTCTCTGTCTGTTTGTACGGGCTACTCTCCAAGACCATTGGACTAATTTAAATGAAATTTTGCATGATGGTACCTTATATCCTCGATCAACATCATAAATACTTTTCATCTCGGAAAATCAAAGAGTTCCCGTGGCATAGTGAAAAAACTATAGTAACTTATACAGCTTAGTACACAAAAACTACTGATTGTATTTTAATGAAACTTTACAATAATATAGAACTCATAAAAATAAATAAAATAAAAATAGTTTTTAAAATAAAATAAAAATAGTTTTTTTTATTTCTTAATAATTTTTTAACATTTTTGTGTTCGAGTCTTCCCAGTAAGTAATCCGAAGGATACTTGTGTTGGGAATGGCCCGCTTCTTCCCATATGCATACTCTATGATTAAGTTAGGATAGTTACATGATTTAAGTTATTTAAAGCAAAGAAAATTATATAAAATTACAATATTAACAACTGAAGGTTCACATAATATTTTCTTAGATTTACGCGAATGTTTGACATTATTAAATAAAACTATCTTTTCGGATTATTTCGCGGATTTATTTTTTTGATTTTGGTTCCCGACGTTTCGAATGCTTTACAGCATCCATGGTCACGGGAAAGACTGAGGTGTTACATGTCTTGAATGTATAGTTGTTACAGACAGCCTACCCACAATTAACAAAATGAAAGTTGCACCAATTACATTACAATATTTTAACTTTAAACATTTTTATAATTTTATAATTTTAATTATAATTGAATATGGAAAATTGTTTATTTAATTTTTGCTATTATTTTTATAATTATTACAATTTTAAAAATATTAATTATTAGGTATACAACTTTGCTTCCGCCGTTTTTTTTCAAAATTCAAAGCTTTATTGTAAAAAAACTGATTATATATCTATGTTTAAAGTATCGTCCATTGTTTTCTACTACTTTTGTCCACCTTTCTGGTTACAATCGGATCCCGTGTTGAAAAAACTGGTCATCTTTTGAAGCGATCCATGAATCGATCCAATTTTGGACTTCTTCATAAGACTGAAAGTACTAGTCCGTCAGGCCGTGTGCCATGGATCAGAATAGGTGATTGTCAGAGGGAGCAATGTCTGGAGAATACGGCGGGTGAGGTAAGACTTCCTATTTCAACTTTTCTAAGTATGTTTTGACAACTTTTACAACCCGAGGCCAAGCATTGTCACGTTGCAAAATTACTTTATCATGTCTTTCAAAGGATTGCGGCCGTTTTTCTTTCAATGCTCGGCTCAAACGCATTAATTGCGTTCGATAAATATCTCCTGTGATTGTTTGAGACGGGCTTAACAGCTCGTAATATATTTCACCGAGCTGGTCCCACCAAATACAGAGCATGACCTTAGAGCCGTGAATATTTGGCTTAGCCGTAAGCGCAGAAGCGTGGCCAGGATATCCCCATGATTTTCGGCGCTTGGGGTTATCGAAAAAAATCCATTTTTCGTCACCAGTTACAATGCGATGCAAAAATCCTTTCCGTTTTTGTCTCTCAAGCAGGAGTTCACAAATACAGAAACGCCATTCAACATCTCTAGGTTTCAACTCGTATGGCACCCAATATCCTTGCTTCTGTGTCATTCCCAAATTGTTTAGGCATTTTGAAACTGTTTTTTGGTTCACTTGCCAATGATCTTGCCAACTCCTCTTGACTTTGATACGAAGTCTTCATTGAGCGCAAATGCTTCTAATTCTTCATCTTCAAAAACTTGTGATCTTCCACCACTATGCCGGTTTTCTACGGAAAAATTACCACTCTTGAAGCATTGAAACCACTCACAACATGTTCTTTCACATATAGAAACTTCACCATAAGCGTCTGAGAGCATTTGGTGAGCCTCAGTCGCAGATTTTTTAATATTAAAAAAATAAATTAACACTTCCCGCAAATGACGACAATTCGGCTCATAAGTTGACATTTTTATTCGAGAATAACTATATGATGTAAACACAAATCAACTACTGTTGCTATCAGGTTATGTTCACAAGATACTAAAGAGTATTTTAAGTCATCCATAATGTATGTACTCGACGTCTAATTGTCGCTAGCGCCATCTTTAAAAAAACGGCGGGAGCAAAGTTGTATACCTTAATAGTAATCTATATTTAGTGTTGCCATTATTATATTTATAACCATAAAGAAAAATATAAAATATAGTATTAATTATTTAAGCCATATAATTTAAAAAGTTAAAATTAATTAAGGATAATAATTTTAATTTAGTTTGCTATTATTTAAAAAACAAATTACTAAGCAACACTATTAATATATATTTTTACAAATGAAAAATGAAAAATATTAATCAGATAAGCTGTTCCGAAAATACACAAGACTAACGCTCCGCTACGTCCAATTGTGAGTCAGATCGACTCACCGACTTACAAATTGGCTAAACTAGTAGCAAAAGTACTCTCACCACTCAGAGGATTAACAAGAGCGTTCACAAAGGACTCTTACCATTTTGTCAATGAAGTTAAACACCTAAAACTCATGGACAATGAAACAATGGTTAGTTTCGATGTACAGTCTTTATTTACCAGCCTACCAGTGGAAGACTGTATTGAAATAATATCTAGGAAGCTACTAGATCACAACATGTCAATAGAATACATTGAACTTTTAAAACACTGCCTAACATCCGGCTATCTACTGTGGAATGGTGAATTCTATAAGCAAGTGGATGGAGTGGCCATGGGTTCGCCAGTCTCCCCCGTCGTAGCCGACATCTTCATGGAGGACTTCGAGGAGACTGCTCTGAACACATCACCCGTGACCCTCGTTTCTACAAGCGGTATGTAGATGACACTTTCACAATATTACCATCTGATAAAATAATAACTGTATTCTTAGAACACCTTAATTCTATAAATCCTAAAATACAATTTACAATGGAATTAGAATCAGACAATACCTTAGCTTTCCTAGATGTATTAGTTAAACGAAACCCAGATAACACCTTGAGTCATACTGTGTATAGAAAGAAGACCCATACTGATAGGTACCTGAACGGTGATCTCACCACCATCCTTCACAGTTAGCTACCGTGGGTAAAATCTTTGTTTCAGAGAGCGCGCGGGGATCTGTGACGAGCAACACCTGGCCGGAGAACTGCAACATGTCAAGCAAGTTCTGCGTGACAAGCTGCACAAGTGCAAGTGCCGCGCCTGCGTCACAGTGACCGAGTGAAACCAGCCACAGTCGAGCGCGTCCCTGCAGTCTTGCCATACATGAAAGGAGTCACTGACAAGATTGGCTACATTCTAAAGCGAGCTTCAATTTAAACTTATTTCAAGCGCCAAGGAAAATTAGTCAGTTCTTACCACCTGTCAAGTGCCACATCCCTCTACAAGATTGCAGGAGTTTACAAAGCTTGATTGCGATTGTGGGCTCTCTTACATTGGACAAACAAAGCGATCCATTAGAAACCCGGGTCAAAGAACACATAGCTGATGTGAAGCACCGTCGCAATACAACATCTGCTGTCTGCAAACATAGCCAGGACCGCCCAAGCCATTATATTCGTTTTCGATAGACCTCAAATCCTGGCGAAAGAAAACCGATATCGCCCAAGAATGATTCGAGAAGCCATTGAAATTAAAAAACATCCAAATTTCAATAGGGAAGATGGCTGGGGTACTACCATCGTCATGGGATCCTGTTATTAATATAATAAAATCAAATAATAAATATAAACATAACAGACAGGCAGATGTAGTAAGTTCATACTGTGTAGATCAAAATGACAGCTTATCTGATTAATATTTTTCATTTTTCATTTGTAAAAATATATATTAATAGTGTTGCTTAGTAATTTGTTTTTTAAATAATAGCAAACTAAATTAAAATTATTATCCTTAATTAATTTTAACTTTTTAAATTATATGGCTTAAATAATTAATACTATATTTTATATTTTTCTTTATGGTTATAAATATAATAATGGCAACACTAAATATAGATTACTAATTAATATTTTTAAAATTGTAATAATTATAAAAATAATAGCAAAAATTAAATAAACAATTTTCCATATTCAATTATAATTAAAATTATAAAATTATAAAAATGTTTAAAGTTAAAATATTGTAATGTAATTGGTGCAACTTTCATTTTGTTAACTGAAGGTTGTTATTGCATGTACAATTTTACTAATGTTAATTTATAATGTTAGGAAAATTACTATTTTAAAAGGTAAGTACATGTACTCATACATCAGAATAACAATTAGGCTACTTTTTATCCCGGAAAAATGTACGGTTTCCCTAGGATAGATTGGTTTTTGTTTGTCTATATATATTTGCCTATATATAATAATAACAGCTAAAATTAAATAAATAATATTGCTATATTTAATTATAATACTTATTTTTTTTTAAATGTTTAGAAATAAAAATTAACAAATATTGTAAGGTCTTTATTGCCTTTTATGAATTTTTGAAATCATTTTTGTAAAATAGTGGGTAGGCACTGTCTGTAACAGGTGTATAACGCCTTTGAGACGTCTATAACCTCAGTCTCTTCCGTGACCATGATTGCTGTAAAACATTCGAAACGGCGGGAACCAAAAATCCAAATAAATCCGCGAAATAATCCTAAAAGATGGTTTTATTTAAAATGTAAAATATTTGCGTAAATCTAAGAAAGTATTATCTAGCAGAACCCGCGGCTTCGCTCGCGCTAAAACTACAAGAAAACTTCTAAAATGGTAGGTTTCATACTAACTTTCATCCGCTATTTTTCCCTCTTATTGGAAGAATTTCGAAAAATGCTAAAACACGTATTTAATTAATTGTATTGAAGTGTTTAGTACCAAGTTTCAAGTAATTCTGATCATAAATATTTTTTTGGATTGTATTATAACGTATTTTCCCGTAGGAAAGACACAATTTCCCGCAGTGAAAAGTAGCCTATGTCCCTCCAACTATCTCCACGCAAAAAATCATACGGATCCGCCAAGCCGTTTCGACGTAAAAGAAAGACAAACAACCTAACAAACAAACACACATTCACATTTTATAATATTAAATATGGATTATAACATTAGTATGGATTTATATGACTACAACTAAGACGATTTTAACCTGCTTTATAACATTATTTCTCACTACCATAGGTTGGCTGGAAGAGATCTCTTCTAGAGACAAGTTCACCTTTGCCAACAAAAATTGTATTTAAATAACTGTATTTATTTTTAAAAGTGCAATAAAGAATAGTATGTTGTTGGGATTGAAAAGAATAAGTTTTCAAAACTTGGAAACTTATTGTTTTAAATCCTTTCAATTTTTAAGTTCAAGAGTTTTTAAGATTAAAAATTATTTTTAGATACAGGAGTTTCTGAATGCAAAAAAAACCTTAACATACCGAACTAAGCTGCTTATTTTAATTACTTATTTATTAGTCTATTCGTCTTTCCTTATAATTTAAATATATTATAATGGACGAATAATTATTTTTATTCGCCCTATTAAAGGACGAATGGACACAGACAAGTAAATATCGTGAGAAGATTTTTATAATATAAATTTTGTAATGTAACAAATTGTTGGGTTTGATTTAATTTAAAGTTAATTCTCTTCTTTTTAGAAAATTTGAATAAAAGCTTATTTTTAAAAATATTTTTTACTTTCAATTTATTTGTTTTGTCAAGAAACTTATCTTTTTCTGTAGAACGACCGATGGTTTATTTAGTTATATAAAAATACAATAAAATTTAATCATCATTATTTATTTATGCATTATCATTAATACATTTTAAGCTATGGGATAATACCCGAAGTTATTGTAGAATTGCTGAGGTCCATAGTGTCCATAGCGTCCGTATGGATAGATTTGGGGATACTGTAAATATCCAGGGTATACACCTCTGTTGTAAATATAGGGCATTGCACCAACTCTTAGCCTCCGAAGGACTTCACTAGGATTACCGTCATAGGATGACTCCCAATCCATAACGGATAGCTTCCCTACGTCATCCTCGATAGGTACATCATACACAGGTTGATTCACTAAAGGTCTGCCCTGTATTAGTATACTTTCAATAGGTTTCACATCCTTGACTTTATCTTTTGATATATCCTTATTATCCTTATCCTTTTCCGCCAATGCAATTGCAACAATAGCTACTAAAAAGAAGACCTGGAATTTCATCTGTAATAAAACAAAAATATCAATATTATTTCAGGGAAAATTATTCAATTATCAGAACTAATGAATATAAATATATTGGGACATTAACACACAGCACCATCTAGTTCCATGGTGAGGTACCAGGCTTGTGTTATGGATACTCTCATGGAGTATGAGCACGAATGTTTGTACTCCATGACTGGAGTACAAACATTCGTGCTCATCACACAAATGAATGTCCCCAGCGGTACTAGAACCCGCGACCGCTGAAACAGCAAGTAGGGCCACTACAAATACGTACTAAGGCAGTGGTAGCCCAGGGGTAGCGCGATAGCTTGAGAAACCGAGTGAAGCGAGTTCAAATCCCGGGTCTCGCACCTTTGATATTTTCATGTGCGAATCATTTCCAACATGATTACCACTTGTCTTAACGGTGAAGGAAAACATCATGAGGAAATCTGCATGTCTGAGAGAATTTAGCAAGTTTTCAAAAGACATGTGAACTCCGCCAACCCGCACTTGGCCAGCGTGGTGGACTATGGCCTAATTCCCCTCGTACTGATGGGAGGCCCGAGCTCACCAGTGGGACGTTAAAAAGATCTGAATACATACCTACTACTCGTATATATATCGAATAGAACTGAAGTAAAAATGAATTGAATATTTGTAACCCACCACAGTAAAAGCTATAACCGCTAAACCAAAAACAAGATTCAGAACGTAGATTGAATTCACAATTCATAAATATTTTCTACTGGCTTGTGTGCGTCGCTCCGTGCCTTTTATTTATATGTTGCTCAGATCATAGTTTATCCGTTAAAATTTCATTAAAATCTGTTTAGCCATTTTTATGTGTAGGAGTACTATACAAATTTTCTCATTACTATTACTTATTAGATATCTATACATATAAAAATATTCTGAGTCGAATCTGTACATTAAATATTTTTTGGAAAATCTTATGGTAAAAGTCATTAGTATCGATACAGAGACCGAATCTATACTTTTTAGAAGTTTTGACTGTCTGTCTGTCTGTCTGTCTGTCTGTCTGTCTGTGACCACATAAAGAGAAAACCACTGGACAGATTTTGATGAAATTTGGTATAATGATAACTGATTATCCGGGTCAACATATAGGATACTTTTTATTACGGGAAAATATCTTATCTCTGAGAAACCTATACTAAACATTAAAACGTAAGTTCTTCCAAATTTATAATGAAAAATAATTATTTTAATAATCTTACGTATGCATCTTGGGATACGCAAAGGAATTGTTTTCATGTTGTTACGTTGATTGGGCTGAGTGGATAACGCCTGCAATTTAATAGGACACGCAAGCCTTTACATGTCTAACCCCGCCTTGGCTTTGTCCAGGAGTAAAGCGAAACACATAAATACAAACAATCTATAAATATATACTATTTTTGTCTGTAGTTTCACTTGCATAATGATAAAAAGTGCTTTATTAATATAGAATAGTAACAACTTACCCACTCTCTTTTTGACTCGGTTAGAATTTCATTATAATATGTATAGATATTAGATAAGCTACTGTCCCCGTTTTTATTAGATGAAAGGGATAAATATGCGCATTTTCTAAACAAATATTTACAATTATGAGGATATTAGGCAGTTGGACCCCCGTGGTAACGTGCCTGCTTGGAAAACCGAATAAAGCAGATTCATATCTCGGATCTCGCACCTCTGTAATTTTCATGTGCGAATCATTTCCAACATATTTACCACTTATCTAATGGTAAAGGAAAATATCGTGAGGAAACCTGTATATCTGAGTTAACCTAGCAAGTTTTCGAAAGACATGTGAAGTCCGCCAACCCGCACTTGGCCAGCACGGTAGACTATGACCTGATCCCCATCGTATCGAAGAGAGGCCCGTGCCCAGCAGTGGGACGGTAAAAAAAGGGCTGAATACATACATCCATACACTTGAATATAGTTTTCAGGTTTCAACTTACAATGTATCATATTCGTGATACATTCATGTACTCAAATTCTTTATTAAATATTAGCGACTCATCCTCGCTCGCTCGGGCTCGTCCCTAGGTTGATTCCCCATACAAACTTTTATCCCCATTTTTACCCCCTTAAGGGATGATTTCCGAGATAAAAACTATCTAATGTCCTTCCCAGGATCTCAAACTATCTTCTTACCAAATTTCATATAAATCGGTTCAGTAGTTACGGAGCCTATTCAGTACAAACAAAAAAAAACAAAAAAACAAAACTTTCCTCTTTATAATATTAGTATAGATAAATATTTTTGTAACACAACTATACACTCAATAAATATTGACTTCATCGATAATTTATCGAAAACTATCGGCAATTCAAAAGAAATGGTTCAGACCTGAGAAAATCAACCTACATATAAGGCACTTGCGGAGATAAAAAATTGCCTCAACCGAACCTCGTACCCATGACCAGTGTAACATATACATATCACTATTCCCACTCCAGATAATCTTCAAATACAAAATCTATGGTAACACTTTATTTGTCCACCATTTACCCTTTTGATAATTAAATCATCTACTTGAGTGATAAAATGGTTAAGCCAATTCAACTGGAACACCGGATAAATCAAAAAGAACTGTGAGCTTATCCGCAGATTATTTCGTTAATATCTTAAAGCTTTGTCAATATAGCTTTTAATTATACAATAGACTAGCAGAATCCGCGGCTTCGCTCGCGCTAAAACTACAAAAAAACATTAAATAAAAACTTTTTAACAAAAAATATAAACCGACTTCCAGGCACTAAAATGTAAAAAATAACTAAACGGAGGTTTTAATTTAGAATAGATACCTAATCAGAGAGATATTTTTGAAGTCGGTGCCAGCCGATGCAATCAAATCTAATATATTTCGATACGTAAAATACATATTTACGATTAGATATTCATATCTTAAAATATTGTAGGCTGGATATTCATATCTTAAAAATTTTCCAAATCGGTTAAGGCGTCTTCGAGTAATCGGTGAACATACATAAAAAAAAAGATTCTGACGAATTGATAACCTCCTCCTTTTTGGAAGTCGGTTAAAAAGTAGGTTTCATACAAACGTTCATCCCCTATTTAACCCCCTTATGGGATGAATTTTGAAAAATGCTAAACACATGTTTATTTAATTGTATTAAAGATTATAAATACCACATTTCATGTATTTCTGATCACAAATAATTTTTGGGTTGTGTCATAACGTGTTTTCCCGTTGGAATGAGATGTTTTCCTGCGGTAAAAAGTAGCGTATGTCACTCTCCAGCCCTCCAACTATCTACACACACAAGCTCACGCCGATCCGTCACTCCGTTTCGACGTGAAAGGAAGACAAACAAACAAACACACTTTCACATTTATAGTATTAGTATGGATTGTGCTAAAAAGTTGACTTGTATTATAAAACCAGAAGAGAATAGAATCTTTTTCTATACATTATAATAATATTATTAAAGCTTATTATATTATGTTAAGTATATATAATATTTAAAGTGAGTTAGTGTGTTAGTTTGCATCTTCTTCACTCAGTAAGGGCTTAACGAATTCGATTAAAGTTTGTGGTCGTAGATTAAATAGTTGAATATATCTACATATCATTTGAATATAAATATACCTATTCAAAATTATTTCATGTGTCGGCCATGTAATAAGTTTAAAAAAATAATTATAGAATAATTGTGATTAAAAATTCGTTTTGGTCCAATTTTTTAAATATTTTCTTATCAATAATTTTATTTTTGCTACTTTTTTTCTTTTCTAATTGCTTAAAACATGATATATATGCATTAGTGAAAATTTTATTGGCGTATGTGTGTGCGTGTCTTTTATATAGTTTCTGTAAATATTTTAAATACTGTTTGTTTCCCAAAAATGAATTAATAAATAATATAAGCATTAAGCAGCAATTAAATATTTAATTGCTTCAATTTTTTTAATCCCAAATATAATATTATCAACACACGATTCCAAAATACTTTTTAATTTAATATTAAATATTATTTTTTAAGTCAACAAATGCTATTTATATGTTAAGTAAAATATTTATTTTGTCCTTACAATTTTATGTATCAACTTTAAGAGTAGTAAATGGGATGAGGATAAGAGTGTATTGTGCCTCATTCCTAAGAGAGTAGCAAATATTTGAAAGTCACTCATTCGTTAGTTGTGTCTGGTAATGCTTTATATTTACTTTACACTGAGACAAGTGTAGTACTACCACTTGAAGTATCTATCTCTACATAAAATATTTTTAGGAAAATCTTATTTAAATAGACATTATTATCGATACAGAGACCGAATCTATAGTTTTTAGAATTTTTGTCTGTCTGTTACCGCATCACAGAAATACCACTAAAGGGATTTTGATGTTTGGTATGGTGATAGTTGGTTATCCGGGTCAACATGTAGGATACTTTATACCGCGGGAAAATGTCTCATTTCCGAGAAAAAATACAAAAACTGCAATGTTAGAGTATACTTATATGTAAAACCTAAGTATTTGGTTTTTGGTCATCTGAACGCGAGCGGAGCCGCGGGCAATGCTATTATACGTATAAATAAGCAAGGCCAAACAATTCATACCTTACAATATATTCATATAGTAGATACATTTTCCTCTCTGTTTGGAAATCGTTTTCTGTTTTTTGTTTTTTTTTTGAATAGTAGCTATTGACGATCTTTAATGTCCTCAATAAAAAATATGGTCTAATTTTGACCACTGGGCGAACAATCTATACTAATATTATAAGAAAAAAAAAACGTTTTTTTTGTATGTTTGTTTGTGTGTTATTATCCCTATTAATTTAAAAATAATCACTTATTTAAAATGTAATTATTCTTAAAGTCGTTTTGAAATCGGTAGTATTAGTTAAAGATAATTACTTCATATTAAAGACAAGTACTTCAAACGCAGATTCAACATTTTTACAACAGTTACTACAACAAAGTAACTGGCTCTACCTTTTCATCAACGGTCACGGATTCGATTCCCTTTTAGGATAAAAGCTTGTATTGAAGAAAAACAAACCTAATATCTTAGTACTGAGAACAAAGTACTGTTATGGATCCCACAAGTTGCTTAAAATAGCGCATATTTAACCCCCGACGCAAGAATAGAGGAGTTATAAGTTTATTGTGTGGCTATATCTATGTCTCTGTATATCTGTCTATGGCATCGTAGCGCCTAAATAAGCATAACAGATATATATTGTCTCAGTGAATAGCCATAGCGAATATTTTATTGGTTTTTGTTTTTAATTTTTAATTTATGAGTTATTGTAGTTTATTATTGTATATAAGATTTACTAGCGGCTCAAACTCGCTTCGCTCGAGTTCAACTCCAGAAAAACAACAATAAATTATCCCACGGGAACCGTACGTATTTCCGGGATAAAAATTACCTTTGTACTGTTCTAAGCTATAATCTATCCCTGTGCTAAATTTCATCCAGATCCGTTCAGCCGTTCTGGCGTGATTGAGTAACAAACATCCATCCAATCATTTAAACTTTGACATTATTATTATTTTTATTTTTTTATTTAATCATTTATTTCAGGCAATATTTACAAAAAGATCTTAAAAATGTAAACAGAGGCCCATAGCATAATATATACCTTAAAACTGACATATATATTAATTATAAAAACTTAAACTATTTAACACGTAGTGCAGACGTTTGAGCTGTGTCGGCGGGCAAACGACCTCGGAACTTCCGAAACACGACGCCCTGCGGCCAGAAGTCCTCCTTCATGAAGGTTGGCAGATGATGAGTCGGTACTCTCACCAAAAACGAATTGAAACTCGTTTTGTGGCGAGGTACCAGCCGTTCAACCCTCAATTTGAAATTGGACCTCTTCTGGACGTAGTCTACAACATCCTCGACCTTCGTAGACCAGTGCAATCGGGACACATACAGCGGCGTCGATGGTACGGCGGGATACATCGGATGGTCTGGCTAGCTCGGAGCTGTGCCACAGATGTTACGGCATGAGGGCTTCCTCTTCTTCCTCTCCACTTTAGTGAAGCCCTCCTCATCAGATTTGTTCTTTGTGGAACCCAACGGAGGCACCTGCTTGGCAGCGGTCTGCTCCGTCCCTTTCTGTTTCCCTCCACTTGAGGGCCGCTTGCTTGGCGGGGCGGGTATAGCGGCGGGGGCGAGCGCGGCTGCGACATGACCGCGCTCGCACTCGACGTCGTCAGCGGGGCCGGTGAGCGGGCGGCAGGCATCGCTGTGTCGCGCGATTCGCGCACCTCAGCAGTAATCGGCGACGACGGCAAACTGCTAACAGAGTCAAATTTCATTATTATAATATTAATAAGATTAAAATAAACTACGAAAGATTTGAGACAAACTAGACAATATTTTAAAATAATATTTTATTTCTATGTTAGTACAGTTACAATAATATGACACGTTTAAAATTTTAATTTCTTTTATTTTAGATGTTTACATTCATAATCATATTTCAGCGTAAGAAAACAATAGCTGCCTCAATTACTTTATTAATCGCGAACTATTTGCTTATACGAAAATATGAAAGGATTGTTGTTTATCCTGTCTATCTGATGCATTCCCGGGTAGAACCAGTCCCAGGGTTGTTGAGAGTACACATCATTTACATCCTGGAATTGTGCCATGGGGTCGAAAACTTGATAAGGAGGTACTCCATCGTCTATAATTTGGTAGTTTTAGCTTATTATTATTAGCTTTGGTGGTCATCTTCATCTGCAAATAAGAGGCAAAATGAAAAGACTTATAGCGTATATGTAATTTTAGAAATGCCTACATCAATTTTTGCGATATTCTTTAACCTTAATATATCGGCTATTTAAATTTTTTTGAAGTTCAGTTATAAACATATTTTTTTCAAATAAAGGAGTGTTTCCTTTGAGTGAAATTTGATATGTACAGTCTTTGATGTAGAAGTATCTTAAATATTGTAGATATCTAGTTTCACATTTCTTTTTTCTTCTTCACTCTTTCACGACCAGTTTATTCGCTCCATCCTGATCCATCATCCAAATGGTGTAAAAGCAGTTGCGCAAAATAAAGTGAGTAACGAATACCACATCGGTTATATTATTAAGAACTCTATTAAAAACTAAACTGCTTTTTATTTATCGCTTCGCTCGTATAAGTATCCTATACACTAAAACATAACATATCCCTATCCTAATAAAATAAATAAATAACAAATAAATATGTTGGGACTAATGTCCTGTGTATTAATATACACAGCACCATCTAGTTCCATGGTAAGCTACGAGGCCTGTGTTATGGATACCAGATAGTGGATACACTACACATATATAACTTTAAATACATATTATAAATATAAACATCCATGACTGGCGCCCGCGCCCGCGGCCGCTAGCACAGCAAGTAGGGTCACTATAAACTGAGACAAACGCCCCGTCTAAATATGACCTATCTCTATCCCGAATTTCAGTCACACCAATTTAGAAGTTACAGGGTGCAGAAAGCAAACTTTCGCATTTATAAAATTAGTGATAATGTAGGATAAGTATATTATATTATCACAGATCATATTATACTGTACAAGTATATTATGTAAATATATTAAGGATTTTTTTTAAGGAACTTAGCCCACTTTAGTTGAGATTTCCTCACAGTGACGAGTTTAATTTTAATTAAAAGGCACTTCGGCATTCCTAAGACATCTTCCGTAGTAAGCTTAATTAAAAAAATTGTCGACACTTAATGAAACGGACGAAAACGTTAACATTTTACACATTTTTTTCTTTAGGTTTATTCACAGAATTTACTAATTTCTTAATAGAATTTAAATACATTTTAAATAAAATTATCTTTTCCAATTATTTCGCGGATTTATTTTGATTTTTGGCTTGTTATATTTAATTATAATACTTATTAAAAAAAATGTTTAGAAATTAAAATCAATAAATATTGTAAGGTACTTTATTGCCTTTTATGAATTTTTGAAATCATTTTTGTAAAATAGTGGGTAGGCACTGTCTGTAACAAGTATGTGTTTGAGACGTCTATAACCTCAGTCTCTTCCGTGACCATGATTGCTGTGAAGCATTCGAAACGTCGGGAACCAAAAATCAAAATAAATCCGCGAAATAATCTGAAAAGATAGTTTATTTAAAATATCAAATGTTCGCGTAAATCTAAGAAAGTATTATAGAATTTAAGAAAATAAATCTAATTAGGTAAAATAATTCTATATGAAAGTACAACACTGAATATTTAAAAAAAATATACTTGGAGGTTATTTCGAGGTAAAACGGCCAATTTAATAGTTTTTATTAAGAGATCATAGAATTTTGTGATGTTTATTTATATGTTTGAATCGCTATCTTTGAAACGGTTAAACCAATTTTAACCTGATTTTAATGCAGAATAGATAATTTGAGTGAAAGTAACTAAAGCTAGATACTTTTTTATCCTTTAAAAAGAAAAAAAGTTCCCCCAAGGCTTAAAACAATAGAAGAATAAAGGCTGTGTCTTGTATTGCGAGCGAACGACAGAAAAAAATATTTGTTAATAATAAAACAGTCGTGATCTTACCTCTGCTACGATGAAAGTATGACAGAAAAGTTATTGTTTATTATATATATTAAACAAATTAATTAAGATGTCATTATTTTTCATTTAAGATAATAAAATTAAAATCAACTTCTAAAAAAACATTCAATTATAACCTCTAAATATCTAGAAATAATGGTCAATTAAATCTATAATTAATATAATCGTATTTAAATAGGTTTTATACTTAAAATTAAAATAAACAGTCTTTGTTATATTGTCATCGACACATTTAGACGATTTACTTGATGATTTTTTAAATATTTTTAAGTTTAGTTTTAGTCCCACAATAATTTATAATCTCGCCTTATTTTAAAAGTGGGGTAGCTGTTGGTGTTACTATTGACTAAAGCAATTTTTATATTCAGCATATTGAGTATCATCAGGCAGAAAGTCAAACTTATTCTAATAAATGTGTAGGACAGATGCTATAACAGTGTACTAGTTGTTATTAATGTACATAATATATTATGGGAAATTAATAAAAGATCATATTTCATAATATATTCTAAACAATTTAAAAAACAATGCCTAATTAAACCTTGTCTATTTGCAGCCACTGAACATTCTTTAATTGTATTCAGCCCTTTTTAACGTCCCACTCCTGGACACGGGCCTACCTTCTATACGAGGGGGGTCGGGCCATGGTCCACCACGCTGGCCAAGTGCGGATTGACGGATTTCAGATATATTCGAAAAGATTCTTAGGTGGCCATCAATCATGAAGAGGTAGAAAGAAAAATGAGTTAAGAGCAGAATTTAAAGCTTTATTTATGTGAGCTTTAACTTGCCAATCTTTTATTTTCGCAACAAAAATGTATATTATATGCTACTAGTAGCCTTTCTTTAATTGAACCGTCTATCTATCTGTCTGAACGGTCATCTTCTACAACAGTTTTTAGACGTCGCAATTGAGCATAATTACTTCATCAATGCCACGAAAAATAGAAAAGCACTGACCGAGATCGAGAGAGATAAAAATAATAATTAACAATAAATTTTTATTACCTAACTAACCAAGACTAAACTATGATCGATTTTAGCACCAACATTATTAACTAACTAGCATTGCCCGCCCGCGTTCAGATGACCAAAAACCAAATTCTTAGGAAAATACACATTAGTATACTCTTACATTGCAGTTTTTGTATTTTTTCTCAGAAATGAGATATTTTCCCGCGGTAAAAAGTATCCCATATGCTGGCTCGGATAATCAGATATCACCATACCAAATTTCATTAAAATCCCTCCAGTGGTTTTTCTGTGATGCGGTAACAGACAGACAGACAAAAAATCTAAAAACTATAGATTCGGCCTCTGTATCAATAATAATGTTTATTTCAATAAGATTTTCCAAAAAATATTTAATGTACAGATTCGGCTTAGAATTTTATTATATATGTATAGATAAAACAAAAGTGTCTCAAATACGGTCGAATATTAAAAAAACTTTATCTAACCTGTACGTCTGCACATAAAAACTGTTGCACCAAAATTTATTATAAAAATTTGGATTGTTAAACACACTCAACTTTGAACTCGGTCGGTTATAGTTATTTTACTATCGCACCTAAAAACATCGTTATGCCCAGATGTTCTATTTTTCGAAAGATTGGGGTTGTTGTTTTTATTAGGACACGCAAAAATTATTGATAAGAGGGCACTAATCGGACAAATAATATTTTTTTTAATCTTGTATACTGTACATTACTATTACTAGTATTATCCATTTTTCCATTTTGTTTATTATGGGACAGAAGTCATTTCAGTGAAACAAATGTAATCGACCCCTCAAAGAATTGTATTCCCTGGAATTCTTTCGTTATGAGATAAATATAGAAAAAGTTAAATAAAACTTCATCTACAGGGTGATGAACTTGGAAATTTGAGATGGCTGAAAAAAGTTGTGTTGCGCTCTACGTAGTAAAATCTGGAATATGTTTCGCTTTTAACTTGTTTAGAGTTTGCTATTATATAGTTTAAAAAGCTTTTCTTGTTGCTCATTTAAAATAATTAATGAATATATTTAAAAGAAATATTATAAGCCAACGTTATGTTTATTTTCGATAATATATTATGAATCTTTTAATCGAAGGGGCAAAACCGCATTTATTGTAAAGCGTAATAGATAAAAAAGGGTATAATAATGTAATTTATCCCAAAAATCGGTCACTTCTGGAATAGAAAAATTAAATTAATAAATAAGTAATAAAAAATATGACACTTTAGAAAATAAATATAATAAAATGTCTTGTTAATTCTTGCAATTACAATAAAAAATGATCTCCTGAAGGAAAAAATCAAAACCAAAACTTCTTCGTTTGTTCCAAAATCTTAAAGTTCTGTTAGAAAAAAAAATCGATAAATACATCACAAATTGATGTATAATATTTTAACTATAACTAGAGTTCATACCTTGGCATATTTACCTATTAGATATTCATAGCTTAAAGCTTTGTCGACTGGCACCGACTTCGAAAATATCGGATTAGGTATCTATAGTACATTATCTATACATACTATAATAAAGCTGTAACTTAGCGATAAAAACGCAATAACTGGTTCTCTCAAGTCGTCCTTAGAAATTTATATGGTTACACTGGCTAAACCTTAAGAGATATATCAAAACAATGTACTAGAAAATTGTAGGTCCTTAAAAGATGTACAGACAAGTCCGCAATAGCATATACATTTCTATCTTCCAAGGCACATTCGCAATTCCTATTTTTATTATATACTAGTGACTTACCCTGGCTTCGCTCGGGTGTGTTCCTAGGTACGCGAATTACAGTCACAATTCCATGGGTTTTAATTTTTTTGCGCAGAACACTGATTCTTTTTAAAAGTAGCCTAAGTTACTCTTTATAACTTCAGCTATCTGCCATTAAGTCCCGTCAAAATCGATCCAGCCGTTTCGAATATATGCCAGTACGAATAGACAGACAGATAGACAGACGGAGGAAAAATTTTAAAAATGTTGTTTTCTTATAAGTACCGCATAAGCTTTCATAAGAATTTAGTAAAAAGCTGTTATTTTGATATTACTAACAGACACTTCAATTTTATTTATCGGTCATATCTCCGTCAGTTATTTTCTATTTTTCGTGACATTTATGAAGTAATTATGCTTAATTGGGACGTCTAAAATCTTCTCTAGAAGATGACAGTTCAGGCAGACAGACAGACAGAGTTTAATTAAAGAAAGGCTACGAGTAGCATATAATATACATTTTTGTTGTGAAAAAAAAAATGAGAGACAAGTTAAAGCTCTCATATAATATAAAGCTTTAAATTCTGCTCTTTAACTCATTTTTCTTTTTACCTCTTTAACAATGGTATTGGCAACGTTTGGATAAGCCATGATTGATAGCCATCTAAAAAGTTACTGTTATTATTGTATCAAGATTCAAGATCATTTTTTACAATACATTGAAATTTATTAGAACTGTCTACACCATACACTTCTACTTCACATAAAGACATAAGATATATAATGGATATATGTATTATGGGAAAGCCATATGCCATGAATCATTGAGTACTCGGTCGATGCAGTCTGCACGCGACATGCCGATGAACTTCGCAATTCACAGTTAACTTTGTATCAAATGAAACATATTTAAAGAGCACAGATCGAAACAAGAACACAATATGGTCTTAAATTTAATAGTTTTACATGTTGTTCCATCAATCTAATAATTTCGATGCTACTAAATCTGTAATTACTCTAGTTTTATCTTTAATTGTTTTAGAAGCAGTCGGCTAAGTTTACAAGTTTGCTCGATATATATATATATATATATATATATATATATATATATATATATATATATATATATATATATCAGAAGATATCAGAAGTACATATACGAGTACGTGAGTGAAATAATGTTGACAACGATCTATGTGCCGCAGTAAGTCTGTTTGTAATTGATAAAAATTTGTCACCGATTCTTCATTCCCAGCTTTCTTATTTCATTTATTCATTCATTTCAACTATTTTATGGTTATTACTAATCGTCCGCTAGTAGATTAAGATATAAAAATTCATTCAATAACACATTTTGGCGGCGACTATTGTCGGTTTGTCATCAATAACTGCCATTTTTTTATATTTTAACAAAACAATATAATTTATTTTTAAATGTAGAATTTTTTACGTGTTTAAAAAGAAATAAAATCAACATATCGGGACTGCGTTAAATTTTTTTAAGATCCCAAGCTATCGAGTTGATTAAGATTTTCAGGTCTAGAGGTGGGTGCTGACCGGCGTTACAGAGCGTAATGTAACGTGTTACACAGCGAGCGTTCATGCAGTCAGTACGGGAAAACGACAACTACTCCACTCTGCTGTCGGTTTTTTAGCGAATCCTTTGAGTGCTACGCGCTTCAGTCAGTACGTCGTAGTGAATCGAGACGAGCGCACGTGGCACAAGTGTCGATTCTGGGTACTTCGGGGCTTTAGTTTTGATTATTGTGATCAAACAAAACTAATTTGATGTCCAATACGTACGTCATTTTATCTTCTTCTTAATTTGGACTAAACAATAATTGAGTAAATCAAAGATCCCAACACAATTTCGTATAACGTATAATAATCGGACAAATCTGGAGCACGGACGAGCAAAGAGTTCGAAACGACTGTTACACGGATTTTAGCACATGGCGTAACGTAACATGCTCGCTGCGAATGGTACATTACGCCCTGTAACACTGGTCAGTGCCCAACTTTAGATTTCTTGTGTACACAAAAAGAAAAGTGCCTTATCCTATGGTGCTAAAAATCCTTTTTTAGGAGAATATTACTGATTTAGAATAAAAAAAGGTAATTCTAACCTACAGGGCTACAAAGATTATTTATTTTAGTCCATTTTATCTTATCCGGAACTTAATATTTTAACAATTGATATTATTATAATCTTTTGAACCCGATGGGTTAGGATCATAGACAGGAGGGAAATAAAAATAATATATGATAAATGGTACGAGGGGCTAACATTGGAAGAACACCATAATAATAATAATAATAATAATAATAACTTTATTTCATTTAACAACAAGTACATGATAGTATACAAGGTTGAAACCCTCTTTTAAGTAACAATACCTGTGACAGAGGATTTCGCTCTTCCATAAATAGTAAGTTTTAGCTTAATTAGTTGACATGAAATAATTTAACGATACAGTTAACTAATTGAGAAAAAGTATGTTACAAACATATAAAGAAAAATATATGTTCTGATATTTTAGTAATTATAAAAGACTACATATGTGTGTGATTTATTTGTGGCGTGCGTATGAGTGAGAGTGTGTGAAATTTTTTATGTATCTCTGTACGTGTCGTTTTGTGTGTGGTGTATGTGTGTATCTTTGTGTGTGTGTGTGTGTGTGTGTGTGTGTGTGTGTGTGTGTGTGTGTGTGTGTGTGTGTGTGTGTGTGTGTGTGTGTGTGTGTGTGTGTGTGTGTGTGTGTGTGTGTGTGTGTGTGTGTGAGTGTGTACGTATGTGAGTGTATGTATGTGTTGCGTAGTTGAGTTTGTGTTAGTGTGCTTACACTTTGCATATTAAGGTCTAAATCGTCAAATGGGATTTTTTAGAAGTTCTTCTGTTTTATCATAATCAAGGGTCAAGAGGAATTTTGTGACTTTCTTTTTACATTCGTGATATTGTAACGGGTAGATATTTAAGGTTTTATTAATTTTATTATAAATAAGTGCCGACAGGCTTTCAAATTGTCTCGACGCAAAAATAGTTTTTGTGGGATTACTAATTGCAACTACATATTTCCTTCTAGAGCTAAGAGTGTTAGGGTCAAAATTTATTTGCTTGTGTAGTCTCAGTACCATATGAAGGATGAATAATTGCCTTACAGTTAGTAAGCCTGTAATGGAGTAAAGTGCTTGTGTCGAAAATCTACGTGGCTTAAAGAACATGACTTTAAGTAGACATCTTTGAGCTCTCTCTACTTCCTTGAATTTAGTTTTTGACCCGTTTCCCCAGATAGGTATACCGTAAGTTAGGATTGGTTGAGCTAAGGCAGTGTATATTTTCATTAAAAGTTCAGGAGAAGTTACGTGTCTCAGAGTTCTAAACATCCACGAAAGCTTCCTCATCCTGTTAGCTACATTGTTTATTTGTTGGTGCCATGATAGTCTTTGGTCAATAATGACCCCCAGGTATTTCGTGGTACGAACTTTCTCAATTACAGGACAGAGACAGTTGATTTTGTTATCACTATTGCAATAATGTATTCTTATATTGAAATTATCGTTTGGCTGTGAGTTGTCGTATAAAGCAAAACAGATGTAATTTGTCTTAGAAGTATTTAGTGTCAGGAGATTTGATTGAAGCCATTTTGCCACCTGTGATAGTCCATCTTCAGCTGTTTGTTTAACTTCGTCCCAAGATTTGCCATCAAATACAATAACAGTATCGTCCGCGTATGAAATTATTTGGGCATTTCGAAGTTTTAAGTTACATAATCCGTTTATGTAGGCCAGAAATAATGTTGGACCTAACACACTCCCTTGTGGGACCCCGTATGTGATTTTAGCAATGTCGCTTTTGTAGTCATCAATTTTAACTATTTGTGTTCTGTCAGTGAGGTAGTCTTTAAGTAATTTTAGAGGTGTTCCTCTAACACCAAGTCGCTCTAATTTTTGCACGAGAATGGGAATGGATACAGTTTCGAACGCCTTTTTTAAATCTAAAAAAACACCAAGAGTTTTTCTGGCATTGTCTAGTTTATGTACAATGAGCGAGCTCAATGTAGTTATTGCATCCTCGGTAGATTTTCTTTGTCTAAAGCCAAATTGTTTTGAAGAAAGCAGATCGTATTTGTCGAAATATTTAATTAGTTGTTTATTTATTAATTTCTCAATAATCTTTGAAAGGGCTGGTAGAACAGATATGGGTCTATAGTTTTCAACATGTCCTCTATCTCCACTTTTGTATACTGGTGTAATTACTGCTTGCTTTAGTGAGTGTGGGAATGTGCCATTATTAAAACATAGGTTAATAAAGTGTGTGATAATAGGAATGATCTCGTTTTTTGCATATTTGAGGAAGGTAACTGGTATATCATCGTGACCTGTGGCGCTGCGAGATTTCAGAGACATGAGTACAGCATGGACTTCTTCAGGTGTGGTGTCCAAAAGAACAAAAGAGGAAGTTTGATTATTGCGATCTTGTAGTTTATTATTTGTGTCTGGGGGTTTATTAATTTGTTCTGCCAGTTTCTTCCCAGTATTTGCAAAAGAATTATTGACGAAGTTAATTGATTCCACCGAAGTCGGCTTGATATATAATAGCTTACTGTTATCCGTTTTATTATTAGTTTGATTTGTAACTACTTTTAAGTTTTTCCAAAATAGTCTTGAATTGTTTAAAGAGTTAGCTAATAACTCACTGTCATAAATTCTCTTGACTTTTTTTATAAGATTGTTGCAGAAATTTCTGTACCTTTTGTAGGTGAATTTTAACTCCTCGTTATGAGGTTGGGCCTTGTACCTTTTTTGCAATTTATTTCGGTTACGAATACACCTCAGTATACCTGGGGTTATCCAGGGTTTGATGATGCGCTTAGTCCTAGGAATGTTAATCATTTTAGTATTTTCGTCAAGTGATTGTTTAATTTTGTCAATTAATTGGTCGATTAAGATAGTGGGGTTGTTACAGAAAAGTAGTTGCTGAAGATGTTTTGTAGTTAGGGTTTTTAGTGCTTCGTCAAAGTTAATAACTTTTTTTGTTTTTTTAAATACTTTATTTGGTTTTTGATTAAGAAGCCCCAGTAGGACTGTGCTATGGTCTGTGATAGATGTGTGTAGAACTACTACACATGGTGGTGGATAGCTTTTGTTGACTCGTAAGTTGAAGTGGTCCAGGCAGCTATTCAGTCTAGTGGGGAGTTGATGTCCAGGAATAAGGCCGTTAGAAGCTAGCATATCCAGATAGTTTACCCTGTTATTATAATCTTGAGTTTGTGTTGATAGTTCTGGGATAATATTTATGTTAATATCACCACAAACTACGAGATCTTTTTGTTTATTTAGACTGTCAAGGTGTGCATCTAAGGATTCAATAAATCTGTTTGCGTTGTGATTAGCTGGCGACCGATATATACCGAGTATTGTTAGATTATCAGTTTCAATTTGTAAGCAGGATGAGTCATTAAGTTTTATTTCTATGCAATTAATCGATAAAGAGGTCTTTACATAGGCTATTACGCCATCATTTTGATTGAGATGTTGAGATGTAGAGGCATAGTTGTATCCAGCCAAGTTGGGAACAGGTTTGTTACTGTGGAGCCAACATTCCGTGAGTATTATGATATCCACTTCAAACTTAAGACTTGATAAGAAAACTTGTAGCTCATTGAAATTGCAGTGAACACTCCTTATATTCTGAGTAATAATAGTAAGGTCATCTTTTTTAATTTTTATATAATTTTCTAAGTCTTCTAATTCACATTGAAAGGGATTTGTTAAGTTTATACCGTCTATCTCATTTAAATTATTTATAATATTATTATCCATGGGGCAGTATCATGCAAAGTGAAAGTGTAAATAGCGTAGTAAGAAATATATGGGTCAGTTGTGGCAAAGTGAGAATATGTATGTATGTTTGTGAGAGTGTGTTTAGTTTTTTTTTTTTGTTTTTAAGTGTGATGTGTGTGAGTGAGTGGTGGGAGGCTTGAGAGTATGTCTGTTGGTGAACGTGTATATTAGTGTAAATAATAGCGTGTATAGCGTACGCTCGTATTTGTGTTATAATTAGCAAAATATTTTTACCTGAAACAGTTGTAAAATATAGATAGGCGAGATATTTATGTATAACAATTAAATAAAGAATTAAATAAAGAAACAAACAGGTTAATTTATCCACCTCTAGTCAATTTTGAAGTAAATGGTGAATCTGCGCCTCACTCGTAACAGTTATGATGCGTGAATTGTCGTCCTTTCGCACGTATATCTTTCCATAAGCAGTCCAGCAATATTTGTAGCTTTTGGTTTTGACTAGGTCACGTGCAAGAAAATGTAATCTTGATCCTTTGGCTGTTAAGTGTTCGGAAACAAAAATAGGTGTTTCAGTAGAAGATCGATGACCCAGATGCTTGGCACATAGTTTATTTTTATGTTTTGTATTAAATGCTTTACACATTTGAAGAATTTCAGTTTTCAGCAAGACTGAGGATGTTTCCACAATAATGGGAGTGTTTTGTGTTTTTTCGTCTTTTGCCCGTATTCGATATATGTCTTTTATGTCATTTTTTGTAAACGAGGCACCAATACTTGTCGATAGGCCCAAAACCATTTGTACTAGGTCTGCTTTGGTTTCAGTATTCAGTCTTGGGACGTTTTTGATTTCGAAGTTGGCCTTTCGATTTGCTCTTTGTAGGTCCTCAATTCTAGCTTCTAAAGTTGTTATGTAAGCACAGTCTGCTTTAGACTGGGACTCTAATTGAGTAATTTTTTCTTGTAGTTCTTTATTCTGGTTTAAAATAAATTCTATTGACTTCTCAATATTAGAATTCGACTGCATGACCTCTTTCTGTGTGTTTACAATTTTTTGCAATTCGGTTTTTTGTGTATTAAACAGAGACGTGATCATAGTTTTTATCTCACTTTTAAACTCTTCCAACTCATATTTGAAGTCCTCCTCCCTCTTCCTCTTTTGCCGAGTTGTTATAGCGTTCGGTGGAGTTTTCTCCAGATAGGTACACGATAGTTCAGAATCTGAGGCAGATTTATCTAGTGGATCCATTTTTTTATAGTCGATTGAAGATTTTTTCGGCGGAGTTCGTTTTAGCGGCATGTGGTATAATTAATCGTAGTCTCAGGTGAGTTTTAAGTAGGCCTATATGATGCGGATGCCGTCGGCAAGCGATACAGAGTAGAGGCAGGGCTTACGGTAGCAGGCGTGGCTTGAGTGACTGTTTCGCTTGATGTCAGGCGCAGGAGCAGCTTGTTGTCTACTTCGCTACGGAGACCTTTCACTCGTCCGTGGGCGGGGCGTCGCCGAGTGCATGAGCAACTGTTTGTCTCTTTTTGTTGCATGGGCTTCCCGTATAATCGCACACTATTTTATACTCGACACGATTTTATAATATACTTTATGTATTGAGATTAACCAAGCTAACGCAAACGCGACCGTCTACGACGGTGTCCAGCGAGGAAGAGTAAGTAGGATGGAAGAGTGTAGGACAGCTAAGAAGGGATATAGAATGGAAATATCTTCGTCGAGGCCACATTTGCTCAGGGAATGATCCCTGACTCTAATCATTGGGAATGTTAATTTCTCATATCGTTTATCGAAACAACAACTGTGTTACATCGTCACAGCTACTAAAGATACGTCTGATTCTTAGATTTTTTGTTGTTTCTTTTGGTAAGATTTAATTATTTTTTTTAAGTTTTGAAAAATAAGGAAAAGTCTATCGTTTTATTAAAGTATCCTTTTAAAATTTTAGAGATTTTTATAAAAAACTGCACCTGACATTGACACGAATACGAGTGTAACTGTATGGAAGTAAACTAAACATGCAAAAATGACACTCGGTATATTTTAATCATGGAATAACTCGTAATTATTGGATGTACTATAATTAAGATTAAATACAGTAAGGGAAGATGTAAATTGTATCTTTTCGGATTTTTCGCAGATTTATCTTGGTAGTTAGATACGGTTTGTAACAACTAACTGTTGAGACGTCTAAAACCTTAGACTCTCCCGTGAGAACAAATCAAATCTAAGAAAGTTTTTCCATGTTAATGGGTTTACATGATGGTGTGAATGTGGACTTATGCTTGAACTATTCAGCTAAAATAGCTTACATTGGAGAATAAAAATGAATACCACAGAGAATAAAATAAAATTTAATATCATCCCATGGATAAATTATTACTAACAATATCAGTATTCACCATCCAAATATACACACCCCGGATTGTAGATGATGGCACAGAACGCCATAACGGCGACGTAGCAGATGAGCACGGCCTTGTTCATCTGAAATTACACCAAAATATACTATGTAGTCGTATTCTTGATATTATATTATGGAAAAAATATATACGAGTATCTGTGACGATAATATTCGTACAGATAATATTTACTTTTTGCAATTCATAAATTATGTATAGCATAAAGTATTTTAAATAAAACTATCTTTTCGGATTATTTCGCGGATTTATTTATACGGTTTATTTGTGGTTTCCGAATGTTCGCGTTTGAAGATGTATGTGAAATTTATAAAACTTTAATCAGAATTTACAGCCAGTTGCCAAAACCGACTAAATTTCTATTGGTTTGCCAAATTTAACGTTAGCTAGTTTTTAGTAGATCTGTATTACAGCACCCACAATGTTAGTATGTATGTATCTCTCTTGGCCGATTTCGACCTCAGCGACTGTTAAGACTGGATAGGTTTTGCTCTAATGTTAGTACGTGAAATATAATGTTATACTTATTGTAAAGTTTTTTCTCTATATTGTGTGTTATTTTCAGAAGAGGAGTGGATTGATCTGATATTTTGCATAGAAACATTTTAGAGCCATGATAGATATTTGAAGTAAGGAATAAATATAATACCAATTCCACTACATTATTATATATTCCAAGGCTAGGCACTGGTAGCCCAGTGGAAGGCAGTGGGTGGCCCAGTGGAAGGCAGTGGTGGCCCAGTGGTAACGCACTCGCTTGGGAAACCGAGTGATGCGGGTTCACATCTAGGGTGTCGCACCTCTGATATATTCATGTTCGAATCATTTACGACATGATTACCACTTGTTTCATGGTGAAGAAAAACATCGTGAGGAAACCTGCATGTCTGAGAGAATTTTAGAAGTTTTCGAAAATAATATGAAGTTCGCCAACCCGCACTTGGCCTGCGTGGTGGACTATCGCCTGACCCCCCTAGTATTAAAGGGAGGCACGTGCCCAGCAGTGGGACATTAAAAAAACTTTTATGTGTGCGTAGTAACTACTACTTTAATATATTTGTAAACGTAGCTTATTTCCAGTCACAGAACGCTTTAGTTTTATACATAAGTATAAAACCATAATACCATCTATCGCCATAACTGATGATAACGGACTATCGCCATACCAAATTTCATCAAAATCTCCCCAGTGGTTTTTCTGTGATGCGGTAACAGAAAGATAGACAAAAATTCTATAATCGATAATAATGTCTATTTCAATAAGATTTTCAAAAAATATTTAATGTACAGATTTGGCTGAGTTAGAATTTTATTATATGCATAGATACACTATTTCTTATATGATAGGTACGTATAATTATTTCGAAGTAAATTGAAGTTAAGCGTGTAATGTGAGTAGTTTCGAAGTAAGTTTATGCCGTCCACAGCAAGCGGCGCTGTGGGTTGAATATTAATTGACCTAGCAAATTTTGGATGCTGGAAACTTGCAGTTTTAGCAACGTAGGCTTTATTTTAATACATTTTACAAATTTTAAGCTATTTTAACGAAAACTTATCGTTGGTTTAAAATCTAATGAAAATAGTTTCAGATGAGGGAAGGCAGAAAAGAATTGAGTTTTTAAAGCTTTTGGATATTTTTTTAGGAATCTAATTAGTATCTAACTATATTTTTTATATAACTAGAATTTGTCCGCGGCTCTACCGAGTATTTTAAAAATAATAAATTTTTACATAAACCCCTATTTACTTCTTTAGAGGTAGAATTTCCGAAAATCCTTTTTTTAGCAGAAACTTAATACATATAGGGCTGTTAAATTATAGGTCATTAGTATATAAGTATTCCTATACTTTTTAAGATTTTGTAATTAAACAGTAAGTGATCATTTACTTTTATATAAATACTAGCGGTTCACCCTCGCTTCTCTCTGGTTCGTCCCTTGCTACGTTTTAACGGTAATCATTATTGGTGAGTATGGAATAGATAGATAATATATGTATAATTATAAAAATTGGTATAAGGAGTACTTGTAGGTTGCATTATAACGTGTTTTCCCGTGGGAATGAGATAATCTCCCGCGATAAAATTAGCCTATGGGCTATGTCACTCCCCAGCCCTCGAACTGTCTCACAAATCACGCCAATCCGTCAATCTAATTCGACATGAAAGAAGGACAAACTAACAAACAAACACACTTTCGTGTGGATACATTTTTAAGAAAATAACGTTTAGAATAAGATTATTTCTAGCCAATCTAAAAAAATGCATGTTAAATTAATTTATTTATATCATCTGTGGTAATATATGCTCTTCCTATCTTTTGTCCATCTTACCTTTTATCTGCAGCTCTCAGAATCTGGATAATTACGTCATCACGATACGTAATCTCTAACATCGTTAACGCGTGCCCTAAACACATTTGTATGTTATCCCGACCTTAGCACTTGTTGATGCCCTCGAGGGCCCTTTCGACCCTACGTGCGAGGTTTAATCTAAATAATGCACTTTGAATAGCCAACAAACCGTTATCGGAACCGCTGAATCAACTGTAGCAAATTCGACACTGAAATAACCTTTCTTAGTTATATGTTTGGTTTAAAGCTAAATATAAATATGTTGGGACATTAACACACAGCACCATCTAGTTCCATGGTAAGCTACGAGGCTTGTGTTATTGATACTAGATATTTGATACACTACATATATAACTTTAAGCACATACATATTATAAATATAAACACCCATGACTGGAGTACAAACATTCGTGCTCATCACACAAATGACTGCCCCCAGCGGGATTCGAACCCGCAACCGCTGGCACAGCAAGTAGGGTTACTACACACTGAGCCAAACGTGTCGTCATTCAAATTTCAAAGCTATTTAATACTTGTTTTTTAGGTCTACTTAAATCAGAAATTATTCAAAAAATAAGAAAGTCTGTGTGTTCCTTACTCCTTTACGCTGATACGGCTGGATCGCTTGACATGAAAATTTGTACACAGATAGACTATGATCTGGAGTTATACATAAGCAACTAGAGACGCATCAGAGCCAAATGAAGATAAGCCGCCAGATGTTTATAAAGCTTAATTAGGCTTAAATATGATACTTATAATGTACGTAAGCACGTTTTAACGGTTAGTATACCGAAATTTCTCAGAGATGGGATATTTCCCCGCACTAAAAAGTATTCTAAATGTTGACTCGAGACATACGACAGTCAGACAAAAGTTCTAAAAATTATAGATTCGGCCTCTGTATCGATAACAATGACTATTTCGATAAGATTTTAAAAAAAATATTTCATGTACAAATTCGACTCAGAATTTTATTATATGTATAGATAACAATAATATTTAGAATGTTGATAAAATAACAATAACAAAATTTCGATATATACAGAAGATAAAATGGGTTTTGAGACCTAACTCGCTTAATCGGGATAAAAAACACACAAAAACATATATATATGTATAATTTTCCATTATTTAAAGAGGTCATTACAAGCAATCGTTAAAAGCGGCTGAGTTAATTTTACTTTGACATTGCTGATTGCAATGAAATGCTTTTCATTTGAAAATAGCAACTGAATGCTTTCCACGGTAATGTATATAGAACTCCATTTCGGATTTTAATTCCACTATTGCAATGAAAGAGTAAAAAACGAAGGGAAATGTTATATCTTAGTTTTTTTTTGACAACACGTTTGGCTCAGATTGTAGTGACCTTACTTGATGTGCCATAGGTGCCAGGTTCGAGTCCCTCTAGGAATAACCATTTGTGTGATGAGCACGAATGTTTGTATTCCAGTCATGGGTGTTTATATTTATAATATGTATGTATTTAAAGTTATATATGTGTAGTGTATGAACTATCTGATATCCGTAATAGATGGCTCGTTACTTACCATGGAACTAGATGATACTGGATGTTAATGTCCCAATATATTCATTTATTTATTTATTATTTTTGTAGGTATATATTTTCAAGAGCTTATCGATAGCACTGAAATTGCCAAAAGATAGTGCTGTCTCTATATTTCCTGGGAAGTTAAACTCTAAACGGATTACCTAAACACATTATCATCTATACATATTTTTTAGAAAATATAACTACAGATGCTTGAACCTTTTTTCTGGCAGTTAAAGCTAATTAAAACTTTAACGAAACTTAATTAAGCTTTAACATTTAGTAATTCAAATTATTATAATCCATTTTAATATCATTGTTGGACCTTAATAATGCCAATACTTTGAGATTGTATTTCTGAGAATCTCGGTCGAGACTGGGGCGCGTAAATAATATTGAAATGATATAAATAATATAATCTTTGTATTCATTCATTTGAATTTCAAACTAGTTATTAAAAAAATATATATTTTTCAAAAAAAAAAACTCTACATAAAATCTAATATATAAATATCTCGTGCCACGGTATTTGACAATAGGTCGTCAAGAATTTTTACCCAACTACTCTCATCTCCCATTTATTAATCGCGATTTTAGTATTTTTATATTAACAGTATTATACAAATAGATAGCGATGAACCCGAGAGAAGCGAGGGTGAGTCGCTGTATAATACAAAACCAAAGAGTTTTTTTGTAGATTGAACGCGGACATAGCCGCGGGTTCTGCTAGTAAAATAATAATATTATGTGCTAAATTTCCCATTTGAACTATTCCTATGTTTATTTACGCTTAAAATATGACCTTCTATCTATTTACGAAATCGAATGAACAACTAAAATCATTACTTGCCCATGAAATATGTCGGCAACAAATCACTTTAACTTTAAGTTACTTAGAATAGAGCTATTTCTCTGCGGATCCGACCATCACCAACTAACATTATGCAAATTAAAATATCGTTGTGATAGATGGCTCTGTTTTTAAAACTCAAATGCCCGATTTCACCAACGTCACCTAAGTTTAAGGGATCCCCTAGTGTAGGGGACTTTTAAGCTAGGCATCCCATACGTAGGTGGTAGCTTATGGGTTGTTGGTGAAATCGGGCAAAAGCGTTTCACCCTATCCCATGTAATTTTTTTCCCGGAATGAAACGCAAGCCAATGAAAGCTGTGTTCAAATCGAATAAAATAAGTCATTCCCACAGCTAACCTTTATTCTTCTTTAAACTTTCTGCTTTCACAGCACACCCAAAATTATTATCATGAAACACAAAATAAATAAGTAAAAATTAGTTAAATAAATAATGTATTTTTTTCATTTTTTTTAATTGTTCATTTAGGGTAACGTAGTATCACAGTTTCTTAAAGATTGAAGTTTTCCACAGTGAATGAATGCTTAAAAACCTTCTTGTAGGTCAATAAATTAATAAAAAAAATCGATTAGTTTTATGGAAAATGTAGAGTAGTTTTCCTTGAAACTTTTTTCTTGTAGTTCTATTACACTGTACTCGTACAATATACATTCAATAAAATGTTAATCGGTAATTTTCATAAACCTTATATCTATATTTTTATATATATTTACAATACCTCCATTTTATGCACCCATTCAAATATTATATTATTAATATATTTAATAAGTAGCTACTGTGGGATGCCAAGTTGATAGGTACACACAACAATCTATTAAAATATATTTATTTCAACTTTAGCTTTACACAAGAAAACTTATTGTTATGGAACAGTTACACAAAAGATTACATAATATTTTATAAGTGCCCGAAATGAGAGTCGTGGAGGATCGTTATTCTAATGTTTACGCGTTCGGCGCTCGCGGCTCTCTGTCTGGTCGAGCCACGCCGTCGCTCAAGCGTTCGCGGGAAACGGGGGGGGGGGGGGGGGGGGGGGGGGGGGGGGCTAAACTATACGGTCGCACAAAAACACGGCCCTACAGGATTGTACTTGTTTGTACTTGTTCCGACACGATACCCCGCGATCACCGTTGTTTCTAATATAATTCCCGCGTTACATATATTATTAAATTACAATATTATGACGAATTAATCCTGTTTGATCTCTACGTCTGATAAAGACAATGTTGGGTGAAATATGAGGCTCGGAGGATAAACGATGACGAGTAGATGTGTTAACCGTGTCATGTCATTTACGGTATTACTGGCTAGGGCCATGGGAATAGGGGGTTCAAAACTCAGTTTATAGTTTACTTATTGTAAACTAGTTAAACAGATGCGTCTTCGTTTTCAATTTAATATTAATAACAAAAACATAAATAACTATAGTAAAATAAACAAATAGAAAAACAAAAACCTCTATCTATCCCTCGTTATTCGTATATTTTTCCGGGATAAAAAGTAGCCTATATATTATTCCAGACTTTAATCTCTATGCCAAACTTCATCCAGATCCATTCACCCGTTCTGGCGTGAAAGAGTAACAAACATACATACATTCTTACAAACTTTCGCGTTTATAATATTAGTAGGATGTCCTCTTGAATGATTTCAGCCACGCTGCCAATCTCACTGAAACTAGCCATCTGCGCAGAAGATATTACAGTATACAAGTGTATGCGCAGACACAAAAGCACTCTCTATTCCTATTCACTCTCAAAGTCCGATGACACGATACTTCGACGCGACCGGTGAGAATTAAGGGTAGGACCGACGTGACTTTACTTAATTTTTCAACACCAGGTTGCTGTTGAGATTTTTTTAAAGAAAGACTCAATAAATAAACTTGGCCCAATGGAGACTCGAGCCCAGGACATTCGAAACTGCGGCTGTACATTCTAGCCCCTAGATCACCGAGGCAGTTAAGAATATTATAGTTATATATAATTTATTTATAGCTTATATAATTTATAATAAAACAATATATATTTTTTATACATCAAGTCTTATATTTATATAAATAAATCAGTCTAATATAGATTGTACTTTAAAATTATCGAAACCTGTGTTATTGCAATATAATCTTTAAACACCTCGTTTAGTGGCCCGTCGGTCATCTAATGTCCATTCCATGTATCTAAGCGCATTACGACATACGACAAATTGTTTGTATCATTGCGGTTAGATGTAATTATTACATTGTGAAGCTATTATATATTATATATAATTATTAATATGGCATTAGAGTACATTTTGCCAAACAACATTCTGGTGTTCTAATCTTGCATTAATATCCCTTACTCTTAATTTGAATCATTAATAGGTAATTATTACTACGTCTATTTCCGAAATAATATAACGCCTACAAAAAACAAATAGCAACGTCACGCTTGGAACGGCATTGTTGCTTAGGCTTTCCTTCATAGAATTTCAAGAGTAAGCCGTTGTATTTTAGCGTACCGTTTTCATACTAAATTGTGTTTCATTTATACTTTTGTATTGAACATAAATAGTCACTCATTTTTAACATTTTACGCATGCGTAGATGTAAACTTTTGTGGCACGAAAAGCCAGTCCTGAGCATCTTATTGTTCATGTGATTGGCCAGAAATCACAAAACGTCACTTGACCAGTGACGAGCATACCAAGCAAATACTTAAACGAATTAATATTATAAATGTTTAAACAAAACTATATAAATTTATATTATATAATATATATGGCGAATCGTTATTTGAAAATTTGCAGGTTTATTAGCTTTTATTTCAATTTAGTTTATTGCGGAGTGCGCGTGTTTCACATATTTGTTAATTTTTGCGAGTTCTACTTGCCTAATAATATTCTAAATATAATTAATTTTATTGCTTTATTTAAGGTAAAATCAATTTTATTGCTAAAATTTAATTATGGTTAATCTTCGCCTTTCAAGATTCAGCTTAAAAAAGTTCAAATTAATTAAAAGAAACCTCTAAATCCCTGTTTCAGTCACAATATCATTAGAAATATATAATATACGTTTTTCTATTTTATTATACAGGATGTCCCCGGGCACCTATAGCGTACATGCGGCAAATTACTGGGGCACGTGACATGTTTAGATATGTTTTGAAAAGTATTTTTCCTACAACTTGTTACAATAACATTAAATAAATAGCATTACATTCATTGACCCTACTATGGCCTCTTAGTACACAGTACTCGTATTTATACCTGTGCCATACTGAAATTTGCTGCAAATGGCTGCGCGATGGTCAATATTATTATCCAATAGCAGTTTTTATGCGTGAATAGCATCAATAGGATATATATGTATTTTACAAAATTTGGAATAATTTGCTAAAAAATAAACTGATAATATGAATATTGCATAAAAAATAATCTATTTATAGATATATTTTACATAGTAAACTCAATGAGGTTATAGTTTTATAATTCACTAGCATTGCCCGCGGCTCCACCCGCGTTCAGATGACCAAAAATCAAATTCTGAAGTTTTACATATTAGTATACTCTTACAATGCAGTTTTTGTATTTTTTCTCAGAAATGAGATAGCTTCCCAGGGTAAAAATCAATCCTATATGTTGACCAGGATAACCAGCTATCATCATACCAAATTTCATCAAAATCTGTCCAGTGGTTTTCTCATGATGCGGTCACAGACAGACAGATAGACAGACAGACAAACATTTTCAAAACTATAGCATCGGACTCTGTATAATAATGTCATTTAGATTTCAATTAGATTTTCCAAAAAATATTTAATGTACAGATTCGACTTAGTTACAATTTTATTATATGTATAGATTTTGAAACCTTCCTTTACTATCAGTAGAAAGCGCCCAAAACCTCTATATTGCTAATTGAACAACGCTCAGTCTACTGTAATGAACTAGATTTTACGCACCACTAAAATTTCTCTGAAGCCATCAAAGAGGAAACCTTGCATGTTACAGATTAGTTCAAAATTTAGACTTATTATGCATTATAAAATTTTGCCCTTAAAACGGAATCAAATAAATAAGTATCCCATTGGTTCGATTCCCAAGACAGTTAAAATTAAAACTTACGAAATTATAAAAATATCATACAAATGGTTGACATAATTAATTAAATTGGTAAACGAAATGAAATAAGTTATCGGGTTTCGACTGAAATAGCTCATTTGGGACCGAATGAATGATTTTAATTTCTTTATTACAAAAAAATATTGTTATTAAAAAAGGGTAATAAGGGTACATATTGCTCCATATGCAATAATTTTTAGCTTTCTTAAAGCATTTATTTACAAAAATCTATACAAATAATAAACTTCTGAGTGGAATCTGTATATTAAATATTTTTTGGAAAATCTTATTAAAATAGTCATTATTATTGACAGAGGCCGAATCTACAGTTTTTAGAATTTTTGTCTGTCTTTCTGTGACTGCATCACGAGTAAACCACTGGACGAATTTTGATGAAATTTGGTATGATGATCCAGGTCAACGTATAAGATACTTTTTACTGCGGGAAAATATCTCACCTCTGAGACATCTGTACTAAACGTTAAAACGTTAAAACGTATCTAGGGACGAACCCGAACAGAGCGAGGGTTAGTCGCTAGTATATATATATATATATATATATATATATTATTACGTCATTATTTTATACGTAAAAAGTAATATATCTAAGTAATAGTTTACTACTTTATTATATTCCCCTAAACTTGTTCTGCTAACCGACAATTATGTGGTTCCGGCGATCGTGTACCGCAGGCAAATAACGTGGGCACGTGACAGGTGTTCAGATGCGTGACTTGTTTTATATAGTAGGGAAGCTCTTTATATATATTATACTAGCATTGCCCGCGGCTCCGCCCGCGTTAATATGACCAAAAACAAATTCTTAGATTTTATATATTAGTATACTCGTATTAGTATATTAGTTGACCCGGATAACCAGCTATTACCATACCAAATTTCTTCAAAATCTCTCCAGTGATTTTTCTGTGATGCGGTCACAGACAAACAGACTCACAAAAATTCTAAAAGCTATAGGTTCGGCCTCTGTATCGATAATATATATAATGTCTATTTCAATAAGATCTTACAAAAAATATTTAATGTACAGATTTGACTTAGTTAGAATTTTATTATATGTATAGATTTATTACAAAAAAATATCGGATAATTCCACATTATTTTATGTATACACTGAAATCTTAAATATACCGATTTCACAGAATTTGTAATAAAAGACTGACATTTGTTTCAGAGCGACTGCTGAGTGGTGACTTGATGGCGCGGTGACGCAGCATGCGCCGCGCGCACCTCGCCGCTCTACTGCGGCTTTTAATCATCGCAGGTTGGGTTATTATTCTCAATAGTATATACTATCAAATCGCCCTAGATTCGCTCGGGTTCGTCCCTAGTCAAAAAAAACATATCTATCCCACGGGAACCGTACATTTTTTTGAGATAAAAAGTAACCTAAGTGAGCCGTTTAGCCGTTCTGGCGTGATTGAGTAACAAACATCCATAAATCCAAACGTTCCCATTTATAATATTTAATGATTATAACTGAAGTTTTTACTAATAATTTGTTTAGGACTACCCTTAAGGTATAACTTATTACTATGTGTTATCTTGTCGTGGTGGCGGGGTTCATTAGCGTTCGGCAATCCAGCCGAGCGTGAAGTCAAAAGACATACTGGGTGGCGGCCCACTCCATTGGGCAGTTTACTATACAGGTTGCTCTTACTACTTTTCTGATAGCAGGGTGAATCGTGGGAGGAATTCTATGGTTGCTGTAGTCCGCCTTGGTAGACCAGCCGTAAGGGTTAAATAATCGTTATCGTTAAAAGCGTAAGCGATCCTGAGACTCTCCAAACCTAACGAAATCTCCCGTTGCGTTGGCTTTTAGTAGTACTGACTTTTCTGGCTTTTATTTTATAGTATGTATTCATAAATGCATTTCCCAACTACAAAAATATAAACTAAATATTTCTTAAAAAACGAATTTTGAAAATCGGTTCACAATTGAAAAACGTAGGTCACATTAAACGTAGGCCACAGGCCAAGAGAACCTCCTTTTTTTGTAAGTCGGTCCAAAATCCCAATATTAAATTTTAATTTAATCATTTATTTCAGGCAATATTTACAAAAAAATCTTAAATATGTAAACAGAGGCCCATAACATATATACCTTAAAAATTAACATATATATTAATTTTAAAACTTAAAAACTATAATATTGCTAAAATATTGCTGAACTGGTTTTACTTTATCACTCACTGTACTTTAAGATTGGGAAAATGTCTAAACTGATGGTACTGTTGTATAGTAAAGGGATATCTATTTTCTATGTGTAACATTTTCACAATCTCTCACATTTATAATATTCACAGAATGAATGGAATTTTTTATTCTATTTTTGTGAAATATTTCAAGCTAGGTTTGTACCTAACCTTAAAAAACGTAAAAGTAAAACATTAAATACGTAAGACATTTTTTCACACTTTTTTAACTAAAAAAATTCGTGAAAGTTGACGTACAAAACTGTAATTATTTGTAGGTAGTCTGGTAGCATTAGTACACTGTAATTAAATTGTCCTTTAAAGATAATTTGTCACTTTTGTGAGGTCTTCGGTTTTTTGTTAGTAGCCTTCAGTAATCGATATATATAATAAAATTGTAACCGATTCGAATCTGTACAATAAATATTTTTTTCGAAAATCTTATTAAAATAGTCAGTTATCAATACAGAGGCCGAATCTATAGTTTTAAGATTTTTTTGTCTTTCTGCCTGAGAACGCATCACGAGAAAACCACTGGACAGATTTTGATGAAACTTGGGGGACCATAAGGGACGAACCCAAACAGAGCGAGTGTGAGTCGCTAGTTAAACTAAGATAAATACTAATGCTACTTTGCCTAACACAAAAAATACTAGGCGAAATTAAATAAATTATATAAACCAGTTAAAGCAGATTGATTATAATTATAAATATGTAGTAAATTATATATACCACTAATTCATGGATATTCTTACCTATAAATAGAACCCTATTTTGACCTACGATGTACAAAGTAAAGACCACAAAGAGATTTTTAAAAATATTAAAATAAGCAAAAAGAAATAAATTTTATTTCTTACTAATAATTCACGTGAATATTTGACTCTAAAAATAAGTAACGGTAGACATTAGAAAATCTCTTTCAATAAAATCTTTGAAATAAAGTTAAAACAAAATATATTTGAAAATGAAATGATAAAACAAAGTCGTGCAAGGCGTGGTTTCAGACTTATAAATCGTGCCTAATGTCTTTAGCCCCCGGCTTGTAATTGACCCATCGATGGCTTAGCCTATTTTGCAGACCTAGATTTTTTCCTAGAGCTATTTCTGTCTGGATTCTGTTTATAAAATGTCTTGGGTTACAATTTTAATTTCAAGGAGTGTATAGTAATTCCATGAACGAATTAGTCTCTAATTCGTTCATGAGTAATTCTTAACCACTCTTATGATTGGGTCCTTTTTTTTATTAAATATTATTTTGACTAAATCCAGACTTAGAGTTCATGTTATAAAAATACTTTATACTATTATTCTAGAATAATAGTATAAGCAAGTTAGCACCGTTTTTGTATCTGTAACAAATTATAATACCAAATATTTTGGAAGCTTAAAAGTTTAAGTATATAATTTGTTTAATTTAATAATAACAAAAAGGGCTTAAAAAATATATGTAACAGCAAGAAAATTACCTAAAAATCCTTAACTACATTTACTTAAAGAGACATCATACTAAATTATGAGTCGAGTAATAGTATTATCAGTAATTTAGATTCGTAATGAAAGCTATTTATTGCTAACTAGTGTTCACCCAGTGGTCGACGATCGACCAAAATCATTAGCTACTCGTATCTATATAAAAAAAACTGTCTTCAATTTTTTTTTAGATTGATAACTCTAGAGAATTGTTGTTGTAGAAACTCGTCAAAAGATACTAAACAAAAAAAAAAAGATAATCGGTTGAAAAACAGAGGAGAAAAATGCATTGAACTGTTGTTTTTGTTTGTTGCTTGTCTTTGCCTATTTACATAGCCCATAATATTTACATGTCACCTTCATTGATTTATAATAAAAAAAAAATAAAAAAATGCGTGTAGTACGAAACAAGAAAATTACTAAAAAAATTTAAAAATTTTTATACGTCAAAATATACAGACATATAACTTCATCTGCAATGCAATTCACGACCTAATAAAACGCCTCAGACGCGAAATCGTAGTGGAAAATCTTATATTACGCTTAAGAAGATGTAAAATACGCAATTTGTATAAACCAAGGAATTTATTTCGCAAATAAAACACCTCATTTATCTCAGCTTTATTCCAAACATCTTAATTTATATGAACGATACCAAACCGGAGAGTCTAATATAACTTGGCACGTCACTTTTCAACAACCTGTTTAAATTTGTATGTAATTTCAAAAGATCGTCAAAGCGTTGGAGACCTTTATAGGCTAGTTCCACACCGCCCTAGACGCATCAATTATGGCGTGTTTCATTTGAAAGTCTTGATACCTTAAAACAGGGTATTTTAGAACAGGATTTAGACGGAATATGTTACAGAATTTTTCTCTCTACAATTACAATTAGCGTATAGCTCAATTTACAAGTTTATTTATATTTATTGTTTATTTTTTTATAGCTTGGACCATATTTATTGGCTACTAAGAAATTATTCGTTAAGAAGCTTTGTGTATAAATTTGATTGTATTTGCGCTTGTGATTTATTATTTTGGGATTAAAACTAAAAAAAGAACTTACGAAGTCTAAATAACAAAGTGCAAATAAATTGTTCCCATAAAGTGGCACTCTTAAAGCCCTGTAACTAATTTTGACAAAGTAGAAACTAGTATCCAGTTCGTATTTTCCTGTTACCTTCATTTATTATCGGCAGTCATATGAATCTAACGATAGCTCATTCATCACAATCAGGCATCAGTTTGGACGTGAGGACGGACCTATAGACTAATGAACCTCTATGTCTGTGCACATATGGCCTGACTTAACGGGGCTAAAGCAATTTGATATTAATTTCATTCTTAAGCATCAAAGTATATACTTTATATTATCCTTCTTTTAGTTATATAAATAAATTAATATGTTGGAACATTAACACACAGCACTATCAAGTTCCATAAGCTACGAGGCTTGTGTTATGGATACCAGATAGTTGATACATTATACATATATACTCGTAACTTTAAATACATACATATTATAAACACCCTTGACTGGATTATAAATATTCGGGCTCATCACCACAAATGAATGCCCCCAGCGGAACTCGCACCCGCAACTGCTGACACAGCAAGTAGGGTAACTACAAACTAAGCCAAACGTGTCAATGTAGCTGATTAGTTAACTTCTGACAATGTTAAGTATTAGCTGGTATAGAAGCAGTACTTTTATACGAGTAACGAGAAAATACATACACATTGTTACATGTAACATAAAAATTGTGATAAAAAACCAGCTCAGTTTGTCAGCATTTCACAGTTCGTGATCAAATTACTTTAGCCACATCTTTTAATATCTTTAAGGATTTTAGGAAATCCTTACATAGTGTCCATATCATTTGTAATAATAGCAGTCGTGATTTCTGCTCTTCAAGTCCAGAGGTATGGTATAGGTAGGTATAAATCACACTGCCAGTACTTGAGATTTAACATAAGAGTGAAAAAAATCTTTTTTCGACCAATACTTTTTTCTTTTACCAAAACGATTTATCCCCATCCGGACTGTTTTACACTCCATTAACGACGATAACTGATTCACTAAGTTTTTAGGGCTGCCCATTCCATTCATTGAACTGGTTCGAAGGCTAATGTCGAAGTTTATTATTAATATTTATGGTTCTTTACAATTTTCCGGAAATCAGAAAGTTGACTTTTTATTATAAAGTCGGGAGTTATTATAAAGTTGGAGGGTATTACACAGTCTAATTAATCATTGTAATGAATAGAAGCTTTTACAAACATTCAGACTGGTTTAATTTCTTTAATTAAATTAAATTAATAAATTTTTAATCTCTCCACGACCGCGGGTACGCCGGCGTTACAGTTAACAATAGATTTCTTAGAAATCTAATTAATTTCTTAGAAATTTACCTGGAAGTGTAGCAAAAATGCGATGAAAGTTTTGTTTTTTCTTACAGGCAGCGCCAGTTTCGTAAACCCATATACAAACGAAGAGCGTTTCGATCTTAACCAAGTATGGCTCGAGATACCCACCACTCTCGTCGCTCTAGGAGGAGATGTGCATGTGTTCGTACGAGGTGTGATTACTGGTGCCTTGCGGGTACGCCTCGCGCGAGAAGACGACGAAGGCAGGACACTCCTTGCTACTATGCCGTTGGCTTTAGATGCCGAGAACCGCATGACTCTGCCGTGTGGTTACTTCTCTAGAGGCGGTGTTTACTACATAGAAATTGTAGCGGACAAAGAAATTTTCATGGAATACGAAAACTCAACAGTTAAAGTGAAAAGAGATATAACTGATGGCGGAGTCATGGAAACTGGAGACAGCATGGTGAAGTCCTGGAAGTTCGATGTAATGTGGCCCACTGCAAACTTAGATGTTACCCCTGAACAGATACAAACATATCCAGAAAGGCAAGTTACAGCGATTTTGGAGTTTCCAAAGGTGGTGTGCACTCCAGTGGAGACTACTGCAGATTATTGGTTGGAATTGTTGTATTGTGGACATTCTAGTGGGGGTGCCGTTTTATGCGATGGGAAAAATAGCAGTTCACACGCCCATGTTCTGTATTCAGAGCAGGTACGTATTATGGCGAGGCACTCGTAGATGTTATTAATTAATACGCTTTATTTGTGACACTTGAACGTTTCTCCCCAGAAACTTATTTATGAATATTCATATAAAAAGTAGGGCTTAAAATATTAATTTTCAATCAAGCTTAAAATGTTTGCTTTGCATTAATCAAAATTAATGACTTTAGTTTACATTTTCCAAGGTGAAGGTTTACTATGATTAATGATGGCATATTTGCCTATCATACGTCGCTAATAAATTAAAAATATTTATATAGTTTATAATCAACGAAAGTAGTACCTATGTTTAATTATTATTTTTACATAAACCAAGATCAATCAAGAATACTCCTAGAAAGCTGAATAATAGCTCTTTATGAATCAACACTATCACTAGTTTAATATCAAATAATACAACTTTCCACTGTTAGTATTGAATATTAAATCATATGCAAAAAAATGTCTTATAAGTTAGTAAAAACGACCTCATTTTTACATATGTACTCCATTACATTATTGTAATTCTAACAAATAAGGAAAAAAGCGTAATTTTCTATGACTCATTGCACACAAAGAGTTTCGAGTTCAATTTGAATGTATTCTCCAGATGTACGGGTTCCCAGGACGACGAACTATGACACTGCGATGCGAACTGTTCGGGCAGGCAGGGGATTACGCATTGACGTTACGGCCGGCGGCGGCTGCCGGGCCTCAGGACCTGGCTGTTGCCTTTATAAAGGTTAGTACAATGATAGTGATAAGTCTGTCTCAGTGGTTTAGTAGCTAGCATATACGGATGCACACCTGGAGGTCCTGGGTTCGAGTCCCGGGTCGGGCCAAGTTTAGTAAGTCTCAGTAACAGCCCGGAGTTGGGATGTTGGCGGTGTTTCACCCCCCCCCCCCCCCCCCCCCCGTGCCTCGGAGAGCACGTAAAGCCGTCGGTCCTGCGCCTTAACTCTCACCGGTCGTGTCGACTGGTCGTCCCACCGGAGTATGAGAGTGACAGGAATAGAGAGTGCACTTGTGTCTGTGCGTACCCTTGAGCACTATAATATCTCCTGCGCAGTTGGCTAATCTCAATGAGATTGGCCGCCGTAGCCGGAATCGGCTAGGAGAACATCATCATCAGTGATAAGTAATGTACATATTGAAATGTATGCCATTTTAAAGTAGTTTCTCCATAATAAGCTTAAATATTTATTCGTACACAAAAACCTAAATAAGTAATGTATTTATACTTATGAGTATTTATACCATATTTAGTATCTTTCTATTTGTATTTGGCAATTTTTGGAAAAGTGGAGAAGTTTCCCATATTTTTTGTTTTAATTATAAAAAAATAAGTAAAATATAAGACAATATGAAAAAAATATTAAAATATCTCAACAAATGAAAAAGTTATGGAACTTTAAAGTTGTGCTTGTAATAATAATTTTGTGACGTGCTTGTGGAATTTATTGATATATGTATTTCAAAAATGAAAATATATTGGTAATTGGAGATTTGTTTGAGGGAAACAAGCTAATTTACCCGATAATCCATACTAATATTATAAATGTGGAAGTTTGTGAGGTTTTGTGTTGTGAGGATGGATGGATGGATGTTTGTTACTATTTCACGCTAGAACGGTTGAACGGATCTAGATGAAATTTGGCATAGACATAAATTATAGTTTTGAATAGCACAGATATTATCCCCGAAATATGTACGGTTCCTGTGGAATAGATTTGTTTTTGTCTAAGGACGAACCCGAAGCGAGTGTGCGTCGTTACTTTTTAAAGACTTTGGTAAGGTTTGTTACTGATCATAAATATGAGCTAAATAAATGACTTATTATAAATTTATAACTACAGAAAAAATACAACTTTATGTATCAATACAAAGTGCACAAGCCATTTAATACTACCAATGTACCGTCGACTAAACCAAAATGCCATAGTCCGAAGAAATATCCCACAAAATTTCACTCTCACCATGACATATGTGACATTTATAACGTTCTATTTGACCCAGTATTGCGGTAAAAGCCCATACAATCTACATACATAAATATTGTAGAGATTTATATACTACGAACTTGTGCCTTGGCTGTGAGCCATAAAAATTTCTTCTTTAAAGACTTAGCCAAATAACAAAATTTTTGTAATTATGTACGAATTATAAGATATAATTAAGAGAAAAAACAACTTTGAGCGAAAAAATTAGCCAATCTACAAAATTCCCTTATAAGTAGGTAAATGAAAACTTTAAATTTTATGTATAAAAAAACTCCATTCTATTAGAAATTTTTCGTCAAACAGAGGATTACTTATTTATAATAGCTTCAAAAAAAAACGAGTAGCTTACATTATATTCCCCTGCTTCAATTGATTGATGAAATTGAAAAATTCAGTATCGTAGTCTAAAAGCATTTACGTTTTGACAATATTTTATTTAGATTCATTGAGTTCAAATGTTTATTGCGTCAAATAAAACCCTTTTTTCCATCTTCACGTAGTTACACATTTCATTCGTTATTTGCCATAGAACGGTTTACTGTAATATAGGATCGGTTGATTCCCAATAGGATGTAAAACGGGATATGAGGTATTTGTGCAAAATTTGGAATTGCTTTATACATGCGGATTGACGTGAGATTTTCTTTGCTTTGCTTATTATTTACTATAAATTACCTCTTTGGTGTAGAAGCTGGCACCTACGGCTGCAAATTGTGAGGCTCTGAGTTCGAATCTCGTGTTGGGTCAAAATGGTTTTTCTGTCACGAAATACACTGAGTATTAGTTGTTGAAATTCCCGGAGATAGAAAATTGACAGTGTATACATCCCCGTACCTCAGAGAGTACTTTAATCTATCGGTTCTTCCTTCAAATTATCTATTATCATGACGAGTTATCGTTCCAATGGAATATGACGGATGAAGGAATAGAGCGTACACTTGTGTCGCGCACACACTTGTGGTAGCTGTGGGGTATTTGAGTATATGTTTTTCCTGTATATGTTACACGATATATCCGCCAATTTTGAGCCAATTTTTATAATTCATTGTTGAAATGAATAAGTTATTAAGAATTCTAATCAAAAAATCTCCTGGGGTTACATTATTATTTTTAAATTAATGTTGAAATCGATGTACATTTTAAGTAAAAATCAAATTATAAGTTAAACTTCTTTAGGTTTAGGTACAATAGACTTAAATTAGGTTTGCGAAATCTTTTCAGAATTGAAAAAGGTATCACTTTTATTTCATTAAACATTAAATTGAAATAGAGAAGAAATTAACTATGTACAAAATCATCTCTTACATTTTTTTCTTATTGAAAACACTGAAGCTCGTCAATAGCTACTAAACAAACAAAAACGAAAATCGGTTGAAAAACAGAGAAGAAAAATGTATTGGACTGTTATGTCTTTGCCTATTATGTATATTCTATATAGTAAGCTACTTTCTATCCTGGTATATCAAATGTATCCTGTGAGATAGCGACAAGTTTAAAATAATATATATATATATATATATATATATATATATATATATATATATATATATATATATATATATATATATATATATATATATATATATATATATATATATATATATATATATATAAACACCTATGACTTTGGAACAAACATTCATGCTTATCACCACAAATGAATGGCCTCAGCGGGACTCGAACCCGCGACCGCTGGCACAGTAAATAATCTGAACCAAACGTGTCGTCATTAATCTATTGATTTTATATTGCACCGCTATGAAAAATATCTGTGTAAATTCTTTCAGCTTTATTATAATAATGTTGCGCAATGTGTCAAAATAACTCAGCTGTCTTTACCTAATACTTTCTTAGATTTGTGCGAATATTTGACATTCTAAATAAAACTATCTTTTCGGATTATTTCGCGGATTTATTTTGATTTTTGGTTCCCGACGTTTCTGTCTGTCTGTCTTTACCTTTTTTTTCTTTAATGGCTTAAAGTTGCATTAACAGACGCAATATGTTCTGCCAGTGTTAGACCAGGGTAGAAGCCTTTAAAAATAATAAAAAGTGAAAAAAATAATAGTAGGATGAAACCCATTAGAAAAGGAGGAGAATATTATAAAAATTAAAGAAAAATAATTTACGGGCGATCTGAGGTCGGGAAGGGGGTGGGATATTTTTTAAGCGTAAAAAACGGTTTTTCTCGATTTCCAGCAAAACTAAAAGTCCTATGGAAAAAAGTCAAATGGCAAAGTTGTAGGTAATAAAAAGATCTAAAACTTTTGTATTTACACATTTTTCACATAACCTCAAAATTTATGTGAAAAATTCAAAAAACCAAGTTTTTGGTCTTTTATTTCTCTTTTTTTAAAAAAAAAATTTTTTACGAAATTTGGTGAAAACTTACCTTTTTATGTCCCAAATACGTTGTAATTTATTTGATTAGAAATATTTATTTTTTCACCTTATTTTGAATTAATATCGAAAAAGCACCCTAATTTTCAATCGAAAATTCACCCCTCAAAATATCAGCTTTTTTCAAAAAGTTGGTATGTTTTCTGTTCGTTGAAATCTCTACTTTCCGATGGTGAAAAAAAAATGTATGTTACTATAGTAAATCTTCTCAGAAAATGCAAAAAATCGAAAAACCTGGAATTCGAATTTTTTTTTAATCATTATAAATAATTTCATCTAAAAAATGTGATTGCTGCAATTTGTTTCAATTAAAAAGTTGATTTATTTAATGCTAATTACATTTATGTCATAAAAAATCTCATTATATATAAATATATATGTAATCGTACTATTAAATGTAGATACTTTTGTCTGATTACGTTATTCATTGCAATATTTTTAAACACATTAATGTTATCATTCATAAATACCTTATCTTCAATTAATATATTTTAGATACATTCAAAATATATCTTAAAAGACATATAAAAACATAGCTAAAAAACTAAAAAAATATATTTTGAATATATCTGAAATATATTTGAAATGTATAAAATATATATGAAAATCGGCCAAATGTTAGTTATTAAAAATATATTTACGATATATATTTTATACATATTTATATATTTTTTATAGATTTTTAATATATTTTTTATGTATTTTGAAATATTTTTTTTTTTCATGGGAGTTACTAAATTTGTTTGTGCAAAATAAAGGAGATTATTATTTTTTAATCTTGTACTAAAATATCATTAAATTTTAATCTTTAGGTTATGTTACTTTAAGCATACTATTTTTTAAAGAAAATATTACTATTTTTATGTTTGAGCTGATTGATACATATAAAAATAGAGATAGTATTTACCTTCCTATGCAGATTCGAAAAGTTTTTTTTTAATTAAACTTGTTACAATTATCTTAAAGAAACTCAGCGTGCACGTGTATTTTTATAAACGATGTTGTATACTGTACTGTATTTGGAATACTGGCTAGGCTAAGGGTGGTTACAGCTGCTACGAAATAGTAGGTATGTATGTAGTAAGACCCGCCTAGCCCCTTCCCCACTTCTCTATGAAATACCTTTTGATGGGCTAAAATTTTTCGTAGGTCACTCAGGTATATAAGTTATCTAAAAATAGTTATAAATAGGCATCTACGCATAGAATTTAAAGAAGATTCGACTACTTTCTCCGAATATTGTAGATGTCTTATTAAATATGAATTTTATTAACTTACTTGTTTGTTAATTATAGTAGTATATTTTGATTTGCAATTTTTTTTTATTAATGTAGCATGTAATCTTACGTTTTTCGAGTAATTAAAGTGTAAATTTTAATAAATTGCTCAAAATTGTATATAATAATTAAAAAAAAAATTCGAATTCGAGTTTTTTTCGATTTTTTGCATTTTCTGAGAAGATTTACTATAGTTACATATTTTTTTTTCACCATCGGAAAGTAGAGATTTCAACGAACAGAAAACATACCAACTTTTTGAAAAAAACTGATATTTTGACGGGTGAATTTTCGATTGAAAATTAGGATGCTTTTTCGATATTAATTCAAAATAAGGTGAAAAATAAATATTTCTAAGCAAATAAATTACTGCGTATTTAAGACATAAAAAGGTAAGTTTTTACCGAATTGCGTGAAAATTTTTTTTTTTAAAAAGGTAAAAATAAAAAACCAAAAACTTGGTTTTTTGAATTTTTCACATAAATTTTGAGGTTATGTGAAAAAGTGTAAATACAAAAGTTTCAGATCTTTTTATTACCTATAACCTTGCCATTTGACTTTTTTCCATAGGACTTTTAGTTTTGCCGGAAATCGAGAAAAATTGTTTTTACCCTTAAAAACTATCCCATCCCCTTCCCGACCTCAGATCGCCCGTAAATTATTTTTCCTTTCATTTTTATAATATTCCCCTCCTTTTCTAATGGGTTTCATCCAACTATTATTTTTTTATTATAATTTTTTAAAAAAAATTATCGACCCTGGTCTATGTCACGTATTGTGTCGTCGAATCAAGTTTGAATGAAAATATACAAAAAGTAACTAAAACATGCTAATTAGATACACTTTAAGCTCGAATGATTTGCTTTATTTGCGTACATGAGGGATCAAGTTATAGATAAAATACATAAGCTATTGAATGTTATTCATCAATAACAACAAAGCCTACACAAATAGAAACTTGTTACGTGGTTTGGTATAGTTGAGTAAACATATCGAACATATTCTAATATTATATTCTTGGTACGTACTACAACATCCTCATATGTGAATGCTAATAGCTGTGCTATAAGCTGAAGAGTTTATCTGTTTGTTTCAACACGTTATCATAGTATTTTACACTATACTAGTTTTTGGCCGCAATTTCGCTCGCGTGATAAATGGGACGGGGATCTAGGATATCCTGTCAATCAGGATGTAATTCATGTCCTTGCCAAATTTCATCAAAATCTGTTCAGTCTAAGCGTGGAAATATAAAAGACAGATTTGTTTTAGCTGGGCGTTAGTAGGTACTACGCAGTTTTTACTAAAGTACTATGGTACATAACTTAAGTTGTAAATTTTCTTTTATGTTCTAAGTACCTGGGCGACCGAGCTTCGCTCAGAGTATTTTTTTGTTATATCGTATTTTTTAGACTAAAAAAAAACTAAAAACTTGAATAAATACAAAAAAAAATCAAAAGTGAAAACTTTGTGTCGGACCGGAATTCGAAGCCGGACCCCTGTGATTGTTTATCGTTACGCCACTTGACCAGGATGCTTATGCCTGAATGTGCGAAATTAGGGAACATATTTTGCGTGGAATAATACAATGCAAAGCAAATCTAATATATTTCGATGCGTAAAATACATATTTACCTATTAGATATTCATATCGTAAAATATTGTCGGCTGGCACCGATTTTGAAAATATCTGGTTAGGTATCTATTTTAAATGAAAAGTTCTCCGTTTAGTTATTTTTTACATTTTAGTGCCTGGAAGTCGGTTTTTATTTTTTGTTAAAAAGTTTTTATTTTTCCATTTTTAGTGTAGACGTAATAAGCAGGTAATTTGTAAGAAGAAAGTAACATATTCGATTAAGCAATTTATTTAAGAAAAATATTAATTGTTGATTTTTTTAAAAACCGCTCGACCGATTTCGATAAAATTTATATGGGAAGTATACCCTTTGAAATAAAACAAAAAAATTCCAAATCGGTTCAGGCGTCTTGGAGTAATCGGTGAACATACATAAAAAAAAGAAATAAAAGATTCCGACGAATTGATAACCTCCTCCTTTTTGGAAGTCGGTTAAAAATAATAGATATCTTCTAAATATGAATGTAAATCACTTATTTTTTATATTAACACTGAGTTATCTGGCTTTACATACATATGTATAATATGTACATAATATAAATGAAAAAATGTATCAGTATTTTTCAGGAATCGACTCGCTCGACATCGTATATAAAACCTAGTTGTATAAACGGCACTCTGTTACTTTTGTTTTGGCTGCCGAGCCCGATGAGCTTTTTATGATCTCATATTTCGCGAAGTGCGCTTTAGAATTGATACCGCTTATAACTGCTGAGAAGGAAATTGCTAATAAAAGCTTCGAATATAAATGGTGGGGAAAATAACTCTTCATATTTCGTTTATTAGAATTGACTATCTAGCAAGGTTGTTTCTGTTGAGTGTATGTATTTCTAGCAAAGGTTCTAGCTATAGATTTTTGCGCTTTTCTTTATGGGGCAATCCCCTTTTAAGTTAAGTAAGTATCTATATATAATCTATCTGTTTTAAAAATGTATAATATATTCTGACCATGTGACATAAATTTTCCAATAATGATAACGTTTGTAGAATGCAGTCTTGTCTAAGCTACAGCTAAGGAGAGAGTATAAAGGTATTAATACGTGCTGAGTTATCGTCCTCTCACTTGCTAAGTTCAAAGTGTTATTAAACATAAATATGATATGGTAGTTTATATTTGGGGGCCAGTGTAGATTAAAAGTCTGTTAAATCTTCTATACATAAAAAGGACACATTCACGCACGCACGCATACACAAGGATACACGTACACACTTACACCCACACACACGCACACACGCGCACAAAATTTCGCATTTATTATATTAGTAATTAGAATACATTTAATTTCTGCGTGCAGGCGGACTGGTCAGAACAATTTGTACTGAATGTGCACGGCGGTTCAGTGTTCCCGTGTGGAGATGGAGTACGGGTTCTCTTTCAATATCCAGAATGCGTGTTGGAAGGAGCAGACAGAGTACGAGTCTTTGGAAGAGATTCGGATAGGTTGCGGTATGTCGCTGAGAGGCGCGTGCGCAGGTAAAGTGATCAGTATCTCTAAATATATCCAAATTTTATCATGCTTTTATTGCAATTTTGATCATGGAGTATCTGGTTCAATGGTAGTCTGGAACTTTGAACAATGTTCCTTTAGACAATGTTTAATTCCAATTTCGATTACGAAAATACTTTCTATAGTACAATCCTTTTGAATAAAATCTGTTTGGGTTCATATCTTGTATCAGGGGTTTAATAACAAAGGTGGCGAAATCCCATATAATTTTACTGGACTTTGGATGGATTGCCTTAACATATTATAATATTGTTTTTATCGTTGTTTGTTTTTTTTTTTAAAGATATAAAAGCAGACTTATTAAGACAAAATTTACTGCGATTAAAAAAAAGTAATAATTTGTTTCTATTTATTCATTCAATCATTCATTATAATCTTATTTGACTTTGTATGAATATATGAACGAATTCATTCTCAAAGTATTTACTAAGCAATCATAAAAATAACAAAAAAACTTTCAACAGAATAAACAAATAAGTTATTAAAACCCCAATATTCGTTTACTTTTGCTGTAAGTTTACTTCTAAGTTAAATTAACAATTTTATAGTCATTGTAAAATCGGAATACAACTGATTGATTATGTTTTTTATTGGATTTGAAAATAATTTATAAATGCATATAATATTTTATACTTAAAGCCACTTCCAGTATTCTTATTCCGAGTTCTAATCCATAAAATAGTTTGTATTACACGCATAATATATTTTATTTTTTATATAAATATTAGCTGCCCGTTTACAATGTTACCTACGTAAAACTAATGTTTCTCAGTAAGTGAATTGTATTCTTTTGAGAAATAAATGAATCTTAAACCTTATATATGTATGTATATAATATTATAAAGAGTTTGTGACGTTGTGGGGGTAATCTCTGGATCTACTAAACCGATTCAAATGAAATTTGGTAAGAAGATAATTTGAAACCCTGGGAAGGACATAGGATACTTTTTATCCTGGTATTCATCCCTTAAGGGGGTGAAAATGGGGATGAAATTTTGTATTGGGAAACAAGCCAGGGACAAACCCGAGCGAAGCGAGGATGAGTCACTAGTAATATATAAAAGCATAACATCACTTACTGATTAATCATGAAATCTCAGAAAAATCATGAAATTTGGGAGTTAGAGTTTATGCAAAGCCATTTAAGAAAAGACTATGCATAAACTGCTATTATAAAATAAGTTACCCTGCACATCAATCGAACCAACATCTTGCACCTTAGTTGATTGACCCCAATTTCATTGTATTCTAGAAAATTTTTAAATTATTATGTCTTCTATACTATAATAAAAGTGTACGGGTCGAATGTCTATACATAGAAAAAAAAAATGCTAAAAACCGAGTCAGGGGGATGTAAGAAGACAAATAGAACAAATCCAGATTTTTTTCAATTTTTTTGTTGCTCTGTCTGTTTGTCTGTTTGTACGGGCTAATCTTCGAATCTATTGGACGGATTTAAATGAAATTTTGCTTGGTGGTACCTTATATCCCCGGTCAACATCTTAGATACTTTACATTACGGAAAATTACAGAGTTCCTGTGGGATAGTTAAAAAACTATAGTAACTTATACAGCTTAGTACACAACAACTTATGCACCTAATTTAGTAAAATTTGGTATGCTGATACCTTATATTGCCGGTCAAACAACAATTTTTACGTTACTTTTCATCCAGGATAAATGAATGGTTTCCGAGGGATAGATCTGTTTGTGCTTTACTAGAGGCAAACCCGAGCGGAGCGAGAGTGAGCCGCTAGTTTAAAGAATAAAATGATTTTTTTCTAACAGAGGTCAACACACAGCGTCTTTCGACTGTCGGTTATTTAGCGAGCGGTATCCAGAGTACTGCTTTGTTTATGTATCCCAAGCTGTGACCGGCGCGGTGGCTGACGTGAGAATGGATTGCCTCCCCACTTTGCCCATATCAGGTATGTATTCAGGTATTGCAAAAAATTATTAGAGCTTTATGAGCCCTAAAAATTGTTTATGTTATATAGTAAAATTTGAAAAGATATCTCCAATATAAACAGCATAGAAATTGATTACAGTTTTTTTTGTATTCGGTTAAAAATCAAGCTGTTGGCTTATACTCGTATACATATTTTTCTTGTTATTTTTTGATATGTATTAGATGACGTAGTTTTTAATGGTATTAGGAGCAAATACGAGTTATTACGGGTATCAGAGTTCTAACTCAACTTTGAGATTACTGATTGGAATTTCAATTCTTACACAAATAGGAAGCTACATCGGCGAGTGCGTTGGCTTTAATTCCGATCCCATTATTTCTTTTTTATCCCAATTAAAATGGATTTATCGTCAATAATTAAATAACTCTAATTAAAATCAGAACAAAAGTGGCAGATGTGTTGCTTTGTTAGTGTGTGCTGCCTAAACAGAAATAAAGCAATACAATGTATGACAAAAAGATTCAAGCGATGGCTAGAGGGCAAGTCGTTAATATTTTGTAAAGCAGACGGGGGTGCCGGGGGATGGGGCGAGTGGTCAGCGTGGTCAGCGTGTCCTGCGCCCGCGCACTGTTCAACGCGCACGCGCAGCCGACATCGCTTCTGTGACTCTCCTCCACCTGCGTATGGTGCTAAGTTTTGTGAGGTACTTATATTGGTATTGTTACTAACTTAACTTTAAAAAAAACCAACTATAGAATAATTTTTATTTTCTTAGATTTACGCGAATATTTGACATTTTAAATAAAACTATATTTTCGGATTATTTCGCGGATTTATTTTGATTTTTGGTTCCCGACATTTCGAATTCTTTACAGCAATCATGGTCACGGGAGAGACTAAGGTTTTAGGCATCTCAAAGGCGTTATATACTTGTTACAGACAGTGCCTACCCACAATTTAACAAAATGATTTGAAAAATTCAAAAATTATAGCACCTACTTCGAAAATATCTGATTAGGTATCTATTCTAAATGACAACCCCCGTTTAGTTATTTTTTACATTTTAGTTCCTGGAAGTCTATTTCTAATCTATCTATTTTTAATCTAGACCTAATAAGCAGGTTATTTGTAAGAATAATGTTTTTTTAATAACATATTCGATTAAGCAATTTATTTAAAAAAAAAGCAAAGGCAATAGCTATTAAAAAGCCAAAGGTATCACGTAATATGTTCATAAAAGTTCAGGAAGTCCTTTTTCGAATTCAGCAAATAATATAATAAAGTTTATTGCTGAGTTATATTTACTTTTAAAATAAACGTTGTAAACCTTTATTTTTTTATTATTTAAAGTCTAAGTTCATAATTTACAAAATCATTTAATAAAAGCATATTTTATTAATATGTTATTAAAAAGAAATACGTTTTTGATAGATTCTTTTTGGTTAATATTTAAAGTGATTATCGAAATAACACCGTTTCTAAGATAAACGTATCACAGCAACCGTCTAATCAATAAAGTAGTGTCAATACTCGCACCGAGTATTACAATTGTTTCATTTTGTAGTTATTTTTTTCTAATACATAACTATGGCTCCTAAAAAAGATAAGGGAAAGGGAAAAGAAGAAGAAACACATAAAGGCGGGGGAGGAACCTTTACTGAAGTTGAGAGAACGTTTTTGGAACTCCAAGTAGCGGAATGCAATAGAAAAATTGCTAGGCTGCGGACTGCAGTAGATGAATATGAGCAACGAAACGAAGAACTCCAAAAAGCTTATGATAAACTAGACGAAGATAGAGCTGACATTATTGCATACTTGAAAAAAACATTGAACCTCAAAAATGACGAGAACAATGAATTAAAAGAAAAAGTAAAAGGCTTAGAGGAGACCAGAGAAATTGAAACTGCACAATTCAAAGAGACAGTTACAGATTTGGAAAGAAATTTTACGATAATGAAAGATCAATTGACTTCAGAAAATAAATTATTGGCTGGAAAGTTAAATACATTGGAAGAGTTCAGAGCAATTCGAGATGACTTGATGAAGAAATTTGATAAACAGGAACAAGCTTTCAAAGACCAGGAAATGAAATATAAAAGAATAATTTACGACGCTGAAAAGAAATTTGTGATTGGTAAAGATAAATTAAAAAAGGAAATGGAGGGTCGCCTTTTACAACTGGCACAAGACTTCCAAGATGCTACAGAATTAAGAATAGCTGCATCAACACATAGAGTTATAAGAGAAAATATAGCGATAAATAATGAACTTGACAGTATTTTATCGACACAAGCAAAACTGGCGGATCAAAATGAAAAATATAAGGAAACTGAACGTGCTGCTAAAGTTGCCATGGAGTTAGCTGAAGAAGAAAGAGATAAAGCTATATATAAAAACGTCATACAACTTAAGGTTATTGATCAATTAACTACAGCTTTTCAAGAGATTAAGAAAGAAAAGGCGTTATTTGAAAAAAGGAATTATGATTTTGAAATATTGCAAGCAAAAATTCAAAAACTTGTAAAAGAAAACGAAAATCTCTCATTGCAGGTTCGTATATTAGAACAAAACCTTCATGCACGAATGAGTGACCAAAATAAAGCTAGAGTAGAGGCTTCAAAAGTAGCAAAAGAATGTGCTAAATTTAAGACAATACTTAAAGAAGCAGCTATTGCTGTTCAAGCAGCATTAAAACTCGACAATTGGGCTACTAAGGATCCATCAAGAGAAATAATGGACAGGCAGGCATTATTATCTCGACTGCTTGATATTATCACACAATACCATGAGATACAACGAGCTGAATCGACTGACACACTTGCATCATTAGGAAGAGCTTACGAAGAAGGTGATCTAGGCTTTATACCAAAACTAATTGAAAAAAAATCAGCAACCTCTGCTATATCTGTTGTTTCTAAGGTATCGATTAAAGACGAAAAGGGAGTGTCAGAGATTTCTCTGTCTTCATCTTCATTGGGAAGTATTAATACAATACCGAGTATTAAGTTAGTTCCACCTTCCACTGAGCCTCCGGTATCTCCTAAGGATAGTTTACCATCTTTCGTTACATCCACAAAGTCTACTATTAACAGTGAAGCTGAACCTGAAGAAGTTCCGGAACCTGAAATGAATATTGAACAGCAATTAGAGGCCAGTAAGTTAGAGATTCAAAAGTCTATATTAAAGGACTTGCAATATTCACAAATAGTTATGCACTCTCATGATAAAATATCTAGTGAAAGAAAACTAGGCTCTAAATCAGTTATATTAGAAGATGTAGAAGAAAAACCAGAGGGTGAACATGAAGAAGATGAAGAAACAAAAGGTGAACGTGAAGAACATGAGCATAATGATGTTGACGGTGAACAAAAGAGTGAAGTACACGATGATGATGATAATGAACAAAAAGAAAACGGAAATAAAGTAGATAAAACAGATGATGATTAAAAACATGAGGAAGTATCATAAGAAATAAATTTTGTTTAATAAATATTGATTTAGACTCAATTATATTTTTCTAAATCACATATTGTCTTTAATAATAATAAATAATTAATATCATTCGGTTGTTTTATTTTTGGTTTTACTTTAATTAGGATAGTATAATTATTATTTTCAGAAAAGCTCAATGTCCCAACTTTTAAATTATATTTCCATAAGTTTTTCTCATCTATACATATAATAAAATTGTAACTAAACCGAATCTGTATTATTATTACTAGTAATATTTTTTGGAAAATGTTATTGAAATAGACATTATTATCGATACAGAGGCCGAATCTATCGTTTTTAGAATTTTTGTCTGTCTGTCTACTTGTCTGTGACCGCATCACGGAAAAACCACTGGAGGGATTTAGATGGGTCTGATTATAGCTAGTATCATATATGAACATATGCATGCAATGTAAATTTATTTTTATTTATTTATTGTTTTTATTTATTTAATTTTTAAACTATAAAACGAAAAAGTAGTTAAATCTACAAAAGTCTTCCCTTTTTGTATATAATTACGATATGATTTTTAATAGGGTCAAGCAGTAGAACTCGCAGCATGCGAGTGTACCGCTCGTCCGTGGGCGGGAGACTCCTCGATGGTGGTGGCAGAGATCGGCGCCAGGTGTAGATGTGGATGTGTCTTGCACTTGGCTCCAGCGGCCAGACTGCTCGCGGGATCAGCCAGGGCTTGTCCTTCGAGGTCGTTCTGGTTGTTACAGGTGAGTTTTGCAGAAGTCAAATATTAACAAATAGGCTAAAATTAAAAACAAAACACAGCAATGCTTTTTTGAATAAGGAATTATCGTATACACCATCCATAATCCTTTCCATATCAACAAATGCATACCAGCATTTGTATAGGCAAAAATTCACTTCAGTGGGGAATCGAACCCATCAAGCTATTCAATATGCTTACGCTTACATTGAATTTTAATACTCTTACGCTTACATTGAATTTACTGAAGAGGCAATCACTTCAAACTCAAAATTTTTTTGGACATTTACAAAACGTAAGAAACAAAATTCTACAAATGCATATCCTGCTGAAATGACAAAGGATAATACTTGTGTATTTGATGGTCAAGGCATTTGTAATCTATTTGCATCACACTTTTCATCCATTTACGTTCAGAGTAATCAGAATCAATATGATAGTAATGAAACTCTGAGTAGCCTAAATAATATTAAATCCAATTGTCACTGCCTATCGTCTTTACAGTTCGATCGAGATGAGATAATTCAGAAACTGAAACGTCTCGACCGCTACAAGGGTGCTGGACCTGATCAAATATCACCTGTGTACCTAATCAACTGTGCTGAGACACTTGCTCTCCCTCTACAATTAATATTTAATAACTCATTAAAGACGGGTACATTTCCTAAAAAGTGGAAAATTGCCAAGCTAGTACCAGTATTCAAAAGTGGTGATAAAAAAAGTGTAATGAATTACAGACCAATTTCCATACTTTCTTTGTTTGGTAAAGTATTTGAGGCCTTAATTTATTTACGACTTTATGGCTACTTAAAACACACATTTAGTATTTACCAGCACGGTTTTATAACCGGTAGGTCAACCTGTACGAACTTGGCTAATTTTTCAGAATTATTAATAGACGCGGTTGACAAGAGGAAAAGAGTAGATGTTATCTACACTGATTTAAGTAAAGCATTTGATTTAGTGCCAATTTCCATTTTACTCTTGAAGTTATCCGTATATGGCATTGCTGGTTCAATTTTAAGTTTGTTGAATTCATACCTTACTGATAGATATTTTTACGTAGTAGCTAATGGATTTGAATCTGAAAAATACGAAATAACATCAGGAGTACCCCAGGGTTCGCATTTGGGTCCCCTTCTATTTAATATATTTATCAACGACCTTCCAAACTGCCTGAAATATTGCACACCATTTATGTTCGCTGATGACCTAAAACTTCTCAAGATCATTGATGGTCCCGATGATGTTAGCGCCTTAAAGGCAGACCTGAATAGCTTGTATAGATGGTGCGAACTTAATGGTATGATACTGAATAAAAATAAATGCTTTCATATAACGTTTACAAAATGCAAAACTAATATTACAACTAAATACTATTTAGATAACATTCCTCTCAGTACAGTGGATACTATCAAGGATTTGGGTGTTATATTTGACAGTAAACTTACATTTATACCCCACATAGACTCTATTGTTAGCAGAGCCTCTAAAATGCTGGGATTTGTAATTCGCAATAGTAAAGTTTTTAAGAACTGTCGTACAAAAATAATCCTATACAAAAGCCTGGTCGTCAGTATTTTGGAATACGGTAGTATCGTCTGGAGACCCCACTATGCATGCCATTGTCTCAGAATTGAAAGAATTCAGAAGCGTTTTCTTTACCACTTAGCTTTCTCTGTTGGAAAATCTAGATCACTCGCAACATATACCGAGAGACTTACATATTTTAATATGCAAACTCTGGAAGACCGAAGGGACATACTGGATCTACATTTCTTATACAAAAGTATTAATAGCGTTTATGACAACCCGTTTCTTGTGTCTTTGTTTAATTTTAAGATCCCTAGATGCCCACGTAAGCCCGTGAACTTATTTGAAAAGCCTTCTCGTAGAACTATTTTGGGGAACAATTCACCCGTGTCGCGATTATGTAAAATTATAAACGATTATAAATGCTTGGACCTATTCAGAGACTCGCTGCCAAAGTTTCGCAAAGATATAAAAAAATATATTCTAAATAAATAATTAATATTGTAAAGCAAACTCAACAATAAAAAATATATAACATTAAAATAGTCTATAATTTTTTGACATTTTTAATATTATTTAGCAACAGATGAAATTTTTTAGGCTTTCAAATAAGGCGATATTTTGTTTACATAAATTTTCACTTGTTTTATATAAGCAATCTAGCCATTGTGTATTCACAGACAAACAGTTCAATTCTATTTATATGTATAACAGTAGAGATATCAACGTTATTGAATATAAGCGTTTTACGAGCACGCTATCGAGTATCGAGCTTTCGTGCTTTAATACTGATTTAGTTGCGTTCAAATTACACTAGCAATCTAACTAGTTTCGTTGAACAATAGTGTACAGAATACAGGTGCATGTATCGCTAACAAAGTTATCTGAATTTGTGGTTTTACGTGATTTGATGCTATTACAGAGCGTGCAGAGGTTAAACTTTAGTGTTAAAATTTATGACATTATATGTACGTCTAAACGTGTAGTTTTTAAACTTTCTTTAAAATTACTATTGTAGATAACTAGTGATTTATTCGTGCTTCACTCCGGTGCCTATTATATTTAAAAAATATATACAGGCAACTCTTATCTTTCGTCAAATTATATTGTTAACAGCCTATGGTTCCAAGTCATAGCCTATCTGTGTTCTGAATTACATTCAAATCTGTCTAGTCGTTTCAGCGTGAGGGGAATACAAACGTACTTACATACTTGACATGCATACGAATTTCACATTTATATTAGATATTAAGTTTTTACTGAGATTAGATATTAAGTAAATATAAACTTAAGAAGAAACTATTGTTTTACAGGAAATTAGCGACTCGCTCTCGCTTCGCTTGAGTTCGTAGGTACGTTTTAACGGTTACGGTATTGTGCATAAATATGATGAGGCGTTGTGTGTTGTATTATAACGTGTCTTCCCGTGGGAGTGAGAAAATCTCCCGCTGTAAAAAGTATCTATAAAAAATCTAAAAAAAAAATATCGCGGTAAAGTAGGTACCTATGTCACTTTCTAGCTCTCCAACTATCTCCACACAAAAAATCACGCCACTCTTTTTCAAAGTGAAAGAAGAATAAACAAACACCCTTTCACATTAATAATATTAGTATGGTAATTCATACAAGTATAATTACTTGTATTATTACACTTCTTAATAATGTAATTTACATCAATGAAATTTTTTAAAAGTAATGTATTTATTTATAATTAAAGTACATAGTTTATTTGAATGCAATTCATTTCATCAATTCAGGGGTTTTCTATTTATATACCTTTACAAATAAATAAATATGTTAATATTCTATCCCAATAAAGTGACGCTGTCAACAATTTTCTCAAATTCAATTACACAAAACCTTCATTTTGACACAATGAAAGTTAAATTGATTCGAGCAACAGTAACGGACATCAAAACTTCTCAATTTCCATCGATCGACGATAACTGAACAACGGCTCAGCAACTTGTTATGTTTAGTTTCCTGGCAAATTCAATAATTTTGCGGAAGCTACGAAATCGTAAATTTACGTAGAGCCATTAGTTTAGCTATAAATTCACGACGAGAGCGCTTTTACACTCTGGTATCGAGTCGCAAAGAGATTTACATGTTTTAAAGCGATGTATAAAGTTTTATAACAAAATTAAATTGTTTTGCTATTGAATTACGACTTCTAAAACTTCTATTATTGAATCTATTATTTTAAATTATATGTAAATGTCAAGCCCATAGTCCCTTTTGACAATATATTTAAATCCCATTTATTGAAGAGGAATAATAGTAACCAAAGTTAATTTTAGGTTTATTTACAGTCTATAAGGAAAAATTTAATTAAAAATTTTAAAAACCCCCGACACAAAAACCTAAGTTCCCTTTAAAAAGTAAAAAATAATAAAAAAAATCAATGTTAAAGTACCTAAGTATGTATCAATATATTAATTCTAAAAAAATACGCTTCATCCATTCGGGAGCTATGATGCCACAGACAGACAGACACGTCAAACTTATAACATCCTTCTTTTTGCGTCGGGGGTTAAAAATTAACAAAATATGCAAAACATCCTTTGTTGTATGAAATATAATACCTTCGCGTATATCTTATACTATTAAATGAGCAGTTCATGCATAACCATATCCATACTAATGTTATAAATGTGAAAGTGTGTTTGTTTCTTTGTCCTTCTTTCACGTTAAAAAGGAGTGACGGATTGGCGTGATTTTTTGTGTGAAGATAATTGGACGGCTGGAGAGAGTGAGAGAGAGAGTGACATAGGCTACATTTTGCCCCGGGAGATTATCTCATTCCCAGGGAAAAATACGTCATAACACAACTCAAAGAAATATTTATTATCAGAATTACTTGAAACTAATACCAAGGTATTAGTGCTGTTCAATATAATAAAATAAATATGTGTTTTAGCATTTTTCGAAATTCATTCCATGAGGAGGTAAAATAGGGGATGAAAGTTTGTATGAAACTTACCTTTCTAGAGTTTTTTTTTATAGTTTTAGAGCGAGCGAAGCTGCGGGTTCTACTAGTATTGTATAAATTTATTTCGTGTATCTCGGAAACGGCTCTAGCGATTTGAATCAAATGTGCTTAGATAACGTTTTGCTTTTTAAGTTTATCTATATAGGTTTCTTTTCATAAAAGACGCAATTTTTATAAATTTTCGGAAAAAAGCTTAGTCGCTCAGGTACTTATATTAAAAGTAAGGATGTATATTCTGCAAATAAGATATTAATTGACAAGTTAACTTTTAATATATTATTATTATATTTTAGATATATGTATTTTAATAATCTTAATTAAAAATAGGATTAAAATAGATTAAAAAATGCCCTCTAGCCAGCATTTGGTTCAATTATAACCTCGCATATACGATTTACATTTAACCGGACTATTGTGTACAAGTTTCAGAGATATTATATCAAAAAAAATGTCGCAAACTAATCTAACTAATATTAAAATTAAATTATAAAAAAGTTATAATGTTGATCTCCATCAAAAGTTTACTCATTTTTTACTATTTGTTTTCGATAACATCAATCATAAACTACTGCAGCACAAAAAGTGCCTACGCTTTTTATCGGAAATTGCGGTTAAGTTTTTTACTGAGATTCAAAACCTCCAGTCAAGCATTTCTTACTTGTCGAATTTTCCCAAATATGTTGAATCGAATAAAGGCGGGTCTAAAATAATCGCACACTCACCGGATGTATAAAATGAAGATCCTATTAATATTAAGGGACTTTTAACCTTTTTAAGATTGTCTCTACGAAAATATACATATTGGAGGGTGTTTATTTACCTTCCGATTATTAGAATAGCGTAACATATATCTATTTAAGGCAACAAATTAGAAAAATAATCCGACAAATGCGAGTCTGACTCGCACACTAAGGATTCCGTAGCATGAAACATTAAAATAAGTTTACTATCGCATTTTTTTTGTGATGTAACTATAGATTTACGATTTTCGAATTTTTCCTTAATTTTTGCTATAAGACATTGCTTCTTGACAAATTTCATCAGTCTAGGTCAATGGGAAGTACCCTATAGGTTTTGTTTCTCTTGCGAGTGTCAAAATATGTGGCATATAAGGCCGTATTTTCTGATTTCGTTGACTTAGAAGTTTGATTTTTTCACAAATTGAATGGATGGCAGACTTGAATATTTGATATTAATTTCAACTTGATACCACCACGCGTTCCTAAAAAATGGTCTTCACAGACAGATAGACTGACGGACGGACAACGACGTGATCCTATAAGGGTTACTTTTTCCTTTTGAGACACGGAACCCTAAAAAAACAAATTATATAGTAGTAATCATAGAGATCCAAATATTACTTAATCTATATAATTTAGATAAAAATTTATAATTTGGAAAGTTAGCTTTATTACCACAATTGTCTTACGACGTTAGTGTCCGCGTCCAATGACCCAGATTAAACTGAACGCTAGAATTAAATTTAACGGAAGGACAATCCATGAAATCGGTATAGATAATATAGGAGAAAGTTTTTGCGGCTACGTTTCGGATATGGTTTTTTTCCGGCTTAGCTCCCATTCTCCCATTGTTAGTACCATCGATCTAATAGCCTATAGATTCACAAGTAATTTCGAACTTTACTAGAATCTATCTTTTAGAGCATGAATAGTTCATAAACACACTGAGTCACAATCTTTTACATTTAAGAAGTTAATATAATAACAAATTTCAATAGATAAATGTTTCTATTCGTCCTTTACTAATTACATATAGGCGAAAATGTTTTTGTGCGGTTTGTCTATTTTCACACGCCACAGAGTAAGGGATTAATTGATTGTGATTTCTCGCTTATACATGATTGATTGATTGAAGAGGATTAAGGAGTGACATAGGCTACGTTCGAGGCTTTACCTTGTTTCTTACATTATAGAAAAAGTTGTATAAAATATTAAAAAAAATGTTTTATTTTGTGTTTGTATTCTATACGTTCCTAAAATATTACCCCGATTGTGATGAAACTTTGATAAGTGTTGTGCGTCCGTCTGCGAATGTTCCTGGCCTAAAAAATAATCCTTTTTAATATATGTATATATGTATTAATATATGTTTATATGTATTTTATATATGTATATATCTAGGGATGTAGCCGAGCAAAGTGAAGATATGCCGCTAGCATATAATAAAGCTCAATTATAAATTTGGAACGAAAAGAAGAATTCAATTTTTATAATTCAATTCATGTCCCTTGTTAATGGCTTCAAAGCCAGTTGCATACGATTACTTCACGAATTCAACTTTCTTTTTTTTTCATAGGCAGAAGAAGGCCTTTCAGTTCGTTTACGTTTTGAAGCAGTGAAGCTACCCTGCACTGGGCAAGCTCTCCTCGCCAGAGATGGGGACTCTCTTGGATCTCCGCTACTAGCATCTTGGGAAGGACCGGATAGTTCTGCTGTGGTATGATATATTTACAGAATAGCATTAATTTTATTTACATTAATATAATAATAAAATGGAAATATTACCAACAATAATAGAAAAAATAAAGCTAGAATTTGAGCACCAAACTTCCTCTTTCTAGTGGCAAATTTATATCAAATCAAAATCAAATTGAAATATACTTTATTCAAATAGACTTTTACAAACATTTTTAAATCGTCACTTTTTACATTATTAAAATTTCAATTAAATGTCAGTAAGTCCGAGAGGGATGTACAAACCATGTACTATATATACCAACTATGTACTGCTTTTGTACAATAACCTTAAAAGCTATTTTTGACGATATAGATAGTTGAAACTTCTTTTTAAATACATGGCAACCTCCCTTTTTCCTATTTCTACTTGACAATTGATTCGACAATAATAATAGAAAAGAGGTTCAGAAACTATTTTAAGGTACGCTCAAACTCATTGGTATCTTCCTCACAATACGTGAAACTGGCAGAATGTATTGCGTCTGTTGACGTAACTCTAAGCCTTTAAAGAAAAAAAAGGTAAAGACAGCTCAGTCATTTTGACACATTACGCAACATTATTATATTAAAACGGAAATAATTTAAACATATATATTTTTTCATAGCGGTGCAATATAAAATCAATAGAATGACGACACGTTTGGTTCAGTCTGTAGTGACCCTACTTGGTGTGCCAATTGTCGCGGGTTCGAGTCCCGCTGGGGATATTCATCTGTGTGATGAGCACGAATGTTTGTACTCCAGTCATGGGTGTTTATATTTATAATATGTATGTATTTAAAGTTATATATGTGTACTGTATCAACTATCCGGTATCCATAACACAAGCCTCGTAGCTTACCATGGAACTAGATGGTGTTGTGTGTTAATGTCCCAACACATTTATTTATTTATTTCATAGATAATGATAGTACAAAACTAATGTATTATTTTATTCACAGGCGGAAGATGTAGAAACCACTACAGATAGCGGCGGCGTGATTGAAATAGCGGGCGGAAGACACATCCTTGTGGAACTCCGTTCGGGGGACACGAACGAGCGTTGCGCCGGCGGCTTCTTAGCACATGCATCACAATCTGGTACGTTATTCGAATAAAATCTTCATATAAACAGTCTATATATTTAGTTTAGTCAACAAGACTAAAAACGTGTTAATTCTTGCCAATACGAATTTAAATACAACCGATACCTCGTCGGATTCATTATGATGTCTGGATGCTGTCTGTATCAACTATATAATGAACTTTAAGACATTTAAAATCTTAGTCTCTCCTGTCATGATTGCTATGCTTACATGAAATATCGGGAACCAAAAATCAAAATAAATCTACTTTAGAGACTTTTATTTAAAACAAAAAATATACTTAGCCCTTTCTTAACGTCCCACTGCTGGGCACGGGCGTCCCTTCAATGGGGTACTGTACTCAGACCTATATACAATATTTACTATTTACATGTAAGCATGAGGCTTACAATAAAGGGCTTATTTATTAAAAACTAATAATAAATAAATTATATTTTAAACAGAATCAATCCACAACACATCAGCGGCATACGCCTCTATAAGCAGTGGGTGGTGGCGCGGCGGTGGCGGCGCGAGGACGGCGGCCGCTACGCTCGCGGCATTCGCTGCACTAGCTGCATTAGCACTTGCTGCCCACTCTGCCCATAGAACGAGGGCGTACCAACGTGCGGCTGATAAGGAATCCCTTACTGATAGCGATGGTAATATTAACTGTTTTACCTTTTTTCTATATGTATGTATCCAATTAATGTTTGAGCTCTCTCTCACACACTGCTCACTCTGCTCATAAAAGGGTGTAATAACGTGCCGCTGATAAAGAATCGTTTACTGGTAGTCATGGTATTTTTTTTCTATATGTATGGTCTAGTGGCTAGCATGTATGGCTGCAGATGTTGAGGTCCTGGGTTCGAATTCTGGGTCGGTCCTCACTAAGATTTTCTGTTAAGATATTTTATTTCATCCCCGTGCCTCAGAGCGCACGTAAAGCCGTCGGTCCTGTGACTTAACTCTCACTGGTTATGTCGATGTAGCATCCCATCGGACTTGAGATCGGACTTTGAAAGTAGCAGGAATTATAGAGAGTGCACGTTGTGTTTCACAATTTGTGTTGTTTGTTGATCGCTTCACGGACCAATTCTCGGAAAATGTTTTTCTTTAGATATTTTTCAAAATTACTACTTTTATTTCATATTAGCGGCGCTAAAACTATAATTAATTAATCAAATTTGCTATTAACAGGACAAAAATGCAATGGGACTACAATACCTATATATACTTTACTATAATATAAAACAAACACGCGTTCAATTATTACCAAACACGATAAAATATTCTCTGGGCGGTAAACTTCCTGTGTAAGAAAAGAAATACGGCATCATTTACATTTTACATAGTTACTGTACCCTTTCTTTAACGAATAACAAATACGTTACAGCAACAAACATACGTATATTACTATTTCCTTTGTACTCCTTTATTTTTTACGTATAAATTATTCTTTTCCTGCTACTTAAAGTGGTAGCCCTTAGTTTGGAGTTTAATGGGTTCGCTTGAGAAGCTAAGTAAAATAGGTTTTAACTATAATCAAAGTGACATCATGTATGACAATATTTCCATCAACATGATCAGGTACAACTGGCTAGAAAGATGAATGAAAACATCTAAAAAAACCTGCATGTCTGAGAGAACCTCTAAAGTTTGCGCAGGACATACGAAGTCTACCAAACTATGCTTGACCAGTGTGATGAACTATAAATCTTTTTTTTTAACGTTTGGGCATACCACCTGCATACATATAGATAGTTTGTGGGACTCAGCGGCTAGACAAGCCAGTATTACCCACTATAACCCAACGGAACCTACCCCGTCTTAATAGGGTACTATTGCTTACGCAGACAACCACAACGGTGGTGGACTATTACTCTAATCCCCGACCCCGTCATTTCTTCATGAGTGAGACCTTGGAAGAGCTGAATTAATATCACAACATATTATAAATTAAAGTTTTCCGCCGTGCAGAATGTGTGTTTGTTTGGGCTAATCTCAAAAACTTCTATATGGTTTTAATATGGCTATTACTAATATGAAGAGGAATCTCAAAAAGTTATATGCTATAATAATTTATATACAATTCTAGCAGAACGCTCGGCTTCGCCCGCGTTCAATCTACAAAAAAAAACTCTTTTGCTTTTTGTTATATAGCTGTTATGTCTATTTATATATTATTAAATTATTTGGAAAATATAATATAAAATACTAAAATCGCGTTTAAAAAATGGGGGGGGGGGGGGGGGGGTGGAGATAAGAGGGTGAAAAATACTTTACGACCTATTCTTATACCTACCAAATATTTAAAAAAAACATTAAAATCGGTCGAGTCGTTTCGAAGAAGTGCGACCACAAACACTGTGACACGAGATATTTATATATTAGATTCTGCAAAAAACTGTCTTACGCACTATTTTGTGCAGCTCTCCACGTTCAAACGGCTGAGCGGATTTAGATGAAATTAAGTATACAAATAAACTAAGACCTGGAGTAGCACATACGCTACCGTTTAGCATTTAGAGATGTATCTAAGCAAAGGAAAGGTAAATCGATAGTGATGTTATAAGGTTGTAGTATTATTTTAATCAATTATTATTCTATTTTTAGCCTGTTCGGCGTCTCTAGAGCTCGGGGGCGCTACCACTGGTTCTCGTAGCACACTATTATCTGAAGTAGTGGGCGGAGGCGTGTGCTTGCGACGGCTGCTCCCGGGTCGTACGAGGCACACTCGCTTACGAGACTCTGATAGAACTTCAGAAAATGTTGAAACTAGGTATGTGAAGTGTATTATATAAATATATTATTATAGTATTAGATTGTCTTTAGCGTAAATTTATTTACCTATCGTATTTTATTGTTTAATTTACATATTTTTAACTGTGCATGTTTTTGTTTTTGATTGCTACTATTGTTTATTTCTTATTGATATATAGACAATCTTTCCTCGTGACAAAAACTGTATAAAAATCTGATACGTGGTTTTGAAGAAGTAAGCTTTTGCATTTTCCGCACTAAATTGTTAAATATGTTACCCTGCTTCTGAAATGTTTTGTATGTTAGGTTATTGTAATTTTTGTATGAATAAAAACTCAGCCGAGCATTTATTGTGTTTTCCCGTGAGAATGAGAGATTTTCCTGTAGTAAAAGATTATCCTAATTGTTGATCCGACTTTGAAAACTCATTTCAATGATTACTACACCAGATTTAGTTAAAATCCGTTTAATATTTTTCGCTCGAAAATTAAACAAACATACAGAAAACAGACAAAAATCTCAAACTATGATTTTGGGTCTCAACAACAATTCTGTGCGTAAAACGAATAGTCATTGTTTTTAAAAATAAATTCACGTACAGATTTCGGTTTGTTACTATTTCATTATATGTATAGATTTGCTCAAACTTTAGACAGCATGTTCGTAAATGTCAAAGCAAATATGCAAATACACATTTGAATTCGAATAGGTTGAAACTATTATTATACAGCGCGACCAAAAATATACAACAAAATGTATCAAAAATAGTTTTACTTTTTTTGCAAACACTACTCGATACATTTTTACGCCTCACCTCTCTCTCGTACGGCGTGAAATGTGTCACACGGAAACTAGCATTCGCGATTTTTATACTGATCGATACTTCCTTTGGTTTTTCCCGCCTTTTTTACCATTGAATAATATTATTTAATATGGTAGCTTATCTAGTCTTAACAACAATTACAAAGTATATATATATAAAATATTGTAACAAATTCGTTTTTTATATCTATAATTTAGTGATTTTAATATTTAATCAACACTAGCTAGCACTAACAGTACAAATCATGCGTCATTATATAAGTAGAGTGATAATTAACACGCAATCGGCGCCCCATGGATACGTGTTTGAACAATGCCACTACGCGACTCTCACTAATTACATACTCGAGCGTGTATGGTTTGTTTTGAAATCTCTTTAACGATAGCAATAACTTCGTTTTGTTAAAACAAGTATATCATGGGGTTGAGGGTTTTATATGAAGCGCCCTCGCTAGGCCTTTGTCTTAATGTCAGTCTGTTTCTTACTTGATGTCATTATTCAATATAAAATTTTGTCAAAAGAAAATCAAGCAGCGTCCAAATACAAGGTGTAATGCTACGAAATTACTATAAATACATACTATGTATAAATAAAGAGTAATCATAAGCAATAAAGCACGTTATTCTTTTGCTATATCAAAGAAGAATAAAAAAAAACAACAACTTTTTTTATTTATAATAGGTAAGTATTATTAGTAAGGAATATTATCTTCTCATACTTCTACAATAAAACAGAGATGACGAAGAACATACAGACGCAGAAGCAGACATCCCAGATAATATAAGCGTGGCGAGTGCTGGCAGTGCTACCAGCCAGGCGACAGTCACTCCAGAGAACGTGTCTTCAAGTAGCGCGCCCGCCGCCACCGGCTCCGGGACTATAACACATTCGACGTTAAGAAGATCACATACAGTGTCTAACACACACGTGCCTCAGGTATATAATAGTAATCTTCTAAAACCTTAGTCTTTCCCGTGACCAATATTGCTGTAAAGCATTCGAAACGGCGGGAACCAAAAATCTAATGTAATATCCGCGAAAAAAAAAAACAGAAAAGATTTGTTTATCTTAAAATGTGTCATTTATTTTAAAATGTCAAATATTTTCGTAAATCTAAGAAAGTATATTGGCCGAATTAAAAAAGGACGATTATTTATTTATTTATTTAATAGGAATACCAACAGTATATACTCGTATATGCAACATTGACATTTATCTATACTAATATTATAAAGATGTAAAGTTTGTAAGTTTGTGACGTTGTAGGGGGTAATCTCTGTATCTACTGAACCAATTTAGATTAAATTTGGTAAGAAGATAGTTGGAGACTCTGGAAAGGACATAGGATACTTTTTATCCCGGAAATCATTCCTTAAGGGGGTGAAAATGGGAATGAAAGTTTGTTTGGGGAACCAACCTAGGGATGAACCCGAGCAAAGCGAGGGTGAGTTGCTAGTATATATTTACAAGTATTGGTCTTTACATACATATATACCAATTACAGTAGTGCAGTGCATATGCGCAATCACAGGTGCACTCTATTTTTTTATGGGTATTCCATATATTTTTGCGTAGTCCGGTGTGATAGCAATTAGGTCCGATTAGAGAGAAATCTGAACCACGTTTATATGTTTTTCGTCAGTGAAAATGTTTTTGTTTGTCAAATAAAATATTTTGTAATTTCCACCTTTATGTCCTGGCCTAATGGTTGGAATGTTTTTAAAGTAGCGGCCACCAGCCATCTGGGGGACTGTGGTAGAAATATCACAAAATTTTTGTCTCAAAACATTTACGTGATTTTTCAAGTATAAATTATAATGTTATCTTGCTTAAACTAAATATGTATATGTATAAAACTTTTTCATATACGACAATAAGAAGGACAAAGGAAAATTTAATACTTATAAAAAAAGTTTGGAATATACCTATAAGATAACGTGAATAACAGAACGTTAAACAAAAAAGTATTATTATATTAATTGAATAACACCATCTACTCGTAGGTGACGTCACCCCCACAACCGTCGACAAGCGAGACGGTTACTGCGGAAATGCACACTAGCACCACGAGTGTGAGTGAAAGAGACAGTTGCAGTGAGAAGGACCGTGACAGTGTGTGGGAAAAGGACAGATGTACCAGCCGAGCGTCCTCGTCTGTCTCCGCAGCGACCCTTACCAATGTAAGTATACATATTATATCCCTTATAATAAATAACACTATCTCTAATAACTATAACTAACTTCTTATTTTATTTTTATTTTACTTTTTACACAGTTTCTTTAATTATTTTTTTCTTTGAGTATTACGCATTCCTTATATTTATTTAAAAAAATATAAACTAAGCTATCTGTCTTAATTATAAGCTAGGCTTAACTACACCCCACACACAGTACCTCTATTGGATTTTGTTGATGGTATCTCATAAACTAGAGCAGAACAAAAAAACCATCAGACAAACATACACATACTCTATAACATATATTTCCATTTCCATGTTCAGGGCTGGTATTCCCCAGCTCTCAGTGGCGTATCTTCTGCCAGGATCAGAGACAATCCCAAGCATAACAAGGAGACGTGCAACCGACGTCTGCTCCGGTCTGATCTCAGCCTCACATCACACCCGGAGATGGAGATCGATTATTATGATTACGAAGTTAATAATGCAGGTGAGTAGCGCTAATTAATGAAATATATGATGTTCTCCTGACCGATTCCGGCCGGAATTCCGGAATATCATTGAGACTAGCCAACTGCGCAGGAGATATTATAGTGCACAATTGTGGGCGCAGACACAAATGCACTCTATTCCTGTCACTCTTATACTCCGATGGGACGACCACTCGACACGACCAGTGAGAGTTAAGGCGCAGGACCGACGGCTTTACGTGCTCTCCGAGGCACGGGGGTGAAACACCGCCAACTTCCCAACTCCGGGCTGTTACTGAGGCCTACTATACAGAAAGACTCAATAACTAAACTTGGCGCGACTCGGGACTCGAACCCAGGACCTCCGGGTGTGCAGCCGTACATGCTAGCCGTAGTGGCTGACCACCGAGGCAGTAATGAAATATATAACAGGTATATAACAAGAATATATAATATGTATTAATGATATATTTATTGAGAGCTCTTTTACGTCCCACTGTTGGGCAAGGGCCAACCTTAAATGCAAGGGGGATCAGGCAACAGTCCACCACGCTGGTCAAGTGCACATGCTTTCGAAAACTTGCTAGATTCTCTCAGACATGCAGGTTTCCTCGCGTTGTTTTCCTTCGCACATGAAAATATCAGAGCTGCAAGAATCGGGATTTGAACACGTTTCTATAAAATACAAAATCTAAAACCATAATTTTTAGATTTTTTGTTTGTCTATCCGATTGGAATTTAATACTTAGACGACAATTCTTTGACAATTAATAAATTCGATTAAATCTAGAACATTTGAGTTTCCATACTCATGTAGGTATATTTTTTTATCTTTTATTTTCTTATTTTTTTATTTTATTGTTGAAATATTTTTTAACCTATTTATAAAAAACTATATTATAAAAATCACTAAATTCAGCTAGATTGAGTACTTTCTCTTATTTGGTGTCGTTTCTAAGCACGTTAATTCCACGTCAGTGCTTGAATGAAAGAATAAGCATTTCGCGTTTACATTAAAAGCTACGAAAACGAAGAAATCTTTAATCGATAAATTTATTTCTTGTAAAAATCCATGCTGAAAGTTGATAAGATACATTGTTTCAGGTTCTGTACCAGGTTCATATCTAGGCATGGATCCGGCGTTCCTCGTGTGGATACCGCCGATAGAGGAGGGCGATATTATTGATGAAATGGATAAAAACAATATTTATGAGGTATTCATTATTTCTAGGACATTAATTGTATCCTTATTTCACTTATACATAATAATATAATAAGTTAATAATTTTAATACTAAAAGGTTAAATATAAATTTAAAAAAACAAACAAAAATATATATACAGACGTACATAAAACCTCCTCCTTTTTAAAAGTCGGTTAAAAATGCCTGCGCCTGCGAGTTTAAATTATTTACATCAATGTGTGCTCAAATGGTTGTATGCACAATACTTAAGCAAATAAGAACAATTAAAATTCTTTATCTAATTTTAAGTGTTTACTCTATCACGCTAAGGGCATATATTTTATAATAATTAGCTATAAATATTATTATTTACAATTTAATTGTTCGCAGGAAGTTGTACCAAAGGAACTACGTCCTGACCCAGGCAGCAATACGGAATCTCCGGAAGAAAAGCCATCAGCCACTCTTAAACGATCAAACAATCGCTCAAACAAATCAAACGAATCAATTAAATCAATTAACAAAGTAATCGATCGAAGTAACATAATACATCCACTTAACTTCAGTATAAGTGATCTACATTCACCAAAACTTCCAAAGAGGAATAAGAAGAAAACAGAAGTATCGATACCAATGAAGGATTTGACCCTCAAAATGTCCCCAGTAAAAGTACACAGACGAGATAATCGAGACAATCGAGAAGATAATTCATCGACTCTCAAACGAGTAAACGATACTAGAGAAAAAGATGACACGTTAAAAAGAACAACAGATTTCAATGATATCAAATTCGCAGACGATTCAGAATCGTCTAATGATATCATATTTGCTGATGATTCTCCCGATAGTAATCGGTATAACGATAAATATGAAGTTAGGGCTTAAGTGACGTTTGAACACCTTATGTTGCCGAATTTCCATAAGCGATTATTTCTTTTTGGTTAGAACACAATTTAGTGATTGGGATGTTGGATTTGTCATACAAAATGTGGCTGTTTATAGACTTTGAAAGTATAGTTCGGATGAGCAATTTTACATGTATGAATCACACACATCGTGCCATTTAGTCTCTTAATCTCAGTAGTTGTATGTAAGGACCAAAACACACCCTGTTAACTCCATATCGTCTTCATATTCATAATAATATATATTTTTCAAAATCGTATCCACTTATATATTGTAGAGTCATAGGTCTTGAACGAGTCGTGGTCTCAGATTGCTTTTTTACAGCGTTTTAACATTTATTAAAATTAGACTTAATTATATATACAAAACAAATGTACAGTTAGTTATTACTGTACAAGTCTTGTCCGCGTGGAATAGTGGCAAGAATGCTAGCCGCATTCCCCCGCTGAATGATAATGCCAATTCTTGGGGCGAAAAACGAGTCAGCTCTCTTGTCAGTAGAAGCGATAAAAATTAACTCTCGATTTCCTTTAATATTTTCATGCCCCAAATCTGCTTCAAAAAGGGAAATAAGCAATTGTCACACTACGATTTTGATCACTTATTAGATATTGTTTAAAACTATAATACTATATAAAAGCATCTTAACTCCTGCTCTAGTCTTTTTTTCGTTTTTTACTGTTTCTTAATTAATAAAAAAAGCAATGAAACTTGAATTAAACAATATATTAATAACTAACTTGAAAAAAAGAGAATGTTTGTTGCCATTTAATTAATTTTTATGAAGCCCTTTGAGAACCTCGACACGACTAAGACTTAAAGTATATTAAATTAGAGTTTTATAATCAAACTATTTAATGACTGTTTAGAATATCTTCATCTCAACGTTTTTCATTATTTCATTAAAATATCATTTAACTTTCAATATATAATTTCAATTTGCACTGTAACAAAATTATACATTTTCTTTTAAACTTTAGAAGACTGAACTCGGGCAGTGCAATATTTTGCTTGAGAACTCTGACAAATATGCGTTAGTTCATCTTTGTGATATTGTATGGAATATCTTCAGATATATGTTAAGATAACTCAATGTTATTAGTATGAATGTATGTATGTATTTTACATTATAATTTACGATATAGTCCAGTTAATAATGTAATTTTCTTTGAATTGAAGATAAAATTATTTTAAATTAAATATTTTATATTTGTTATCCGCAATTAACTTGTAATGGCTCCTTTAGAATTTGGTTGCTATGGTAACCAAAGTTACAGACAGACTAAATGTTAAAATGTATTGTAAAACAATATTATAGAAGTAAATGCACATTTTTTTGACCAAAACTAGCCCTTTTGCTACCGGTAGAGGCGATATGATGAGATATTATTGTATTTAAGAACTTTTAAGCGTTTCGACTCTATGGGCTAAGGGTTTCTACAGCAAATAGTATAGTAAAATAATTTAGCATATTTTAAATTTCATTTTAAGTACTGACTGGACTACTATTTTATATTTATTTTCAGAATAAATTTTACACAATATGTTTACCAATATTTTTTAATTAGATCACAATATGATTTCTAGTCGTAATTTTAAGGCACAATTTGTTTTGTTACTAATTTATTTATTTAAAAAACCACTGCATTTATTAATTTATTGTAAATTATTGTAGATTTAAGAATATAATGTTAACTTTTCTTTTGTATTCTTTATTAAAAAATATAAAAGTAAAAATGACAGTATTATTTTTTAATAAAATAAATAACTGGTTTTTATTTATTTACTTTATTTTTATTTTATATAAATATTATTCTCTGTCTAGAATTGTATATAATTTTGAGAGATATGAAAATATTGTTTGACCGGTTTCGTTTAAACTGAATAAATTCGTTTTCATTCTGTATTTGATATTGCTGTTTTATTTTTTCTCCAAACTAACAGATTCCTCTTGTAAGACAATAATATAAAGAATTTACCCCAGCAACGGGAGTATAAAACACGATAATATACAGGGTCATTTTTAATTTACTGAAAACCTTTTGGGAATATATTGGTAATATTTTATAAAACAATTTTAGTGAGATCATTCTTTACAGAACATAATACATTTACAAATAAACTACTTTAAAGTTTATGTTGTCATGTCTAATTCCTCTTAAGTCTGTATTTGGTAGTATCTAAACAATTTTATTCATTCCTGCCCTTTGCCGGTTTGCAGCACACGCAAAATATCGCGCGCTCATATTTTTGATTAAATTTTGAGTGTTATTCACTATTATTTTTTTTATTATTTAATGCAAGATGTATTTAAAAAATAGATGCAAGTTAAAAAATTACAAATATTACAATAAAATATTTAATGATTGAATACAGATATTTAGTGGTTCAATAAAAATATTAAGATACAATAATACAAATTTAAAAATTAGGATTAGGTATTTGTACGCGGATGACGGTGAGCATCGCGCACATAGCGTTCAAAGTAGTCACCTCGACATTCTATGCATAGACGACACCTAAAACTCAACTGTTCACCGACACAAGATAATAATTGAGTATTCAGTTTGATTTGATTGAATTATCAAATTATTATTTTTTTTTTTAACATGTGGCGGGTATTTTTTCTTTATGTCGCGGTATTTTTTCTTTTAACATGTTCACTAACGTTATCATTGCAAAATGCTAAAATCGGCACCATTTCGGTATACTCAATATTTGAATACAGGTAAGCCATCGTAACAAGGTAGTGTTCGCAATATTAATCACACACCGGAATGACAAGCGACGCCGGCGCATCACAGGCGACTGACGCAACAGGTAATTAGGTCAAGTGCAACCGAGTATGCCCTGCCTCCCACACCCCTCCACTTATTTCCTTTGATAATGTTAGGACTATTGCCGTTTAGAAGGTGCAATAAAAATATTTTTATTTTTGTATGAAAATAAAAATTTAAGAAATATTATTTTTTTTCCTTACAGATGTTTTTGTTATGATGTAAATAGTATATTCCCAAAAGGTTTTCAGTAAATTAAAAATGACCCTGTATACATATAATAAAAGTGTAATTGATCGCTGTCTGTGCATGAAATATTTGAGAGAAACTATTATTGGGGGTCTTTGTTAACGCAATAGAACCCAAAAAATGATAATTTTTGTGTCTGTGCGTTTGTGCGCGCTAATCTCAGAAACGGCTAAATCGATTTGGGTGCGGTTTTCAATAACGTTTTGTAGTAAGTTTCACTTAACATTTAGTATTTGTTTTATTTATATTGTTTCATATATAAAAAAATATTATGTCAATTTAAAAAAAATCCTAGGGATGGACACGAGCGAAGCGAGGGTGAGTCGATAGTTATATATCTAAGCATTTGACATAGCATACATTATTTTATTTATAGTAGAAAATAAAGACATATTATAATCTCTCATTATAGGCACTACTACGAGTATCGCGAGTTCGATTCTCGTACAATGTAAAGGTTTACTCGTACAAATAGTGTAAGACTTATAATCTGGAGGCTATTTAGGGTTCCGTACCCAAAGTGTGCCAACGGGACCCTATTATTAAGCCTTCGCTGTACGTCCATCTCTCTATCAGCTAGCTGTATCTCATGAACTGTAATATGTAGAGATTTCAAATCTTCACAACGTCCATATTTCTATTGTCGCTATAACAGCAAATAATAAAATACCGAGATGGCGAAAATCAAAATGGCCGTCATGCAAATTAAAAAAAAATGATTAGTACAGTGTAATATTTTGTACGCTAATAAGAAAGAACCCTTTGTGTGAGACTTCGACTCGCACTTGACCGTTTTTTTTTAAATATTACGACTTGTAATTAAAACGAATTTTAAAAGACTAGCATTTCTTCAGCATTTTTAAAAACTTTTATTTAACTTGTAATGTTTGTTAGTTACTTGATATGTTTGTTTGTTTAGTTAAAATCTTGTTTTTCTAAAACACTGTGACGTTTTCAAACTAGTGGTGGAATCATTACGTGTACACAAGTACTACGCTTTCATGCTGAATAAAATAGGTTTTCTTTGACTTTACAGTTACAAGGCTGGAAAAAGAGTGTAAGTTACATAATGCTCTTTTAACTACCTTCCAAAGGAAATAGCACGATGATATCTATACATATAATAAAATTCTAACTATGCTAAATCTGTACACTAAATATTTTTTGGAAAATCTTAATGAAATAAACATTATTTTCGATACAGAGGCCGAATCTATAGATTTAAGAATTTTTGTCTGTCTGTCTGTCTGTCTGTTACCGCATCACAGAAAAACTACTGGAGGGATTTTAATGAAATTTGGTGTGTTGGTAGCTCGTTATCCGGGTCAACATACAGGATACTTTTTCCTGCGGGAAAATATCTTATTTCTGAGAAAAAGTACAAAAACTGCAATGTAAGGGTTATACTAATATGTAAAACCTAAGAATTTGGTTTTTGGTCATGTGAACGCGGGCGAAGCCGCAGACACTGCTAGTAGATGAATATAGCAACGATTTTGTATGGACTTAACAAAATATGTAGTAAAACAATATTTTTAATAATATGAGATTAAAAAATGACCCACAACTATCATAGCCAGTGTCACTTCCATCAATCACCATCTTAACTAATAAAGGATATTCGTGCAAAGGGAAAATACGTTATATGTACATAGGAGATCAGGACATAAAAATGTTGTATTATGTATTTTTCTATGACTAATGTATATAAATAAAATAATAACTGCTTCTTCTATACATATAATAAAATTGTAACTAAGCCGAATCTATACATTGAATATTTTTTGGAAAATCTTATTGAAATAGACATTATTATCGATACAGAGGCCGAATCAATAGTTTTCAGATTTTTTGTCCGTCTGTCTGTCTGTCTGTCTGTTACCACATCACAGAAAACCCACAGGAGGGATTTTTATGAAATTTGGTATGATGATAGCTGGTTATCCGGGTTAACATATAGGATACTTTTTACCGCGGGAAAACGTCTCATTTTTGAGAAAAAATACAAAAACTGCAATGTCAGAGTATTCTAATATGTAAAACCTAAGAATTTGGTTTTTGGTCATCTAAATGCGGACGGTGCCGCGAAAAATGCTAGTTACATATAAAATAAATATTTGTATCTTATTTTAAATAAACACCCTATAGCTCTTATGGTTACGAGATGATACGTAGGCCAAAATAACAATGAAAAATTTTTGTTTATGTATTTACATACTTTATCAGTTCAATTATATCAGTCTGTTTATATCTCCGGACTAATCTCTAGAATTGTCACATAATTTTATCAATTATTAAATACAGGATTAAAGTAAAGCAGGGTATTTAAAGTAGACTATATTTTTCCTAAAAAGAAAAATAGTTCACATGTGACATAAAAACTACTTAATTTATTTGAATTTGTTTTAAATCGTCCTAACATAATGAGTAAAAGCGGAAACTAGAGTTAGTCCTTAATAAATAGAAAGAAAAGCATAGTTATTATGAAACGGACTTATCGAAGTAGAGCGTGTGGAATTCAAAAGCTCAACAATCTCATTCATTTGCCTACGTACATAACACATTATGAACTGTTATCCGTCTGTACGGACGAGTTGAGTAGGTTAACTTATAAATAGAGAAGGTAAAACTTTTTAGGCGCATTGGGAAAATGAGTGTAGTGGAAGTGTGGTGGAAGTGTGAGTCAAATTTATTATTAAAAATTAAAAAAATATATTATATTTATATTTTTATAATAATTATTATGTATATAAATATATATTTATTGTTAATAATTGTATAATAATTATTACTTATAAAAATGTATATATATTACTGTGGGATGAATGTGCCTAAATTAAATAAAACCTATTAAGTCTAATTGTTGCCATGATAAACGTTGTTATTTCTGACAAATGAAACTATATAATATTATATTCTTTCCGTATATGATATTCTATAAATATATGATCGAAAAATGCCTAACAAGTCTTATTTAATTATAGATTTGTTTTAATTTAATTGCGATATTTGGCAACGAAGTTTTACTTAAACCCCGCGTAAAGGTTACACGCATCCATTCTTTCCAGGCTTCAAAGCATGTCATTTGAGCACAGATTTCTTCCCCAATGTCACTTAAAATTTTATAACTGCTAGATTTTATAACTTTATTGTAAATAAAAAAAACTTTAGAAAAGATATTAAAAACCAAAGCAAGATAAGATTCAACGTTAAAAAATAGGTAAGCAATTACTTATAGACTGCGCGAGCGAAGCCATAAACGACGCTAGTTCCAATGATAAAGGTTTTGTAACTTTAATATGTTTATTTGAACTAACAGTACGTCAAAAAGTTTGATTGCGAGAAAAATATACCATCCACAATTAAAATGAATTTCCTCTACCCTTATTAATAAAAAGACATTGAAAGGATAAGAATTTACACGTGTATTGTAGACACATACGTACATATACTCAAAACACATAACTCCCCCTGAGGCAATTGGATAAAAAATTAAGAAAAAGACAGGTCTCTGCGCTAAAACACCTGTAGCAAATGATCGATACGCGGAGACAAGGAGGCATGTGACTTAATTGGAGCAACCCACTGCGCAATATTAAATTCCTACGTGGATATGGCCAGGAAATAACCGTATCACAGCACATACTACAATTATAGCGTTTTCATTACTTTTACACGCTTATTTTGTAGGTTGAAAAAGCTAAGATGTCACTAAAATACATAAAAAGGTTTTGCTAAAACTATATTTATATTATTACGGTGAAGGAAAAATATCATGAGGAAACCTGCATGTGGGAGAAGAGAAAACCCGGGAATTTTTTGTAAGACATGTAAAGTTCGACCAACCCGCACTTGACAAGCGTGGTAGACTATAGCCTGATCCTCCTTGTATTGAAGGGAGGCCCACCCCCAGCAGTGGGACGTTTAAAGGGACTGAATACATATATAACATACATATTTACTTTTATAGTTAAAACTATAATTTTTACTCAGTCATAGGGATATTAAAATTATAAAAAAATTACAGAATAATATTTTGTCTACGGCACCTTTTTTCTATCAATAAAAAGTGAAATCATTTGTAAATGTATGTAGTAACTAACAGAACCCACGGCTTCGCTCGCGCTAAAACTGTAAAAAATCTCTAAAAAGGTAGTTTCATTATACAAACATTTATCCCCTTTTTTTCTGCCAGGAAAAACCCTGTTCCCGGGTACCCGCTCACGGAAGGGGGATGCGAGACGGGTTATGTGGGGCTTCTGCCGCGCAAACATGGTAAGCGCGCGGCAGCCTACCCACTAAAAAACCTAACAAAGCACCTCCTTCGCCTTAAAGCCGGGGCCACGGGTATCAAAAAGACTCTTCCGTGACCCCGACGGCGAGTGCCTGTTAAGGCCTGTCCCAATGTCAGGGGCTGAGATGTTCGACCACCCCTGACGGCCTCCTCAGCCAGAACACTGGACGGCCAACCTCCCCAAGTCGACCGCCCTCTGGCACCCTCACCCCACCGAAGTGGACCACCCCACATCCGGCTGCAGAGGACAGGGAGAGCGGCAACGACACACCGACACTCCTCTTCCCCTGCAGCCCCACCGCGTCCGCCATCTAACGGTGGCGGCCCCGCCGAGGCCGCGGAGGGCAGGGAGAGCGGCGCACCGTAATACCGGCACTCCTCTCCCGCCGCAGCCCCTCCCCTGCCAGTCGCAGGCCTGTCACCACAGTCCCGCAACCGGCACCGCCCGATCCGATCGCGGGACCGCCCAAGCGGTCCCGCCACCGGTGGGCGCAACGCCTTCGGCCGAACCTTTCGGCTCAAGGCCTCGACGAGCGGCCCCCACCAAGCCATTTGGTCCGCGCCGGATTTCTCCGATACCACCCACCCCTCTAAGCGGGTGGCATGCCCCTATCCGCCACCTGTGGACGCGCCCGGTAGTAGTTGGCTTCTCCCCCGGGAAACATTTATCCCCTATTTAACCCCCTTATACGATGAATTTCTTAAAATGCTAAAACACGTATTTATTTAATTTAATTGAAGAGCAGTAATACCAAGTTTCAAGTAATTCTTATTATAATTTTCTTTTGGATTATATTATAACGTGTTTTCCCGTGGGAATTAGATAATATCCCGCGGTAAAAAGTAGCCTATGTCACTCTCCAGCCCTCCAATTGTCTCCACACAAAAAAATCACGCCAATCCGTCACTCCGTTTCGACGTGAAAGAAGGACAAACAAACAAACACACTTTCACATTTATAATATTAGTATGGATAAGTGTTGCTTAATAATTTGTTTTTAAATAATAGCAAACTAAATTAAAATTATTATTCTTAATTAAGTAGAACGTTTTTAATTACACATAGAACAATTATGTGGCTTAAATAATTAATATTTTATTTCTTAATGGCTATAATCATAATAATGGCAACAATAAATATAAATTACCAATTAATATATTTTTTTCTAAAACATCGTAATAATTATAATAATAACAGCTAAAATTAAATAAATAATATTCCATATTCAATTATAAAACTAATTAAAATTATAATAATGTTTAAAGTTAAAAAAATATTGTTAGGTACTTTGGTGCCATTTTTTCAATTTTTTAAATTCATTTTATTTGTGGGTAGGCTGTCTGTAACAACTATATAATACCTTAGAGACATCTAACACCTCAGTCTCTCCAGTGACCCATTGACCACGATTGCTGTTAAGCATTCGAAAAGTCGGGAGCTAAAATCAAAAGAAATTCGCGAAAAAATCCGAAAAGATAGTTTTATTTAAAGTATAATAAACTTCTTATGTACCTACATAGGTACACGCACGGTTTTTTTTTAATTTAATCGCCTTCTGAACCACTCTAGCAGTTTTTCAATTGATCTTACTTCTATTATCATAAATGCGAAAGATTAAATGCATGGATGTTCGTTACTCAATCACGCCAGAACGGCTGGACAGATCTGAATGAAATTTGGCTCAGATAGATTATAGTCTGGAATAGTATATATTTTTATCCTGGAAAAACGTACAGTTCCCGTGGGATAGATTTGATTTTGTTTTTCACAGCAAGAGATCGACATACAAAAATCTTAAATAGCATAAATTTTTTTCCTAAAGTACATTCGCAATAACTATTTATATCTATTTAAAACGTACCGTATATATGTATATACGTATAATATATTGGAAAGAAATATAAAATTTCCTTCTCATATTCTATATTATAATTTACGGTAATAGCTACGAGAGGCGGTATGCATCAGACACCAGCTGCCAATTATAGCAATTATGTATAGAATACATGATGCAGAATATTAGTATACACTGTTTTTGATGCTTGAATGGAACCGACATCCAATGACGTATAACTGATTTAATAACCATGAAATTATTATATTTCTTACACCATAAACCTGTCATAAATATTTTGTGTGTTTACACGTTGGGGACTATAACGTAAACTACTGAACTAATCTATACATATAATAAAATTGTAACTAAGCCGAATCTGTACATTAAATATTTCTTGGAAAATCTTATTGAAACAAACACTACAGAGGCCGAATCTGTAGTTTTTAGAATTTTTGTCTGTCTGTCGGGCAATGATAGTTTTAAATATGACCGTTTTCGATGACGGCCAATCTCAGTGAGTTTAGCAATATGGATAGGACATATTATAGTGCAGAAGTGTGTGTGCAAACACAAAAAGTTAAAAAGCATCTTATATTACTCTCTACACTATACATATACTTCTTTTTCTACAAAAAAATCGCGATATAACATCCTCAACGTCTTTGATCTATTGCTGTGTGAAATATGGACGTACATACACACACTTTTTGATTTATAATATCAGAATTGACTAATTGTAAAAATTAGTAATGTCAGAAGTCGTGAGTACGATCCCTTAACATAACATGCTGTATTTCTGATATACATTGTTATATGGTTCTGGCAGATATTCCAAATTAGGAGAAGCATAGTGCATATTAATTTATTAATTATTTATTATTGGTGGGAATAATAGATAATTGAATAGCTATCTGTCTATTAAAATTGAGTTTTAATAAAATATTACGAACTTAAAATATTGATAGCTATGAATAGTTATTTATTGTTGAAAATATTAGAATATAACACGTTGTGTGTTTAACTATAGATAGTGTAATCTAAGAGCATTTTCAGATTTGTATACTGAAACGATTAGCCTTCCTTGCCACTTCAAATGGCTCCGTACTAAAATCGGAGTGATGAGTGCAATATCTGTGTTGTATGTATGTACATTGTTTGTGAAGAACTCACATAGAAGATAATAATTTATGAATAGAATTTTAAAAAATACTTCTTTACTATACTATGCTACTACTATGTCTTCATAAAAATGGAAAAATAAAAACTTAAAAAAACGACTTCCGACCGACCTACCTGTTATTTTTTACTTTTTTTTTTTTGAAGTCGGTTTAATTTTTTTTTCCTTTTGCGTTACGGAACCCTAAAAATTAGAAAAGAATGCAAGTGCAAGTTTTGTGCTATTTAACTCTTCAATGAATAACATTATTTTAATGTCTACTAAAAAATGTAGGTAGGTATACTAAAAGCTTATATACATTATCTTATATACATATAAGTATCTTAAACTTGCCTTATTTATACAAATTTTTATCTACAAAATACTCTTGAATATGCTTTACGTAGTAGTTCTATAGTATTTGGGGATAGCCTTTGAATATGTTTATGTATTAACATTGTCAAGGGACTGTTTCCCATATCGCACATCCCTATAAAACCATTTAGGGAAAACTAATCCCATTTCATCTGGCTATTCATGCTACGGTTAGACCCACTTATGTAGGATGAACCCTTCTAGATTCTGAAGGTCATTGCCTAAATAACTTATTTTTACCTACATATATTACATATATGTATAGATGACTAGATGTTACTCATATACAAATATACTAGATGTTACTCATATCTATGTACAATGTACAAATATATGCTGTTATTTAATCTGGAATGATGGATAGATACGTGTAAATATTTTTGCTGTCTTAGAGGTATTTTTTTTAATTAACGTGAATATATCTTGGTGATAAAATAATCATAAAAGTCGGTGCACAATTGATGAAGATTACGTAAATACATGTATGTATGTGTGTGTTTTAGCATTTCTCGAAATTTACCTATAAGGGGATAAAAAAGGGAAAGTTTGTATGAAACTACCTTTTTAGAGATTTTCTTGTAGTTTTAGCGCGAGCGAAGCCGCGGGTTCTGCTAGTATTATATATATACAAATAAACTTCATATAAAATGAATAAGATATAAAGTTACAGACAATAAAAGTGACTGGTAGTTCTAGATATAAGCGCGTTCAAACGAACTAAAGCAAAAAAAAATACTTCAGCTTTAAACATTGATGATGATAATTTTCCTTTAGTATTTCTATTTACAATAGGTAAAGTATAATGTTAATGTAATAGTTTTTTTTAAATGTTTTAAAAGACAACAAAATAGAAAGTGCATCATATTACAAGATTTCCGCGATAAACAATAGCATTCCCAAGGAGGGTTGACGTCAGGCAGGCGGCCGGTCGTAAAACTTTTGCCAAATCCTATCAGCAGTACAGAAGATGTACTGCGCCGACCCCAGGTGATTGGGAAATGGGCAAGGAGAAGAAGGTAAAATATAATGTTAAATACTAGCGACTTACCCTCACCCCACTTAGCCCTAGGAACCTAACCTAGCCTGTATATTACTCCAGGCCATAGCCTTTCTATACAACTCCTCTACAATTCATCCAAAATCCAACGTAAAATGGCAAAAAACACACAGTTACAAACTATAACATTTATAATAGCAGTCTTATCATAATTTAAGCGAAATTTCACTGAATTTCAGAGATTAGACGGTACGGAAATACAATGCCCTAGAGACCACCGCGCCAACCCTTGTTGCGAAGCTAGTACACTCGAGAGATCGCCTTTGCAATTAGCTCTTTGGCATCGTCTATGTTGAGATTTTGAATAATTTATCACCTAAGATATCTAGCATATAATTATTGATGTAGCTGAGTAAAGTTCATATGAATAAATGATTATATTACTACTCATAGCCCGTACTAATACCCGTTCAAGCAAGTTGCAAAATGAGTTTAAGGAAATAAGTTACATATGTTCAATGGAAACAACTTGATGATTGATGTAATAAAAAGTGACCTAAAACACTCTTAACTATTTTTATGGGAAAAATCATAACTCACTGCTGAGCACGAGTCTCCCTTCAATGTGAAGTATCAAGCCATATTCACCATGGGGTGCGGGCTGGTGGACTTCACCTCAATGTGACACTTAAAATATTTTACCAAAATCAAACTCGATTATCGTAGGTGAAAAGGCTAAAACAGTTTTAACCTTCTCGTTGTTTTTGGAACCACAAATTCTTACACGAATACTTACCCTCACTACACAAGCCATATGCCCATGATCAAAATGACAGGTTTCAGATTGTAATCAGATCAGTTTTAATTAAAATGTAAAATATTCAAGTAAATCTAAGCAAGTATTTTTATATTATTAATTTTTATTTAATATTGAAATAACCTGACAGCGATTATTAGCCCAATGCCCATACATATGAGGGCTACGACGTTTGTCAAAGCCGGAGCCGATGGATTCAATCGTAAAACGAGTCGCCAAAAATGTAGGAATATTCTAACCTGATCATTATAAGCTTTCGTAAGCTCTGCAAAAGGCACTCGACGTTTTACAGTGCACTTACCACTCAACACGTGTCTACCATCCTTTGGGATTAAGTCTGCCTTCTATTTAAACTAGCTATACAAAAGCTATGTGTATAAGCTTTCCCATACTATAGCGCTTTATCCTTTGTCCTGTCGGTGTAGGTCTTTAATTCTAGGTTGTGGCATTTTTTTGTTTTGCGCAGACATATTTATTACCCGACTGCGACGAAGCCGAAATGAGATTTATGTGTTTGACTTGTTATGTATGTATGTCTGACTCTATGTTCCCTCGTAATTACTAAACGGCTTAACCGACTTTCATAATTCATACGTCGTCGTTAGATTCATCTTGACAGCATAACATAGTATGTATCTACATGTTTGATATTAGCTGCGAGTCCTGTAAAAGTAGACTATGTGTTATTCTGATGAATGAGTTACATTATTGTAAAGTTTCATTAAAATCTATGCAGTAGTTTTTGCGTGAAAGAGACAAACTCCATACATCTATACATCCACTATCCAGACATCCAACATCCTCACAAACTTTCGGATTTATGAAATTAGTAGGATCTCCGACTGTATAATACATAGTGTTATATGATCTGTGATAATACTGTTCCTTCGTCAACTTGCTCTCATTTTTTTAGCCCGCTTTTTACGCAGTCGCGTTTTTATTTTTATAAATTATTTGTCATGTTATTTAACATGCTGTTTGTTGCACCACAGTTTTTATTCTCCAGCAGAATAAATTAAATCATATTATATACTGTTCATAGGTTATCGAAAACAGATTATATCAATATTGTATGTATTGTATATAGCAGTATTGTATTTAGCCCTTTTTAATTTCCCACTGCTGGGCACGGGCCTCCCTTCAATACGAGGGGGATCAGGCCATAGTCCACCACGCTGGCCAAGTGCGGGTTGGCGGACTACACAAGTCTTTCGAAAACTTGCTAGGTTCTCTCAGACAAGCAGGTTTCTTCAAGATGTCTTTCTTCACTGTAAGACAACTAGTAATTATGTTGGAAATGATTCGCACATGAAAATATGAGAGGTACGAAACCCGGGCTTTGAACCCGCATCACTCGGTTTCCCAAGCGAGTGCGTTGCCACTACCTATATATCAATATACAACTTTAAACCTATATATCAATATACAACTTTAAACTTGATAGTGTAAGAATTTTATCTACATTTATATAATGAAAGGAGTTAAATTTGTTAATTTTCCTAAACGCTTTTAAATAAAACAATAAAATGTATGGCAATAAGACACGCAGGGACGCACTCTAGTGAAGAGAGGGTAAGGAAGTTTATATGTAAAGATATTCTACTCATACATATAATATCTTTAAATATAGCCCAAAGCCATCTTGGTCCTTATTTGAATACCATTATGACAGCTAATAGTTTGTACTTACATTACGTAATATCATCTTAATTGCTACTGAGCGGTTTAACACGAGCCGAACCGGTGGCTCGTTCGCGCGTAACACCCATGGGGATTAGTCAACGAAGTTATAGCGTTAGATGGATGTACTAGAGCTTTTTCTGTTTTTTTATTGTTAAGTTTAAATTATCAAATTTATTACTACAGACCCTAGGGATATATCCACACTATGTACCCACGGATTACCGTGGGAATTACGAGGTACGTTTTATCCCTCTAAAGTACTAATTTTAAGGAGATAAAACATAGCTTCAGAGCTTCAGATCAGAACTGGTTTCCGGTGGGATGCCAACTCGACACGACTGGAAAAATATTATAAATGAATAATAAATAAATATATTAGAACATTAATACACAACAGAATCTAGTTCCATGGTAAGCTACAAGGCTTGTGTTATGGATACCAGATAGTTGATACACTACATATATATAACTTTAAATACATACATATTATAAATATAAAAATGACTGGAGTACAAACATTCGTGCTTGTCACAAAAATGAATGCCCCCAGCGGGACACGAACCCGCGACCGCTGGCACCACAAATAGGGTCACTACAAACTAAGCCAAACGTGTCCATCGTTGTCGTCGTATTCGATGGCTCTTCTGCAGAATTGCTTAGTAAAAAGCTAATAAATCCTACTTCTATGTCTTAACCGGGACTGGAACCCAGGACCTCCGGATCTGCAACCGTACCAACCACTAGATCAACGAGATAGAAGTACAAATAATCTATACTAATATTATAGAGGTATAGTTTATTTGTTTGTTTGAACACGCTTATCTCAGGAACTATTAAATACTAATCAGATTGGAAAAATTATTATTGCATTAGATAGCCCATTTATTGAGGATGGCAATTGGCTATATATCATATAATATATAGTCTATCTATTCCACAAACTAACCGTTAAATATATTAATAATGGCTTATCGCATCCAGTATAACATATTTAAACTCCACTGCACCGACATTAGTTAAGGAGTTTTTGTGATCTAGGGAGGACAAATTAGGTCAGAACGCGATACGAGAACAACATTTAGGACAATTGAGTTAAAAGCAAGCACTTTATTTAGTTAATGAATCCCATAATCCTATGCTCTATACACGTTTAATGTTCAAGTTTATCTAAACATACGAGTATAATAAAATTCTGAGTCGAATCTGTACATTACATATTTTTTGGAAAATCTTATTGAAATAGACATTATAATTATAACAGAGGCCGAATCTATAGTTTTTAGAATTTTTGTCTGTCTATCTGTGACCGCATCACGGAAAAACCACTAGAGGGATTTTGATTAAATTTGGTATAACGATAGCTGCTTATCCGGGTCAACATATACGAGACATTTTACTGCGGGAAAATATCTCATCTTTGAGAAATCTGTACTAAACGCTGAAACGTAACTAGGGATGAACCCGAGCGGAGTGAGGGTGCGTCGCTAGTTTTAAATATTATATAGCGATATATTACGTACTTATCGACATCTATGCTTCTAAGAGAAAACATAGAATCTGTTTATGGCTAAGGCTAAATAAACAGATATTCTGTAGTAGTCAGAAAGCCGGAACTTAATTAACTTGTACAGAAACCTAATTTGTACTGTTTCTGTGAAAATAATTAATTTGTAGCGAATACATGACTGTATTTAAATTTTAGTGTTAACTTGATACAGTGATAATGTGCAAGTAGCTGTCTTTACTAAGTCACAGGTAAAGGGTTCGAATTTTATAAGGAAAATATTTATTTATATGTATACACTTTATTGTACGCAACAGTAATAACATAAAGGTAGAAAAACAAACTGTAAAGATCTGTAACTATAATATAAGTGTAAATAACTATAATCTATATTCTACAAACATCATCATTAGTAGTTACGAATCTTGTAGGCGTTTTCAGGATTCAATGCGGACACAAAATAAAATATTCAATGCTCAATACAATTTATTAAGGGAAATCACAATGTTATATTTAATCCTGAAACGATAAGTCTAATAGATTAATTGAGCAGCGAGTTCTCGACACCGATCATCTGACTTCAACATCCAAAACTCCAACGATCCCCTCATCAACATCATCAGATCAACTAACGTTACCAAACCACATATCTTCAACGAATGTCATGATGGCGTCTCGACCCCGCTCGAGACGTAGCCTCGACTCATAATTAGAATTTAATTAGACGAAACATAACATAGTGACTTTAAATAATAATGTTTTACATATTAGAAGAGGTGACTAAATCCTCCTCCGAGATACATATAATTTTTATCACCTTGATTAAAAAATATACACACACTACAAGAAACCTCTACGACCTTCACATATTCATATGTTATTTTGCGGGCACTATTGAGGAGATCATAAGTTCGATTTTTTCTCACAAATTAGAATTATAATTATTTATATATGATAGGCCTATTGTTATAAGAAGAACTAGTTACATTTAAACAAAAAATGTAATTGCTAGTAAAAATAGACAAAAAGTGACAATTTGCTAGTATACGTGAAGACGTCTTAATCTGGAAAATCAAAACAACAAAGACTGTTCTTGCGAGTGTTACTTTGTCACTCATCCGAAACTCGACATCACGTAGCTCGTAAGTTAAACTTTTTCAAGTAAATTACCTCGAAGTGCTTCTTAACCATTTTTTTTGCCTATTTTTAATATATCCTATTAATAATAGCTTTGACGCTTACATTTTTTATTGTGCTATATTAAAAATAATTTCGTGATTTAAAAGTATTTTGGAAGCCCTATTATATCAAATTTTTCATAATTTTCCTACTCATATTATAAGAGATAAAGATTTGATGGCTAAACGGCTGCATATTCGAGCGTCGTGGGTTCGAGCCCCGTGTCTGGCTAAGTTTAATTACAGAATTTTTTTCGTAAGATATTCTCAGTAGTTGGGAAGTTGGCACTATCGCACCCCCGTAAAGAGCACGTAAAGCAGGGCTGCGCCTAAACTCTCATCACTGGCAATTTCAGCCTTTCAAAGTGTTTATGACTGAGTTCAGTTTCAGTGCCAATGTCACTGAGACTAACATCTGTGTACAGTGAAGGGGTGTGGATTAGCATTTTCATTCCGTGCATTCTGTATTCCTTTATCGATTGCTTACATATTTTCCGAGGGAGGTAAGTTTAATAGCGCCAACTTCCCAACTCTAGGTAAACACTGAGAATTTCTTCGTCAAAAACACCTAATAACTAATAACTTACTTGGCCCGACTCAGGACTCAAATCCAAATCCCCCAGATTTGCAGCCTGTATAAGCTAACCACTCAACAAGACAGTTAAGTGAAAGCTATTAAGTAAAAATATAAATACCCACAATAATAGGAGCAGATAGCATCTTGTAATAATTCATATTATTATAAAGAGGACAAGCAACAAATGACTAGAAAAAGTTTCTTAAGCGAGTGATTTACGTCACGTCCGAGTGTCATTATTCTTGTTTATATAATTACACAACCATTTATGTTCTGTGTTGAAATATTAATATAATTAATTGTTTTATAAGTAATTTATGTTGAAATTGTACTCTTCTTCATTAATATTATAGAGGTGAAGTAAGTATGGAAGTTTGTATGTAGGGGGTTATGTCTGAAACTGATCTGATTCTGAAAATTCTTTCAGTAATGGGTAAATTTATTACTGCTAAGTTCTTTCGATAACAATGTTTTATGTCAATAATCACAATAACTTTCATTGAAGTCAGAAAAACGTTACCATTGAGTTACTTCATCGGTCTGGAGACGTATCCGAGCGAAGCCAGAGTAAGTCGCTAGTACAATAATAAGGAAAATATATGTTACTGAAAAAACTTCAAAAGCCGAATCTGTACATTAAATGTTTTTTGGAAAATCTTATTGAAATAGACATTACTATCGATACAGAGGCCGAATCTATAGTTTTTAGAATTTTTATCTGTCTGTCTGTTACCGCATCACGGAAAAACCACTGGAGGGATTTTGATGAAATTTGGTAAGGTGATAGATCCGGGTCAACATATAAAATAATTTTTATTGCGGGAAAATATCTCATTTCTGAGAAAAAATACAAAACTCAAATGTAAGAGTATACTAATATGTAAAACCTAAGAATTTAGTTTTTGATCATCTGAACGCGAGTGGAGCCGCGGGCATTGCTAGTTAATCATAACAATTTTTTTTAAATCCATGAAGCAAATGCTTATTTACTAGTATAGATGGATCCTTTTTTTATAGAAAATCTGTTTTCTTGCGCAGCTGCTTCAACGTATTATTACGTACGCTACATTGCGCTAAGAAAGTGTCCCTTTCTGAAAGTACAGATTATATGAGGTAATTATGCAAAAAGATAATCCCATAGATAACACGTAATTTAAGGAAAAAATTAAATTCAACAAGAACATTCCCATTCAACTTTGTACAGTATATTAAAAAACTTACCTCAACTAAGAGTATAATGAAAACTTAGATAATGACGCCGGCTAATGCGATGCTATAAACAGCAATAAAAGTTAACGCGATAACTTTTAAGACCATTAAATATTTTTGCTCTAAGTTCAATATTTCACAAAGTTCAGATCTTGATATTAACATAAATATACAATTTAGCGAAAGCCTCGGTTTCGTATGAAAACTAATTAAGAAACTCTGGTAATTCATCAAATTTTGTTATTAATATTCAAATGGATTTCAAATACTTTTTTTAGATTTACGCAAATTATGACATTTTAAATAAAACTGTCTTTTTGGCTTTTTTCGCGGATTTGTTTTGATTTGTGATTCCCGACGTTTTGAATGCTTTACAACAATCATGGTTACGGGAGAGACTAAGGTTTTAGACGTCTCAAAGTTATTATATAGTTGTTACATGTCTGTAGAGGGTGTCGCCTACCACAAAATTACAAAATGAATTTACTAACCAAACATAGCTAAGAACCACCGCAAGGAAACTAGCATTCAAATAAAAAAAACCGCATCGAAATCGGTCCATCCGTTTGAGAGCTACGATGCCACAGACAGACACATACACACAGAGACAAACAGACATCGACGTCAAACTCTTATAACACCTCTTTTTTGCGTCGGGGGTTAAAAACATTTCATTTTAAATTTTATTTATTAAATATACAGTTCTTGTTAAACAGTTCGCTACAAAATAGATAGCATAAAGTACTTATAAATGAAGTAACTAGAAACTAAAGGCATAATTTAATCACAGTACAAAGTTTCACCTCTAGATTTATAAAAGTTAAAATCCTGACGTACGTATGTGTGCCTGTGTGTGCATGCATGCGCATGCTCTGCGTGTGTGTGTGTGTGTATGTGTGTGTGTGTGTGTGTGTGTGTGTGTATTTGGGTGTGTTATTATCGATACAGAGGCCAAATCTATAGTCTTTAGAATTTTTGTCAGTCTGTATGTCTATCTGTCTGTGGCCGCCTCACGAGAAAACCATTGAACAGATTTTGATGAAATTTAGTATGATATGATAACTGGTTATCCAGGTCAACATATAGGATACTTTTTACTGCGTGAAAATATATCATCTCTGAGAAATCTATATTAACCTTTAAAACGTTAGAGAGGGTGTGCCGCTAATATATATATATATATATATATATATATATATATATATATATATATATATATATATATATATATATATATATATATATATATAAGATATCACAGTATATTACATGAAGTGGATGAAGGCCTTAATCCATTCAACCATTGCACATAATAGCGGACGCGGGACGCAATTAGAGAGCCGTAGCCACGTAACCACTCTGAAGCTTCCGAAGGAAATGGTTACAGCTGAGAGACAATGAGGTTGGCTAATCATAGAAAAGTGAAAGGAGCTTTTAAAACCTCGCAATATTGCTTCAGTATTCTATTATATAGATTTACGTCTTCATTTAATAACAAGTTGTAAGCCAGGTATTACAAAAAATAAGCATTTTCCATACTTCTGACTCCAAAAATGACGGATTTTCATATATATTTTCTTCTACAATTTGATTCTTTAAAATTATTTTTGCTTTGACATTTAACCTTGACTTTGATCTTTGTTACATATAATATAATTAGTGCGTCATATATCAAAATTGAAGCTATGTGTTGACCAGTCAGTATACGCAGACGTAGATAAGGACTAACCCGTTATATCTAAAAATCACTCGAACCCATGTTCAGTCCTTTAAGGGATGATTTCCTATGTCCTTCCCAGTGTCGCAATCTATCTTTTTACCATTCATCTAAATCGGTTCAGTAGTTTCGGAGTATATTTGGTACAAACAAACAAAAAATCTCTCCTATTTATAATATTAAGTATAGTCCATGATAAAATTGACATATTTTATTCAATATCTTTTTTCAATTGAATTTGTTTGAAAACTAAATTAAAAAAAGTGTGAAGGCTGCTGGTGAAAAACGCATTAATATGGATATAAAATAAATTGTGAAAGACCACGCTACGAGCAATCAGTGGATCCGGATTTCAGCGCATTTAAATGGAAACTGGAATAATTTACATAATGCAGTGCCGCAAACAGTTTCGCTGTGTTTTTGTATAATAAATAAATGATTTTAAAGGTATTTACGACGTCTGTTGGTCAATGATGTATATGTTAGTATTTTTTCTGCAATTTTTCAAATCGACTTGACTATCTGGTATCCTGAAACCTGGTAAAGTTATCTAAGTGTCTAAGGGCAAGATTCATATATCACACTTAAGCTTTACTTGACAAAGCACAGTTTGCAATAGAAAACATTGCCAAGTATTGCCACTTTTGGCAATAGAAATGTCAAACACTTACTTTATATATGGGGCATTCCACGCCAAATCGGACGATTTCAAAAAATTTTAGTTTTGATTTTCTTCATATTTTATATTTTTTAGTACCTCTCAAAAGAGGCTTTCTGGTAAATTTTGAGATTTTTTGATCACACTCAAGCCTCGTAGCTTACCATAGAAATAGATGGTGCTGTATGTTAATTTCCCAACATATTTTTTTTCTATAGAAAACTGTATTTTGCTTAATAAAGACTGTTTAATTTGGTAATCAAAGAACACTTAGAATCTACTATGAAAATATGTTACATGCTAGAATTTATTAATATCAAATTATGAATTAACATCATGTCATTGTAAAATCGTCACTGTCATTGAAAAATAGAAATGTAACTACATAATATAATGAAATTTGAATTTGAATTATACATATACGAGTATATATATATACAACTAAGATATCAAAATTATGGAAAGTAAACTTCGGAATGTAAATTTAAAAAAAAAACTACTTTTTCGTATTTGTTTTGTTTTTTGGTTCTCGGCGTCTCGGATGCTTTACTCCCGATTCGTCAAGTGGTGGCCATGGGATATCGGTGTATTTTAAAAACCTGAAATAATAATTTCTTTAAAGTTAAGTCAACTTCTTTAATATTAACTAATTTTAAAAAGTATTTAAAAAAAATTAAAAGAATAAGCATTACAGTTGTTTAAACTTACTTAATTATTTAGATTAATAATAATCAGAAAAAAAGAGCGATTAATATTACTAATGAAATTTTTATAAGCTTATCTATTGTGTATTAGATGATATCCAAAAAAATAGGTATTTTTTGGAAAATCTTACGGAAATAGTCATTATTATCGATAATGTTTGTCTGTCTGTCTCTCTGTCTGAGAACGTATCACGAGAAAACCACTGGAGAGATTTTGATGAAATCTGGTATGATGATGGCTGGTTATCCGGATCAACATATAGGATAGGAAAAATGAAAATAATTTTAATTAAAATGTAATTAGGAAAGAACCCGAGCGGAGTCAGGGTGAATAGCTAGTAGTCTATATTATTTCAGCTATTCAGTATTTTTAATCTGTGTTATAATATAGGTTAGCATATTAATTGCTGTATTATGTATTCATGAATGCTCGTCGCTCCGATAGAAAATTGACTGTATTTTAATTTAAAACGTAACAAAAGATGTTAAATTGAGCATGCGCTCGTTACAAAAATTACTAGGCCTGGCTCTTCGGGGATTGTAGTCTACCTGAAATATAGCGCTATAGAATATCACTTTTAGTGATAAGGCCGCTTTTGCACATCTCTTTAATTGATTTTTTTTATGTTAATGTACTATTTTCGTGTGCTCGTGATAAATAAAAAATAAAATAAATAGAATATTATGTATCTATTTGAGTATTATTAACCCGCGACGTAAAAAGAAACGTATCTGCGCGACTGTCTGTGGAATCGAAGCGCGCAGACGGATGAACCGATTTTAGTTTTCTTGTTTGAAAGGTGGCTTGATCAAGAGCATTCGTAGCTATAAATCAAGAAAATCGGTTCAGCACTTTGCGGGCTATGAGTTCTTTTATAGAGGTAAAAGGGTATGAACCATCCACAGATATAATCCGAATCGAACCTTGGTATCGATACTCGTACGTTAATGCGATATGTGTTTGCCTTGTCGTGGGGGGTTCATTAGAGTCAGGCAATCCAGTAGGGTGTGAAGCCAACAGATACTATAAGGTAAGTGTGCTATGTTGGTACTTTTCTGATAGCAGAGTAGACCGTAGCAGCGACCACATGGTTATTGTGGTATGCCTCGGTAGGCCAACCAGGGTGTGGTAGTTGAGTGCGTAGGCGATCCTACAACGCATAAAAATGTCCCTTACTGTTTGCTTTATTGGTAAAACTTAAAACCGTAATACTTATAAAGGTCAACTTAACATAATATATTTTAGATTTCAGTATTTTTATTTCGCTATTCTCTACCTCACTTATACACTTATACATAATCTATGTATACATACGTAAGTAAAATATATGTAAGTTTTTCTTTTAGTGCAATAATTTTATTAATGTTAGCGTATATTTAAGAGCTTTTTTGGCTTTAAACCGAGTAACCTTTTGTAGTACAAATATTTAAATACTAAAAAATATACACAGAAGAATGAACCATTTAAAATCCGTTTCATAACAAAAAATGAAAGTTATTTTACGTTGAAAGCTTTGAAAGAACTTTTTATTTTTCACGCATGCACAAATTTAATGCATTAGTACTTTATTCTAAAGAGCCACTAATAGAATCAGAATAACTAAAATTCGACGAAGCACGCGAAAATATTTCCCAAAGCTCGTCGTAGTTAAAGTTTTGTTCGTCGAGTGCAGTTTTTTCGTCGCTTCCGACGTCGACTTTTTAAATAAATACAATAAAGTAACGATAATTACCCCCGCGCGTGTAATAAGGAGTATTGGAAAGTCATTACTACTACGAATGAGTTTTTAATTACAATAATAATATTGGTGATACGAAATCGGAAATCATGGCATGTTTCCGGTATAAAATATAACTTTTTTCAGTACACATTAATTTTAATTTATAATACTTTTTATTTATCTCTAGTAATTTAATATGTTTGTTTATTTTACTGTTTTGTCCTTTACATACTTATCTCAAGAAAATATTTCTATCTATTTGCTACAATGTTTGTCGAGAAATCGACATAATATTGTTACGAACTTGAAGTTCGGATCGGAAATGAAAGCTGTCCTTATAATGCGATATAGATGTTTTATTGCTTTTACGTATACAAGGGTCACTTATTGCTCAGCCAGTGATATTACCTAAGTGATAACGCGTTCCTCCATTTAGTTTTCCAATAACTAAATGAAACTAGTTCAAATCCCGGGTATCGTACCTGTGGTATTCTCGTGTACGAATCATTTTCAATATGTCTTACAGTGGAGAAAAATATCATAACGAAACCTGTATATTCGTGAGAAATTATTAAGTACGTAGAAATGCTTTCCGTAATTTTGAATTGGAGCAAAGAAATAACAAATTGTTAAGAGTATATATTTCCTAATAAATTGTAACTAAATCTAATTAAAATATATAAGTTTGAAGCATGACAAATATTGTTAATAATAAGTTATATTGTCCTACATAAATATATTATAAAACTTTATTGGACGTTGATTAGACTATTTTAGTATTGTTAAGTTGGTTAATTTTTGTGTAAGTTATTTAGGCATTATTTTTACTGACTTCTTTATATTGTTACCATTATAACCAAATTGCATGTGGAGTTTACCTTTAAGTAATTGTAACACTGTTACAAGAATATCAAAGATTGTATACTGATTATATAAATCGTGTAAACAATTGTTGGTGAACCTAAATAAATAAATAAATAAATAAATAAATAAATAAATAAACGAACGAACGAACGAACGAACGAACGAACGAACGAACGAACGAACGAACGAACGAACGAACGAACGAACGAACGAACGAACGAACGAACGAACGAACGAACGAACGAACGAACAAACAAACAAACAAACAAACAAACAAACAAACAAACAAACAAACAAACAAACAAACAAACAAACAAACAAACAAACAAACAAACAAATAAATAAATAAATAAAACAATAACTGAGATATCCTAAAACTATTGTTATACTAAAAATAATATAAATTATTAATTATATAAAATAGGATTTATATGTATTATTGTAGATTCATTATTTTATCTTTATGTTGTCATACTGATATTAAATACTTCTTTAAGTTTTTTAACGTTGTCATCTTGAGTGGAAAAAAGGCGGGAGCAGCGTTATATTTTGTTTCATGACTTTTAAATAATGCGTCATTCCTTTTGGTAATGTCGTTGACTGACTCTGTATAAAATAATAAAAACTGTGTGCCGTTACACCGAATTTTACTTGGTCTACCTGATCTACTTCTGAGATAGACTTGTAATATTATAAATGTACATGTTCCTGCTTTAACCATGAAACCTTAAACCGCTGAACAAATTTCGATAAAATTTGCCAAGGACATGGATCGTATCCTGGGATCAGACATAGGCTACCTTTAATTCCCGCTCACTTATTACGCAAGTGAAGCCGCGGGCAAATACTAGTATATTATAAACAAAAAAATATTATGTACATTACGAGTAATATACTAATAAAGTGTTTAATTTCATATGTTATTAATTAACTTGTTTCTTTAATGGGCAAATTAAATCTTATAATATTAAATGAGCAATTCTTGTATATATGTACTTTTATATACACAATATAAAAAAAAATATTTCGTGTATCTCGAAAACGGTTGTAACGATTTGGATAAAATTTTGGATTTAGATAAGGTTCGGCTTGTCTAGGGAAAGCAAGACTTCTAAGAACTTAAACGATTATATCAAACAGACGTATTTTACGCTTGTATTAAAAACTACCATTTCAATTTCCATATCTCATTCCATTATCAAGCTATTAAAAAGCAATAACAGAAACTTTAGAAGTTTATAGGTTCTCTTTGGAATTAAAAGTTTTATTGAAAATTATATCTAGGTATAATTGATTATACTGGTATAATATAATTTTATGAGTACAGTTATAATATGTATATTTATAGTATATTTATAATATCTTAAACATAATAAAAATGGAGTTATTTAGATTTTTGGTTCCCGACGTTTCGAATGCTTTACAGCAATCATGAGAGAGAGACTTAGTTTTTAGATGTCTTAAAGGTATAAATAGTTGTTTATTTAAAATATCAAATACTCGCGTAAATCTAAAAAAGTATAATAATCGAAAATATTATAAAAATAAAAACCCGACTGCATAAAAGCTAACTAAACAGATAAAAACAAGTTGACGAATAAATAAAGTATTATGCAATCAGAGACATACACGTTTCATCCTTTCCGCGAAATGTACATAACTGTGTATGTCTCCGGCTGCGTAATATAATCATGTCGAAAAAAAAAATATTTTGTTCCAGATATAAGTTTAAAATTTTATAATTACAAATTTTTTAGTAGTGAATAATGGAAGCGATACAAAAACTTCGAACGAAGGCTAACTACTGACTTACAAACTTCCTCGCTTTGGTTTAGCAATTAAAGAAGAAAATGTAGCTTAGAAAAACTCCATGAATTCATTCTTTTGTTTTAAAAATTATTAAAAATACACGTAAAAACTTTCAACATCTTATGAACTCTATCGTTTTTTTATGAGAACTTCGATCTTATTCCTATAGGTAGGTACATTTGGAGTTAAAATTTTATGCTAATTAATTCTAAGTAATTACGTTTGAATCTTATAATAATATCATTATCTATACATATAATAAAATGGTAATCAAGCCGAATCTGTACATTCAATATTTTTTGGAAAATCCTATTGAAATAGACATTTAAACGAAATTTGGTAAAAAAAAAAAATAGTTTGAGACCCTGGGAAGGACATGGGATAGTTTTTATTCCAGAAATCATCCCTTAAGGGGGTGAAATTGAGGATGAAAATGAAAGCAACCTAGGGACGAACCCGAGCGAAACGAGGGCGAGTCGCTAGTATACAAAACACGTGAAGGCAAAGCAAGATGATGAGGCTACTCATCAATAATATTATCTATTTTCCAATAATTTCAATTTCCATGAAATATCTGTTCTCAACAAGCCAAGTAACTGGAGTATGAGAAAGGTTCAAAGAAAAGTAAGAGACGTTTTAAGGACTTTCACGTTTGATTAAGATATTTTGAATAATATCGAATATGTTTTCATGTAAAATGGTGAAGGACCTTCTTTCGACTTTTACTGTTTTTGATGTTAACAGAAGTGCAAATTCATATTTTATAAATCTGATGTATCATTTATATATGGTGTATTTAAATGTTTTTCATTCAATTACGTAACAAAACAGCATATGATTAATGTGTATTTTTGTTAAGAAATACTATTTATAGAGTGGAGTGATATGTTTGTCTTATTATTTGATTGTCTTCAAAAAAGGATATGTTTGTCAATTGTGAACAAATTTTCATGATTTTTAATTGAATAAAGTGATTATACATTAATTGCTTAGCTTTTTAAAAAGATTACTCATATATAATTTTGTTAAAATCTAGGTCCTTTTTGCGTTCCGTATTACGTAACTGCATCAGTGGTCTGGTGGTCATCCGGAGGTCCTAGGTTCGAGTCTTGTTAACAGCCCGGAGTTGGGAAGATGGCGGTGTTACACCCTGTATTTATGCCTCGGAGAGCACGTAGAAACTTCAGTCCTGAGCCCAATCTCTCAGCGGTCATATTGAACTATCGTCCCATTGGAACAGGAATAGAGAGTGCACTTGTGTCTGCGCGTACACTTGTGCACTATAATATCTCCTGCGCAGTTGAGTCTCAGTGAGATTGGCTGAAATTGGTCAGGAGGATATCATTACATATTACGTTTCATATTTACATTTATTTATTTCTATGATACTGTAAAAATCCAATATAATATCTGCTTTGGCCCCGCATACTGAAGAGTTAAGGCAAAAATAGGATGAAGAAAATCAGTTAGTAAGTCAGTACTTAAAACACTATATACATATATGCATTAGTATTGAAGAATTTTAGTAGTAAGATAAGTAAAGTGGTTTACGACAAAGTGGCTTTTAATCGAATGCATAGTTTGTTGCACTATGCATAATTACAGGGTATTCATTGATAGAACAATTCATGCCAAATGAATGAATCTCGCATTGCGCGACCAAAAGTTTCAGAGAACTTCCAACAAAGCTCGTGCCTTAAACTTTACCGTAGCTTTGGCTTAAGTTTTGATTTTGATACAACAGTTTGGTGAGCAATTAAAAAGTATAAGGAAAAAACAGTTCTATGAATAATCTTTCAGTAAAAAATTATATTTACTTATCAAATTGTATATAATGTGAAAGTAAAGGTATTTTTTTACGTATACGATATAAAAAAGAACCTTTTCGTTCACTTATTTGTTAATAAAATTACTAATATTACAGAATTTATAATTATTTTTTTCTGAACTTGAATTCTGTGAGAGGTAAGGAGTTTCAAGTCACGATAAATCATAGTTAACTATACAACAGCTGTATTAAGTAAATTAGGTTTATACAATATACAATATAAATGTATGTCGTTTCATACCTAGAAAGAACCACCCTGGGTTCCTAAATTTAAAAGAAAAAAATACTGAAGTTGATCTTACTGATTTCCAAACTACCAGAAGTTCGAGCAAAATGCTTCAGTCTTAAGAAGAATAGCCAAAAAATATATTATAGACACTTCTTTCACTACTGAGTACCGAGCAGGGGCGGGTCTGTAGTCTTTTTGACCTGCAGCCCAGTGTAAATAATGAATTTATAATACAAAAAAAAAACAATATAAAAAACAACTTATAAAAGGCTGGCCTAATAACCCTCCTCCCCAACGTGCGTTCACCTTGTCGTGGTGGCGGGGCTCAGTAGTGGTAGGTGGCCCACTTCGGTGGGCGGTGGGAGGTGGCCCTCTTCGGAGGGCGGTGTACCATGCATGTTGCTCCTGGTACTTCTCTGATAGCAGAGTGGACCTTGGAGCAACCCCATGGTTGTTGTGGTCTGCTTCGGCAGACCTGCCGTCGGGGCGTCGTAGTTGAATGTGTAAGCGATCCTGCGACGCCCCATTAAGACGAGGGAAGGTTTTGTCGGGTTTTAGTGGGTAGTACTGGCTTTGCCGGTGAGTCCCACACCTCGTGCGTAAATGCATTTCCCAACGTTAAAAAAACCCTGAGATCAATCAAGAATTAAACAATAGCGTTACCTTAATTTCGTCCAATACTATTTATAATTATAGATATTATAAAGACAAAATGACAATTAGTTGACGCCCCCAAGAAGTGTTAGCCCAGTGCCCCCCAAATAGACGGTTCGCCCCTGGTTCGATACGTGAACAAACCTTCATAATCTTCTAACCAAACCACACCCAAGTAGGTAGCACTCGAACACTACCACCAAACCGGACTTAATCCGACTTACTCACGGCTAACGAGCTTTAAGCTTCTTCGTAGTAGTAATTAAAAATAGCTGATATACTCGTACATTTATCTCAATGAATAGAAACTTTTTGAACTGTAGCAATTTGAAATTTATCGTCAATCAGTTATTTTTACATAATATTACATAAATATAAAGGTTTTTTTTATAATATGCTTTTATTACACCAAATTTTAATTTATTACGATACACTAAAAATATTCTTCGTGGCACATCACTATACGACATAAATATGTAGGTAGAAGAATGGAATACGGTAGCGATCTAATAGTATAGTGTGGATAGAGAGACGATATAGTGAATTATGGAATACATACTTAGTAATCTATATTTGAAATTCAATTTACGTATAGTAATTAAAAAATTGCAAGAGACTAAATTAGTGAAAATGAAAATAAGCCACTAACTACACAATAACATACTTATTCTTTAAATAGTAAAATTTAGTATTTATTTTATTTATTTATTTAATAAGGTTTCCTAGTGATTATAATATGTTATACAAAAAATCATTTATATTAAATCAATTGAATAGAGCTCAATAAATACACACCTACCTACAAAATGACTATCACAACTATTTAAAAACAACACATATCGCTACCACGGTAATCTATACATATAATAAAATTGTAACTAAGCCGAATTTTTACATTAGATATTTTTTGGAAAATCTTGTTGAAATAAACATTATTATCGATACAGAGGCCGAATCTATAGTTTTTAGAATTTTTGTCTGCCTGTCTGTCTGTCTATCTGTCTGTATGAAATTTTGTATGATGATGGCTGGTTATCCGAGTCAACATATAAAATACTTTTTACTGCAAGAAAATATCTCATTTCTGGGAAAAAATACAAAAACTGCAATGTAAAGAGTATACTAATATGTAAAACCTAAGAATTTGTTTTTTGGTCAACTGAACGCGGGCGGAGCCGCGGGCAATGCTTATCTTTAATATAGATATTATATGACCTACATCTAGATTCATGGCAAATTGCATTCAAAGTCAATCGGAGCTTGACACTTTGCGCGATCAAAACGAAATTGAAAACAAATTTCTACTCGGAATAGTTTCTAGTCCCATGTGATGCGGGAATTTTTAGAAATATCAGATTTTCATATGAAATCCTTATTTATTTTAATGTACGCTGTAAAGCTAATATTTTTTCTAACTTTCTACAGACGTATATCATTTAGAAGTAAAAAAGTAAACAAACATATTTTTTTAGATTTACGCGAATATTTAATATATTAATTTGACATTTTAAAATAAAACTACATTTTCTGTTTTGTTTGTATTAAAATCAACAAATATTATAAAGTACCTACTTTGGTGTCATTTTTGAAATTATTTTCTATCATTGTACCCACAATTTTACAAACTAATATCAAAAATTCCGTAGGCAGATAATTCTACTCAGTCTACGAAAAATTCAAACTGCACTGTCTATAACAAGTATATAATGATCTTTGAAACGTCTATAACCTTAGTCTCCCCCGTGACCATGATTGCTGTAAAACATTCGAAACTACGGAAACCAAAAATCAAAATAAATCAGATCACTAACCAACCAACAAAACCAAAAATAAAAATAAAAGTCACTTAATTTAAAATATTTTACATCGTAATATGTATATAATATATTACAATTTTACTATTCACGACTTATTTAGGGCATTAAATTACAAATAAATTGGTAAAACAAGGACGTTTCCGTTTTCCAACGTTACTCGTAGCGAATCGTAAGAAAGCTCTTTCCCTGATGAGATTCTTTTCATGGCTGCGAAGATCTGAATTTTTAAATGCTACGCTATATAAGGCTTTAGAAATTAGACGAAGTTGTTTCTTAATGAAATGAAATGTATCTAGCAGATTCCCTCTTCATCTTATTTGCTGTTATACTAGTAGTAATGTCAGGTTTTGCTCGGTTTGGTGGACTATTTTTTTTTCGAAAGCTAGTTAGGTTCTCTCAGACATGCAAAGTAAAACCTTTACTGTAAGGGGAATTGTAATCATGTTGAAAATGATTCAAGCGGGATTCTGGGTTTGAATCCGTTTCACTTGGTTGTCCAAGCAAGCACGTAAGCACTGGGCTACCACTGCCATTGCTAGCAGTATGATATGATAGTACTCAGCATGGAAGTGTGAGTTAACAAAAATAACTTTTGAATGTTTCCGGTTATCTTGAATAATTTAGTATAAACTTCCGTAGTAGGTATTGAAACAAATAAAAAAATACCAAATTTAAATAAAAAATACGACTGTATTTCCTTTAAAGATATAAAAAAAAAACACCGCCAATTTCCTAACTCCGGGCTACTACTGAGAATATCTTAAAAGAATAAATCAATAATTAAACTTGACCCGAACCAGGACTCGAATCTAGAATATCCATCTGGATCTGCAGCCGTATACTAGCTACAAAACCACCGAGGTAACACCATCGTTAAAGATATACATACATAAAAATAAGAATTTAGTAAAGAATTTCGTTTTACCATCGGTCATCTTAAAGCTCTATAAATCAACGACCCAATAATCGATAAGTCATGAATCTTACACAAACTTTTTCTAAATAAAAGTTAAATTGAAACGACGCAGATATAACTATTAATTTATGAAATTTCTCTAAGTTAAACTGATCCTGTTTTTTAATAAATTAGAAAGAAAACTCACTGATTTTGTTACCTAATATTTTAGGAGCAGGTGGGTTCCGCTTGGTCTAGACACGCTTACTTATTATTTAAGCCCACTTAATATCATACTATGTACCTCTAAGAATGGGGAATAAAAAGCTATTGAGAAGCTATGTATGTAAAAGTTTTATGGAATATGCTACCTACCTTAGTTGGTACTTACTAATAGATTTAATTTTAAACCTTAAAACATAGAATATTAATACATAATATAAAATACCAATATAATACAAAAAATTGGGTTTATTATTCAATAATAGAAACGTATTTGATAGCTTTTAATGATTAAAAGAAAAAATTAAAACATCTCTACAGTTTTAATGCTCTAGATTTGATCACGTAAGAACGTTATATGAATTCATTCCTGAACGATGGAAAGGTAGAAATTCTTGGAGCATTTTATGTGACAAATAAACTAGGTGTATATTTTGACTTTGTCTGAGCGAGTACAATATAATTCTAAATAGACCTAATAGTATTTTAAATAAAGTAAAGATTGAAAGACAATATAAGCTGTTAGTGTTAGCTTTTTAGACAATTTTTTGGCGACTCAGTATTTAATTCTTTTAGTAATTTCCATAAATAAATATGTGTAAGAAATACTTCTAAACAACAGGCCTCTCCAAAAAATCTGTGCTCTTTTCACTTTGTTTGATTATTGATATATCATATCTAGTATATATTATATGATCTGTGACATTACCAACCTAATGAATAAATATGTCAATTTTAACTTGTTTAATATTTTTAGATTTCTAACGATTTACTAAATATTCAACTAACTTATGTTCTTTTTTCAAATGTAGCTTATTTTTTACGGACAGGCTTTTATATAGCTTTCTTGTCGTTTCTGCACAGTAATCACATAATAAATTAATGTTTATTAAATAAATTTCATACACACTGACGACTCCAAACCATCGAGTTCTTTGGTCACATCGCAATAATTCCTGTACAGTTTACGGAACCATTTAAATTTATAATAAAGACGAGAAAAGCAACATTGTACTTCAGACCGGGGTAGAAAAGAGAGTAAATTTCATAAAAACGATGTATATGTATGTATATATATGCAAATCTTGCATTTGTTACTTATACTTCGGTCGAGCTCAAAATACTATGTGTTACTAGCGACTCACCCTCGTTTCGCTCGGGTTCATCACTAGATACATTTTAACGGTTACTATGGATTAGATAGACTATATAATCTATACATATAATAAAATTGTATTATTGTGCCGAATCTATAGTTCTTTGAATTTTTGTCTGTCTGCTGTCTGTTACCGCTTCACAGAAAAACCACTGGAGGGATTTTGATGAAATTTGGTATGGTGATTGCTGGTTATTCGGGTCAACATATAGGATACTTTTTATCGCGGGAAAATGTCTCATTTCTAAGAAAAAAATACAAAAACTGCAATGTAAGAGTATACCAATATGTAAAACCTAGGAATTAGGTTTTCGGTCATCTGAACGCGGGCAGCGCCGCGAGCAATGCTAGTATAGTATATATACATTATACATATGTACAAAATAAACAGTTCTGAACTTTTCGATTTTCAAGCTTTTTTTTGGTATTTCCCTATTATTTTCACCCCTGACACATCTCCAACAAAACTAAAACAAGAATAATTAAAAACGGTTCAGTTACGGTAATGTAAAATTATGTAACATTAGCGTGGTCCATCGTTTTTTTAGTTTTAGTGAGACTAACGAACGGCTATTGATTTTTATATAGATGTAAAGTTAAGCGATATCTTCGCTAACTCTTAAGCTTTTTTATGATTATTTTTAAAGGTATAAATTATTCCCCAACTATTGCACTATATAGTAGTATAGTAGCAGGATTCAACCCTTTTTTTTAACGTCTCACTGCTGGGCACGGGCCTCCCTTCAATACGAGGGGGATCTGGCCATAGTCCACCACGCTGGCCAAGTGCGGATTGGCGGACTTCACATGTCTTTCGAAAACTTGCTAAGTTCTCTCAGACATGCAGGTTTCCTCACTATGTTTTCCTTCACAGTAAGGCAAATGGTAATCGTGTTAGAAATGATTCGCACGTGAAAATATCAGAGGTGCGAGACTCGGGATTTGAACCCGCTTCACTCGGTTTCCCAAGCGAGCGTGTTATCACTGGGCTACCACTACCTATTGTACTATATAAATATTAGTAATAAGTTCCTACTGTAAGAGTGTATTATTTAATCTAAAGTGACTTTGACATTTGTTTACATTTATGGACCAACGACTCAACCTCGCTCCGCTCGGGTTCGTGCCTAGTTTCATTTAGCGTTTATTATAGATTTCTCAGAGATGAGATATTTTTTCGCAGTAAAAATTATTCTATATATTGACCCAGACAGCCAGCTAATCAAAATATGTCCAGTGGTTTTCTCGTGTTGCTTTTCCAGACAGACATACAAAAATTATAAAAACTATAGATTTTGTCTCCGTATCGATAATAATGACTATTTTAATAAGACCTTCCAACAAATATTTAATGTACAGATTCGACTCAGTTAGAATTTTATTATATGTATCCAAATTAATTGAATCTGTTGCCTACGTATTCTTACAATTAGTATTTAGAACAAACATTTGTATTAATCATAAAGAACATCACTTTTCAGACCATCAATCAACCTAAAAGACTTCGAGATGAGATTCGTATCTATGTCATCTACAAACACTTTCAGAAACCGAACCTACTGCCTCCGGCTTATCAACCAAATGAATGAAAACAAAACCAATAGTTAGAAACTTAATTTTATTATTCTCTATAGTTTCTCTCGTTAAAATTTGATCACTTTATACAGTATGTATTTCAGTAACTTTTGTACAGGTTACAGCGGCTCGGGAATTTTTACAACCCTTTAAAATTTATGTTTGCTCGAAATTGGAAACTCTAAAATGTAAAATTGGCGCCATTCACGCGACGTTACGTAAAACGGCTGTGTTTATTAAGCCACAAGCAAAGAATACTGTGTTTGCGAAAGTTTTGAAAATCTAATTTGTGATATATCTATTTGGATTTTCATTTCTGTGGATTTGTATTCTGTAAATATTTTTTCATAATCTCTTTCTTTCTACTCCCTTCTAATCTTTTTAAATTTGTTAGAAATTTCGTTAGATGTAAGATAAAACTGAATGTGTGTTTGTTTGTAACGGATGTATATGCGCAATCATTAGAAATATCACTTTTTTTTTTTGGTGAGAAACTCTATTCACGTCCGGGATGGATCTCATAATGCTGATGTGATAAATAAAACTTAGTTCAAATAAATGTCAATGGATGGCGTTACATCGATTTGTTTTTAAAGTTATGAAAAAATAGTCCCCACAAAGATGTATTATTTTATTTAAAAAAAATCTAAGTGAAAAGAAACGAAACAATGCGCTCGTAAATCAAATTTGCGTAATTTTACTAAATTATTGAAATATCAGAAATCAGATGATGGGTATATTCACAGATGGCGCTTTAACTTTTTCTGAGTTATTTATAAAGGTTAAAAAATTGTTAAAAATTTTTTTTATCGAATGCTGGACGAATTTTACAATATTTAGTATAACGTTAGTTTGACACATTTATAAAATAAAACAGTTTGACTATTTGCAAATCAACGACATCTATTATCTGTTCAAGCCAACAAAAATAGCTCGAGGAATAGCCCGAATTAGCGCCAATTTCTTTGTATGGGATGAGGCATCTGTACTAGTATAGATCGGTGATATAAGTATTTAAACGTAACATATCTAAGATTAATTTTACTTTTTTATTATACGTTTTCTTTGTTAGTTGGGAATGGGAAGATTAAGAATGTGGGTATTTATACCTAAAATATCTTAAAATGTAGCTCAGAACTTAAACTAAATAAAAAAGTAAATATTTTCTATATAAAAATATTATAACTAAAATTATTTATCTGGACAAAATAAACAGACTGACAAATAGTAGGTACTTATCTTATCGTGTATCATAAGCTTTTCTTTTATTTTCTATGCATCTGTAATTTTGCAACTTATGTTACGTAAGTAAGTGGGTGTACTTATAAATATTGTAGTAAGTATAAATAATTATAAATTAAAAATTTAAAAGACACCCCACGGAAATTAATTGTCATTTAACGATTACACTAACACGCGTGAAGCACTTAATCGAGTAATCATGCGCCAAAATGCCTTACATCATTTTCGAAAAGAGCAGATACTCTTACACTGCCGGACCGATATTAACCAAATATAGCTAAGAACTACCGCAAAGAAACTGGCTTTCAAATGAAAAAAACCTCTTCGAAATCGGTCCATCCGTTTGAGAGCTACGATGCCACAGACAGACACACAAACACAGAGACAGACATCGACGTCAAACTTATACACTCCTCTTTTTGCGTCGGGGGTCAAAAAACTTCTTTTTTTATGGGACTAAGGGGGCAAACGGGCAGGAGGCTCACCTGATGGAAAGTGATCACCGCCGCCCATGGAATTATTTATGGATTAACGTAATCCAAAAGCTTTAAAGTTTAGTGTTGAGAGTTAGAACCAATCGTTGACTGTTATTGTTGGTTTTTATGTCTCCAGCTTTGTTTGCTTTCGTAATGATTGAAAACACCAATTTTATCGTTTTTCGACAATTAACATTTACGTTTATATCGTTTCCTTATTTCGCTGTTTATATAATTTGTCAAATACTTTTACCAATTATTTAAATTATTTTAAAAAACTTATTAGGATTTCAAATCTTGTAATGATTTAACTTTAATAGAATATATTAAAAAAAATTGGTCAAGTGCGAGTTGAATTTACACAAAAAGGGTTCCGTACCATCGTACATATACTTTTTATTAATATGACTTTTACTCTATGTATGTAGTATGTTAACTTCGATGATCGATTGCAAATGTTAAAAAAATGTTTCTTGTATTTTTATTTTTATTTATTTTTATTATTTGTAGTTATATCCTATTACGGTTCATGACATACGGCCCTCTGACAAACGGACGGACGGACTTACAGCAGGGGCTTAGTAATAGGGTTCCGTTGGCACCTTTCGGGTACGAAACCCCATAAAAGAGTATTATTTTCTTTCTATTACTAAACCTACGCCATCCATCCACCAGTGCGTGTGCACTATAAACTTCAAAATAATATTTAATTTAAAGGTCTATTTATCTCATTTCCCGATCTCGAGGGGACGGACCAATTCTAGGGAAAAATATATATAAGCAAATCATAAAGTCCCTACATCATATAATCTAATTTATAATAAAAAAAAAATCTTTGATTTCTCACCACAAACAAAATACAAAGGAAGCAACATCACAAACAAAATACATATGAAAGAAAACAGATTTACAATAAGCTGGGTAAATAATGACATTGTTGACGTACAAATTGTTTATAGAAACAAAATATGTGTTTGGGAGATATTCGTGTAGAAATAAGCGAAGGCACTAGTAGCCCAGTGGTAACGCGATTGCTTGGGAAACCGAGTGAAACGGGTTCAAATCCTAGGTCTCACATCTCTGATATTTCGGTGTGTGCATTATTTTCAACATGATTACCACTTGTCTTGTGAAGAAAAACATCGTGAGAAAACCTGCATATCTAAAGAGAACCTTTTTCGAGAGATTTGTGAAGGCCAACCCGCATTGTCTGGCGTGGTGGACTATGGGCTGATCCCCCACTGAGGTCAGATCCGTCCCCAGAAGTGGGACTTTAAAAAAAAGATCTGAATATATACAGACATACAATGAAATATTTATATATATCGGGTGTATGTATGTTTTTTCTATGTATGGTACGTGATATTTCCCATATTGTGGACCACTTTTCCATGTATCTTGTTTTAATGAATAGGTACCAAAAAAATTCAATCCACCTCCAAGGATAAAGTAACTGCTTTTTTAAAATGATTTTGACGTCAGTGTATTTTTTTTAATATTTTTTTCTAATTATTATTTAGTATCATGTAAAAGTGTCTACATGAATTTCTATGAAGCTTTTTATACCAAGTAAAAAAAAAACAAAATTGATTTCATTTAATTACTTTAGTGCTTATTGATTTAATACAAATTGTTTATTAGCTTTCAAAATCTCACTACTACGAGTATTACAAATGTGATAGTTTGTATGTGTATCTTTGTTGCTTTTTCACCTAAAATGACTGGACGGATTTAGATAAAATTTAGTATTTAATATTTATATATTTACGTAAAAATATTAATCTTGTTAAATTTAGTATATATAGATTAAGACCTGCAACAAAACATAAGCAATAACTTGAGTTAGTAAGAAAAAGCGAAATGTCCGCTGATCGTTTGTGAAGTGATGAATACATACATACATATTATATTAACATATAAAGAAAAATCGATATTTTTGTATCAATTGGCACGAAAACATGAGCGAAGCGAGGGTAAATCACTAGTAGAATATATAAAAGCCGATTTAATTTTTTTGAGATAAATTTCAAGTATCATTACGTACTCTGCCTATTTCTTTCATTATTTAATCAACAGAAACATATTTATATAATAAATAAATAAATATGTCAGGACATTAACACACAACGCCATGTAGTTCCATGGTAAGCTACGAGGCTTGTGTTAGAGATACCAGATAATTGATACATTATACATATATAACTTTAAATACATACATATTATAAATATAAACTCAACACACAAACGAATGCCCCCAGCGGGACTCGAACCCGCGACCGCTGGCGCAGCAAGTAAGGTCACTACAAACTGATCCAAACGCGTCGTCATAATATGTATTTGTATATATACATCTGTACATGTGTATATGTTTCGCAAATCCAATTTTCTATCTCTTAACTCTCATTTCGTTTATATAGGAACAATAATATTTTCCCTTACGCTTTTGTCAACCGACTTCAAAAAGGAGGAGGTTCTCAATTCGACTGTATGTTTTTTTTTATGTTTATTACCTCAGAACTCCGTCATTTATTAACCGATTTGGATAATTTTTGTTTTGTTTTAAAGGGTATACTTCCAGATTGGTCCCATTTAAATTTCAAAAAAAAATACCACCCCTAAGGGTGGAAAAACAACTAATGATGAATTTAACCTACTTCTAATTGTCATATTGACTTGAAACTTTGCAAGTATTTCTATTTCCGTTGATAGTACAGTGGTTCGGTGTTGTTGACCTGATCTGATGGCAAGGCCAGAAGGTGGATAGGTGGAAGTCTTCAACGGCTAATAGTAGATACTTTGAGTTTGGGCTTATTTTGTTTGATTTGACAAGCCTAACACGTTAGAATCCTTACTATGCTACTACTGTCTACACTAAAAAGGGAAAAATAAAAACTTTTTAACAAAAAAATAAAAACCGACTTCAAAGAATAGCACTAAAAATTAAAAAATAACTGATTGGTAGTTTTCATTTACTATACATACCTAATCAAATATTTTCGAAGTCGTTGTGCTTTGGCTAAGTAATTAAAGCCTACCTATTAAATATATACCTAATCAAATATCTTCGAAATCGGTGCCAGCCCATACAAAGCAAAGCACACCGACTTCGAAAATATTTGATTGGGTATGTATAGTAAATGAAAACTACCAATCAGTTATTTTTTAATTTTTAGTGCTTTTGTTTGAAGTCGGTTTTTATTTTTTTGTTGAAAAGTTTTTTTGGAACAAACGTTTGTTTGTTGGTTTTCTAATTAAAAATATTTGTTTATATACTATTGGTTTTGTTGAATCAAATAATCATTAAAGGTTTGATCTCTCTGATGTTTGAACGTTGCAAATATTTTTCTGATTATTTTAGAAAACGTAAACCTCCTTTGATGGCATAAATGCGAAATTGTGTTTGTTTCTTTTATTTATGTTTTTTTTTTTAATAATAATAAGTACCTGGGCCGCCGAGCTCCGCTCGGAGTTTTTGGTTAAAAAGTACGGAGTCAGTAAAAAAAACTAAAAACTTGAATAAATACAAAAATAAATTATACCTTTGTATCCGAATCGAATTCGAAATCGAATCGAATTCGAATCGAAGTCAATCTTGCGTCTTTTTTTAAAAAAAACTTAAAACTTGAATAAATATTTAAAAAAAAATAAAAAAAATTATATCTTTGTATCCGACCGCACTTGCGCCTTGGTCGCTTGACCTTGATGCTTATATCCGAGCGTGCGAAATTATCGAACATAATATTTTGCGTGGAATAATGCAAAAGAAAACCGCATGAAAATTCAAAAATACACGTTTTTCCAGACATAAGACTAATCTAGATCGATTTATCGCTCCCGAAACCCCCTGTATACTAAATTTCATGAAAATCGTTGGAGCCGTTTCCGAGATTCAGATTATATGTTGATAAATATACAAGAATTGCTCGCTTAAATATATTAGATAATAATGTCCTCCCGACCGATTTCGGCCACGGCGGTCAATCTTATTGAGACTACACATCTGCGCAGGAGATATTATAGTGCAGCGCGTGTTCGCGTAGACACAACGTGCACTCTCTATTCCCACCGTGCTATTCCTGTTCCTCTCATACACTATGGGACACACGCGAGCGACGTGAGGGTGAACCGCTAGTATTAACTAAATACCACACATAAAAAACGCAAGCTGAGTTTAATCTTAAAAGTTCTGATAAGATGGGTACGTATGTAGATAATTTGCCTTTGAAGATATATATTCACATTTTGTTTGATAAAGCATAATGAGCCGTGACTGACGCAAAATCAAAGAAAGTCACTTTGCCAGTGACACCAATCTCGGCTTTGTTTTTGTACTGGAAAGAAATTAGATTGGGGTATTATGTTATACAATTTTCATATAAAATAATGTGACAACGTATTTATCTTTTATATCTATACCTACATAATACATATAATAAAATTCTGAGTCGAATCTGTACATTAAATATTTTTTTGCAAATCTTATTGAAATAGTCATTGTTATCGACACAGAGGCCAAATCTATAGTATTTTAGAATTTTTGTCTGTCTGGGAACGCAAAATGAGAAAATCACTGGACATATTTTGATGAAATTTTAACATCAAGAATTTTTTTAACATAAAAAAACCATTTAGGATACTTTTTACTGCGGGAAAATATCTTATCACTCAGAAATCTATACCAACCTTAAAACATAGGGGCATTACATTTAACTTAGTTATGTAAAGGTTTTCACGTTGATTTAAAATTGGATAAGAAGTTTTTATTCTTAAGAAGTTCTTATATCTATCCCGCTACTGTTTTTTTTTTGTTGTGAAACGTACCTACGGACGAACCAGATCGAAGCGAAGGGTGAGCCGCTAGTAAAATATAAAGACGTAGAAACATAATCTATACATATAATAAAATTCTAACTTATCCCAATCTGTACATTAAATATTTTTTGGAAAATCTTAATGAAATAGACATTATTATCGATACAGAGGCCGAATCTATAGTTTTTAGAATTTATGTCTGTCTGTCTGTTACCGCATCAAGGAAAAACCACTGGAGGGATTTTGATGAAATTTCGTATGGCGATAGCTGGTTATCCGGGTCAACATATATAGGATACTTTTTACCGCGAGAAAATATCTCATTTCTGAGAAAAAATACAAAAACTTCAGTGTAAGAGTATACTATGAAAAACCTAAGAATTTGGTTTTTGGTCATCTGCAATTTTGGCAATGCTAGTCATTCATAAGAACACAAAAGTGACTTAATTTTTTTCACTTGAAAATAGAAGGGTCAAGTGTGGCTATACCATTACGATGGATGAATCATAAGATCAGTTAAATGGTCTGGACCACTAGGGACGGGAAAGGCTGGCCACGTGTAAGTTAGAAATGAAATGAATATTAGCTTTATTCTATTAGACTTCTTACAAGCACGTTTGAATGATGACATAGTGACGACAGCGGGTCGAAAATGGTTAGCCACAGATATGGGCAGAGATAAATGGAAGTTTTTGGTGAAGGCTTTTGCATAATGGGAGTTTGAATCCATACAAAACAATTAACCAAAATATTTGTATACATATACATATTATCATTATACTTGTAATATAATAATATAATATGTTATAATATAACTGCCTCGGTGGTGTAGTGGTTAGCATGTACGGCTGCACACTCGGAGGTCCTGGGTTCGAGTCCCGGGTCGGGCCAAGTTTAGTTATTGAGTCTTTCTATATAGTAAGTCTCAGTAACAGCCCGGAGTTGGGAAGTTGGCGGTGTTTCACCCCCGTGCCTCGGAGAGTACGTAAAGCCGTCGGTCCTGCGCCTTAACTCTCACCGGTCGTGTCTCGTGTCGTACCACCGGAGTATGAGAGTGACAGGAATAGAGAGTGCACGTTGTGTCTGCGCGTACACGCGCTGCACTATAATATCTCCTGCGCAGTTGGCTAGTCTCAATGAGATTGGCCGCCGTGGCCGGAACCGGTCAGTTACATTAATCAGAACTTAAAGGTTTTTATGGACTTTCTCATATTTATCTATACAGATAAATTAAGTTGAAGTGTCTATTAGTGTTATCGAAATAACAACTTTTTACTAAATGCATATGAAATTATATAGAAAACCTATTTTTTTAAAAAATTGTCGGTCTGTTTTTTTCCGGATAATCTCCGAAACGGCTGGAATAATTTTGATAGGACTTTCACTGGTAGATAGCTGCTGTTATAAAGAGTAAAATAGGCTACTTTTATTTTAGAAAGAGGATTAGGGCTCCGCTTACAAAAATTAAATCTATAAAATATTTAAAAAAAATCGTACTCAGGGACGCACCCGAGCGAAGCGAGGTCGCTAGTAAGTTTTTAATCTACTGTATTCATTTTGTATAGAATTAGATAAAAAAACCATCGTCAAAACCTGGATTTTTTGTAATATACATACATAAATATATGGGACCACATATGATTCTTTCTGTAAAGAAAACTAAAGAAAATATATTTAATCGATCCACAATTACACAATAACTCTTTCCTTTCGAAGTCGGTCACCTAATACTACGAGAAAATTCTAGATATTAAAATATTAATGTGTGAAACATGTAAATTATGTTTAATTAAAGGAACCAATAGATTCTAAATGGAAATCCTGTTTCGATTCTCTATTTGTGAATTGAGGAGAATTGAATCGCTTCCAACGATTTGCATGAGAAATGATCTTAATACCTTCCCCAGTTAACTGTAAATCAATTATGTGAACTATATTTTGGCCTGCGATAAATAACGTTTCGAAGTGTTTACTAAGACTTAATTAAGATTTAATACTTTCTTAGATTTACGCGAATATTTGACATTTTAAATAAAACTATCTTTTTGGAGACACCTCTTCCGTGACCATAATTGCTGTGAAGCATTCGAAACGTCGGAAACCAAAAATCTAAATAAATCCGTGAAATAATCCAAAAAGATAATTTAATTTAAAAGTTAATAGTTTCTAGACATGTGTACTTTGATGAGTTTGAAGTAAGTATATTAATAAATAAATCTTATCTTATTTATCTATACTGTATGTATGTAAAAGCTGTAAAATCTCTGCCTCGTCGGTCTAGTGACTAGCATGTACGGCTGCAAAGCCATAAGTCTTGGGTTCGAGTCTTCCATCGAGCAAATTTATAATACTTAGCAGAAGTCATCCATACTTAATATTATAAATGTGAAAGTGTGTTTGTTTGTCTGTCTTTCTTTCACGTCGAAACGGCTTGGCGGATTAGCGTGGTTTTTTGGGTGAAGATAGAGAGCTGGAGAGTGACATAAGCTACATTTTACCGCGTGTGATTATGTCTTTCCCGCGGGAAAACATGTTATAATACAAGCCAAAAAATATTTATGATCAGAATTACTTGAAACTTGGAAGTAATGCTCTTCAATACAATTAATAAAATACGTGTTTTAGCATTTTTCGGAATTCACCCCCTAGGGGTAAAATAGCGGATGAAAGTTTGTATGAAACCTACCATTTTATGAGTTTTCTTTTGTAGTTTCAGCGAGAGCGAAGCCGCGGGGTTCTGCTAGTATTTAATAATTTTAGGTTCAATTAAATAATGAGTGGAGGCAGTGGTAGCCCAGTGGTATCGCGCTCGCTTGGGAAACCGAGTAAAGCGGGTTCAAATCCCGGGTCTCGCATCTCTGATATTTTCACGTGCGAATCATTTCTAACATTATTACCACTTGCCTTACGGTGAAGGAAAACATCGTGAGGAAACCTGCATGCCTGAGAGAACCTAGCAAGTTTTCGAAAGACATGTGAAGTCCGCCAACCCGCACTTGGCCAACGTGGTGGACTATGGCCTGATCCATATTGAAGGGAGGCCCGTGCCCAGAAGTGGGACGTTAAAAGAGCTGAATACAAAAATAATGAAACATGAGTTAAGCTGCTAGCAATAATTAATGTACTTAAATACAAATAATTGTGCTTTAATCCATTAAAACTCCTATAAAATATGGCTTAGCCCACATCTTTCATGAAATTAAATCACACTTAAGACTTATCCATTAAAATATTCTCTAACTCGTTATACAGACTAACTAACTCAATTAACAAGTAAATTACGATACTAACTTAACGTTCAAATGTCATTCTGTAGTTAATTAGAGTTTAAGAGCTTTCATAAGTTGATTTATTTGTAACTAAAACAAACTTTCCAAATAGGTTATTTGTTGACTCCACTCTAATAATGGGCAATTTTACTGTGACTTTTAGCCAGTGGTGGCGCCATAACCATATCTATAGACTAAGGATTAATATACACAGAGTGTCATAGAACTAAACACGAAGCCAATCAATAATGTTTTTTTCGAAGTTATAGGTACTTCTTATGGACGTTTTGTGTCTGTCTGTCTATCGGGGAACGCATCACACAGACAGATTTTGATGAAATTTGGTATGATTATAGCTGGTTATCCGGGTCAACATATAGAATACTTTTTACTCCGGGAACATATCTCATCTTTGAGAAATCTATACTAAACATTAAAACGTAACGATGACGAGCGGAGCGAGGATGAGTCGCTAGTTAATAAATAAAAATAGTTACGAGATTTTATTATTAAATTTAAAAAATACATACGCTAATAATATTATGCTATTCTTCTTTGAAGGGAAAGTAATGCTTAAATAATATTATATTCTTTAGTTTGTTTTTAAATTAATAATATTATTATTATTTTTTTCAAATTTATTTCTAAAAAATTGTAAACGAACGATTAATACCACTTATATAGCATGTCCTTTTTACTTTAAAAAAGTATGGCAAAATCGATTTGTATGGCAAAATCAAGATGGCGAAATTCAAATAAGTTGTCATGCAAATTAAAATAACGATTATGGTACGGAAACCTTTGTGTGCAAGTTCGACTCGCACTTGACCGATTTTTATATTTATAATATTAGTAAGAATTTTCTATTGCCAAATACTTGGGAGTACACTTACCTTTAAAGAAAATAAAAATGTAAAAAACCTTATTATTTCTCAAAAAAAAAAAAAATGGCAAACCACAAGCAATAAAAATAGTGATCGATCTCAGCTGCACTATTTCTAACTATTGTTGAGCTAAATTGTTTTCCAGAGCCCTGTCAGATGAAAATTGCATATTATTTTCAAAGTAATCGAGCTTTAATAAAGCTTACGTTCAATTCAACTTAAGCTCCTGAATTTGATAAATGAGTCGTATCATATAATGTTATAAATGGTTCTTTTTCATATAAATGCAGAAAAAATAAATATATTTTAATAAATACGAATACTTGTTCTAGTTCACCTTCTTTTCTTCCTGTTCATCGATTTTCTAACAATAAATATATGTAAAAAATTGAATTTCCTAGTATTTAGGAGTCTTAAAAGAAGGTAAAACATACAAAAGGGCCAACGTCACGCGGTGTTCCCAGGCGGTCACCCATCCAAGTACTAACCGCGCCCGATGTTGCTTAACTTCGGTGATCGGACGAGAACCGGTGTATTCAACGTGGTATGGACGTTGGCTTCCGAAATGTTGAAAAAGTGGTACTTATTTTATTAAATGACGACTTATACCGTAATTATTATTATAAACTAGCGAGTCACCCTCGCCACGGTAATAGTCCAAGATCCCAGGGCCGCCTGACGTAACCTACCCACAGAGGCATTAAAATTGAGTTTAGTTAATGATTGGCTCTTTGGATCTATCTGTCTTCTTATAAAAGGTTTTAAAATAGTTGTCTGGCGAACATATATAAAAATGGAGCATCAGAATTTACGTCAAGTTAAGTAATTATTTTAGGACCTTTGAAGCGTCTGCAAAGCAATACGGCCGACGGAAAGTGTCTGGGAATATTGACGACTTATTTTTAACGATATTGTCTAAAATATACGTGAAAATCGTGAGGTAAGTAATCTTTTGATGTACCTTGAGTACCTGATACCTGGAAATTGGCCGTCTCACCAAGTTAGCAGGTAGGCATGCGATCTTAGTACATACTAACACTACCCAATCGTCCACATTTCGTTCGTCAGAAAATACGTGACGTCTTGCGGCTCTTGCTCTTGCGGGATCTTGCTCTATAATGTTATATGTAAAATTACCGTGCCCTCGCTTCGCTCGGGTTCGTCCCTAGGTACATTTTATTTTTTTTGAGCGGAACCCTAATTCTTTTACTGAAATAAAAGTAGCCTAACTTGCTCCTTATAACATCAACTACCTGCCAGTGAAAGTCCCGCCAAAATCGGCCCAGCCATTTCGGAGATTAGCCGGAACAAACAGACAGTCAGACAGACAGCCAAAAATTTTAAAAATTGTGGTTTTCTTATAAATACCATATACAATCCCATATGCATTTAGTAAATTCAGCTATTATTTTGATATTATAAACAGACACTTTAATTTTATTTTAGATAGATAAACAAAACAAAAGACAGCACTATAAATATATACATTATACATTCATGAAAACTATAATTAATAGAAAGTGGTTAGTAAATTCTAGATATTTAACCAAAATATTAGTGTATATCTAATTCTACACTTAATATATTTAAATAAAAAATTACACAGAAAACTAAATACAAACAAACAGTTAACATAAATTGTATGGGGGACTTACAGCGGAAGAACACCATAAGTAGGATGGAGGAGTGGTAGGACAGCTAAAAAGGGATATGGGATGGGAATATCTTCGCCGAGGCTACATTTGCTCAGGGAATGATCCCTGACCCTAATCATAGGGAATGTTAATTTCTCATATCGTTTATCGAAACAACAACTGTGTTAAATTGTAACTGCTACTAGATACGTCTGATTCTTAGAATTTTTTGTTGTTTCTTTTGATAACATTTAAGATTTTTTAAAAGATTTTTGAAAAAGAAGGAAATGACCATCGTCTTGTTATATTGTCCTTTTAAAATTTTAGAAATTTCTTTAAAAACATCTTCACCTGACATTGACATGCATACGAGTGTAACTACTCGTTTAAGGAAGTAAACTAAGCATGCAAAAATGACACTCACTTGGTATATTTTTAATCATAGAACAGATAACTCGTAATTATTGAATGTACTATAATTAAGATTAAATACAGTAAGGTAAGATGTAAATGGTATGTTTTGGATTTCTTGGAATATTTATTTTGGTAGCTAGGTACGGTCTATAACAACTAACTGTTGAGACGTCTTAAACCTTAGTCTTTCCCGTGACCATGATCGCTGTAAAGAATTCGAAACGTCGGGAACCAAAAATCAAAATAAATCCGCGAAATAATCGGAACACATAGCAATGTTTAAAATGTGAAATATTAACGCAAATCTAAGAAAGTTTTAACAGGGTAAATGGGTTTACATGACGGTGTGAATGTGGACCTATGCTCAACTATTCAGCTAAAATAGCTTACATTGGGAATTGTAATAAAAACCACATAGAATGTAATAAAATTTAATATTATCCTATGGATAAATCATTAATTACATGTTATTCGACCATCAATATAATAACACTCCAGATTGTAGATGATGGCACAGAACGCCATAACGGCGACGCAGCAGATGAGCACGGCCTTGTTCAATCTGAAATTTCACCAAAATATACTATGTAGTGTAGTGTGTTCTCGATATTATGTTATGGAAAAAAGTACCTACTATAGAGCAAATATTGTACATATATGAATATATTTTTATTTATAATACAAAGTATTTTACCTTTACAACAAGATATGATGTGTGGTCACTTACGAAATAAAATCCTATTTGTCTCTGTTCTTTTAAACTTAACATTTATATACTGAATTGTTAATTAAATTAATAGCACTTTTTATCTAAACGTAATGATTGCCATTATATCAACATTAAATGAACTGTTTTTAATTAGATCATTGGATAAATCCGAGGTATGAATTTAAGAATGTGATAACAAATATTCTAAACTAGCAGAACCCGCGTCTTCGCTCGCGCTAAAACTACAAAAAAATCTCTACAAAGGTAGTTTTATTTTTTATTATAAAAACTTTAATCCCCTATTTTACCCCCTTATAAGATGAATTTCGAATAATGTTAAAACACGTATTAATTCAATTTTATTGAAGAGCATTATTAATACCAAGTCTAAGTAATTCTGAACATAAATATTTTTTGGATTGTATTATAACGTGGTTTCCCGTGGAAATTAGATCTCTCGCGGTAAAAACTAGCCGATATCACTTTCCAGCCCTTCAACTGTCTCCAGACAAAAGAATCACACCAATCCGTTACTCCGTTTCATCGTGAAAGAAGGAGAAGCAAACAAACACACTTTCAAATTTATAATATCAGTATGGATTATATCTATACCACAAATCATATAATACTATACTAGTATCTATAAGTACATATAATAAAATTCTGGGTCGAATCTGTACATTACACATTTGGTATGGACGTTGGCGACTTTTGTCAAACGATTGTCCGCTTACAAAGTCATTGTTAGTTTCGATGAAAGGAACAGAACAAACAAAATGAGAAAAAATAGCAGTCATGACTCATGAGGACTGCCGACAGAAGTGAAAACTTAAAACTATAAACAAACAGTTATTATTTTTGCATATTCAAATTGATTGATTGATCTTAAATTGAAACTGTTTACATTTATCTGGTTTTGACATCTCTCGGCACTCAGAGTGTTCGAGCTAACGCGTCACGTGACCATGTCGATGACGACTTACATGAATTAACCCCCCATCCAAATCTGCCTATAGAATTTTCACTTCAAAAAGAGCCAAATAAATGTATCCAAGGTGAACACACGTCGAAGGAACTAGGTACGCTCATGGGCGAAACGAGGGTAATAAAAAATATATGTTATTTGCACGTTTAATTTAAAAAAAAAGTTCAATATAAATGGTCGAGTATTTTTTTATTGATTTACATATTTGAAAAAATGCCGACTAATTGATAGGTACTTAGTGAATGTACTTATATGTAAAAGAAGATAATAATAAGAGTTAAAAAAGAAATCATATTCTAGCATTGAGATGGAGAGTGATGAAGAGCATTTAACAAATTAAATGTATAATATTACTTAACTTTATAGCGAAACTAGCGTTATGTTTTAACGTTTAGAATAGATTTCTCAGATATGCGATATTATCCCGCAGTAATAAGTAACGTATATGTTGACCCGGATAACCAGCTATCATCATACCTACCAAATTTCATCAAAATCTGTCCAATGGCTTTCTCGTGACGCATTCCCAGACAGACAAACGGACAAAAATTCTAAAAACTATAGATTCGGCCTCTGTATCGATAATAATGACTATTTCAATAAGATTTTCCAATAAATATTTAACGTACCTACAGATTCGACTCTTAGAATTTTATTATATGCATAGAAGATAATATCAAGTCCTTCATTTATGTAGAAGCGGAGACGTGCCTTGACATAAGTGGCATAATATGTGCTATATCGAATAGCACACATAAGGTTCGAGTAAGTATACTAAGGCTAACTGAATAACGAAACAATATTAATTTTAACGTTTATTACCCAGTCACTATATTGCAGTTTTTCTAAAACAAATAAATTAAAACAAAAAAAGCTTTTGCTTTTATCAACCGACTTCAAAAATGAGGAGGTTCTCATTTCAACTGTATTTTTTATTATACTTATTAACCGACTTCCAAAAAGGAGGAGGTTATCAATTCGTCGGAATCTATTTTTTTCTTTTTTTTTAAGTATGTTCACCGATTACTCGAAGACGCCTGAACCGATTTGGATTTTTTTTTGTTTTTATACTTCCCAGGTGGTCCCATATAAATTTTATCGAAATCGGTCGAGCGGTTTTTAAAAAAATCAATTTAAATTTATTTTTTAAATAATTTTTTCAGTCGAATACGTTATTAAAAAACTTTCTTCTTACAAATTACATGCTTATTACGTCTCCACTAAAAATAGAAAAATAAAAACTTTTAACAAAAAATAATAACCGACTTCCAGGCACTAAAATGTAAAAAATGCATCGGCTGGCACCGACTTCGAAAATATCTGTTAGGTATCTATTCTAAATGACAACCTCCGTTTAGTTATTTGTTTCATTTTAGTGCCTGGAAGTCGTTTTTTATTTTTTGTTAAAAAGTTTTTTTTTCCATTTTACTTAAAAGTTTGTCAATACAATAGCATATTTAAATTCTATTTGATTAAAATGTTTTAATAAATTCTGTAGCTCTTTTATTATATAGATGATAAATATTTATTGTAACGATATAACTCACCTTAAGGATGTCTCTAAAGCTCTTCATTTTAACCTCTCCCACACAAACAGTGGTATATCTAGACGTGTATTGCGTATGTCTAAATTGGAAGCAGAATCCTGTTAAAGGGAGAATAAAAAAATTAAAAGTGTGTGTGTATATGCAATTCACTCATGGTAGAAGTTAAACTTCTTTGGCAAATATTATATTATCTTTTCGTATATATATTTATAGAATATCATATACGGAAAGAATATAATATTATATATTTGTTAGACAATTGCAATGATTACCATAGAAACGTGGTAATGTATTGTATCTTATTCTCTCGCCGGCTTAATCCTAAATATTTGTTTTTGTCCCTTTTTAGCGTCGCATTTTCATTTTATCGAGTTTCAAATCACAACGATTCTAAAGAAGTTTCACTACAAAAAGATATTTTTTATTAAAATATTCAATACTTTTTTACAACCGGCTCTTAGACTACATCGTGCCCGGACATAAGATGCCGTTGATGGCGTCGAGTGTTGAGCGCCGCATTTATACCCACTTAACGTTTCACGAACAAATTACTTGAAATTAGGAAAATTTCAACGAGAAAAGGTTTTTTAATGGAGATGGGAGTAATAAAATTTAACCGGTTCCCATCAACCCTACCATGACGGTCTCTTAACGGCTTCCATTTAAATGCGATTTTCATTAGAGACCCCGCACACTGTAGACTTGTGGACGATAGTTTATTTCTGTCCTTAATTAGTATGAAAACATAATAATTATAATAATATGCAAATGGCATTGATACATAAAAACATAGATACACGTTTAGCAACAAATAGGTATCTCTTCAAAAATAAATCGGAAGTTCTAATTGTCTAAACACAAATTCGAACTTACGCACAAAACAAAAAGTAATTTTTTAATTGAAACAACGTTTGTAAGTGTATCAATTTTGTCATCCGAAAAACAGTGTACAAAACTCAGACCAATAAATACTTTTTTATTGGTCTGAGGTACAAAAGAGATTTGAAAAAAGCGCATAATTTCAAATTATGCACTTTTTTGAATAAAACTTTTGAGGTGCTAATTGTGTATCTTGAGTTTTCGTATATCACTGGCAAAGTAGGCTCGTTTTATCGACTCGGTATCAACCAAACAATCTATAATTAATTTTAATCATAATTTACAAACGACGAACTATCGGCCGATCTCAATTCGTCGGAATCTTTTTTTTTAAATATGAGATATTAAACGCACTGACAATTTGTAAATGTCACATTGTTCGAGCTAACTTATATTGCCTGCAGATTGTAAAGGTTTAACAAAACTAACTAATATTTAGGAATATTACTTGTCGCCATTGTCGATACTCATACTATTGCTGTTACGGCCTCAAGCTTACCAATGTTTTCTATTATACAATATAGATGGCGCTGTCAAGTCTACTAAAAACTAAGCAATATTTTCTATCTTTTAATATAGATGGCGCTGTTAAGTCTTGAATCGCGCTATCAAAATATTCAAATCGATTGAGTATATATACAAGTTCAAATACTCTACAGCTGTACTCGCTTCGGCAGTACATATACTAAAATTGGAACGATACAGAGAAGATTAGCATGGCCCCTGCGCAAGGATGACACGCAAAATCGTGAAGCGTTCCACATTTTTTGAAGAGTTTCACCAACATTGGTACTGCATTAATTTTGACTCAACATCGAATAATATTATCTAGATACTTCTATACTAATGTTATAAAGAGGAAAGTTTTTTTTGTTTATTTGTACCAAATGACCTACGAAACCTAGTATAGTGTTTCATGGATTATTTCAAGATGGACTAGTATTTCAATAGGAAAGAATGCTTAGTACTACCATCGTCGTGGGATCCTGTTATTAATATAATAAAATCAAATAATAAATCTTAACATAACAGATAGTTAGATGTAGTAAATTCTTACTGTGCGGATCAATTACAGCAGAATTGTGCAAATTAATATTTTATTTTCTTTATGTTTATAAATATAATAGTGGCAACACTAAATAAGATTACTAATTAATTAAATTTTCAAAAAAAATGTTATAATTACAATACTAACAGCCAAAATTAAATAAATTCAAAATTAACAAATAAGTATGTATTGTAAGGTACTTTGATGGCAATTTTGAATTTTTTGATTTTATTTTTGGTTAAGTTGTGGGTACAGACAGCCTGTCTGTAACAACTATATAGTAATGCTTTTGAGACTTCTTAAACCTTAGTCTCTCCCGTGACCATGATTGCTGTAAAACATTCGAAACGTCGGGAACCAAAATTCAAAATAAATTCGCGAATAAATTCGAAAAGATAGTTTTGTTTAAAACTTTTTACTCATACGGCATATCTTTAAAATTTATTTTATCTATTACGATTGTATTGCTTGAAGGTAAATGGTAAGAAAACGATTTTTTTATCATTTGTATACGATATATTATATCACTTTTTTGGTAATTTACTATGAATGTCAGAAGAGGCAAAAATCATACAAATAAGCAAAATAATAAACAAAAGGGCCAACGTCACGCGGTGTTCCCAGGCGGTCACCCATCCAAGTACTAACCGCGCCCGATGTTGCTTAACTTCGGTGATCGGACGAGAACCGGTGTATTCAACGTGGTATGGACGTTGGCAACCTTTTATAAGAAAAAGTTGTACTGATTTCATTCAATGATGATACCGAGTTATTAATCTATACAATAAACTATATAATATGATTTTTCTTATCAACTTTTATACGTCGATATTGATCAATAAAACTTCAATGTGTTGCTGAAATTTTAAAGTTTTAATCAAATAACAAATTAATAATACAATAAAAACCTATAATTACATTATATAAAATAAAATATTACCTGAAATTTTAAAGAAACGACGTTTAAAAGTTTATTGATCCAAATGTTTTTACTTTTAAAATAAACATGACATACAACTAAATTATATAGAATTCTAAATAAATGCAACCTACTTGGAAGGTAAAAAAAAATATAAAATTAAAGGAGTATACTATCTTTACAAATATAATAAAATTCTGAATCGAATCTGTACATTAAATATTTTTTGGAAAATCTAATTGAAATAAACATTATTATTTATTATCGGTACAGAGGCCGAATTTATAGTTTTTAGAATTTTTGTCTGTCTGTCTGTCTGTTACCGCATCACAGAAAAACCACTGGAGGGATTTTGATGAAATTTGGTATGGTGATAGCTGGTTATCCGGGTCAACATATAGGATACTTTTTACCCTGGGAAAATTTCTCATTTCTGAGAAAAATACAAAAAGTGCAATGTAAGAGTATACTAATATGTAAAACCTCTTAGTATTTGGTTTTTGGTCATCTGAACGCGGGCGGATCCGCGGGTAGTGCTAGTATTAAATAAAACTATGTTTTTGGATTATTTCGCGGATTTATTATGATTTTTGGTTCCGGACGTTTCGAATGCTTTACAGCGATCATGGTCACGGGAGAGACTAAGGTTATAGACCTCTCAAACACATAATATGTCTTTGAGAGGTCTTTATACGAGCGCATTGTTTCATTTATTTTCACTTAGAATATTATTTTTAAACAATAACAGGTACAGGTGTTTTTGAGATCAATTTTTTATTTTTTGTTAATTTAACACAACTTTAATAACAAATTGATACATATAACGCCATCTAGCTGCATTTATTTGAACTATTTTTTCTTTGTTCGTGACATGAATCCCTACCAATGTTTTCTGTTCTAAATAATATAGATGGTGCTGTCAAGCACGCTATTGAAATATTCTGGCAAGTTGAGTATATAAAGAATATGAATAGATATAAGATTTTACTAAAACAGTAGATATTTTTTGAAATATTAGAGTTCGATATATCGAAAAAAACCATCGTATCGATATATCGCCTTTATTTTAAAAAAAACATCGTAAGGAAGCTCAAAAATGATTCACACAGTTTATAATCTAGTATATTTTTTAAGCAAATTAAATTATAAATGTATTAAAATGTTTGGTTGTTTGTAGTTCTTAGTAATTTCATAGATAATTAGGTATAGTAATTTTTATACTACAGATACATACTATATAAAATTGAATTTCATTATAAGACAAGAAGCAAATAAAAAAAACAATCTGGTAAAAAAGTACTAAAATTGGAACGATACAGAGAAGATTAGCATGGCCACTGCTCCACATTTGCTCTACATCTGCTGTTCCACATTTTTTGAAGAGTTTCACCAACATTGGTACTGCATTTATTTTGACTTTTAATATATTATGTACTGACGTAGGACGATTTAGGACTGTTAATAAAATATCGATATATCGAAATATCGACATAATTATTTACAAATATCGATGTTTATTACTAATTTATTTTTTGGGCGATATATCGATAGTTTGAGATTGAAATATGCTTAAATATCGACGGTCGATATTTTTTTTAAATCACTTTTTATTTTTTATTTTTTCTCGTAAATTATTTAAACTATAAATCAATTATATACCCTTGAAAACTTAATCTACTTTATTTTATTTACATTATATTATGGTTTTACTTTTTTTACCAGATTATGTTTTTTTTATTTGCTTATTGTCTTACAGGGTTCGAAATGACAATTATCATGATAAATATGGGTTGATTATGATTTATGGAATGGTCTTTAATAAATATAATTGAAAATATTTAATTTGTAAATCTTCAAATTGCCGATCAGCTAACTGAACTCTCTCAATCAGCTAAAAAAAATCAATCAGCAAACTGAGTTAATACAGTTAAGGAGGATGAGGATGATATTCCACTCATTAAGGAGTCTGCCCACTAAACCGTCTCATGGCATGACCGTGCTATGAACGTATCAGGCACGGAAATAAGCGACACGGACTACTATGCCCACTAGAACTAGAACGTATCATTCGTGTATCATCCGCGTGCCATATTCGTATAGTTCCCGTTTTCTCGGTCGTAGTAGTTCACCTGTGTTTTCGCGTGAGGCAGCCGCGTCAAGAAGAGCGAGTGAATATTTTTGTTACGAAAATGATTTCCTATACCTATACGATGGCTAATAGAAACTTGTCTGACAGAAAATTAACAATGACAGCCATTTTTTAGACGAGGAAGAAAGAGAATAACATCAGTCGATCACGACATTGCTAGGTTCACGCCGTTTAAAAAAAATATTTGAAAAGAAAATATTATCACTAGGAAAAGAATTAGCTTACTAAATTGACAATGGGCAGGGCATGAATAATAGATGAACAAAACGTTTAACAGAGTGGATACCAAGGGACAGGAAAAGGAGAATAGGGAGACCTAGTAAAAGATGGAGAGACATTTACAGAGACGGGTGTGGTAATGACTGGATGCAAAAGGCTCTGGAAAGAGATATTTGGAAAGGTTTAAGAGAGGCCTACGCCGCAGAGGCGACTACTACTAATATATACTGATTATTATTTTATGCTACATACACATATAGATATAGAAATATAGATTTACAAAAGATAGTACACTTATAATTATGTAGATATATAGATAGTCATATAGTTTTATATAGATAAATAAAAACATTTACAAATACACATACAGAAAGTCCCAAAGATTTGTATAAGTAGTTGTGTTCAAAAGAAAGAAAAATGTTAACGAAAGTAGTAAGTTAATAAAGGCTATTTTTATTTTATTTTATTATCACTAGAAGACAAGCGACAACACGTTTATAACGGGCTTAGAACGATCATCATACGCAGTTATAACCCGTGTGCTCACCGTTTCGCAGTCCGCGCGCACCGGTTCGACAACGTCGCGTGCCAGGCACGGAGCGTATCGGCACCGGCAAAATATTCTTGCCGACAATTATTGTTAACTTTCCATGCACGGCACGCGACGGTATTGGTTGGTGACGGAAAGGTCTTGGTCGGTGATGCAACGGTCTAATGGGCATAGTCTCATACTTTTCAATACAAAGAATATTTTTTTGCCTGACAAGGTCCTGTTATGGTCCTAGCACGTCATGGTATGAGACGGTATAGTGGGCAGAGACCTTTAATTTAATTAAATAGTGTCTATATAGTTGGTTAAATTTATTCTGTTTTTATTTCATAGGTTGTATGTGCCAAAATAATGAAAAAATAATAATAATAAAAGATTACCTTGATTGTTAAAAGTGTATAATTTATTCTAACGTAAATTATGATAGGCAAGTAGTCAAATACCAATACCTACACAAGGATTGCAAAGTCTATATCTGTTTGATAATTATCGGTTAATTATATCTGAAAATTATCTTGATAATTGTCGCGATAATTATCAAAAGATATATTTATCTTGATAATTTCATACCCTGTTGTCTTATAATGAAATTCAATTTTGTATAGTAATTATCTGTAGTATAAAAATTACTATAATTATCTATGAAATTACTAAGAACTATAACCATACATTTTCATACATTTATAATTTAATTTGCTTAAAAAATATACTAGATTATAAACTGTGTGAATGATTTTTGAGCTTCCTTGCGATTGTTTTTTAAAATAAAGGTATTTTGTAGTGCTGTATTGTTTTTAAAATTGTACTTCTTTTATGGTGTAATAAAGAATTAAATAAATAAATAAATAAAATAAAGGCGATATATCGGTAAGATGGTTTTTTCGATATATCAAACTCTGATATTTCAAAAAAGTATATATTGTTTTAGTACAACAATAATAATTATCATATTCTATATATATATATACTTAATTTGCTAAAATATTTCAATAGTGTGATTTAAGACTAAACAGCGCCATCTATATTGTAAGATAGCAAATACTGCCAAACTAGGAGTAGACTTGACAGTACCATCTATGTAGAATAGAAAACATTGGTAGGGGGTCATGTCACGAACAGAGAAAAAATAGTTCAAATAAATGCCACTAGATGTCATTATATGTATCAATTTGTTATTAGAGCTGTGTTAAATTAACAAAAAATAACAATTTGATCTCAAAAAGGTGTTTTATTGTTTAAAAATAACATTCTAAGTGAAAATAAATGGAATAATGCGCTCGTATATGCGTTTGAGACGTCTATAACCTTAGTCTCTCCCGTGACCATGATCGCTGTAAAGCATTCGAAACGTCCGGAACCAAAAATCATAATAAATCCGCGAAATAATCCAAAAACATAGTTTTATTTAATACTAGCACTACCCGCGGATCCGCCCGCGTTCAGATGACCAAAAACCAAATACTAAGAGGTTTTACATATTAGTATACTCTTACATTGCACTTTTTGTATTTTTCTCAGAAATGAGAAATTTTCCCAGGGTAAAAAGTATCCTATATGTTGACCCGGATAACCAGCTATCACCATACCAAATTTCATCAAAATCCCTCCAGTGGTTTTTCTGTGATGCGGTAACAGACAGACAGACAGACAAAAATTCTAAAAACTATAAATTCGGCCTCTGTACCGATAATAAATAATAATGTTTATTTCAATTAGATTTTCCAAAAAATATTTAATGTACAAATTCGATTCAGAATTTTATTATATTTGTAAAGATAGTATACTCCTTTAATTTTATATTTTATTTTACCTTCCAAGTAGGTTGCATTTATTTAGAATTCTATATAATTTAGTTGTATGTCATGTTTATTTTAAAAGTAAAAACATTTGGATCAATAAACTTTTAAATGTCGTTTCTTTAAAATTTCAGGTAATATTTTATTTTATATAATGTAATTATAGGTTTTTATTGTATTATTAATTTGTTATTTGATTAAAACTTTAAAATTTCAGCAACACATTGAAGTTTTATTGATCAATATCGACGTATAAAAGTTGATAAGAAAAATCATATTATATAGTTTATTGTATAGATTAATAACTCGGTATCATCATTGAATGAAATCAGTACAACTTTTTCTTATAAAAGGTTGCCAACGTCCATACCACGTTGAATACACCGGTTCTCGTCCGATCACCGAAGTTAAGCAACATCGGGCGCGGTTAGTACTTGGATGGGTGACCGCCTGGGAACACCGCGTGACGTTGGCCCTTTTGTTTATTATTTTGCTTATTTGTATGATTTTTGCCTCTTCTGACATTCATAGTAAATTACCAAAAAAGTGATATAATATATCGTATACAAATGATAAAAAAATCGTTTTCTTACCATTTACCTTCAAGCAATACAATCGTAATAGATAAAATAAATTTTAAAGATATGCCGTATGAGTAAAAAGTTTTAAACAAAACTATCTTTTCGAATTTTTTCGCGAATTTATTTTGAATTTTGGTTCCCGACGTTTCGAATGTTTTACAGCAATCATGGTCACGGGAGAGACTAAGGTTTAAGAAGTCTCAAAAGCATTACTATATAGTTGTTACAGACAGGCTGTCTGTACCCACAACTTAACCAAAAATAAAATCAAAAAATTCAAAATTGCCATCAAAGTACCTTACAATACATACTTATTTGTTAATTTTGAATTTATTTAATTTTGGCTGTTAGTATTATAATTATAACATTTTTTTGAAAATTTAATTAATTAGTAATCTTATTTAGTGTTGCCACTATTATATTTATAAACATAAAGAAAATAAAATATTAATTTGCACAATTCTGCTGTAATTGATCCGCACAGTAAGAATTTACTACATCTAACTATCTGTTATGTTAAGATTTATTATTTGATTTTATTATATTAATAACAGGATCCCACGACGATGGTAGTACTAAGCATTCTTTCCTATTGAAATACTAGTCCATCTTGAAATAATCCATGAAACACTATACTAGGTTTCGTAGGTCATTTGGTACAAATAAACAAAAAAAACTTTCCTCTTTATAACATTAGTATAGAAGTATCTAGATAATATTATTCGATGTTGAGTCAAAATTAATGCAGTACCAATGTTGGTGAAACTCTTCAAAAAATGTGGAACGCTTCACGATTTTGCGTGTCATCCTTGCGCAGGGGCCATGCTAATCTTCTCTGTATCGTTCCAATTTTAGTATATGTACTGCCGAAGCGAGTACAGCTGTAGAGTATTTGAACTTGTATATATACTCAATCGATTTGAATATTTTGATAGCGCGATTCAAGACTTAACAGCGCCATCTATATTAAAAGATAGAAAATATTGCTTAGTTATGAGTAGACTTGACAGCGCCATCTATATTGTATAATAGAAAACATTGGTAACCTATAAGGAGACCTTTATATACCTAGGTAATACCTACTATAGGTATACTCAATTAAATCTTAAAAACACATGTGTGGTTCAGATTTTTTATCCTTACATATAAAATTATTTTGTGTTTGAATATAAATATAACGCCCTCAAGAAGGAAAGGGTTTGTTTTTTACTTTCGGCAACCACGGAGCGAATATAATAATTATTAATATTATAAAAGCATACTATTTTTTATTAACCCCCGACGCAAAAAGGGGGGTATTATAAGTTTGACGTCGATGTCTGTCTGTCTGTGTCTGTGTGTGTCTGTCTGTGGCATCGTAGCTCTCAAACGGATGGACCAATTTTGATGCGGTTTTTTTTATTTGAAAGCCAGTATCCTTGCGGTGTTTCTTAGCTATGTTTGGTTAATATCGGTCCAGCAGTGTACGAGTAAGTATCAGCTCTTTTCCAAAATGATGTAAGGCGTTTTGGCGTATGATTACTCGATTAAGTGCTTCTCGCGTGCCAGTATAGTCGTTAAATGACAATTAATTTGTGTCGGGGGTTTTTAAAATTTTAAAATTATAATATTAATACATGAACGAATTAGACACATTAATATTAAAGGTATTAGGTTTGCATAAGAGGTGTATTAAATTAAATTTTTATAAAGTTAAGTAATATTACACATTTAATTTGTTAAATGCTCTTCATCACTCTCCATCTCAATGCTAGAATATGATTTCTTTTTTAACTCTTATTATTATCTTCTTTCACATATAAGTACATTCACTAAGTACCTATTAATTAGTCGGCATATTTTCAAATATGTAAATCAATAAAAAATACTCGACCATTTATATTTAACTTTTCTTTAAATTAAACATGGAAATAACATATATTTTTTATTACCCTCGTTTCGCCCATGAGCGTACCTAGTTCCTCTGATGTGTGTTCACCTTGGAGACATTTATATTTGGCTTTTTTTTAAGTGCAAAATTCTATAGGCAGGTTTCGATGGAGAGTAAATTCATGTAAGTCTTCATCGACATGGTAACGTGACGTGTTAACTCTAAAGGCCGGACCGCATTACAGCGGCGCTGCGCAGCGCTGCACTACGCGGCACAAAGCGTCGAAATATTATTTCAATCATTTCGTATGGTGCATGTCGCACTAGAACGGTGCTGCACAGTGCGTTGATGCGCGTCGCGGTATAGTTGCCTCCGAAAGAATATTTTGACGTGCAACGCCGCGACCCGCAGTGCAGCGACGTTCAGTGCGACATAGCAAGCGGCGCGTCGCTTCTTTCTTCTGCACCGACTGATTTTCCGAATGAGTATCCTGTTGCTTTATTCCAAGCGAGTATCCTGTTGCTTTATATGTGGTTTCATCCAGTGCAATAGTTTATAGAATTTTGTCTTCGATAAGAATGTCGATTGTCTGCACGATTTCACACGTACTTCAGAAGAAGAACGTGTGAAATCGTGCAGTCTTTAAGAAGGCGAGGAAACAAAAGGAAAAAAATTAAAAAAAAAAATATATTTTAAATTCTTATTTTTTTTCTCTTCCATAATTCGTTCTTCTTCTGCACACAACAAAGAAATAATGACCAAATTCTCGTTACTATCGCTCATCGTGTAACGTTGGTCGCACGCGAACTGGTATAGAAATGACGCGAGCTGACGCTTAGTGCAGTTGTAATGCGATAGGTACCGTCGAGCGACGTGAAGCGACGCGATGCGCAGCGCCGCTCTCTAATGCGGTCCGACCTTAACACTCAGAGTGAAGATAGATGTCAAAACCAGATAAATGTTTTTATATTATATTATGTTTTGCAGAAAAACAGTTTTAATTTAAGATAAAACAATTAATTTGAATATCCAAAAATAACAACTGTTTGTTTATAGTTTTCAACCGACTTCAAAAAGGAGGAGGTTCTCAATTCGAATGTATGTTTTTTTTTTTTATGTTTGTTACCTCAGAACTCCGTCATTTATTAACCGATTTGGACAATTTTTGTTTAGTTTGAAAGGGTATACTTCCAGATTGGTCCCATTTAAATTTCAAAAAAAAAAATACCACCCCTAAGGGTGGAAAAACAACTAATGATGAATTTAACCTACTTCTAATTGTCATATTGACTTGAAACTTTGCAAGTATTTCTATTTCCGTCGATAGTACAGTGGTTCGGTGTTGTTGACCTGATCTGATGGCAAGGCCAGAAGGTGGATAGGTGGAACTCTTCAACGGCTAATAGTAGATACTTTGAGTTTGGGCTTATTTTGTTTGATTTGACAAGCCTAACACGTTAGAATCCTTACTTTGCTATTACTGTCTACACTAAAAAGGGAAAAATAAAAACTTTTTAACAAAAAAATAAAAACCGACTTCAAACAAAAGCACTAAAAAGTGAAAAATAACTGATTGGTAGTTTTCATTTACTATACATACCTAATCAAATATTTTCGAAGTCGGTGTGCTTTGCTTTGTATGGGCTGGGACCGATTTCAAAAATATTTGATTAGGTATGTATTTAATAGGTAGGCTTTAATTACTTAGCCAAAGCACACCGACTTCGAAAATATTTGATTAGGTATGTATAGTAAATGAAAACTACCAATCAGTTATTTTTCACTTTTTAGTGCTTTTGTTTGAAGTCGGTTTTTATTTTTTTGTTAAAAAGTTTTAAGTTTTCACTTCTGTCGGCAGCTCTCATGAGTCATGACTGCTGTTTTTTTCTCATTTTGTTTTTTCTGTTCCTTCCACCGAAACTAACAATGACTATACGGGACAATCATTTGATCATGTATGTTGCCAACGTCCATACCACGTTGAATACACCGGTTCTCGTCCGATCACCGAAGTTAAGCAACATCGGGCGCGGTTAGTACTTGGATGGGTGACCGCCTGGGAACACCGCGTGACGTTGGCCTTTTTGTTTCATATTTTAATTTTAGTCGGAATACAAGAAGATGTTGTCTTAAGACAAACAAGTACCACGGTAATGTAATGCAATATTACCGTGCAAGTACTACCATATTAAATATGTTTATCGAAATATGTAGGTACCTTTTTGACGTTGACGTTGGCTTTTTTATATTTTTACTTTTTTTTTATAACTAATTAATGAATTAATCTTGAATTAGTTTTTTTTTATATTTCAATCTTAACCAGAGTACGTATGAATCCTGTTTGTCTTAAGACTTAATTATCACAAGAACTACTATATTTTAAAAACTATAGATTCGGCCTCTTTGTCGATAATAATGTCTATTTCAATAAGATTTTCCAAAAAATATAAAATGTACAGATTCGGCTTAGTTACAATTTTATTATATGTATAGATAAATAAATGAACACCAATGTAATGTAATGTAATGTAATGTAATGTAATGTAAAATGGACTCGTTTTCCGCACTTAGACTCTCTTTTGGTCCGTTGTGCGTGCGAATCCTGGCTATATTAGCCAGCCAAGCTCCGCCCAGAAGCGCAGAAGTTTCCTGGGAACTTCACAGGCTTCGCGGAGCGACCTCACTGGTCCGAGGATTTCTTCACGTTGAGAACTTACCGCTACGCATTCCAGGATTACGTGGGCAACTGATTCTTCAGCGCCGAGGCACCCTCTGCACAGAGGGGTGTCTGTTGCGCCGATGTTATATAGGTGTTTGTTCAGGGGACAGTGGCCCGTTATCGTCCCTATCATTATTTTGAGATTTGTTCTACTGAGGTTTAGTAAGCGTTTTGTAAGTCGTGGGCTTACTGCAGGCAGAGCTGATCTAGATTGTCTGCAGTCTGCAGTTTGTGACCATCTGTTGTTTTGTAATGTCGTGGATCTTTGGCGGATCCAGGTACGAATCTGTGCAAAGGGTATGGGGAGAAGCGGGTGTGGGCCATTCACTTCTAGTTTTGACCCCCTCTTTGCGAGTTCGTCAGCTGCATCGTTGCCAAGTGATCCACTGTGTGCCCTGATCCATTGAAGGTTGACTTGATTTGTTGTTGATATCAAGTCCAGGGCGTTGTGACATTCACTTATTAGTTTGTTGTTGGTTTGTTTGTTATTTAGCGCCTGCAGAACTGCTGCACTGTCGGAGAGTATTTTTATATTGTAGTTGTTTACTCCACGACTGTGCACGGCTCTTGCGGCTTCCGTTATGGCTACACATTCGCATTGGAAAATCGAGCTGTGTATGCCTAATGGTATTTGTATTTTAATGTTGAGATCAAGGGAAAATATACCGGCTCCTGAGCCTTCACGTGTCTTTGAGCCATCAGTATAAATCCGTAGCTCATTGGCAGGTGAGTGGTCTTGTTCCTCTTCTCTCATAGTTATTTTATATCTTTTGTTAAATATGTATTTATTGTGCGTTCTGTCACACGGGGCAGCAATAAGTGGTTCGTAACCTATTGCTCTATCCAGTATGGATGTGTGTGGACTATGGTGGTTTTTACCCCATAGACCTAAATGCATCAGTCTTATAGCAGCCATAGTCGCTTCTTGCTGTATGAATAGGTCCAGGGGTGTTGTCTGTAGCGCAACCTCTATTGCTGCTGTGGGGGTTGTTTTCATGGATCCACTGGTAGCAGACAGTGCCAGCCTTTGAAAGCGTGCTAATTTGGTGATTGTAGTCCGGAGTTCCGTTCTAGTCCACCAAACCAGAGCCCCATAGGTTAGCATTGGTCTTATTACAGCAGTGTATAACCACATCGTTATTTTCGGCGAAAGGCCCCATTTATTGCCTAGCATCTTTTTGCATTGATAAAAGGCAATAGTGGATTTGTTGAGTTTGTAGTCAAGGTGCTTATTCCAGAGCAGTTTGCTGTCTAGAATTACACCCAAGTATTTGACTGCATCCTTAAGTTTTAGTTCTGTGTTGAAGAGTTTCGGGAGTCTGTAAGGTCCGGGTACTCTTCGGTTGGTAAACATGATCAGTTCGGTCTTTAAGGGATTGACAGAGAGTTCGTGTTTACGACACCAGTTCTCTGTTATTTTGAAGGCTTTCCTCATTAGGTCGCATAAGGTGCTTTCAAAGTTCCCTGATATTAGGATGGCTATATAAATGAACACCAATTAATTATAATTTTAATTTATAAATAAAAATAATTTAATTGACAATTATAATTACTTATTTCATTAACGACGACACGTTTGGCTCAGTTTGTAGTGACTAGTGACCCTACTGGCTGTGCCAACGATCGCGGGTTCCTGTCCTGCTGGGGGCATTCATTTGTGTGAAGCACGAATGTTTGTACTCCAGTTATGGGTGTTTATATTTTTAATATGTATTTAAAGTTATATATGTGTAGTGTATCAACTATCTGGTATCCATAACACAGTAGCTTACCATGGAACTAGATGGTGCTGTGTTCTAACGTCCCAACATTTTTATTTATTTATTTAATAACTGCACTTATAAATCATATTTGCTACGGTACAACCTAATGCATCTAATTTTAGGTCTAGAAGCCAAATGCATCGTACAGACAGTAAAAAAGGCAGAAAATTATGTGACAAAGATAATAAGTATAATTTCTTTATTATTCATTGAACATACTGTTTACATGCATTGTTTTTTATACACGTTGACTTATGTTCGCTATAAATAATAATTAGATCCCTTATCATAATAGATGAACATTATACTTACAAAAGATGCCAAATTTCTAATAAAAAACATATAATAGGTTTATTTGAAGGGTTCAATGCAAGAAAAACTGCAGAGATTCCATTAGTTATTGCAAAATAGCTCTTATTATTACTTAGTAATAAAAGTGATAATGCTTGGTGTATTTATATGTAAATTCACATGTTATTAGTTTTCGAAAAGTTTAATTCATTGTGGTACAGTAGTTTGTTAATGAACTCGTACAATTTGGACATGAACAATCGTAATAATATTATAAGCACTGCCCGCGGCTTCGCCCGCGTTCAGGTGACCTAAAACTAAATAAAATAACGCTTTTGTAATTTTTTTTTCAAGATAAGCTATTTTTAAAAGTTTTTGCCTTGTTTACTAAGTTACCTTGCTAAAATATATAGGTACATTAAAATTGAATGAAGCAGTATCTGTGCTTTAAATATGTTTTGGAAAATTTTATTAAAATACACATTATTATCGCTAACAGAGGCCGAATCTATAGTTTTAAGAATTTTTGTCTGTCTGTCTGTCTGTCTGTAACCGCATCACAGAAAAATCACTGGAGGGATTTTGAAGAAATTTGGTATGGTAATAGCTGGTTATCCGGGTCAACTAATATACTAATACGAGTATACTAATATATAAAACCTAAGATTTTGGTTTTGGTCATATGAAGGCGGGCGGAGCCGCGGGCAATGCTAGTATATATATATTCTAGTATGCAACGTTATGTTTAGGTTATTTTAGTCTCGCTGAGTTTTGTTTTAGTTTTTCTCAGAACCAAGATTTTTTCTTTTGACTATTGATATTAACTAAAAAATCGTAATAACTTATCAGTGAATATACTTTTTTTGATTTTGAATTTATTTATAAGTATAAAAATGCAAGTTTCTTCTAATATTCAGTAAGTACAACATTCACATATTTACCTGTAACATATTCTGCTATAAAGACATAAGTCTTTAAGCTTTCATATTCACTGATAGTATTTTTGTAAAGTAAAACGGGACATTTATTATGTTTTTCATTTATATAATAAAATTAACTGATAAAAGTAGGTGTAAAACTTGTTAAAAATGCATTCCATTTTATATTACAAGAATATAAAAATATTTCAAACTATGCCTAGACATAGTGCAGAGCTTTTAGAATAAGATAGAAATAAATATAAATTAAATATCAATATAAAATAAATTAAGCTACCATTTTACAATAAGTGCAGTATAAGGCGTGGTCAATTCTCACCACGCCCCTTAAAGGGTAGGGCAGATGCGCGTGAGTCGACAAAAGCGCGTTGAAAGCTTTTTATGCGACGGTTGATAGTGTCGACTTGTTTTAAAATGTTGTTATTTAAATTGATTAAATCTTAAAAGTGGCCTTGTAGATAGGAAAATCAAATATTCAATCAACTACTTAACTTTACAAATGTACGTTATTATTTTAAAATATGTTTTAATTTTTAAATAAAACTATCTTTTCGGATTATTTCGCGGATTTATTTTGATTTTTGGTTACCGACGTTTCGAATGCTTTACAAGTTTACAGCATTCATGGTCACAAGAGAGACTAAACATGATTGTTGTAAGCATTCAACACAAGAGTGACGACGTAGACGAATGGACGGACAGTGTAGGCGTACCTAATAATTCTTACTAAGCCATTTGAAAATAATGATGTTCTCCTAGGCGATTCCGGCTACGGCGGCCAATCTCATTGAGACGAGCCAACTGCGCAGAAGTTATTATAGTGCACAAGTGTATGCGCAGACACAAGTGCACTCTCTATTCCTGTCACTCTCATACTCCGGTTGGACGACTGCTCGACACGACCAGTGAGAGTTAAGGCGCAGGACCGACGGCTTTACGTGCTCTCCGAGGCACGGGGGTAAAACACTGCCAACTTCCCATCTCCGGGCTGTTTACTGAGACTTACTCTACGGAATGAATCTCTAACTAAACTTGGCCCGACCCGGGACTCGAACCCAGGACCTTCGAGTGTGCAGACGTACATGCTAGCCACTACACGACCGAGACAGTTAAATAATATCAAATATGTAACTACAAATTGACTTCTTTAATAAAATTGCATCCATTGTAAGAAACGTTTGTCCATTTTTAACCTACAATTTGGCTATAATAAAACGCACGATTAAGATCTTAACTACATCTATAATCGCTTAAATGGCAATAAAGCGACAATTATTATATAAAAGAGAAACTCGATATCTATTCATACGTAGCGGTAGCATTTTGTAAGTCGACACTATTGTGAGAGGTGTTAAACGCTTAGCGCTATAGATGTAATTGGATTGGTCTTGATACTTTTATACAATTTGATTTTTAACCGATTGCTGCAAAAAGTGTAATGTTTCTGTGTGTATATATGTACATTGTACATACATATTATGTTTATATCTTAAGAGGGTTTTTAATTTTTATATACATATTTTGTGTCTTTAAATTCATCTACGTACTGGGAAAATAGACGGTATATTATGATAAAATACGTGTGACTCAGTTTTTAGTGACCCTACTTGCTGTGCAAGCGGTCGCGGGTTCGAGACCCGCATCATTTGTAGGCTAGGGTAGGTTGATGAGCATGAATGTTTGTACTCCAGTCATAGGGGTTTACATTAATAATATGTATGTATTTAAAGTTGTATATGTGTAGTGTATCAGCTATCTGGTATCCATAGGACAGGCCTCGTAGCCATGGAACTAGACGGTGCTGTGTGTTAATGTTCCAACATATTTCTAAAAAAACAACACACGGACGCAGTAACAGACAAATGTTAGTGTAGTAAAATATTTTTACTCTATAAATGAACTCTTATTTAAACACTTCCAAAAACGTGAGCGTGAAATGCCGTCGGCGTTTTCTGTAACACTATACTTCACACCCTTATTGTGTGACACATTATATTTTCATCATTTTATTCACGAATATGCTTTAAAAGCTCCTTTTTATTATTACAAAAAAATTGTATAAAAAAGTGATTACGGCATGCCTGTATGTAAGAAAACAAGATACATATAAATTATGAGAGAGAACAATTTCACTGACACCATTCATTTAAAGAACCACTTGCACAAAATTTTATAATTTGATTTATTTATATTAAATACGTTTAGCAAAGGTCAAATTATAATCAAAATCAAATCAAAATATTTTATTCAGCATTAAATTATTACAATTTCTTACTGAACGTCATAAGTCTACTACCAGTTCGGAAAGAAGAAGCCTCAGACCTGAGAAGAACTGGCGAAAGAAGAATAAATAAACAATATCATAAAAAAAACAGTCCGCCATCTTTGGGAGTCCGCCATATTAGATTTAGAATGACGTCACTTAGTTCTATCCATGCATTGCCATCTAAACTAAACGTGTATGCAAAATCCGAGTGGAACGAGTACAAATCTCGCACCTCTGATATTTTCATGTGCGAATCATTTCCAACATGAATACCACTTGTCTTAACGGTGAAGGAAAACATCATGAGGAAACCTGTCTGAGAGAACCTAGCAAGTTTTCAAAAGACATGTGAAGTCCGCCAATCCGCTCTTGGCCAGCGTGGTGGACTATGGCCTGATCCCCCTCATATCGAAGGGAGGCTCGTGCCCAGCAGTGGGACGTTAAAAAGGGCTAAATACAAACAAATATTACAAGTTAAATTGATGCTTGTAAAAATTTGGTGTAGGTATGTATGTGGCTTTAAGTGTATTCTTGCTACGAACACATCCTAGGATTACGATGATAAGGTTTCATTATGGGTAAAAAAGGGTTCCTTTCAGAACCTTATTCCATTTGTAAAAAAAATTATAATATTTATATAAAATTAAATAAAATAAAAATAAAAAATAGCCTTTTAATTCACTTAAATTTACTACAGAATACAATTTGCTGCAGTAAAGTTCTTTTTTTTAAACATGACATACCTACAAATAATCTTTACATGCAGTTGTAGAAATACATTAAATATAGTAATTGTAGTATATAGTAATTTAAAGATTAATAATGATCGAATTAATTGTAATAAATATTTATTAAGTATATATATATATATATATATATATATATATATATATATATATATATATATATATATATATATATATATATATATACTTTTTTTTATTTTATAAATTTTTATTAATCAATTTATTGATTTTAATCGAGTCATTAATTTAAATAATTTATTAATTAAATTGCTTTAACTGTTAATATATACGAACATATATTTTCTTTCAGATATTAATAATATTTTGTGTTAGATTTTGATTATTAATATATTGTTTATATAACATGTTTTTAACATCGCAATTTTGATATAATAAAGAAAAATATTATATCGAAAGATAAAACTTTTCGATTGAAATACTGTACGTAAATTATTTTCCTTTTGCAACACGTATAAGATTTCACCTGAATAAGTAAGTTCATTTGTGCAAGGTTTCATGTTATTATAGAATGAATCTTATTTAAGTCACCGATTTTAGAGAAGATTATAGGCCATTTGGGCATTAGTTGGCTATGATACTCGATAAGAAGATCAAAGGTTCGATCGTAGGATCTTCTATATTTATCATACCGTCCTTCCTGCCCTTAATACTTTTTATATTAGATCAAAATATACTTTCTTCAAATAGACTTTTAACACCAACTTTTAAATCGTCACTTTTATATTTTATAAAATTTGATTTAAATGTCACTATGTAAGTCTGTCAGGAATTTACAACCGGCTTGGAAGGCAGTCTTTTGGGAAGAGCCGGCGAGAAACTTAACAGTTGGTCTTTTAAAATAATATTTTATTGCCCTCCCACGAAATACAAGAGTTGAAGGAATAGATAGTGCACTTCTGCTTGCGCAAATGTGTACTGTAATATCTCCTGTACAATTGGCTTATCTTAGAGAGATTAACCGACTTTAGCCCATGTGAAGGTTTTTAATGAACTTATAAACAAAAATGAAGCATCAACTCCCACCAACCGTCTGATATAGTTAATAATATCTGGTACTCGTTATACGATTTTAAATCTTTTCTAACTGAGCAATAGATCCAGAGATTAACGTGTTAAAACAAACTCTTAAGCTTTATATATTATAGTATATAGTATAGATAAATGAATCAGTTCTATAAATCTATTGATATAATGCCTTATTAATATGACACATTATATTTATATACTTTCAAAATTTTGGAGTGTCGGTTTGGTCAATACCATGATGCTGTAAAGCATTCGAAACGTCGGGAACTTAAAATCAAAACAACTCCGTGAAAAAGCTAAGATTGTTTTGTTTAAAACTAGCAGAACCCGGCTTGGCTCGCGCTAAAACTACAAAAAAAACTCTAAAAAGGTAGTCACATACAAACTTTCATCCCCTATTTTAGCCCCTTATAGAATGTATTTCAAAAAATGCTAAGATACGTATTTATTTAATTTTATTGAAAACATTAATACCAAGTTTTAAGGAATTCTGATCATAAATATTTTTTTGATTGTATTATAATGTGTATTCCCGTGGGAATTGTATAATTTTCCGCGGTAAAAAGTAGCCTATGTCAGTCTTCAGCCCTCCAACTATTTCCATACAAAAAATCACGCTAATCCGTCACTCCGTTTCGACGTGAAAGCCTTCTTTCACCTTCTTTTTGTCCTTACAAACAAACAAACACACTTTCACATTTATAATATTAGTATGGATGTCAAATATTCGCGTAAATTTAAAAAAGTACCTATTATAACATTTCGCGTAAATGGCTAGTCCCAGATGAGATCAGAGTACCTAAGTAGAGGGTAGTTCAAAAATATTTTTCATCTAAGATTATTTGACTCTATTTTTGTTAGGAAATAATTAAGTCTTCTATTTTATTAAGTATTAACTTATCACGTTCTGGGAAAAACAATTTATCTATCGGCTGAACTTTGAGCAAAGAAAGCTCTTCGGCAAACACTGTGCCCGCTAAATATATTATTATCGTTACATACATAAGTATAAATTGGAAATATAAACAACTAGCACTGCCCGCGGCTCCGCCCGCGTACAGATGACCAAAAACCAAATTCTTAAGTTTTATGTATTAGTATATTCTTACAATGCAGTTTTTGTATTTTTTCTCAGAAATGAGATATTTTCCCGCGGTAAAAAGTATCCTATATGTTGACCCGGATAACCAGCTATCATCATACCAAATTTCATCAAAATCTGTACAGTGGTTTTCTCGTGATGCGCTAGCAGACAGACAGACAGACAGACAAACAAAAATTCTAAAAACTATAGATTCGAAATCTGTATCGATAATAATGTCTATTTCAATTAGATTTTACAAAAAATATTTAATGTAGTACAGATTCGACTTAGTTTGAATTTTATTATATGTAAGTATAGATAAATTTAATTAACTAGCGACTTGCCCTCGATTCGCTCGGCTCCACCCAGGACTCAGAACCTTAGGATCTGTTTTACATGTTAGCCACTATTATAACGATACATATAAAATAAACATATAAATAAATATTTTATATAAAGAATCATAAAAATATATCTCTAAAGATAGATATCGCGAAACATATGTACCAGACACTTATACCTCGACAAAATAAATATACCGGAAATAAATACCTCTTCCTTATTTGAAGTTGGTTAAAAGTATATATATTGAAAACTATGAATATGGCACTTTTATTATTTTGTATACTTATAGAATATACGTACATATATAGCGTAATTCACCCTCCTCGCTTCGCTCGGTTTCGTTCCTTGGTACGTTTTAACGATTAGTATGGAATAGATAGACTATATATTATATGATATATAGCCTCTTTATAATCTCGAACGAAAATACGGATAACGGCCTAACAATACAATGTTCATAGAAACAATACCGTTTCAAATGAAATACCATTTTCAATGTACGTAATGTTTTTAGACGAGGCGATATGGCGATAACCGAGTTAAAAATAGCAATTTAATCCTATCCCATCGCACCTTTGCAATCTGGTCGCGATCGGGAATTCCCCGCGGGTAGAGATATGAGAAGTTTTATTATGAGGACAATAAGCTTTATAAGGGCAAATTTGCACAGGAAATAGGCCAGCTTCCATTATTTTTATGGGTGAAGGTAAATTTTATTACTTTATCACCATTGTTGCTTATGTATTTTCACGTTAATGTTTATCATTCTCAAATGTTGTCTCACCAAGATAAACAAAGGGATTTTATAACGATAACCTAAGATTGGATTTTCTGTTTCAATTTTTAACCAAATTTCATTTATATTGTATTAATAGCGTGTGATACAGACAGATTTGATAAAACTAATTCAAGCTATGTGGGATTTAGGCACCCACACTAAAAAATAATTATACAGTGTGGGATGGGCGGCGTTTCCAATAAACAAAACGCGAGAGTATCTGCACAACTGTATATTAGACTAGCGACTCACTCTCGCTTTGCTTGGGTTCGTCCCTAGCTTGCTTCCCAATACAAACTTTCATCTCCATTTTTACCCCTTTAAGGGATGATTTCCGGGATAAAAAGTATTCTATGTCCTTCCCAGGGTCTCAAGCTATCTTGTTACCAAATTTCATGTAAATCGGTTCAGTAGATCCAGAGATTACTCCCTACAACATTACAAACTCACAATTCACAAACTCTCATATCTTTTTATAATATTAGTACCTATAGATTTGTAAATATTAATGTCTTAATATACATATACCTCTTGCGGGATTTGAACTCTGAACCTCCAGCATAGTAGGCTGTTAGATATTTCATTAATCACTTAAATGCCTAATGGAACTAAGCTATTTAGGTTTTTTGCAATGACTTGAGACATTCACCTGGTTGTAAAAACGATATTTCTACTTAAAATCTCCGCCCACAAATTCGTAGCTCAAAGAATTCCAAGACACTTCTAATAAAATGACAGTCTAAAAAAATGTGTGGACACGTGCGTATGACATTAAATGTATTATACATTTATTTGTATTATATCTATGGCATATATAGGCAGTGGTAGCAAAATGGTAACGCGCTCGCTTGGAAAACCGAGTGAAGCGGGTTCAAATCCCGGGTCTCGCACCTCTGATATTTTCATGTTCGAATCATTTCTAACATGATTACCACTTGCCTTACGGTGAAGGAAAACATCGTGAGGAAACCAGCATGTCTGAGAGAACTTAGCAAGTTTTCGAAAACATGTGAAGTCCGCCAACCCGCACTGGGCCAGCGTGGTGGACTATGGCCTGGCCCCCCTCGTATTGAAGGGAGGCCCGTGTCCAGCAGGGGGACGTTAAAAAGGGCTAAATACATATCTATTAAACTAGCGTTTTCTCGCGGCTCCACCCGCGTTGTTTAGTTTTGCAAAGATGCTCCGTTCTCATGAGTCGTAGTACTTGAAGTAAGATGGCCAGATAGCCTGCTTCTTGAATGAATAGGCTATGAAATGCAAAATATTTCTTCCAATCGGTCCAGTTTCATACTAATAACATTTGGTGAGCTTTATTTTAACTTACGTTATCTATTTGTTAGGTTAAAAACACAATATAAAGGTTTAGTTTAATATTTGATTGTTTTTTAATATAATTTTATTAGATTCTACTATTTAAGGGTGGCAAAGTTTATTTTAAATTCACTTGTACTTTAGAGTTAAGAGTACATTAGAGTTCTTAAGCGTATACCTGAAAGAGTTTAAACTGTTTACGTTCGCAAAGAAACTCGATGAAGCAGAAATACTAAGCTCGACAGTTCCATATATTTATTTCCTTTGAATGTAAAATGCACTGAATAAAGGGAGTAAGAAATGCTATTTACATATTAACTAGCTTATGCAGACGGTTGCTCTTGCGAATATTGTTCTAATTAAAAGAAAAAACTAAAAAAAAAAGTAGCTTTTCGAGTTTTTTCGCTTTTACAGTACTACTACATCAATGCTTAACAGTAATTATGGTCACGGGAGCGCTTCTTTCAGAAATTAATATAAATCAGTGAAAACATCCAAAAATATAGTTTTATTTAAAATTTCAATTATTAGCATTTCGTATCAATCTAATCATAAATTCTAATTCTATTTACTAAAATAATTAATTTTAGCTAATAAGGTGTTCCTACATCAATATCCTCTAAATCGTAATTATTCTACTTTTAGAAGTCGATTCATCGAAATCGATTCTTAGCAGATGAAAATATCGTGTAACATGTACAAACATACCTACACAAAAAAAAAAACAATAATCAAAATTGTGAACCTCCTCCTTTAGAAGTCTGTTAATAAATTATTGTTCTAATTTTAAAACATATTACTTTAGCTAATATATACTATATAAGCTTATAATATATTCTAAACTCTTAAGAGTTAAAAAAAGTATACGAACAGTGTGTCGCCGGTATTGAAAACGAATTTAACAATAGAAACTATTTACTACTGGGAACAGTTTGCTGACGTGCTCTCTCTGGCCTATTCAGGATCAAACTGTAATCAGTGTACGAGTGTGTTATGTGAGGGACATATTGATAGAATATAGAGCATATATACAGGGTCATTTTTAATTTACTGAAAACCTTTTGGGAATATACTATTAACATCATAACAACAACATCTGTAAGAAAAAAAAAGGAATATTTCTTAAATTTTACAAAAATACAAATATTTTTATTGCACCTTCTAAAAACCAAAGCGCGTGAACGGTGGAGGGGGAGGGGTGGAGGGGTGTAGAAAGCGGCGCTTACTTATTTAAACTTGGCTAGATGCTAGAACTTTACCGTTTAGAAGATGCAATAAAAATATTTTTATTTTTGTATGAAAATAAAAATTTAAGAAATATTATTTTTTCTTGTTACAGATGTTGTTGTTATGATGTACATAGTATATTGCCAAAAGGTTTTCAGTTAATTAAAAATGATCCTGTATATCTAGGGGTAGGATCTATATAGGGTGGAACAAATGGCCGGGACATGCAAAAGTACTTTAAATATTGAAGATATCAAATTTTATTCAAAGAGAAAATTTTTTTATTTATAAATAAATACATACATTTAAATAATTTCTATAAAGTTTATCTAAATCGGTAATTGAGCTAACTTGTTTTTTTTTATTTTTATTCCTGGAACGATTATAGAATAACATGTTGTCTAAGTCCCTTGATTAGTCGTTTGAATTAAAATTAACAATCTTTTCATTGAATTTTGAAAAATGAAAATTTTTCTTGTCTGTAACAACTATACCTTCAAGACATGTAACACCTCAGTCTCTCCCGTGACCAAGGATGCTGTAAAGCATTCGAAATGTCGGGAACCAAAAATCAAAATAAATCCGCGAAATAATCCGAAAAGATAGTTTTATTTAAAATCTTTTCATCTTTATAATATTATTTATAAATTACTGTTTTAAATAAAAATATTCCTTAAAAATAACTTTATAAAAAAAGAAAAACATAAAAATCGGCAAAGAAATCGCGTTTCGTACACAAAAACTCGAATGGACAGCCTTTTTTAAAGTAATTTTTAAACTAGGTCGTAACTAATGAGATCAAAAATGTAAATTGAATAAAGAAATTAATCTCAAAATTCGCGTAAATCGAAGAAAGTATTATGAATAGGTATTAGGTGCTATAAAATCATTTTAACTGAGATTTTAACTGAAACTGTAACAATAACCTTCGTTTAAAGAAAAACTCTCCAATCACTACGCTATCCGGTGGTCATATTATAAAGAGATTGTTAGATGATGTTTTAGAGAGACGACTGTATCGTCCTACAATTAACAAGAATTCCCAAACAAGAAGTACCGGCACGATATCTTTGAATACCAATGAGATAAGGACAGTGCAGACTAGATATTTAAAATTGAAAAAGATATTATATTTGGGAGTGTAGTTAAAATATATTTTTTGTACAAGTTTGGTAGAGTAAGCTTACTAAGTATACTCGTAGATACAGGGTGGAACAAATCGATGGGACAATTTTTTTAAAAAAGCTTACCTGAACAGGTAATCGAAGACACTAAAAGTACAGTAAAATACAAACTCCGCTATTTTATTAGACTAACCGATAGAGTCTATGATAAGGATAAAATCTCTCGAACAAACATTATATCTTGACTAAAGAAAATCATGAAATCTTACAATTTATACGAGTACATTTCGACTCTAAATTTTTACGTTTGTAGTTGATTTGATTACCGGCTCAGGTAGCCTATTTAAAAAAAATGTGGTTATTATTATTTTCTAAATAAAGCAATATTATCTTTAAGTAAAATTTGATAATTTCAATATTTAAGGTACTTTTCTTCCATGTCCCATCCATTTGTTCCATCCTGTATATTAGATACAGTAAGGTTAGATTATATGATGTGAGTGATAAAATAATGATTACAGGGATATGCAGTGGTAGAGTGAGCAGAAGATAGAGTAGACGAAGACCTTGAGAAAACTTATAAGACTCAAGTAATTTTTAGATTTAAAGAAGGTCAGTTCTTCTTTCTAACTCATCCGCGATGGATATAAAATGAATTTGATTGAGTATAATAAAATAAAGTAGATGTAAAAATAAGGTAAACAAAAGAACATTTCGTAGAGACTAAACAATAAACATCTTCAAAAATACTGAGAACAAAGTATTGATAAAATTTTAAACTTAATACTCAAAAATAAAACCACTGTACAATCTCTAGTTCTCTGAATAATGAATTATAGATTTGCTTATTTAAAATATTATTCTGTTCCTATGACAGACTCAGAAAAAGACTGGATAAATTTTCAAATGTTTTTGCTAAAAAAATTATTTACATCATATATATATATATATATATATAACATAACTACATGTCAATAATCTATGTCTTATGTCTGCGGATAGGAAGTATAAGTATAGAGTGGATTCTGTGGCGAATTGTTGTTAATCTACTCGCAGAATTATTCATGGCCCTATAATGAGTTCTTTCGCGACGTTGTTTTTGACCCTTTGATCTTCTGTACTTTGACTTTCTATACTTTACCAGTGATAGCTATCAGGTTAGATTAATAGACCATGTTCTTTTTTACTCCGACGAAAAAAAGAGGTTATATGATTGGACGTCCATGTCTGTGTGTGTGTTTGTTTGTCTGTATCTAGTATTGTAGCTCCTAAACGGATAAACGATTTGGAAGCGGTAAATAGAAAACTGGACCGAGCTATAAATGTATTCATCCATTTTTAACGTCCCACTGCTGGCCACGGGCCTCCCTTCAATACGAGGGGGATCATGTCATAGTCCACCACGCTGGCAAAGTGCGGTTTGGCGGGTTTCACATGTTTTTCAAAAACTTGCTAGGTTTTCTCAGACATGGAGGTTTCCTCACGGTGTTTTCCTACACTGTAAGGCAAGTGGTAGTCGTGTTAGAAATGTTTCGCACATTTCAGAGTATTTCAGAGTTTCGAGACCCGGGATTTGAACCTGCTTCACTCGGTTTCCTAAGCGAGCGCGTTACTGGGTTACCACTACCTAACTATAAATATTTGGAGAAAATTGGTTATTCGATTAAATAAAGTATAACTAGCGTCAGATTGAACCTGCAGCTATTATCATGTGTTCATATATGGGAGCTTTTTTTATCATTATTCCAAAGTTAATTCTATACCTCATTCTCTATATTACCCTCCAAAATACTGCGTATATTTTATCAAAATTTCGCGTGCCAACATCTCATAAGCGCGGAAGGCGTAACCCATTTTATCCGACACGTAGATTATTGCAGAGACACTCGGATATTGCTATAAAACACGCGTTGAATGTCTTTTTTTATCTTTTACTTGGAAATTCGCTTGTGTAAATCTTACGCTTATAAAAACAGGTTTGTTTGTTCGTATGTAAGAAATGATTTCGGAAACTACCTACTGAATCAAATTTTAAGATTCATTAAGTAAGCTACAATATTTTTGAGCATATTAAATAGAACTATCTTTTCGGATTTTTTCGTGGATTTATTTTGAATTTTGGTTCCCGACGTTTCAAATGCTTTACAGCAATCATGGTCACGGGAGAGGCAATTATATAATGCCTTTGAGACGTTTAAAACCTTAGTCTTTCCAGTGACCATGATTGATATAAATAATTCGAAACGTCGAGGACAAAAAATCAAAATAAACCCGCGAAAAAAATCCGAAAAGATATATTTATTTAATATGTCAAATATTCGAGTAAATCTAAGAAAGTATTATTTTTGAGCATAGTCAATTTTTAATTCATGTACCATCCTGTTTAATACAATACTCGCAGATGAAGCTAGCTACAGCTTATGTTATATTATCCGTAAAGTTCATAAACAGATTCGTGTTTGACACCACACTACTCTGTATAGATGACAGTCATTTGTCGCAGATACTGTGTCAGAGTTCCAATACACATTGGAAACTTGAGCGGGTCTATTTTATATATATATATATTATATATATATATATATATATATATATATATATATATATATATATACATACTATAGTACCATATCGTAGATACTCGTAGCTCAGGACATGCAAATAAATTTAAAATATACAATAGATGTAAATTTCTGTTAAATTAAATTGTTGTTTCTGTTAAGTTAAACTAAGCTGAATCTGTACATTAGATATTTTTTGGAAAATCTTATTGAAATAAACATTATTATCGATACAGAGGCCGAATCTATAGTTTTTAGAATTTTTGTCTGTCTGTTATCGCATCACATAAAAGTTACTGGAGAGATTTTGATGAAATTTGGTATAATGATTGCAGGTTATCCGGGTCGACATATAGGATACTTTTTACCGCGGGAAAATATCTCATTTCTGAGAAAAAATACAAAAACTGCAATGTAAGAGTATACCTAGTACCTACTAATATGTAAAACCTAAGAATTTGCTTTTTGGTCATCTGAACGCGGGCGGAGCCACGTGCAATGCTATCTTTTATAAAATCAGACCGATTACAAGAAGGAAAATCAAACATCTATTAAAAGAAAAAAAAGTATTATCTAGCACAAACATAGTCATTTCAGCTCTCCAATATCCTTAGTACCTATACTATCATCGATCGTTGACGTCCTTTGTCCTCGATCGCTGACTAGTATATAGGGCAAGGTGAGTCCCCACTGGTCTATCACGTACGGATTGATGGCCTGATTACGCTCTTTCAAACAGTGGTCTGTATTCGACCTTTCGCTTGTTTTCATTTTTATGGGTTATTTTTCTATTTATGTGTACTGCCTACTGCTCATATTTTAGTTCAACAGACGATTTTAATCTTCATACAACAAAGATCGCATAATAATATAGTAGTATATATATATATATATATATATATATATATATATATATATATATATATATATATATATATATATATATATATATATATAGAGGAAGTCGTCGAACGTCTATCTGTACGTATGTATGTGCGTGTCAATCTAGAAAAACGATTGGGATGAAATTTTTTATACTTATATTTTTATACCTATATAAAAGTGAAACAGCCGAACTACTTTATTCATATGAATGGCTTTTAAATTTGGTCAAACTGTGTATAATGTTCTAAGGTAATCTTTGAAACAAATCGAAATTATTAATAACGTACTCGTATATGTGTATCAATAATGATGACTATTTCAATAAGATTTTCCAAAAAAATATTTATTATTATAAATATTCGACTCAGTTAGAATTTTATTATACTAGTATGTAAAGATAAAAAATGTTATTTCTATTCTATTTTTTTTCTTTTATTGTATCGTTAATCTAATGGCCAATTAGAGGGATACAAAATTCACGTTAGCACATATGCGAACTTCATTACGTACAATGTCTAAGCGTGAAACATCAAAACTTCAAAAGCTAAGTTACTTTCTTAATTAATTCAATGACTCTGCATATCGAATCTCGACATAACGCATTCGAGTGGAATAAAAGAAACAAATTAAATGTGCCATTCAAAACATACCAACTGGCTTGATTCGTCACACGATGTCATCAAATTATAAGTCAATTCACGTTTAAGAATATGTATGATGAGCTTATTCCTTTGAATTAAAGTTCAAATTTAAATAAATATTGTTTATACGGGAGTAAAACTAACATTGTTAAGTTTGAGGGTAGATATTGCACAAATATGGATTTAGAGTTATTTCATTTTCAACTCTATAATTTAACAAATAGTGCTTGAACTTCAGAAGCAACGAACATTTGGAAGGGTGCATATAAATTGAATTTAAAAAGTCGTATCTACCTACAACATTTTTCAAGAAAATCGACTCTAATATACTACATATAGGGTTCATTTTGGTTCAATTTTTGGGGCACTGTATAAACACATGCATAGTGCATACTTAATGCATAATGAAAAAGCTTTACATTGAATATAATGATATGAATGCAAATAATTAATTGTGATTGTGGCTTAGACGTATTATGAAATGTCACTAACGTAATTGGGTACATGTTAAGTACTTATAGCTACAATATAGCCCTTTAAGCATTTTGTTTTGTTAAAATTTGACAAAAAACGCTCTATTGATAAAGTACTCAAAATTTCATGTATAATATGAACATATTCTTTTGGTTCAATAAATGTACATTTAGTATAATTGTTATTTTTTTGTTTGTGTTAAATTCAAGTTTATTGTAAAACTTATTATAGCATTCTTATAATACATTTATTCTTGAAAAAAAAATTGGTACAACAACTTATCATTGAAAAAGGAAACCTAAAATTGAGGACAATAGCTAGAAGCTTTTTTAAAGAGCTTTTATCCTAAAAGCACTTTAAAAAAGCTCTTATTAGCGGTACTTCCTATTACTACTTTCTTTCTAGTAGTAATTTCTACTGCTGGGCGTGGGTCTCTACCATGCAAGGGGAATTAGGCTATGGTCCACCACGCTGGCGAAGTGCAAGTTGCCGAGTTTTACACGTTTTTTTGAGAACTAGTTAGATTCTCAACAAATAGGATTCCCCACGATGTGTTCCTTTATCGTCAGGTGGGTGGTATTGTGTTCAAAATGATTCGCATATGAGAATATTATAGGTGCATGTCCCGGGGTTTGAACGCGCTTCACTTTTCACTTATCCAAGCAAGCGCGTTAGCACTGAGTTATCATTGCCTTTGTATTAATAATATAATTATTTTTGGCATTTTCGTTTGGCTTCAATTACCGTCTTAGTTACACGTTTCATCTAACTTATTCTCCTTTAGTCTGAGTCTTTTAATTATATGATTAGATTTAAAGATACTTCGGCTCTTTGTTCTACATGCTTCTAGATTTCACTTAGTAGGTCTTGATTAAACTAAATGGAACACATAAGCAAGTAGAGAAACAACTATAATTTACTTACTAAAGTCATGTAAAATTCTAAGTTGGAAATACAAACGAATATTCCTTATACTGCTCACTGTAAATAAACAAATATCATAAAATTAACAAACAACACCATTTAGTTCCATGGTAAGCCACGAGGTTTGTGTTATAGATACCAGATAGTTGATAAACTATACACATATAGCTTTTAATACATATATATTATAAATATATGCAATGACTGGAGTACAAACATTCGTGGTCATCACACAAATGAATGCCCCCAGCGGGACTCGAACCCACGACCGCTGGCACGGCAAGTAGGGTCACTACAAACTGAGCCAAAAGTGTTTTTTTTTATTACATCATTAGATAAATCCGAGATGAATTTAAAAATGTGATAGCAAAAATATTCTAAGCTAGCAGAACCCGCGGCTTTGTTCGCGCTAAAACTACAAAAAAATCTCTACAAACGTAGTTTTATAAAAACTTTAATCCCCTATTTTACCCTCTTATAAGATGCATTTCGAAAAATGCTTATACACGTATTTAATTAATTTTATTGAAGAGCATTAATACTAAGTTTCAAGTAATTCTGATCATAAATATTTTTCGGATTGTATTATAACGTGGTTTCCCGTGGGAATTAGATAACCTGCCGCGGTAAAAAGAAGCCTATGTCACTTTTCAGCCCTCCAACTATCTCCACACAAAAAAACGCCAATCTCTCCGTATCTCCGTTTCGATGTGAAAAAACGACAAACAAACAAACAAACACACATTTATAATATTAGTATGGATATGGATTATATTATTATATATTTTTACTACTTTTATTCCGAATATATACAAAAGTATGATAAAATACTTTTTGATTTCATTTATCAGTCTAACCATTCATTCATGAGACGAATGTACCAAAGAGAGAAAATATTACAAAACAGAAATATTTGATCAAATTTTTAAAACATCAAAAAAACAAAATAAACTAGGTACATCACAAACTAATGATTTATTATAATTTATACTATCTATTAGACATACATTTTAGTTAGTGCTAATATTAGTTTAGTTTGCCTTAACATCAAAGAGAAATCCCATCCCATTAATATTATAAAAATGCGAAAGTTTGGATGGATGTTTGTTACTCAATCACGCCAGAACGGCTGAACAGATTTAGATGAAATTTGGCACAGATATAGAACATAGTCTGGAATAGCACATAGATTACTTTGTATTCCGGAAAAATGAATGGTTCCCGTGGGACAGACTTTTATTTATTTTTCACTAGGGACAAATGAATGAATGAGTTGCTACTAATTGAATGAAAATAAGAAATTTTCGCCGTTTATTATTTGTATAACCATTGAATAAAAAATGCTTAAAAGTAACTGCTATTCATTTAACTCTTCCCATAGGTGCTTCAGTAACTATCAGTTATTTGAAGTACCAACTTAAATTACATAAGCACTTAATGTCACACATTATGGTACTCAAAAACCTTACCTCTACACCAAAAACACAATCGATTCGCCACAAATTGATCAACAGAACACAAAAACAATTTCACGGGAAGGACTTTCATTGACAAAAAATGTTTTTTTCATCCAAAATTGTATTCAGAATTATTTATTACAAGGAGGAGCGAGGAATTTTATTTGGCATAAAATTTATTATAGAAATGATAGAAAAATAGATATTATAAGTGGTAAGTGTGTCGATGTAAGGTTTAATGATGCGTCAAATAGAAGCGAACTCGTGTAACTTTGAACAGATGTTATTTTTTGTACTAAAACTCGATATAAAAGAGGGTTTCATTGTGGATACGCGAGACATTGATAAGCAGCAAATTATGGCGGTAATAAAATAAAAATCTGTTGTAAAAATGTTTGTTGGGATAGCTCAGTTGGATTCGTGGATATCGTACTAAGATTGTTAGCTTTAGTAGATTAAGTTTTGATTGCAGTTTTAAATTTTTGCTTTATATGTACATAAAATATACAACGTACATATAAAGTTAAAATTATAGTAGAGAATAAAACAGTAAATTACAGTAGCTTTTACATTTTCTGTAAACTGAAAACAGCAAGTTCGATGCTTGTTTAGAGCAGGTTTTAAAGGTCACAAAGGAGTTTGCCACCTAAAATAGCAGAGATCTCAAGTCAGTATGCTAATGAATAAGCTAAACAAGCAACGATTAGAGTGGAGTCATTTATTATGTTTTATTTCTAAAAAAGTTTAAATCTATACATTTAATAAATTTCTGAGTCGAATCTGTACATTAAATGTTTTTTTTCTGTCCGTCTGTTTGTCTGGGAACGCATCACGAGAAAACCATTGAACTTTAAAATAAATACACTAGACAGATTTAGATAAAATTTGTTATGATGATCGCTGGTTATCTATATAATGTTTCATCTCTAAAAGCATTATACTAACCGTTATAAATCCTTTTTTAAATAATCATGTTCTCTTAAATGTGTTTCTACTTTCCGAGTGTCTCTATACGCTATACCTACTAATTTTCATATAGTGTAAGTTAAATAAAACTTGCTAACTTATATCATAGTTTTTGCTAACGTGATCGTGGAAATTATATTAGATTCATAGCAACTTGTAAGATTGTGGAATTCGTATCTACATTCTTCGGACTAGCAGGCGATTCCAATCAAACCTATATCCAAATTCTAATCGATGGTCATCTGTCGAGATAAGAACAGATGCTGCATCTGCCAAAGACATCATATTAAGGCCTAAACGGTTTAAAATAAAAATCATTGGTTCTTTGATAACCATTTACCGTGACAAATTTTCATTCATCCACACAAAGTATCGAAGTTTGACTGCAAAAAAATCGGAGGCATGCATGAAATTCCTCAGCACAATGTACATATAATAAATATAATAAGATAACAGCGTGTCATTTTTACAAAAGCTACACTCAAATAAAGGTTACATTATCCAAGTAAAATTATTTACCAACTTTTATATTCACTTAAAAATCTCCTTTTTTCTACGTGGTAAAGTTGAAAATGACGTAATTTTGTTCATTTGTATGGCTAAAACGTCTTAGCCGATTTGTCGCCGCATGTCAAATGACTCTTATGAATGAACGAGTGTGAATGGGTGCGACGGTTATGCAATCAATTAGAGGGGGCGGTACTTGGTACCTTTACCTTGAAAAAAAGCTGCTCCGTTTGTCCACGAAATGTGTGATTTGAGCTTAAATTTAAATATTGGTGTGCTTTTAATAATAAGATCACCGTAATTAATAAAAAGAAATGAAACCGCAATATTGGATCACTAACTGATAGTATAACAATATATTAATTTTTAATTAATTTATTTAATTTTAAAAATTTCATATGACCCTTGAGGAATTCAACAAAAACGTGTTATTGATTGAAAAATATTAAGTAAATTGATTCACTATTGGCGAACATATCACGTAACATACCCACAAAAATACAGATGATTTTGATGATGAAAATATCTTAAACAAACTTATCATACTATAAGTTAAACACATCACAGACACCAACACAAAAACTGGAGTAACTCATTATCATTATGGGTCCTCTATCTAGCAAGCTTACAAGGGATATTGCCACTACATTTACTGGCCCGACACGATTCTGGTAGTCAAAAAAGCCGCTAACTAAATACGGTGACACTTTGCACACGATTGATCTCACATTGCATTCATTGATCTTTTTATATTCCACCTATCGCCTTTAAATTTACTAAAATAAAGTTTACTTTCTGAACCGTTTCGGCAAAAGTAGCTTTCAAAGCTTTTATATTTTGACTCCATTTTAAGTTTATACAATTTTTCGCTACTTCACTACTATGAATGAAATTTGAAGTGAGCGTATCGGTAATGGGTAGATGCTTTCTATTCATTCATGTAACGTAGTAAATAATTAACTTCTTTAGAGCTTTGTGAGCTTTTGTTACCATTTTCGTAAAGTTACTTGAGTAGATTATAAATTATCTTCCCATACATACAAATATTTGAATGAATGTTATTGGAGTAACAAGCCCTTGTAGCTTTATAGGAAGATTATACAAGATCTTTAGTCGGAGCTTTATATCTGTCTGTGTGAATTTCAGACAATATTGATTCAGGCCTTTGATCAAGAATGTCGTTGATTCAATCACCGATAGCTTATTTGACGGAGAATATATAAGTCTCAGCGTGGAGGAGTAACAAAAATACACACACATATTTTAATAGTACTTCGATTTATTAATTAAAATATGGTAGCACAGAACCTTCAACGTGCTTCACACGCTTCACACTTTACCGATTTTTTTAAACTAAAAATACACATTATAGATTACTATTAAATTAGCGGTGGTGTCCAATCATTTCCGGACCGGAAGTGACTCCGAAACACCGGATGTTATCATCAAATTTGTCGTCGTTTACATTTTCCATTATGCAACTAAAAGCTCAATTTACTTTTTCCTTTATTTTAAATTGGTTCCATTATTGGTACATTAAAGCTCCCTTAGTGTGTGTAGAAGCGGAACAAAGCTGCGGTTACGTGACGCCGTCCTTGAAACTGAGTTTATATATCTATTTAAAATGGACTATTAAAGTAGTATGGCAAAACACGAAAACGTCTTTTTCTGTAGTTTTAAAATGTTGATAGTTTTACTTAGTGTTTAATTAGGCCTTATAAGTGCATGTATTCAGCCCTTTTTAACGTCCCACTGCAGGGCACGGGCCTCCCTTCAATACGACGGGGATCAGGCCATAGTCCACCACGCTGGCCAAGTGCGGGTTGGCGGACTTCACATGTCTTTTGAAAACTTACTAGTTTCTCTCAGACATGCAGGTTTTCTCACGATGTTTTCCTTCACCATTAAGACAAGTGGTAATCATGTTGAAAATGATTCGCACATGAAAATATCAGAGGTGCGAGACCCGGGATTTAAACTCACTTCACTCGGTTTTCCAGCCAACGCGTTACCACTGGGCTACCCACTGCCTTGTGCATATTATAATTATATATTTTATATGCTTAAACTTTATGTATCTCAAGCTAAAAACACTTGTACCATTTTTAACATTTGTACCATTTTTAGATAGTCATCATACTTTTAAGATAGTTGATATTTAAAACCAAAATGAAGCTGTCCTCATAATACTCCAAAACTAAAGACACGACACTTGATTGGATCTATTTAATAAAAAATCATAGATAACAGTTGACGATCATATCGTGTAACACATAAAATATTAAAGACAGATATATATTTCATACAAAACAATCATTGAAAGATCCTCCTTTTTTGGACTTGGAGAGTAATATGACATCAACCAAATATAAACTAAAAAAATCAACTGTTGCCAAATCCAACACACTCACATCCGTTTAAACTCTAAAGCTTACAAATATTGTTAACAATAACCCTTTGGTTTGCCACCTTTTGTGAAGTTCTAAGGGCCTCGGGGCCGGATATCGGCATATATACTATGCTCGGGATAACTTTGTACTCGTATTTATTTTTGCTTAATCAAAGTAAATTTAGATTTGGCAAATCCCGTGGGTTTTTTCTACCGGAGCTATAATAGGCTATAACGAAATCATTACATAAATAATTAAAATTATAATATAAAATATGACATAGTTTCGTATTCTCCGTCGGTCCGTATGTCACACAGCACACTCATTTTACTAAGAGAACGTTGGCATGCTTAGTATTTAGCCAAAAAAACTCTGTACAAAAATTAAGTAAAATATCAAAATCAGTTGGGGTGGAAGTTAATTCATTTAATTAAGTGGTGATTTTTTTTAAATGATATATGTATAGTGGTTACCCTTATTGAGGCTAACCACCTACGCATAAAATATTCTAGCGCACAAGTCATTCTCCTATTACCTACTGTTGGATGACCGGCAAGAGATAAGGCGAGACTGACGACTTTACAACCTCTTCGAGAGTTAAATACCGTTTGTCTATACATATAATAAAATTGTAACTAAGCCGAATCTGTACATTAAATATTATTTGGTAAATTTTATTGAAAAAAACATTATTATCGATACAGAGGCCGAATCTATAGTTTTTAGAATTTTTGTGTCTGTCTGTCTGTCTGTCTGTCTGTTACCGCATCACAGACAAACTACTGGAGGGATTTTGATGAAATTTCGTATAGTGACAGATTTTATTGAAAATTTTTTCATAATAAAACCCAATAACTGTGATTGACATGATCAGGATTCGAACTCCGGATTTCCCGCTATATTTGCTAGCCCCAAGTCCAACGATGCAGCTTACAAAAGCAAATTATTTTTGTGATCTATACGATGAGTATTTTGCAATGACACATGTGAAACAACAAAAATATAATATTATAATATAAAATCTAAGTATTATGTGAGGCAATATTAATATATTTATAAAAGGTTACAATATATTTTTTATATTTAAAGTTTAATTCACTTTTGTGTCGAGAGCTACATATTTTAAAGCAGCTGTAAATTGTCTCATTAAAAATAAGATGAATTTCCACATTCACCGTCCTTATTAAGACCCTGTATTAATCATGTTGGGGAAGTCCTGACGTTGCGATACGAGTGCGCGAAACAAATTGTATGTTAGCGTGACATATCTAGAATTTAATATACACTATATGAGAAGTGGGAGCTTTTGTAGACACGGATACTGTCCTGGATACCAGAATTATGATAATATAATTAAAACGTTTTTGTTATTTGAATTTATTAATTTCATTGTTGCTTCGTTGTAGGTATGAATAATACAATGGATTTATGTTTTAGCCTTTTTCATTTTTATTTTTACTTAACTGCGACAAAACCTATAATTTCCTGTGGGTTTGGCTTGTATGTATGTCCAAACCTGCCTTTTTCGTATTTACTAAAGAGCTGAAACGATTTTGTTAAATTATACGAATGCATTCAACTATTTTTCCTTCATTTTTGTTTCCTTTTCATTTAAAGTAGTCGTTCTTTTTCGTTTTGTAATTTAATTTTCTATTATTTCATTATAGAAAATCTTTTGTTTTTAGCTAGTGCTATATGCTGGGCGTGAGTCTAGAATATCATTGTATCTTAGCCTCTAGATCTTGCAACTCATATCAATCTATCTAGATATTAATTTTCATAATAAAACTGGAAATTAATGGGGAATTAATAATGAGTAATCATAGTATTAAAATACTTAAAAACACGTTTTTAAATACGACTACTATAAGACTCGTCAAAAATCAAATGAGCCTAATCTTGTTGGATTTATTAGAAGCATGTAAAGGGTAGTGGAAGTCCAGTGGCAACGCGCTTGCTTGGGAAACTAAGTGAAGCGGGTTCAAATCCTGGGTCTCGCACCACCATATTTTTATGAACGAATCATATTCTTACGGTGAAGGAAAACATCGTGAGGAAACCTGCATATCTGAGAGAACCTAGCACGCTTACGCCTCACTCGTCTAGCCTGGTGGGTTATGGCCTGATCCCCCTCGCATTGAAGGGAGGCCCGTGCCCAGCAGTGGGAGTTAAAAAAAGTGTTGAATACATCTGTAAAGTTCTATCAAAAATGTCCTAGTTCTGTTCTAACCTGTCAAATTATATATTATCATCCAGACTGCTAGAATTATTAGTATCCTAACTAATACAATATTTTCATTTACACATACTTTAAAATGATGAATATTAAACAGCTCCTTCATTGTGAAGGAAATATTTCACTTCTGCATTATTATTATATAGCGAATGAAGCAAAGTTGTTTTGGAAACTTGTTCTTCTCACATGTGAAGTTAAAATCAAATATATATAATCTTGCAACAATAAAGCACTTATACCCAAAATATCAATTTTACGTGTATTGACGACACGCTGTGTTCAGTTTCTAATGACCCTACTTGCTGTGCCAGCGGTCGCGGGTTCGAGTCCCGCTGGAGGCATTAAATTGTGTGATGAGCATGAATATTTGTACTCCATTTTATAATATATATGTATTTAAAGTTATATATGTATAGTGTATCAACTATCTAGTATCCGTAACACAAGTCTCGTAGATGACCATGTAATTAGATGGTGTTGTGTGTTAATGTCCCAACATATTTATTTATTATCCAATAGTCAATCAGTTATACTCAAAATACCTATTTTATGTGTAATATAAGGATATGTCAATTTTACTTCCTATGAAATACCTGAGAATCCAAAAATGAGTTTCATGCGCTCGTAAGAGCGTATGATATTGTTGCCTATTTCTCAAACTTTGTACTAGTTTAGAATATCTAGTATATTAATGGTCCTTCTATCTAATTCTGTTTTACATTTTTTTATTCAATGCCAGAAATTGAAATAAAACTATAAATAGACAAAGAAAAAAAAATCAAAATAAAACATTTTTTTTTAATTTTTGGGATTTAAAAAATAGTTCTTTAGTCATCAATCTTCTAAACATAGTAATAACTGACATTGAAATTGAAAGGATTAGCTTTTTTTATGCCAATTAAAAAAAAACGTCATTCACGTTAAGAGGGTCATACGATGTCATTAACTCCCGCACACTGACAAATTAGTTTCGTACTCGCAATTTCAAACACCATAAAAACACCATCAGTTTTCGTACACGTGTTTAATTTGACATTAAAGGGGTGACAGTTTATTACGGGTCAATGATATAGAATGATTTATAAATTGATTTTACAGTTTCTAATTTAAACAGTCAAGTATTTGACGCGCCTACGAAACCATTAAAAAAAAGCAGTCATGAGGACTGCCGTCAAAAGTGAAAAGTTAAAACTATATATAAAAAGTAATTATTTTTGGATATTCAAATCTTAAATTAAAATTTGTAAATTAAAATTATTTACATTTATCTGGTTTTGACATCTCTCGGCACTCTGAGTGTTCGAGTTAACACGTCACGTGACCATGTCGATGACGACTTACATGAATTTACTCCCCATCCAAACCTGCATTTTTATAGATGTTTTCACTTCAATAACTAGTGTCGCCCAGTGGTGGAAATTTGACCATATTCATTATTAAAAATTTGAGGATGAGAATGAGAATTTACTTATCTATATAATAATATCTGTTTCCAATTTTTTTATTGATAATACTAAAGCTCGTTAATAGCTACTAAACAAAAAAAAAAGAAAATCGATTGACAAACAGAGGAGACTAAAGTACCTTCGCCTATTTATTAAAAACACTAATGCATTACATTTCATACAATTTAATATTTTTTTTTAATATATGGTATTTTAACTGACTGCTATAAAAGGGAGAGAAGATGATTGGCCGATATCTTATTTTAATTAGTTTTTTTTGTATCGTCTATCCTTACCATATATACGTAATACCGACTTTAAATTAGAAAGGATCTAACTTTTTAAGGAAGGATCTTTTTAAGGGCAGATTCGAGCTCCGGGGCGGACCAATTTTATTTCTGTCAAGTAATAATTCTCACTGAGAGCCTGGAGTTGGGAAGATGGCTGCGTTACACATGCTTTGAAGAGCACGTACATAAAGCCGTAGTTTCTACACTCTGATCTCTCACCAAACGTGTTAAATCGTTCCCCCACCGGAGTTTAAGAGTGAAAAGAATAGAGAGTGCACGTTGTTTTTGCGTGCATATTTCTGCATTATAATATCTCGGTAGGTTAAGATTGACCGTCGTGGCAGAAGTCGGTTAGCGGGACATTTTTGTGTATATATATTCAGCCCTTTTTTTTTAACGTCCCACTGCTGGGCACGGGCCTCCCTTTAGTACAAGGGGAATCAGGCCATAGTCCACCACGCTGGCCAAGTGCGGGTTGGCGGATTTTTATTTGTAAAAGAAATTATTTCACGATATTACTTTATTGAAAAAGGTTAAAATATGAGAGTAAAGGCACTCGGGTCGCTACCGTTTGCATAAGAATGTGTTACGCCATTCTCCTGATATACAAGAACGGTACAAGAACAGTCTTAATGAGAAATTCCTTACCTGCTATTACTACGCAGACAAAGTATGCAAAACAATGCAAATAACGTTCTTACTGCGATAAAAATTCTACCATCCACCACTTGACATAGTTAATAAATAACTTCAGTCAAGAATTGAAATGTTTGTAGTGCAATGTATGTAAAAGTAAGTATTTACTTAATAATTTCTTAGATTTACGCGTATATTTGATATTTTAAGCAAAAATATCTTTTTGAATTTTTCTAGACTTTTCTGCGGATTATTTTGATTTTTGGACGAAGTTTCGAATGTTATAATAATTGTTTTTTACCCACTTTAAAGGAGGAATTCATTTGATTGTATGTTTTGCGTGCATATGTCGCGAACTGTCCCGGTGGTGTAGTCACTAGCATGTCCTGAGTTTGAGTCCGGAGTCGTGCTAAGTTTAGTTATTGACTTTTTCTGTTACAGCCCGGAGTAACAGCTCACAGTTGGGTAGGTGGAGGTGTTGCACCCCCATGTCTCGGAGAGAACACAAAGCCGGTCGGTCCTGCAGCTGTGAATGAATTTTCATAATTTGTTAGAAGATTGGTTAGAGTAAAAATAATTAATTACTTTAACGTAATTTTCAAGTCGGTATCGAACTTTTTGGTTAAAAAGTAAATATTGTAATATACGCAACACCTTATTTTGTAAAGTTTCGACTGAGATTCTCATATTGATTTCAAAACAATTTAATTACAATACATAAATAAGGTTTTTAATTAACTCAAATTAAACCAATACAATTTATTATTAAGTGAAGAAAGCTAACAATAAAAGAAAGAAATAATACCTAGGGTTGAAAGCTGAAGTAAAAAAAAACACAAAGAGACTTTAAATGTCACATTGACAGTAAGTTTTGCTTTAAAGTAATGGTGTAGTGGTACAGTGAATTGTGGTTATTGCTTGTGAGGGGAGTTGTGTAAGAAATATGAACAAGGTATGAGCGGGGAGCGGTTTAGATGCTTACTGATAGTGGTCTATGATAATGGTTCAAAATTCTATATTTTTAGATTTTTAACTTGTTGTTATTGTAATATGTAGGTAGTCCTTTTTAACATCCCGCTGCTGGGAACGGATCTCCCTTCAATACGAGGGGGATCTGGCTTTAGTCCATCACGCTGGCGAAGTGTGGATTGGCCTACTTCATATGTCTATAATACTTGCTAGATTCTTTCAAACATGCAGGTTTCCTTACGTTGCTGTTGTTTTAATTATAAACTTGTAATTAAGAAAAAATTACTAAAAATTGGGTATTTATATAATAATATATATCGTAATCGTCCACTTAGTAAAAAATCATGCAAATTATTATTTTTTAAATTTTGCATTTGATTTTGGTGGGAAATAAGTAAAAGCAAGCATTTATCAGTAAAACAAAAAAGATTCTTAATATTTAGAATATAATATGTAGTGTCAAAATATGATTTTCATACATTTGAATTGAAATTAAAAAAAATAAAAGAGTAAAACGAAAATCGCTACTACTTTGTACCGCATACATACGTTGAGTTTGTCAAAACCTAAAGACCACTTCGGTTGACAATCGATTGGACAAGCAATTAGGGCGTCAAGAGATTTAGAAACCATGGGAATTTTAGACTCCTTGAAATCACTGAACTAGAATGAAAAAGGAATATACCATAAGCACCCATTAAACGTATGGTTTTAAAATAAATTTAGAACTCTATTTTAATATATTACTGTATACCGTACTTTATATTATAAATAATCGGAACTTTGATCTGAAATACATACTATTTTTTTTCAATTTGACTTGTAATAGGATTAGAAAATAGTTTATCATAGAGAAATAATCTGTGCTCAATTTTTCACGTTTTAAAACAATTAACAAGAAAATTGAAAGAAAATAGGTTATCATGTTTCTATTTATAAATAAACTAGCGGCTCTTGCGCGCTTCGCTCAGGTTCGCCTCTAGAAAATCAGAAAATAAATCTATCCCACGGGAACTGTACATTTTTTAGGGATAAAAAGTCGCCTATGTGCTATTCCAGACTATATTCTATCTGTGCCAAATTTTATCAAGATCCGTTCAGCCGGCGTGATAGAGTAACAAAGATCTAAACATCCAAATATCCATCTAAACTTTCACATTTATAATATTAGAAATTTATAGAAGGTACAGGCTATACACGGAAATTGAACCTGCAACCTTTTGAACAGTATTATCAATTGTATCTTAAACAAATATTTTTTTAGGTATTAGGTAACATTTATAGGTGCGAAATTTTTTGAGTGAAGTGTTTGTGCGATTGTTACTTTTTCATACTGTGTATAGCGTATGCAAATTTTCATTAATTTCGTAGCTTATCATGGAACTAGATGGTGCTGTGTGTTAATGCCACAACATATTTATTTATTTATTTTCTCTCAAAAAGAGAGTGAGCTTATGAGAGAGTAAGCGTATGTTACTACTCTGCACTGTATGGGGGCTCAGCAGATTAAAGTATAATTCCGAAAGAAGACAGATTATCTTGGTTTTTTGATTATTCAGTTATTTATTTTAACGTCCCACTGCTGGGCACGGGCCTCTCTTCAAAGCGAGGGGGATCAGGCCATAGTTCACCACGCTGGCCAAGTGCGGGTTGGCGGAATTCACATGACTTGCTAGGTTCTCTCAAACACGCAGACTCTCACGATGTTTTATTTCACCGTAAGACAAGTGGTAATCATGTTGAAAATGAATCGCACAGGAAAATATCAGAGATGCGAGACCCGGGATTTGAACTCGCTTCACTTGAATTTCCAAGTGAGCTTCACCACTGAGCTACCACTGCCTATATTATTTTGATAATTGAAACGAGTATGTGTAATATTTTTGTCTAGGTACTACGTCAGTGAAACCGCGTCCAATAACTAGTAAAAGCATATATTAATTAAAAATTATCAATTAAATATCCATTTCGTTTTACCCCTGAAAATATATACGATTTATGATAACAATTAAAATTCAAAGAAAACAAGTTGTTTTACGATTGAATCCTTTAAGCAAATTAGCCAACTGCAAATTTTAGTCGCTTCATTGTTAGAATCAACACAATCTATTTTCTTTATAAAATCAAGACAACATTTTGTTTATGTTCTTGAAAATATATATTTGGTTCGACAAAACTGATTACAAAATGTTATTATTTTTTACTAGCGATGCGTATAACATTTACGCGCGGTTGAAGTAAAACTTCTTTGACAAATATCGCAACTAAATTAAAACAAATCTATTTTTAAATAAGGCATATTACGAGTACAATCATATATTTATAGAATATTATATACGGAAAGAATATTATTTTATATATCATATGTCAGACAATAACAACGGTTATCATGACAACAATTAGTCATAACAAATTTTATTTAATTTATGCACATTCATCCCACAGTAATAAATATTCTTTTTTTTATAAGTAATAAGTTTAGTTTTTTTTAACCAAGTTTAAAAGTTATTTCACATTTTATTTAACATATATTGCATAAAATATTATTCAGTATTATTTTTCTAAAACAATGGTAATATCAGTAATCATTTTAATCTCCGGGTACGGCGATTTTATCTCTATGCCAAATTTAATCTAGATCGTTCAGGCATTCTGGCGTGAAAGAGTAACAAATATCCATTCATCCATTTAATGAATCAATGAATCAATCAATCAATCCATCCTCACAAACTTTTAGATTTATAATATTAGTACGGATATTGATATGGATTGTGATATCCAAAAGAAAAAAGATATTCGCTTAATATTAAAAACTTGATAAATTTCCTTTTGCTCAGGCTCCAATATATTGAATTGCAATATCAACTTATGGGAACTGATGTACGGATAAAAATTGCCTACATCAATTTTCAAGCTAGACTCTATGTCGGCATCAAATTTGATTACAGCTAGTTCTAGTTATAATGCACAATTGTAAAGGGGGTTTGAGTGAAATTTGAAATAGAAAAAGCTGATATCCTTGATGAACTAATATGTAGATTGTAGACTATGTTCGATTGAAGATATTAGATATCGATATAATCGTAGAAAGTCACTAAATTGAAAATATTTATCGTGGGCGCAACCGAGCAAGATTTGAATCGTACTCGGATATATTGTGGGCGTTTGCAACAAGAATTTAATTTTGATGTAGCAACATTATTAATAGAATGAATCTTTCATTATTTCAAGTTTCAAATATAAAATGTCAGATGTGACTTTAAAAACTCCATTATATATCCAATTAAATATTTTAAACGTGAAAATTTGTGAGGATGGATGGATGGATGTTTGTTACATTTTGACGGCAGAACGGCTGAATAGATCTGGATGAAATTTCACACAGAGATAGATTGTAGTCTGGAATATCACATAGGTTACTTTTTATCCCGAAAAAAAAAGGCACAGCTCCCGTGGGATATCCATACTAACCGTTAAAACGTACCTAGGGTCGATCCCTAGCAAATCGAGGGTGAGTCACTAGTATTTCATATATTCTGTCCTAGCATCGTTAGGTTACTTTTGTAGACTAATTTTACGGATGTATTTTATATACCTTAGTTAAGTATTCCTAGTTAAATATATGTATTTTAATATTAAGTCAATTCCATTTAATGCTGTACTGTACCTACACCGCACTATATTAACTTATTTTCTCACTTCTGAAAGGTTTCTGGAAGAAATCTCTTAAAGAGATAACTTATCCTTTTTCAACATTTTGTTACTTTATTTTGTATAGCATATTTTTTATGGTACATAAATAAATAATAAATAAATAAATAAATAGTACTCTTATCTCGATAGCTTTATGTGTTTTCCAAGGCTCAGGACTGTAAAACTTCGCGCTGGTGCTGAATATTTCATGACAGAAAAACATTTACTATTTTCACCCGACGCGAGAATCTAACCCAGGACTTGGATTGAGGAAGGATATTTATTTTGTTCGTTGTTATTATACGTAATAAGTTTTTTTAAGTTATAACAAAGGTTATCTTGACTAATATAATAAAGCCCAAGAATTTGTTCTTTCCTTAATCTCTGAAATTTCCAATCGAATTAGAAACATTTTTATGCATTTGACAGCCTAATTTTTGATGAATGTTAATACGTTATCTAACATACGGTCACAACTTTTAATAATAATAATAATATATAAATATGTTTTGGACATTAAGACACAGCGCCATATAGTTCCATGGTAAGCTACGAGGCTTGTGTTATGGATACCAGATATAGTTGATACACTATACGTATATATGTATCTTTAAATACATACATATTATTAATATAAACACCCATGACTGGAGTAGAAACATTCGTGCTCATTACACAAATGAGTTCCTCCAGCGGGACTCGAACCCGCGACCGCTGGCACAGCAAGTACGGTCACTACAAAATGAGCCAAACATGTTGTCAAAGTCGTTTTAGGATCAAAACAGAGTATATATATAGACTAAACGAGCGGATCCGTTGGAAAAGCTGTATATAAAATTTAAGCTGATACTTAAGTTGTGAAATATAATTAGCCCCTTGATTTGAGGATGCAAGGCACGCGCAAGAGGATGGAGGATTCAAATCCCATTGGAAGCAACAACGTGCTTTATTAGCTTGGAAATTCTCTGCATAGTATGAAGAATAATGGTAACTTTTGGTATTCAATAAGTTGAACAGCTTTAAGAGAGCTGTAGCGTAATACTAAATAACAGTAGGTATTAGGTAAGCTGCTTTGAAATTTCAAATCATAATGTTTAAATATTAGCACTCTGTTGATAACTATATTTGTATGTAGGTTTACCAACGATAATATTCCATAATTTATATTTCTTTGGAGTGGATACCCTAATTCTTTCTCTAAAATAAAAGTAGTCAAAGTTATTTTTTATAAAATCAGCTATCTGCCACCGAAAATCCCGTAAAAACAATGGAGCCGATTAGGAGATTAGCCGGCACAAACAGACAGATAGACAGAACGACAAAGATTTAAAAAATTGATTTAGTAAAAATCTGTTATTTAACATTATAAGCAGATATTTTATTTATCTGTATATATGTCTGTACTAGCTTTTGAATGCAGCTCGACACGTGTAATAGTAATGAAATTAGACCCAGAACTATGCTAACAGACTAACTTGATTACAAACAACAGAACATTAATTAAAAAAAATATATACCTTAAGTAAAGTTATAAAGGTAAGTGATATTATACCATTTTGTAAATCAAAAGGTAATTTTAATTAAACATAAATTAAGAAAAATGCTACAATAAAACACTCTATACAAAAAACAAAATGAAACCGTCATAAATCAACGCAAGCACTTGCTGTCCAGAATTATAAAGGAATACCATTTACATCCTTAAAATACTACAAACTATCAATTTCTAATCTTTGCCCACAATACATAGAATACGAATACAATGCCTCATTCATCGGTACTGAATGACTCCTATGAATGAAGTGTGTCCAGACACCATGGCGACATTGTACGTACCAAGAAACCGTTTACAATAGTTTGACTTTTGCAGGTGGTCATCAAATTACCTTTCCGAAGTCATTTCCGTTCACCCTATTGTAGTTTGTATATAGTATGCCACTTAGTTAATTGTGTTCTAATGGGTTTAAAAATTTAGCATTCAGCTGAATTGGATTTTAAGATTGCATTAGATAGAAGTTTGTACTCCAGTCATGGGCGTATATATTTATAATATGTATGTATTTAAAATTATATATGTGTAGTACACAAGCCTCGCAGACATATTTTAAACTAGCAGAACCCGCGGCTTCGCCCGTGTTCAAACTGCAATAAAACAAACAGTTTGGCTTTATGTTATAAATTTGTTGGCTGTAATCATTTTTAAACGTGTGAGTATGTATGATTTTGACTCACGCATTCAGGGTTCCGTATCGTTTTTCGCGCTTTCGCATTTCACATTAAAAATGACAGAGCAATACATTTCATCCCTTATTTTATCTCTTTAAGGGTGGAATTTCCAAAAATTCTTCCTTAGTGGATTTTTACATCATAAAATGCATCAACTGCCAAAATTTTAAGCTTTTAACCCTTATAGTTTAGAATTTGTGTTGATTAATCAGTCAGGATAATTAAATTTATATATATAGACTAGCATTGCCCCCGGCTCCGCCCGAGTTCAGATGACCAAAAACCCAATTCTTAGGTTTTACATATTAGTTTACTCTTACATTGCTGTTTTTTGTATTTTTTCTCAATAATGAAATATTTTCCCGCGGTAAAAAGTATCGTTTATGTTGACCCGGATAACCAGCTATCATCATACCAAATTTTATTAAAATCCCTCCAGTAGTTTTTCTGTGATGCGGTAACAGACAAACAGAGACAAATTCTAAAAAACTATAGATTCGGCCTCTGTATCGATAATAATGTTTACTTCAATAAGATTTTCCAAAAAATATCTAATGTACAGATTCGGTTTAGTTACAATTTTATTATATGTATATATTGATGGATATTACATTATTCAATTAATGCGTGTATTTAATATTTTAAACGAAACTATCATTTCGTATTTTGTCGCAGTTTTATTAAATATAATCCTTTGTACACAAGAGTATCTGTTTTCTATTTTAATGTAATATTTTTTGTGGTACATAAATATTTTGGTTCTCGACATTTCGAATGCTTTCATCCAGATCCGTTCAGCCGTCCTGGCGTGATTGAGTAACAGACTATCCATCCAAACTTTCGCATTTGTAATATTTATAGGATTAAAGATTCATATTAATATGTTAGTCATAATCATGAGTTGATAGCCACTTAGTAATTCCCTCTAGAAAAAATGGTGAAAACATTAATAAAATAGCATTTGAAGCGTAGTGTTTGTATTTATTACAAAATAAAGGTTCATATTTTTTATTATAAAAATGAAAGAATGATGGCAAAAAGACCGTCCTGCCTTGCAGAAAAATTTCATTGTTAAAAAATCTGTCGAAGCCAAAGATGATCACGAATCACGACACCGAACAATGAGCAGATAATAACAATGTAACACAAACATATTCCGATAGATCGAATACGCTTTCATTCTGATCTCTATATAGTTAGACTTTAGATTACTTTTCACAGGAATTGAACTGGTTATAGATAAAGGGTTGATAGGTTGAGGGAGTACATTGTGAACCCAGGTGTACTGTTAATTCGTTAAATGATTGTAAGATAATATGAATCTGTCGTAGAACATGATATAATGTAGCTCAATTATCTATAATAATAAAATAAACAGATAATTTTTGATACGTTTAAAATTCACTCATGCTTGACCTTTTTTTAAAGATTTCTTTGATTTTGTGTATATTCGCCTTTTATTATGTAAAATTTTTTAAGTATAGCTTTATGCAATAATTGTGTTCTTGCCTTTATACCCGACTGCGGTGAGGCCCAATATGAGGGTTATGAAGAAATGAAGAAGGCATTTTATCTTAAACTTACTGCGAGTCTTGAGAATATTTTCGACTGCATGATACTACTAGTATGAAACTTTATCCCACCAAAAAATATTAATGTAATATCTTGCCAAGACGAGACCATATGGTTGGCACTGTCAAAAAATTATCAGATCTCATGTAGAGCCAAGCTTTTAACTCTACACACCCTAACTCTACAAGCCCTAACTTTACAAACTCTACATCTTAGTCAAAATATGTGGCTTGGCCGTTTCGATACCATCACATGGGCGTAAGGTGGCCACATATACATTATACATCAATAAATTTTGACATAAAAAGTCATTTTTTATTTACGTTATTAAGATTTTTTTAAGTAAAACTATCTTTTCGGATTATTTCGCGGATTTATTTTGATTTTTGGTTCCCGAAGTTTCGAATGCTTTACAGCAATCATCGTCACGAGAGAGACTGAGGTTATAGACGTCTCAAACACATACTTGTTACAGAGAGTGCCTACCCACTATTTTACAAAAATAAATCTAAGAAAGTATTACGTTGTTAAGTTTGATCATATGAAAATGTCAGCTGTATTTTTGACTGAGAAATCAAAATTATTGAAAGTAAGCCCCGAAATCAGTTTGCAAAGACGACTTTGACTTAAAGTTACGATTACAATTAATCTCACAATAAGGACGTATATACACTATAGTCACTGTTCCTGATAAATTCCATTGTCTACAATTTGACAATTTGAAACTCATTTCATTAACTGCTAATTAATTATACAAAACTAGATTGAATATATTCGTTTACATGTTTCCGACATGTGTACATATATACATACTCGTTTACATGCTTTTAGTGCATTAATTTGAAATCACTGCTTTGATTTAAATAAATTAAAATCAACATTTATTTATTAATTGTAAAAATATCAATATAGATATTATTTATTTTATACAATTATAAAAATATTAAATTTGATTATTTACATATATATATAATATTAGCGACTTACCCTCGCTTTGCTCGGGTGCGTCCCTAGGTACGTTTTTTTAGCGGAACCCTAATTCTTTTTCTTAAATAAAAGTAGCCAATGTTACTCCTTATAACATCAGCTATCATCTGCCAGTGAAAGTCCGATCAAAATGAGTCCAGCCGTTTCGGAGATTAGCTAGGACAAACAGAAAGACAGATTAAAATTTAAGAAATTGTGTTTTTATTATAAGTACCTAACCTTTTATAATTTCATATGCATTTGGTAAAATACTGTTATTTTGACATTGCAAAGGTGCAATTTAATTTTATTTATCTATTTAAATAATATAATATTCTATACATAATTAAATTAAAATACTCTATGTAAGAGGATTTTTAAAGTACTTACACAATTATTGAAAGCTTACACCTCTTATATATTATGTAGCTAATCTTGACGAGGATAGCGTTTTTAAAAAATAATTACATATTAACTAGTCAGCCAAGATTCCAAAATTATATTACCAAAGAAAAAATCAAGGCACACAAATTTCCACATAAAATCCGCAACTCTATGACACTCACGTTATTAAGTATCTAACGACGTATGAATCATCAAAATCGGTTAAGCTGTTTAGTAATTACGAGGGAACATAGAATCAGACATACATACATACATAGATACATATCATGTGTCGAACACAACTCTCTTTTAGGCTTCGTCTTAATCGTGTAAAAAACTACTAGAATTGAGTACCTATCTCCGTTTATGAAGTTTAAAAAACCATGTATCACAAGAGATTTAGTCGTTGTATTATTGAATTATTATTTTTATTGGTAGTAAAAAGCGCTCGAGGAAATTGCCATGTATCTTACAAATAACAACCACGATCTCCTTTTGGATAGAAATAATATTGAATATGTAAAATCAAATAAATGCTTGTTCAATAAAACGTACATCGGAATTCGTAGGCGACAGGCAAATTGATAATAATTGAAATGAAACTGTGGTGGAACTGTCTTTTTTTCGATACTCTTATTTTATACTATCACCTTGCCACGACTTCGGATAGACCTGATAGGTCGAAATTATAAAACGTTCAAATGCATGTTTGATCATAATATTACTAAATATCCTATATATTGACCCGGATAACCAGCTATTATCATACCAAATTTCATCAAAATCCCTCCAGTGGTTTTTCCGTGATGCGGTCACAGACAGACAGACAGATTCGGCTTATATATAGAGCTTTAATTTCCTTGCATTTCGTAATTTACCTCATTTTAAATCAAATTGCGAAAAAAATGAGTACATTAACGTTTGTTTCACTTATTTACTTAACTTATGTGGTATTAAGCCCATAAGCTCTAAAAATATCAACAACCAATATTTTAAAAATTTCACACTTGAAAGTTTAAAATGAGGCTCATTCACTTAGATCTTTTGCATAAATAAAACGAATGGACAGATTTTATGACAAAATCTTACTTGATTTCTTTATCAATAAAACCAGTTACATACTAAAATACACTATAGTACAATTTAGCCTCCCATCACATATCACTTAGCGTTCAAAAGAAGCATTGAGTTACTCTTAAATTATTCCTGACATGATAATAACACGAATTGATTCACAATTACTGTTATAACAATATTATTCATCCCTTTTAATATTTCATAAACTAGTTCTGTAATAAGGGTAGCTGAAGGCGGGGCTAAAGTTCCCACCCTACGATTTCTTTGACGAGTATCAAAATCACGTGTACAGCATACGGCTCATATTATAGGGTATTCATACCTAATTAATGTGCTCCGAATTGTTGGATTGAAGGGTTTTGGTACTGATGAAAGTAACATTAATAAACTGTTTGAGTTTTTAGTTAAACTTCGTTGGAATGGGTTTGTTTCTTTATCGGTATCAATGTTTAATAATAATTATTTGCTTTATAATATGTACTGGTTTCTACATATAATTAATAATAAATGTTATTTCTCAATGTTTTAGTTAAATTTTTGAATATTGTATTTTTATGTGTATGTCATATATAATACTCTAAGCATATATATAAGCTTATGCAGTCAACCTAAACAGACACCAAATTGAGTTTAATGAGACAGATATGAGGGATGTTAGGATCCTATACAAAATTATTCATAGCTACTAAAATGTTCCATTCATAAAAATACAGTTTTTTTTTACTAACACTGGGGCTGACGGTTCGCCGACAAAAGGGTGGGACGGGCCAAATAATTGCCAAAACGCTTCGAGTGAGGCCATTGTGTTTATTTACAATAGGGTGCAGTAAGTGGGGGTAGTTTTTGTAATTGTTACATTAGGAGATCTCACCCTGCTTAATCAGTCACAAGGCAATCGCCACAGAGAGACGTTCTAAAAATGTCCCGATCATTTTTTGTAGACGCGTTAATAAGTGAAACGAAAGATTGCAAAAATACAGAAATGACTAGTGATCCGCTACAAACGTATACGAACCTTATGAGCCACCACATGGATGTTAGACCAAAGTTCCTGCCTTTACCTTATCCGGGGAGCTTAAACAACTTATTGAGTCTTGGACTTCAGCAGCAGCAACGTACGCCTGATCTGTTCAGGCCGTTTTTAGAGCATCTCAATTTTCGCTACCCATTACTACATCAGTTGCCACGTCAGCCGGTATATGAACCAATACAAGGTGAAAACCATCAATTTGAATACGCAACATCCGAAGAACAAGAAGCATTCGTTAAGCGAAGAAAGAAGTCAGTGTCACCGTACTTTCATCCTTACAAATCTGCAGCAACATCACCGTCAAAGAGCCAAGGTCAGAGATCGCCGTCATTATCTAGCGAGAGTAGAAATGGTACACCGAGCCCACCCATCGCTCATCAAGAAGAACTGCTTCCAGGATATTCAAAAGATTTGAAACGTTTGCCTCTTAAAGAAGATTCTAGCAAACGTATACGCACTGCTTTTACCGGTACACAACTTCTGGAACTCGAAAGAGAATTTTCGATGAATATGTATCTGTCTCGACTGAGAAGAATAGAGATCGCTTCAAGATTGAAGCTATCGGAGAAACAAGTGAAAATTTGGTTCCAAAACCGTCGAGTTAAGTTGAAGAAGGAAGAAAATCCCATGACTGTTGATGGTAGAAGCAAGAAATGTTGCTGTTCTAAGGCCTCTTGCTCAAAAAACAGTTCGGCATCTTGTGAAAATGATCAAGAACATATAGACGTAGTCAGTGACAACGACACAAATTTTGAGGCGCAAAATTTATCGCGATATTCTTAGATTTATTTAAGAAATTAGTATAAGATTCCAGGACTGTGCTTAGAAAAAAAAATTGTGATTAAAATTTTTATTAATTGTATTCAAAATGAAATATGATTTGATTGAAGTTTATATTTCAATTGTGTATCATTGTGCTAGAGGTGTAAATAAAATAATTTATAAAATAATTGTATATGAAAGGTGATAACAAATATATTTTCTTAAAAATCGCTTGTTAGCAATAAATAAAATTTTATGATTTGTACTCACTTGTTTGATTTCTGAAATGTCGTAGGAGTGGAGGTGAATTGTTGGAGGGTCGCAAATAAAATGTCGCTACCAATTTTATTAGGGGATTTGGTATTTCGAGAGCGACATGGAATTCGAGATCATTTCATTGACATACCTAATGACATACGTTCTTTGTACGTGTTATTTAAATTAAAAATTAGAATGTTGTGATGAAATAATAAAATTGGCGGTGATTTTTTATTAAAGAAAGATTTGTACGTAGTATTTTGATTATTGTTATTGGAGATTTATTAAATATTTTTATTCTCTTTTTAAGTAGATTCCGAATCTTTTTTAATTTGAATACTGAAAGGTAAATTATTTTATTATAAACATTTTAGTATTATGTGACTTTCGTGGCTCATAACGACACAAAGTCGATGATTTTATTTATTTTATTAATCTTTGCATTAACATCAATTCAGTCTAATATTATAAATTATCTTCTTCTTCTCCCTGCCCATTTCCCAATCACTTGGGGTCGGCGCAGTACATCTTCTGTACTGCTGATAGGATTTGACAAAAGTTTTACGACTGGCCGCCTGCCTGACGTCAACCCTCTTTGGGAATGCTATTGTCTAATATTATAAATTATAATATATAATAATGCTGAACAGATTTCGATAGAATTTAGCAAGGACATAAATTGCATCCTGGGATTTGATCCCTGCCCCACTTACCATGCGAGTGAAGTCGTGGGCGACAACTAGTTCTTTATAAATAGAATAATAATAAACATTCATAGTTCCACTAATTATCAAAAACTTCAATATTCCTCTCGCGTTCGAACGCAGCTCCTCTCGCGTAGTTTATGTATATTCGTCCTGTAGAATCAGAAACAAAAAAGCAAAAGCAAAAGAAAAACATACCAAAATATCTCTTTAGTTTTATAATTGATCATTTCTTAATAAATGTTTACATTTACCTCAAAGAGAAATATTGTAGACCTATACGTACACAAATTACATGTCGGGCCCCCTTTTAATAAGTCCATGCACCCATCAAACCAATGAGCTCATATAACATCAGGTGCGTCACTAGGGATTTGATAATAGACTATTACTTTTAAAATATTTTCTGTTAATAAATAATAATTAGGTACTGATTTTTTAATGATGGATTTTGAATGAAAAATCTTTGTTTTTTATATGATACAATTTCTTCTAAACTTTCCTATCCCATGATACTTATCCTATCCAATAATCAAAATCTGCTTTAGCGTTAATCAAGAAAATCTGACTTTCATTGTATTTTTAAAGTGTGTGTTAGTTTGTCCTTCTTTCACACAGCAACAGGGCAACGAATTACGGTGATGTATGAGCCAGATTACCGTGATTTATGTATGTAGATATACATATAGGGATGGCTTTCATCCAGCAGTGAACAGCAATCAGTTGAAAAAAAATTCACAAAAAAATACCTTATTAGATTTAAGTGAAAATTTAAAATTTTAAATAAGAATGTTTTACTGTTTTTTTAATTCAGGTTTTTTTGTTCTAAAGACTCAACCTTTTCCACGTTACCATGTTTGTATAAAGCATTTGAAACGTTAGACCATAAAAGTTAAAATAAAATTTCATCAATTTTTTTTTAATTTATGCGCTAGACAGACACATAGTGCTTAGTGAGGAAACACTTTTAGTGACTATTCAATAGACATGTGTCTAAATAACAGAACAACAAACAAACAAACACAGTTTCACATTTATAATGTGACATTTTATGGATTCAGAATATCTAACTTGTTTTAATATAATTTCTATAGAGCTCTCTACAATAACCTATCTAATGAAATAATCAAGAGCCAAGTCAAACTGCACGAGAGATGTATTTAAATTATATTATTCTAGTACAAAATTAAATCCATATGTTAATCCTAAACAAGTATGTTATCTTAATTCGCTCTATTCTTAGCTTGCCTCGGTGGTGTTGTGGCTAGCATAATAGTATAAATTATACGACTGCACACCCGGAGATCCTGGGTGTCCTGGGCTTGAGTCTCGGGTTGGGCCAAGTTAAGTTATTGAGTCTTTCTGTATCCCCCCCAACGTGCGTTCACCTTGTCGTGGTGGGGGGGCTCAGTAGTGCCCGGCAACCCACCGGGCGCGAAGCCAAGAAACGCACAGGGATGTGGCCCACTTCGGTGGGCGGTGGAAGTTGGCCCTCTTCGGTGGGCGGTGGAAGTTGGCCCTCTTCGGTGGACGGTGTACCATGCGGGTTGCTCCTGGTACTTCTCTGATAGCAGAGTGGACTTTGGAGCAACCCCATGGTTCCTGTGGTCTGCTTCGGCAGACCTGCCGTCGGGGCGTCGTAGTTGAATGCGTAAGCGATCCGGCGACGCCCCATTAAGACGGGGGAAGGTTTTGTTGGGTTTTACTGGCTTTGCCGGTGAGTCCCACACCTCGTGCGTAAATGCATTTCCCAACGTTAAAAAAAAATGAGACTTTCTGTATAGTAAGCCTCAGTAACATCCCGGTGTTGGGAAGTTGGCGGTGTTTCATCCCCGTGCCTCGGAGAGCACGTAAAGCCGTCGGTCCTGCGCCTTAACTCTCACTGGTCGTGTCGAATGGTCGTCCCACTGGAGTATAGAGTGACAGGAATAGAGAGTGCACTTGTATCTGCGCGCATACCAACACACGCGCTGCACTATAATATTTATTGAGCATCTGACTAGTCTGAGTGAGATTAGCCGCCGTGGGCGAAATCGGTCAGGAGGATATTATTATTTATTTTTAACTTATTCATATTTTAGCTCTATATCGTAGAGTTAAAATAAGAATATGCGTAGAGTCGGTACCTAATTGTCATAAATTTTTAGCTTTCATTAGACGATAGCTAATGAAATACAATATTTAGTATAAATAATATTGTTCATTTTTTATTTGCTGAACCTATTATTTTATATAAATCACTACTAATACAGACTTTAACCTGGAGTTGCATATTATAGGCTATCTTAGTAGGTAGTATTAGTAGTACTAAACTAAGAATTAAACTTTTTAATTCCATAAAATAGGCTAAAATAAAATATTAGGAGTCATCTTTTTTTATTGTCTTGTTTATTAATAAAGATAAGCACTCAATATTTAGCTTTAATCGTATCTTTCAATTATAAAATCAAAACGTAACGCAAAGCTAAGCCCCACAAGCTCCCACGAGGGGCTATTTGCGAACTACCATCATCCGTCTAAAATCAAATAACGTAATTATTTGCCGAAACCATTTATTATCTATGGCAGGACGCGTGCGATCGAAATAGCCGAAAATTTGTTTGTCACTTATAAGAATAAAGAAACTCTATTACTTGCGTGATAAGGATCAAAATTGTATGAACATGTTGATGCAACTGCATGTATAAATTTGCTTCATATTTGAACTCTACGCTGTTGCACTGGCTTAGTACAAACCAAATGACTACTGTATGCAGTAATTGAGAATTCTAACTATATGGGAATAAGGTTCAAATTTAATTGAGTTTTATTTTTAAAGCCGCAAAAATTTTACGGTAGAGCTGTAGAGCGCCACGCGGCACTTCATTGGTATCTATTTGAATTAGGAAACCATTCTGAATTTGTTTTTCATCAGTTCTTCTTTACGTCTGAACTGTCATTAAGTGTGTTTCCATTGTTGGTCTGATTTATTTGTATTAGTTCTCTGTCGGCGATCGAGTGGGGTGGGAAATGTTTATTTGTTCATAATTTGCGTCATTTAATTTGGTAATAACTATTGTAAAAAATATAACTATCAAATCTAGCGTTTTTGATTTAAGTTTTTTATTTGAGCTTAGATTATAAAGTTCAAATTTTATATGTTTGTTTGTTTGTCAATGTTTCCCTGTCGTGATATATGCCTCAAAAATATTAGCCTGATGTTTACACGAAGTGTAAGTGTAAGGCAACATAATTTCTCTTCATCTAATCTTCAAATTAGAGTGGACAAGAAAAAAACTATATTTTTGACTGCCGTGCAAAATATATTAATAAATAAATAAATATCTTGGGATATTCAGACACAACACCATTTAGTTCCATGGTAAGCTACAAGGCTTGTGCTATTGTCTATTGATACCAGATAGTTGATACACTACACATATTATATAACTTTAAATATATCCATATTATAAATATAAGCACCCATTACTTGAGTACAAGCATTCGTGTTCATCGCGCAAATGAATGCCCCAAGAGGGACTCCGAACCCGTGACAATTGGCCCAGAAAGTAGAGTCACTATAAACTGAGTTAAACAGGTCGTTAATTAACATATTATCAAATAGAGAATAAATGGCATTGTTTAAGAAATGTAGAGGTGACAATGGCAATTCTTCCTATTGTCTAAAAATGTAGAGTTATAAAAATAACAAAGCTGATTTTATAACTAACTAAACTGTTGATTTAACTAATACAAGAGTATAATTTTATTGCAACAACAAATAAAAACTACCCTTGTTACGCTTCTTCTAATTATTTGCTACACAAAGATACCAAACAATTAAATTGAGGGTGAAAAATTCAACTCAAAGTGAACTCTAAGTAAATAATAATAGGGATAATCAAAATCTATTAATTTTACCCTATAATAAATCCACTATCACGCTGACAACCGTATGTTTTGTCACTGCTAATAGGTCACGGCTTTCAAAACGTATGTCACTGGTTTAGTTACTCAAGATATTCAATTTTAAACTTTAAAACTCCAATAATAGATCACTTATTTAGTTACAACTATTTACTTTAGAGCTGAATATGTTTGACAGTCTTTAATACGGGAAATTGATTCTTACTCACTTAGTTTTACAGTAGTTATTTTATTTATTTTACTTTTAAAAATGTCATTTACATCGTTTTCCTGTACAAGCGTTACAACATCAGAATGATTATTGTGAAATGGATCTTATGAGTTCATAAATAAAGTTGATTTTGTTCAGACAATATTTGCATCAGATAGGTCGTTATTATAGTAATCGTTCAGATGAGATGTACAATACAATGCAATATCATTTGCTAGTGGAACGAATGGATCGGGTTTGATCCTTGATAAATGGAAATTTAAATTTGTTTGAAAAGTGTATTCGCAAAGTTTGCAGCGGGATTCGTTGCGGATAGTCGTTGAATTTGATACAATCTGTTGTATTCAATACAAAATTATAAATTTAAATTTTATGTTAATTATTTTTGGTATCTATTATTAATTTCGAATATTTGGTATTTACCAAGTCATTCATTCGTTGTTTAGAAATACAATAGATTCATTATTATCTATACCTACAGATAAATAAAATTGAACTGTCTGTTTGTAATTTCAAAATGACAGCTTTTAAATATATATTTTTTAATTTTTGTCTGTCTATAATAATTTTTGTCAATGTCTGTCTATCCGTTTGTTCCGGCTAATCTCCAAAACAGCTGGACTGATTTTGACTTGACTTTACTGGCAGATAGTTAATTTTATAAGAAGTAATTTAGGCTATTTTTATTTTAGAAAAAAACCAGGGTTCCTCTCAAAAAAATTAAAACGTACCTAGGGACGCGCCCGAGCGACGCGAGGACGTCGCTAGTAATATATGATATAAATATTATTTGTATTGTTGTATAAAAAAAATACTGTAAAAAATATAAATCTTGAAAATCTATAGCAAAGGGCGATAAACAATGTGGCTCTTTCATACATATTATCAAATTTAGTATAAAAAAACAACAATAACAACAGGCATATTGAATTCAATATCGACATTACATTATCTAGTACGTAAGTAAGAACTTGCCATTTAAATTTTCCATGTACATATATGACCTTTGAATTTTGAAATACCATTCTCTGTAATGTCAATCTAAATATATAAAAATCGATAAAAGGTTTATCGTAGGCTCGTGAAATAACCGTCGAGAAAAAACATTTGATGTTATACATAAAAATACAAACATAAACAAGCAAAAATAGACCTTTTTGTAACCGATATTGTTGATAAGAAAAGACGAAATTTGTGTAAACATATTTGATTTTAATTATTAAAATAGGCATTTGGCTTGGAATGATCATAGAAAATGAAAAACTGAAAGACTAATAAACTGATATACTATGATGATGTGCTCATGACCGATCTTGACTGGAGTCGCCAATCTCAATGGGACTAGCAGACGCAGGATATATTAAATAAATATGTTGGGACATTAACATATAGCACCATCTAGTTCCATGGTAAGCTACGAGGCATGTGTTATGGATATTAGATAGTTGATACACTACACATATATAACTTTAAATACATACATATCATAAATACAAACACCCATGTCTGGAGTACAAACATTCGTGCCCGTCACACAAATGAATGCCCCCAGTGGAACTGGAACCCGCGACCGCTGGCACAGCAAGTAGGGTCACTACAAACTGAGCCAAATTTGTCGTAAATTAGTGCCTAAGTGTGTGCATACAGTGCCTAAGTGTGTAAGTACACTCTCTGTTTCTGTCAATGTCATTCTCCGTCGTGAAAACAATCCGACACGATCGGTAAAAGATCTAGCGCAGAAACTTCTTCACGTGTTTTCCGAGGCATGAGGCTGAAACACCACCAACTTCCCAACTCTGGATTGTCACTGAGAATTTCAAGACTTGACCCAATAACCATACTTCACTTGATCCGGGATTCGAACCTAGGTTTTCCAGATCTGCAACCACCAGACCAACAAGGTAGTCTAGTGTGACCACATTCAAAAGGCAACCCTAAATGAGAATTTCAATCTAACTTAACAACCAATGACTATGTTATTTTACGCGACATTGACTGCGATCAATTTCGTTTACACCTGTCGTTTTACGTAACGGAATTATATGGATATCGAATAACAATAAAGTTTATGATGTGTGAAAGCAGTTAACATCTTGCTGTATTTTAAATGTTGAGTGATCTTCTTTTATATGCTGTAAAAGTGTAACACATTGTATTTGTGCTTTTTTTTAAATTTATTCAAGAAATTAAAAATATTGATTTATTTTGATCTATTAAATGTTATTTACATAAAACAAAATTATGTTTATCATTATAATTAGTATATACATATACATATACTATGTTTTTTTCCAATATTTTGCCATTTAATCCATTGTAATATAAAAGGTCACAGTAAATATATTCTTTGGGTCTTCTATATTTTGAATGATGGATGTTTTAATATTCCAAAATCATAATTTCGACTTACCCATAGTATACATTTTTCGCGTCGGAATAGAACGCGCTATCTTGGACAAGGCAGTGTCAGACTGCACTTTACCCCAACATCTAATCACACTACGCAATAAATGCAAAAACATATAAATACAAATATTATAAAAAATATTCCAAACTAACATGCTGAATGTAAACTGAAATCGAAATTTTGTTTATTTATTAGTGTACGAATCTAGGAACGAGAGCAGATCCCAGTAATTGCCTTTTTATTTACTTTGTGTCACAGTTGCAGCGCGGCGCTTCAAACGACCTTGTTATTTATACTAAAAGGTCAGTTTGTTTTTACGCGACTGGTTTATATTTGAATCTTAAATCACGTAACTACTATCCTTTCACAAATTAATGCTAGTTTTTACCCGCAGCTTTGCCTGTATTCTTATTGGTCGACAAAACAATAATGACAATCAATGATTTAATCTTTGTTAAGAATTTAATTCATGGCATTTGTTATCTGTGTAGGAGACGAGATATAAAAACTTTTTTTGGACACATTCTAATTTCTAATTGATTTACATGAACTCGATAGCACGCGAGCCATTCTGTATTCTAGTAAATTTCAAACTAATCTACAAAATACCAGCGACTTACGTGCGACCATGGGTACGTTTTAATTTTTTTGAGCGGAACCTTAATTTTTTTTCTGAAATAATATAAAAGAAAGAAAATACCTGAATAAAAGTAGTCTAACTTACTCTTTATAGCGTCAGTTATCTGCTAGTGAAAGTCCCGTCAAAATCAGTCCAGCCGTTTGGACATTAGCCGGAACGAACAGACAGATCGTGTTTTTCTTATAATTTCATTTGCATCTAGTAAAAAGCTGTTATTTTGACATTACAAACAGACACTTCAATTTTATTTATCTGTATAGAGAAGAAGTGTAGTATAGGCTTGCTTAAATAATTTAGCTGTCTAAAACTCAGCGAGCTATCCAATATAACACCTAGGTCTCGGGTACTTACGAGTATAACTTCTTGGATAGATAAATTATTGATATGACTTGTAACAAGTTCGGTAATAATTTTACGCGAGAATTATTATCGAACTGGTTTCATGTCATATTATGTTCATCAATTATATTGTTTTCAACGCAAGCATTTGTTTTAATAAAAGTTCCATTAAAATTTGCTAAGTGTGTCTCAAGATTAGCGGATGCAAATTTTAAAGGTTGTACTCCTTTGTTTAATATTTTAATTCAATGTTTATATGATTATACTAGTGTTCGATTTTCGACCAAAATTATACAAATAAAAGTTATCTGTATAAAAAAACGAAGTAAGCCATTTTTTTTAATTAATAACGCTAAATGTCTTCAATAGCTACTGAACACAAAAAAAAAGAAAATCCGTTAACGAACAGAGGAGAAAACGGTACTGAACTGTTTTATTTTTGTATATTTATATTTAGTTTTTTCTATTTATACTAGACACTAGCAAAACCGGCGGCTTCACTCGCGCTAAAACTACTAAAAATCTTTAAAAAGGTAGTTTCATACAAACTTTCATCCCCTATTTCACCCTCTTATAGAATGAATTTTGAAAAATGCTAAAACATGTATTTATTTAATTTTATTGAAGAGTTTAATACTGAGTTTCAAGTAATTCTGATCATAAATATTTTTGGGTTGTATTATAACGTGTTTTGCCATGGGAATTAGATAATCTCCAGTAGTAAAAAGTAGCCTATGTCACTCTCCAGTCCTCCAACTATCTCCACACAAAAACTCACGCCAATCCGCCACTCGTTTTGTCGTGAAAGAAAGACAAACAAACACACTTTCACATTTATATCTAATATTAGTATGGATATGGATATGACACTAAGGGGCTTAGTCTGATGATGAAACTTAAAGATCATGATAGGAATTTCTTAAATACGTAAGTAGTTAACTATATAACAATTCTTCTTTTTCAAATGTTTTGTTTTCTTTTTTACTTTCGGTTTGATTCTTCCACATTCTCGTTTTTCACGGCAATAATATTTAAGTAAGCATTTATCATTCTAAGATGCTTACGATGTAACTTTTTCAATATATCAGAAAAAATATTACATTTGCACGTTATCGAGTCACGTTTTGAGTCCTGGGACCAATAAATGAAGGACCCATCTACATATTTATGAGATTTGATCCCATAGACCTTTAGGGCATTGTGCAATATTCAAAATTCAAGTCTAGCTCTCACTACTGCTATTCAACTTTTGTAATTTAGTTCTGGTGATATTTATATAACTAAACTTTCTACAAAGCCAAAATTAAATAAGCCGAATAATTAAAAATTTAGCTAGAAGATTTTAGCGTTAAAAATTTCTCTGTCTTTCCGTCCTGATTTACTTGAGAACCAATGAAAGCTTTTAGATGGGACTTCTCTATTTTTTTTTCTGTACAAGTTGAAAATCTTCCTATATGTATTAAAGCCGTTCAATAATTCAGTTGTAGTAGTTTGTCATACGGTTGTTTTAGTTTTTATATAACATTTTCGTGTAACTTTAGGTCTAGGTTCCCTGTTTTCGAACATATCGCATATTGGGCCCGAAAAACAGAACAAAGTATCTCCTTCTGTACAGAATCGAATTTGTGATCTCCAGAATATTATAAAAAACTCACTCTTTTATTTTTGTTACTATTTCACTACCACCAAGTTTTATTTTTGCGACAAAAAGTAACTTATGTCTACTCCAAGATTCCATACATCTCTATACCAAAATTAATCAAAACTTGTTTAACGGCTTAGGCGCGGAAACGTGACAGACAGACAGGCAGAGTTACTTTCGCATTTATTATACTAGTGACTCTCCCTCACTTCGCTTCGGGTTCGTCCCTACATATAAAACAAATCTATCCTACGGGAACCGTAAATTTTTTCGAGACAAAAAGTAACCTATGTGCTATTCCAGACCATAATCTATCTCTGTGCCTTTCATTCAAATCCGTTTAGCCGTTATGGCTATCCATCTATCCATCTTCATAAACATTCACATTTTTAATATTAATAAGATTAGTATAGGTGGATATTTTATCCTATTATTTTATTCGGAGTAGGTTAAGCATAAAAAATATAACCTAATACTATATCGCGTAAATAAAATACGAGCACATCCAATTTTTACTCCTCATGACATTTATGTTATCCCAAAAGGTTTCGGACCTTTCAACCTTCTCAAATTGACGTTGGTCAGAATGTTAAATTATTTACAGTTGTCTCGTGACCAGCGAGATGTTTCTTTTATAGTTTTTGTTATAATTTAACTTTATCTTTGACTTGGTATTTGCTATGTTTTTGTTAGTTTCATATTTTTTTTAATAAATCTAAAATTACTTTTATAATTCAATATATATATTTATATGTTTGTTCATAAAATGAAAATAGTGGTAGCCTAGTGGTAACGCACTCGCTTGGGAAACCGAGTGAAGAGTGTTAAAATATGGGTCTCGAACCTCTGATATTTTCATGTGCAAATCATTTCTAACATGATTACCACTTGCCTTACGGTGAAGGAAAACATCGTGAGGAAACCTGCAAGTCTGAGAGAACCTAGCAAGTTTTCTAAAGACATGTGAAGTCCGCCAACCCGCATTTGGCCAGCGTGGTGGACTATAGCCTGATCCCCTTCGCATTGAAGAGCGGCCCGTGCTCAACAGTAGTTAGTAAAAAAAGGGCTGAACACAAGATGAAAACATTGAAAAAATATGCATAGATTTCAAAAAATAAACATATGTTTAATATTTATTCATAATATAAATATTCATTAAAACTTACAGGGCACTTACAACATAAATATGGTCATGATAAGATGGCAAAATGCCTAATGACTCCGATAAAGTATAACGAAAGGAAATTGAAGATACATAAATATATATCTACTATCATCGTCGTTTGCGCTTGATTATCTAAAAATTGTTTAGTATTAAAAAATATATGACGTGTACTTTATTTGTCTTAACGCAACATATAGTATGTACGAACATATTATCTATACATATAATAAAATTGTAATTAAGCCGAATCTGTACATTAAATATTTTTTGGAAAATCTTATTGAAATAGACATTATTATCGTTGCAGAGGCCGAATCTATAGTTTTTAGAATTTTTGTGTGTCTGTCTGTTACCGCATCGAAAAAACCACTGGAGGGATTTTCATGAAATTTGGTATGGTGATAGCTGGTTATCCGGGTCAACATATAGGATACTTTTTACCGCGAGAAAATATCTCATTTCTGAGAAAAAATACAAAAACTGCATTGTAAGATTATATTAATATATTATGTAAAACCTGAGAATTTGGTTTTTGGTTATCTGAACGCGGGCGGGGCCGCGGATAGTGCTAGTTTTAATAATAAACAAATTTTGTACAGTTTCTTTTATATATAAATTCTTAGTATAGAAAAAATACAAATATAGTGTGAAAGATATTTATTTAGACATTTAAAAAAATTTGAATTATTTATTCTTCCGAACCCTAAAAACTTACACCCTCTTCAATACTATGGGTCATTTCAAAACGATTCAATTAAAAACTGTATCGCTTTTTGATTAGAAACTCCATTTAACGGTTCACTTGAGTCACCTGCTATGGCCACCGTGAAATTATGGCTTTCCTACACTTAATAAAGAGGGTATCAAAGTTATCTAAAATCAATTGTATTGAAAGTCATTGTCGGTTAACGGAAGTGTTGAAATAGTTAAGCGACGATTCTTACTGGTTGTTTGTGGATGGGTCACCATTTTAATAAAACATGTTGCACAGGTATAGTTTTTTACTACACTACACATACTACATACACTTTATACATATATTACTATTATGGATATAGGGTAAATGCCTCGGTGGTGTAGTGGCTAGCATGTACGGCTGCACATCCGGAGTTTCAGGGTTCGAGTCCCAGGTTGGGCCAAGTTAGTTATTGAGTCTTTCTGTTTAGTAAGCCTCAGTCCGGAGTTGGAAAATTGGCGGTGTTTCATCTCCGTGCGTCGAAGAGCAGCAGATGGCTAATCTCAATGAGGTTGGCCGCTGTAGCCGAAATCGTTCGGAAGGACATTATTATTATGTGAATACTGATTATGTTGAAAAACATTTGACCGATATTGGAGCGATTTTAAAGACGAAGATGTCTTAAAATTGATAGTTTTTATAATACTTTCTTAGATTTACGCGAATATTTGACATTTTAAATAAAACTATCTCTCGGATTATTTCGCGGATTAATTTTGATTTTTGGTTCCCGACGTTTCGAATGCTTTACAGCATTCTTGGTCACGAGAGACTGAAGTGTTAGATGTCTCGAAGGTATAGTTGTTACTGACAGCCTACTTGACTTGATGGTTTTTCTTTTTGTGAGTGTATTACACATTACCTCCACCAATTGTTAATCGATTTTCAAAATTGTTTTTTAATAAAGTGGCTATATGTTAAGGATGGCATGTGTCCCATATAAATTTAAAATAAAAATTGTGTCTTTTAGAGTGGTATAACTTTTTTTGTTAAAAAGTAATGATATACCTAAATATTATGTAAAACTTGGTTAATAACTATTATATTTTATATAAAAATGTTACATTCATATATCATGCTGCGTCTTAATTCAACTGGCAAAAAGCTTAGAATACAGATTTTCATCACTGTGTTTTCTCTCTCTACACCATGAGGAAGAGTTCGTAAATAAAAAAAATTAAAACATAATTTTGCCCAAAATTACCCCTCCGTAATTAAGATATCGGATGCGGCACGTGTCGGATAATACTATACACAAAAATAAACATTGGTGTTTGTTCGTATAAGCCCATCATCCTCGGGCAGTGTCGACTGCAGAGTATTCTTAATTATTGGTAATTATAATGGGATTACTTTTATAGTTTTAGATATTTATTTACCAGTTTTAACTCTTAATAAGGCAGCGGTTTAGGATGTATTTTTCAAATGTTACGTAAATAGGAAAAATCTTAAGAGATTATCGAATAAGACTACTGTTGGAAGGATTTTCTCTCGGAAACGAAAATAAAAATCCCATTACGCTGTTTCCGATTTATCCGCGATTAACCTGAGATACATATCAATAGACCAATAGATAGATGAAACATTTGATAACATTTGGCATGGATTGTATTATAAATTGCCTCATTGTATGCAGTGTATGTGAATATCATAGGTTCGAGTCCCAGATCGGGCTAAGTAAAATGATTGGGGTTTTTTCAGAGTTAGGATGTTGGCGGTGTTACACAGCCGTGCCTCGGAGACCACATAAAGCCATCAGCTTGATTTTTCACCAGTCGTGTTAAATTCCCATCAAATCAGATTTTGGAAAAGAATAGAGATACTGAACTTGTATCTGCGGGTACACTTGTGCTGTGTTCACTATACTATGAATAGCGATTATCTTTTAAACTAATAAACAAAAAAGTAGAAGGCCAGTGGTTACGCCCTCGCTTGGGAAACCGAGTGAAGCGGATTTAAATCCCGCGTCTCGCACCTCTGATATTTTTATGTGCGAATCATTTCCAACATGATTACCACTTGTCTACGGTGAAGGAAAACATCGTGAGAAAACCTGCATGTCTGAGAGTACCTATTAGGTCAAAAGACAAGTGAAGTCTGCCAACCCGCACTTGGCCAGCGTGGTGGCCTGTTCCCCCCTGTAGTAAAATGAGTCCTGTGTACAGTAATGGGATGTTAAAAAGGGATGAATATATAACAAACAAGTTTTCCTAGTATAATAATGTAAAATTTTAGTCTGTACAAAGCCAGGATAAAGCCAGAAAATAAATAGTAGTACATAAATTTAAGTATAGTTAGAGACTCGACCTTATTTTTTCTCACCATTCATTCCTATTCTTACTGAAATGCAATTTCCTTTCTCTAATATTTTTTTCTAATTCCATTCCGTCGGCTCTCGGTTATAATTTTAATTTGCAGTTTTATTTCTAAATGCTGTGAACAGAATTTCATCTCGTTTTCTTCTATTTGTCCTGACGTTTAAATTTATAATACGCTAAATGTGAACACAAATATATAGTAGCGTGATTTGTTATTTATGCTAGTATTGTCAATTTTTTCATACAAATCGTTTATTTTTTTTAACTAACAATAAATATATTTGTATTCGTTAATATACAATTTTTAGGAATAAAATATGAATAATAAAAATAATACTATATTCTTTTGTACTAGCGGCTCACCCTCGCTTCGCTCGGGTTCGTCGCTAGGTACGTTTTAAATAGAGATAAATAGTTATTAGCCATATAATTTTTTTTTGTTAATTTTTCTGATGTTTTAATACTTATTATCCTATTCCGGACAAAGAGAAATCCAAAAATTCAAATATCATAAAAATTGGTCCAGCCGTTCTTGAGTTTTATGTCACGTCACACGGGAACGCAATCGAACGGGATAAAAAGTATCCCATGTCCGTCTCCTGGGTCTAAGCTACTTCCCCACCAATTTTCAGCCAAATCGGTTCAGCCGTTGTTGAGTTATAAATAGTGTAACTAACACGAGTTTCTTTATATATATATATATATATATATATATATATATATATATATATATATATATATATATATATATATATATATATATATATAGATTTATAAGCATAAGTGCTCTTCTCTTTGGGAGAAATACAATATAATATTAGCTTTTTTTTCTTTATTATATTAAAATCCGTTAGCCACTTTTTATATATTAACATTTATTTACTTTTCACTTAGTATACAATCACCATACAAATAATCAATTGTATACTATTTTAAAAAAATATTGTTCGGCTTCATGTTTATTGTTTAGTTCTATGACACTCTGTCTATATTATTCCTTAGCTATATTTTATATTGTTTGTATAATTTAACAAATTAATTTGTACCGCGACTTACCTTCGCTTCACGATTCGTCCCTAGCTTGATTCCCCCTTAAGGGATGATTTCCATAATAAAAAGTATCCTATATCCTTTTCAGGGTCTCAAACTGTATTCTTACCAAATTTCATCTAAATCGGTTCAGTAGATCCAGAGATTACCCACTACAATGTCACAAACTCACAATTCACAAACTTAATCTCTTTATTATATATTGATTATACGATATACGTATTAGGTTTTATCTTTTAGTATATATATTTTATATACAATTAGTACTTGTTCTAGTTCTCTATATTATGAATGCATCATCTCGTTTCTATCTTGTTAAATCCTCACCAAAGGTGGTCTGTTAGAATTTGCTTTTAGCAATAACACCGCCTTTGTATACTCACTTCAAAATCAATGAAAACTAATTATAAGGTATTAATCTGAAGATATCACGTTACATACCCACAAAAAGGTATATAAAACTAACAAATTGAGTCTTTATAAAGTCGGACAGAAATAGTAGGTATTTATATTAAAAAAATCTATAATACATAAAGACGTAGTGGATGGCCATTTTTTTGTCTGTACTCGCATCATTACATCGCATCTGCTTATTTTGCCGCAGAATCCCGCACAATATCGATATTATCTTAATCGATCACTATCGATCTCCCAGCATCCCATTCATGTGGAGTCGTGCGCTTTCTTAGTTGCATCTAAAATTTGCCGAATTCATGTCTAAAGTACAAAAGGCTGCCGACATACGCGTTTAAAGGATTGCCGACAGTTTTCTGGAAGGGTTAAGTATCATACTCACTGGATTGTCATGTATTGCAAACATTTTTTCATGCAGCGATAGAATTGACCTTTTTGTTGAAAAACTCTTTGCTGCTACCGATAGGTAGATCATACCCATATTATAATTAAAAACAAGCTATATTAGTGAATTACAAAGGCAGATAAAAAACATACGAGAAGTAAAACTAGAATTTTGATTAAAAAAATTGCCTCGTAGCAAACCTCTGAGCTTTTGGGATATATTTTTCCTTTATATAAATTATACATCAACAGTAAGAAACACCATCTTAATTTTAATTAATTATATTATATTTTTAAGAGAAAATTATTTAACTTATATTATTAAAATTTATATTTTATATACTAGTGACTCACCTACGCTTCGCTCGAGTTCGTCCTTAGATACATTTTATTTATTTGCGCGGAACGATAATTCTTTTTCTAAAATATAAGTAGCCTATGTTACTCCCTATAATATCAGCTATCTACCAGTGAAAATCCCGTCAAAATCAGTCCAGCCGTTTCGAAACGATTGCGAGGGGAATCAAGCCATAGTCCAACACGATGGCCAAGTGCGGGCGGACTTTACATGTCTTTTAAAAACTTGCTAGGTTCTCTCAGACATGCAGGTTTTCTTACGATGTTATCCTTCACCATAAGACAATTGTAATCGTGTTAAAATTATTCACACATGAAAATATCAGAGGTGCGAGACCCGAGATTTGAACCCGCTTCACACAGTTCCCCAAGCGGAGTAGAGATTACCGGAACAAACAGACAGACCGACATACAAAAATTTTAAAAATTGAGTTTTTCTTATAAGTACCGTATATAATTTCATATGCATTCAGTAAAACGCTGTTATTTTGACATAACAAACAGACACTTCAATTTTATTTATCAATTAATTAATTATCAATTATTAATTATCAAATAAACTAAAATAATGATTTCATTTGTTTTAAATAAATCCATTATTACATTTTTGAATAGAATTTACTTATAAAGGTATAAAAAAGTTATAAAGCTTCTTACAAAAAAGATGTAAACTAATAAACTTATCGTACTAAATGTTGTGATTAATAACTGGCATAAGTTATAGTTAGCAATAACCATGAATGCTTCAGGTGACACTGGGTATCCCATGCGGCCATGGTTGTTGACACCTATACTAGATGCAGTACCTGGCTCAAGAGAAGAAATTTATACCAAACGCCATATTCAGGCAACAAAATGTATATAGGGCTACTTCGGAATGCTCAAATCACTATGGATTATTAAGACACAGGACACTGCATTACCATTCTGGTAAAAGAGTAATCTTAAAAAGGTACTTCTTTTACTTCTGGTAAAGCCGAGAAAATGGTACTTGCATGGTGGTGTTTTATATAATATGGCAGTTGAAGTAAATATACTCCTCCACCTCTACCAGTGTTGGTAACCAAAATGAGTTAATCCAAGGCTCTACCTCGGATACACCTCACAATTTATTGTTAGGATTAGAATAAAAATTATTGTTAAGTGTAATTTAGTATCTTTAATTGTAACTATATAATATAATTTTAGCATTTAGTTGATTAATATTAGATTATTATATTAGAAAAAATATTTGTGAATTAAATATATTTTTTAATGTATGTTAATTTAAAAACTGGTTTAATTTATATTACAAATGTAAGAAATTTATAAAACTGTTATCTATACCACTAATAAAATAGTAATGACAAGAAATAAAATCAACAATAAAATAATTTTACATTTTTTTAAACAGTTAGTATTTTAAAGTAATATATACAATCATTCAAAAGTAACTTAAAAATAGCTTATAGTAATAAAATTAACAATAAAAAATAACATGGCATTTTTGAAATTCGTAAATATTCTATATCTATAAATATTAAAATTAAATCATCTAGAAATATATCTAATAATTATCTATGGCATCGCAGCTCATGAACGGATGAACCGATTTTGATTTTGTTTGTTTTTGTTTGAAAGGTGAATTAGTCGGGAGCGTTCTTAGCTATGTTTGATAAAAATCGGTCCAAGATAGTAGTTTTTTTTTTTAATTTTTAATTTAATTTAGTTATTCTATATAAAACTAACTTACCCTCGCTTCGCGCGGGTGCGTTCCTAGATACTTTATAAATAGATACCTATATGTAGTTATTAGCCAGCATTAGCCATGTAAATATAAATATTTTTTTGTGAAGTTTTAATAGTTATTCTGCTATTCGGGGCGGAGACAAAAATAAACCACAGATAAAAAGTCGGTCTTGAGTTATAAATGGTGTACTAACCTGGCTCTGTTATACACACACACACACACACACACACACACATATATATATATATATATATATATATCTAAAAAATAGAAATTATTTCGTGTCGCGTGTTGAAAATCTCTCAATATTATCTAGTATTTTTTGTAGTATCCTGTTTCTTTGAGATTCGATGCTTATTCTTGCCATTTCTCTTTCGTGCTCCTTGGTCATGTGCATCTCTTCTAGGTGCAGTCTGCCTTCCTCGATGCGCACGATTTCCCTGGTGGCCTGCTGGATTGGAGTCAAGTGTAGTCGTCTGCGTTGCCTAATGCTACTACGATGACGTGAGCGCTTACATGCTGAGGGCGATCTTTGAGCATCTACAAACGATAAAATTATTTGTTCAAAAATTGTTTATTGGTCTATATCTTTATTAATATTATTAATTAACGACTCACCCTCGCTCCGCACAGGTTCGTCCCTATTTACGTTTTGACGTTTAGTATAGATTTCTCACAGACGAGATATTTTATCGCAGTAAAAAGTATTCTAAACGTGACCCAGATAACCAGCTATCACCATACCAAATTTAATCAAAATCCCTCCAGTGGTTTTTCCATGATGCGGTCACAGACAGACAAACAAGAACTCTAAAAACTATAGAGTCGGCCTCTGTATCGATAATAATGTCTATTTCAACAAGATTTTCCAAAAAATATGTAATGTACAGATTCGGCTTAGTTACAATTTTTATATATCATAACGATAATATGTTATATATCATAACGAGAAAGTATATATTCTCATAATCCATACTAATATTATAAATGTGAAAGTGTGTTTGTTTGTTTGTTAGTTTGTCCTACTTTCAGGTCGAAACGGAGTGACGGATTGATTTTTCACCGCGGGAGATTATTTAATTTTTACGGGAAAATACGTTATAATATAATCCAAAAAAAATATGATCAGAATTACTTGAAACTTGGTATTAATACTCTTCAATGAAATTAAATAAAAACGTGTTTAGCATTTTTCGAAATTCATTCTATAAGGGAGTATAATAGGGGATAATAGGGGATGAAAGTTTGTATGAAACTACTTTTTTAGAGATTTTTTTGTAGTTTTAGAGCGAGTGAAGCCGCGGGTTCTGCTAGTATCAAATAAATTAAAAATATGTTCATAAATGATTCTCACCTTCTAGTCTTTCCAAATTAGAAGATACAGGTGCAGTATGAGGTATCTCTGGAATTGGGAGTGTGCTCGCCTCTGTGCGCCATGCTTCCGCTGCTGAAAGTCCTAGACTTCTGTGGGTGTTTTGGTGTAAGCGAGCCGGTAGGGGAAGTTGTACCTAAAATTTTTTAAAATATTTTATATTATATTTTTATTTTAAATTATATTTAAAAGTAATGTGATATTAAAAGCAAAATGTAACAAGTATACAACAATGTTCAGAATTTATTGAACATTAATAAAATTTTACATGATTATATTTACTTCAAACCCTGCTTCCGGAACTTCTAAGTCCCCTGAGAAAGAGCTAATACCAATGATTCTAAGGACCCGTAATTCCAAAGGGTTAAGTGGTGTGACTGTATCTGGACCTCCGCCAGAGGCCTTCTTTTTTGTCTTTGTTTTCCAGTCAGACCACACCTAGAATAAAAGGTGAAGAGTAAAAATATTTAATAACTTATAATAAGCCATTTAATTATTCGACAACTATTTTATTATTCATTGCAAAACAGACTACCTATATCACTACCAATAGTACAATAAAAATGTTTGTATAAAATAATGAACTATAAATAATATATATAATTAATAATTTAACTGATTAAAAATTTGAACATATGTGTTTTTGATAAAATACTATTTTCAAAATATATTTAGTGGTATACCCATTTCCATTTATCAGCTTTATTTTTAACCGCACTCCCCCCTACGGAATTTAAAAGTTCTGCAAGCTCATTCCACAACCTTTTAGCTTTTAACTTTCTTCGAGCCCCTCGCTGAGGTCTAGAAAGATCACCATTCCTAAAAAATAATAATATTGATAAGCACTGTCTACTAATTAATGAACGCCAATTTAAAGATATTAGAATAAAGTTATAAAAGCTTAATACTTCGTGATTCAGATGTCTAAGATTTAAAGTGGCAAATCAAATCAAAAATCCTCTTTAACAATATTTTTTGCAGAGAACACTTGAAACAAAAACGACATTAAAAGCTCAGAATATAGAAAATCATTTCGACGTAAGCATAAATACATGAATTTATCACAAAATTGAAATTAATATTTATATAAATTATTTTAATAACACTTACGTTTCCATAAAATCTAGCATAATACTAAATTGTTGTTGGCTTGCACTTAAACTGTTCTCCATTTTAATTTAAAATAAATTAATTTGTATAATAAACTTAGAAAATAATTTTGGAAACCTGGATAGTCCTGACTCTAACACTACCCGATGCAAAAATGAGTCGATCTCAAGACAACTTACCCATTTTATGCTAAAGCTATTACCCCTCCGGTACGAACTTAAATCCTGGGAACCACTTTACAAAAGTTAAAACAAATTCTAATCAACCTATTAAAACAAAACTATTTTTCTTAAAGTTACGACTTACACTAACGAGCCACTTCAAATAAAATATAAATTAATTATTCTGAAGGAAAGCTATACTTGCTCAAGAGACGATTTAAAATCTTTTAGCTACTTCATGTGTGTCGAACAAAAACAACTATATATTGATCTCACTTAAGCTGCTTTCTTGACGTAAATAACTAATATTTAACAACAACTGTGATTTTTAACTACTTATGTTAAGAAGTGATCACGGTTCGACAATAAAACACTCCACAAAATACAAATCTATACATATAATAAAATTGTAACTAAGCCGAATTAGTACATTAAATATTTTTTGTAAAATCTTATTGAAATAGACATTATTATCGATACATAAACCCAATCTATAGTTTTTATAATTTTTGTCTGTCTATCTGTCTGTCTGTCTGTTACCGCATCACAGAAAAACCACTGGAGGGATTTTAATGAAATTTGGTATGGTGATAGCTGGTTATTGGGGTCAACATATAGGATACTTTTTACCGCGGGAAAATGTCTTATTTTTGAGAAAAAAATACAAAAACTGCAATGTAAGAGTATACTAATATGTAAAACCTTAGAATTTGGTTTTTGGTCATCTGAACGCGGGCGGAGCCGCGGACAATGCTAGTACTCAAATATAATTTGAAAGTGGTTAAACTTTCGATAATTATAAAAATATTAGATATATCTTCAATTTTATTTATCTGTATAGATACTATAGGTACATATTTGTTATGGTCATACAGTTTAACTTGTACGGATGACAGTGTGTTATAGAATTTTGTTAGCCTAGCTTTTGTACTCGTATTAGAGTACATGTTCCATTGTAAAGCTCACTAAATGCACCCCTTCATAGATTGTTAATCTTATAATGTTAAACGAGCAATTCTTGTAATATATGTATGTATATAAAACTATTTCATGTATCTCGGAAACGGCTTTATCGATTTGATTTTATTAAATTTAAATAAGGTTTTGCTTTTTAAGTTTATCTCATATCTATATAGGTGGTGTTATCTGAGAAAAACGCAACTTTTTTTAAGAAATAATTGTGCAAAAAAAATCTGTTATTTAAGTAATCTAAACTATTTATTTATAAATAAAAAAAATGTATCAAACAAGCACAAACGAAAACACACATATATAGAAAATACGACTTTGCGATAGCAATCTGTGCTAGTACTAACTCTAACTAAGCTCGTTGTTGAATATTCAATCTTCCCACAAAGTGAATGATGACATGTACATATGCACATTGTACGTGCAAATATAACCTCGGTATAGTAAATTTTGGCCAGTTCTGTTCTATGTATGTAACTACAAAGTGGGTAACAAGCGTCCATTTTGCGTTAGAAATATGGCAAAATGTATGTAAATCTCAGTGGTAAACTAGGTAACACGCTCGCTTGGGAAACCGAGAGAAGCCGGTTCAAATCCCGGGCCTCGCACCTCTGATATTTTCATGTGTGAATCATTTCTAACATGATTACCATTTGAGATACGGTGAAAGAAATCTACGTGACCTACCTGCATATCTGAGAGAATCTAGCAAGTTTTCAAAATACATGTGAAGTCCGCCAATCCGCACTTGGCCAGCGTGGTGGACTATGGCCTGATCCCCCTCGTATTGAAGGGAGGCCCGTGCCCAGCAGTGGGACGTTACAAAGCGAAAGTTAAGCGAAGCGAGGTATGCCGCTAGTCTATACAGATAAATAAAATTGAAGTGTCTGTTTGTAATGTCAAAATAACAGCTTTTTACTAAATGCATATGGATGAATACACGGTACATATACCAAAACAACATTTTTTACAATTTTTGTCTGTCTGTCTGTTTGTTCTGGCTAATCTCTGAAATGGCTGGACAGATTTTGACGGGACTTTCATTGGCAGATAGCTGATGTAATAAGGAGTAACTTAGGCGACTTTTATTTTAGAAAAAAAATAGTGTCCCACGAAAAAAATTAAAACCAATGAAAAATTTAATAATATCCGGTTCAAATAGGGAAGTTGTATACATACCCTACGGATGAACCCAAGCAAAGGGAGGGTGAGTCGCTAGTTAAGCATAAAATTTGTGTTGGTTTATATGGGGATTACTCATGAGGTAAATCCTATTTTTTAATTAAAAAAAGAGTAATACTTTCTTAGATTTACGCAAATATTTGACATTTTAAATAAAACTATCTTGTCGGATTTTTTCGCGATATATTTGGTTTTTGGTTCCCGGCGTTTCGAATGCTTTACAGCAATGATTGCTTGCAATGTTCACGGGAGAGACTGAGGTGTTAGATGTCTCAAAGGTATTATAATATAGTTATTTAAAATTTAGAAAAAAAACATAAAATCGATTCGAGAGATGATTTTAAATCTTGTATCTTTGATTATTTATATGTCGTAGGTACTTCGTTTACGTTAACTATTAAAACATTTCTTATGTGATGTGTTATCTTGGTAAATAAAGGCTTATTATTATTATAGGTACTTCGTTTTATAAGTTGGTCACTATTGATCAAAAAGCAATAAAACACGTTGTCATACAGATTACAGATCTTCTAATTGCCGTAAGTCTTGAACGAAAGGAATTTCAAGAAATATAAAAAATATATACTATTTGTTAAAATTATTGAAGTACGAATCAGATTCGCATAAACTAAACTCTCTTAATTTCAAAAGTAAAAAAACAGCTTTTTTTACTCGTATAAGACTCGTCAATATGCTATTATATTTATAGAGCCACTCACCCTCGCTTCGCTCCTGGGCTTGTCCTTAGATCGTTTTACCTGTTAGTATATAATAGATTATATATATTTATATTTATAGGTATAGAAATCTAGGTATGTACTTTAAAAATATATTCTTGAACTCCCCTCCCTCCTCCCTTTCACCCACTTAAGGTACGATATCCGGGATATAAACTATCTCCATAACAAATTTCATCTAAGTCGGTTCAGCGGATTAAGCATTACTAGTGATTGAAATTCAATCAAAATCATTTTTTTTATTGATAAAATTTAAGCTTAATAGGTGCTAAAAGAACAGTTGACAAATAGAGGAAAAAAAAGGCAATAAATTGTTTTATTATTATTATTAATTATTAAACTAAATACGGCCTAAATAATTTTTTTCTTACATTTCATATTCACACATACACAATATACTGCTTATAGTAACAGTATATTACATAACAATATATCAATTGTTTTTCGTAGGAACAATGTAATTTTCAAACACACTTTTAACAAAAAAACGTTCTATTGTTAACGTTCATGTTAGAATTATCTAAAAAGCTTTTATCCAGTGCGTTGACATTCCAGCAATGTGAGATTAATGGGATTTCCCGGGATTATAGCAATGTTAATCCCGGACGCGTTACGTATGCGGGATTAGGCTCAGTTATTTTAGAAGTGATAGAAAATCATTTTACTAAATTATATTTTTATATTTATTTATAAATTTTACTTATCGGATACACAACTGATTTAAATCCCATATAATATATCTTAAAACATTGTAGGCTGGCACCGACTTCGAAAATATCTGATTAGGTATCTATTCTAAATGAAAACCCCCGTTTAGTTATTATTTACATTTTAGTGCTTGGAAGTCGGTTTTTATTTTACATTCTTTATAGTATTGGCGTATATTTTTTACTGGAAATTGGTCAAAGATACACAATTTATATCGAATACCTTTAAATACCTGCACAATTCAGTAGGCGTTATTTGAACATTTGGTTTTTGCGAAATGCATTATGAATGAATAAAATTTGTACTATACAAAGGACAGAGAGGTTAGCTTACAAAAGATGAAGCACTTTCATTCAACTACCTGCTGTTCGAAGGTGTAATAAATTTATAAAATCGATTCACCACAAATACTCTACAAGATCCCAGAATAGATCGCAAAATATGAATGAACGTAACATTGAAATATGCGAAAACGATGAATGAAAAGTGTCTCAGACGTTCTGGCGTCGCTTATTTGGCTATTTGAAAGTAGTTTTTTTTGTACCGGCACGTTTCTTTTGTCGCGTCTCGATGGGTTTTTATGTATAGGAAATAAATATTATTTATTTTTAAGTCATTTGTCAGATTTTATGTTACAGTCAGAATATAATTTTCGACGAATAAAAAACAAATTTGTAATGGATTTCTACTTTGTGTTATTTTTTTGGCAAATATATTATTATAGGTTGATAGTTTTGAATACCACAGCGTAGTTTTAATCGATAGAACTCATATTGTACTCGTATAATACTAGTGACTTACCCTTCCTTCGCCCGGGTGCCTCCCTACTGCCCTAGGTGCGTAGCGTTGCTACTGTTTAATATTTATCTTTAGGAGGAATAATTATTTAAAACATTGTTTTCATATAGGTAACTCTACTGGTTTACACTGAGCACGCCACTAAAGCTCCCACTTGTTGTAAAAGGACAAGTCCCTTTTGCTTTTTAAAATCAGTAAAAAGTTTTTAATTTTAATGAACTATTTAGTTCGAGAACAGACTTAAATTGATAAATAAAATAGTTGCGGTTTTCAAAATTATGCTCTTAGTAATTGTAATATCCATGCAAATGGAATAATATTATAAAAGGGAAGATTTTATCTTTCAAAAAATTATGTGTGTACTTGACACTGATAGATTAGAGATATACTATTTATACTACTCTACGTTACGACGTCACGACGTCACATTGGCTCAGTTTGTAGTGACCCTGCTTGCTGTGCCAGTGCTCGTGGGTTCGGATCCCGCTGGGGGCATTCATTTGTGTGACAAGCACGAATGTTTATCCTTCAGTCATGGGTGTGTATATTTATAATATGTATGTATTTAAAGTTATATATGTGTAGTGTATCAACTATCTGGTATCCATAACACAAGCCTCGTAGCTTAACATGGAACTAGATGGTGCTGACTGCTGTGTGTTAAAGTCCCAACATTTATATTATATTTATTTATACTAACGGTCCCAATAGAATATATGTATTTACTATGTGATGTAAAGGTGTAGGGACTGTGCCAAGCGAGGGCGAGTTACAATTTATCAATAAAAATGTATTTTCTCAGTCATTGACTCCATACACTGCTCACACTTTGTATCGGTTCGGTAGTTTTGAACAATTTATCAAACACTTGAGTGCGATTGAAGTTTGGAAACACAAATGATTTATAGTTGATACTGTCTCAATTTGTTCTATTTCGCTTACCACGTGTGTGGCTAGAAAATTTTCACAGATAATATATGTAAAATATGGATATAGCATTGGTTTCTTAAGCTAACATAATATTTTATTCAATCTGTAGGGAACAATACTTATATTATATAATTTTTGTTCTAAATATTTTTAATTTTAATTCACATATAGTTAATATATTAATACTAGTTTCTTATATAATAAAAATATATAATTAAATACAAACTTACTACAAACAAACAAACTACAAACCCTTCTCAACGTCCCACTGCTGGGCACTGACCTCTCTTCAATACTAAGAGGGGTCAGGCCATATTTCACCACGCTGGCTAAATGTTTCGCACATAAAGATATCAGAGGTGCGAGACCTAGGATTTGAACCCGCTTCACTCAGTTTCTCAAGCAAGCACGTCACTACTGGTCTACCACTGCCAAATAATGTTACATTTATTATCATTATGTTACTATATTACTACTATTGTAAACGTGCAAGTTTGTATGTTTGTGTATGTTTGATACTCCACCACGTTGAAACGGCTGAACGGATTTGGATGAAATTTGGTATACAGATAGATCATAACTTGGAGTAGTTAGAGATTTTAAAGACTAATGTTTGTAATAAAATTTACACTCAGAGAAGCACTCGCGTGAAGTGAGGCTTAAGTCGCTAGTGTAGATACTTATTATATATGTACAACTACATACTTTATTTTTATTTCAATGATGGTATTGTCGTGATGAAGAACAAAAGAATATTAAACCTTTTTTAGCTGTGAATAAAATTTTTCAAGACGCGAGTAGAATAAGAATATGAATATGCAAAAATAAAATTAATATGGATCTAGTTGAAAATATGAAATACTAGCGGCTCATTCTCGCTTCGCTCTCGTTCGTGTATAGGTAGGTACCTACGTTTTAACGTTACCATTAAAACGTATGGAATAGACAGACTACCTACATATTATACTACTGCTTCGCTCCCTAGGGCAGTAGCATGATGATATATAGCCTGTAAGCCTTCCTCAATAAACGAAATAAAAAAGAATTTTTTAAATCGGATTAGTAGTTCTTGAGATTGGCGCGTTCAAACAAACAAACAAAAAAAAAACTCTGCCTCTTTATAATATTAAAATATAGATTAACTGGTTTAAATATAAGCTCTTTGCTTTAATGGTGTGATACACGTACTATTTTATGTAGGAAATAAATATTCTGTTTTTTTCTTTAGGTTTAATGTTTCCACTCCTTCACCATAAGACAAGTAGTAACCGCGTTGAAAATGATCGCATATGAAAATTTTCAGAGGTGCAAGACCTGGGATTTGAATTCCCGTGGGAAACCGAGTGAAGCGAGATCAAATCCCGGGTTTTGTACACTGAAATTGTTAATCGAATTCGAATTTCGAATTGTTAATCGTTTCCAACATGATTACCACTTGCCTTGCGGTGAAACATCGTGAGGAAACCTGCATGTCTGAAAGAATACATACCATTAGATAGTAATGTATGTTTATAAATGAATATAATATGAATGAATGAATAATAATATATAAGTTATTTTTATAACAAAGCGGATTCGATTCGAGGTTTCCCGAGCAATCACGCAGTTCAGTGAATTCTAAGTAAAGGACAATCTACCTTTTAATAATACCGTTTCTTATAAGAAAACCTCACAATATTTTAAATATTTTCGACCATATTCACACTTATTTTTGAAGTAGTGATAGTTCAGTGGTAATGCCGTCACTTGTGAAACTGAGTGAAGCGAGTTCATTCCGGGTCTTACACCTTATATGGAATAGATATACTATACGTATATACATAGGCATGATGAGCTTTATATGCTTTACTTGAGAAATGATTGAATCCCCATACAATCTTTCACCCCCTCCCCCTTTTCACTCTTTTAAGGGATGATTTCCGGGATAGAAACTATCCTTTGTCCTTTCCAGGGTCTCAAACTATCTCTATAAGAAATTTCATCTAAGTCGGTTCTGCGAATTAAGCGTGAAAGGTAACATACAGACAGACAGAGTTACTTTCACATTTATAATATGAGTATGGACTACTATCATAAATGCAATTTGTATATGTATGTGAGTTTGCTGATCGTTTGCCAAAAGATGAAGTCGATGTTCTTGTAAGTTGCAATAGGCATCTAGGGACGCATCCGAGTAAAGTGAGGTTAAATCACTAGTTACTATGTATAAATCTTCGCCACTCTAAATTTAAAACGATACTATGTTAATGTAAATGTAAAGTTCTAAAATGGCGCTCCTGAATTTTCTACAAGATACTGTATTAAATGTTTAATAAGCTGTTGTTGACTGAAGAGAAGCTTTCATTGTTTACAGTCTAAAAAGAGTTTTTTATAGTAATTATATTAATTCAAAAAGTTATATTTTCAACCGACTTCAAAAAGGAGGAGGTTCTCAATTCGACTGTATGTTTTTTTTTTTATGTTTGTTACCAGTTTTAGTTTAGATAAATATAGATCATAGATCGTGGGTTTGATAAGATTTCTTAAGAAAAGAAGAATGATGGAAGGACAAAAAAGTACACCGATTTCATCAGCTATACAGATAAATAAAATAGAATTGTCTTTTTGTAATGTCCAAATAATAACTTTTTACTAAATGCATATAAAAGTATATACGGTAAAGAAAGTATATAATAAGAAAAAAAACGAATTCAAAATGTTTGTCTGCCTGTCTGTCTATCTGTTCTGTCTAATCTCTGAAACGACTGGACCAATTTTGACTGGACTTTCACTGGCATGACAGCTGATGTTATAGAGTAACTTAGGCTATTTTTATTTTAGAAAAAGAATCGGTGTTCCGCGTAAAAAAAATTCAGACCCATGAAATTGTGACTGCAATCTGTGTACCTAGGGTAGCTTTATATTCTGTGACAAAAACTTATCCTATATCCTGCGAAACTTTTCTTCTATCCGCGAGTCAAAAAAATGACTGAATGAAAATGAGAAAAAAAGAATGTTAAAATTGGTTTTTCCTTTCATAGGCACATGGTTTATAATAGTGTGTATGTGTAGTGTGTATGTCTCTGACTGCATAATACTATGTCCCTTCGTCAACTTGTTCGCATCTTTTTAGTTAGCTTTTTACGCAGTCGGGGTTTTTATTTTTGTAACTTTTTTATTTACAGCTTTTTAGTTTTGGTCAGTCAGACATTTTTAGTTTTATTTAACAATTTCTTATCCTAAATTATTTTAAAACATATAAGTTGTGTATATTTTTCTAATCGCCTCTTAAAAACATATATTTTCATACCCCACTCGATTGATTCGGATGAAAAAAAAATTTCAAGACACAAATTGGCGCTTAGGATCCGCCATTTAGATTTTTTTAAAACACCTACCTAAGGACACTTAGGTTTTTGAGATGTATTTAACGATACCTTAACTTTCTCAGATTTACGCGAATATTTGACATTCTAAATAAATAAAACCATCTTTTCGGATTATTTCGCGGATTTATTTTGATTTTAGGTTCCCGACGTTTCGAATGATTTACAGCAATCATCGTCACGGGAGAGATTAAGGTTATAGACGTCTCAAACACATACTTGTTACAGACAGTGCCTACCCACTATTTTACAAAAATGATTTCAAAAATTCAAAAATGTCAATAAAATACCTTACAATATTTGTTGATATTTATTTCTAAGCATTAAAAAAAAAATAAGTATTATAATTAAATATAGCAATATTATTTATTTAATTTTATCTGTTATTATCATAAATATTACAAACTTTTAATTTTTTTTAATAATAACTAATATTATTTAGTGTTGTTATTATTATACTATGTATAACCATAAAGAAAATAAAAAAATAAAAATATTAATTATTTATCTAAGCAATATTGTTGTTTATTTATATATATATATATATATATATATATATATATATATATATATATATATATATATATATAATATATTAATTTAGATTGCTATTATTTAAAGTAAAAATATTAAGCTATCCAAATTTTAAGGAACCAAAAATCAAAATAAATCCGCGAAATAATCCGAAAAGATAGTTTTATTTAGATATACCTTAACTGTCGCAATCCATCCAGCTGTTTGGAAGATATTCGTACGAGGTACTAAAGAAATTTACACTCCCTAAATTAAAAAAAGACGATATTTATTAATTAATTGTGATTATTACAGTCATACTTTACAAATATTTTTTATACATGTTACCACTGTCATAAAACTTAAAAGCTAATAAAATGTATTTTCCCTTATAAATTATATCAAAATAGGAGAATGCACACGGGTTGCGATTTAAGACGGAAGGTTCGCAAAAAACGTCGCCGAAGGGCGTTGTAAATCGCTATGAAGAAAAATTACTAACAGACAGACAAACATCCGTTTATTTATATGTAGCTATTATCATTATGTAGGGTATTATAAAATTTATAACTTTGTTTAATATTCTCACAGGCTGGTTGATCCAAATTTAAGTTTGCAAAAGATTGGGGTTAGGAAAAAAGCGATTTGAAAGTGATAACGTAAAGTTATTCTTCGAAACTAAATTATTTATGTATATTTTCAAACATAATTTGGTTTTAAACTAGATCAATTTTATCTTATAAGTATTAAACTTCATTATTCAAACATATGTTTTGCTTCCAATCTTTAAAAATATTCAAATATATTATGTACCTATGGAAAAACACCTTAATTTTATATTTACTACATAAATACTCTTTAATCAATTACAAACTATACTTTTTACTTTTTGTAACTATTTGTCTTTGAAATTTAATAAAATAATAATTGAGTTGTGTAATTATAAATTTTCCTTAAAGAATTTGTTAAAATATAAACATTTTCCATATATGTTAAGATATAAAGATACTTGAAATAGAGACTTTAAATGTAGTTTCTATTATTTTTACAGATGAGCTTTTTGAGAGATTATTTTGTTATGTTGTTAGTCTAATTTTTTAAATGTTTTTTTTTTAATTTTAATTCTAGAAATGAAATATATCTATTATTTTTACAGAAACTAGACTAGAGACTAATATTATTATATATATTTCAATAAATTTACTGTAAATTTAAGTTTATATCAAGATTTTGTTCATTTTCAACAGACTTATTCAAAAAGGGGGAGATTCTCAATTCGGCTGTTTTTTTATATTTGTTGCCAGCCGATACACAAAACACACCGACTTCAAAAATATTTGATTAGGTAACTATAGTAAATGAAAACTACAAATCAGTTATTTTTTACTTTTTAGTGTTTTTTTGAAGTCGGTTTTGATTTTTTTATTAAAAAGTTTTTATTAATATATTTTTTATTAAAAATATACTTTAAAACATTTCTTCTCAGTATGACTTAGTTTTATCCCCGCTACGTCCGTGGCCCCCTGTTTTGTTATGATAGCCATATTTTAAGCGCAACATTTCAATGGGCTGTTTGGTTTTGTGCTAACATCCCTTGAATTATTGCTTCATAAAACTAATAATGAAATATTACTAAACAAACAAGGATAAAAATATTTTATAATACATTATTATGTATCTAATAAATGATATGAATTCATGGGATCAAATTATGTTTAAAATGGAATGGGACTATTAACAAATTGTAACATAATTTACACGATGAATGTTGTTGGATTATTTTTTAAATATTTTTTTCTGTTTTTTTAAGAGGTAGACAGCCTGATGACGTCAGATCTCTCTGCCTTCCTCGCAGCGATATAAAGATAACTTACGTTACTATTCAAACAGATTCCCGCAATAAAAAAAAAAATTACAACATCAATTCAGACTATTCTTCGACCCGCAAAATATTTTGTGTTGTGAATACGTATATTTAGTAATATTCTTTAAAATATAATAAATCGAGTGATAAACCATTCGAAACCGTTATTACTCCTAAACAACGCCATATTTTAATACACAGCAAAAAATTACCATATTGGCTAATTTTCATATACCTTATTAGTAACATTTTGATAGCTTATTTTCCTTTGCCTAAATATTAGCGTATACCTATAAATATCAGTCATAGAGAGCTCGACGTGGCTTTACGATTGTTTCAATCGTTACCAAACGACTTAGCACGTCATCCGATACACGGAAATGCTTAATTGATATGCCATTGGGGACCAATTTATTGTGGTATTTGTCCAATCAATTCCCTTTGTTAAATATGTATAACAAGGCTAACGCTTTTCAAATTAGTTTAATTTTTTTTAATTACTTTTTAATTGACTTAAAAATGCAGATTAGGTAGAAAGTTGTAGTGTATGTAAGTATTATTTTTTTTACGTCCCATTGCTGGGCACAGGCCTCCCTTCATTGCGAGGAGGATCAGGCCTATATAGTCAGCCAGATAATCAATCCAGATAAGCCCAGATAATAAAATACAAAAAAATAAAAAATAAATAATAAAAAATGTTACGTGTTAATATTTGTGCTCTCGTTAGGGATTTGTAATGAATTTTCTTATATTTATGGTTACGGTTTACTTTTTAAACTATAAGTTAGTTTTTTTAACAGAAAAAATTAAGCCATTTATTTTGTTAAAACTTTGCCAACTTCTTTTATTAAAATCTTTTGTGACTATGTTTACTGTAAATCTTTCGAAACGTCGCGAGCAAAAATATTAAATAAAATTGCGAAAAAATCCGAAAAAATAGTTTTGTTTAAAATATCATGTTTTCTAATATTCGTTTTTAGTACATAATTAATAATTCGTACGTAAATCTAATAAAGTATTATATATCCTTAATTTATTTGCTGAATATTGTATTATGAACATAAAAGAACAATAGTAGAAACTTATTTACATAAATCTGACAATTAATTATTTACTTTTAAGTACGAGTATTTGTATTAATTTCTGGTTTATGAATACAATTCTATAAATATCCAGTGATGCAACGAATCGTTTATCGCGCCAGCTCGAGAAAAAGTAAAGTCAACTTGACAAAGACTCTTGACAACTTGGTATAGTCACAGATTAATTATTATCAAATATCAAAATAGTGGATTTGTCCTTATTATATTATACTAGCATTGTCTGCGGCTCCGCCCGCGTTCTGATGACCAAAAACCAAATTCTTAGGTTTTACATATTAGTATACTCTTACATTGCAGTTTTGTATTTTTTTCTCAGAAATAAGACATTTTCCCGCGGTAAAAAGTATCCTATATGTTGACCCCAATAATCAGCTATCACCATACCAAATTTCATCAAAATTCCTCCAGTGATTTTTCTGTGATGCGGTAACAGACAGACAGACAGACGGACAGACAGACGGACGGACGGACGGACAGACGGACGGACGGACGGACGGACAGACAGACATAAATTTTAAAAACTATAGATTCGGACTATGTATCGATATTAATGTTTATTTCAATAACATTTTCAAAAAAATATTTAATGTACAGATTCGGCTTGGTTACAATTTTATTATATGTATAGATATAGATATATAGATAGATTTTGGTCCTACTGTATTTAGTACACTGAGTACAATATGAGTATATATATTTCCCGTCACAACGAATTAAATTAAGCCATCAATTCAGAGCACCTGGGACGCTTGATATTATCATATTTAAATTACTTCAGACCACCTTTAGTACAGTGGTTGTATACAGACAGGTTATATGAGAACTGAAATTATTATAATAAGGTATTATAACGTATTTAATGAATTAGATTGATTCCTTATCAAGATCTCATAATTGTAAAATAGAATTATAGCATACTAGCGACTCACGCTTGCTTCGCTCGGGTTCATCCCTAGGTACGTTTTGACACTTAGTATGGAATAGATAGACTATATATACATAGGTATGATGAATTTTATATGCCTTACTTGAGAAATAATTGATTCCCCATACAAACTTTCACCCCCTTAAGGAATAATTTCCGGGATAAAAACTATCCTATGTCCTTCCCAGAATTTCCAACTATCTCCATATCAAATTTCATCTAAATCGGCTTAGCAAAAGTAACAGACTTTTGCATTAGTTATAATATAGTTTTATAGTCTGTACTAGTTTTCGCCTAGTGATCGAAATTCGACCGTTATCATTTTTGATAATTTGAGTAAAGCTAATATGAATAGAATTTACCTATCTATATAAAAAAAGTTTCCATATTTTTTTATTGATAACACTAACGTTCATCAATAGCTATGTAACAAAAAAAAAAAAGAAAACCTGTTGACAAACAGAGGAGAAAAATTATTAGAAATTTATATATAGATTTTATTACATATCTAGATTTATAAAATACATAGGATTGATTATCCTTATCAAGATCACAAAATCGAATGTATGAAAAGATACGTTGAATAGTTTATGAAATATGGGATATATTCGTTTCCCGCCTTCGGTCGAAAAACGAACTTTGTTTCTCACAGTAATAATTTTCATACTATGAGTTATTTATGTCATTTATGAAATAAATAGCCTGTATTGGGTATATATTTTATTTTACTAGTAGTATATTACAGCGAAATAAACTTGATATTTCATGCAACGGAACCCTCGGTGTCCAACTCACAGATTGTACTTGTCCGTTTTTTTATGAATTTGGTTTTCATTCCAATAGTATGAGAATATATCTTATATCTATTCACTATCGACTATCCCTCGCTATTCTTCGGGTTCATCCTTAGGGATGAACTTAGGGATTTTTGTCTAGACAAAAACAATTCTATCCCACGGGAACTGTACATTATTCTAGGATGATACATATAGGTAGGTATAGCTTGTATGTAGTCTTCCTCAATAAACGGGCTATCTAATGCAAAAAATAATATTTCAAATCGAAGTAGTAGTTTCTGAGATTACCGCGTTTAAATTAACAAACAAACAAACAAACAAACCAACAAACATCTCTTTATAATATTAGAATAGATTAGCTATACATAAACCAAACCAGATAACAACATAAACCAGATGAATTTCCTTTTTTGTTTATTGAGCGAGATTAAAGCAGGTCCATTTGTCTGTTTTTAATTTCCTAAAGTGATGTGATGTTTTAAAAGAAAATATATTTATTCAACTAGCGACTCACCCACGCTCCGTTTGGGTTCCTCTCGTCTTTACGTTTTAACGTTTAGTATAGATTTCTCGGAGATGAGGTATTTTCCGTAATATACAGATATCATTATACGAGTACGAAATTTCATTAAAATCTGTCCAGTGATTTTCTCGTGATGTGTTCCCAGGTAGACAGACAGACAAAAAATCTAAAAATTCGGCCTCAGTATCGATAATAATGACTATTTCGATAAGATTTTCCAAAAACTATTTAATAAACAGATTCGACTCAATTAGAATTTTATTATATCTACTAGCATTGCCCGCGGCTCCGCCCGCGTTCAGATGACCAAAAACCAAATTCTTAGGTTTTACATATTAGTTTAGTCTTACATTGCAGCTATTGAATTTTTTCTCAGAAATAAGACATTTTCCTCGGTACAAAGTATCCTATATGTTGACCCGGATAACTAGCTATCACCATACCAAATTTCATCAAAATCCCTCTAGTGGTTTTTCTGTGATGCGGTAACAGACAGACAGACAGACAGACAGACAGACAAAAATTCTAAAAACCTTAGATTCGGCCTCTGTATCGATAATAATGTCTATTTCAATAAGATTTTCCAAAAAAATATTTAATATACAGATTCAGCTTAGTTACAAGTTTATTATATGTATATGTAGATGAATTTTGATGGAAAAAAATCTTTAAATATTAAAAGATAATTTCAACGAAAGGTTTCAGTTCTGAATATATTTCTCAATATGTAAACCAAGTAATTCATATGTATATTTGTATACTTAAATATTTTTCATTTTACACAAAGAACATTCGTAACCAACAGATCACGTAGGTACAGCTAGTTAGTACTCGTAACTATAACAAGAAAAAACTAAGTAGTACATCTACGTGTTTGTTTTATTTAACTTTCTTGTTATTACTACTACCTGTGTGGTTTTAAATGAGTTTCATTGGAGTAAAACAGCATTGAACCAAACTGTGTATGCGTTAATATTTCAATTTTTGTATATACTGTGAATATTGAGGTAATGATTTTATCTCTTTTAATATTACTTTAAATTACTTATTTGTTCAAACTAAAATACTTGTTGTTATATAAAATTTTATTTCGACTTTTTTATGTAAAATGTTTTTTTTATATTAATAGAATTCTCGTTTAAAAATCGATAATTGTGTATTTCTCTCTTTCGGTAAATTGATCATTTGGACAAATTAGCACTGAGACGACGATTAGTATAAATTGCTACACTCCAGTCCAAGCTTAAAATAAATAAATATGTTGGGTCATTAGCACACAGCACCATCTAGTTCCATGGTAAGCTACGAGGCTTGTGTATGTATCAACTACGTGGTATCCATATACCAGATAGTTGATACATTACACATGTATAACTTTAAATACATACATATTATAAATAAACACCCATGACTGGAGTACAATCATTCGTGCTTATCACATAAATGATTGCCCCCAGCGGGACTCGATCCGGCGACCGCTGGCACAGCAAGTAAGGCACAGCAATTACAAACTGAGCCTAACGCGTCGTAAAAACGACTTATTATAACTTCAAAATTCTCCCATTTAATTTTATACCATAACTGAATAGCTATATACAAAAGTAAAGCTTGTCATTATTGTATCAAACTATCATTATTGTATCAACCAAAAATAGTTCAATAAATCCAAAATGTCGACGCTCTTATTCAGCATCATTTAATTATACAATGATTGACAGACCTTTTGTACTGCAATACCTCATTATAAGATTATTAGACTCGTGTCATACTTTTGGGGGATAAAACGGGAATTTTAGGGAAACAAGACAAGGTTTGCCCTTTTTGCTGTCTCTAATACCAGATTAGCCAGTTCAAAGGGCGGTTTAAATGGATAGACAGATTTAAAAAAGGATTTGCGTGAAAAAAAAAATTATAAAAAAAACTAGTGAAATGATAGTATTAATATTATTTATATTGATTTTTCAATTGTACTTTCTCACCTTAAGATACTCGTAAGTCTAGAAAAAATATTGCAAAGAAATCCACATGTCTGAAATGTCCTAATAAGTTTTTGAAAAAGATGTGAATTTCGCCAATCCGCAACTAGGCCAGCGTGGTGGACTATAGCCTAATCCTTCTCGTATTGAAAAGAGGCCCACGCCCAACAGTGGGATGTCGAAAAATGGCTGAACACAATTAACTTAAGGTATATTATGAGGTTGATATATTTTCAAACCACGAGACATAATGTATAAGCCATCTTATTCATCTTCTATAGATAGGTAATTATACAGAATATCATTTTTTTATATGTATGAGTGTGAGAATAGTACATTCAATGAAACAGCTTTAGCTATTTTTGTTGAAGAATAAAAAAAAATATAAGGTTAACCATTACATTTATCGTAAATAGAGATGTAGCCAGATGAGTATCGAGTAAATTCGAGTGAATTATTTTTTAAAATACCAAATACCTTGTTTGAAGATATGAGATGTCTTCCAAAATGTGGATGCTAAAATTGTGTTTAAATCTTAAGAAATAAAAAAAGAAAAACTAAACCGACTTAAAAAAATACTAAAAAGTACAAAGTAACTTGACCCTACCCTCCCCCCTCCCCCCTCCCCATTCATTTTCATTTAGTATAGATACCTAATCTGATATTTTCGAAGTCGGTTAAAAATAACGTTTACATAAAAATATGGACTTTTGTTTACAGGAAAATCATACCTCGACTAAAATCACTTGACCAGCGGTATAAGTAGGTACTAGGCAATAAGCATAATCCTCATCGCTTTGAGGGAAGCTCAGGTCGAGGGTTTAAATGTGTGAATTATTATTGCACGATACACTTGTAATTTAAAATATTGCCTGTATAATAAATAATAATGTTCCGCAGAATATTTACCAAAGAAGTTCAACTTTACTACTACCGCGCGAAAAGGTTACAATCACCCATTTTTTTTTAATATGTAGCGTACAAAGACCCTTTTACAATTTGTATATAAAATGTCGGTATACATTTCATTTTTATTAAAAACATTTAAAAATTGAAAGCTGAAAAAGATTCAGATTCAGATTTCATTAATTTTGACTTATATTTTTTTTTAAATTCATTGGTATTATTGCCCGACACATTCAATCCCTAGTGATAAAGTTTGTAGCTTCATTTGTACAGTGAGATATATACTCTTGTTATCCAAATAGATAGCTTAACCCTTACAACCAGATTTTTAACAAAATCCGCTAAGCTCTCGTTAAATTTTTTGCACATTCTACGAACCATGATCACTGATCAGTTTTTCGGTATATTTTTGTTGGAACAAAAATGGGGTAAATAAGAGTATACATTTTTTTAACGTGTAAATATATTTCTACGAATGTCTGAAACATGTATTAAATATTTTTTAAATAGTGAAACTCAAGAAGAGAATAAATGGGTTTTATATTTAATACTTTCTTAGATTTACGCGAATATTTTACATTTTAAATAAAACTATTTTTTCGGATTGTTTCGCGGATTTATTTTGTTTTTTGGTTCCCAACGTTTCAAATGCTTACAGACTTATCAGAAATTGATACCAGTTGTCGAGCGGACGCCGCGAACTCGCGTATTGCTAGAGCAAAGTTTCTGATGGGCGTCAGAAATTTTTTTACAGACAATCATGAACGAATTAACCACTGGACCAGACATATAAGCGGACGTACCTTTACCGGTCATGTCAGTAACCAGGGAATTTTAGCCTAGGTCGTTTGATTTTTGTGTCAGACTCAAGCACTTACTTGTCAACAAAACATCTACCAAAAATGACTAAATGTTCTGTTAAATGGTGTAAAAACTATAACGGCGGAAGCAGCACTATTTCTTTTCACGTGTAAATACATTACTTTATTACATTTATTTTTATTTATCACAAAATTTAATTAAATGTAAAATAAAATGTCATATTATCCAACTATGTTAAATATAGTCGATATTTCTATGTATTGTTGACATCTGACAACCATCATAAAATGGCTGGATTATACCATTCAGAACAAATGACAAAACTGTCGAGTGAGTCCATTTGACATCGACTAGTGCTTGACAATGTCGAAAAATATATCGATATTTGACGAAATAACTGAACGAATTGTGTTATTTGTACAGTACAATAACATAAAATACTTTTATCACAGATTCCAACAATCTCATGACAATAAATTTATAAAAATATTTTCTAAATCAATTAAAAATATAAATGCAAAAATTATAATTAGTATGTGTACTTAATTTTTTATCTTATTTTATACCACATTTATATACTTTGGAATATTATTCCATTGTAATAATAATAAAGATCATTTTATTTCAACACATAAATTACACAAAATCAAACAATAATGTTTTAGCACTAAACTTCTGGGTTGGCGATTTGTAATAAAACACTTTAACACTTGCACTAATTATTTTACTTTCACGATCCAACACTCACTTTTTCACAATTTGCAATCACTTTTTCTTTTTCCTAATTTCACAAATGTTTATTAAGAACTGAGCAATATTAGGATAGTGTCACATTTTTATAACTACCCGAGACTATTAATTGCCAATTAAAATAGTTCAATAACAGAATCAACAAAATCACTTTATTTAATTAAATTAGCTTCATATTTTTTTAATCTTTACAAAATAATATTTATTATATATTAGTGGAATACACACCCGATATTCATTTGTTCATTAACATTATTATAGGCCAACAGAATGTTATCATCAATGCCATCGTATTTATATAAATCAAATTAAAAAATAATTATTATTTGACACATTATTATTGCCTCTTTAATTCATTTATTTTAATTTATTATAATAAATACAGAATGCTTACAAATGTCTAAAATGTCATTCATTGGTTCATCGTTATATGTATTTTATCGATTACGTTCAAGCACTAGAAATATTGTATTGTGTATCAGTGTTTATAATAATGTAATAAAATCTTTGTGTGCGTTATGCGTCACTTGGTTGAACTAGTTTTCATACATTTTTATTTTATGTCAGGTCCAGTCTCTAATTCGTCCATGCAGACAATAATACCTATGCGACCGGCCTAAAGATAGTATAGTTAAGTAATTACCTACAAATGAAGTCAATAAAAGTCTATACTCTTTAAATAAAATTATAACATAACACACATACGTATTTGCTTAATTATATTATAGTAGTTAGAAATTACCAGCACCGCTTGCAAATATAAGTGAGTATTTCTGGAATAATCACTATAGCGAAATGTTAATTAATGATTATGATACATTATCAAATCTCTTTGTATTTATATCAAATAAAATTATCAGTCTGTGCAATATCATTATCGTAAATTGCATTATCTTCAGAAATATGATAATCTAATAACTGTGTCATTCGGGTTTTTTTTAATATTGAAATTAAATACAATACCTAAATATTATGTATAAAACACACTAAACGAGTATTTATATAGTTAAATTGTGGGACATTAAGACTGGAGACTTACCATTGCTTTGCCATGGCGCGGCGTGACCTTGGGTGATTTTTATATTTATAATATTACTAGCATTGTCCGCAGCTCCGCACGCGTTCAGATGACCAAAAACCAAATTATAAGGTTTTACATATTAGTATACCTCTTACAATGCAGTTTTTGTATTTTTTCTCAGAAATGACATATTTTCCCGCGGTAAAAAGTATCCCATATGTTGACCCGGCTAACCAGCTATCACCATACCAAATTTCATCAAAATCCCTCCAGTGGTTTTTCTGTGATGCGGTAACAGACAGACAGACAAAAATTCTAGAAACTATAAATTCGGCCTCTGTATCGATAATAATGTCAATTTCAGTAAGATTTTTCATAAATCGACTTAATTAGAATTTTATTATATGTATAGAAATGTATACAAGTAGCGTCACCTTTTAGCATTTTTTTTACTAGAAGTGACCTACAAGTATGTGTCACTCCGGCTCATACATAGTCTGTCTACGAAATTTCATCTAAATTCGTCCTTTCAGCATGAAGGTGTAATAAAACATACACATATACCCACAAACACACAAAGAGCGTGATTGTGGTTAGTAAAGGGTACATTAAGGAATTGCAACAACATCTTGATATAATTTACTGTTAGGTTTGTTAAACATATATAGTTATGTCTATTAAATTTTGTTTTTTTTTTTATTTGCTCAAACGCTCAGCCCTCGAAAATTTCAGACACAGCCTATTTAATCTTTTAGCTATCTAAATATTATAATTTTAATACTTATGTAAATAATATAGACTTTCGAAAGCAAACTCATGAAACAGCAACTTTTGAATATTTTTTTTTATTAAATACTGATCAATTTAAGATAAATATAAAACGGTATGATTATTATGTTAATGCATACTTATTCAAAGTAGTTTCAATGTGTTTTGCTCTAAGTGTCATTCCTATTCATTAAAAAAAATCTGACTAGTCCTAGTTGGTGGTGCACTTGTCAGACTCGCACTTATCAGTTTTGTTTGTGTGCTAATCAGTCTTACATTATTAAAAACTTTTTAAAAACTCATAATCTGTCATTGACGTATTGTGATCGTAATTAATCAATAAAACCGCCCAAGTGCGAGTCGGACTCGCGCACGCAGGGTACCGTACCATTATCTATAAAAACGGCAAAAAAATCACGTTTGTTCTATGGGAGCCTTAAATATATGTTTTATTTTAAATTAATTATTCATTTTTAAAGTGAATATATAACTAAATATGTGTATATGTCAAGTGTGAATATTTCAAGCGTCTATCTGTTGCCGTTATCAATATAAAGCAAAAACGAGTAAAAAAATCGAGTTTGTCGTGTGGGAGTCCCCTTAAATATTTATTTTATTCTGTTTTTTAATATTTGTTGTTATAGCAACAACAGAAATACATCATCTGTGAAAATTTAACTGACTAACTGTCACGGTTCATGAGATACAGCCTGGTCACAAACGGACAGACAGACAGACGGACGGACAGCGGAGTCTTAGTAATATCCCGGGTTCCGTTTTACCCTTTGGGTACGGAACCCTAATATTAAAAATTCAAAATTCGCCCATTATTATCATTGAAAATTTATCTGTAAAAAAACCATTTCCATTTTTTTTTTTGATGACACTATAGCTCCATAGCTCCTACTCGTAACAAGAATAAAGTCAATCGGTTGACAAACAGAGGAGTAAAAAGATAACTGTTTTGTCTTTGCATATTTATACATAGGTATATGTATATAGATATAGTTATACATATAGACATATACTATAAAACTCTAAATATAATGTTACATAGGTAAGTTAATTCCAAGTGGTGAATCCTATTGGAAAAATATTGAAATTTGGTCCGTTTATTTCCTCCTCTGTTTGTCAAAAGATTTCTTTTTTTGTTTAGTAGCTATTGACGTGCTTTACCACTAAGGCTTAACACTCATAAAAATATTATGGTCGATTTTTGATAACTGGGTGTGCACTAGTAATATTATAAAAGTGTCATATAAAGAATAACAATAGGTATATTGTATTGTTACACATCAATTTTAGTTTATAAAACAACATATTATGATAACCATGAAAACATCGTAGATCTACGTACACATAACTAAATACACCTATGTATCAAATATATATCAAAGCAACTTATACATGACCATAACAGCTCACTTAGTCACGTCACAATTTGATAATGGGTAAATAGGTAACATATGTTATAAACAGACAAACAATCAAACTTTTTTATATATTTATTTAAAGTGCGTAGTGTAAAACACTCACAGGCAATGGATTTTGTTTTTACTAATTCATTGATAAGCAATATTGTTATTTATCGATAAATCTTATCAGAACACAAAGTGGATAGCCACGATTGAGAATATAAATATGATTCGGAAAGAATTTTAATTTTCAATCAAGTCAAGATGTTTCGTTTGTTTAACTTATTTGTTATTTTGATATATTTAAGATATGTAGTTTCTTTGAGCGACGTTGATCGAGCTTGTGCCAATACTTACTCGGATGCTGCCAGTAATGATGATCTTCTTGGAACTTGGTATGACGTTTTCAAATTCGCACATAACTTAAACTTACCACCAAGTTTGTCTTGCCGAGAAAGTGTAGTGACTAGGGCTAACCAATCTGAAGTACAGAGGTATTCGGAAGCTTACAGATTGGACAACCCTTACTCTTTTGACGACAATCCAGTACTGATTAATGATAATTTTTTTTTTGGTATGTTGATGGGAAAAACAGAAACGAGATTTTATGTTTCCGATCCTAACACAACTTTTTACCGAGAGGATAGTTATGAAGCAAGAGTTTATAGAAGAATAAATGACGAATATATGCTGTTTCATAGATGTGCGATGAGGGGAAGTGTGAAGTGGCTGCTGTCTAAAAAGAGAAATCCCTCTACGGCTGAATTGAATGAAGTTATCAAATCTATAGAACCTGAAGTGAGAGATTTCCAAACTCAAAGATTTTGTGCTTAAAATTATAATATTTCATTAACTTTTGGATAATAAATAATGATGACAATTAATTTGTTTTGTATTTATGTTAATAGTATGAAAATAAATCAGTTGATGAACAGTGTCAGTTCAGAAGTAATTAATAAAAGATATTAATATAATTTTTAATAATTTTTATTAACTGATTCTTCATCAGTTATTCTGGAGTTTGTTTTAGCATGTATTAGTAGATTGAAGAGTGACTGGCATGTACGGCTTCAGATGTAGAGGTTCTGAGTTCGAGACTCGGGTCGAGCCAAATTTTTCTGTCAAAAAGTCTCATTAACAGCTCGGAGTTAGGAAATTGTAGTTGCTTTACATTCGTGCCTTAAAAGAGCATTTAAAACCGTCGGTCCTGCACCTGATCTTTCACCGGTCGTATCGAACTGCTATTCCATAGAAGTTTGACAGTCAAAAACCAAATCAAAAACACTTTTGCAGCAGAAAAAAAAACAAAAAAATGTGTTTTAAATTTATTTTAGAATGTTGTATGTTCTTATGAAAAAAATCAGGATTATCTACAGAACTTGGCACCCATTTAGATATCAATTCTTTTGTCGCTGAAGTTGACAACCACGCTTATTCCTAATATTGAACTTGGCTTCTTTTTTCACATTTATGTTTTTGATGGGATATCATGACTTTTTGTAAAGAAACTATTATTATTCATAACTCCAAAGAGACATGTAAATTCCATCTTTTTTTTCATAATTTTGCGACTATTCGTTAGTGGATAAGGTGGAATAGGAAAATGTTATTTAATTATTATGGAACCTTTTCTCCTGAATAAGAAAAAGTTTTTGCTATTACTATGATTGCAATTGCTATTATATTTCAAAAGGCTCTAGGCCCAAAACATAAAAGCTATTGCTATTATGTTTTGGACAGGTCAAGGTGTTAATAAAAAATTTTTTTTTCAAATTATAATAATTTCTTGTTTTCAGATTTTTTCCTTTGTATGCTTACGATTACCCATCTGGACACCAAATTTCAACTTTCTAGGTTATCCAGAAGTGTGTTAGGTTTTACTACTATACGTCAGTCAGTCAGTGATAAAAATGCAGATTTTTACACGTTAATATCTCAATAACCGTTTGAGCTGTATTTATGAAATTGGAGATTCTAGTTCGTCTAAGCGGATTTAATAAATTAACCAAAATTCATGAGTTTACGTTAAATAGATTTTGAGTTATTACGAGGTAAAAGTGGCTTCAAATGGTTCGTGTAAATATACACACGGTGCTGCGTCACCAGTTACTTTGGTTTGAACTTGGCTGGATACGCTACCGCGTGTCTTGATTTCTGAGAGAACTCAGTAAATTTTCAAAAGACATGCGTAGTCCACCAATCCGAACTTGGCCAGCATGGTGGACTATGGCCTTATGCCCCTCGTATTGAAGGGGGACCCGTGCCCAGCAGTGAGACGTTAAAAAAGGGCTGAATACAGACATTAATTTTAATTAAAAAACAAAATATACGGTGATAAATTCCATTAAAACCATTAAAACATGTTTACTACCTACTGCCCACCACCTAATTACCACCTAATTACCCATAACAGCCCACTAATCACATTACAATCTGATGAACGGTAAACAGGTAACATACATTATAAACAGAAAAACAATCAAACATTTTTATATATATTTATTTAAAGTGCGAAGAGTGTAAAGGACTAACAGACAATTGATTTTGTTTTTACTAATACATTGATAAGCAACATTGTTATTTATCAATAAATCTTATCAGAACACAAAGTGGATAGCCACGATTGAGTATATAAATATTATTTGGAAAGGATTTCAATTATTATATATCAATCAAGTCAAGATGTTTCGTTTGTTTAACTTATTTGTTATTTTGATATATTTTAGATTTGTAGTAACTTTGAGCGACGTTGATCGAGCTTGTGCCAATACTTACTCGGATGCTGCCAGTAATGATGATCTTCTTGGAACTTGGTATGACGTTTTCAAATTCGCACCAAATTTAAACTTACCACCAAGTTCTTCTTGCCGAGAAAGTGTAGTGACTAGGGCTAACCAATCTGAAGTACAGAGGTATTCGGGAGCATATTACAGATTGGACAACCCTTACTCTTTTGACGACAATCCAGTACTGATTAATGATAATTTTTTTTTTGGTATGTTGATGGGAAAAACAGAAACGAGATTTTATGTTTCCGATCCTAACACAACTTTTTACCGAGAGGATAGTTATGAAGCAAGAGTTTATAGAAAAGTAAATGACGGATATATGCTGTATCAAAGATGTGAGCTGAGAGGTAATGAGAAGTGGCTGCTGTCTAAAAAGAGAAATCCTTCTACGGCTGAATTGAATGAAGTTATCAAATCTATAGAACCTGAAGTGAGATATTTCCAAACTCAAAGGTTTTGTCATTAAAATTATAATTTTTCAATAAATTTTGGACAATAAATAATAACGACAATTATTTTATTTTGTTTTTATATGGTAATTTTTCTTTGAGTTCTAAAAATTTGATTTTCATGAAACTTTTTACTTTGATATCGCTCCGGAAACCCGTCATGGTTTGCCTGTCGGCCATCTAAGCACAGATTGTAAGACTCCACAATGGAACCCTGTCAGGAACTTTTGTGTACTGACTACAGCATACTAATAGGTTAACATAAATTCCTCCAACTTAATTACTCTGTAATACTTCTCGGCCAAATAAAAACTTTTTAACAAAAAAATAAAAACCGACTTCAAACAAAAGCACTAAAAATTAAAAAATAACTGATTGGTAGTTTTCATTTACTATAAATACCTAATTAAATATTTTCGAAGTCGGTGTGCTTTGCTTTGTATGGGCTGGCACCGATTTCGAAAATATTTCATTAGGTATGTATTTAATAGGTAGGCTTTAATTACTTAGCCAAAGCACACCGACTTCGAAAATATTTGATTAGTTATGTATAGTAAATGAAAACTACCAATCAGTTATTTTTTAATTTTTAGCGCTTTTGTTTGAAGTCGGTTTTTATTTTTTTGTTAAAAAGTTTTTATTTTTCCCTTTTTAGTGTAGACAGTAGTAGCAAAGTAAGGATTCTAACGTGTTACGCTTGTCAAATCAAACAAAATAAGCCCAAACTCAAAGTATCTACTATTAGCCGTTGAAGAGTTCCACCTATCCACCTTCTGGTCTTGCCATCAGATCAGGTCAACAACACCGAACCACTGTACTATCAACGGAAATAGAAATACTTGCAAAGTTATAAGTCAATATGACAATTAGAAGTAGGTTAAATTCATCATTAGTTGTTTTTCCACCCTTAGGGGTGGTATTTTTTTTTTTAAACTTAAATGGAACCAATCTGGAAGTATACCCTTTCAAACAAAACAAAAATTGTCCAAATCGGTTAATAAATGACGGAGTTCTGAGGTAACAAACATAAAAAAAAAAAAAAACATACAGTCGAATTGAGAACCTCCTCCTTTTTGAAGTCGGTTGAAAAGGTCTTACATATGAACATATCTGATTAAATAAACTGGCGTAAATCCTGATTTTTTCTTCTGGCCCTGATTTACTCTTAATCAATTTAAGGCAAAGAATCCCAGAAACGATAAAACTAATAAATATTTTTTAGTTTTAACGAATGATATATATGTAAGTCTGAAGTCGTTTAAAATATCTTTTTGATCGATCTTGGCCATAGCGACCAATCTCACTAAGGTTAGCCAAATGCACATGAGATATTGTAGTGCACAAGCATCCGATTAGACTCAGGAACGACGGCTTTACGTTTACTCCGAGGCACAGAAGTGGTGTAACACTGCCAACTTCCCGACTCAGAACTGATAATTTCCTGGACGAAAATTAAATAACCAAACATGACCCGACTTGGGACTTGAACCCAGACTGCAAATCTCCAACTCCAAATCTGCAGCCGTATATGCTAGCGAGGCAATCATTCATGATCAGTTTAAACAAAGCTTGTGGTTTATATTTTTTACTTACATGAGAATGTTAAGTTCCCACTAGATCAATTTCATTATAAATTGAAGTTATGTATGTGTACATAAGGTTTTGGTAAGTTCTCCATGCAATATTAATATTCAACCTCCACAAAGGAGTGACGCAGCTATTTGATAATAATTTATAATTATTGAGCGTTTTCAAATGTGGTATGTTTTAGAGGTTCCAAAGATAAACGTCTTCTTAGGTTGGAGACATATTTAATAATCAGAATATAATAAGTAAATTTATAATGAGGCTTAGCTTAATGGGTGGTCGACCATATATGGATGATACATGAGAGATTGATGATACATTACTAAAGTATGGCTTACAGTACTTAATGCTATACTATCGCTATACTAATGCTATTCTATATTATGCTATATTATACTATACTTAATGTATAAACATTTTACACTTCACCTCCGGGGGTGAAAGAAAAAAAAATATATTTTAATATATAAATATATTTTTTTTATATTACATGTACTACCTAATAAAACGTTTTGTTCGATTCTTATGCACTATATCTATTTTCTTATCCTTAATTATTTTTACATTTGGTCCCATATCTTCTAATACAACAAATGGTCCATTGAACAGTTCGTCTAACTTACCACCTGTTTCTGACTTTACTAAAATTAAGTCATCTTTATTATAACTAATAGGATTAATATACTTATCATATTTTATTTTACGACTACACTTACTTTCTAATAAATTATTTCGGGCATCCTTAAAAGCAACTTGCAACCTATATTTAAGTTCACTACTATAATTTTCTGGGTTATAAACAGGTTCTATTGTATTGGATAATCTATTGGGTATATTGCACTGCCTACCAAATACAAGTTCAAACGGTTGGTATTTTGTTTCGGTATGGACTGTGGTATTAAAACTAAAACACCAGTATGGTAGCCAATAAGACCAAGATTGTTTGTCTTTGTCGCACTGAATTCGTAAGAATGAACCTAAATTTTTATGAGCATTCTCCAATGCTCCGATGGATTGATGATGGTATGCTGTTGAGGTAATATTATCTATATTTAATAGTTTACATACCTGGGTTATGGTGGAAGATGTGAACTCTGTTCCTCTGTCTGTTGCTATTATTTTAGGTATGCCGAATCTTAAAATAAAATTATTTACTAACGCTCTAGCTACGCTAATGGATTCCTTATTTTTTAGTGGATAAGCTTCTATAAACTTGCTTAACTCACATTGAACAGTTAAAATATATACATTATCGTCATAATCTTTTGGTAGCGGGCCCACTATATCCATAAATATTTTTTCAAACGCGTATGACGCAGTTGTCGATAAAATCATGGGTTCTTTAACGTATTTACAATGTTTAGATTTCTGGCATTTAGAACATTTTTTAACAAATTCTCTTACATCAGCTTCGAGACCTGGCCAGTAAAATCGTCTTTTAATATTGTTTACCATCCTACGGACACCAGCATGGCCACTGGTTGGTAGTAAATGAAAATCATTTAATATGAATGATTTTTCTTCATCGTTATCAATCCTAGTTACACTTTTTAAAATGCAAATCCGTGGTCCGGACCACTTCTTAATCGACTTTATTTCATCATTTAAATCGTTAATAAATCTTTCATTATTTTTATCTTTTATTATGCATATTTCTTCAATATTTAACTTTTTACAGAAATTACTCAACATTGTCACAAATTCGACTCGCGAGAATTGCGCCTTAGAGTTGAGATTAATGTAAACCATCTTTTTACTAGGACAATAAGAAAAACATTCATACTCATCACTTATTCTGTTTCCCTTTCGTAATTTATCTAATTCGTAACCTACTATCAATTTCATTTCTACTGAACCACACGGCTTTCTTAATAACTCTACAACTCTTGGTTGATCAGGCCTTTCGTCTCCAGAGTTATTAAGGAAGGGTGTATCCTCTTCCATGCTATTCTCATTCACCTTTTCTATTACCTTCTTTTGCTTTCTTGTTAACACAGTCATAACTTGCTCATTTATGCCTTTTAATTCATTTGATGTAATATATATTCTTGACAAAGCATCTGCTCCTACGTTTTCTTTACCTTTTACATATTCGATTCTAAAATCATACTCTTCTAACGTTAATCTAAATTTCATTAACCGACTAGAAGGATCTTTCATTCCGAATAAATATACTAGTGGTTTATGATCAGTTTTAATAGTAAAATGCCTACCATATAAGTACGGTCTAAAGTATTTTACACTCCAAACTATAGCTAAAAGCTCCTTTTCTATTGTTGGATAATTTAATTCTGATGCATTTAAAGGTCTGCTTGCGTACGCAATAGGTTTCAAATCTTTATTAGTCAAAACTGCACCAATAGCGATTCCTGATGCATCTGTTTGAAGAATAAACTCATTTTCCGGAGAAAAATCTGGGTATTGAAGTATAGGGGGAGAAATCATGGCTTCTTTAAGAATATTAAATGAATTTTGACATTCCTTACTCCAAATAAATGTAGAATTTTTCCTAGTAAGTCTATTGAGAGGAATTGTTATATTAGCAAAAGAGGGTATAAATTTTCTATAATAATTACAAAATGCAACAAATCGTCGTACTTCATCAGCATTTTTAGGAATGGGATAATTTTGCAACACTGAAACTTTTTCAGGGTCTGGTAATATGCCTTCTGATGAAATTACGTGACCAAGATATAAAATTTCTTTTTTTAGAAATTGGCATTTACTTGGATTTAATTTTAAATTAACTTTTCGGAGTCTCTCAAAGACATCAATCAAATGTTTGTTATGAATTTCTAAATTTCTGCCAAAAACAATTAAATCGTCTAGGTATATGAAGCACTTTTCAAACGTAAGCCCAGACATAGCTACCGACATAACTCTACTAAACGCACTTGGTGAAATTTTTAGACCCATAGGAAGTCGTTTCATTTGGTATTGGCCTGAATTAGTACAAAATGCAGTGTATTTACGATGTTCTGGGTTAAGAGGAATTTGATAATATCCAGAATTTAAATCAAGATGGGAAAAATATATGGAACCTGAAAGTGAATCTAAAATTTCCGTGATGTTAGGAAGTGGAAATTTATCATCTTGAATATATTCATTTAGTTTTCGGTAGTCTACAACTAAACGCCACTTTTTTCCTCCTGTTTTGTCACTTTTTTTAGGAACTAATAATATTGGACTAGACCATTCACTTTTAGATTCTTCTATTATATCATCTTTTAGCATGCTTTCAATTTGCTTTTGAACCTCAGGTTTCAGGCATTGAGGAATCCTGTATGGCTTTATATAGACTGGACTAGTATAGGGCTTTAATGTAATTGTCTGTTCATAAATGTCTGTCGTTGTCAGTTGGTCACCTGGTAAATGGAAAATATCTGCATATTTCTGACAAATTATTATTATTATTATTTGTTGGGTGTGGTGCCGAGGTCGGCCCTAGCTACGTCGACCAGTTTTGGTCCATTGTAGCTCCCTTTATAGTAAGTTCAAAGTTCTCCGCTTAGTCCTGTTGACTCCAGGAACTTCCAGATTTTCTGCGCGGGGAGCATCTGTATCTCTTCCGGTTGCATAATATGCTGCCCTAGATAGATACTTCTGCGGTGCATGAGTGGGCCGCACGAGCAGAGGATGTGCATAGCAGTTTCCTCTGTCTCATGGCATAGTCTGCACATTGCGGTCCGACTGAGGCCGAGGGTAAACATATGTTTATTGAGTTTGCAGTGACCAGTAAGTATTCTGGTTACTGCACTGGTTTTATACTTGTTGAGTTGAAGCAACTCTTTTGTAAACTTTTTGCGATATCCCTTAATTAGCGCTTTAGAGTGTATTTGTCCAGAAGTGGATTGCCACTCTTGAAGTGCTTGGCGATTGCATTGAATTTTGAGAATTGAATAGGCATGTTGTTTTGCAATACCACAAAATGGTTCTGGGCCACATTCAGGGGTTTCAGCGCCCCTTCTTGCCAATGCATCAGCCTTTTCATTCCCATCTATGCTTGAGTGACCCGGGACCCATCTGAGGGTAACTCTGTTGGATGTGCCCAGGACATTCAGATTATCCATACAGTCTTTGACCAACTTAGAGTTGGTCTCAAGAGAATCTATAGCCAGAAGTGCTGCTTGGCTATCTGAGTTGATGTAGATATTTTGGTTTCTAAGCCCTCTCTCCAGCATGACTTCAGCACATTTGTTGATGGCGAAGACCTCGGCTTGGAAGATGGTGGCCTCCTTGCCCAGATTGACACTCATGTCAAATCTAGGCTTAAGGCCATAGATACCGCACCCTACATCAGATCCTTTCTTGGATCCATCTGTAAACCAAACATGACTGCCCTTTTTGTGAGACTCTTGGTTTTTTAGCCACATGTCCCGGTTGGGAAGATCTATTTGGTACTGTTTAGCGAAGTTAAACTCTGTACTCATGCCATCGACTGGCATTTTCAGAGTTTTGTGTTCGAATGTCAACTCTTTGAGTTTGTTCATATATTGCGATTGCAACTTTACATTCGATTGTGTACAGAGCCTGTAGAGGCAAGATTTAGCTTCTTTTTGCACGTGGAGATATAGCGGAGCTATGTCCAACAAAGCATTTAGAGCGTCACCTGGTGCCGAATGGAAGGCTCCCGTGATGATTAGACATGCCATCCGTTGTATGCTGTCTAGTTTACTCATAGTTGTCTTTTGTTTGGTTTTGTTACACCATACGACTGAGGCGTATGTTATGATCGGCCTTACCACGGCGGTGTACATCCAGAGAGCCATTTTGGGTTTGAGGCCCCACTTGGCTCCAGCCATTCGACAACATATCCAGAGGGCCATTTTGGCTTTTTGTATAATGTTGTTGAGGTGAGAGTTCCAGGTCAACTTTTGATCAATAGTGACTCCAAGGTACTTTACCTCATTTGATAGGTTAAGGGTTTTGCCATTGAGTCTGAGTTCAGTCAGCCTTTCAAGCTTCCTTTTCCTGGTAAATGGTACAATAACTGTTTTATCAGCGTTTATTGATAATTCATTTTCTCTGCACCATCTTGTGATGGTATTGAGAGCTCCTTGTAACCTGGTGGAAATTGTGTTCAGGCAGGGACCTCTTACTACTACAACAAGGTCATCTGCATAGCCCTGTGTATCGTAGTCAAGATCTGCCATGATTACAAGTAGTAGGTCTACAGCTAGTGTCCATAATAGGGGTGAAAGCACTCCTCCTTGCGGACAGCCTCTTGTAGTGTAGAAGTTGTGCGAGTGTTCGTTTAACGTTACTTTCGCACACCGGTTGGAGAGCATATATTCCACCCATCTGGTGGTTGTGATATCAACACCTTTTGCATTTAATCCTTTCAGGATGGTTGCCGTAGGTGTGTTATCAAAGGCCCCCTCAATGTCCAAAAATGCACATAGAGCTGTCTGCTTATCCTCTAGGGACCTTTCTGCCTTGTCGATCAGAGCTACTAAGGCAGATTCTGTGGATTTACCCTTTTGGTAAGCATGTTGGTTGCAGGAAAGTGGTCTAGCCACAAGATACCTAGTTCTAATGTGCTGATCGATTACTTTTTTCCATTGTTTTTAGTAGGAAAGAAGTAAGACTAATAGGTCTAAAGGATTTGGGCTGAGAGTAGTCGTTTTTACCGATCTTCGGTATAAAGGTAACCTTGACCTTAGTCCATTGTTCTGGTATAATGCCCCAAGCAAAGCTTGCTCTAAATAATTTTACCAGATGCGGGATAAGGAGTTCCATGCCCTGTTGAAGCAGAGCTGGAAAATTCCGTCTTCCCCTGCTGATTTAAATGGTTTGAATTTTTTCAAAGCCCATCTAATCTGGTTAGGCCTAAAAATGGTATTGGCCATCTTCCAGTCGCAACTATTTGCCCTGTGGATGTAGTTTTCCTTTGGGTTTGATTCACTGCCGGTGACAGGGTACGATCCTGGGAAATGGGTTGCTCTTAAAAGTTCCAGCGTCTCCATCTCTGTGGTCGTGAAGGAATTGTCTCGCTTTTTTAAGAAGCCGAGAAAGATATTTGGTGTCTTGGCAAGGACCTTGTGATTCTCGCTCCTTTATGTGTTTGGGCGATATTCTCACAGAATCGTTTCCAAGATGCTCTTTTAGCTTTTCTGATCTCTTTGTGGTATTTAGTCAGAGCCTTCTTATACCGTTCCCACCCATACGGTGTAGTGGCCTGATTAAATAAGCGACGTGTGGAGACTCTAAGTCGTTCTAGCTTTTTGTTCCACCACGGAGTATTGTTGTTAACCTTGAGTTCCCTGACAGGACAGCTATTTTCATAGGCATTTAGAATGCCATCCGTTAGTAAGTTGTTTAAAATGTTAAGGGAGTCGGGTGTCTTGATTGATTTTGGAAAATCCTTAGCTGCCTCAGCGAGCAGGTTTTTGAAGTCTACCCACGAGGTGGCTTTGGGATTTCTAAGCCTTTTAGGCTCAGTAGTTATTGAGCCTTGTATGCTAAAGACAATATGTTTGTGATCGGACAAAGAGTTTTCATTACTGACATGCCATTTACTTATGTGTTTAGCGATTTGTTCAGTAGCAAAAGTAATATCCAGAACTTCCTGCCTAGCTTTGGTAGCGAAGGTTGGATTACAGCCTTTATTGAGTATTTGTAGGTCGTTAGCTAGGAGAAAATCTAAAAGTAACTCACCTCTTTTGTTGGTACCAGTACTGCCCCAGATTGTGTGATGGGCGTTTGCATCGCAGCCAACAATTAATTCTGTCTTGTGTTTTCGAGCGTAGTCGACGACTTTAGACAGTTCTTCGGTGGGGTTGGCTTTCTCTCCGGGCAGGTAGGCCGAGCACACCAGTGCTCTAGTTTGACCACGCCCTCTGAGAACGGTGATTGCAGCGACCATGTCATCACTGCAAAGTTCTGTAACAGGCAAGAAATTAATACCTTTCTTAAAAACGATACAGGCCCTAGGCTTGGTGCCATTTTCGTTTGCTAGGATCTTACCTACTCCACTTAAGCCCGAAATCTTGGACTTGGCGTTAAGCCATGGTTCCTGAACCAGCGCTATATCCATGCCATGTGCTTTAAAGATGTTTTCTGCCACGGCTGTGGCAGCGATAGCGTGGTGTAGGTTGGCCTGGAGTATGTTGGTGTGGGCATCGCCAATTTGGTGTGTAGCGCTACTGGGGGCGAGCCCCATTGCGCTTGTCACGTCCCTTGCTGCGGCCCTTTTGTTTATGGGGGCGCTGGCTCTTGCCTCTGGGGGTTTGTCCACCCCTGGTGTGCCCCCCTGTATGAGGAAACCTGTGCAGAGTTCCAGTCGTTCCGCTGGTCCCGGCCACAGGAGCCACGCCAGGTGCAGCTGCACCAGATGGTGAAGGCGCAGCAGCGTTGGCACTCGCTCCAGTAGCCGCGGCCCCAGAACGAGAGGTAGACGGCACAGGTCCAGAGGCAGAAGTCCCAGGATTGGGTGTGGGCTGGTTGATGCCCTTAATCCGGAACTGGACAGACTTGAAGGCCAAGTAGGCTTTCAGGCCGGTTTTTTGGAGGGTCTCAACAGATTGGTCGTCGATGGAGAGGGTGAGTATGATTCCGCCCTTCTCCGCCTTTTTGTTGAGAACCTTCCACAGCTCCGTATTAAGGCCATCATTTTGTATCCGGAGACAGGAGAGCGCTTGGTCGACGTCTTTTGACTCCGGATCGGGGATGTATACTACCCCAACCTTTGGTTTGGGCAAGTCGCTCTCATTAATGAGAGCGAGCTTGGCTCCTGGCCACGGCTGTAGGGTGGGTATACAATTTTCAAGCCATTCCCTGGCGTGCTGGTTAATGCAGGTAATAAGCAGCCAGCCTGGCCTGAATGATAGCCCGCCAAAGGCAGGTCCCTTACCCTTCTCCGAAGTGGTGATTTTGGCCACGATCGCATTATAAAGTGACTGCAGCTGTGCGTCAGTCATGGGAGTGGAGTCCCTCACACCAACTTTGGAGGAAGATAAGGCCGCACTATAGGCAGCTGGAGGTGGTGGGGCCGACGGTGCTTCGCTCGACCTTTGGGACTTCCTCACTGGTTGTCCCTGTGGTGATTCCTCCTCCGAGCGGGTCCTTTTGACGGAGCGCTCGGATTCGGGTTTCGAAGCATCGAATCGATACCCCATAGCCCTGAGTTCCGCAAAGGTTTTAGCGGACAGTTCGTAGGCTTTTGCAGCCTCCACTCCCTGTCCCCTAAGAGCCTTAAGTCGGATTAAGGCTGCCCCACTCAATCTTTTACGATTGGGTCGGACAGCATCAGAGGAGATGGCAGCAGGGTTACCAGTAGGTGATTCAGGGCTTGTAGAAGCCCCTATCGCCATTTCGGTGCCTGCAGTCACCTCCATTGGTTGCGCTGACATTTGGGCGGTTTCATCCGCACCCATTGTCAGCGGCATGAGGTCCTGGCACAATTCGTCCAGGGTTTGTGACGTGGTAACGTCTTTGGTGCTTTTATTATTTTGGTCCTTACTCATATAGGTCCCACGAGCAGCTAGGGAAATAAAAATGCCCACCGACAGAGCCCCGCATGTCGATGGGAGGACTTAAAATACTATCCGATTCGTCCAGGTGTCGGATAGCCACCGTTAGCGACTGAGCTCCCCCCCAGCCACGCATCCCTCGGCACGGTACGAATAACACCTTGGATTGGGTTCTTCTGACAAATAGTACTAATAGATTTATTTTCTTCGGGATTTAAATGATCTAATTTTAAGATTGATGATAGAGTATCGGCTCTTTTAACGTTTGCTACAGTTTTATTAAAATTACAAATATTATAATGCTCTATTGAATGAACCTCAGGGATGAATCTAGGTAATTTTATATCCTTTTCACTAGTATTTAAAATTTTAATTGGTATCTTGCCATCCTTTATTCTTACAATCGTACTTCCTAAAAACAATTCTTTACTTAATTCTTTCGCGCAAACCACACAATCACCTTCCAAACGTGATTCTACAGCTACATAGTGTATTGACTCACTTCGAGCAGGGATAAACAAATAATCCGTAGTATAATCCGGTATTTCATAAATTGGCATAAGACATTGTTTTCTATTAGACTGAAGACTCAAAGTATTAGAATTTAAAAATATATCACATCTAAAATTACTTAAGAAATCTAATCCAATAATGCCATCTACTTTTAACGATAAATTGGTAAAAACATAAAATTTATGATGAAATGATTCACCATCTTTTGTTTTTAATATTAAATACACATGACCTCGAGATTTTACTTGACCTCCTATTCCATTTACTATAGTCTCACTTTTATAAATCGTAGTATTTTTATGTAGAACTTCGTTTCTTATAACAGATAACGAAGCACCAGTATCCAGTAAAAAATAATATTTATATTTATTTATTTCAAAAAGAACTATTTTTTGTTTATTATTTAAAGTAAAAATATAATCCTTAAATCCGAAAAAACTGATCCGCTAACTGATCTACATCATCTTTTTTTATAGGTTCGCTGACTGTATTATTTGTATTAATGGGAAATACATTACGATTATTATTACTACGTTTAGTATCCCTAGAAAATTGACCGCGATTTGAATGTTGATAATGTCGTTGATTTCCACGGTTATTGTACTTACCACGTGAAAAATATTTATTACCATAATGATCACGTTGATTATGTCCCCTTGTGATAGGATACCTATTCTTAAAATTATTGTACCTACCTTGAAAACCTCTTTTATCACGAGCCGAGGATCTCCTTATGTGCATGACGTCAGAGTTCGTTGAGGTCGAGGGTAAGAAAATCTCCTCGTCCCTTGCCGCTTGGATCGCGTCTTTAAGAGAAGAGTAGTTTCTAGCTGCAATTATGGTACTTAATTTACTATTTTTTAAACCATCCGAAAACTGTTTAATTGCTGACTTTTCGTTCAAAGGCTTAAGAATGCTATAATTAGAAGTATTTCCGTCTGCTTGAGATATTGTTAATTCTGTGAAAAGCTTTTCGATTTCACTTCCATACTCCTCAACTGACCTCCAACCTTGAGTAGTCTGTTGAAGACGTGCTTGAATAGCCGTAAATGATTTTTTAGTTAAAAGGTGAATTTTCATATCCTTAACAATATCTTTAACAGAAGTATAGTCTGTCAACATGCGCATTTTAGCGTTTTCGGAGAGTCTACTTTTTAAAATAAATTTAATTAATAAAGGAAAATCTGAATCTTTAAGCATATCCGCATACATCTCAATACCATCAATTAATTTCTTCGTAGTCTCCTCTACACCGTCCATAACCGGCAACAAACTACAAGCCGTTTTTAAATTGAAATCCATTTTTGTGAAATAACTTTCTGACTTAATACACAATTTTTTTATCTCTAAATATATTACATTAATATTTTCATATATTTCAATAGCTTTATTAATTATATCCGACTTTTCAGTATACTTTATATTTTCTAAAATTAAACTGCTACTTGATAAAAGTTTTTCACACTCATTTAATCTATTTTCTATGATATTTCCCGTAAATCTTTTTTTACCCGATTTTATTAAGTATTTCTTTATATCAATTAAAGAGTTATATATTAAACATAATTTATCTGTCATACTAAATCTTAATAATTATAATAAACATCGAATCTTAAAATAGCACATAGTAACATTACTGACAATAAGATACCTAAGTACATCGTGTAATTTGAGCGGGAATGGAATGTCGCATCTTTCCTTCTCGGGCGGCGCGTATCATATTCGCGAGTTTACACGCGCCGAATATAATTATGCACACTTTAAGCACTTACGTGGATCACAGTTTAAAGACGCACTTACACACTTTTTTTTTCATTTATTCACCTCCTTCGTTCGATGATTTTTGAGAACGGCCGCGTCGAATCATACTTGTAGCTCGTTGTAGTGCCAATGAATTAACTTCTTCCCGAATCCATCGCCTGTGGCATCGCTTGTAAACCTTATAAGCTCCGATGCTAGCCGCCAGCAATACAATCAACACCACAATTCCCATGAAAATGTTAGATATTCCGATGCTGGATTTTAATTCTTCTATGTAAGCTTGGTTGGCAGCTGATCCAGCAGCATTTTGTCCAATAATTATATTTTCTTTTAACTGCGATGACTGACATATACTTGGATTTACGTAGAAGAATAGGGCAGAAAAGCAGGTCTCTTCAGCAGGGTCGCCATCAAATGTGGTATGTTTTAGAGGTTCCGAAGATAAACGTCTTCTTAGGTTGGAGACATATTTAATAATCAGAATATAATAAGTAAATTTATAATGAGGCTTAGCTTAATGGGTGGTCGACCATATATGGATGATACATGAGAGATTGATGATACATTACTAAAGTATGGCTTACAGTACTTAATGCTATACTATCGCTATACTAATGCTATTCTATATTATGCTATATTATACTATACTTAATGTATAAACATTTTACACTTCAGTTTCACTGTGATTGGGTTACGGCTTTAATTATTGATTAATTGTCAAATTAAGCTATGTCTATCTGTTCGTTAATTGTAAAATGAACATATGGTTTTTTATGTAAAAAAAATATGTTCCACATATGATTTCTATAATTTTCCCAACCTGTTTTTTTTAATTTTTTGCTTCCCATGGCTTGTGACATCTTTTTATCGTCACTACTCATTTTTGTGCGACGTAAAACGGTGTAGAGTATAAAAACTTACACAAAAAATTTTTCTACAAATATCGTCCTCATAATTGCTCACATACATATGGCAAGGTACAAAAACATTTTAAAACTAATTCATATTGCATTTTTTTTGGTCACTTACATAATTTATCGTTACATGTGTTAGTGAATTTACCCATAAGAACAAAAAGTTATATAAGAAAATATATACCTAAAAAAAAACAACATATTCTTACCAAATAGGCAAAAATTACAATAAAAGTAAAAAAAAGAACAATGACAATTTTAATTCTAGCAGAGCTATCTATCATGATCGATGCGGTAAACTGCGTAGGTATAGCTAAAATAAGCCAACATATTTACCAAATTGGATAGGTACCTACTTTCCTTAAAATATTATATTATCCTCGGTGTTCATAATTTGTTTAAGAAAAGTCTGTTTTGTTTATTTTTTCCTGTAGTATGGTTATTTTCCTCATTCCCTCCCTAACGAGGGTGATATGACCACTGATAATTTTCTTTCAGCCTGATCGGTTCAACGATGCTTGGGTGATCGTATAGTGTATGCGAAGAGTCTTAGGGCTTTGTTGCGACAGTTGTGATCTTATATATTGTGATCTTAGTTCGGCAAAAATGGAATTATTGGTTATCTTAACGGTCTATGGTACGTATAAATAGTCATCCATCTTACTATTGTAGCTCTCAATGCACCAAGTTTCAGCACCATACACAAATAAGGAGATTGTCCATTGATGGTGATTGAAATGGACTACTGCTATTTTAGTCGACTTGATTTGATACTCGAATAAAAAGTGTTTTATAAATCAACGTGACGAGCTTTAAGTAAATTAAACTCAGTTTATTGACCGGATTCTGGATTCTAATAGCTTTAAAACATTATAATGTGGCCGTGACTGAAAGAGAGAACGTTAATCCATTATCCACACACACACACACACACACACACACACACACACACACACACACACACACACACACACACACACACACACACACACACACACACACACACACACACACACACACACACACACACACACATATATATATATATTATATATATATATATATATATATATATATATATATATATATATATATATATATATATATATATATATATATATATATATATATAACGCCTAAACGAACAGCCAGTGCATGTTGATGTTGCTGTCGCATATACATATAATCTCCTTAATATATTGTATGCTTGTTGCGTGGAAGAAAAATAAACTCACAAACTCATTTTCCTATTAATATAATATTAGTAAGCATTTCACAAAATATGGTTAAAAATGTATAATGTATATATGTATGTAGATATAAGCAAAGTTTATGATACTAAAAAATGTCAAAAATTTCACTTACGCGATTTTTTTGCTCACATTGCTGCCAGTCTCATAGATTATGATGGATGCTCTCCACTCAACTGAAAACACCATTACGGTATTTACTCTACACGGAATACATCCCGCCTGACAGATGGTTTTACTACTTATGTGTTAGTGAATTTTAAGATATTGTCAAAGTATTTTGTTTTTAACCGAAGAAATAATGAGATTTTCTACCTCATCTCATTCTATGGGAGTGACAGTATAAAAATTGAATTTATTTGCTTGCATCACAATTTTTATTTTTAATTACCTTGATAAGAGTGGCTGTGTTGTCTCTGGCTGTATCATACACAAAGAGAATGGACTGAGTGTTTCTTTGCTAGCCATCAGCTCAAAATGGCGGAAAGGCGCGACAAAGACAAAACGAATGTGCGGCCAGAAGTCTTCTGTATTTATTGAAATACGATTAACGAAGATAAATATTTATAACCATTTTTCCATAATATTCCATAATTTTTAATAAAAAATAATATAATATTTTTTCTACATTTTATTTATAAATTAAAATTATTATACGGCATTGGCTGCACGTTCACTGCTTCTCTTTCTAGAGAGTGCTCCATTTCATGAGAGTATTGCTCAGCTCATTCTCTACCGGCTTTATGGATAAATAGACTATAATCTATACATAGGTATAGTAAAATTCTAACTGAATCGAATCTGAACATTAAATAATTTCTAAAAAATCTTATTAAAATAGTCATTATTATAGATACAGAGGCCGAATGTGTAGTTTTTAGAATTTTCGTCTGTCTATCTGTGTGTCTGGGAACGCATCACGAGAAAACCACTGGACGGATTTTGATGAAATTTGGTATGGTGATAGCTGGTACTACTATAATATGGTTTAGCTGTCATTTAAATAATGAGTGACATATTTCTGGACGCGTGCTTTATTTTATTTATACATGTACAATCACAATATTTAAGTAAAACTAAATGTATTCAGAAAACAAATTTTCAAAAGTTATTGTCGCGTGATCTTACAATACCGTAAAAAGTTTGAAAATATTCTTTGAAAGTACAGAAAAAGTCGGACTATTATATTTTGTCCTTCAATAAAATTTCTTTTAAAGTCGTTTGCATATACGAAGCTTCCAATAACAATTCATAGGAATCAACAAAGCTCGACTAGTTCAAGTATACTTATGAGCAACTTTTAAAAGCTTCAACGATATTTGAGAGCAATTTGTGAAAACTGTTAAGATTTTTTTATAAGAAAATGTTTCTAAATTTATAAAGAATTAATATTGTGTAATGTTGGGCTTAAATAATAAATAAATAAATAAGCTTTTATTTCTTGCAACTTAATATCAGAATTTTTATATTTGTTTTATTAACTAATTTTTTTTAATCTATACTAATATTATAAAAGGTTTGTGACGTTGTAGTGGGTAATCTCTAGATCTACTGAACCGATTTATATGAAATTTGGTAAGAAGATAGTTTGAAACCCTGGAAAGAATATAGGATACTTTTTATCCCGGAAATCATCCCTTAAAGGGGTGAAAATGGGGATGAAAGTTTGTATTGGAAAGCAAGAACAACAACAAAGCAAGAACTATATATACGAATATTATATATAGTTATATATACTTTTTCTTTTTTTTATATATATTTATTTTGTGTTGGCTGCAAGCACCGCTTGTGCTGTAAAAGCCTTCTCCAATTATCGCCACCTAGACCTATCTTTAGCTTCTCTGGACCACGTAGTACCGGCTTGTTTTACTATGTCGTCGCACCATCTTTTATGAGGAGTGATGTTGGGCTTACAATCCTATAAATATTATAAATGTGAAAGTTTGGATGGATAAATGTTTGTTACTTAATCACGCCAGAACGTATGAACGGATCTGAATGAAATTTGGCTCGGAGAAAGATTATAGTCTGGAATAGCACATAGGATACTCTTATCCCGGAGAAATGTACGGTTCGCGTGGGATAGATTTGTTTTTGTTTTTCGCAGATCAAGGGATCGACTATCTATTCCATACTAATACATAAAACGTACGAACCCTAGTGAAGCGGCGGTGAGACATTCATTAAACACACACGAGACTTTACTTCATGGTAGAGAAAAATAAAAATCATTATTTCGTTTTTATTTTTTTGTGTAATATATCTCGCTTACTACAAATTGATAATGTGGCATTTATGAAGATACTTCCATATGCTTTTTAGTTTTCCTGTATTCCTTCATCTTATCTACGATGTTTTCCTTTTTCCCTTCCCTTCAAGGGACCAAATGCATACCCATTTTTGATGGATGTTAAAAACTAAGGCGCTTAATCGATTTTTATACCAGGATATATTAATTCCTTAACGACCTCGGACACGCCGGCGTAACAGTTAACAATAGATTTCTTAGAAATTTCATTCATTTCTTAGAAATTTACCTGGAGGTTTTGTTCTTAAATTGCCTGACGTTTGATGATACATATTTTGATAGACATATATTCTGTTACATTATATAATTCAAATTAACACCGTACAGGAGTCAAACCCACATTCACTCGTATAAGAAATAATGCTTCACTGCACTACGAACTTTGGTTAAGGAGAAAACATTTATAAAATATTTCATATTACGTCTAGCTTGTCACTTTTCATACTTTCAAGAAAATAAAATTTGACTCTATTGCTTTTTATATAATTTTTTGGGGATTTTCTTTTATATTTTTCTTGATGTTCTGATTTTAAGGGTTTTCAAAAGGAAAAAATAAAGTCTTATAGGATTGTTCGTATATATTCGTATTAGTCTGTCCGTCTATCCTACTAAAGCCTTATTATTTTTAATCTAATGGACAAAAAGTTAAGTTTGGTATATATAACATGTGTATGTTAAATTGAAATTATTATTAGGTCTGGTTTTCGAATCCATTAGCACTCCGAGCATTGATTATATACATTTTGATATAGTTTATTTATTAATCAAAACATATGACGCTGCGCGTCACCAGTCTGCGCCAGACTGTCGACACGTCATAATGTCACACGTAGCATGTCGGTGACGCGAACCCATAAGTGTTGCCTCTACTAAAAAACCCTCAATGCGGCTAAAGAAGTGTTTACTTTAAAAGCAATTTTCATGCAGACATAGTCACGGAAACCAAAACCACATATTATGAGTAATTTCAAACATGTACCTGACATTGTAATGTGATATGTAATTACTGACTCTAGAATAATATGAAGCATGTTTGTTTTAGAAACTTTGAGTATTGTATTAGACGTGATTGAGACAAGCGTAATTAACGCATGATAATAATATTACATTATCTATACTAATATTATAAATGTGAAAGTTTGTGAGTATGGATGTATGGTTGTTACTTTTTCACGCCAGAACGGCTGAACGGATTCGGATGAAATTTGGCATAGAGATAGATTATAGTCTGGAATAATACATAGACTACTTTTTATCCCGGAAAAATAAACGTTTCCCGAGGGATGGGTTTGTTTTTGTTTTTTTAGCTAGTGGTATTAATAAATGGTATTATATGTGTCGAAAGTGGATTTAGTTTTTTCTGCTAGAATGTAAAACCTCGTTATTATTTAACTTCACTATTTTATTAACATGTATTTATAATATGTATGTATTTATAGTTATATATGTGTAGTGTATCAACTATCTGGTATCCATAACACAAGCCTCGTAGCTAACCATGGAACTAGGTGGTGCTGTGTGTTATTGTTCCAACATATTTATTTATTTATTTAGTTTAGTTTTTTTTTTCAAATTAAGAGTCAAGGCTACGTCTTGAGCGGGGTCAAGTCGTCATGACATTCGTTGAAAATATACAGAATGGTAAAATTGGTTGATCGTGGCGGATCATTGGAGAATTGTATTTCGATATTGAATGTGGAAGTTAGATCGGTGTCGAGAACCCATTGCTCAATTATAATCAAATCATTGTGATTTCCCTCATTAAATTGTATTGAGCATTGATTACTTTATTATTTAAGCCCTGATAACGCCCTCAAGATTAGTAACGACTAAAGATGATGTAGATAGAATATAGATAACGTGATATATTTATTTTTACTGTATGTCACTAAAAATTCGAAAATATGCACTCCCTTTCAATTCTTTTTTAACTGTTTTTAAAATAGGACTTTTTAAACTATGTAGTCTTTTTAATACACAAAGTTCTTGGAAGTCAATTTTAATCTGCTTCTTTGAATTGTCGTATCAAAATGAAACTTTGAATGTCCATGTAGTTCGAATGATGATACTTGGACTTACTTGTCTGTCTCGGAAAGCATCACGAGAAAGCCACTGGACAGATTTTGGTAAAATTTGGTATGATGATAGCTGGTTATCCGGAACAACAAATAGGATACTTTTTATCTTTGAGTTTATCTCATGTTTGAGAAATCTATATCTACTAACAGTTGAAATGTACCTAGAGACGAATCCGAGCGGAGCGATGGTGAGTCCCTAATTTCTAAATAAATTACAAAAATAGCATACCAAATGAAATGATTTAAAATTGTTAAACTATACAAGATTAATTAAAATTATTTATCAAAAATTTTAAAATCATAAGGTACTTCACTTGATGTATAATTTTGTATGTATATACATATAACATCCATACTAATATTATAAATATATGTAGGTATATATAATATAATGTAGGTGTTTGTTTGTTTGTCTTTCTTTCACGTTAAAACAGAGTGACGAATTGAAGTGATTTTTTGTGTGGAGATTGTTGGAGGGTAGAGTGTGACATAGGCTACTTTTTACCGCGGAAGATGATCTCATTCCCACGGGAAAACACGTTATAATAAAACCCAAAAATTATTTATGGTTAGAATTACTTGACACTTGGTATTAATACAATTAAATAAATACGTGTTTGAGCATTTTTGGAAATTGATCCCATAAGAGGGTGAAATAGGGTATGAAAGTTTGTATACATACCTACTTTTTGGAGTATTTCAGTACTTTTAGAGCGAGCGAAGCCGGGAGTTCTGCTAGTTATAGAATAATTTTTGAGATGACAAAGACGTTGGTGTCTTCCATGACCATGATTGCTGTAAAGCATTCGAAATGAGGATTTCCAGACTGTATATAACAGAATCCCAAGGCGTCGAGATACCGTTGCTCCGTAGAGATGTCACGGTTGTATGAGAAAACAATCTCGTTACGCCACATTATGACAACGAATATTCTGCAGGGATGTGGATATTCCGGATTTGTAGGTAAAATAAGTTTTACATAAGGTAAAAATGAAATAACTCAAATTTTAAATTTTTGCTCATTATATTTTGCTCAATATCATGGAGCTTTCACCAATTTCCTAGATCTAAAATTTTTATTAACCTTTGGGACCTAGTCCAATTCAACAAATATAATGAGTTTATAGTAATAAGATCAAAGTTATAGTAATATACTTCAAAAATATATAAATTAATATAATACTCAAAAAGATATTTTAGACGTAAATAAATAATACATTTCGTCTTAATAAGATTGGACAGGTATCTATCTGTATAGCCAACGTGTCTTATCGCATCGATCAGATTCTAAATAAAATAGCCACCCTAAAGAAAAATATCTATAAAAGTCAATACTTTGTAGCGTTTAAGCTTATAAGTTACTAGCATTGCCCGCGGCTCCGCCCACGTTCAGGTGACCAAAAACCAATTTCTTAGGTTTTACATATTAGTATACTCTTACATTGCAGTTTTTGTATTTTTTTTTCAGAAATGAGACATTTTACCGCGGTAAAAAGTATCCTATATGTTGACCCGGATAATCACCTATGACCATACCAAAGTTCATCAAAATCCCTACAGTACTTTTTCAGTGATGCGGTAACAGACAGACAAACAGACTAACAAACATTCTAAAAACTATAGATTCGGCCTCTGTATCGATAATAATGTCTATTTCAATAAGATTTTCCAAAAAATATTTAATGTACAGATTTGACTTAGCTAGAATTTTATTATATGCATAGATTGATCGTATATGTGAATAAAGTAAACAATATTTATAATAATATCTATATATAAATAGGTAAAGACGAAACAGTTCAGTACTTTTTCTCCTCTGTTTATCAACCGATTTTCTTTTGTTTTGTCTAGTGACGAGCCTTAGTCTTATCAATAAAAAAGTAAACAGGTTTTTTTATATAGATAGTTAAATTCTATCATATAAATTTTCTTCGTAGGGGAGTGAATTTTTTTCGGAGGCAGCGGTAGCCCAGTGGTAACGCGCTCGTTTGGGAAACCGAGTGAAGCGGGTTCAAAACCCGGGCCTTGCACCTCTGATATTTTCATGCATGATTAGCTACTTGTCTTACTTACGGTGAAGGAAAACATCGTGAGAAAGTCTGCATGTCTGAGAAAACATAGCAACTTTTTGAAAGTCATGTGAAGTCCACCGACCCGCATTTCTCCAGTCTAGTGGACTTATCCCCCTCGTACTAAGGGCAGGCCCGTGCCCAGCAGTGGGACGTTACAAATGAATGAATAAAAAGCAGGATAAAATAATAATATAAAAATTATAGGAAGTAAACTTTGGGACTTCTGATCTGATAGGTACTATACTAGTGCATTTTCACTCACCAATAGAAAACTAAATTTTTACTTACTATAAGGCTATTCTTCTCTATTGTTTTTCTATCTTCTCCTTTGACGTTGAGCAAAATCTATCATTATTATGATTTGTTTTATTCTGACGATTTTAAGGCCTCCATAGTTTGAAAGCAAAAATGATAGGTACTCTTATTAATTTGTTCAAGTTTGATAAATAGATTATGAAAAATAATACAAACTTATCAAACTTAAACTCCTATGGGTTGTAAAATTAAGATTAAAATTTCTAAGCCTAATTTTGTCAACTATTGCTGGTAAGATGGTAAAATCTAGATGTTCTAGTTAGACTCGCACCTGTCAGGTATTTTATTTTAACAATAATGCAATTTGTTAAGATGTAAGCAAATCGAAAAGTGCCGCATTTACTTATAATCTAATAGAAGAATGTGAACTTTTTAGCAGATATTGACATATTTGAAAACGTAACAAGATATAAAACGAAAGATATTAATACTGAATGATGTACTTATTCATAAAAAATTGTATGTTGTCCGTTTGTGAACTATCTATTTTATCATTTATCTAATTGTGATGAAACTTTGGTCTAGGAAGGTTTCTGGGAAATGGCGTATCGATCTTATCTGATAATTTTAGATGAATTAATCTGATTAAAACATTTAATTTAGATATCTGTATAGATATTATTACAAATGAGTCACATTACACTTCACAATGCTAAAGCAGGTTGTTTACTTATTTATAAAAATTATACCTAAGGAGCAAAATGACGGTGGCAATTGAGCGACGAAAATAAAGGCGAGAAGTAGAATGCAAAATAACGTAAATTCTTTTTATAACTGTACGATACGACTTACGATCTTTAGATATGGAAGCAGAACGCTTTAGATTGTATCACTTGTGTTTACTATTTAAAGACTTTACAAGAGCAAAGAAGATAGTATAATAATATACAAGATAATAGCAGTTTTTCACTGAATTTGACTGTACGTTTTTTTGCGTGTCATTTTTTCATCTTTGCCAATTTTTATCCGATCTTCGATTTTTTTAAAGAATAAGGTTTTGTGTGTAATATACCTTGTAGTAGCTAGCATGTACGATGCAGAGGTCCTCACGTCAAGAATAGTTTGGACTCTTTCGACTAAACAGACGCCCAACCTGTTCTGCAATATAATACTGTATATATTAAATAACCAATGAAAAACAAAAACAAATCTATACTTTATATGCCGGAATAAAAAGTAACCTGTGTGCTATTCCGGACTATAATCTATCTCTGTGCCAAATTTCATGCAGATCCATTCAGTCGTTCTGGCGTAATTGGGTAACAAACATCCATCCAATATTTAGCGTTTATAATATTAATGGGCTAACAATGATGGGATTATCCCTCCGGATCTAAGAGATAAAGAAATAGAGTGTACTTGTATTGTGTAGGATTAAGCTCTGTGATATTTCACGCGTAGGCGTAATCTCACTAAAATCTTTATTTCATTTATATTAATACTGACTTTTCCTTTCTTCTCTCGACCGTATATGCCTAAAAGCGGGATGCACATTCACAATTTTCGTATACAGTGTGTTACATATCGGCAAAGTGACATGTGTATGAATGTCTTATTAATACGTTTTTTGATTCGGTTCGCCGATTCCGTAAACCTTCTATGGTTTGTGATATGTGAATTATTTCGTTAACACAATGAATCGCGTTGACAATGCAATTGAATTGAATTAAAAACGTAATATACGACAGTAAACTTATACTTAAAGCCACTTCCAGGTTCCAGTGGTTTTATACCAAGTTCTAATCGGAAAATAGTTTGTACTACCCGCAAAATATATATATTTTTATATAAGTATTAGCCCGTTTATAATGTTACTTACGTAATGCTAATGTTTCTGAGAAAGTGAATTGTATTTTTTGAGAAATAAATGAATCTTAAACCACAATACAATGCGGTTTACCGAGTCGGTTTTCGTATATGGTTTTCCGAATAAACAAATCGATTTTTTAACCATATCAGGTTATGCCGTACGGTATGAATAAAACTATATGTTTGCACACGCCACTCGAAACTGTAAATAAAAAATCATTTCGGAAAAAAACAAAATGTAACCCATTGTTCGTCTGTATTGTATCTAGGTCATAGTCTATACAAATCTATCTAGCCGTTTTAGTATAACAAAAAACAAACGATTATTGTATAGCTGCTGATAGTTTTTGATATACTTTAAGTATATCCCTAAACTACCAATACCTAGTTAAAAAAAAAATAGAAATTTGAATATAAAATATTTGAAACGTGGAGTATAAATGACATGGATACGTTGTCACTTTTCCCGTAATCATCGAGTGCTTCAAACGTAATATGGTCGCAAAGAAATTGTTTCCTTCCACACAACTACGCAAATGCCACCTTCAAATGATTTCAACCTCGTTACTTCGCGGAAATTCTGTAAATTCTTTTTTATTTTATCGCTTTATGTATTTCTACGAGCTTATTATAGCTTAAATGCATATTTAGTTTATAAGTCTATCTTACTAATTATTATAAATGTGAAAGTTTAGATGTTTGAATGTTTGTTCTTCAATTACGCCAGAACGGCTAAACGGATCTGAATGAAATTTGGTACAGACATATATTATAGTATGGAATAGCACATAGATTTTTTATCCCGGGAAAATGTACGGTTCCGATGGGATAGATTTGTTTTTGTTTTCATTTTTCTCTTTTCTTTTCTTATTTTTTAAGCGAGGGTGAGCTGTTAGTAATAAAATAAAATCGTTACGTCTTTGTGTAATAATATAATAATACTAAAAAAAAATATAAATTATATTCAAATTAAGTTATAAAAGACTATTTATTCTCATAAGTACCAACGATTTCGTGCGCGTGAAATGATATATTAACATGGATGGATTGAATAAATCACGATAGCAATCTTGCACAAGTGTATGATATTCACAATTGTTTGGAGAATGGAAACTTTAACGCATTCTCTGCTAGAACATACTTCATGAATAAGTTATAAGATAGAACACCAAATCGCGTAATAATACAACGGTGCGTAAACAAGAATGTATATATAAGCGTACAGACTCATTCACGCCATACAGGAGCAATAATTGAACAGATTGAACTAGTTTAGATAAACCTTGAGAACTAATTTGTTAATCCACAGAGTTGTGGGCACTTTGAATTATTTGTCCCTTTGAAAGTACGAGATTTGTAGATAGTTAAATGAAGTTTTATCAAATCTATACGTGTAATAAAATTGTAACTTTGTCGAATTTTTACATTAAATATTTTTTTGGAAAATCTTATTGAAATAGTCATTATTATCTATACAGAAACCGAATCTGTAGTTTTTAGAATTTTTATCTGTCTGTCTGTTCGTCTGGAAACGCATCATTCGTCGAGAAAACCATTGGACAGATTTTGATGAAATTTGGTATGATGATAGCTGGTTGTCCGGGTTAACATATAGTATACTTTTTACTGAGGGAAAATATTTAATCTTTGAGAAATCTATACTAACCTCAAAACGAAGGGACGAACACGAGCGGAGCGAGGGTGAGTCGCTAGTCATACTATATAGGTATTGTTACTAGTGACTTATGTAACTCTGTATTTAATATATAAACTGCGTCTGTCTGTCTGAATGCGAAGAACTCAAAAAATACCCAACTAATTTTTATACGGTTTGTACCAATGGACGGAGTAATTCATGAGGAAAATTATAATTATAAGGGTATAATTCATTAAGGCTCTGTGTAAATTGGCTAAAATATGGCGATGATTGTTGAATGTTGAAAAAAATTATACCAACCGGGAGCTTTATTGGGGTGCGCAGCTTAAATCAATATAGTGTAGAGTTATATATAAAACAATGTATTATGGAATTATTCCTCTTAAAAATATCTATTAAACTGTAGTAACGCTGTGTTATGTTAATATATGCTATGCTGGAGGCAGTGTTAGCTCAGTGGTAATGCGCTCGCTTGGGAAACCGAGTGAAGCGGGTTTAAATCTCGGGTCTCGTACCTCTGATATTTACATGTGCGAATTATTTCCAACATGATTACCACTAGCCTTAACAGTGAAGGAAAACATCGTGAGAAAACCTGCATGTCTGAGAGAATCTAGTAAGTTTTTAAAAGAAATGTGAAGTCTGCCAAGCCGCACTTAGCCAGCGTGGTGGAATATGGCCTAATCCCCGGCGTACTGAAGGGAGGCCCGTGCCCAGCAGTGGGACGTTAAAAAGGGCTAAATACAATGCTATGTACGTACCTAGGAACAAACTCGAGGAAAGCGAGGAAAAGTTGCTAGTAATGATAATAAAAAAGATACAGGGACATAAGCATATTTGAAAAATAAATCTTATCCTAAAGGTAAAAACTATTTAAAAAAAAACTCCCTGTTTAGAAGTCAATGACATAAAGATATGAAAGATTAAAACGTAGTCTCACAGTAAGTAAAAAAGTTCGTATTTCCCTGTTGATTTAAAATAATGTTCACATCACCATGACTGATGTGAATAATATGTATGCAAGTTACGACGTGATCGTTTTCCAATAATGCTTCAAAAGAAATTATTCCATAAGAAACTATTTCTTTCTTTAAAAATAATAATAAAAAGCAATTGAAAAAGGACTGCATCAAGTATACAACACGCTTATTGGTCCATTTGTTACAATATGCATGTCTATGTAGTTATATATATATATATATATATATATATATATATATATATATATATATATATATATATATATATATATATATATATATATATATATAGTATATGTATTTTATAAGTTAACAAATATACAAATTTTGTCTTTTATAAAATTTTCCACCTTCCAAAAGAAAAAGGTGATATATTATAGAAATTCATGGTATTATACAAAATATATTCCACCAAATCTGATAAAAATGAATTTACAAAAAAATGTAGCAGAGTCACGTCTCACTGACTTCAATAAGGTATTGTTTGACTCCAAATATATCCTCGAAATTGCGAGGTAAACTCTTTGTACCTATTCAGCCCACATAAGAGCTATGTTTATTGCGACAATAGTATTCGCTTATTCAGTAAACGAATTGTTGTTATCAATATAAACTAGGTTTTGCTCGTAACTTCGCGTGCATTCAAAAAAACCTAGTATATACGAGTATGTATAACTTAGTATATTTATATAAGTATTAATCAACAATTTATGGCAAGCAACCCCCAATGCTATCATAATAATATATTAACTGCCTCGGTATTCTAGTGGCTAGCATGTACGGCCGCAGATATGGAGGTCCTAGGTTCGTGTCCCGGGTCAGGCCAAGTTAATTGAGTTTTTTTATGGAATTCTCAGTAGCAGTTCGGAGTTGGGAAGTTGGCAGTGTTATACCCTCGTGCCTCAGAGAGCATGTAAGGATATACTGCAGATCCGAGTACCTACACTCTCTATTCCTTTTAACTTCATATTTTGGTGGGACAATAACAATACGACCGATAAGAGATAAAGCTCAAGACCGATAGTTAAATGTGCTCTCCGAGGTACGCCGGTGTGAACACCGTCGAGTTTCTGCAAACATTCTGGATCGCTATTTTGTTTTCTGACAAATAAACCCAGCATCTTCTTTTGGCCCGAATTTTGGAGCTCTCGATCTGTATCTGATTTAATTTGTACATGTTATCCACTAGATCAATAAAGCAGTCAAAATATAAAATAAGTTTATGACAGCCTGTACTCCCGACTGTCAGCTTGGTTTTAAACTTTAATAACACTGCAAAGCCTCTTCGTACTTAATACTTTATTATTAATTTGAATATATGGATGTTGTGAGTACATTATGAATTTCCACTATTCCCTTGAAACAGTTATAAAATGGAACTTTTATAATATCAACTCTTAAGAGATCAACTTGGTAACGTCTTAAAGCTTGTAAATTAGTGTTACGCAGCATTTGACTAAATAAAGTATAAGCAACTTTTTTCAGAACTTTTATATCTTGTTGTATGAAAATCCTCAATCTTTTAATTTTTAATTACTTGTTGGGGTATCCTCTATAGTAATACACATTTTGCAGTTCAAAATAGAGAGATTTGACTATCTCGTTGGTCTAGTGACTAGTATGTACACCTGCACATTAGAGGTTCTGGGTTTGAGTAGTAGGTCTGTGCAGGTATTGAGTTTTTCTATTAAGAAATTCTCAACAACACCTTAGAGTTGGGAATTTGGTGGAGTTATAGCTTGTACCCCTGTGCCTTAGAGAGTACGTAAAACCTGGTTTTGCTATATATTGCCTATATACTGCTTGGCCTTGACAAGAACAGAGTGAAATGAGAAGAGCAATCGTGTATTACAGTTCAAAAGATATTTTAATTAAAAAATGATAGCGGATATGATTTCTGGGTGGGGCCTTATTTTTCTTCTCACTATTATGTGTCATTACAGGAACAAGCTGTCAAAATTGCAGCTCTTCAGTGACTGTAGTTTGACATGGGTGTTAATAACAATAAGCAACTTTGTAATATAAAACATATACCTACCATATACATATATGTATGTTTAATGAATAAAAAAATAAAAGTCAAGAAGAGTCTGCTTTCGGTTTTCAAAAGCGAAGTGTGGGGTTAAGTACAAATACTGGCACTCAACGAACACAAGTTCCGTCGTAAAACGGATGGTAAAGTTCAAAGTGCTGTCTGATGCTGTCGATGAGAGCGTTTGAAATCACTATACTCTGAAGATAATTGTTATATATATATATATATATATATATATATATATATATATATATATATATATATATATATATATATATATATATACTTACTTTTACTTATTCATTAAATGAATAAATAAAATAAATATGTTGGGCCGTTAACACACATAGGAGCACATAGCACCATCTAGTTCCCTGGTGAGCTACGAGGCTTGTGTTATGGATACCAGATAGTTGATACACTACACATATATAACTTTAAATACATACATACTATAGATATAAACACCCATGACTGGAGTATAAGCATTCGTGCTTATCACACAAATGAATGCCCCAGCGGGTCTCGACCCCGCGATCCCGCTGGCACAGCAAATAAGGTCACTACAAACTGAGCCAAACATGTCGTCATTGTAATTTAGTTTTTGTATTTACGAGTAAAAATATCCGACTCTACTTTCTCATTTTCTTAATTAAGACTTATACAAACAGATTACTTCTTTGCATGTTTAGAAAAACAAATCAACGGTTAGTAACTCTGTAGGAAGGAATAAAGTAATGAATTACGTCGCCAGGCGGCTTATTGGATTTATTTGAATTTATCGGGAAAGGTGGGAGGAATGTACTGAGTTCTTAAAATACACATTTTATTACCAAGTTACTTCAAAAACATTCAACATAATAAAATAAATTAATCCAGCGAAAAATTTGCCGTTACTTAGATTAAATTAAAATAATGAATTTTGAAATAAATAATTTCAAGTATAAGAATAGGTCTAGTTAGCTTTTTATTCAAGTAATATACAGTAAGGCGGTAGTAGCACAGTTTTCCTTGGAAACCGAGCGAAGCAGGTTCAAATCCCGGGTCTCACACCTCTTATATTTTCATGTGCGAATCATTTCTAACATGATTACTACTTGTCTTACGGAAGGAAAAAATCGTAAGGATATCATATCTGATATCATGCTGCATATCAGAGAGAACCTAGCAAGTTTTCGAAAATGAACAGCAACAGCATGGTGGAATATGGCCAGAGCCCACTTATAGTCCCACTGCTGGGCAAAGGGATCCTCCCTTTGCCCAGCAGTGGGACGATACAAAAGGACTAAATACGCTTACACGAGGGGAATGGCGAAAGATAGCAACTAACAAACATGGGTTTATGATTTGATATTACTTATTTCATATCTAATTTTGAAGTTAGGTAACAACATGAATAAACTATAGCGCGTCTCTAAACTTTACTAATTAAAAGTTTGGTCAAACTCCTTTGTGCGGAAAGATTTTAATCAATATATTAGTTATATTGACGACACGTATGGTTCAGTTTTTAGTGACTTCACCTGCTTGCTGTGCCAGCAGTTGTGAGTTCGAGTCCCGCTGGGCATTTATTTGTGTGATGAGCACGAATGTTTTTACTCCAGTCATGATTGTTTTTATTTATAATATGTATGTATGTATTTAAAGTTATAAATGTATAGTGTATCAACTATCTGGTATTCCCAATTTAATGTCCCAACATATATATTTAATTTATTTATATCAACTAGCGGCTCACCCTCGCTTCGTTCGGGTTCGCCTCTAGAAAAGCACAAACAGATCTATCCCACGGCATAAAAAGTAACCTGTTATTTGACCGGCAATATAACGTATCAGCATGCCAAATTTGATTAAATTAGGTGCATAAGTTGTTGTGTACTAAGCTTTTTTTTTTAACTATCCCACGGGAAATCTTTAACTTTCCAAATATTTCACTTAAACTCCATTTTACAAATGGTTCTTAGAAAATTATAAGTCTTTATACTTATTAAACCATAAAAAAATTAAAATTGACAAGAAAAAATATTAGTACAATCCACCCAATTAATGGTTTCTCAGAATTAGACATATTATACTTACAAGCCAAACTAAATATGAATATTTTGCTTTTTGAATGGCACATTTTGTAAATGTATTTAGTACGGATCGAAATAATCTTCTTTTTGTGGAAATCTATACATATAATAAAAGTGTAACTAATCGCTGTCTGTACATGGAAGATATTTCAGAAAAAGTGTTATTGGGGTTTTTATTAACGCAATAGAACCCAAAACAATGATTTTTCGAATTTGTGTCTGTTTGTCTGTGCGTTTTTGCGCGCTAATCTCAGAAAGGGCTTAACCGATTTGGGTGTGGTTTTCACTAGTGTATTATGGTAAGCTTCACATAACATTAAGTATGTATTTAATTTCAATCGGTTCATAAATAAACTAGTTATGTCAATTCAAAGGATCACCTAAGAACGAACCCGAGTGAAGCACAGGTGAGTCGCTAGTCGGGTAATAAATATAACATTATAGCATGAGTAAGAGAAAGGTAAGATTACGTTATGAAATTTTCTCTTCTAGAAGTGCAGTGGAATAATATTTCAAATGATTGAAGCGAAAACTTACTCAGTGTATCGATTTATAAATTGCTTTCAAATATATTGGTTAGACAGTCAATTCTGTCCAGTGGACACGGGACGTATTCTACTCATACATTTGAATCTCTCGAGATATGAGTATTGGAAATAGGCTGAGATTTTCATCTTTTTGTAGGGTTCTTTTGGGAAAACAATTCTAGATTATAGTACGATAAAGTTGTCGTAGGAACAATGATTGGAAAAATACATATTATAAAACTGTAAAGGTCGAATGTCTGTAGGTACATAGAAAATAATGCTAAAAACCGAGTCAGGGGTATGTAAGACGAGAAATAGAACAAATCCAGATTTTTTTCAAATTCTTTGTTTCTCTGTCTATTTGTACGGGCTAATCTCCGAAACTATTGAACCGATTTAAATGAAATTTTGAATGGTGGTACCTTATATCCCAGTTCAATATTTTAGATACTTATGAAATTTGAGTTTATAAAAGTATGCAATTTTTCATCAATATTTTCTTATCACGTTATTACGTAAAATAGTTAGTTAACTAACGTAAAAAACGTAACTAACTTTACAGAAACCCAAATTTTTTTCTTCGTAGCTATTATTATCGCTTTTGAACACAGTTAGTTTTTTTTTATTACAGGAAAAATATATTTATATTTTATAGATAATATTTTCCTCAAATTTTCAATAATGGTCAACTAACAAAAATTATGGTCCAATTTTGTCCACCTGATGAATACAATACTGATGAATACAATACATTCGAATGCTTTACAGCATTCATGGTCATGGGAGAGTACACGGAACCAAAAATCCAAATAAATCCGCGAAAAAAACCGAAAAGATAGTTTTATTTAAAATGTCAAATATTCGCGTAAATCTAAGAAAGTATTAAATAAAACTATATTTTCGGATTTATTTTGATTTTTGGTTTCCGACTTTTCGAATGCGAAGAAAGTATGTATTATGAAAACAAGTGTTATTTATTGTACATACAAATAACAATACGATTGTCGAATAGCTTCAGAATAATCCCATGATATATGATCGAGTATACAAGTAATAAAGTGAGATTTTATGACATCTTTTTTATGATACTTTCATAGTTAATAATATAAATGTGGAAGTGTGTTTGTTGGTTTGTTTGTTTGTTTATTTGTTTCTTTATTTCTGGAGATAGTTGAAGGGCTGGAGAGTGGCATGACATGGCTACTTTTTACCGCGGGAAATTTTCTCATTCCCATGGGAATAGACGTTATAATACAACCCACAACTTATTATACCTATGTAATATGTATAATATAAATAAATATAAATATGTTGTGACATTAACACACAGCACCAAGTAGTTCCATAGTAAGCTACGAGGCTTATGTTATGGAAACTAGATAGTTGACACACTACACACATTCGTGCTCATCACACAAATGAATGCTCCTAGCGGGACTCAAACCCGCGACCGCTGTCACAGCAAGTAGGTTTATAGTACAAACTGAGCCAACGTTTCGTCAATATATAGTCAATCTATTCCATACTACCCGTTAAAACGTAACTAAATATGAACCCGAGCGGAGCATGGGTGAGTCGTTAGTATAGATAATAAAAATAGCTTTCTGTACTGGCTTTCGAGTTTTAAATAAATACAAGAGCTCACTAAAAAAAATTCTTATATTAAGAGGATTCTTAGTACAATATTTAATATGTATCAACGCGTCTGCCTACGCGTAGTAGATTACAGCATTGTGGCTATAAATGGAGTGTTAAAGTTATACGAAACTTAGCTTAGATTTTACTTATAACGACGATATTATTAATAATACTACATCTACACAAATAAATAAAATCTAAGTGTCTGTTTGTAATGTCAAAATAACAGCTTTTTACTAAATACATATGGAAGTATATAAATACATTATATGTATGTATATACGGTACTTAAAAGAAAAAAAGTATATTTTAAAATGTTTGTCTATCTGCCTGTCTGTCAGTTTGTTCCGGATAATCTCCGAAATAGCTGGACCGATTTTGACGGGACTTTCAGTGGCAGAGAGCTAATGTTATAAGGAGTGAATTAGGATACTTTTATTTTAGAAAAAGAATGAGTGTATATAAAATAATTGTGAACAAAATGTGCGTACTCAGAGACGCACCCGAGTAAAGCGAGCTTAGGTCGCTAGTATTCTCATATACCTAGTCTTGATTTAATTTTCCTCTTGACTGCATCATTCGTTTAGTATCTAACATACAAATATACAGCTACATACCGTAGTTTCATATAAAGGATCGGGCCAAATCAGTTGGGATTTTTTTGTTACGAACTACATCAGCATCCCGAAGTTAGAATGTTGGCTTGGCGTTGCTTACACGGCTTAATGTGCCAAGCATCAGCTTTGCACCAGTTGTACTCGTATTACAGATTGTATCTTATAGTGTTCCATCGAAAAAATAGTAATTTTGTTAGATGGTACATATGACGACATGTTTGGTTCAGTTTGTAGTGTACCCTACTTGCTGTGCCAGCGCGTCGCTGTGTCGCGGGTTCGAATCCCGCTTGTGGCATTCATTTGTGTGATGAGCACGAATGTTTGTAATCTAGTCATGGATGTCTTTATAATATGTATGTATTTAAAAGTTACATATGTGTAGTGTATCAACTATCTGGTATCCATATCACAAGCCTCGTAGCTTACCATGGAATTAGATAGAGCTCTGTGTTAATGTCCCAACATATTTATTTATTTAAATATTTAAAAACGAAATTCAAATTGTTTTTGTAACCACTGCGTTGATGAATTCCTTTCAAGTGTCAATTTAGGCAGTCTTTAGTAGCAATCAAAATCGCAAAAGCAAAAAAAAATCGACCAGAATTCATTAACTTTTAACGCTTGAGGTTATTTTATTAATATTACATAGGTAAATAATACGTCACCGTTAACTAATATATAACTTCCTCCTTTTTGGAAGTCGGTTAAAAAGATTTAAGAACGTACAAACAAACATTTCAGCTTTGTATGTTAATATCAAATTGATGAAGGTAGCCTACCTAATATTATGCATCAGATTTATGCATCAGATTTAGAGTAATTTTAAATAAATAAACTACACGAGTGAAGCCGCAGGCAAAAATAAGTCAATAAATTTTATCTTATACAGCCCTTCTCCATATAAACTTTAACTATATCAAAGCTCCTTCGTACGTGCAATATGCTTAAAAAGGGGTACAAAGTTTTCTCTTCACGTATATTTATATAAATAGGCAAAGACTCAGTTCAGTACCATATTCTCGTCTGTTTGTCGACCTATCTATACCTATATGTATATTTTAATAACATTCTAAGTGAGTCTGAACGTTAAATATTTTTAGAAAATCTTATTGAAATAGTCATTATTATCGATACAGAAGCCGAATATATAGTTTTTAGAATTTTTGCTTGTCTGTTTGTGTATCTAGGAACGTTGCATTCCCAGACAGATATTATAGCTATGTATAGATAAAAGTTTATTTTAAAAATGTTTTTAATACTAATTTATTAAACTTTTGAAGTGTACGTTTTGTTTCCACTTCCGAGTGTTTTTTAAACTTCTGACAATTTTTAAACAGCGAGTCACTTAACAATGTTCACTTACTTATCAAGTGTAAATGAAGAATTTAGTAAATTTTAAGTTAACGAAAGTTTAGAACGAAAATGTTACATGAAAGACTAATTGGAGCAAAAGTTCGTGAACTAGGCGACGCACTATGGAGTATTTGATCGAAAAAGCTGGCCAAAATTATTTTAGTATTTTCCTACTAAGTTGCCTATAGAATGCTATTATAGAGAAAAATATTTTTTTTTGTCCGTAAATATTGATATAGTACTAATTTTAACACAAAATAATGTATTTACTGTCGTTTAGTATTCATTGATGTTTTCTTACGGGTTAAATTTTCCATGAATTTATTTACTTATTACATATGAACTTTCCTCAAGAAACTCTACAAAATATTAACGAAAATGCAGCGAAATCCTTCGAGTAGTTTAGGAGATATATTTTAGTAACACATAAACGCAAATTGGTTTTATTTTCGAGTCTCTAGCACCAGCTGTAATTATTAGGTAGCTGTAATTGTAGGTATTATAACAAAAATCAATGTTGAATTTCATCAAGAAGTTTTATAGTAATATGGTCACTTGATTTTAAAACTACGAGATATATTTTGTACAAAACTGAATTAAAAGAAATATATCAACTCAAAATTTTATTGAGTCTGAATCTTCTTCATCCAGGTTTTTCAAATCTCACCGGGTAGAAAGATCTGCATTGCAATAGTGGAGAACGGGTTTGACATACATTGAGGCTTGGGTCTCATACTGCTCAACAGAGGATCAGACGTTTATAAAAGTCTGTTAATTAAGGGCATCAAAATTGCATTGTTTGTGGGAGAATTTTCTTGAAAAGTTTTGCCTGTATAAGCGAAAATTCTTATGTCTATGCATATTAATTATAAAAGTCATGTGAGGTCGCCCAACATTAAGTGCAGTATGATGAGGTATATCAAATGTACCTTTTAGCCTTTCTCGGTTTTTGTTAACAAAATTGCTTTTTGTACGATTTGCGGCCGTCCAACGAGTTTCCATTTCTTTCTTGAAATAGGAAAATTTTCGTATAAAATCAGTTTTACATTCATTTGAGAATAAAGGATTTGCAAGGATGCTGACTTTTACTGAATCCAATTTATCGGCATAATTTCGCTTCCTATGTTTTTAAGCATATGAAATATCTCCAAGCACGTTACTATCTTAACACTAGATGGTCCTAAAATAAGTAAAAAAAAGACTTTAAAAAAACATTGGCAAAATTAACGTGGTTTTGGTAATATTCGATTTCAAAAAGATTAAGTTCTATTTTAGTACGGGCAAATTCGGGCAGGGTTTTTTTAATTAGTTATTAAGACGACTCTCTGGGGATATCAAAAAACTCAAAATTATAACCGCATATTACCCGCTTGTATTACTAATATGCTCATAAACATTTTAAACTCAAAAATAGAAGTAAATTTTAAGTACACTTCTAATAATGTTATTTTTACATGTTATGTGAGTATATATTTCTAATATAATGAAATATAATAGTACAACATACCTGGCGCAACATCATCCATTATGGGAAGCACCGCAATTCATATATCTCTCCCCACACCACAATTCATATCTCCACAAAATCAATTAAATATTTATAAAAACCAGAAAAATATCGTATTGTGAAAACGTAATATTTAGTCAGTACACGAAAGCAGTCTAATGGTGACTGGTGGCCGAAAGTTTGTCAAGGTAAGGACAAACAAAGGCGATATACAGGTACCTGGACTCTTCTGTTTACCCAAGTACCTTTTTTATTTATGAATTGAAATTTTTGTATTATTGAATATTGGCCAGCTTTTTGATTCAAATACGCCATAGTGCGACGTAGTTATTATAATTTTTATAAAGGATTTGTCTTAATTAAATTATAGCTGACGTCATTTCTAATATTATAGGCACTAATAATTACCTAGTTTTTGATGTTTTGAGCTTAGATTATTTAGACATATTAATAATCTAAGGTTTTGAGGATAAAAAGAGGTTTAAAAGAAAAGAAATTGGTTATTAGCAAGAAATTGAATTTTATAAATATGTATGTTTTTTTTTCATTCTAAATGAATTTCATTTTTAATCGACTGAAATTGAGCGCCCACCTGAAGCTTAAAAAGAGGGTGTGTTTGACCTGTGTATCTATACTAATATTATAAAGAGGTAAAGTTTGTGAGTTTGTGACGTTGTAGAGGAAATCTCTGGTTCTACTGAACCGATTTAGATGAAATTTGGTAAAAAGATAGTTTGAGACCCTGGGAAGGATACTTTTTATTCCAGAAATCATTCCTTAATGAGGTGAAAATGGGGATGAAAGTTTGTATTGGGAAGCAAGCCAGGGACGAATCCGAGCGAAGCGAGGGTGAGTCGCTAGTATGTATGTATTGTATGTCAGATCATAATAATGTTCTCTCGTGACTTTAAATTGGCTGAACCGATTTTGATGAATTATAAGTCGAGTCTAGGTACTATCTATTACTATTATGTCTCTGCTAGCAGAATACTATGCTCTTACGTCGACTTGTTTTTGTGTTTTTATTTCGCTTATTGCACAGTCAGGTTTTTTGTTTTTGCAATTTAATTTTTATTTACAGTTTTTAGTTTTGGCTTTATACGGTGTTTGTGCTGTATAATGAGTGATTTCTGTATATATATTTATATTACAATTGGTATATACAACAGTAAGGTACTTAGGGATGCACCCAAGTAAAGCAAGGGTGAGTCGCCAGTACTCCTATGTATGTTTATTTCACCTTCATGCTGAATAACTGGACTGATTTTGATTAAATTTAGTACACAGGTTATAAGCGAGAGTAACACAAATACTAGTAGGCACCTAGAGAGGACCTCATGCGAAGCGAGGATAAGACGCTAGTGTATACATATAATAAAATTCTAACTGAGTCTAATCTGTACATTAAATGTTTTTTGGAAAATCGTATTAAAATAGTCGTTTTTATCGATATCGAGGCCGAATGTATAGTTTTTAGAATTTCTGTCTGCCTGTGTGGGAACGCATCACGAGAAAACAACTGTACAGATTTTGATGAAATTTGGTATGATGATAGATGGCTATCCGAGTCAATATATAGTATACTTTTTACTGCGGGAAAATATCTCATCTCTGAATATACTAACTGTCAAAACCTACTTAAGTACGAACCCAAGCAGAGCGAGAGTCGCTAGTTATACTGCAAATCCTATATTTTTTTCTATAAATGTATGGTAAATGAAAAAGCCATATATAGATATGTGCTTTACATGCTATAAAAGCTCGATGGCTGAACTCAATTAACGTCCGCGCCAGTAATGCACCATCCTTTTAAAAGATAGGATTTATTAATTTTCATCGAAAGGTTAAAGGAGAAAAAAATCAAAAATATATTTTCCTGAAACGCTATAAAACTGTATTGAGCTTAACAGTTGAATCTCTACTGGGGCTTAAACAATATGAATCACTATAATCTTTCAAGAATGGACATCTAAAAATATGTATAACTAGCGACTTATCCTGGCCTCGCTCGGGTTTGGCTCTAGAAATAAACAAATGTATCCCACGGGAACTGTACATTTTTCCGGGATGAAAAATAATTTGTGTGCTATTTCAAACTATAATCTGTCTTTATGCCAAATTTTATCCAGATCCGTTCAGCCGTTCTAGCATGATTGAGTAACAAACATCCAAACATCCATCTAAACTTTCACATTAATTACTAGTAAGATGTACAATGTATATATATGAATCACCATGTATTCATTATACATATATGGATATTATTATTATTTTATATATTTGTCATTTAAATACAATTTTTGAAATTTCTATTCTTCAACAATTATAGAAGACATCTTGACGAATCCTCCAGACATCATAAATCAACGTTATCAGAGTAGAGAAGCTAAAAACTTAACAAAGAGTACAGCTTTACATTCAGTCTATATGTAGTTAGTGATGTAAAATATCTAATAAACCTTAGTTTTATGTTTAAAGTTATTAAATAAATAACAAAAAACAATTTGTATAAAAAATAACATTTGGAAGTAAAAATGCGAAAAACTGAATTTAATACTAAAATTTACCAATGTGTTGTAGACGTATTAATAAGGAGAAAATCTAACGAATTTTAACCCACGATTTAAAGGAAGCCTAAAAAAAGCTTTGTTGTACAAATTAAAACGAAACTTTTTCGTTATATTGGAAAATTGAGGTACATTGTAGAGGCGTGATATAACAGAGAGGTCGTACGTCGAACTTAATTAACTCGCCGGCAATGCACTCCAACCCTTTTACACTACGAAAGCTTATATACAAAAGTAAAATTCCGAGTGCGAATATATACATATGTAAAGATGTAAAAATGTACATAATACTAAAAGATTTCCAGCCAAAACAAATATGTATTATATTTTGTGATTGCTTAACGTATATTAAAGACCATGAACGAATTAGCCACGTATTATAGAGAAGCTCTACAAAATAGAGAATCCGAAGTAATGTTAACTTCAAACTAACTTCATTATTATAGCTTTTTATACTATATACTAGCGATTCACCCTAGCTCCGCTCAGGTTCGTCCCTAGTTACGTTTTAAGGTTAAGTATAGATTTCTAAGAGATGAGATATTTTCCCGCAGTAAAAAGTATCCTATATATTGACACGGATAACCAGCTATCATCATACCAAATTTCATCAAAATCTTTCCCGTGATTTTCTCGTGATGCGTTCCCAGAGAGTCAGTCAAAAATTTAAATAACGATAAATTCGGCCCCTGTATCGATAATAATTAATTACTATTTCAATAAGGTTTTTCAAAAAAATATTTAATGTACAGCCAGATTCAACTCAGTCAGAATTTTATTATATAGGGTGAGCCACTAGTCTCAAAATAAAAGCTTTTACTAAATGCATATGTGGTGCCCAAACCTCACTCCTAGAAGCCATTGAAAATAAGAATTGAATAAATTCATACGAAATCGTATACAGTACTTATAAGAAAACCACAATTTTTAAAATTAATGTCTGTCAGTTTGTTCCGGCTAATCTCCGGAACGGCTGGACTGATTTCGACGGGACTTTCAATGGCAGATAGCTCATATTATAAGGAGTGACTTAGCTTAATTTTATTTTAGAAAAAAATGGGATTTCGCAAAAAAAAAACGTGACTAGAGACGCACAGGAGCGAAGCCAGTGTAAGTCGCTAATCATATAATAATAATTAAAATCTTACTAATTTTATTTATCTTTACTAATTAATTGTACTTTGTAGAATATACAAGTTACAATATGACTGTCGCAGTTGGTCGGAATATCAGCACATTGTTCAATTAAGCGTCTTGAAGGGTAAATTAATAGAATCGTAGAGCTAAGAGCTTAGAGAGGGAGATATGGCTTTCTGAACTGAATAATATTACGTCTATGAAAGTTCATACAGAGGTTTTGATTTATTGATAACTAGGGCTTTCCTGCGCCTCCGCCCGCGTTGCTTAATTTTATAATTATTATATCTTTTATTTATTATAATATATAGTAATTATTATAAGAAATACTTCTATAAAAAGCTGGAAATACTTTTAAATTAAATTTTATATAAAAATAGCGAAATATTATTATGTTAAATTCATGTTTTATGTAAATTTAGTTAGTAAGCCTTTATAATAGATAAATAAATAATATCTTTATATCTTATAGCCCATAGGCTACTTTGACGTATAATTTTAAGGTTGATCCCATATAAATTTCCATGTTTTTCTCTAACAGTGGATAGTTTTTTTCATATGAATTTCAAGTAGAAGTATATTTTTTGTATAAAAGATAATAATTATCTATACTAATATTATAAAGAGGAAAGATTTTTTGTTTGTTTATTTTTGTACCGAATAAGCTCTGAAACTTTTGGACCGAATTAGGTGAAATTTGGTAAGAAGCGAGTTTGAGATCTCTTGGAAAGGACATTTCCGGAAATCATCCCTTAAGGGGGGAAAATGTGGACGAAAGTCTGTATGAGTAATCAATCTATTAATGATAATACTATTTGAGACTTATCCGCTTTTCATAATTCGTACCTAGGTCTTACAACTAGCCTGTATATTTCAGGTAATAGTTCATCTAATATAATGATGTTCTCCTAGCTGATTCCATCCACGGCGGCCGGTCTCATTGAGACTAGCCAACTGCGCAGGAGATATTATAGTGCACAAGTGTACGCGCAGACACAACGTGCACTCTCTATTCCTGTCACTCTCATACTCCGGTGGGACGACTGCTCGACACGACCGGTGAGAGTTAAGGCGCAGGACCGACGGCTTTACGTGCTCTCCGAGGCACGGAGGTGAAACACCGCCAACTTCCCAACTCCGGGCTGTTACTGAGGCCTACTATACAGAAAGACTCAATAACTAAACTTGGCCCGACTCGGGACTCGAACCCAGGACCTCCGGGGGTGCAGCCGTACATGCTAGTCACTACACCACCGAGGCAGTTGCATCTAACATAATATAGGTTATATTATAGTAGTATTCTAATTAGAAACCTGACTCTTTTTGAAAAAACAAAAGTAAAAAAATGGCGTATATTGGAAAGCCTGATTATATTTCATTTAACATGAATTAATTCTTATTATTTATTTGCAGAAAGGCAGTATTACAGAAAACCGCTATCATATACAATTAAATACCTTCTCCATATTTTCTTAGCCCTTTAATTAGTCTTGAAACACAAATTAGACTGTAATAATCAAGTCAGCCATTATGCACGTTTGAATAAACAGATTTGTTGTAAATGAACGTTAAAATTAGATACATAACTACGTTCGATTATTTTTATCTGAAGAATGATTGTATTTAATCTGAAGAATGAATTAATATATATATATATATATATATATATATATATATATATATATATATATATATATATATATATATATATATATATATATATATATATATATATATATATATATATATATATATATATGTCGTGTTATCCATATACTACGAACATCATCTTTGGTGGTTACTCATCTTGTGGGCGTTATTAGGGCTCAAATAATAAAGTATTCAATGCTCAATACACAATTTAATCAGGGAAATCACAATGTTATAAACTTGAAACGGTAATTCTAATGATTTAGAGCTAGCGGGTTCACAGTCACCGATCATCGACTTCCAACTATAATTTCAAAGCAAAACTCTCTATGATCCACCATGATCAACAAACTTTACTAAACCACGTATCTCCTAAGAGTGTCGTGATGGCGTCTCGACCCCGCTCGAGACTAAATCTCTGCTCTAAATTCAAAATCAATTTAAAAGCAATAAAAAGTAAATTAAAGAACATAGTGACTTTAAACAATAATAAGGTTTCATAACAGAAAAACTTTTTAACAAAAAAATAAAAACCGACTTCAAACAAAAGCACTAAAAAGTAAAAAATAACTGATTGGTAGTTTTCATTTACTATACATACCTAATCAAATATTTTCGAAGTCGGTGTGCTTTGGCTAAGTAATTAAAGCCTACCTATTAAATACATACCTGATCAAATATTTTCGAAATCGGTGCCAGCCTATACAAAACAAAGCACACCGACTTCGAAAATATTTGATTAGGTATGTATAGTAAATAAAAACTACCAATCAGTTATTTTTTACTTTTCAGTGCTTTTGTTTGAAGTCGGTTTTTATTTTTTTGTTAAAAAGTTTTTATTTTTCCCTTTTTAGTGTAGACAGTAGTAGCAAAGTAAGGATTCTAACGTGTTAGGCTTGTCAAATCAAACAAAATAAGCCCAAACTCAAAGTATCTACTATTAGCCGTTGAAGAGTTCCACCTATCCACCTTCTGGTCTTGCCATCAGATCAGGTCAACAACACCGAACCACTGTACTATCAACGGAAATAGAAATACTTGCAAAGTTTCAAGTCAATATGACAATTAGAAGTAGGTTAAATTCATCATTAGTTGTTTCTCCACCCTTAGGGGTGGTATTTTTTTTTGAAATTTAAATGGGACCAATCTGGAAGTATATCCTTTCAAACAAAACAAAAATTGTCCAAATCGGTTAATAAATGACGGAGTTCTGAGGTAACAAACATAAAAAAAAAAACATACAGTCGAATCGAGAACCTCCTCCTTTTTGAAGTCGGTTGAAAAGGTAACTAAATCCTCCTCCGTCATATATATAAAAAAGAAAAAAAAACTACAAACAATTTAATTTAATAATAATAAATAATATAAATAGCTTTTTTTATATTATAACAAAATATTACATTTTATTAAATATGGAGATATTATTTATTGTGGAATTCTTATCTCAAGTGGAACCAAAAATCAAAATCAATCTACGAAAAAACCCGAAAAAATAGTTTTATTTAAAATTTAAAAAGTTTTTAAATTATAATATATACCATAAAGCAATTCCACAATATTATAACAGAAGGCATCTAATACAAAGCCTTTCAATATGTGAGCAAAATGCCTTACATTCTGTGGTAAAGTCAACATTAATGAAATGTAAGCATAAAATAATTGTGTAAACACACCAAAAGATCTTTAAGAAGATGGTGTAGAATAAACAAACCTATTTTGCTACCAGACAAGACTATAGCGTGACGTGAGTTATTTTTTAACCGACTTCCAAAAAGGGGATTTTATGTTTGTCTGTATGTAATTTTTTTTATGTATGTATGTTCACCGATTTCAGGGAGACGGTTTGACCGATTTTGCTTCTTTTACTTTTTAGTGGCAGGAGTTTTTAGAGTAGGTGTGCATTTTTTTTAAGTTTTTATTTTATTTACTATACTATGTCAAGTTAGTCAAGAACTATATTAATTAATAATAAAATACAAAATATAATATTTTTGATGTAAATTACACTATATGAACATATTTTATTTTTAAGTTTTATGAATTTCTTATATTTTGGTCGACATAGTCAATTATGATACCCATGACCATGGCGATAGGTACAATATCTGGTGTTTCACCATAAAAACTTTGTCAGGGACCATGAAATCTTAAGGACTTATATTATAAAAAGATATACGAGATATATGAGAGTACTAGCATCTCACCCTGGCTTCGCTCGGGTTCGTTCCTAAGTTGATTCCCCGTACAAACTTTCAGCCCCATTTTCACCCACTTGAGAGATGATTACCGGCATAAAAACTATCCTTTGTCCTTCCCAGAGTCTCAAAATATCTTCTTACAAAATTTCATCTAAATCGGTCCTATAGTTTCGGAGCTTATTCGGTACAAACAAACAAACGAACAAAAAATGTTGCCTCCTTATAATTTTAGTATAAATTAAAATTTACCTGCATTCAAATATCTTTGAAACACGTAGATGTAAATCAATTTAAATTCTATCAACTAGGTTGTGTAAGCTAAGCACTACTATTGAGCGTTACTTAGAAACTTTGCACGAAGTAATTTGCCAAGATTCGATATTGTTTAGAAGTTGAAGGCATTTCATCGATTTGCTATCAGAGTTTTACTGAGTATCTATTAGTTCTCGTGGCAGCATTGATCTAGATTCAAAGTATTTATTAACAAAACTAGAGCATTATACGACTTCACGGTACAGCGTGAAAGCAATGTTTGGTATTTTTTAATTTTCTTAAGTAAACAACCTTTTAGAATAATTTGTCCGTTAAAAAAGAATGATCAAGTTCATTTTAGAATTGGGGAAGGTATCGCATAAAATTTATTAAAATATATACTCGTACACCGGAACCACCTTTTTGGAAGTTGGTAAAAAAGGACATAAAAATACATATAAAATTGACCTATCCTTTAAACATTGAAGATTCCCGCTTTGGTTAATTCAAAGTCAGTAAATCTACTCAGCGAACTATTGATTGATTGTTATTTGGATGGGCGTCAACAGCTTGCCTTCACAAATCTTATCTTACAGATGCATACAAAATTAATACAAATTTCCTCCACTAGGGAACAAAGTTAGCCAACTTTCGCCAATCTATCATTCAAAGCGACGAGTTACCAAACTGTTGTAATTTGACTCGCACCGTTAACCGTGACTTTATACGTAAGTTTAAGTTTGAAAATTGATTTTGCAAGTAAAGCTCAAAATTTTCTAGATTCAAAACTATAAATCTTATATTTTTACGAGGAAAACTATAATTTACCTTCGCTTTTTTGCGAGAAATATTAATAATTTTTCTAATAAAAGTAGCCTAAGGTCCTCCTTATAGCATTTTTTATTTCCCAGTAAAAAAGTCCCGTCAAAATCGGTCCAGCCGTTTCGGAGGTTAGTCGGAATAAAGAGTAAGACAGACAGACACATATAATTTCAAATGTATTCAGTAAAATGCTATTATTTTGATATTATAAACAGACACTTACATTTTGTTTATTTGTATAGATTTGTGTTGATATAAAGGATCGTAATGTGATATTCCTCAATAGGTAAATCTATACATATCTATCCAATCTCTACGTACAGGATATAGTTATATGATGTTATGTAATGGGTCAAATTAGTGCCAGAAGATGTATGTAAAAAAATTAATATTTTTACGGTGAAGGAAAACATCGTGAGGAAACTTGTCTGAGAGAATCTAGTAAATTTCGACAGACTTTGGCCTGATTCTTGTATTGGAGGGAGGCCCGTGCCGTGTATATTAAGATACAAACTTATTATTTACAAAGGTTTCATTTATTATTAGTTATAACAGATTTATTAAAGTCTAGTGCGCTTAAATGGGTGGTTAGTGAAAATATTGTTAAATTTCTTCCAGTAAGCTCTACACATTGTTACAATAGGTTTTAGAGTCTTTCATAACCTACCCTACTTATAAACCATCTATTATTCGGGCCTACGGCTTACATGCGATAACGACGACAGCGTGCGTATTGCTATTAATTTTATTCAGGCGTTTAGTGTATTATCTAATATTTTATTTTAGAGGTACTGACTAAATATAGAAGTCACAGTCAGAGGATGCAAATGAAATGAAAACTTTACTTAAAAATTATTTTAATAAAACTTTTACAAACTAATTATCCTAAGGTGATTACACTGTTGAAGTATGACAAACAGAATGAAATGACGAAAGTCTTTAAGAATAAGGTGCAATCGGATGTTACAACACAGTCACTTCACGAGAGTTATGTTGGAATACGAAAAGAATACGATATTGGTGGTCGACGCGACTCCCGAGGTGGTTCCCATGCATTAGAGTTGCGAAACAAACTCTTTAACAATAAAAGTTCTTAAGAAAGGAATGCGATGTTGGTGGTCGACGCGAGGTAGTCCCCATGTTCTAGGCAAGCGCGCTTCAACCTAGACATCATCAGTGTTCCCAGCACTGATTGTAGTCAAGCGCAAGCCTATATTGCAATAAAAAAAATGTATTAGGGTTGCGTAACAGACTGTGTTTTGTTATTTAATATGTGTTAAAATAAATACTTTTATTTGTATTAATTTTTTAGTACGTAAATTTACATATATTATATTCTTATAATTCAAAACAATTAAAATTTAGTTTTTTTAAAGAACTTACAATAGCTTAGCCTCCATGTAGTACCTATGTACGCTATAATAATACGTGTATGTTAAATATTACCTTATAAAAATAACTATAAAAGTCAGACAGACGGCGAGATTTTATAAAATAAATTACGATAGCATCTTCCAGTACCAGTGATAAAATTATAAATGAAATGTTTAGATATCGCCTGCGGATTGTTTTAATGAATTCACATCAAGGAACATTTTACACAGATTTTGTTTATTTACTTTTCATCTGTAGCTGAAAATTATTGGATGGATTTTGATACTTTGTTTTAAAATAATTTTCTGAGTTTCAGAGAGTATTCTAATTATACAGTATATTCATAATCTCAAAATAATAAAGCTTATAACTTACCTACAAATGATACCTATTTTAACTTTATCATTATAAAATATTGAACTTTTATTTCTAGTATAAATAATTGTATTTTCTACACGTTTATATTACTTTCTAAACAAAAATGTATTCTATCTATTACGCGAACATATCCAGGAGAAAAAACAAGTATAGTAAATAAAAAAGACAAGATATTTTTTTATTTCTTACTAGCGACTCACTCTTGCTTCGCTCGAGAAAAACAAAAACTGGTCTATGCGCAAAGTAAGCTATTTATACTATAATTAATCTATCTCTGTACCAAATTTCATCCAGATCCGTTCAACCGTTCTGGCGTGATTGAGTAACAAACATCCATCCAAACTTTCGCATTTATAATATTAAATGGGATAGTGGGATTATCTCATCTATTTAAAACTGTGCAAGTGTATATTTATGGGATGACAGAACAATAATTTGTTTACTATCGAGTCGTTCTGATGATAAAGTAAATAAAATTAAAAGTGAAGTCACACGTTGTTAAGAAATACTTTTAGATGAAGCTACCTTTATAGAACGGGAGATACTCTCACGTGACTGATGTTTACTGTAAAGCATTTAAAATGGTGGAAACAAAAATGTAAAATAAAACCGCAACAAAATCCAAAATGATAGTTCCATTTAGTGTCAAATATTCGTGTAAATCTAAGAAACTTTAAGAATCTTAGAAAGCAATATGTGCCGCTTATCGTACCATATTCTAATCCAATTGCGAGGACTTAAAGAAAATTGTTGCGGAAATGTTCCAAAAAACGGTAATCCAAAGTATTACCGGCACTTAGAGTCTCGTGATTTGAATTACATCTATTTTTAATTTATTCAAACATCAAAGAAACACACAAAATATTATTTCTTTGAACAGTTTTTTCTTTTCCATGTCAAAATAGAAAATAACGCTGTTTACGTGGTCTCTCTCTCTCTCTCTGACATCCGATGGGATGATTTATATGCTCTCCGAGACATGAAACGGAAAAACAAACTTTCTTAACAGAATGAATTAATTAAATATTATTGCTTAAAACGCTTTCGCCTTTCCGATATGGCTTGAGAAATGTACCAAAACTGATCTTTACATTTAAAATTCACTCAAAACTGCTCAGCTATAATTAACGCATGAAAAATTAACCAACATACAATTTCTTACAAATTCGTATTTATACTATTAATGTAATTGTTGCTAAAATATTATATATACATACTAGCGGCTCACCCTCTCGGGTTCGTCACTAGACATAATCAAACCTATTCCACGGGAACCGTACATTTTTAATAGATAGAAAGTAGCCTATGTGCCATTCCAGACTATAATCTATCTCTGTGAAAAATTTCACCCAGATCCGTTCAGCCGTTCTGGTGTGAAAGAGTAACATCCATCGAACCATCCATTCCTACAAACTTTCACATTAATATTATTAGTATATATATGGATGAGTTTTTTCTGAGCATTTGAAAGCTTTTGTATTTCTATACATTTTGTTAAAACTAAATGATTATTTTAGACATTTTCTCATAATGTACACGCAAAATAAACATATGACGTAAAACGCGCCTTGACGCGATTGGGCATCCTTCATTTTATGATAATTAAGTGAATTTCCTCCCTATAGGCCAATAGGATCTGTATTTAATAAACTCAAAGGCCAAGATAATTCGTTTACTTATGCACTGACAAACGTTAGGGACGCTAATATTATTAGTCGTCACGGTAAACTGTCTACCATTTTACAACATATTCATTTAGAGAATCTAAGAGTTAGAGAAACATTATAAGTCTAATGCATTTAACATGCGTCTAATCATGACTTTAAATAACTAGTTTTTGTCCGCGGCTTTGCTTGCGTGATAAATGGGGCAGGGTTCAACGATAACATATGTTCTTGCCTTTTATCGAATTCTGTTTAGTGGTCTAAGTGTGAAATGGTTCTATTTTTGGGTAACAATATCTGTATATTTTAAAAGTTTGATTACAATCAACGCAGCTATTACTTCTTATTTTACTGACTTCTGTTTAGACTTTGTGAAAAAATGTGACAGAAGTAAAAGAAGCTATGTGTACAAAAAGTGTGTGTACTGAGATCACTGTGTGTTGATAGAGGGAAGTGGAAAAAGGAAACATGTTGTGCTGACCCCACGTAGCGTGGGATAAAAAAAGGAGACGAAGAAGAAATGAATTGAGATCAGGTATAGAAAAAACTAGAATTTTTATGGTTCCGTAGCCAAAAGACAACGAAAACGGAATCCTTTTAAATTCGTCATGACGTACACTCTGAGTAAATAACAAAGCTAAATAACTGAAATTTAATTTGACCTCAAAAATAACTTTCCTACTCACAGAAATACTATGAAATTCAAACTTATTTTTGCAGTCGATAAAATGAAAGATGTTTTAGATAGATAAATATTTTATGTAAATTTCGATGTAATAAATTATGTCATCAAACATCTATTAAGTATGAATCTAGTTATCCTTTTTTTAGTCTTGGGAAATGCATTTAGGATTCCCACCTGAATATATACAGGTGGTTGTATTGTATTGTATTCAGCCCTTTTTGACGTCCCACTGCTGGGCACGGGCCTCCCTTTAATACGAGGGGGATCAGGCCATAGTCCACCACGCTGTCCAAGTGCGGGTTGGCTACAGGTGTAGTACTTATAGGCAAAGCCAGTACTACCCACTAAAACCCAACGGAACCTCCTTTGTCTTAATGGGTTCGAACGAAGCAGACCACCAAAACTATAGGGTTGCTCCCACGATTGACTTTGTCTTCAGAAAAGTGGGCCACTTCCCAGCGCGTTTCTTGGCTTCGCAACCGGCTGTATTGCCGGACGCTTATGAGCAGCCCTACCAAGATGAGGTGAACGCAGGTGTTGGGGCAGATAAATCTACTTATCCTAGGATGCATATTTTATTAACCTATCATATTAGACGAAATTTACGTAACAAAACAAAGACTACTGCTGAAATCCAATAAACAAAATCGGGAAACCTAATAAACTTAGTATACTATGATATCTGTAATATTTCAACAATTATTACATAATAGAGATCTGTCCTCGCTTCGCCTAAGTTCATTTTCAGTTTTTATTTCAATCAATACATAGATCTACTAAATTTCCTTGAGTAAGATAGCTTAGCTGAATAAAATCATCGATTATTCTAATTCAAAATTTTAAACCATACAGCCTCTGTAAATTAAAAAGAGTATAATGTGGAATTGGAGATTCCATCGTTTTAAACATATGTATTATGAAAATTGATATGGAGACTATGTAAGAATCAGTGCCCCTATAGGCTGTATATAATATTACAAATACAAAATACATCTAAGGACGCACTAGAGCAAAGTCAGGGTAAGACACTACAATGAAAATATTATGAACATATATGATTTCCGGGATAAAAACTACCCTATGTCCTTCCTAGGGTTTCGCTGCATTAAACTACCTAGTTGTCATCTAAATTGGTTCAGCGGATCAAGCATGAAAAGGTAACAGACAGACAGACCGAGTTACTTCCGCATTTATAATATTAGTATGGATAAATATATTTACGAATGCCACTTAAGCATCGCTTTTTATTTTCTAAATCCAACTCGTGCATTGTAAAGTTCTACAACTTAAATAAATTTACCGAGATTCTGTCGCTTGTGCTCTATTCTCTTTATGTATCCCTCTAGGGATATTGTGAATCTGAACTGATCTTTTGTTTTGTTACTTTTATTTAGTTTCTAAGCACAGTCGTATATACAGACTAAAACTATTATCTTTATAAACTAGCGAATCACCGACGCTCCGCTTTGATTCGTCCTTAGTTACGTAGTAGTAGATTTCTTAGAGATGAGAAATTTTCCTTAGTAAGAAGTATCCTATGTTTAACTGGATAACCAGCTATCATCATACCAACTTTCATCAAAATGTTCCCAGAGTGCCAGTGTCCAATTTCATCAAAATGTTCCCAAAATGAGACAGACAGACAGACAGACAGACAAAAATTCAAATACTATATATTCGGCCTCTGTATCGATAATAGTGACAATTTCAATTAGATTTTCCTAAAAATATTTAATGTTATTACTACATAAAATCAAAGAGATCATGGTAAATTTAAATAATACAAATTTTTAATTTACTTCAAGAAATACAAAGTACTCATTTCAGATGTGTTTTTACCGTTATGCAATTTTTTCGGTAATTCTGAATTATTTTTCCTAAATTTCTGAGTCCTATAAATATTATTGAAACACCACTTTTGAGATAATAATAATTATCTGTATGTAATTTTGAAGTACATGTTGGTCACTATCCATTCAATTTACAAGTACTTAATATTCAATCAAATTTAAATTTTGCGTAACTGGTCTGGCCAATATCAGGGCTCACGTAACGGACATACTATTCGTATTGCGTTTTACTGGTTCCGAGCTGAATGAACGGTGAATTGTGGCTACCGGTACACGTGCAACGATAAAATACGTTGTTTTCGATAATTCGGGATTATTCCTTATTTGGGAGATCACACGGAGGGCATATGCCATATACGAACTAACTCGAAGTGCGTTCACGATTTCGGTGTTTATCTACAATATCAACTAATAGCATACAAGCAGAGCTGGGCTGCACAGCCTAGCTGCTTCATCGCAGGAATACCGCGTTAAACATCAGCCAGGTGTCAGCCGGCTTGGATTGCCACAGTGCCACTGGTAAGTGCTTGTTATCTCCAGGCCAATATACGATATCGTGAAGTTTGAAGCTATCGTTTATGAGTTGGCAGAACATATGTTCTAGGTAGTTTAATTACGCCACATATATGCATTTATATATGTTTTAATATCTTATCAAAGTAGGACAATAAAACAGCAACTTTACATATCTATTCGTGTTCTAAGCCATAGAAGTTAATTGAAAATGTTTTTATTATACACTGGCAACTCACCCTTGCACCGCTTGGGTTCGTCCCTAGCTTGATTACCCATACAAACTTTCATCCCCATCTTCACCCCCTTAATGGATGATTTCCGGGATAAAAAGTATCCTATGTCCTTTTCAGGGTCACAAACTATCTTCGTACCAAATTTTATCTAAATCTGTTCAGTAGATCCAGAGATTACCCCATACAACGTCACAAACTCACAAACTTTACGTCTTTATAATATTATTATAGATAAACTAATGCAAAACAGCATAATTATTCTAAGAACTAAAAGATTTTATAAAAGAGGTAAAAACAAAGTAGAGACCAATTTTTCAACCGACTTCAAAAAGGAGGAGGTTCTCAATTCGACTATATTTTTTTTTTATGTTTGTTACCTCAGAACTCCGTCATTTATTAACCGATTTGGACAATTTTTGTTTTGTTTGAAAGGGTATACTTCCAGATTGGTCCCATTTAAATTTCAAAAAAAAATACCACCCCTAAGGGTGGAAAAATAGCTGATGATGAATTTAACCTACTTCTAATTGTCATATTGACTTGAAATTTTGCACGTGTTTCTATTTCCGTTGATAGTACAGTGGTTCGGTATTGTACCTGATCTGATGGTAAGGCCAGAAGGTGGATAGGTGGAACTCTTCAACGGCTAATAGTAGATACTTTGAGTTTGGGCTTATTTTGTTTGATTTGACAAGCCTAACACGTTAGAATTCTTACTTTGCTGCTACTGTCTACACTAAAAAGGGAAAAATAAAAACTTTTTAACAAAAAAATAAAAACCGACTTCAAACAAAACCACTAAAAAGTAAAAAATAACTAATTGGTAGTTTTCATTTACTATACATACCTAATCAAATATTTTCGAAGTCGGTGTGCTTTGGCTAAGTAATTAAAGCCTACCTATTAAATACATACCTAATCAAATATTTTCGAAATCGGTGCCAGCCCATACAAAGCAAAGCACACCGACTTCGAAAATATTTGATTAGGTATGTATAGTAAATGAAAACTACCAATTAGTTATTTTTTACTTTTTAGTGCTTTTGTTTGAAGTCGGTTTTTATTTTTTGTTAAAAAGTTTTTAGAAGATACATATAATATCATTATAATATTGAAGCTATATCACATAGAAAATACAATTAATACAACTTACGTTAACCCGCAGAAAGAGCGTAGTTAGATTTTAAACAAGCAGAAAGCTCTGACCTACATCTCACTATAATTAGCCACCAATTCAATTTTTATACTACAAACACTGTTTAAACTTCTTTACTTTTCGACCTATTTTCGTAAAAAGGAGTGGCTTGATGATTATTCTCAGGTATTTAATGAATAGAAAACTATTAAAGAATGTTAGTTTGTAAGGCTTTGCAATAAATAATTCTATAAAAATTTTGCTGACTCACCCTCATTCGCTCGGGTTGGCCCCTGGGTACGTTTTAGCGGTTAGTGTGGAATAGATAGACACATATTCTATCTATTATATTTTATAATGTATAGCCAGTAAGCGGACTATCTAACGCGAAAAGAATTTTTCAAAACGGATTAATAATTCCTGAGATAAGCGCGTTCCAACAAACAAACTCTGCCTCTTTATAATATTAGTATAGATAGCACTCTTTATAATTATTACTAGCAGAACCGGCGGCTCTCCAGCCCTTCAACTATATCTACACAAAAAATCACGCTAATGTGGCTTTCTGTTTCGACGTGAAAGAAGGACAAACAAACAAACACTTTCACATTTATAATATTAGTATGGATTATAACTACTAATTAGCGACTTACCCTCGTTTCACTCGGATGTGTCCCTAGGTACCTAACAGAAGCCTATGTGCTACTCCAGGTCGTCTATCCATGTACTAAATCCATCCAAATCCGATCAGCTGTTTCAAGATGAAGACGTAACAAACATACACATGCAAAATTTTACAATTATAGGTAGTCTGATTTTATAATAAAAGATATAAAGAGAAATTTAATTAAGGATGTATGCAACTAATAACATAAATGTCAATCCGAATGTCGTTGTATAATGATGTTTTTTGATACCCCAAGACGCAAAAGAATAGAAGATCTCTTTGAACGTGTAGCTGGCGAGTGGCTTTTATCGCCCAAAGGTATATGTTATATTAGGGTCTACCTTACGTGTACGTATCTATACGGGTGCAATGTCTCTAGACATGATTCTTGAAACCCCATAGTCCAGGGAAAGTCTGAGAAAGAATATTATCAGCATATTGTAATTGTCTTCAAAATAAAAGCATTTTGAATATAGAGAGGAGAAATGGGGAGAAATTTACGAGTAGAAATTTAATAGGCAGTAATTTAGAAAGTTTATAAAATTGCTCTTTATTGTAAAAATTGAACAACAAATAAAGTCGACGAGACGCCTAATCGAAGAGGATGATGGTGTAAAGGTTATGTGGTTGGTCCAAAGAGACCAAGTATGGAATATTTTATAACAGGAATGGCCTAGAGTTTGATAGTCCAATTAAAAAGCTGGCTAGAAAGAAAGAGTTACGTTTTCTGTGAGTAGAAATCTGAACTTTAAACAGAAAAGCCGATATCTTATTTTCAATTAAAATTATTTTTTAACACCAACTTATTTTTTAAACCATTTTGGTATTGTCTTTCAGATGACAGTCGTAGACAATTGGAGGTCGCTCAGTGATTCAACTTAAGACCTCAATACAGTGAAATGTCGTACTGTGTTAATTTTAGGACTTTTACAAGAAAGCGAAAAGTATTATTTTTTATAAGAAATATTAATATTTTTAATGTATTTGGTGGTAATACAATACCTTCATTTAGTTACTAATAGAAATATATTATTTTCGTAATAACAATAAAATTTGTGCGCATTTTCTTGTAATAATGCATGAAAAATATGTAATACAAAACATATTTAAACATGTAAACGTATCGTGATCTTGTTTTGAATTACGTGCGTCCACGTTTGTGTGGTACTAGAGGTCTATTTTCATTTTGATTTTCAATGAGATTTCCTGTTGTCCTTTTATAAGTAGCCTACGATTGAAGCTCATAAAGTCATGGGTTTGAGTACCGGATTAAACCAAAAATAGTTATTGGGATTTTCTATCTATAAAGAAATCTCAGTAGCAGTCCTGTATTAAAACGTTGGCGGTATTACAATCGGACTGTAGTACAACTAGAATGACTAGATTTTTACATAGTACTCTGTGTATGTCTTGTGTTTTGTAGGAGACTAGGCTCAGGCATTAGGGTCAGGCATTTTATTATCCGACCAGATATTATAATGAACTCAACCGGTTTCACCAACCAACCAGACACAACTCAATAGAGACAAATTAAAGTTGTATGAAATTTAAAGTAAAAGTTACGAGTTTGTTGTAACTCAATTGTAAAATACCAACGGGTATTGCATATCTAATTGTATAATGAATCTTATTACAAAGTTTTCAGTTTTTAAGACCATGTCAATTCGTATTGAAATAGAAGAGCTTGGTATCCTCACTGTCTCTTATTAATTGTGCAGAACTTTAAATAACTAAACAAAAAAACAAGCCTGACTGACTCGTGAGAATCATATATGCCTAATATCCCCGTTACATATATACCATCTATAGTATAGTGGGATAAACCGATGTACTAACTTAACTTTTAAATTGCTTTATTTTGCGCTTAGTGTAAATTTAGTGTAAAAACTTAATGCTAATAAAGTTTTATTATTATTATTATTTGATTATTACATTATAGTAACCAAATAGGAAATTGTCCTAGTAGTTTTATTAGTTGGTCTAGTGACTAGCATCCAGGATAGTAGTTCTTAGTCTTAGGTTCGAGTCTGGGGTCAAGTCAAAAAAAGAGCAACTAATCTGTGAAAATTTTATAAAATAATATTTTGCTTTTTCTAAAGTAGATGGAGGATCCATAATTTTCTTTATAATCGTCCATTAGGTATTTTTCTCAATGCGAAACGATTTCAAAAAGCATTTCCGTAAAGTGGACTATTAGACTTGTGAAGTCTATTACGTCAATGGTATTCATTATTCGACGGAAAAAGAGTACTGAGAGTATAATAAGCTGCCGTCAAATTAAATACACTTTTCATAAAATAATGTCTATTTTGAATTAATGTTACTGTACAATTTATACGTTTAAAATAAAAATATTAGAATGAAGTTACAGTACTACATTGTATATGTATACACTATACATATGTATATAGATACTAAATACTACTTATGTAATGTAGACTAGAAAACAAGCCACTCTCATAAAAAAATGAAAATAAAAACCTAAAGAGATTCTTCCGTTGCGTTATTTAGTTATTAATATAACGAATGAATTTTACGTCTTCGTCGACAATCAAACCAGTGATATTAGGTCCAGTAATAACATTCATATTTTAGAGGCATATCAGAAAAGTTGAGGCCGACACAAATCGAACACATAAATAAATAAATATGTTGGAATATTAACACACGGCACTATATAGTTCCATGGTAAGCTACGAGGCTTGTGTTATGGATACCGGATAGTTCATACACTACACATGTATAACTTTAAATACACACATATATATATATATATATATATATATATATATATAATATATATATATATATATATATATATATATATATATATAATAAATATAAACACCCATGACTGGATTACAAACTTTCGTGCTCATCATACAAACGAGTGCCCCCAACAGGCCTCGATCCCGCGACGGTTGGCTCCGCCGCCGATGCAAAGCAAATCTAATATACTCGTATTCCGATACGTAAATACATATTTACCGATTAGATATTCCTATCTTAAAATATTGTAGGCTGGCACCGACTTCGAAAATACCTGATTAGGTATCTATTCTAAATGAAAACCTCCGTTTAGTTATTTTTTACTTCTTGTGTGCCTGGAAGTCGGTTTTTATTTTCAACCGACTTCCTCAAAAAGGAGGAGGTTGTCAAATCGGCTGTATGTTTTTTTTTTATGTTTGTTACCTCAGAACCCCGTCATTTATTAACCGATTTGGTCAATTTTTGTTTTGTTAGAAAGTATATACTTCCAGATTGGTCCAATTTAAATTTAAAAAAAAATACCACCCCTAAGGGTGGAAAAATAGCTAATGATGAATTTAACCTACTTCTAATTGTCATATTGACTTGAAACTTTGCAAGTGTTTCTATTGCCGTTGATAGTGCAGTGTTTCGGTATGGTTGACCTGATCAGATGGTAAGGTCAAAAGGTGGATAGGTGGAACTCTTGAACAGCTAATATATACTTTAAGTTTGGGCTTATTTTGTTTGATTTTGAGTTTGGGCTTATTTTGTTTGATTTGACTTTGAGTTTGGGCTTATTTTGTTTGATTTGACAAGTGAAGTCTAACACGTTAGAATCGGATTTCAGAGCCAGAGTTTTTAGTGTTACGAATAAAAGCGAATTTTAGTTGTAAGTCTTCGTATAATAATTGGCATAAAAGTAACTTAAGCGGCTTGAGCGAATATTTTATTTAAATACTTTCTTCTTACTTTGGTACTACTATCTCTACACAAAAAAAAAACTTTTTAACAAAAAAATAAAAACTAACTTCCAAAAAGTACTAAAAAATAAAAAATTACTCTACCAGCCAGCCGATAAAAAGCAAAGCACACCGACTTCAAAAATATTTGTTTAAGTATCTATAGTAAATGAAAACTACCAATCAGTTAAGTATTTTTTACTTTTTAGCGCTTTTTTTTTGGAGTCGGTTTCTATTTTTTTGTTAAAAAGCTTTTATCCAAAAAATATTTAATGTACAGATGTAACTCAGTTAGAATTTATTATATGTATAGATTATTAGAGTTTATAAAACTCAAAGACACAAATTTTCTTTTCATAATCTTTACAAAACGAGTGAACAATGTAACAAAGTTCCTAAGCTATCATTATCTTGTAAGCGCAGAAAGACGTTGTGTAAGGGTCTACTGATACCGTTTTACGAGATCGTCAAATCTACTTATATTTTGTATGGGATTTTCCTTCGACTAAGTAACGTTTGACCTAACATGGGGGGGTTTAGATAAGATGACATTCTTCAATCGACTTAATTATACAACAATGTATACTGACTCCGCCATCACAATTTTAGTGTTAATATGAACTGTCTTTTTTTTTGAATTGGCAAGAATTTTACAAATCAGACTGGTAGAACGACCTCGAGAAGTAAAAGTGTGTACAAAATAAAAGTCTTTAAGCCTCAATTGAACTCAATATTAGTACAGATATTACAGTAAATAAATAAATAAATCCATAAGTTGTGACATTAACACACATCATCACCTAGTTCCACGGTAAGCTACGAGGCTTGTGTTATGGATACCAGATAGTGTATACACTACACATATAACTTTAAATACATCATATTATAAATATAAACACCCATGATTGCAGTAAAAACATTCGTGATCATCACACAAATGAATGCCCCCAGCGAGACTCGAACCCGCGACCGGTGGCATAGCAAGTAGAGTCATTACAAACTGAGCCAAACGTGTCATCATATACAGTAGATATAGATAAAAATAAGATACAAGTTTTTTTTATGTAGATACCATAATTCTAATTTCTCTTCTCTTCAAAGAGTAGCGCGAAGGTACAAGGTATGTACTTTATATGAAGTTCTACTTGTATATACAGGTCTAGATGATGTAAGTAATTACATAACCATGATATGTAAGTGTTTAATCGATCGATAAGGATATAGTTAAGTGTATATATCCAAATAATAAATTTAGTATCTGCCAATTAAATTCTTTTTTTTTTTGTTTTTCTAATTAGTTTTATTCTTTTAATTAAAAATAATAAATAATATAATATTTATTATTTTATCTAGTTTTTTTTAAGAAGTTGAAAAAAAAACTTCGGTTACATATTTAGTTTCCTTTTGGTTACCTAAGTAGCGAATTATACGCAAGTAAATAATATTAGGCAATCGTAGGCAGTGATAGCCCAGTGGTAGCGCGCTTGCTTGGGAAACCCAGTGAAACGGGTTCAAATTCCGTGTCTTGCTCCTCTGATATTTTTATGTGTCAAACATTTCTATAATTTTTTTAATGGTGAAGGAAAACGTAAAAAAACCTGCATGTCTGAGAAAATCTAGCAAGTTTATGAAAGATATGTGAAGTCCGCCAACCCGCAATTGGCCAGCGTGGTAGCCTGATGCCCCTCGTATTGAAGGGAGGCCCGTGCCCAGCAGTGGGACGTTATAAAGGGCTGAAAAAATTATGATACCAGTACAAATAATAATAATACCAGTACTAGCATTTATTCCCGCTATGGGGCTAATACTATACATGTAAAAGTTTGTATGTTTGTACGCGTGCGTGTGCATGTGTCTGTTTGTTACTCCTTCATGCTGAATCTATGACCTGAGGTAAGACAAAGACTAATGTTAGGTACAGAGGGAGGTGTCTAAGCGAAGCGAGGATAAGCCGCTGGTTTCCAGATAATTTACACAAAGAAAATTACAAACCTAAGATATAAAAAAATAAAATTTTAATAACTACATAAACGAGAGTTACTCGGGGATTAAAAAATAAGAAAAAGCTTTTACTCGCTTAAGGATGAAAACCATCCGTTTAAAAGTTTGAACAGAACTTGGAGAAGCAGTATAAGAAAAGCGATATAAATCGGCTTAACTTTATGTTGAATAATATGATGAAGGAAGTTGACTACTTTTCAGTGCCACGTACCAAGTTAAGCTTGCTGTATATTATTTTAAACAAGCTTTTGTCTGCGATTTGCGTGTAATAGATTATTTTGAAAATCATTAAAAAATATTTATACATTCTATTAGTAAGAGGCTTATCAATCAATTTTGCTACATTAAACACGCAGATTAAAGTAAACGTAATATAAAAGTACTTAAAACATTATCTATCTATAAGTAATGTTCGTATGTTTGTCCGATATGCGTTTCAAAATCATTGATTCGATTGTGATGAAATTCTGATGGGTTATTTTGTATACGCCTGCGAAGCTTCTTAAAGCTTTTAGTAATATTATAAATTAGTGACTCCAGATGCTATTTTGGGCTGTTGTTACTGTTTCATGAGGGCTTTTTTTAGAATCGCAATACGTCAAAAAGTATTTTAATAAAAGCAAAGTCGTTTTTTATATAATACTACCTGATCGACCCAGCTTCACTCGGCGTTTTTTTGGAAAAGATATAAAAATTGCGTTTTTTCAGTTAAGACACGTTTTGAGATACACTTGAAAAGCAAAACCTTATCTAAATACAAAATTTGATGTAAATCGCTAGAACCGTTACCGAGATCCGCGTTTTATGGATATATACAAGAATTGCTCACTTAATCTATATAGTACCTGGGCTACCGAGCTTCGCTCGGAGTTTTTGGCCTATAGTACAATTTTTTTTAAATTAAAAACTTATATAATAAATTTTATTGAATAAATTAAAAAAAAAACAAAAGTAAAATCTTTGTATCCGACCGGAATATATGTAATAACTACCTAACTAACTGAGTCAAATCTGTACATTAAATATTTTTTTTTGAAAATCTTATTGAAATAGTCATTATTATCGATACAGAGGCCGAATATATAGTCTTTAAAAATTTTGTCTGTCTGTCTCTCTGTCTGTCTGTCTGGGAACGCATCACGTGAAAACCACTGGATTAAACACTCTATCCTTATTATATTATTATTTTTACTGCGAGAAGATGTTTCTGAGAAATCCATACTAAACATTAAAACGTAACTAGGGAAGCACCCGAGCGGAGCGAGGGTTAGTCGCTAGTATTATTAGATAAGATAAAACATCATTTATATTATTTACATAGCATAAATGTCTATTACTATTTTATTAAAGCATTGAGACTTAAGACAAATCTTAAGAGGCTTCATACGAAAAATTGCTTATTTATAATGCAAGGGGTCACAATAGTAGGTATATAATATTTAGAGTAACAAACATTACTTTTGGCAAAAATTAAATTACGAAAATAGAAACATATACATATAAGCTAAGATATTTTTATATAAATATCTGTTCGTCAGTCCTTACTACGTGATATGTTGATCCATATTTTGATTGTTTTAGAAATAAATCTATACTGCTTATATTATATGTTTGTCAGTCTGTCTATTTAATTACGTATCACTCGATAACATCTGAATTTCAGTTGGATTTTTTAAAAGTATAAGTTACAGGCGTAGGTATAGGCAGTAAATTAGAAAAACCTGTACATGAAATATTAAAAAAATATATATGACTGTAACGTATTATTATGTAAATAATATAGACCCTAAAACCAATAGCAATTAAAAATTTGTCTGTATGTCTGTTTGTCTGTTTGTGTGTGCGCGTTTTACGCAAAAAGTACTGAATCGATTTTAACTAAATTTTGTGTGGGGATAACTTATTACTCGGATCGACAGTTAGGAAACCTTTTACTTCAGGAAAATCTTTCTTTCCCACGGGATAACACAATAACTGGTTTTATCGAGTCGCCCTTAGAAATTTATGTGGCTAACGCTGGCTAAATCTTAAGAGATAGATCAAAACAATGTACTAAAAAAATGAAGGTCTTAAAAAGGTCTACTGAAAAGTCCGCAACGCTTCTTCTTCTTCTCCCTGCCCATTTCCCAATCACTTGGGGTCGGCGCAGTACATCTTCTGTACTGATGATAGGATTTGGCAAAAGTTTTATGACCGGCCGCCTGCCTGACGTCAACCCTCCTTGGGAATAAAATATATAAATATATTTTAAAGTACACTCTAAAATATATACGTTTGGCTCAGTTTGTAGTGACCCTACTTGCTGTGCCAGCGGAAGCGAGTTAAAGTGCCCCTGGGGGCATTCATTTTTGTGATGAGTACTTTTTTTTTGTGCGATAGGCTTGCACTTGACTACAATCAGCGCTGGGAAGCACTGATGAGGTCTAGGTTGGAGCGCGCTTGCCTAGAAAATGCCTATTCACTCTTGCCTTAAATGTTTTCTAAAATGCACGAATGTTTGTACTCCAGTCATGGTTGCTTATATTTATAATATGTATGTATTTAAAGTTATATATGTGTAGTGTATCAACTATCTGGTATCCATAACACAAGCCTCGTAGCTTACCATGGAATCAGACGGTGCTTTGTGTTAATGTCCCAACATATACTATTTATAACACATGTCGTAGTCCTCGTATGTGGTTGAAAGTGTGGAGTCACTGTTCTATATTAATGATCAAAGATAAGTACACGAGGATGCTAGATAATTATATTGTTAGATATTTTCTCTTGCCGATAAATGATTTTTATATGTTAAGGCAGTATTGACAACGTCCGTCTTAAAAGAAAATCAAATGCGACGAACTTTCCCTTGTCAATTTGGGCATTATGCAAATAGGAAGACTAAGTGACGAAACAATCTTTTTGAATGGAAATTTTTATTTACAGAAGCCGCGATTTTTCATGTTTCATTAATATTTTAGCGGTTTACGAATAAGAGGTCGAGTTTTGTTGTGGTGTACGTATATTAAGTACATATTATTCTTATAACTTTGCTATTTTTTATAATTATTTACAATTGTTTATAAAATACTTTCTTAGATTTACGCGAATATCTGACATTTTTAATAAATCTATCTTTTCGGATTTTTCGCGGATTTATTTTGATTTTTGGTTCCCGACGTTTCGAATGCTTTACAGAATTCATGGTCAAAGCTTCAAACCTAAAATCGGGAACCAAAAATCAAAATAAATCCGCGAAAAATCCGAAAAGATAGTTTTATTTAAATTGTTTATACGTTTTAACTAATGACTTAAGTGATTTTTGTATATATAACACTATATACGCACGTAGCGCCACCTTTTCTTAAATGTTATTACTTATACTAACCTACGTACACAATGTCACGTCAGCTATATAAGGTATATATGAACATGAATACTCAGGCTTCTCAGGCACATACGTTAAATAATTTTGAGTCCAAACTTTTTAGTTATAAGTCATCATTTCCTAATACTTATCATATTAAAGCTGTCTATCTTGTAAAGAAATATGTACTAAGGTTTCTATATCGAACCGTTTAGCTACTTTTAATAGATTTCGACAATTTCTTTTACGATCAACATGCTTTTAAATATTTAGCTTTTGGTCTTTAATTTGAAGGATGTCTCATAAATGCCAGCAACTTTCAAAACATATATTTAAACAAGTTGATGTTAATTACAAGTTATAAACACAATTTCTTATTTCTTTCCTCGAGTTTAAAAATCACTGATAGCATCCACTCATGTTAACCCCCGCCGACCAATGCCCTCTTTTCTTTTTATTTTTTCGTTTTATGCTTATTTGTATTTTTTTATTTTTTTTCGTCCTGGCCAATCTTATAATTTTAACTGCCCGATTTACAAAGGTATTATAATTTGTGCGTCGGGTCGTCAGTGTGGCCAGTATAATGAATTACTCTTTTATTATGCACTCGCAGTACCCGTGGATTAGCCCGTGTTGAAACTTCAATATAAATATCAGTTTTACAATAACGTATGGAAGTCTGCCCGATTCCTTGATATTTATGATTACTGCTCCACTCCCTTAAGTAGTACCATGATGATAATATATTACTTCTTTATATATATATATATATATATATATATATATATATAATAAATATATATATATAATTTTTTTTCGTTCACGCCAGCCCACACAAAGCAAAGCACACCGATTTCGTAAATATTTGATTAGGTATGTATAGTAAATGACAACTACCAATTAGTTATTTTTTACTTTTTAGTGCTTTTGTTTGAAGTCGGTTTTTATTTTTTTGTTAAAATTTTTTTATTATAATATTAGTATAGACCTAATAGCGAGACTTTACAAGTTTCTGTGTTGTTAACATTCACGTAAAGTTCCCATGAACAAAGCTATTTGTAGAACTTAGTATAACATACACGAGACAACATATTCATAAGCTCCTTTTGGAACTACAATCCTAATTAGACATTCAACCAAATCGACGTTTAAGTTAACTAGCCGAGTTAAAGGACTTCATGTAATATGACTTGCTTTTAGTGTTCCAATGAATTTTACAGCTTTCTGCATCATATATTTTTATGTGAAAACTTTAAATTATAATATTTGAATTTATACCGAGATATATTTTACGTTCAATTTAAAGTGGACCCTTGTTTCTGTAAAACTCCAAATAGTGTCTTGAACTTCATACGACAATAATAAAACATCCAGAATATTTGACACTAGCATTACCTGCGGCTCCGCCCGCATTCAGATGACCAAAAACCAAATTCTTAGGTTTTAAATATTAGAGTAATATCACTAATATCACAGATCATATAATACTTTATATGATCTGTGATATTAGTATACTATTACATTGCAGTTTTCGATTTTTTTTTTAGACCTAAGACATTTTCCCGCAGTAAAAAGTATCCTATATATTACCCCGATAACCAGCTATCATCAATCCAAATTTCATCAAAGTCCCTCTAGTGGTATTTTTGTGATACGGTAACAGACAGACAGACAAAAATTATTAAATGTATAGATTCGGCCTCTGTATCGATAATAATGATTATTTTAATAAGATTTTCCAAAAAAATATTTAATGTACAGATTCGGCTTAGTTACAATTTTATTATACGTACATATAGATTATAATCATATCTGGTGTTTCTTATTTGATCATTCCATACGTAACGTGTCTTCTCTGTTCTACACGATATTGGCGAAATAAATTGTGCCCAAATAGCACTCTGAGGAGCCATTGATCAAAAGAATCGATTTGAATTTGGTATTTCAAATAAAACTATCTTTTTGAATATTTTCTTGGATTTATTTTGATTTTTGTTCCCAATGTTTCGAATTTTTTACAGTTTATTGATCATGGCAGAGATTAAGTTTCAAAAGTTATTATATTATAGTGGTTTAAGACAGTGTCTGCCCACAACTTAAAGTAGACATATATATGTAATAGGCCGTTATATGACCTAGTTTCATAAGAAGTTTATTTGGTGGGACCTAAAGAAAAATAAAAAAAATATATGAAGACTAAAGTATTAACAAGTCTATTCCTTATCACTCTCAAATTTCGATTGGACGATAATTTGACACGACCAGTGAGTGCAGGACCCATGGCTTAACGTGCTCTCCGAATCGAAGGGGTGAAATACCTTAAGCTTCACGACTCCGGGCTATTACTGGAACTTTCTCAACACAAAGACTCCATAGCTAAACTTAGTTTGACCCGGGACTTGAACCCAGGCATTCCGAATCTACAATCTTACACGCTAGCTACTAGACCACCAAGGTAGTTTTAATGATTCTGTAACAACATCGACCTATTATTTTAAAATATTTAGGCACAAACCTCTTTAGTATTTCTCAAATTAACATTTCATAACTACATTTAAATGGACGATTTATGTTTCATGAAGATAAAACTTAAATGACTCGTTTCTCTAACTTAATTAAATTTAACAATAAATTCGTAGTTCTTAGATCGTAAGTACTTTGTTAGCTACTAATTATTACGATATTGAGTGATTCTACTTTGAGTATTCTAAGGTCAGTCAAAAAGACTTGCTAAGTGGTATTATTATAGACAAAATCTAAAAAATATACGTTTTCTATGGTTTGTCTTGTTTAGTTTTTAAATATTATTTTATTTTACTTTTTAGTGAGAAATAATATATTATTTTATAATTATTAACACTTTATACAGATAAACCGCGTACATAAAATTTACCATGAGTGCTATTAAGCATTTTTTCCTTATAAAATTCGCAATATATTAATATGATTGATGTCTTATATAGAATGTTCAAAATAACGCACCTAAAAAAAACAATTTGATAGCTTAGAGCACATGGTTAGTGAAATTTAAGCACTCTACAAAAGAACAACGCGTTTTCATTGTTGAACAAAATTTCAAATGTAATAAAAATACGGATGTTAGAGTTTCTTACAAAACTTTTTAACAAAAAAATAAAAACCGACTTCAAACAAAAGCACTAAAAAGTGAAAAATAACTGATTGGTAGTTTTCATTTACTATACATACCTAATCAAATATTTTCGAAGTTGATGAATTTAACCTACTTCTAATTGTACTACTGACTTGAAACTTTGCAAGTATTTCTATTTCCGTTGATAGTACAGTGGTTCGGTGTTGTTGACCTGATCTGATGGCAAGGCCAGAAGGTGGATAGGTGGAACACTTCAACGGCTAATAGTAGATACTTTGAGTTTGGGCTTATTTTGTTTGATTTGATAAGCCTAACACGTTAGAATCCTTACTTTGCTACTACTGTCTACACTAAAAAGGGAAAAATAAAAACTTTTTAACAAAAAAATAAAAACCGACTTCAAACAAAAGCACTAAAAAGTGAAAAATAACTGATTGGTAGTTTTCATTTACTATACATACCTAATCAAATATTTTCGAAGTCGGTGTGCTTTGCTTCGTATGGGCTGGCACCGATTTCGAAAATATTTGATTAGGTATGTATAGTAAATGAAAACTACCAATCAGTTATTTTTCACTTTTTAGTGCTTTTGTTTGAAGTCGGTTTTTATTTTTTTGTTAAAAAGTTTTTTTTCTCAGAAATGAGACATTTTCCAACAGTTAAAAGTATCCTACATGTTGACCCGGATAACCAGCTAACACCATACCAAATTTTATCAAAATCCCTCCAGTGGTTTTTCTGTGATGCGGTAACAGATAGACAGACAAAAATTCTAATAACTATAGATTCTACCTTTGTATCGATAATAATGTTTATTTCAATAAGATTTTCGAAAAAATATTTAATGTTCAGATTCGGCTTAGTTACAATTTTATTATATGTTATCTATTAGCATAGAGGTAAAAAGATCACCATATAAAATATAGCGCTTTCCTTCGGCTGCACTCACGTAGTTTCTTTACTATCCAAATGAAAGTGAAACTGTGTTTTTGTTTGTTTGTTTGTTTGTTTGTTTGTTTGTTTGTCTGTCCTTCTTTCACGTCGAAACAGAGTGATAGATTTCCGTGATTTTTGTGTGGATATAGTTTGAGGACAGGAATATGACATAGGCTACTTTCTACAGAAAAACACGTTATAATACAACCTACAACAACTCAATATACTTATGTATATGATATAATAATATATAATCTATCTATTCCATACTTACCGTCAAAACGTACCTAGAGACGAACCCGAGCGAAACGAGTGTGAGCCGCTAGTATCTTTATAAATTATAGCCTCAGTATTTTTTATTCATTTCGTATTCCACTAGAGACCATTCCAACAAACACACATACACAAAATTTTCCATTGAAAACATATGAGGCAAAACCGATAGAAAATCTATTTCCGTAACTCTTATAGTACCTACATATATGTATGGACTAGATACAAAACACTTTAGTACCGACACAGCGTGAACTATTTCATTATCTAAGCGACGCCGCAATCAGTGTAAAGGCGCATTCACATACATAATGCTAGCTTCTTGCCTATCAATTAGTAATCTATACTAATATTCTAAAGAGGCAGAGTTTGTTTGTCTGTTTGTCTATTTGTCTGTCTATCTATCCGTCTGCCTGTTTGTCGGTCTTTCTGTTTGTTTGTTTATTTGTTTGTTTTTTTGTTTGTTTACTTGCTTGCTTGAACGCGCTAATCTCAGGAACTACTAATCCGATTTGAAAAAATCTTTTTGCATTAGGTATTTATTGCGGAAGGCTATATTTCATATAATATAGGTACATACCTATAGTCTATGTATTCCATACTAACCGTATTTTTTTTATTTAATGATTATTATAATAATAATAAGGACCTAGTTAGTTTTCGAAAGGCATATGAAGTCCGCCTGGTCTCCTCATACTGAAGGGAGGCCCGTGCCCAGCAGTGGGACGTTAAAAAGGGCTGAATACATACATATATAATACATTCGAGTACATGTACATTAGTGATAGTTTTGCTGTATGTATGTCTATTACTTCTTGACGCTAAAATGACTTGAAAATTAATTTAGTCTGTTTTTTCTTATATTTATTATTTTTATGCGGTAAGCTTTCAACGTGCAAATGTGACTTAGACTCCCGTAGCGACACTCGAGTTGGCCTATTTACATTTTCTATTAAAATTTTGTAAGTTAACTTTATTTTAACAGTGTTTAATTAATTTAATTGGATGACCTTTGTAGTACAGTAAAGTATGTGTCTCTTTGACACTACCTAGCACAAGAGTAACGGGTTTGATTCTCGTGCAGCGCAAATCTGTAATGACTATACATACAATATACATACATAATATTTTATCTGATTTATATTATAATTGTAAAAGTTTGTATGTGTATGTTTAGTGAAAACGTTTCGGAATACAAAAACCGTCTGGTTGCATCGACAAGTGCGTGGAGACTGACGGCGTTACGGCTTACGGCAGCCACATAATATGTATTTGGCACACTCATTCTGGTAGCTTGCAGCCATGAACGAATTAACCACTGGACCAGACATATAAGCGGACGTACCTTTAGCGGTCTTGTCAGTAACCAAAGAATTTTAGCCTTGGTCGTTTGTTTTTTGTGTCAGTCTCAAGCACTTACTTGTTAACAAAATATCTCCCAAAAATGACTAAATGTTCTGTTAAATGGTATAAAAACTTTAACGGCAGAAGCAGCACTATTTCTTTTCACTTGTAAATACATTATTTTATTACATTTATTGTTATTTATCACAAAATTGAATTAAATGTAAAATAAAATGTCATATTATTATCCAACTACTCGTATGTTAAATATAGTCGATATTTCTATGTATTGTTGACATCTGACAACCATCTTAAAATGGCTGGATTATAACATTCAGAACAAATGACAAAACTGTCGAGTGCGTCTATTTGACATCGACTAGTGCTTGACAGTGTCGAAAAATATATCGATATTTGACGAAATAACTGAACGAATTGTGTTATTTGTACAGTACAATAACATAAAATACTTTTATCGCAGTATCCTACAATCTTATGACAATAAATTTATAGAAATATTTTCTAAATCAAATAAAAATATAAATGCAAAAATTATAATTAGTATGTGTACTTAATTTTTTATTTTATTTTATACCACATTTACATACTTTGGAATATTATTCCATTGTAAAAATAATAAAGATTATTTTATTTCAACACATAAATTACACAAAATCAAACAATAATGTTTTAGCTCTAAACTTCTGGGTTGGCGATTTATAATAAAACACTTTACCACTTGCACTAATTATTTTACTTTCACGATCCAACACTCACTTTTTCACAATTTGCAATCACTTTTTCTTTTTCCTAATTTCACAAATGTTTATTAAGAACTGAGCAATATTAGGACAGTGCCACATTTTATAAGCTACCCGAGACAATCAATTGCCAATTAAAATAGTTCAATAACAGAATCACCAAAATCACTTTATTTAATTAAATTAGCTTAATATTTTTTTAATCTTTACAAAATAATATTTATTATATATTAATGGAATATACACCCGATATTCATTTGTTCATTAACATTATTATAGGCCAACAGAATGTTACCATCAATGCTATCGTATTTATATAAATCAAATTAAAAAATAATTATTATTTGTCACATTATTATTGCCTCTTTAATTCATTTATTTTAATTATATATTTATTATAATAAACACAGATATTTTAAATTAAAAGATGCAAAATATGATGACTATGCTAACCAATGACTAAAATGTCATTCATTGGTTCATCGATATATATATATATATATATATATATATATATATATATATATATATATATATATATATATATATATATATATATATATTATCGATTACGTTCAAGCACTAGAAATTTTGTATTATATATCAGTTTTTATAATAATGTAATAAAATCTTTGTGTGCGTTATGCGTCACTTAGTTGAACTAGTTTTAATACATTTGTATTTTATGTCAGTTTCAGTCTCTAATTCGTTCATGCTCGCAGCCAATGGACTGCCGTGCAGTCAGGCGCGTTCTAATAGCTACTTCAGCCAGTAATTTTTGGTCGCCTAGGGCGCGAGCTCCCATACCGTCACATGTGGAATGTGACTGCCTAATGTGTGGTGTCTCTAAATATGAACTAAGTTTTAAATAAAACTATCTTTTCGGTTTTTTTCGCGAAAAAATACGAAAAGATAGTTTTATTTAAAACTAGCGACTCACTCTCGCTTCGCTCGGGTTCATCCCTAAGTACGTTTTAATGTTTAGTATCGTTTTCTCAGAGATGAGATATTTTCTCGCTGTAAAAAGTATCCTATATGTTGACCCGGATAATCAGCTATCATCATACCAAATTTCGTCAAAATCCCTCCAGTGGTTTTTCCGTCATGCGGTAACAGACGGACCGACAGACAAAAATTCTAAAAACTATAGATTCGTCCTCTGTATCGATAATAATGTTTAGTTTAATAAGATTTTCCAAAAAGTATTTAATGTACAGATTCGGCGTAAATCTAAGAAAGTATTATATATAAACTAAGTTTTGCGTTATCAACATTTTATACTTAATATTCTTGGGTATAAAATAAACTATATTATTTTCTAGTCAATATAAACTTCTAATCAATAACAAACATATCGATTTATTGCTGCACGAAAGAAGGACATACCCTACTAACATAATTTTTCATATGTAATATTAAAGTGAAGTCTCAAAATTTAAACACATCTTATTAGCCTTATCATGAAATCCACGATTGTAGTTAAGCTAAACTATAAGTGAGCGAAATACATAAAATAACAGGCTCTTTTTCTGTTAAAGATTTCTAGAATTTTTGACTTTTTCGGATTTATGTGAATTTTTATCTCAAATAATACTTCCTTAGAATTACACGAATATTTTCCGATGTTTTCACAATTTATTGCGATGTTTGGTTTGAAGTTTCGAATGCTTTACAATTACAGGGATATATTTTTAAAAAAACCGTTCTTAGCGGATGCCCACGTCATAATAACTATATGTATACCAAATTTCAACCCAATCCGTTTAGCGGTTTGAGCTATACGTTGAGGGATCAATCAGTCAGTCAGTGTCGGTTTTCTTTTATATACATACATATACAGATTACACACAGTTAAGTAGTACTCACTCTTTGAGCTCTGTCAGGAACCTTCGACCGTAGAAGCTTAAAGCTAAAGTAGAGAATTTTATGCTCGGCAACTTTTGTAATGACTTCAAATAACCATTTTGTAAATAAGAAAATTATTTACAAAAAGCTTTACATGATCTTTGATATGATTAGTTGTTGGAAACCAGATTATATGAGACTTTAGAGCCAATATGTAAAATGCCAAAATAAACTTTTCTATTTAGTTATTATCACACCTTTTATCTATACTAATATTATGAATGCGAAATAACTCTGTCTGTTTGTCTTTTCACGTGTAATCCGCTAAAGTGATTTAGATGAAATTTGGTATGGAGATAGTTTGAGACCCTGGGATGGACATAGGATAGTTTTTATCCCGGAAATTATCCCTTCAGGAGGTGAAAGTGGGGATGGAAATCTGTTTAGCGAGTCAACATTTCTCATACTTATGTATGTACAAATTGTTTGTTAAATTACATACTAATCGTTAAAAGAAATATAATAATCATCACAACCCGAATATAGACTTCGATTAAAGAAGGTGAAAGGAAGGAAGGTATAACTAAACTGTCAAAACAGATTACAGTATCCAACTACATAGTTAAGTACATGTATTTAATTTAACAGCCATTTTTATTTACTTCTGTAAAACCGAGAACCGTTTGTTATTTAATAAACTTTTTACTTCTCATAATTATAGCGGTAGGGTAAAAATTGAATTGGTGACTAAAGCGGTACGACGCGAGTGCCGGCTAATTGCGACGATGTAGGTCAGAGCTTTCAAACTTATTTAAAAAGCTAACATTATGGTTTCGATACGAAGCAATAAAGGTAGAGTAGTTATATACATCTAAAATAGTATAGTGAATGGTAGTTCGTACATAAAATGCTTTTGAGTTTATTCGTTTAGAAAATCTCAATAGTAAATGGTATTATTTTTAAGTTGATTATTTTTAATGAATTTGTATTTAAAATTTAATGTTTTTGTGTAAAAAATAAGACGACATCTTTTTATGTCTGTTTTTTTTGTTAACTTAAATTTTATTTTGGTAGTTACGTACTAATATATTTAATTTCAAAAATATTTAAATTTTTAATTTAGAAAAATTCAGTATTAACCAAGCAATAAAATTATATATAAAGTGACATGTTTCTATACGATTATTTGTATCCGTAATAATATTAATATTATAAATGTGAAAGTTTGTGAGTCTGAGAGAATGGATGTTTGTTACTCTTTCACGCCAGAACGGCTAAACGGATCTGGATGAAATTTTTTACAGAGATAGATTATAGTCTGGAATAATACATAGGCTACTTTTTATCACGGAAAAATGTACGGTTCCTGGGGATAGGTTTGTTTTTGTTTTCCTAGAGGCGAACCCGTGGGAAGCGAGGGTGAGCCGCTAGTAAACAATAAAAATTGTGAAGATGGATTTATGGATGGGTGGATGTTGGAACTACTGAACGAAATTACTTATAGTTTGAATATTGAATTTTATAGAAGTTGAACATTGATATACAATTTAATGAAGGTGTAAAATGTAATTTTTGTTAAAATTTGTAAGGATCTTCATATAAAATATTAGTTTATATCATAAGAAACGCCGTATAATAATCTTCCCCCTGACCGATATCCAATCTCACTGAGACTAGTATCTGCACAGGAGATATTATAGTGCAAACATAAGTGTACTACTCTCTATTCTTTTCACTCATAAACTCTGAATTCAAGTTCATTGAACTTGTGAGACTAAGAGAAAAAGCTGTTCTTCTGTGCAATCTAGGGGGTTGTAATACCGTCAAGAACCTAACTCCAGACCGTTATGGAGAATTTTTTGACCTAATGAATATACTAAAACTAACCCAAGATTCGAATCCAAGACCTCCGGATTTACAGCCATACATACTAGCCATTAGTCCAAAATAGTGAGAAATAAAGACATATACTCGTAAATGAAAATAAAAATGTTAAAACTTGATATATTTTCTGCCCCTTTTATCAAAGGAGCGTGTGAAGTGTAAAAGTAGGAAAGTTTTTGTGAACTACCATGTTCCTATATTACTTACATAGAGAAAACTTTTTTACGCTTCACCCTTTTTATTCACGTTACCGATTTATTTGGAAGCCATGATACCAGCCTTTTGTATTAGATCGCATTGTGTGGCGAGCTTATAGGATTTTCTAACTTGATAAATAATAAATACATTTCACTTCACCTTTACTCTTATATGCACATATTATATGGCACATATTATATGGCACATATTATATGGCACATATTCACTAAAAAAAGTGCGTGTTTCAGCTCCGACGCACGATTGGAGATTACTCCAACAAGAAACAGAATGTTTGATAATCATGGGGGTACTTAAAAAAAGAGTCCGCCATCTTTGGGAGTTCGCCATATTGGATTTACACTGACGTCACATTGCTTATTGTATTTCGCACATCAAGCCCGTTAATTTGTTATGCATATCATTGGGGTGCATAAAAAAAACAATCCGCCGTTTTTGGGACCACCATATTGGATTTACAATAACGTAAAAGGTAGAGCTTTTCAATTAACACTTTTATTTATTTCACCGCTCATAAAATATCTATTTCCCACCTTATATGAAGATTGATTCTTAAGGAGTAAGCTCCAAAAATCATAAAAATCAAAATATCGGGGGTCAATTGATGAAGGTTGTTGCATAATAAGTTATTTTGATGTTATTTGATAAAAGAACCTAACGTCACTAGGTCATAAAATAAGCAAAAAATCACGTTCACGTGTTGCTACGAAAGAACGATAAAATAACAAACACAATCGCATATTCTAATTATAATTAGCCATTTTAACGTCCCACAGCTGAGTACGAGCCTATTCTCAATATAACGGGCATCCATAGTTTAGCGGTATAAATTATGTATAGGGACTAATTGTATTTCATATTATTTCTGATACGATATATAAAAGGCTACAAGTCCACCACGCTGGCCAAGTACGGTAGTAGCAGACTCCACAGTTCACATGTCTTTCGAAAACTTGGTAGGTTCTCTCAGACATGCAGGTTTCCTTTCTCATTTTGTAATAGGAAAGTATTCTCAAAAGGCAGTGGTAGCCCAATGGTAACGCGCTCGTTTGGGAAATTAAGATAAGTGGGTTCAAATCTCGGCTCTTGCATCTGATATTTTCATGTTCGAATCATTTCTAACAAGATTACCACTTGCTTTACGGTAAAAGAAAACATCGTGAGGAAACCTGCAACACAAAGTATTCTCGATAACGATACGAATACTTTTTCACAAGATTTCGTACTCGCCATAAAGATCGCGATAATAAGTCAAATTAGGTAATCTAACATGATAGCGTACTTTCATTTTGAAGATCATAGATCCTTTTAAATGCTATCACCCAACACAGTTTTTATGATACATCCAGAATTATGTCAAGCAATTACTCTTTATAACATTTTATGGGCCTATTCCTAACGCCTGCATCTATATAAATGCCAATAACTTTTGATGACAGACCTCATTCTATCTCCTATTTCGTAACAAGCTTAATCCTGAAAAGAGCTATAATCGGTAATAGTTTTATTAAATTTAATATAAACTAGCGACTTAGCACCGCTTCGCTCGGATGCGTCCCTACGTGCGGTTTAAATAGATATTAATAGTTATTGCGAGTGTACTTGACGAGAAATACTTAGGCTATTGCAGATTTTTCCGTAGGCCTTTTCAAGAGCTATAATTTTGTAGTACATTGTTTTGATGTGTCTCTTAAGATTTAGCCAGTGTAAGCCATATAAATTTCTAAGGACGACTCGATAGAACCAGTTATCGTTTTTCCCATGGGAATAAAGATTTTCCTGTAGTAAAAATACCCCAAATGTTGATTGGAGCATTAAATTATCAAGACTGATAATTTATGTAGTTAAAATCCGTTCAGTACTTTTTGCATGAAAAGATTTGTATAAACAAACACAAAAAATTTCAATTATAACTATTATTTTAGGGCTTGTATTCTATACGTAACATGTAACAGTTATTACTTTAAAAAATATTTAATTACTATTTTATTATATGTATAGATTATACATTAAATTCATATCATTAGGTATAAAATACACAAAATTAAAAATCTGCCTAAATATTATTAGACCAATAGGTAAAGATAAAGTAGGTACCGGCCGTTCAACCCCCAAGGGGGTGAAATGGGGAATAAAAGTTTGTTTGAAAATTTTTATTCCTTGGACATATTTGCATGAAATTTTGTATGAATTGAGTACGGCCAAAAAAATGAATTACATATTTCTGCGTTTTCTAAAATTCAACCCCTAACAAGGTAATAAGTGATGAAATTTTGTATGGAGCCTACCTTTTTAGAGTGTTTTTTGTAGTTTTAGCGCGAGCGAAGCTGCGGGTTCTGCTAGTAAATAAATAAATATTTATATGTTGGGGCACTAGCACTAAGCACTATCTATCCATATCCATCTAGTTCCATGGTAAGCTACGAGGCTCGTGTTATGAATACAAGATAGTTGATACACTAAGTATACATATATAAGTTTAAATACACATAATATAAAAATAAACACCCATGACTGAACCCCTACATTCATGCTCATAGCAAGAATTTTTTGTTTTAAAAATGTGATATATTTAATTTACCCAAGATCTATATTTCATAGACAATTTCATTGGAAATTTTACAACTTTTTTAAATTTTGAATTTTGATTTTGAAAATAAACTATACCTACATATATATAAATGGCTTCCGTTTTATAAAGGAAATGGAAAATCTCAAATGTTGAAATTTTATATTGAATAGTTATTTTTAGTTGAAGTTCAATTCAAGGAATATTCAATTTCTCCAAAATATTGTTACGTTCTAAGAATTCGGGGATCGGAAATTAAAGCATGTCTTTTGCACTAACGATGTTTTATTGCTCTTGGTTAACAAGAGTGACTTATGGAGATTCACTAACACTAACACTAAATACACTTTCACTATAACTCAACTCCACTTTTCATCACTTTCACTGTCTGAGTTGCGCCTCATCTCTTACTTTTTGTGTCACAGTAAAATCTGGAATGTATTCAGCCCTTTTTAATATCTCTTCTTCCCTTTAATAAGAGTAGGATCAGGCCATAGTACGTCATGCTGGCAAAGTGTGGATTGGCTGATTTCACATGTCTTTTGAAAACTTGCTAGGTTCTCCAGACTTGCAGGTTTCCTCGCGATGTTTTCCTTCACCAGAAGACAAGCGGTAATCATGTTGAAAATGATTTACACATGAAAATATCAGAAGTGCGAGACCCGGGATATGAACTCGTTTCACTCAGATTTCCAAGCAAGCACTCCATTTATTAGTGCCTTGAAATCCAAAACATGAGAGTCAAAAAAATAAATGCAAGTTAAAAATCTAAACCTGCGCATACAAAAAACCCAAATTATAATTAACTTTGTACGTATTTGAATTGTTAATTTTTACATGACGTTTAACTTAAATGTCTGTATTGTACGAGTAAACGTGAGAAAGCTACCATTGGTTCAGTGCACCTATAATTTGTCCCGCGCAGTGAGCCAACTCCAGCAAGGTTGGCCGCCAAACCAAAAGTGATTAGGAGGATATTGTAACATCTAACTAACATTATAAATCCGAAACTGTTTATTTTTGGTTATATTTAGCAAAAATCTACGTGATATTATATATTATAGCAACAGTGTATGAGTCGAAGAATGATATAGAGTTTCAGCCTCTTTTGGAAATAGTTATTAGTATTTGGCGGAAATGCCTGCACAGATGATGATGTCCATGGGCGGCGGTGATCACTTTCCATCAGGTGAGCCTCCTGTCCGTTTGCCCCCTTAGTCCCATAAAAAAAAACAGTTAGCAAATTAAAAAAAAGAAGTAAATAAAGGTTTTTATTTATGTTAAACAGTGTGACATTTCTATTTTCTTAGAATATTTATATACCTACCTGCTTTTTACTTAATATAAAGTATTGCTTGTAATATAACGTAATCTCTATATTAGTACGTTTGTAACGTAAATGCTGAGTTTATTATTTCGTTACAAAGGATTACAGCTGACGATGGGTTTATATCCTCTCGTTTGCCTCTGCCCTTTTTGGAGGACACTCGAATTTTGCTAACAGATACCTCTCAATGGTCACTCCATTTTAAGAGCTTTCTTATAGGTCACATCCTGTATTTCATCGATTATTATATAAAATAATATTGTCTGTGGATGAATTCCGACCTAGTCAGTGTGTATACAGCCATAAACGTAATTAAAATGCCTACATTTAATTGAAATGCTTTCAGTTAAAGCAATTTGTACTTTATGTGCATATGCTAGCATTATTTGACCTGCTTTGCTTATATAGTACATATATGATTTTTTAGGTTGTGTTTTTTTATTAGAAAATAGTTTATGACCGCGGGTCTGCGCGCGTTTTAGTTACATTGATAAAAATAAAATATGTTGATATAAAACATCTTATAGATGTCTTTAGTTTTATATATTCGTTGAACAAGTAAAAATATATCTGGCATGGTTTAGAATGGAATGCAATCTCAGCAGTGGTAGCTCAGTGGTAATGCGCTCGCTTGAGAAACCGAGTGAAGTGGGCTTAAATCTCGGGATCACCTCTGATATTTTTATGTGCGAATCATTTCCAACATGAATATAACTTGTCTTACGGTGAAGGAAAACATCGTGACGGAACTTGCATGTCTGAGAGAACCTAACAAGTTTTCAAAAGAAATGTGGAGTCTGCCAACCCGCACTTGGTCAGTGTGGTGGACTATGGCCTGATTTCCCTCGTATTCAAGGGCAACCCGTGTTCAGCGATGAAACATTAAAAATGGCTGAATACATGGACCAACCTCTATTATTACTTGATGAAAAAGTTACTAGACAGTAGTTTTGATAAGTGACGATTAGAAACTTCATAGTGTTATGCTAAATATTCTATAAAATAAATTATTTTATAAGAGATCAGTAAATAAACGTAGATATGACATGGTAATGCGACAGGATATATAATCAAGTTAGACCGTGTATTTTGCAAGAGAGCTCGCAAGGGATCTGGGTAAGATTATATTCAAGTTGACCCTTGTCAGATGTATGTAAATGTCAATGTTCATGTAAGCTTATAAGACGTTTTAAAAATAGTTAAAACTAATGTTTTAACCACATTGTATTATGATAAAAGTAATTTTCTCAATGAATATTTTTGGTTTAGTTATTCTAAAAATTAAAATTTCAAATATTAATAATAAATTTTAAATAAAATAACCTTTTTGAATTTTTAACAGCAATCATGGTCGCGGGAGAATCTCTTGTGACCATGGATGCTGTAAAGCATTCGAAATGTCGGAGACCAAAAATCAAAATAAATCCGCGAATAAATCCGAAAAGATAGTTTTATTTTTAAAATGTCAAATAATCGCGTAAATCTCAAAGTAATATATTAATAATATATTTTTTTATAGTTACAGAACTTTTTATAAAACAAAATTATATATTTTTTTATCAACTGATTATCTATCAAGATTTAAGAAGACAATACTTCTATTATTGTGCTGAAATATCATAAATATTTTGCTACAAGTTTCTTGTGTTATTTTTGCATTAATTTATAAAACTACGCAGCTTAATTTTTTTACGAAAAAATTTCGAACTAAACAGTTCACTAGCATTGTGATTGCTACGTTTAGTCACAACAACTTTATAACACGGACCACGCTTAAATTACGCTACATGATAAGGACTTTCATTAATTACTTGCACCCACGGTTTCAAGCGCGCTCTGACATTCTAATTCCCGCTAAAGCCTACTTATCCTATTTCTTATTAATATTATAAATGTGACAGTTTGTGAGAGTGGATGGATATTTGTTACGTTTTCACACCAGAACGACTGAACAGATCTGGATGAAATTTGGCACAGAGATAGATTAAAGTTTAGAATAGCACATAGGTTACTTTTTATCTCAAAAAAATGTGCGGTTCCCTTGTAATACATTTTTTTTTTGTTTAGAACTCGAAGGAAGCGAGACTGAGTCGCTAGTATAAACACTCATTGTTTCATAATATTTTGAATAAGAAACTATTCAGACTGAGTGCAGATTGAACGTCGCGATTATATTTCATACTAGGTTGATTCCTCAGACAAATTTCATCTCCATTTTCATCCCCTTAAGGAATAATTTATTCCCTTAATGGATAAAAACTATCCTATGTCCGTCCTAGGGTCTTAAACTATCTTCTTACCAAATTTCATCTAAATCGGTTCAGTACTTTCGGAGCCTATGCATTACAAACACACTAAAAATCAAATCTTTCCTCGTTACAATATTAAGTATAGACTAGTGACTTATTTTTATTTAACTTAGGATTTTTATATTGATAGGTAAATTCTATTCATATATATATATATATATATATATATATATATATATATATATATATATATATATATATATATATATATATATAAAAAAGTAACGACAAACCAGTTCATGTGTAGATGGTCTCGTACATAGTTAAATAGATTGACAGTAGTGTCCAATGACTTTTCTCTCTTTTTTCCTTATTACACCTATAGCTATAATACAAAAAAAATACAAAGAAAGACGTTCGTTCCTTACGTCCGTTGCCTTGACTTTACCAAGGCCAGAACAACAAAAAGTGTCGAATTTATCAAATATATGTGAAAGTTGTTCGTGGAAAAAATTAATAGACTGCCCAGAAAATTGGGAAATTCAGGAGAAAGTTAGTGTTTAAATATTATAAAACCATACTAATATTACAAATGTGAAAGTACCTCTGTTACCTTTTCATGCTAAAATCGCTGGACATATTTCAATAAAACTTTGCAAATAGATTGTTTTCTGAGGACGTACATAGGATAGCTTTGATTCCACTTACCGCTCGATCGAAGCCGTGGGCAAAAACTAGCTGTAATAAAATAATTGAAATTGGAGTAGGACCAACATGTGATTAGTTATTTTGTATATTTAAAGTAGTAAATTCAAAATAAGGGCTGCAATAGTGAGTTGTGTTGTTCCCTTTATTATCGATACGTGAATGTATAATATTTTGTAAATTCATTTAAAATAACGGTTCTAGGAAAGTTAAAACGTTGAGTTCTTACACTTAAAGCCACGTTATTTCTGGAATACGAACGGAAGTTAACTTTCAAATGTACAATACATTATTGTTAGCGTAGTCATCATATTTTTAAATCTTTTAATTTAATATATCTGTATTTATTATAATGAATTAAAATAAATGAATTAAATAAAAAATATTTATTAATTTGATTTATATAAATACGATGACATTGATGGCAACATTCTTTTTTTTGATTATTAAAAATGTATGTGACACAACTGTCATATTGACAGGGTGTGAGAGCGCGAGTAACGGTCCGGTGTGTTATTTCATTATTGTAAATTTAAAATATTTAAATACATTAATAAACGAATATGATAATTGGGTATTTCATTTAAAGTGCTATGATAATACTTCAGAAGTGGGATTCGAACCCACGCCCACAAAAGTGGACCGCAAAGTGCTATGCCAATATTATTATTACTCTAGTCTCTAATATTAGGTTGGGAAATGACATAAGTTGTAGTTGACCCGATGTTCCCGTAGGATACCAAAAAAAAACTTTGTTCAATATTGGTATCAAAAATACAATTATTATTAGTCAACAACTCTAACAATAGTTCTGAATAAAACTACTTAGTTCTGAAAAGAGCTTCCGTAGAATATAAGTACATATCTACATAATATACTCGTGTTTGTTTGTTTTTTTATCCTTCTTTCACGTAACGGAACTTAACGAAACGGAATGGCGGATTGGCGTGATTTTTTGTGTGGAGACAGTTGGAGGGCTGGAGAGTGACATTGGGTATTTTTTACCACAGGAGATTATCTTATTTCCACGTCAAAACACGTTATAATACAAACAAAAAAAAAATTATGATCAGAATTACTTAAAATTTGGTATCAATGCTTTTCAATACAATTAAATAAATACGTGTTTTAGCATTCTTCACAATTCATCGCATAAGAGGGTAAAATAGGGCATGTGAGTTTGGATGAAACCTACCTTTTTAGAGATTTTTTTGTAGTTTTAGCGCGAGCGAAGCCGCGGGTTCTGCTAGTAGTTCTGATAGGCAAAGACCAAACAGTTGAGTACCTTTTTCTCCTCTGGTTGTCAACCGATTTTCTTTGTTATGTTTTTTTTTGTTTGGTAGCTATTGACGAGCATTATCAATAAAAACATTTTGGAAGCGGGTTTAAGTTTAAGTTTGTATAGATAGATTCTATTTATATATTCACGTTGTTTTTCTCAAAATTTCAATAATGTACAATTGAATTTCGACCACTCGGCGAACACTAGTTGTATCTATTCAATTACAATTATACGATTAGTACTTGTGTGCTTGAATAGAGTCAAAGCGGATTACTAGTTTAGTTACGCACTGTATTTAACCCTTTTTGACGTCCCACTGCTGGGCACGGGCCTCCCTTCAACACGACGGGGATCAGGCCGTAGTCCACCACGCTGGCCAAATGCGGGTTGGCGGACTTCACATGTCTACCGAAAACTTATTAGGTTTTCTCAGATATGCAGGTTTCCTCACGATGTTTTCTTTCACCGTAAGGCAAGTGGTAATGGCTGCAATTTAGTTTTGGGGACGTGGCCCCTGGCGGAGTGGGTGGTATTTCTGGATAGGGGACGTGATAGGGAGTCGAAATGTTACATAAAAATTTTTAAGAAAACAAAAGACTCAAAAGTTATTGAGACTTAAAGTTACAACATTTCCATACATTATTTTGACATTACTACCATTCAGACACTTGGAAATGTCAAAACGTCACTTTCAATTGTCAAAATGATCTCCAGATGATTGTCTTTATTTGTACTTTGCGTGAAATTCGAATTTTCTAGTTTTCTAGTCATTTATGGCACTCGCCGGCCGCTGCCGCGGCACGCTCGCTTCGCTCGCTTGGCTCGTGCGTTGTGGTAACTGTTCTAACCTAACCTAACCAAGATATGACGAATAAAAAATAAATAATCTTAACTGTTCTAACCTAACCTAACCAAGATATGACGAACTAAAACACGCATTGAGTACAGAGTCACAAATTATGAAACTTCGCGGTATTTTAAGAACACCCGCCAATAATACTGAAATATATTCACAGATAAAAAAATGATTTTTTTTTACTAAATGTACAATTTTAAAACAATATATTTTACATAAATCAGATAAAAAGTCATAAATGTATTTATGAAGTGAAAATAATATTTTTCTTTTTATTTATTTATTAATATTACCCACAGAAAAAGCAAAAATAATCAAATATAATCTGTTGTCATTTAAGCGGTAATGTAAGACAAAGTGACAGTTTTGCTTTTGTCAAAATGTAAGATCATTTTGTTTGTGTTGTTGTGAAATTATTAAAATATTAAATACTTTATATATATACTAATTGTTGTGAAAATATGTATTGTACATAAAAAAGGATGCGTACTATTCGTTAAAGGTATGTTTATCTGTTGTAATCTCTTATTTAGGTAAAGAAATGTATGGAAATGTGTTAGATATGTTATAACTTTAAGTTTCAATAACTTTTTACTCGTACGTTTCCTCCAAATATTTTTAATATATTTTGACTCTCTGTCACCTCCCCTATCTAAAAATACCACCCATTCCGAATGGTGGTAAAGAAATATATGAAAATGTATGGAAATGTTGTAATTTTAAGTCTCAATAACTTTTGATTCTTTTGTTTTCTTAAAATTTTTTATTTAACATTTGGACTCCCTATCACGTCCCCTATCCAGAAATACCACCCACTCCACCAGGGACCATGTCCCCAATTCTAAACTTGTGCCGTGGTAATCATGTTGGAAATGTATTGTACATAATAATATCAGAGATGCAACCCGGGATTTTAATCCGCAAATCCGCAATACCCCTGTTCTTCCACTTCTTGTCATTGTCATTGTTCCATGTGTACCAATAATCCATGTCTACCAGTAATAAAATTGGTATATCAAAACAAGACCATAGTTTTTTTATTACCCGTTATCTAGGTTACCATGACACATGGTTCTATTTGAACTCTACGAAAATGCTTAATATTTTGTTCGTATTGTTAGCTGTATGTTTCAAAAGAAAAAAGGCAATTTGCATTTTGGATAGTTTTGCATATACTAAAGTAGATATGTTGGTGCCATTTATGACAGTAATTCAAAAAACGGTTTTCATGGGCTGAATCCATTTTGCATAACTACGTCCAATTATATAATATCACTATTAATTTTATATTATTCTGGTATGTTATATACCAGAATATATACATAACTCATTTAGTAGCAAAACGATAGACTTTTATACTTTCATTTCACCTCCTTCAAGTATTATTTTCTCGACAAAAAGTAGTTTGTCACTTTTCAATGTACCATCTATCTCGATACCAAAACTAATCGAAATTGGTTCAGCTGTTTATGTGTGAAAACGTAACAGACGGACAGACAGAGGTACTTTCACATTTATGATATTAATAATAAGTATGTCATTTTGAGTTGAATATTATTAAAATGTAACAAAATGTACAAATACAGAATACGTAATAATAATAAAGTTAGGAATTTCGTTATCTCAATAAAAGTTACAGAAATAAAATATTCAAATGTTACTTTTTAACTAAAAATTTAATAAAATTTACTTTGTATTATATAGTGTCACTATCTCTTTATTTGCTTAGATAAGCAAAGAGATAATGTTGACACTATAAAATAAATTAAAACGTCGAGTGCGAGCATGACTCACGAATTCTGGCACTTTTATGTCAGGATTTTCATTTATTTATTGGTAATCAATTGTTATTATTCTCATAAAGCCGAATCTGTACATTATATATTTTTTGGAAAATCTTATTGAAATAAACATTATTATCGATACAGAGGCCGAATCTATAGCTTTTAGAATTTTTGTCTGTCTGTTTGTCTGTCTGTCTGTCTGTTACCGCATCACGGAAAAATCACTGGACGGATTTTGATGAAATTCGGTATGATGATAGCTGGTTATCCGGGTCAACATGTAGGATACTTTTTACCGCGGGAAAATATTTCATTTCTGAGAAAAAAAAAACAAAAACTGCAATGTAAGAGTAAACTGATATGTAAAACCTAAGAATTTGGTTTTTGGTCACCCGAACGCGGGCGGAGCCGCGGGTAATGCTAGTGAGCTATATAATTATAAGAAAACAGACCTGTATTATTTACACTATACATTCATAGCTTGGTTTCCTTATTATATTTATAACTAGTTACTTACCCTTGCTTCGCTCGTGTGCATCCCTAGGTACGTGTACATAGCGTTGCTACACTTTGATAGGAAGATCTTTTTAAGAGGAATAATTCTATGATACATATATATATATATATATATCTATATATATATATATATATATATATATATATATATATATATATATATATATATATATATATATATATATATATATATATATATATAACTTTATTAGTTTACGCAGCGCACGCCAATAAAGCTCCCAGTGGACATAATTTTTTCCGACATCTTCAACAACCATCGTCATATTTCATTCAATTTACACAACAAAACCTTAATGAATTACTACACCTAAAACTCTCTCGTGAATTTTATGTTATGGTGAAAACCGTACGAAAATTTGTTCTGTAGTTTTTGAGTTTCTCGCGTTCAGACAAACAGACAGACGCAGCGGGAGACTTCCATTTTTTCCTTGAATTTTTAACAGCCCCATTAGATAACATGATGATGAAAATATAATATAAATGTATATGTTGTTGGGACATTAACACACAGCGCCATCTAGTTCCATAGTAAGCTACGAGGCTAGTGTTATGGATACCAGATAGTTGATACACTACACATATATAACTTTTAAATACATACATATTATAAATATAAGCAACTATGACTGGAGTATAAACCTTCGTGCTCATCACAAAAATGAATGCCTCCAGCGGGACTCGAACCCGCGACCGCTGGCACAGCAAGTAGGGCCACTACAAACTGAGCCAATCATGTCGTCATCAAATGACTGCAAAGATCTTTTAACGTTTAAGTCATATCGTGAACGCTATGTCTGGGAGCTTAAGCTATTCGGCATAACTAAGCCAGATGGCCCTCGTAAAAAATATGGATTATTAAAAGCTTTGCCTTCACAAAATTACACCAGAGATAAGAATTATCTTCCAACGAAATATTCGCCTTAATTAATTATCACTAACGTTTTATTTATGGCTTTCCGCTCACGTACTTCAATTTAGCTAACGATCACGAGATAAGTATAGATAATTGCAATATCTCTTAATATGGTATGTAACTTTATTCAATTTGAATTTTAACAGCACTCTTGAATCATCAACTGGTTCTAAACATAATCCCTGTAAGTCCCTGAGGAAGCTTACAGTGGCTTGGAAAACAATTTTGCTGAGTAGTGCTGGGGTTAAACTCAATAGTTGTTTTTTTAAAAATATCGAGTTGTAGTAGTTCGAATACGATGTAATAAATATCCCGTATAACAGTCAATAACTTAATTCATTAGCAAATTGTTGATCAAAGTGCCTGCTTTACTAAGTAATACATTTTTATTTTTAACCGACTTCCAAAAAGAGGAGGTTCTCAATTCGGCTGTATGTTTTTTTTATGTTTGTTACCTCAAAACTCCGTCATTTATTAACCGATTTAGACAATTTTTGTTTTGTTTGAAAGTGTATACAGATTGGTCCCATTTAAATTTCAAAAAAAAAAAAATACCACCCCTAAGGGTGGAAAAATAGGTAATAATGAATTTAACGTACTTCTAATTGTCATTTTGACATATACCACCATAAAGCACTTTACTATTACCACGTATAGACAATACCGAACGCAAGACAGTTTCTACTACTGTTCACTGTGCGACCGACCAAGCGTAACTCAGCCGAGCCAGGTCGAGTGTCACGACGTAAACTCTGTCGAGCCCAAAAAGGTGGCGCTCGCGTTCAGATTAGTTGTGATTATGACTCGTCTCCGACAAATAGACAACTGAATCTGCGGAGGTTCTGGGTTCAATTTATGGGTCAAGCTAAGTATTAATATATTATTTCTCTCAAGAAATACTTAGAAATATCTTAGAATGGGGAAATAAGTTGAATTTCACCTTCAAGCTTGCGAAGAGTACCTACGTAAAGTCGTCGATGCGCGCACACTTGTGCACTATAGTATCATTAGCATATACTGCTAGCCTCAGTGAGATTGTCCGCCGTCTGGAGGACATTGTTACTTTAGAATAATATATAAAAGGAGGATTCGAAGTTCATGCATTTGTTTTTAAATATTAAAAGTAGTATTATCATAATCTGTAAGTTAAATAAATGTATATTTTATTTTATAATATCCAATTTGGAAGAAATATTCTTAAAAAAAACACTAAATATTTACTTGTCTCGAATATGAGAATAATACTCTTATTCAAAAATATATTTTCACCGCTAATCTGTTTATGTAGATAAAACTTGTTTTTTTTTTATTGAAATCAATATTCACACTTGAAAGCGTACACTAAATTCATATTTGTGACATAAAGCTCCATTCGGATAACAAAAAGCTTTGAAATATGTATGATACCCGCCTTTATCGGAATACTTCGCGCGTGAACGTCGCCTGGAGTCAGTTTCTTGGTACACAAAATATATTCAAGAATCTATCGTATTTCGTAAGAAATTACTCATATAAAACTTTAAGACGATGGTGCTTTAACGTAAAAGATGAACATTCGCCATATATAGATGCCATTATTAGTATCATATTCGATCAAATTTATTATTAAAAATTTGAGAAAAGTAGTAAATGAATAGAATTTACATACATATCTATACAAAAAAATACTTTTACCAATTATTTTTTTTAACATTAACATATTTTAACATTAAAGCTTGCGTAATAACTACTGAACAAGAAAAGAAAATCTGATGACAAACAGAGGAGAAAAAGGCAGTGGAATGTTTTGTCATTGCCTATTTTTATATAGATTTTAATGTATTTTATGTTGCGCACTCATTTCTTTTTTTCACAAAATTGTGTGTTTACCCTTTGGCTACGACACGTAACCACACGTTTGGCTCAGTTTATAGTGACCCTATTTTCCGTGCCAGCGGTCGCGGGTTCGAGTCCCGATGGGGGCTTTCATTTGTGCGATGAGCACGAATGTTTGTACTCCAGTCATGGTTGTTTATATTTATAATATGAATGTATTTAAAGTTATATATGAGTAATGTATGAACTATCTGTTATCAATAGCACGAGCCTTGTAGCTTACCATGGAACTAGATGGTGCGATGTGTTAATGTACCAACATATTTATTGATCTTTCAAATAAACAATATAACCGTACAGACAAATGACGAACAAGTTTTAATGCAGAAGTTCTGTTATGAAATTATCATCCATAATTACATATCATAAGCGATTGGTTTTTTTTTATAGTTAAAAAGGGGCAAACAAGAAAACGATTCACCTGATGGTACACAAGTAGCCATCCTCCCTCATAGACATCTGCAACACAAGAGAAGTTGCGAATGAAATAATATTAGTCCCGCTGAGTTTCTTTCGCCAGTTCTTCTCAGGTCTGAGGCTTCTTCTTTCCGAACTGGTAGTAGACTCATGACGTTCAGTAAAAAATTGTAATGATTTAATGCTGAATAAAATAATTTGAATTTGAATACATTGCCCGCCAGTAAGGGACCCGAAGACTCAACTCTTGAAGAGCCCCGTATTAAAGCGCTCACAGAAAACCTCAGGAGGAAAATTATCCATATTTTGCACGTGCGAGGTAAAAACGATTCAATAAAGTTTGTATTTTTTGTAAAATATTTCCCATTTTTTACTTGAAATGTAATAAATTACAATTCATTATATCTGTCAATTCAATTTTTTTTGATAAATGTCTTATTGTGTCAACGGTTGTTTTGTATGGAATATCGCGAGAATTCATTAAACTAATATTGGTATCGACATTATAAAATGTACGTTTTGTTGTATGATATTTTACTTCACGGCCATAACTATCTTGATTGTCTAGGAGGTAGCTAATATATTTGTGCGGTCCTGGGTTTGATTCCGTAAGAACATATCCCATATAAGATTGGCAAAATTTTAGTTTTTGGATATTAAGATCTTTTTTTTTTGACGCTGGGGAAACCCATTATGGGCACCCTGCCCGCCGTCATAACGGACGAGGTACTGTGAGACTCTTACTCACTAAAACCCACAGCGGAACCCTTCGCCGCAGTGCAATGGGGTGTTGCTGGATCGCTTGCGCACACACTACAACACCCCTGCAGATATTAAGATCTGGTTTAACCTAGGACAAATAAAAATCTGTTTTAAGTTTTTTCGATATAACAAATTATGTATGTATGTATGTATATGTATATTTTATTATTTTTTTATATTTCCTATTTTCCAACTACTCATAAAAGGTTAAAAAGTAATGATTTTACTTTTGCCCACTTTCCACAACCAGCCCCTAACGTAGTGCTATATTTACAATATACTAGCGACTCACCTTCGCTCCACTCGGGTTCGTCCCTACGTTTTAAGGTTAGTATAGATTTCTCAGAGATGAGATATTTTCCCGCAGTACAAAGTATTCAAATGCTGACCCGGTTAACCAGCTATCATCATGCTAAATTTCATTAGATTCTGTTCAGTGGTTTTCTCGTGATGCGTTCCCAGACAGACAGACAGACAGACAAAAATTGTAAAAACTATACATTTGGCTTCTGTATCTATATAATAATGAATATTTGAAGAAGATTTTCCAAAAAATATTTAATGTACGGATTCAACTCAGTTAGAATTTTATTATATGTACAATTGTACATATGTATAAGCTTCATTTAGAAATCTAAAACGGGATGAGACCGCCAATTAGCTACATGACAAAACGTCATGATGGACGTCAAGGCATTAAGAAGTTATAAGAAAGTAGAATAAAGAACTTATCGTTATACTAACTTTGAATATGAACCTGCACTTGATGTCGCACTCATTGTTGGATTTATTATAGAATTTATAGAGTTACTAGCAGAACCCGCGGCTTCGCTCGCGCTAGAACTACAAAAAAAACTCTAAAAAGCTAGGTTTCTTACAAAATTTTATCTTCTATTTTACCCCTTTATGGGATGAATTTCGAAAAATTCTGAAACACGTATTTATTTAATTGTATTGAAGAGCATAAATACCAAGTTTCAAGTAATTCTGTTCATAAATAGTTTTTCGAGTTGTATTATAATGAGTATTTGATTTTAATTTAAACTTTAAACCTCCACGCGTTCCTGAAAAAAAAAAATAACTTGACAGACAGACTGAATAAGGATTCATTTTGTCCTTTTGAGATACGGAACCCTAAAAATAGGATTTTTACTTACTACAGGATATTGTCAATTACTAGCTACTACGATTGCTTTTAATTAATTGCCATTATCTTGTAAATGGCTTCAAAAGAAGCCATTTACAAGATAATGGCAATTAATATATTAATATAATCAAGTATTTAAGGGAGAGAATTAATTTTGGATACCTACCTACTTATTTAATATTAATCTCAAGACAGATTTGTCAACAATTGGAATGTTAAACGATTATATTGTACATCGTAATCAAATGCCACCTCACATTTACGAGTAATTAAGTCTAATAATTTCATCTTATAAGTTTGAGAATCGATAAAATTGTGGTTGAAACTATGTTTACAAGATTCTTAGATTACACATAAAAGCACTAGAAGTTTCATCTTCAACTTTATTGTGTTATCATGTTACGGTAAATAGATATTTTTAGAGCGTGAAATGTGATAAATAGACAAAAATAATATAATTTAGTTAGTTGTTATAATTGGTTTAGTTGGTCGAGTGCGAGTGCAAAAGGTATAGAAATAACGGTGCTAGCTAGATTGAGCTTTCGCAAATTACATATTTAAAAAAAAAAAACAACATAATATATTTTTTGATTTACGCCAACATTAGTCATTTTAAATAAACCAGTTTTTTAGATATTATACGACTATTTTTGAACTTTTTCTTTTCAATGCTTATAAAAATTTGAATTGTTGGGACCAAAAAATAAAAATAAAATCCTAATGTAATCCGAAAGAATAATTTTATTTTTAACAAATCGTAATAGTTTAAATTTCGTACTCCCATCAACCCATCCCTTATGAAGGTCGAGTCCTTATCGGTTTCCGATCTATCGAAGGTCAAGGTCGACACCCACTGAACTCGATGAGGTGTACCCTCGAACAGAGAGCTCATTAGAAATGATACAAGCATACGCCACGAACGAAGTTGTCGTCAAATATTATTGTAATAATGTCATATTGGTCGCAAAGCCGTAAATAATTATACAATGTCTTAATATTATTTTGTATTTGGCCGAAGAGTGGTTATTTTGGCAGAAGCAGTAGCAGATAGCCCAGTAGTAACGCGCTCACTTGGGTAACCAAGTAAAGCGGGTTCATATTCCGTCTCGCACATCTAATATTTTCATAAGTTTAACTACTGATTTTTAATATTATTATCACTATTTACAAAAAGCAAGTTAACGGTGAAGGAAGACATCGTAAGGATACCTATTTGTCTGAGAGTTCTTAAAAGACATCCGAAGTTCGACTCGCACTCTGCCAGCATGGTTGACTATTGTAAGCCCGTGCCCAGCAGTGGGACGTTAAAAAGGGCTAAATACAAGATTATACCAAATTTTTGATCGCCTTGATATATATCGCATTTCTAGAACAGGTGGCTAGTGAGATAGACTGTCATAAACGAGATTCGCATAGAACGACATTATTTACTTAACAACATTCAAAGAACCTAATAAGTAATGACATATCACTCTGAGTACATTGCTTACATATCAAAAATCCTTAAAAACACTATATTCTCACGACAGACACTGACTAACTAAAATACTTTTGCCCTTCTTCTATTTACCGTACCCTTAGTTTTTGCCTTCAACCTAACGTATATCATATTACTGAATCATCTTTATTGACGCACGTAGCATTTGTAAAAGTATGACATATTATTTGTAGTTACATAGATTTTGTGTTATGGCTTTATTTTTCTACTAGTTCATTTTCATTGGGATTATTTCATTTCACGAGACATTTACTGCACATTTTAATATATTATGAGTGATGCTGCCAAAATAAATCTTCTAGACTAAAATAATGCGTGATATATGAGTATTCCATCCGGGAATTGAACTCAGGTCCTCCGGATGTGCAACCATACATGCTAGCCACTACACCACCGAGGCAGTAAAAGTGCAAAGCAATGAATCGTTTCTGGTGGCACCAGTTGGCGTCATTGGTAAGGTCCTGTCGCTGTCATTGAAAAAGTATTTGTTATTACGGCAGGTTCAATATATTTATTTAATGTAATAATCATAACTGTTAGCGCGAAAAAAGTTCTATAAGGATTTTAAATAATTTTAAAAATAATAACCAAACAAATAAAACGTTAACTTTTAAAGCAAAAACATTTATTGAGTGTCTACCATATATAACTAATCAGGAATGGCACAATTTTTACCATGAATATGAATAATTAATGAATTCTTGATAAAAAGCTCGCAAACAGTAAAAATTCAGTGTCGTTTGACATCTCTAAAGACCTCACTCTACACTAGCGCCTCTCGCGGCGAATTCAAGCGCAGTAGGTATTACTAAAACAACCGTGTCCGATTGGCATCTAGGTCATGTCAGAACTGCGTCGACTTCTAACCCAGCTATCGACCGCCATGGCACCCAGTTAACGAGTTTATTAGAATAAGATTCCATAAACTTTTACTTTTTATATATTTTTTACTGGAACTTATTTATTTCCCTGTAAAGATAACAATTTAAATGAAGAAATTGTATTTTAAAATTATCTTGGATCGTTTACTATTCCTCCTGCCATGTAAATTTAGTTGAATCCTGTTTAGGATTCGTAAATTAGTAGTCAAATGAATTTAGGTCGGCTTTGTTTAGGATAAATAAACTTCCGAGCACTCCTGATAAGGTTGTTTGAAATTTATCATAGTACAATGAAAAATAAATAAATATAGTCAAAGAAACTTACTACCGCTTAGTACTGCTTTTGATGACAAAGGTGACAGGTTCGATCTTCATTCAGATTAAGAAGGTTTTATGTCTCCGTACCGAAACTAGAGACTGCTATTCAAATTGCACTTACGTTGTGTCTATATGTGCATAGTTAGTGTACGTTCATTCAAAAAAACCTTTTTTTACTTGTGTTTAAGGTGTGTTTCAGACGGACCATATAAATGATGAAAATCAGTTATAAAAGTTTGTATAGTAGATATTAATATATATTTTTTTTCTATAACATAATTATATTTAGTCTGTTAATTTATTATCATAAAACTATAAACAATTCGGTAGATTAAATATAGTCCATACTAATATTATATGTAGATATGAAAGTTTGTGAAGATGGATGGATGTTTGTTTCTCTTTCACGCCAGAAAGGCTGAACGGATCTGGTTGAAAGGCACAAAGGTTACTTTTTACCCTGGAAAATATATGGTTACCGTGGGAAATATTTGTTTTTTTCTAGGGACGAACCCTGTTTTTGTACTATATTTTTATACTAACTCCACTTTTAAAATTCCTACCAATAAAATATTTATAACAACTGATATCGAGCACCCCACACTTTTTTCACAATAACATATATTTTCTCGGTAACTACTTTCTGTTTTTCTTCTTATACTAAAAAAATATTTTTTTCTTTTTAGTTCGGTTCATCTTTAATGCGTATTTTTTTAATTTATTAATAATTTAAAAAAAAATATTCTTAAAGGTGCATAATTTCAGCTTAATCTGAAGTTTTGAAGTGGATGAAAATCGCGTTCAAAGTTTCCGTTAAATAAATATATAAATATATACAAGGTGAAGGTTAATAAAAGCGTGTTAAAAACAATCATGGCTTCCAAACTTTCTACCACTTGACCCCTTACAATGTAAACCCTTGTCTTAGACCGCAATTCTTACCTGACGTTTATTTACCTCAAGTTCCTATATCAAGTTAAAGTTTGATGTTAAGTTTGTGTTCCTGTGCTAGACAGTGGGTTCAATCCCCCTCAAATATTTTACATTTACAATTTACTTAAATCTAATTAATATTTGAATGTATTACTAACTATACAGAACACATCAGTCGTGTTTTAAAATGCTTAAAACTACTAATAAAAACACAAAAAAAATATGATTAAATAAAAAAAAAAAACAAAAACTTATAACAAACCCTCTTCATATTTTTTTATAAATTGTAAGAGCAACATCACACCAATGTCCAAAGACGCCATGCGCTTTACGCAGTTGTTGTAGTATGTACGTGTAATACGCGATAACGGAGCATTACTACCTAACTTCGTGTGAAATCTATAAGTCGTGAATGTATGTTTAATACCCAAGTCGAATGGGTAGCGAGGTGGTCTTTTAGGAACATTAATGTTGGCCTTTTATTTTTGAGTTTTTGATTTTATTTTTTGGGGTAGGTTATCTCTAATGTCCTAATTACATACAGGTTTTGTGGAAATTCGATCTTAGTCGTCATTTACCTTCACATATATATAAAACTATTTAGTTTTTTTTTTAAATTAATATCACTAAAGCTCGTCGATAGCCACTAAACAAAAAAATCATTTGACAAACAGAAGAGGAAAAAGGTACTAAACGGCCTATTTATATAAAGTAGATATTGACGTTGCAATAAATGATAAAATATTAAAATATTAATTTGATTTATAGTTCTAATGTAATTTAATATTAATATATATGTAATGTATACCTAATTAATAAAAATGTTAAAAATAATTTATTATAGTAATATCATATTTTTAATTTAAAAAAAAACAGATAATATTTTAATTACTAATGACAAATTATTTAATTACTAGCGACTCACCCTCGCTCCGCTCGGATTCGTCCCTACTTACGTTTTAACGTTTAGTATAGAAATAAAATATTTACTAACTCTGAATTGAGATATTTTCCCTCAATAAAAAGTATCCTATATGTTGACCCGGATAACCAGCTATTATAATACCGAATTTCATCAAAATTCCTCCAGTGGTTTCACCGTGATGCGGTAACAGACAGACAGAGAGACAGACAGACAGACAGACAAAAATTCTAATAACTATAGATTTGGCCTCTGTATCGATAATAATGTCTATTTCAATAAGATTTTCTAAAAAATATTTAATGTACAGATACGATTTAGTTAGAATTTTATTATATGTATTATGTATGATTAATTGATAATTAGATATAATTGATTAAAAATTAAATCGATTAAAATAAAGCTAGATTTACAAACGTACTTATAGACATGGCAGAAGTATAAATAAATTATTTTTATTCGTTTTATTTATCGCAAATGTCACGTTAATTGGGCAACGTAATAATAACAAAGATTGATCGTGGCAAGTTTAGATTAAAAACTGTGATTTGATGAATCACAGTAATAATATCTACCCTTGAAAAGGAAATACTATAATATACATACTATACATAAATACTACTAGCATTGCCCGCGGCTCCGCCCGCGTTCAGATGACCAAAAACCAAATTCTTAAGTTTTACATATTAGTTTTATATATTATACTATTTTTGTGTTTTTTCTCAGAAATGAGATATTTTCCCGCTGTAAAAAGTATCCTATATGTTGACCCGGATAACCAGCTACCTTCATACCAAATTTCATCAAAATCCCTCCAATGATTTTTCTGTGATGCAGTAACAGACAGACAGATAGACAAAAATTCTAATAACTATAGATTCAGTCTCTGTATCGATAATAATGTCTATTTCAATAAGATTTTCCAAAAAATATTTAATGCACAGATTCGACTCAGTTACAATTTTATTATATAAATACTATAATAAATAAATGGAATAAAAACTTTTTAACAAAAAAATAAAAACCGACTTCAAACAAAAGCACTAAAAAGTAAAAAATAACTGATTGGTAGTTTTCATTTACTATACATACCTAATCAAATATTTTCGAAGTCGGTGTCCTTTGCTTTGTATGGGCTGGGACCGATTTCAAAAATATTTGATTAGGTATGTATTTAATAGGTAGGCTTTAATTACTTAGCCAAAGCACACCGACTTCCAAAATATTTGATTAGGTATGTATAGTAAACGAAAACTACCAATCAGTTATTTTTTACTTTTTAGTGCTTTTGTTTGAAGTCGGTTTTTATTTTTTTGTTAAAAAGTTTAATTTTTCTCTTTTTAGTGTAGACAGTAGTAGCAAAGTAAGAATTCCAACGTGTAGGCTTGTCAAATCAAACAAAATAAGCCCAAACTCAAAGTATCTACTATTAGCCGTTGAAGAGTTCCACCTATCCACCTTCTGGCCTTACCATCAGATCAGGTCAACAATACCGAACCACTGTACTATCAACGGTAATAAAAACACTTGCAAATTTAAAGTTAATATGACAACTAGAAGTAGGTTAAATTCATAATTAGCTATTTTTCCACCCTTAGGGGTAGTATTTTTTTTGAAATTTAAATGGGACCAATCTGGAAGTATACACTTTCAAACAACACAAAAATTGTCCAAATCGGTTAATAAATGACGGAGTTCTGAGGTAACAAACATAAAAAAAAAATACAGTCGAATTGAGAACCTCCTCCTTTTTGAAGTCGGTTGGAAACTTATGGAAACTCTGAACAAAAACTATTTTTATATCGATTGACTTATCACACCAGCAAATACTAATCGAATTAGTATTAAAAAAGTGAAAACTTGTATGTATGTTTTTCACTTTGCACAAAATCGGCTGGTTTGGGATGAAATTAAATATATTGATTATGAAATTTATTATATAGATACGTTATTTCTCTTTGGCTTTTCTGAGAAAAAGTGTTTTTCGAGCTGGTGGTAGATTCCTTAAAACAAAGTAGACGAGTGTTAGTTAAGTTATACAAGTATAAGTGTTATTTCTTTTCGTTACGTCTACTTTGTTTTATTTTATATTATTATGACCTGGAATAACATATATACAAATCAAATCAAATCAAAATATTTTAATATTCAGCATTAAATTATTACAATTTTTTACTGAACGTCATGAGTCTACTACCAGTTCAGAAAGAAGAAGCCTCAGACCTGAGAAGAACTGGCGAAAGAAACTCAGCGGGACCAATATTAAATTATCTTTTTTTTTTACAACTGTTAGGCATCTAGGGACAGAGTAAGTTGCTCGTGATATATGTTAAGTACATTGATTTAATATAAGATCTTTAATGGTGTGCAAGTTATTTTTAAGTGATATTGTAATCCTGCCCGTAGGAATAGATAATTTTAAACTGGAACATCAAGCGAATTCCGTGGGATATATATTGAAAAAAAAAAAGATAAAATTAAAAGATAAATTTGTTGTGCAGATCAGATCAATCTACTATATTTATAACAACTATATAATGACTTTTGAGACATCTACAATTTTAGTTATTTGAAACCAAAAATCAAAATAAATCTGCGAAAAAATCCAAAAAGGTACTTGTATTGAAAACTAGTGACTCACCCTCGTTCTCGCTTTAACGTTTAGTATAGATTTTTTGGAGATGAGATATTTTCCGCAGTAATAAGTATTCTATATGTTGACCTGGATAACCAGATATCATCATACATCAAAATCTGGCCAGTGGTTTTCTCGTGATGCGGTCATAGACAGACAGACATAATATTCTAAAAACTATCCATTTGGCCTCAGTATCGATTATAATAATGTCTATTTCAATAAGATTTTCCAAAAAATATTTAATTTACAGAGTCGACTCAGTTAGAACTTTATTATATGTATGTATAGATGTCTAATATTCGCGTAAACAACAATTAAATAAAATGAACCTGTACGTGAAAGTAATATAAAGCAGTAACGTTATATGAGCAAATAGCAACCTTCACTGGATACCTGATTTGACTTCCCTTTGTTAACTTGCTCTTTTTATTTATTTGGCGCAGACAAAATTAAAAGGCTAAAGCTACTGAATTCGTTAAAATGGAAGGTTTTACGTCGATCTTTCACTGGCTGTGTTGTCACAAGCATAAAAACTTAATTTTGTTGTGGAATATAATTAGCAAAATTAATATATGTACACTAATAGTAGGTAGATAAGTGATCATATGTTTACTGCTTGTACGCTGAAATAACTGCAAAGACTTTAATGAAATTTTGTGCATGGATAGACTTTTACCTGAACTAACAGATAGATTACTTTTAGAACAAAAATACATGTGTATATATATTATGTAAAATACAACAACTTTAGTATAAAACCGGCATCGTATCTAATGATCAACCAAAAGTTTTAAATATCGGTATAATAAAGAACGTTTATGTAAATGGCTTTTACGATTTGGATCAAATGTTGTATTTAGATATGGTCTTGCTTATTATGTTTATCTATATAGGTATTTTCTGTAAAAAATACTCAATTTTTTTTTTTACAAAAAGACATGTTTTTATAACTAATTTTATTAGAGGCTTTTCTTATCTGCTCTCATGACATTGTCATATAGCACCATCGCGTAAATTTTTATGGTACTTGCATTTTCGTCAATGGATGATAGCCTACTAAACGAGCGCCTACGCCATGCGAAGCTCGGTCGCCCAGATTACTCCTAACCTAAATTATTATACAATCAGTATTAATATATATTATAAATGAAAAAAGTTTGTGAGTATGGATGTTTGTTACTCTTTTACGCCAGAACGGCTAAACGGATCTAGATGAAATTTGGCAACGAGATAGATTATTGTCTGGAATAATACAAAGCCTACTTTTTAACCCTAAAAATGAACGGTTCCCGTGGGATAGATTTGTTTTTGTTTTCCTAGAGGTGAATCCAAATGAAGCGAGGGTGAGCCGCTAGTTTTATATAAAACTGTACTAAAAGGACATATGCTATTTGCCAACATTTGTTTATTAAATACCCACACCTTAATATATAAATATCACTACATCTTCCCCTTCAACGAGAGAATTATATGAGAAATAAAAATATACAAAATGATAAAAAACTAAAATAATAAAAAAAAACCTATGAAGTATTTTTTTTTACCTTTTCGATTTTTGTTCGGGGATTTATCTAGATTGTTTTACGTTTTCCGTGACCATGAATAAAGCATTGAAAACGTCGGGAATCAAAAAAAACATCCGCAAAAAATCAGAATAAATATTATTATTTAAAATGAATTATATATTAATTGCGTAAATCTAAGAAAATATTGTATTATAGAATTTTGTATTCATTTGTTAAGAAATTCGTTTATATATTTTTTCCCTATAAATAAAAATTCGTAATTTTCGTTCGTCATATTTATTTTGACAATTTCATGTTAATACCTTGAATAGTGTGGAGCTATCAATATCGTGGCTATCAAAGTCTATACTAATAGGTATAATAATGAGGTGAAGTTTTTAAGAAGAGGGTGTTGTTGTTCTCCTGACCGATTCCGGCCATGGCGGCCAGTCTCATTGAGACTAGCCAACTGCGCAGGAGATACTATAGTGCACAAGTGTACGCGCAGACACAACGTGCACTCTATTCCTGTCACTCTCATACTCCGGTGGGACGACTGCTCGACATGACCAGTGAGAGTTAAGGCGCAGGACCGACGACTTTACATGCTCTCCGAGGCAGGGGGTGAGACACCGCCAACTACCCAACTCCGGGCTGTTACTGAGGCTTACTATACAGAAAGACTCAATAACTAAACTTGGCTCGACCCGGGATTCGAACCCAGGACCTCCGAGTGTGCAGCCGTGCATGCTAGCCACTACACCACCGAGGCAGTTAAAGAAGAGGTAATCTCTGAAACTAGAGATCGGATGTTGAAAATTGTTTCACTAATATGAAGCTACATTACCGCCGAGTGCTATAGGCTATTTTTTATTCCGATAAAAACGTGTTTACTGTGAGAAGTCATAATAACTTTAATTTAGTCTGAAAAAAATGGCCATTACTTTACTTTACCGTCTCGGCTATGTACCGAGACAAACCTCTAAGGGAACTGAGGGTAATAAATAAATAAATGATCTAAATAATAACAATAAATGATATTTTAAATCAGTGTTTGTTCATTTTATTTATAAATAATGTAAATGTGTAAATAAATATGTTGGGACATTAACACACAGCATCATCTAATTCCATGGTAAGCTAAGTGGCCTGTGTTATGGATACCAAATATTTGATCCACTACACATATGTATATAACTTTAAATACATACATAATTTTATAAATATAAACACCCATGACTGGAGTACAAACATTCGTGCCCTCAGCGGGATTCCAACCCGCGATCTCTGGCCCAGCAAGTATGGTCTCTGCAAACAGAGTCAAATTTGTCGTCAGATAAAAATGATAGATATTTAAAATATCGCGAAGAACGAGTATATGGCTTGCGGGAGTCCAGGCTCCAGCACCATCCACATAGGGCTTGAACCAGCCATTAAATCGAAGGAATTCAGAAAGCATCGATCACGACGTTTAAGCCTGTATAAGGGAAGCTGGAGGGCACATGTGTGGTTTGTGATCGCAGAATACTGCCCAAGTTCAAGGAAAGATAAATAAGAGCATCATCCGACCAGTCCTTTTATACGGAGGCGAGTGCTGGGCAGCGCTATCTCAACACACTCCGGAGCTTCACGTCACAGTCAAGTGCAGTTGAAGAACATCTTCTGAGGTGGTGAGGCCATGTCACGCGTCACAAAATCACCATCGCTGGATGAATCTGTAAGGTTCAAATCATCATAGGGTTTTTGGAATCATTGTCATTTGTTTCGTTTGTCTTATTATTTGTTAATAACCATTTCTGTTAAATTCTCTGCAGATTTTTCTGAATTTTTGTGTTCGTGATAGTAGAGACTAGACTTTCTATAGGTTTTACTGGCAGCGATCCTTCAATAAGTTCTCTTACATGATATCCATAGCCGTCTTCATTGGTATTATTATTTTGTTCTGGTCGTTCAATTTAAGCTTCAATATGGTCTTGTGAACTCATGTTCGTCATGTAACTAGTGGCTAAATCCATAATTTTAGCAATTCGAGATTTCGGAAATGATGATAAAAATGTCTGTAAGAAGGTACTCCTATCTGATTCATTTCGGCAACTACTAATTGCAACTGTCCGTGTGGTGACGGATTGAGAATACTGAAAGTCACCAACCCTATATTCCGAGGGTGTCGTAAAAGAAGACTAACCACCAAAATCGTGAAATAAATTGCATACCATCATAAAACCCAAAACCAAACCAAACCAAATCCCAAAACCACAAAAGTTAAAAGTTTATAGGTGCATCCCAGCACTTGTATCATTTAGCACGTCTTGTTCTTCATACATTTTTGATTTAAATTTGGTTTGAGTTTTAGATACAATTCAAATTATATTCGTTTACACATAAAAGTAATATTGTACAAAATTAGGATTAGTAGGTACATGTTGAATTGTACAATAATCAGTATTGAGAAAAATCTGTTCATCAAAGTGATATAACTCTAATAATATCAATATTCACGATAAATTTACTAAAAAATAAAATGTGAAAATTAATACAATCGCACTTATACCACGAAGCACGAAAAATAGTGTGTGCAGCAATTGCTATTATAGAGATTACAACTTGAAGTATATCTATATTCACGATATTTTGCAAAAATCCTGCCACTTATATCACTTTGCACAAAATTATCTCCGAAACTATAGAAGAACGTGAGTTAGACCAAAAAAATCCTAATTTTTTTCTGATTATTTCTATATAAAAATCACAAAAAGGGTACAACTCGACTTATATCACTCGTCACAGGAGGCACAGAAATTAAATTTAAAATGTACGTCAATAAATATAGCTACCCTATATTGAGCTTATAATATAACCATATTGTACAATTCTCCAAGCCAAGTAATACCACCGGTTTTTCTTCTTTCTTTCCCCTCTTTATTTTGTACTCGATTAATTATCTCCATTGGCACCGTAGTAAATAAATAAAATTGTTGTCCTAAACATATTTATACTAGAAGGAGCAATTGGTATATTAATATAGTAATTTTTAATTTCTACCTACGTTTTCATCTATACATATAATAAAATTCCAACTGAATCAAATTTGTACATTAAATATTCTTTGGAAAATTTTATTGAAATAGACATTATTATCGATACTGAGGTTGAATCTATAGTTTTTAGAATTTTTGTCTGTCTGTCTGTCTGTCTGGGAACGCACCACCAACCTGTCTGGGAAAACCAATGAACAGATTTTGATGAAATTTGGTATGACGATAGCTGGTTATCCGGGTCAACATAAAGAATACTTTTTATCGCGAGAAAATATCTCATCTTTGAGAAATCTATACTAATCTTTAAATCGTATCAATTTTATCGCTTTATTTTATATAATATATATAAGCCCACGAGCCTCCACAAAACAATATTTGACATAGTTCTAAATTAATCATTATTTAAAATATACTCCTACATTATATCTTCTTGTCACTAATAAACTAAAAATATATCAATTTTTATACCATATTTTAATTATTATATTTTAACAGAAACATAAAAAAATAGAGGTCAATAAGACATTCAATAAGACTTGTACAACATAATACGATCATAGAATCTGTATGAAGCTCGTCCAATGCCATTATATTACGGCGTATAACTGAAGGGTCGTGACCTCTTGACCCCTTAACAAACCAACAACGATATCCTCTAACCTACAAAGCTTATATTATCTACATAAGCTCTCTGCGCACTTAAAAAGCTTTAACCATAATTCGTGTTACATAAACAGTAATTTGATAGGTGATACGAGTACCTGCTACTAATCTATACATATAATAAAATTCTAACTGAGTCGAATCTGTGCATTAAATATTTTTTTGGAAAATCTAATTGAAATAGTCATTATTATCGATACAGAGGTCGAATCTGTTTGAAAGTTCAGAATCTGAAAGTTTTGTCTGTTTGTCTGAAAACCATTGGAGGGATTTTGATGAAATTTGATATGATGATAGCTGGTTATCCGAATCAACATATAGGATACTTTTTACTGCGGGAATATATCTCATATCAGAGAAATCTTTACTAAACGTTAAAATGTAAGTAGGGGCGAACCCGAGCGGAGCGAGAGTGAGTCGCTAGTAATAAATATTATTACTAGCGATTTATCCTCGCTTCGCTTGTGACCCTTGAATAAGTCTGTTGATTGAATGGGTCTGAGAAATGGTAGGATTGCTTATAAGGAGGATATATGTATATCAATGATGCCTCACGTAAATTTGAAAAACCTTTTCTGACTTTAAGACTTCAATAATTACTTTTAAGGTAATATTGTTACCTTTTTGTTAGTTTTTATAAAGTGATGCGTTTTAGCCCTGTTTGACAAAGGTTTCCTTAATTTGAGAAAATTATTATACCATAGACCACCATGCTAGCCAAAATTGTAGATGCGAACTTCACAATATGTCTTTCGAAAACCAGTCATATTTTCGCATATACGTTGAGTTCTACAAAATATTTTATTTACCGTATTAGCAATTACAAATCATAATGAAAATGCAAATATAAATCTCAGAGATGCGAGACGCGGGCTTAAACTCGCTCTTCTTGGCTTTCTAAGCGGTGTATCCATTACTATTCCAACTCTAAATTAAGGATAAATAAATATTGTATATAATCAATACATACTCGTATATTATGGTAGCAACATCAGGTCTAACTTAACTATATAGACCTTATCTGTACCTTCGACCTAAGATGAAGGTCAAGTGTGAGCCCATTTCTAATAAAAAAATAACTAATACGAGTATGTACAAAATTCTCATAACCATTTGGAAAAAGCTAACAGTTTTAAAAAGCTATAAAAAATCATATAATTTAAAATGTAGATAGGATTACCCCAATTAAATTAGTTCGTAAACCATGGACATTAGTTTTAGTATTATGTAAGAGACCAACATACATACATATATAGAGATCAAACCTATAATACGCCTGTGTTTTTTTTAACCGATGAAAAACACCGTCGGTTAAAAACACATTCAAATCACTTTATAGCCTTAGCAAATATTTGCTTTTAGAATTTAACAGTAGATGATCCTCAAATATTTCTTCTAATCTTTTATTGCTTTCCAAACTTAAAGCCTTAGTTTTACAGTAAGACGTTGATCTTTTCCATATGCAGAGTTTTAATTATCTTTTGGGAGTAGTAGTTAAAGTAGAAAGTATCGTAGATTTTATTCCCGATTTGTGCTTTATATAAAAAATATACATTTATTTGCCTCATAAGTTTTTGCGTGAGCTTAGAAATAAATAATATACGTACTTCTAACGAAAACTAACCTAATAGGGACCGTTACATGTGTAGCATTATTTTGTTAATTTAGCTTCATTTTCGTCAAAGTACAGTGATAGTACTAAAAGTTATATATCAACTCGTTCGAAATCACTACTATTTTTTGTAAAAGATAAGTATCTTTCGTTCAATCTACTTTGTCAGACTGAAAAGCTCCTGAGCTCTGACAAGGTCTGACATAAGAAAAACAGTGCTTACCGCTCTATGTTATATTAGGTAATACATGTAGGTACATTCTACATATGTTTTGTATTTTTATGTGTTTAACTTTATTTCACTTAAAATAGATCGAAAGATAATATTTTCATAGATTTATGCGAATATTATTTCTATATTTATGTTTTCGGATTATTTCGCGGATTTGTTCAGATTTTTGGTTCCCTACGTTTCGAATGCTTTAAAGCAATCATGGTCACAGGAAAGACTGAACTGACTGGAGTCTCTCTCGTCAAATTCAATAATTATTGTAACTTTTCATTTTACTCTTAATTTTTTTTAAATTGACAACTTATGCATTTCCTCGACAAAAAATAAATGACAAAATATTCACTTGAATCTCATATTACTATATATCTGTTTCGGACGACCAGAACCAGGGTATGTCTAGTACCCGGAGGTCGACCTGGGACAATCTCCCAGACGTTCTTGGCGTACACGGCAGTATGTCCGTTCGCTGGTAATGTACGCCACCACGCACCCCTGAATGCGTAGCTTGGGTCCCGATCCACTAGGGTTTCTTCGTTGACAGGAGACTATACTTAGAGGCGATGAAATAAAAACACAATTTTTCCTTTTTTCTCTCTTGGTTTCGGTTCTTCCTTTTCCTTTTAGTTGTTGCCTCTTCGGTGGCTGTCTTGCGACTGACTTGAATCGAGAAATGGCTCGCCCTTTATTTGGCCCGTTAATACCTTACAGAGAGCCGCGTACTTTGAGCTCATTTTTCGAGTAAAATTTCCCTAAACCGAAACCTTGAGAGTCCTTTTATTTTATGTTTTCAGTAAAACACCTTACACATATTTATTTATTTACATGCCTTACATACTATTATACAATATTAAAACATAATATTCAATATATAATAATTAATTAAAAAGTCTTAAAACAAAATTATCTAACTTTCTAGGTTGCTACATTTTTACTATACATTTTCCCTTATAACTTTTGAACGGATAGTCCTATCGACCTAATTCTTGTTTTATTATAAGTTTTATAATAAAATCTATTATTTAAAACATAAACTATTATGCTATTGCAAGAAACAAAAAATCTCATTTTCAAGTTACGTAATTATATGCTAACATATTACTTACGTACCTATTCCTTTCAAATTAATGTTAAATAGTCTTATATGATTCAAATAAGCAAAAAATACTCTAAACTAACCTTATTACACTAATTAGAACTTATTTTAACATAATAAATCTAATAAGAATGAGATTTCATATTTACAACAATTATTCATAATACGCTAAAATGACATTGTCCCTATATTAATACACACGTTACTCGAAGATAGGTTTTCCGTCGCCGACATTCTCCCCCTCGTGCTTTGCACCAACTCCTGGACTCGGTGACGCTCCCGGCACCAACAGCACCACTCTCGAACTGGGCCTCCGTAGAACACCTCCTCCGGTCTCGACATCGACGACTCTGGTCCGCCCGTCTGGTCCAGGATACACATGCAGGATTCTTCCGCGTGGCCAGATGCATCTTGGTAGGCTGTGATCGACGATCAGTACGATGTCTCCGACTTGCAAATCTGTGGCGCTGACTCTTCCTTTGGTCTTCCTTGGTAGTAGAGTGGGCAAATACTCTCTCAGCCAACGTTGCCAGAAGTGATCGGCAAGTTGCTGCGTAGCCTTCCAGGTGTGTCTGCCCACAAGCTCGTTGTCCTCGAAGCTGCCGATTCTTGCTGCGCCACATGATCGCCCGATGAGAAAGTGGTTCGGTGTAAGTGCTTCTTCTTCAGGGTTCTCGGAGAGGTGGGTGAGGGGCCGAGAGTTGACTATGTGCTCGGCCTCTAACAGGAGGGTATGAAGTACCTCCTCTCGTGGTTGCCTTTCGTTGAGCGTGGCGTCCAGTGCGGTTTTAATGGATCGCACCAGACGCTCCCATGCACCTCCCATGTTTGGTGCACCAGGAGGTATGAACTTCCACTGCACGCCGATCTTCTCCGCTTCCGAGATAAGGTCTTCTTGCTTCATGGTGTCTAGTGCTTCCTTGAGTTCTTTGTTGGCGCCAACGAAGTTAGTGCCATTGTCGGTGTAGATTATCTTTGGCATTCCCCTTCTCGCGGCGAATCGTCGTAGTGCCATGATCATGCTGTCAGTGGAGAGTGAAGGAGTGAGCTCAATGTGTACAGCTCGTGTTGTTAAGCATGTGAATAGAGCACCCCATCTCTTCTCATGGCGTCTTGCTACGGTGATCGTCATAGGGCCGAAGTAATCTATTCCCGTGCACGTAAATGGAGGGTTTCCGTGCATCAGCCTCTCAGCAGGTAAGTTGCCCACTGGTAGTTCTTGAGGTCTTGCCTTTCTTGTTTTGCACCACTGGCATTGATGTTGAATGGTCTTGATCGCTGACCTCAGTCCTAGCACCCAGAAGCGTTGTCTTACTTCGTTCATTACGGTCGCGTGATTCCCGTGATTGAAGCGGCAGTGAAATTCTTCTATGATGAGAAGTGTTGTCTTGTCCTTGCTGTCGAGTACGATGGGTCGTTTGTAGTCTCTGGTAACCCCTCGTATCGCGTCGATTCTTCCTTTCAGTCGCAGGAGACCTTCTAGCACTACGTCGAGTCTTTTCAACTTGCTGCTGCCCTCTAATTGTTTTCCTTGCTATAGGCACCTGATGTCCTCTTTGAAGCATTTCTCTTGACTTCTTCTTAACACCAGCGTTTCAGCTTGCTCTAGTAGACTTGTTTCCAATGGTATGTATTTCCTTTCTGACGTTTTTGAAGACAGATGTCGCTTCTCAACAATTTTCTTATTCCTTTTTGTAGTTTTCCAGGTAGGATCTTCTTTGCTGGCGTGGACCTTTTCCTTTCTTCTGCAGAGTTGTATGAACTGCAGTACTCTTGCTGTAGCTCGCCAAAGTCTTTTCCACGACGAGAACTTTTCGGGATCTGGTGATGGATAGGAGCTGCCTGCAGTCGCTACGATGTCCGCTGCCTTTTCTTCGCCAGTGGTTTCTTTCTTGAATGTTCTTGCCGCAGGCCAGTGAACTTCATTTCTTCTTAGAAACCCTGGTCCGGTGTACCATCGGTGTTGGCAGTCGAAGTGTTCTGGTACGTCACGTGTTGCATCATCTGCAGGGTTCTGCGCCGTCGGTACCCATCTCCAGTCCTGTGGTTTTGTGAGATCTTCTATCTCCGCCAAGCGATGAGCCACGAATGTCTTGAAGGTTCTCGGGTCCGTCTTGATCCATGATAGCACGATACTGGAGTCTGTCCAAAACGTCTTCTTTTCTATTTTCAGATCCATTTCTTCCTCGACCGAGTGTGCCAATCTGCTTCCTAGGAGGGCCGCTTGCAGCTCGAGTCTCGGGATTGACACCGGCTTCAACGGAGCGACTCTTACTTTTGCTGCTACTAAGCTGACGTCATAAGTCCCATTGATTTCAGTTCTCCAATATACCGTAGCTGCATACGCCATTTCGCTTGCATCCGTGAACGTTTGCAGCTCCCCCTCGGTGCGACGTGGTGCCAGACATCTCGGGATCTGAAGGTCTTGGAGCAGCTTCATCTTTTCCAGGTAAGTCTTCCATGACTCGTACTCCTTTTCTTCTATCTCTTCATCCCAACCGACGCCACTTCGCCATATGTTCTGGAGCAGCCTTTTGCCTTGGATGAGAATTGGTGATGCTAGCCCTAGTGGATCGAAGGTCGCTCAGTAATACCCCGAAGAGCGATTGCAGTAGGTCTGGTCCCGGTAGTAAAGCGTCGTTGAGGCTTCTCCCTTTAGACTTGGCTGCAGCGTCGAAGACGATCCTTATTTTCTTCTTCAATGGATGTACCACGGAGAAATGAGGGAGGTACCATGTCTTCTTTGAATCTTCTTGTCCACCAGGTGCTTCTTCTGCATACTTGCTGTCGATTAGATGCTGGATCTGCTTATTGTATTCTGCCTTCAGCTGAGGGTCTTTGTCTATCTTCTTTTCAATGTTGAACAATCGGTTCTTGGCAGACGTGTAGCTTTCAGGCATCTGTTCATCTTCATTTTTCCATAGAAGTCCAGCTTCAAATCGACCACCTTCTAGTCTTCTGCAGGTCTTCTCTAGGATGGTGAGTGCTCTTCCTTCTGAATCCGTAGTGGGTCTTCTTGGTAGTACTCCAAGTGCTTCGATTGCGAAGTGATCCTTGATGGCTTGATGCATCTCTTCTTCTGGCGTGCTGACATGTAGACACGTGTTTAAGAAGTGCACCACTTTCGCGCCTCCAGTGTCTGACCCGTGGAGCACCCATCCAAGTCCTGTTCTTGAAGCGACTGGTTGTCCTGGTTTCCCTCTTCTTACTTCTTGAGTCACGATTAGCTCCCAGTTGTCTTGACCGATGAGCAGCTGTGGTGACTCCCCCTTATAATATAGAGAGTCAGCATCTTCTTCAAGTGTTGACACTCTTCTATCCTTTTCTTTTCTAGGAACTGCGGTGCAAGCTTCAACTCGTCGATGGTCCGGACTCTTCTCAAGGTCTTCTTGGTCTTCTGATGAATCCCCTTCACCGTAAGGTCCAGCATCTGAGAGTCTTCCTTCCTTATCAGCCTGCCTCCAACAGTCTCGATGACCAGTTCCTCCTTTCTTCCTTGAGCGCCGATTTCTTCTGCTACCTTCTGGTCTAGCAGCGACACTGTTGACCCTTCGTCCATGAGGGCCAATATCTTCTTTGATCCTTTTGACCCGAAGATTTCTATCGGAATTATCTTCAGGTATGCCCTTGCGTTGTTGACCGCATTCACCGATGCCATGATGCTCGCCACTTCTTGTGGTTTGTTCTTCTGTTCTTCCGAGGAACTTTTCTCTGTCTCGACGTGCAGCAGATGATGATGCCACCTCTTGCATTATTGCACGACGGCTTCTTGCAGCTCTCCTTCCGATGTGTCCCTTGTAAACACTTGAAGCAAACGCGGCTTTTCTTCACTATTGCCCATCGTTCTTGCACAGACGCCTTCAGGAACTTCTGACACCCGACGAGGAAGTGTCTCTGTATCTCTGATCTTGAAACCTTTTCTTTGAAGTCCTTTTCCTTAGTTGAATGCGTTGCTTGTCGATGAGTCCGTCTGAACCCGCTCTTCTCTTCTGTTGATGCATAGGCTCCACACTTGTCTGCTTCTCTGTTCAGGAACTTGGACACCAGTGTTAGGTCGGAGAACTCGCCTTCTTCTGTTGTTTCAATGAAGTCGTACCATCGGAACTTGAGGATCGTAGGTATCTTCTCAATAATTTGTTTCACCATCTCAGGTGAATGCAGGTACTGTGGTTTCTTCAATCCTTTTATTGCCGCTACGCTGTTGCTGATCTGGCTCGCGAAGAGGCATATGTCCCTTGGGTTTTCAGAAATCTTCGGCAACGTTTTGACCTTGTCCAACTCTGCCAGCACCAGTGCATCTGGTCTTCCATATCTTCTTCTGAGGGCTTGAATCACTTCCATCGGAGAGGCTTCGGAGTACAGCAGACTCTTGATAGCTTTCTCTTGCGTTGCCCTTCAGTGCTCTTCTTAGCCGAGCCATATTCTGGACGTTGTTGAACATCGGTGCTGTATCTTCATAGACAACCTTGAAGGCCATCCACTCGCTGCTGTTGCCGTCGAAGTAGGGTAACTCGTGAATGTAGGCTGGCTGTCCTGCTGGTCCTCGCGTGGTAAGAGCTTCCTTCAATGCTGCCGTCAGTGCTTGAATTTCAATCGTAGCTCCTCTCGTTGAGGAGTTCTCTTCAGGCTTCATCTTCTGTGGCTCTTCCAAGGGGTGTGGACCTCGCATCTCTGGTTGAACTTTGTTGCCATCCTCCAGCACAGACGTCTCGATCCAGTTCTGCACCTGTGCTGTTCTGTCTTCCAGGTCTTCATCCACGGAGTCCTCTTCTTCACACTGTGCCATCTCCAATCTGATACGGGCTAGCTTAGTTTCAGCCTGTGCTTGCTTCAACTCCAGGCGTGCCAACTCTTCCTTTGCTTCTAGCTCGCGTCTTCTGGCCGAGGAACTCGTGGTCTTCGTGGACCTGGCGCGACGACTGACCCCCATCGGTTTCAGGGTCTTGGAGGAGCCTTGAACATCCTTTCCAGGTACATCTTCTTGGCTCTTCCTGGTCATCCTCTGTGCAGCATCTTCTTTGTTGCCTTCCATAGACGCCGCCGTAGTTGCAGTCGTAACCGTAGTCTCCGTCACTGTGGTGCCCTCTGTGGTCGTGGTACCCGAAGAAATGTTCGATGTAGTTGCAGTTCCCGATGACGCCGACGCTGACGTGACCCCTTCTGATCCCGACGTTCCATCTGTCGCGTCCCTATCTGAAGGACGGGACCCGGGACGTGAGGGGGCATCCTTCTGCGACCTGGTTACCGGCATCTTGAACGCAATCTTCTGTTTCTTCTGAACTTCTTCTAGCAGGGATCCGGCTCGAAGGACCAACTGTTTCGGACGACCAGAACCAGGGTATGTCTAGTACCCGGAGGTCGACCTGGGACAATCTCCCAGACGTTCTTGGCGTACACGGCAGTATGTCCGTTCGCTGGTAATGTACGCCACCACGCACCCCTGAATGCGTAGCTTGGGTCCCGATCCACTAGGGTTTCTTCGTTGACAGGAGACTATACTTAGAGGCGATGAAATAAAAACACAATTTTTCCTTTTTTCTCTCTTGGTTTCGGTTCTTCCTTTTCCTTTTAGTTGTTGCCTCTTCGGTGGCTGTCTTGCGACTGACTTAAATCGAGAAATGGCTCGCCTTTTATTTGGCCCGTTAATACCTTACAGAGAGCCGCGTACTTTGAGCTCATTTTTCGAGTAAAATTTCCCTAAACCGAAACCTTGAGAGTCCTTTTATTTTATGTTTTCAGTAAAACACCTTACACATATTTATTTATTTACATGCCTTACATACTATTATACAATATTAAAACATAATATTCAATATATAATAATTAATTAAAAAGTCTTAAAACAAAATTATCTAACTTTCTAGGTTGCTACATTTTTACTATACATTTTCCCTTATAACTTTTGAACGGATAGTCCTATCGACCTAATTCTTGTTTTATTATAAGTTTTATAATAAAATCTATTATTTAAAACATAAACTATTATGCTATTGCAAGAAACAAAAAATCTCATTTTCAAGTTACGTAATTATATGCTAACATTTACTTACGTACCTATTCCTTTCAAATTAATGTTAAATAGTCTTATATGATTCAAATAAGCAAAAAAATACTCTAAACTAACCTTATTACACTAATTAGAACTTATTTTAACATAATAAATCTAATAAGAATGAGATTTTATATTTACAACAATTATTCATAATACGCTAAAATGACATTGTCCCTATATTAATACACACGTTACTCGAAGATAGGTTTTCCGTCGCCGACAATATCTAAATACGAAAGTTTGATTGGATGGATGTTTGGGTGGATGGATGTTTGACGCAAGGACGGCTGAACGGATTTGGATGAAGTTTGGCATAGACCTAGATTATAGTCTGGAATAAATAGCACATAGGATACTTTTTATCTTGAAAAAATGTACGGTTAACGTGGGATAGAATTGTTTTATTTTCACTAGAGATGAACCCGAGCGAAACGAGGGTAGGCCGCTAGTAAATAACTCCCTCCCAATACTTCAGGTTGACTGGAAAAAATCTTCTAAATAAAATAAAAGTCCATCTTTTCCACTGTCATCTATACATATAATAAAATTGTAACTAAGCCGAATCTGTACATTAAATATTTTTTTGAAAATCTTATTGAAATAGACATTATTATCGATACAGAGGCTAAATCCATAGTTTTTAGAATTTTTTACTCTCTATCTGTCTGTCTGTTTTTACCGTATTACGAGAAAACCACTGGACAGATTTTGATGAACTTTGGTATGATGATAGCTAGTTATCCGGGTCAACATATAGGATACTTTTTACTGCGGGAAAATATATCATCTCTAAGAAATCTATATTAAGCGTTGAAACGTAAATAATCGTACATAGTTTTATTGGCTAGTTTTAGTTATATGTGCAATAAAGAATTTATAATGATTATACATACATAGCACGTGGACAAACAGTAATAAATCTAAGATGTCCTCATAACAGATCACCGTTATTCATCGTCATAGGAACGTAATTCCTAGAAGGGCTGAAAGCTCCATCAATCATCTTTGATAGAGCCTATACGACGTGTAAACACTGAATTTTGTGTTTGAAAAGGACGCCCATCTTAAGCTTCAATGAATCACCTGAAATGTATAGGGTTAGATATTTTCTCATATATTTAGAAGGCCGAAAGTACATATTAATAAAAAATAATTACTTTTGAGCTAAAAAGCCAAAAAAGGTCGATTTAAAAATTATTATTTAACTACAAGAGGATAAATGATAGGACTTTCAGAATAACATTATTAATGAAACACATCAGAAATTTGTTTAAGGTCCTGCTTTTTCAACCGACTTCAAAAAGGAGGAGGTTCTCAATTCGACTGTATGTTTTTTTTTATGTTTGTTACCTCAGAACTCCGTCATTTATTAACCGATTTGGACAATTTTAGTGTTGTTTTAAAGTGTATACTTCCAGATTGGTCCCATTTAAATTAAAAAAAAAATACCACCCCTAAGGGTGGAAAAATAGCTAATGATGAATTTAACCTACTTCTAATTGTCATATTAACTTTAAATTTGCAAGTGTTTTTATTACCGTTGATAGTACAGTGGTTCGGTATTGTTGACCTGATCTGATGGTAAGACCAGAAGGTGGATAGGTGGAACTCTTCAGCGGCTAATAGTAGATACTTTGAGTTTGGCCTTATTTTGTTTGATTTGACAGGCCTAACACGTTGGAATTCTTACTTTGCTACTACTGTCTACACTAAAAAGGGAAAAATAAAAACTTTTTAACAAAAAAATAAAAACCGACTTCAAACAAAAGCACTAAAAAGTGAAAAATAACTGATTGGTAGTTTTCATTTACTATACATACCTAATCAAATATTTTCGAAGTATATATATGAAACTATGTATAAGAATTATTATATGAAATCGAACCCATTATTTTTGAACACCATACCCATTCCATCCATATCCATGTGGATTTATTTGCCAGAAGAATCAAATCGACTGATACAGTATTAAATTCTATACCCTATGCTCCTGTGGCTTGGCTGAGATTTTTGCAATTACTTATAGTTTTAGATTTCCTGAACCACATCCACTTCATCCACGTATTCGATCTCTATCTATAAAGCTTTGAAGTAAAAATCTCGTCCTGTTTTGTACCTGCTGAAGATAAGCTTTTGAACTTCAATTTCTATAAATTATTAAGCATAATACACCGTTATGTATATGTATAGTTGACTGAGCGAAGTCACATGAGTTTCTGTAAAATAAAAATAAAAATAAGAATAAGTAAAATAAAAATAAGTAAAAATCAAGTACGAGCTGGACTCGAAAAAGAAGGTTTCTATACCACAATCGACTTTTTGTAATTTGCAAGGTTTTTTGTTATTTGTTGTTGTAGCGGCAATAGAAATACACACTCTGTGAAAATTTCACTTCTCTACCTCTTACGGTTCATAAGATACAGTCCTGTGACAGATGGATGGACAGCGGAGGCTTATTAATAGGGTTCCGTTTGCAGCTTTTGGGTATAGAATCCTAAAAATGTGCATAATTTAAAAATAACACTATTTATTTTTACGCGAATATTTGACATTTTAAATAAAACCATCTTTTCGGATTTCTCTGCGGATTTATTTGGATTTTTGGTTCCCGACGTTTCGAATGCTTTACAACAATCATGGCCACGGGAGAGACTGAGGTGTTAGATGTATCGAAGGTATAGTTGTTACAGACAGCATAACCACAAATAACAAAATGAAAATTGCAACAATTACCTTACAATATTTTTTAACTTTAAACATTTATATAATTTTAATTACTTTTATAATTGAATATGGAATATTATTCGTTTAATTTTTTCTGTTATTATTATAATTATTACAATTTTAAAAATATTAATTAGTAATCTATATTTAATGTTGCCATTATTATATTTATATCCATAAAGAAAAATTATATTATATAATCTATACTATAATAAAATAGTAGAAGTCGAATGTCTATACATAGCAAAAAAATGCTAAAAACCGAGTCAGGGGGATGTAAGAAGACAAATAGAACAATGCCAGATATTTTTCAAATTTTTTGTTTCTCTGTCTGTTTGTACGGGCTAATCTCCGAATCTATGGGACCGATTTAAATGAAATTTTTCGTGGTGGTATCTTATATCCCCGGGCAACATCTTAAATACTTTTTATCCCGGGAAATCAAATAGTTCCCTAGGATAGTTAAAAGAACTATAGTATCTTATACAGTTTAGTACACAACAACTTATGCACCTAATTTAGTAAAATTTAACATTCTGATACCTTATATTGCCGGTCAAACAACACGTTACTTTTCATCCCGGAAAAATGAACGGTTCCCGTGGGAACTAATAGATCTCTATTAGTGTATTTCTAGAGGCAAACCCGAGCGTAGCGAGGGTGAGCCGCTAGTATTAATTATTTAAGCCATATAATTGTTCTATGTGTAATTTAAAAAAGGAATAATTAATTAAGGATAATAATTTTAGTTCTAGATAGTTTGCTATTATTTAATAAAAAGTTTTTAACAGAAAAATAAAAACCGATTTCAAACAAAAGCACTAAAAATTAAAAAATAACTGATTGGTAGTTTTCATTTACTATACATACCTAATCAAATATTTTCGAAGTCGGTGTGCTTTGCTTTATATGGGCTGGCACCGATTTCGAAAATATTTGATAACGTATGTATTTAATAGGTAGGCTTTAATTACTTAGCCAAAGCACATCGACTTCGAAAATATTTTATTAGGTATGTATAGTAAATGAAAACTACCAATCAGTTATTTTTTAATTTTTAGTGCTTTTGTTTGAAGTCGGTTTTTTTTTTGTTAAAAACTTTTTATTTTTCCCTTTTTAGTGTAGACAGTAGTAGCAAAGTAAGGATTCTAACGTGTTAGGCTTGTCAAATCAAACAAAATAAGCCCAAACTCAAAGTATCTACTATTAGCCGTTGAAGAGTTCCACCTATCCACCTTCTGGCCTTGCCATCAGATCAGGTCAACAACACCGAACCACTGTACTATCAACGGAAATAGAAATACTTGCAAAGTTTCAAGTCAATATGACAATTAGAAGTAGGTTAAATTCATCATTAGTTGTTTTTCCACCCTTAGGGGTGGTATTTTTTTTTTGAAATTTAAATGGGACCAATCTGGAAGTATACCCTTTCAAACAAAACAAAAATTGTCAAACAAAAGTTCTGAGGTAACAAACATAAAAAAAAAAACATACAGTCGAATTGAGAACCTCCTCCTTTTTGAAGTCGGTTGAAAAGACAAATTACTAAGCAACACTATTACTATATACTTTTACAAATGAAAAATGAAAAATATTAATCTGAAATTAACGTAGGTAATTAAATAGATTTTGAAAATCTTTGATATATTTAGATAATATGTAATAAATTTACCTTTTGAAAGAGTATACTCTTGTTCATAATAATATTCCGTAAATTCATTTCTTCGGCTATAAATAACTTACTTGACGTCTAACATGAAACTATAGGTTTTATTTAACAAAATTTTACTTTTATATTACTGTTATAAAAATCTTTTTTATTTAATAATATCTTTATAAAAATATTTATTACTCGTTTATTTTATAACATTAAGTTAATACTAACTAATATTATTAACAAGCGATTTTTTCTTGCTTCACTCGGATTCGTCCCTAGTTACGAGTACGTTTTTAACAGTAATAATAAATATGGATACAAATATACTCCATAATCTAATAACAATTATTGTACAACAAATCATGGATCATCTCCTAAACGGCAGAGACGATTTTAATGATATTTTTTGTGTGTGTTCGAATTGACCCTGCAATGTTTGAATACACAAATGGATAAGGTAGGTGGTGCTGCAGTCGGTGTGTCACTAAATTTTGTTAAAAGACTCCATTTTCCGAGCATTTAAATTGTTGATTAAATAAAATAAAAATCGATGTGTGTACGTATGTTTCCTATGGACTCCAAAACAGCTGGAGCGATTTTGATTAAATTTTCAGGTAATATTCAGATTAGCCCAGCGGGTCATTCTGTGAATTTTGTAAGCGATCGGAAGTTTGGACGCGGGCGATGCCGCGGGTACTGCTAGTATATGTATATAATTAAAAATAGCCTGGAGCAAATTTTTGGTAACAACCCCTCTGGGTTGTGTATGTTAATATGTTATATGGTTTAAAAAATATATTCCGCCTGGAAAAAAGAGTGAGGTGTCCACCACACAGATCGGGATCTTAGACTATTGTATAGACTATTATAAATACTCGTACCATAGGCATATAATACTAAAATATAAAAAAATCATCACGATTATTGGAGGATTTGTAAGGTATGAAAAGTATCAATTTTGTTTATGAAAAACAATCTATCGTTCCGAAACTCTGCAAAATTAAATTGACAGAGAGGCTAGAAACCAGGATTAAAAAAATTGATCGATTTTTTTTTCAGATCACAGTGATGTGTAAAAATTCACACATTAGAATACTATTTATAATAGAACCGATTCATAACTGGATGGATGGATTACTCCAATAAAAAATATAAACAAAATGTGAGGTCTAAAAAAAATTATTACGTTTGGAATTGCACATAACCTATCTTTTTCTGAATTTGGTTAAAAGTAAGCCAAAATAAACAATAATCTTAAATTTGAGGTTATTTTTATTTTTAATTCAAAAAAATGAAATAAAATCAAGTTTAACCTAAAAGTTTTAACATTATACTTAGTAGTTTAAGCTTAGTGGTCGAAATATAACCATAACCAAACACCATACCACATTATCATTTTGACATATTTATAAGAAAATTTGAGGGTGACATATATGAATAGAATTTACCTAGCTATATACATATAATAACTTAATATGTTGGGACATTAACACCCAGCACTATCTAATTCCATGGTAAGATACGAGGCTTCTGTTATGTATACCAGGTAGTTGATACGCTACACATATATTACAATTTTAAGTATATACATATAATAAATATAAACACCCATGACTGGAGCACAAACATTCGCGCTCATCACACAAATGAATGTCCCCAGCCGGACTCGAACCCGCGACTACTGGCAAAGCAAGTAAGGTCACTATTTATTGTTATCTATTATACTATTTATTGATAACACTAAAGTTCAATAGCTACTAAACAAAAAACTACTAACTACTGCTTTGCCTTTTGGTTTAAGCATATATATATATGTGTGTATATATATATTAGGTACTTTAATCATTAAATGTCTTGAGACAATAGTATATACGCTGAGTTAAACCCTCGTCACTTTGGCCTAATTATTACATTAAACTCCATTACTAGAGATGTCAACTCGTATTATTCAGTTTTGAAGCAATTTATAAGTAAACAATTTGCCTATGCGTTTGCACCCATTTGTCTTTCTAATATTATAATTAAAAAGTTTTAGCGAATTGAAGACGAAAAGACGTGACGGATTTTGATGTTTTAGACTCATATGGGTTATAATAGAGTAAAATAGAATAAAGCATATGCTTTGATTTATAAAGGTTTGATTAATTCCTCCTCTTGAGCGATTTAAATCACGGCGGCCTTCTCACTTAGACTTGTTAACTGCGCAGGAGATATAGTGAACAAGTGCACTCTCTATTCCCTTTACTCTCAAATTTCGATGGGACGACAATTTGATAGGACCGTTGAGAGTTCAGGTGCAGGACCGACGCACACGTGTTCTGCCTCAGCACAGGGGTGAAACACCACCAGCTTCCCAACTCCGGACTGTTGCTTAGACTTTCTTAACAGAAAGACTCTATAACTAAATTTGACTAGACCTAGGATTCGAACCCAGGACCTCTGGATCTACAGCCATACATGCTAGCCGCTGCACCACCAAGGGTGTATAAAGATATAGTAATACATAAATGAACTACGTAAGCGGAGATATGGAAAAGCAGTATCGGATCATTGGGGTCTTCAGGTATATAATTTTAATACAAGAGATTGAATTATTATTAATAACAAGTGACCCTAGATGTAATTTCAGCCTGAAAACATATTATTAGTAGAAGAAAACACATTTACATATTATTATTATTATGTTGGGACATTAACACACAGCACCATCTAGTTCCATGGTACGCTACGAGACTTGTGGTATGGATACCAGATAGTTGATACACTACACATATATAACTTTAAATACATACATATTATAAATATAAACGCCCATGACTGGAGTACAAACATTCGTGCTCATCACACAAATGAATGCCCCCAGCGGGATTCGAACCCGCGACCGCTGGCATAGCAAGTAGGGTCACTACACACTGAGCCAAACGTGTCGTCAATGTTACCTTGGATAATAAGCTTTTCATGTTATAAGAATTGTTAAAATTAATTGAATATTTTCAAAGTTTATGTTTATAACAAAATATACATCATCAAAACAGCATACAATAATTAAAAAAGCTTTTCTCTCTATTGAAAGATTTAAAAAAAGGAGAAAGCTTTCAATTAGTGTATATATTCTTAACCCACGACGCAAGAAGACGGGAGCTACTAACTTATGTATCTATGTGTCTGTGGCATCGTAACGCCCAAATGGAGAAATCGATTTTAATTTATTTTTCGTTGTTTATAAATACTGCTGATATATCGTGGTAAGGCTCATTAAAATGTCCTTAATTAATATGTTACTGGATGATTTTAAAATTTTTAATTTAAAAGTTATGTTTGTGTTATACCTACATATGGATTTTTATTTTTACATAGTGTCTTGGCGAATCATAAACAGATTTTAATGATAATTTTTTAACGAATAAATAGCGAGTTGAAGTCTTATTTCTCAAGTGATTTGAAGTCTGTCTTTATGGGTAAATATATCTATAAAAAATAAAACTAAAATTATGCCAAAAACACATTTAATTATATCTCCTTTACAACAAAATCGTGCGGTACATTTTTTATGTTGTATACATTAAATCATTTTACAATAAATCATACACAATCGAATAATCGATACACATAATAATCGATAGGTATTATATAATAAACTTAATTACAATTGTTTTATATATTTATTAATCTAACCTCTATATAAGTTGTGGACACCGATATACATAGACTAAAAATAAACTTAGAAAGATCTATGCGAACATATTGGATAATTTAAAATCTTTCTATTGTTTGTGTAACTAAGCATTTCATTTAATATTATTGCCTACATTATAAGTATATATGGAATCATTTTCATAATTTATAGAATCGTTATATTACCTGAGTAATATTATAAATACAAATATTTTAATAACCTTAAACATTTATAAGCAAAAGAAAGCCCAAAATATAATAGGCACTGAATTAAATATTCCTTGGATAACTTAGAGGTTCGCTAAAATTCATTCAGCATTCTAATTTCTAAGAGCTTAAGGCCTAATCCACACATTATTCCCGTCTTGAATCGTTCTCGGGCCGATATTGGTCTGGTAAAGTATTTTTATTCAAGAAACAATGGGTACCGTCACACTATCAGTAAGTCGGGTTTCGTTCGAATCACACTCCAGCAACGTTTCTTGTATAAAAGAACTTTACCAGACCGATATAAGACCGAAAAAGGTCTATGGTTGGCACTAGTATGTTTCAAGCCTAAGTAGGAGCCCGTGACTATAAAAACGGTTGCAACAAACCAATTATTATTAAATTATTATCGCAATCCCGTTGAGCATAGTAATATCATGTTATTCAAATTTAATTTTTTTCTTCAGCATAGAATTATTACAATTTTTTACTGAACGTCATGACTACCATTTCGGAAATAAAAAGCTTCAGTTCCGATAAAAAAGAAAATCTATGGAACTAAAATATATATATTTAAAATATAATTTAAATTACAAACTAAAGAAAAAAAAAATATTTTAGTCGTTTAGTCGATAACTCTTTAACATTAACCTGCTAAATTATGATGGTCACAATTAGAAATAGCTCCCATAGATGTGACTGTACAGCGTTATTTTGTATACATATTACATAATATACATTATACATGTATATATATGCATGTATATTAATCGCATAGATCTATCCAATGAAATACTTATATATAAAATCAATATACGATTTCTAGGTTACCTAATTATAATCTGAATAACTATTTCAGATTTTTTTACGCTTAGGCACTAAATTACATTTATAGGCGTAGCTAGAACTTTGAGCTCGCCATGTTTTTATTATACGTGCCCAAGACGGCCTAATTTATCCCACAGTTGGACAAAGGCCTCTTCTTCTATTAAGAAGACTATAATACTACTGTAATAAAAAGATTCTATATAAAAAGCTATTCTATTTATTTTATATCTCATGTCTAATATGTAGGTGATTTAAAGTACGAATAGATTTTGGCTAAATAATTTTAGATTAAAATTAACAACATTTGAGAAATCCTTTCTTAAGCACATTCGATGTCATATAGATCACTATTCATCTCGTCAACACATTTTAATCGAAAAAGACAGCGGTGTATTCTAATATAGTATTTTCTTATTCATTTCTTATATAGAGCAAAGTAATATAAATAACTAAAGATCCTAGTATAGGTTGCCTTACCCTTTGGAAAGCAAAATTTACGTTTAACTTTTTATGAGATGTAGATGTGATTTAAACAATTCTGAAAGTAGATAACGGAGTGTTAGTTTTATTTAAAGAAGCTGAGACTGTGTAAATGTATCTAAGTTCATATTTTATAACATATTTTTAAAAGTGTAATATGCCTTCACTAATAAATTTTAGGTATATTTTTTAAGTTTTCACCAAACTTAGTTTTTACTTTATATTAACATTTCAAGTTTCATATTATGATGTGAAATTTTAAAAGATAATTTCTGTAAACAAAGTTCAATAGCTGTCACGTCAGATTATAAGAAAGTTGGCATCGTTATTATAAACTTTACGGCGCAGATGCCTTCCGGAATGACATTAATTTATTTTTGTTCTTCGCAAACTTGGCTTATGGCTTGGCTAGCTTGGCATAAAATTAAATAAGTCTATATTCTTTCTTAGATTTACGCGAATATTTGACATTTTAAATAAAACTATCTTTTCAGATTTTTTCGCGAATTTATTTTGATTTTTGGTTCCCGACGTTTCGGATGCTTTACAGCAATAATGGGAGAGAGTCTCTTCCGTGACGTTTTATTTAAAAAGTCTATATCCCTTAATTTATAAGGACACAATAGTTTATTTTTAAATACATAACGAATTCAAAAGAAATATATGAAATGTTTTGTAACTTTAATATTTATGAAACTTTTAGCATTTCAGTGCATTAAAACCTTGCATTTTATTATAGCCATATCGGAGATTTACAAACCCATACACAAACCGATTTAACACACAGACCTCCGAAGTCCGAGCACCCGATCGGAGGATGTTAGAATTAGAAAAAACAATGATTCAAGACCACATGGAAACAGAGCCCTTTACTTCTGTTATTAATAACATTTGCTAGATAGATATAATATTATATCAAACTAAGCCACTTAATTACGCTTGTTATATTTTATTCAGCCCTTTTTAACGTCCCACTGCTGAGGGTGGGCCTTTCTTCAATACGAGGGGGATCAGGCCGTAGCCGACCACGCTGGCCAAGTGCGGGTTTTTGTATATTTTTAGATTTTAGGAAGGGGTATATTTTCTTTCACTTAATTTAAGTGTTTTTATTATTTACGCGATAGCTTAGCCTATAGTATCTAAATCGATTTTCAAGGTTTTTTTTTAATAAAGTAACGATAAAATAATTGCTTTTTACCCGATTCCGCGACGCAAAGGAGAGTAATTAAGAAAATTTGTTGCCTTTTTAGGTAACAAATACTTCGAATAAATATACCAAATGATTGAAGTCACATATTAGGACTGGTAACTCAGGGACTCAGTGACCGAGATAGTATGACTGATAGGAGTACCTGGTAAATCTCAGACTTCGTCTATCTTCTAGGTTTTTCACATTAGGAAAGTTAATCAAAAGAATTGACTCGATTTACGTATAGAAGACGATACTATCTAAAACAAAGTATTTGAATATGAATGTTAATAAGCTTCGACAAGATAGGAGCTTCACTTAAATGCCGGGTTTAGATGAATGTTTATACAGGTACGTAAACTGTACATAAAAATCGTAAAATTTATATCATTTCGTTTTTGCGTTAGGGATTGACAAACTGACAAATATACAATCGCATTTAACATGATGATGATGATGATGTTCTCCTGACCGATTCCGGCCACGGCGGCCATTCTCATTGAGACTAGCCAACTGCGCAGGAGATATTATAGTGCACAAGTGTACGCGCAGACACAAGTGCACTCTCTATTCCTGTCACTCTCATACTCCGATGGGACGACTACTCGACACGACCGGTGAGAGATAAGGTGCAGGACCGACGACTTTACGTGCTCTCCGAGGCACGGGGGTGAAACACCGCCAACTTCCCAACTCTGGGCTGTTACTGAGGCTTACTATACAGAAAGACTCAATAACTAAACTTGGCCCGACCCGGGACTCGAACCCAGGACCTCCGGGTGTGCAGCCGTACATGCTAGCCGCTACACCACCGAGGCAGTTAAACATATTATATATGTGAGATGCGAAATTACATATATTCTCTTTACTTATTTTATCCTTTTGGCTTATCGCTAGCCTTAAGTTTTATATAAGCTTAAATTCTAAAGCCGCTTTTACTAATAGAAAACTGGATATTATATGAAAGAGACGTCTAAGCGATATGACATTCGAATATTATCTTTTAATTTCTATTAGCGAATCGATTTTAGAAAATCAATTTGTCTAAGGACGCTATCTAAAAATTATATCAGAAATAGTACCTGGGAAAGACAAATTCATTTACTCGAGTCATTCATATTTTATAGAGGTCGTGTTTGAAGGCAACGTCCATAAAATACTATGTTGTAATTTTTAGCTATAACCAATATTTTATACAAACTAATATATAGCATTTATTATAATAGATAAAATTAAAATTTTATCTAGACATTTTTATATTATTATGTATATGTATGTTTATGTATATACATAATGAAAATATATAGGGTAAAATTAGTATTTTATATTTATTAATTTTTATGTATGTTTATTTATATTTTTTGTTGTGTTTTAGAGATTTGCACTTTATGCACCTTTCCGCTCTTCTTATTTTCTTGTATCCTTGTCTATTCGTTGCCTTTAAGAGATCATTTTTAGTGATAAGGCCGTCTTTGCACATCTCTTTAATTGTATTTATTTAAAATGAAAAACGTACTATTTTCGTGTGCAATAAAGTGTTATTAAATTTACTAAGTATTGACTTTATATTGGTTAAGTTTAAAGCTTTCAATAAGCTTTAACTAAGTTAAGTATAAACTTTCAGCGTGCCAAGAAAGGATTTTTCAAGTGCGTTAATATTTAATAATACTGTACGTCGAGTTCAGAAAGAGCTCACGAAACACTTTCAAACCAAAGTGCGAATTTCAAATTATCTTTTAGACATTTTAAAAATCAAAATATTTTTATATATAAATTCTACAGAATATATGTAGATATTTTTAAGAATTTTTGTTATACAAAAATACTACGCAGTTATCTCTATGTTCCCAAATCCAGAATCGTTTCAAGTCTCTAAATAATATAATTATATTAATATTATAAATACATTAGCGGACTTATGCATACACTTATTTTATCTCAGTTTTAGCTAATTAAATTTAAAAAATGTTTTGTCCTTCTCTATCGCTTGGATTTTTGTAATAGTAAGAAAGAGGCAAAACATGTTTTGACTATTAGATCTTCTTTTTTATTTATAAAATGTGCAGTTGTCTTCTGACCAGAGCATACAATTAACATTTATATTGAAAAGGTCAGACCATTTTCTTTCATTAATTTTATTTTAGTTTTTTTCTTTATTTACATACATATTTATTTATCAGAATAGAGTCTTAGTATGGAACACTAATTCTCTACAAATTTTAGAAGACAAAAGCATTGCTTTTCAAAGAAAAATGTGTGATGTTTTCATTGATATACAAAAACTTAAGATTTTCAACAGCGTTTCAAAAGTTTCCTCAAAAATAAGTGCACAATTCGAAATTGAATTGCGCTTTTTTTAAATTAAAACGTTGTTACGTTTAAAAACGTACAAGTAGTTTAGGTGGTATGCATAAGTTCAAATTTGTGTTTAGACAATTAAAACTTTCGATTTTTGAATTTTATTCTTTAATACTTTCTTAGATTTACGCGAACACTTGACATTTTAAATAAAACTATCATGGTCACGGGAGAGACTGAGGTGTTAGATGTCTCTAAGGTATTATATAGTTTGTTACATGATTGCTGTAAAGCATTCGAAACGTCGGGAACCAAAAATCAAAATAAATTCGCGAAAAAATCCGAAAAGATAGTTATATTTAAAATTTTATTCTTTAGTTTGACTTAACGTCACAGGTTGACGCCACTGTTTAAAGAGGTATTTTTTAGGAAACGTGTATCTATGTTTTTATATATCAATGAATATTCCACATTGAATTTTTCTTTAACAAGAAATGTAAATATTTCAATCGTCTTAACTAAAATTTCTGCTCCTTATGAGAAATAAGCCTCCAAATCTAGCACGAGCTATGCATGCTACGTGAGTATGCTACGCTACGTCTAACTAAATTTTTCGTCGTCTTGCTTTAATAATCAAATGTATGAAGTCGGATAAAATATGTTATTTCTTAGATTTATTATTAAATGTAAGCATTCGTACTTGACATTTTAAATGAAACTATCTTATTTTATTTTTTTAATTTCCGACGTTTCCACTGATTTACCAAACATGGATAACGGTAGGAAGTAAAGAAATGAAAGAAAGTATATGAAATCGTATTAAAATAATGACTTATTTTTTGTATGTAGCGTGTTTTCTTAAAATCTTTTTAAGTAATTTAGATGTTGACTGCTCAGTCGTTAGATCTAGACTAAAGCCCGACTGAATACGGAAGAAAAAAAATACTTTTGTTTTTCATGCTATGATTATCTCTCTAATGGCTGAAAAGCATGTTGATAAATAATAAATATGTTGGGACATTAATTACACACAGTACTATCTATTTTCATGGTAAGCTACGAGGCTTGTGTTATGGATACAAGATAGTTGATACACTACACATATAGAACTCTATCGGCATACATATTATAAATATAATCAGCCATGACTGGAGTACAAACATTCATGCTCATCACACAAATGAATGTCCCCAGCGGGACTCGAACCCGCGACTGCTGGCACAGTAAGTAGGGTCACTAGAACCTGAACCAAACGTGTCGTCAAATTATTGTGATGTTTATAATCGTTGTTGAATTTTCAGTTAAAAGTAGAGTGCTCATTTTTAATTATTTAATTTGGAAATTATAACAATAATAATATCGGTTATTTCATATTAAGAAATAATTTTGATAATTCAGTGTATATATAACAAAAATAAACATAACATTTATCAATCTGCTATTTAATGTTTGTGTATGGGATGGGTGTTGTTGACGTTAATATTTTTACCTCATTGACGTCCTGTTTAGAGTCATTTTTGAAAATTTTTGACAATCACTGATAAAATTTTACTTATTTACATCATATTATATACAATTATTATCGAAAATTTGAAATTATGGATAAAATGGTTCCATTTTGTCATAATTTTTGTCCTTTTTTATAATTTTTTGAATAAGTATTACTAAGTATATATAACGTGAAAACATATTTTATAAGTCATATCTATGTACTAATTTTATTTATATTTATGTTATTTTATATATGTTATTATTTTTACTGTTACATTTTAATTTAAAATAAGGAAGTATTATTTATTATATATACTAATAATACGTTGATTTATAATTTTTATATCATATTTAATTATTTATATCATCTAATCTATACATATAATAAAAGTGTAACTAATCGATGTCTGTACATAGAAAATATTTGCGAAAATCTATTATTGGGGGTCTTTATTAACGCAATAGAAGATAAAACAATGATTTTTAGAATTTTTGTCTGTTTATACAATAATCACACTACGGGGCTTAACAGGAAGTCTGCCCGTGACGACGGCTGGTGCAACCCAGTCGAAACGACGGGAACAAGGTATATAGCCACTTACGAATTCAAGCGTTAAGTCCCGTAGTGTAATCATTGTATAATTATGAAACGTGATAATTTAAAAAGTTATTTTGTCTGTTTGTCTGTGCGTTTGTGCGCGCTTATCTCAGAAACGACTTAACCGATTATTAAGGTGGGCTTCACGTAACATTTAGTATGTGTTTTCTTTGAATCGGTTCATAAATAAAAAAGTTGTGTCAATTTAAAAAAAATATGATATAATTTAAAGAAATGTAAATAAGATAAATAAATAAAGATTTCAAAGAAAACAAGCTAATTAAAAATCTCTAATTAAATTGTCTTGAAGTACTTATAGTCCAATATAAATTTTTCCATCAAGTTAAATATACAGCCAAAATAGGATTTACAGTAGGCGTCCGTCAAAATATAGACTAATAATATATTTTATACTCTTTATACAATAAAGTATTAATCTCTACATAGAGTCAATTCTAATGCATTGCTGTTAAATATTTCCTTTACTTACATATCCAAGCACTTACAAATATAATAAATTCCTTTAAGTTGGTACGTTGTTGGTAGAAATATATAAAAAGCGTTCCATCGTAAATTGGTCTATTTTAGGACGTCATTAAATTCAAATGTGATAAGAGTTCAATAGAATTTAATTTCCTTACAATAGAAATAAACGTAAGTCTTGTAAGTGATAAAATTTAGAGCTTTAGAAAATATAATATATTCGCATTCAAAATTGTTTTTTAAATATTTCGTACCGTTAAGTTGAAAATAAACAAATATATTTAATATCTAATAATGAATTTTAGTAGATTTTATATGGCAGGTCATTTAAAATAAATATTTATAGAGTAAAAGGAATGTAGCGGACGGATTAACATAACCTATAAGTTGATTTTGTATCATATATGCAAAAGAAATTAACATAAATACGTTTTTCGTACTTTAAAGGTATACTACCTATATACATATATAAACTGTATTGCACTGCATCGTAAAAGTGCCGTACTTTGCTAACATCCAATAAAATAATAAAAAAATGTTATGACAATGTCATTAAGACGTAAAAGAGTAATTTTTTTGCAATTTCACTGTAAAAGCCACGTATACTATAAAGCGCTATACTATATACGTATGTATGTATAAATAGAGACCTATAAGAGTATAGACTACGCACGTTTTGTACCGATATGCAAATGTAGAGTCATGATGTAGACCCTTCGTAGAGAGGAACATACAGGTTACGAGTTTAATTCCTACTAGAGGTTATGGCTGTAAGATTTTTATTATTTATTACATTATATTATTTTCAAACACTATAAGTTTTAAAATTTTCATTTTCCTATATTAAGTTACCATAAGTAGTGATTTTCACAAAATCAAAAAGTCGCAAAGTGCGAGCTTTCCAAAAGCACATCAAAATACCTCCAAACTTTACCTATATATAAAAATATCATGTTAATCCACGATCTATTAAAGCCTGTTCCACGCAGTTACTATGATTTATTTTCATTTGAGACTTGAGATAATTAGGTGTAAAATTATTTTTAATATAATCCTCAGAGAGATCGAGTTAACTTTTAGTTGATTTTTATATTTTACGGTAATATTTTCTCATTTTTGCTGAGAATTTAATGAAAAATTATTACAGGAATAATTATGAATAGCACTTGAATTAAAATTTAAAAAAATAATAAACAAGTAATATAATATAATAATTATAGTACATACGTATGTATTAATGGTTAGTATGGAATAGACAGATTATATATTATATTATGATACACAGCCTTCCTCAAAAAACGGACTATCTAATGGAAAAAAAAATTCAATTAGGATTAGTAGTTTTTGAAGAATTAGCGCGTTTAAACAAACAAATTTTGCCTTTTTATAATATTATTTACCTGCCTTTTTATAATATTAGTATAGATTATAAGAATTGCTGTTTATTTAGACTTCATTAAGAACGTAAGTTAATAAAGATTAGAAGAACAATCCCACCAGGTTTCAAATAAAAATGGAGAAAGGGAGAGTGGATTGAAATACTAAATGGGTTAAATCGTCTCAAGCCTCAAATTTAAATCATAAATACAATAAATTGAACAACACAGTAACCATTGGATATATAAATTATTCACACAAAATACATCTACTAATATGCATCGTTCGATATGTTGACTATTGTTACATTTAAATTGGCCACAAACACTCCCGAATTATTTACATGGATACATAGGAGTCTAAAAAATATTCGTTGTTATATATAGCAAAGTAACATTCCTTACATAGCAGCGCTATGCATGGGCGTAGTTAGGTGGCACTGATGAGACCTAAACCAAAACTCAGAAAGCACATGCTAATAATTATCCAAAATTAAAGCAATTTCTCCATAGCCTTATGGCAAGAACGAGGAGTTCCATAATAATCTGGCAAATTTCGTCCAATTGTCAGAATTTCCACTAAATTCTCTTTAATTTTAGATCATTGAACAAATCTCATGTCCACCTACCTACGTCCAAATGTTTAGGAAATTAGAATATCACAAATATTGCGATACATTTGAGCACGTATCAAAAGCACTGAAAACCTACGTCTTTCACTCACTAGAAGTAATATATTTTATCTGTTGCTTCAAAGTGTACGTGCTTTTTGCCATGCGGTAGCACGACCAACAACCATCAGGCCGAATTTACATTATTACCATTACCACTACCATTTACCTCATTTACTTCACTTTTAGGAATTCTCACTTCGTCGTCATTTTTATCTGGTTCATTTATTTCTGGGATCTTGAGCTTCGTTTCTGTTGCACGCTCAGCTTGGGTGAGAACTTCTTGAACGTGTATAGTTAGTTCTGGTCGGACGACTTGGGTGAATGGTAATAGGGCTCCGGCTACGTCCATTGTGTTGTTGATGTTCCTGTGCCACAGCTCAAGCACGACACTACGCCGTTGCTACTTATACCTTGGTGGTCCCAGCCAACCACAGCCGAATATCTAGTCAAAGTAAGTTAAATTTAATCTATGTCTTATTATACATACATATAATTGTAGCAATTTATGGGAATGTATAAAATATAAATACTAATTTAATTGATTCAAGACAAAAAAATCTAACATTTTTAATGACTTACTTAAATCTATAACTGTATGTCTGTCTGATTATTTGTTTCAGATAATCTAAGAAACGGCTGGACAAATTTTGACGAAACTTTTACTGGCAGATAGCTGAGGCTATAAGTAGTTACTTAGGCTACTTTTATTTTAGAAAAAGAATTAGGGTTCCGTTATACAAGTCACATTAACATGAAAAATTAACATATAATATATCAAAATAGTCTTACTTGGCAAATCACAAGAGCTAGCAATAGCAAGAGAATTAATGCCATCACTCCCCACACCACACTGAGTTGGGTCAAAGCGAACACGTACAGTGTTCTATGGCACCATTGATTTGGTTCGAACAATGTCGGTGCATAGTCCGGCCACATGATCTCGAGTGTCCAGTAGTTGCCGCACGCAAACCTGTTTAAAACCAATGATTATAAGAAGCTAGTGCAAAACCAGTATAACCTTAAAATTACATTTATGTATATTATATACTATAGCGACTCACCCTCGCACCGCTCGGGTTCGTCTACTTACGTTTTAACGTTTAGTATAGATTTCTCATGGATGAGATATTTTCCCGCAGTAAAAACTATCCTATATGCTGACCCTGATAAGCTTATACTAAATTTCATCAATCTCCAGTGGTTTTTCTGTGATGCGGTCACAAGCAGACACACAGACACACTAATATTCTAAAAACTATAGATTCGGTCTCTGTATCGATAATAATGTCTATTTCAATAAGATTTTCCAAAAAATATTCAACGTACACATTCGACTCAGAATTATATTATATATCTATATATACTCGTATAATAAAATTCTAGCTGAGTCGAATACTCTGACAAACTATTCTATTCAGTTAGTGTTAGTAGTGATAGTGTTAGTAGTACTGACTAGTCTATACTAGTAACCGTCTAGTAGTTTATTTAAATACATTACGTTATTTAATTCAACAAAAAATGTAACATCATAAATTCAATCTGTTATTATATCATATCCTTATGAAGTCTCTTAAAACATCAACTGTCTCAATGGTCTATTATATAACTGATATGACTGAGTTGAGAGTCTAGAGTTCGTATCTTGGATCGAGCCAAGAATAAATGATTCAAAAATTTGCATCGGACGGTGTCAGTCTCCTTTCCTCACAGAGTAAAGAATCTGTCTGTTTACCTTATGATCTAGCAGGTATTTTCTTATTTTGAGATTTTTAATGTATGTATTCAACCCTTTTTAATGTCCCACTGCTGAACACGGGACTCCCGAATACAAGGGAGATCAGGCCATAGCCGCCAAGTACGAGTTGGAGGACTTCACATTTTGATTTTTGGTTCTCGACGTTTCGAATGTTTAGAATGAAAATTAAGAAATATTGTAAGGCACTTTGGTGCAATTTTTGAATTTTTGGAATAATTTTGTAATATTGTGGGTACGCACTATCTTTAACAAGTATATAATGCCCTTAAGATGTCTAAAATCTTAGTCTTTCCAGTGACCATGATTGTTGTAAAGCATTCGAAACGTCGGGAACCAAAAATCAAAATAAATCCGCAAAATAATCCGAAAAGTTTTATTTAAAATGAAACAAATCACTTATATCTAAATAACTATATACGAGTACTTCAAAAGGTAACCCCCGTAGTACGAACACATTGTGCAGCGCTCAATCTCAGACGTAGAACACCGCTTGCTTTCAGTTAATTACTGTGGCAGCCGACACCTGCCGCTCATACATCTTCGGTGACTGATTTCATCGCTTTCGACTGTAGGATTAACGCTAATGGAATTGGGTAATCTATTGTTATTGTAGCTTATAAATGTATATAGCTTGGCCCTCTTGGGGTAGTAGTTTGGGGATCGATTACGTCGAACCAAATTTATATAGTCTTTATTACACATTAACTTTGTTACACAAACATACAATACAGATCAATGTAGGTAAAGGTGGATTTATCTCTAGAAGAGATCTATTCCAACCAACCCATGGAAGTGAGAAATAGTGTCTTGTAACAGATCAAAAAATATGAATATTCACTTAAATAGGGTTACAAAAGTTATTTTTATAAATATATACATACATACATATTTTATTATAAAGATATATACTCGTATATATATATATATATATATATATATATATATATATATATATATATATATATATATATATATATTACTGTATGTATATGTATATATTACTGCAACCATAATTGTACACCATTATTTTTATAAAGTGAAGTTTTATTTTTCTATAGCACTATATTATAATTTATAATGTTTTGAGTGACTGAATTAAAATTTTAAAAATATTTTTTTCTTATAAATACCATATATATTTTCATATGTATTTAGTAAAAAGCAATTTAAATTTTATTTACATTACAAATAGACATTTCAATTTTTTATTTATCAAGACATTATATTTATAAAAAGTATGCGCGTTACTAAAGAACAATTAGATTAACATGTAGCAATAATTTTGAAAGAAAATATAAAACTGTAGCTTATTCTCTGATTTAATGTAGAGAATCTTCTTCTTCTTCTTCTCCCTGCCCATTTCCCTATCACTTGGGGTCGGCGCAGTACATCTTCTGTACTGCTGATAGGATTTGGCAATAGTTTTACGACCGGCCGCCTGCCTGACGTCAACCCTCCTTGGGAATGCTATTGTCTCTCTTTGTCTGAAGAAATGTAGAGAAAATACAAATATATTTTTAATAATTACAGTTGCTTAATTGATTGTTGTTAATGATAGGATCTCAATTGATTATATTATTCATTATTTGTAGATTATAATGATTCTTCATATTTTGTTAGTTAAATTTTATATTTTATAATATTTTATTTGATGTTGATTAATTATATTTTATTATTTACAATTTTATAATAGTAATACAGATATGAGTTTGTAATATTTTAAATATTGATATTTTAAAAGTATTGTCATCCACTGTGGGGTAATGTGTAATCTGTAGAATATAGATGGCGCCACATTACACCCAACTGTGGGAACATAGTGTTTAATTAATTTAGTTGTGATAGTCATTTTGTAGGGCATTCTGTAGAAGTAATTAAATAAAGGAGAAAAATGGAAATGCTGAAGTTCAATAGTCTAACTGGGAAAATCATTAGTAGCAATATTTATAGTAGGGAATTCGTGTATACGTATCGTTGTGATACTTAGCTATGAATAAATCAAACTGCAGATAATAATTAATCTTTCTTGCCTGTAGGGTCATTTTTTTCGATTTTCTCACAGTATTTTTTGAATTAAAACTGCGAATTATGAATTATCTAAGCTTCAAATAGTGTTATTTGATAAAAAAAATGGTCAATGTCCTTCACTGTCGAATCAAATTAAATAGAAATGTTCAACGACATTCATATAAAGCTCAGTTATAATACTACAGACTTTTATCGTCTATATGTACTCATGAATAATGCGAGAAAGATTCGGTCACCACGATGGCTTAATGTGAGTTGGCGAACTTCACAGTTTCGAAAACTAGTTAAGTTCTTTGAGCAGTTTCTTTACGAGTTTTACTTAACCGTAGCGTATTTCGTAATATAAACATGTTGAAATTGAATTTCGCACTGAAATACTCAGATGAGCGAATCCCAGGTTTTGAACCCACTTCACTCACCCATCCTATTTCCAATGCACACACCCAATGAGTTTCAGAGCTCAATCGAACTACTAAAATGCGAAAGTTTGTATGTACATACATACAAACTTTGGTAATGTGTACTTGTATGTATGAGTGTGCGTATTTTTTTGTTGCTTCTTCATGCTAAAACGATGAGACTCATTAAGATGAAATTCAGTATACAAATAGACTATAATCTGGAGTAACACTCAGTTATTAATAGGCATCTAGGGATGAGAGAATCGAGGATAAGTCGCCAGTACTGAATAACTACTGTTCAATATATGTATGCAATACATGCAATATATGCACACATTGATAAGTATACCTCCCACAGACGCATAAAATTATTTCTTGAAGATTTAACTTAAAGATTTTTATAACTATATTCATTTTATTATTCAATCATATCTTTTTTTATTTCATCTTGAAATATTAATAGGATATTCAAAAGATTGCGTAGGTAGAAGAATTTTTAAGCAAAATACAAATGAATTTTTCTCCAGTATTACTATTATTTAATGTATGAAAATGGTTCAACAAACTAAAATACTTTACACCTTTACAGTACATGTCTATTTGTTTTATATTAAAAAATCATAAAAGCTACGTGTAATAAGTAATAAGTGTAAGTATATAACACTGTATGTTAGATATAATATGAATAAATAAATAAATATGTTGTTGGGACATTAACACACCATCTAGTTCCATGGTAAGCTACGAGGCTTGTGTTATGGATACCAGATAGTTGATACACTACACATATATAACTTTAAATACATACATATTATAAATATAAACAACCACGGCTGGAGTACAAACATTCGTGCTCATCACCAAATGAATGCCCCCAACCGGACTTGAACCCGTGACCGCTGGCACAGCAAGTAGGGTCACTACAAACTGAGCCAAACATGTCGTCAAATAATACACGACTTAGTCTAGTTTTTCAACCGTATATTTGTATATAAAGAACTACTATAATCCTTACATTAATCTTGTCCAATAGACATTAAATGTTTTTATGCCCAAATAAAGATAATCCCAGTAAAAAAGCTTCACTTAAATTTTAACGTACTATTTTTATTCGCGTATAAAAATATTTTTTCTGAAATTTTCCCTTAACAGGAGAAATTTAGAATAGGTAATAAGTATATATATATATATATATATATATATATATATATATATATATATATATATATATATATATATATATATATATATATATATATATATATATATATATGTAGGTTCCGGGGATACTAATAAAAGCGTTTATATCACTATTAACTATTTATTATATTAAAAATTATAACTAACAATGATCACGCAAATCGTCGTGTCGTCATTATGACACAACATTTTTCTTTTCTTTTATTCATCTATTTCATTCCATTCCATTCTTAAAATTCTAACATACGTCTCCTTTTATTCTTAAAATATCATTTCATGCATACTCATCTTGCAGATCCTACATATAATATTATATAGTAGTATTGTATATAATATTTAATATTTACACCACCCACCCCGTATAGTCTTCCATATTATTTCCTAACCCAAAGGTTGTCTGGATGAAATCGCTAATTAGCGATAAGACCGCATTTTGTGCACACTTTTGTTTCTGTTCTTTTTTTGATATTTTGTTTACTTGTATTTACTTTACGATTGTGGTGTACAATAAAGTATAAATAAATAAATAAATAAATAAGTGTTACTAAGAGAAATATTAAGAGTCATTATAAAGTTTTCGTACATAAATCGAACCCACTACCGAGAAACTCAAGCGTAGTAAGCAGTACGCACGCGTAAATAACATACGTGTGTTATCATTGTAATATAAATAATATTAAATAATTAATCAAAAACAACGTTTCCGCAAAGTGAATCGCTAACAAAGGCGTTCCAATGATACCTCGAGGGAAATGTTCCAATTAACGTCAAGCGTATCGCTGACAAAAATATACTTTACAAAATATAAACCACGATACAATCTAGCATAGACTAAGAGGTGGTGAGCGAAAACGTTACTGTATTTGTTTCGATATAGAGGCCAATCTATAGTTTTAAGAATTTTTTCGAATTTTTGTCTGTCCTTCTGTCTGTCTGTGACCCGCATCACGGAAAAATATCTGGTGGATTTTGATGAAATTTGCTATGATAATTGTTATGTCTGAGTAAATATAGGATACTTTTTACTGCGGGAAAATATGTCATCTCAAAGAAATCTATACTGAACGTTACAAACGAACGTAACGTTAAAAAGTAAATAGGTACGAACCTGAGCGGAGCCAGCTTGAGTCGCTAGTTAAATTTAAAACTATTTGTAAAAAAAGTATTTTATAGTTATTTATTATCATTCTAAAAATATCAGTGTAAAAAAGTGTTATAATATAATACACGCCATATTTATTTATATTTATGCTTAAGGTCCAAATTCAAAATTAATTCAAAAGATAAATATGTTAAATAAATATGTTGGGACATTAACATACAGCGCCATCTAGTTCCATGGTAAGCTACGAAGCCTGTGTTATGGATACCAGATAGTTGATACACTACACATATATAACTTTTTAAATACATACATATTATAAATATAAACACCCATGACTGGAGTACAAACATTCGTGCTCATCACACAAATGAATGGCCCCAGCGGGACTCGAACCCGCGACCGCTGGCACAACAAGTAGGATCACTACCAACTGAGCCAAACGTGTCTTCAAAATAATATGATAAATAATAGTATGTAATTACTTGCAGATGTCAACATTTATGCCTTTTTCAAGTACTTTTGCAGCAGACTAATACTTCGCAGAAACATACATTAAATGCACTGAGAAAAAAAGCTTATATCCCTATACAGTTCATGATTTATGTATGTGAAAAATGAGATGCTGCTGTGTTGCTATGTAAACGAATGACAAAACACTTTGCCTGCATACATAATATTAGTCAGAATTAACATTTGAGCACGTGTTATTGCGGGTTCGAATCCGGGCGTACTTATTGGTAGATGTATTTTATTTTTGGCCTAATATATACAGATATCTACTAGAGAACCAATCGCGCTTCTCAAATACATATTTTATACAATACTATTTTTTCCCGTGGTTTCACCCGCGAGGTAAGCGGGGCAGGGATCAAAGGAAGTCTATATCCGTCCCCAGGATACAATCTATAACCTTGCCAAATTTTATCGTAATCTATTCAGTTGTTTATTCCTAAAAAGGTAACAGAAAGAGTTATTTTTACTTAACATTGTAATTATTATATCTTATTCATATTATAAAAGTAAACGTTTTGGATGTTTGGATGCTTGTTAGTCTATCACGCTAGAACGGCTTAAGAAATCTGGAAAAAATTTAACACAGAGAGAGATTATAATCTGGAAAATGTACGATTCCCTTGGTATAGATTTGTATTTGTTTTTCTAGAGGTAAATCCGAGCGAAGCGTGTGTATTGTACAAAATGAAAGCAGAGGAATTTAAAATACTCGACTGAATCTTAAACTATATACAACAATCGCAGTATTTCTTTTCTGAAAGTACTTTTAACTTCTTTCTTAGAAATTTCTTTTCAAATAAAAATTTGAGAATATAGCATAAGGGACGTTGTTTAAAAACTTACTTCTAAGACTGTTTGAACGTTTTCATTATAAACTTTTCAATATAAATTCAATTTAAATGGCCTATTTAATGTTATTTTAACGCGTTGAAAATTTAGATTTTTTTGCCGAAGCATTACTACATTATTTAAAGTTGTCTGTAGCTTGCAGCATCAAATTTACTTCAGCCCAAAATTTTCTTAAAGTCACAAAATCAACTAAAAAAATGGTATAATAATACCTAACAGCTCATTTTTCTATATTCATAACAGCTTTGTTTTAGATATGCCTGTATGCAATAAAAATCACTCAAATTACAATAAAATTAATTTATTGATTTTGACTTCAGCAAAGTTTTGAATCGTGAACTTCATTTGAAAGAGACTGTGTAATTTAGTCAGAAGGAAACTCTGACTCAATAATTCTGCTGAAAAGAGCCGGTAAAAACTTCAACAGATACTTTAAATAAAAAGCTACAGTATTTTATACCATATAATAGCTATCCCATAGCTTTAACGACACGTTCGGCTCAGTTTGTAGTGACTCTACTTGCTGTGCTAGTGGTCGCGGGTTGGAATCCCGCTGAAGGCATTCATTTTTGATGACGATGAGCATGAATGTTTCTACTCCAGTTATGGGTTTTTATTTATAAAATGTATGTATTTAAAGTTATATATGTGCAGTGAATCAATTAATTATCTGGTCTCCAAAACACAAGCCTCGTAGCTTACCATGGAACTAGATGGTGTGTGTAAATAATGTCTTAACATATTTATTATTATTATTTGTTATCATCCCATAATATACGGACAAATTTATTTTTAATTCTGCACATTTTCCAAAAGAAACTAACAAAGTTGGTTAAGTAATATGCTTTACTTAATCATACATGCAAAGTACGAGTACAATTCGGTAAATCGAATGTATAAGTAATTAGTAAGTCAGTACTAAAATTGTTACGTAATTTTGTTAATATTTTCCTTTATATTCTCTAGTAAACGAGATAAATGGGTCCATTGTCACGTGTAGTGTAACACGCTAATACTAAAACGATCGCACAGTCTAATTAAGCCAAATCACAGCATTTTGAACAAATACCTCGTATGGGTACAATGTCCATAAAATGTAACGTATTAAAGTCACAACACGTGTACAATGTACAATGCAAAATTCGAACTGAGTCAAATCTTACATTAAATATTTTTTGGAAAATCTTATTGAAATAGTCATTATTATCGGTACAGAGGCCGCATCTATATTATTTTGATTTTTTTATCTGTCTGTTTAGGAACGCATCACGAGAAAACCACTGGACAGTAAATAAATATTTTAAGCGCTCGTAAAGAGCATGAAGGATAAAATAAATAAAAAAAATTGAGAAGTAAATCGAGATATCAGCATCTAAAATAAGGACTTTCGATAAAAGTGTGAGATTACAAGCATATAATCAATAATTTATTCAATACATTGTATATTTTCTTTTGAATTGCTTATTATTTCCAATTCAAACACTAGTCTCTTAACTCCTTAGGTACTTTATAGTAGCCTTAAACAGAAAACCTACCAAAGATGCTGACCACTTACCATCCCATGAGGAATATAGTGAGTGTATAAGCGAGAACTCGCTCTGGAACACTCGCATTAGAGTTAGAGCTTGTGATTGCGAGTTGAGCCCAGAGCAGCCAGCATATGCCAACACCTCCTGCGGCACCACCGACCACCATGTACACTGGGATCCGAGGCTCAGCTGGACAGTCACGAATGTATTGGACACCTGTTGAAACAATAAAATTATTAAATTTGAACTAAATTTTTGATGATAAGACTTAGGGACCAGGTTCTTAAGAGCGTAAAAGTTCCAGGTTCATAACGACATAATATGGGTGCTAGGTTAACTGCCTCAGTGGTGTAGTGGCTAGCATGTACGACTGCATACTCGGAGGTCCTGGGTTCGAGCCCTGGGTCGGGCCAAGTTTAGTTATTGAGTCTTTCTGTATAGTAAGTCTCAGTAACAGTCCGGAGTTGGGAAGTTGGCGGTGTTTCATCCCCGTGCCTCGGAAAGCACGTAAAGCCGTCGGTCCTGCGCCTGAACTCTCACTGGTCATGTCGAGCAAGTCGTCCCACCGGAGTATGAGGGTGACAGGAATAGAGAGTGCACTTGTGTCTGCGCGTACACTTGTGCACTATAATATCTCGTGCGCAGTCTCAATGAGATTGGCCGCCGTAGGCCGAATCGGCTAGGAGAACATCATTATTGCTAGGTTATGTTGATATTCTCTGTAGAAGTACTAGTACGAGCCGTTCCTGTCGTTCAAACATTCGCAAGACTTGGTGGCAGGTATTTGTGGTTGGGTCCTGTTTGTGTACGAGCCTCAAACATAAGTTAAGCTTTGGACGCCGTTTAAACACGGTCTATGCAATTATGTTGACCTACAACAGATTACTGGAATTGGGTGAGACAAATTGCGGATTGCTCTTCATAAGAATAATGATAAAGATGTTTTTAATAAACGACCAATATAGTCGTTTATTATTTATCAATTTAAAATTGATGACATTATGCCAAAACTTGTCTTAGATATATATGTTAGTATTATTATAAACATGTAAAATTTATTAGTCTGGATGTAGGAGAGAATTTCTGAATCTACTGATCTGATTCTGTAGTTTTTTTCACTTATAGTAAAATATACATATATACTGCCCAGTGAATCAAGGGTAAGTATCTAATATAATCTATACTATAATAAAACAGTAGAGGTCGAATGTCTGTACATAGCAAAAACATGCTAAAAACCGAGTCAGGAGGATGTAAGAAGACAAATAGAACAAATTCAGATTTTTTTCAATTTTTTTGTTTCTCTGTCTGTTTGTCTGTTTGTACGGGCTAATCTCCGAATCTATTGAACCGATTTAAATGAAATTTTGCATGGTGGTACCTTATATCCCCCGGCAACATCTTAGATACTTTTTATCCCGGAAAATTAAATCATTTCCGTGGGATAGTTAAAAAACTATAATAACTTATACACCTTAGTACACAAAAACTACTGATTGGATTTTAATAAAACTTTACAATAATGTAGTTCATATATGACAATAACAAATAGGCTACTTTTTTCCCGAAAAATTAAAGGGTTCCCGTGGGACAGTCAAAAAAACTATAGTAAACTACTGATTGGATTTTGATGAAACTTTACAATAATATTGGTCATACATCAGAATAACAAATAGGTTACTTTTTATCCCGGAAAAATGTACGGTTCCCGTGGGATAGATGTTTTCATTTATTTGTAATGTATTATGTACACAACATAGACCCCAAATCAATAGTTATTAAAAAAATTGTCTGTTTGTCTGTTTGCCTGTATGTCTATTTGTCTGTTTTTGTATGCGCCTTTCACTCGAAAAGAAATGAACGGATTTCAACGAAATTGGGTGAAGTGATAACTTATTACTCGATTCAACGTTTAGGATACCTTTTACGACAGGTAAATTATTCATTCCCACGGGAAAACACAATAACGGGTTCTATAGAATTGTCCTTAGAAATTTATATGCCTAACACTGGCTCAACCTTAATAGATAGATCAAAACATTGTACAAGAAAATTATAAGTCTTAAAAAGGTCGATAGAAAAGTTCTCAATAGTATATGTCTATCTCCTAAGGTACACTCGCTATAACTATTTTCCTTATTATATATTACTGTTTTATTATACGTTATTTATTCTATCTATAAATATAATAAAACTGTAGAGGTCGAAAGTCTGTACATAGAGAAAAAATGCTGAAAACCGAGTCAGTTATCTTCGTACATCCCGTAAGAAGAAAAATAGAACAAATCCAGATTTTTTTTCAATTTTTTTGTTTCTCTGTCTGTTTGTCTGTTTGTACGGGCTAATCTCCTAAACTATTGGACCGATTTAAATAAAATTTTGCATGGTTGTACCTTACATCCTCGGTCAACATGTAAGATACTTTTCATTCCGGAAAATTAAGTTCCCGTAAGGATAGTTAAAGAACTATAGTAACTTATACAGCTTAGTACACAACAACTTATGCACCTAAATTAGTAAAATTTAACATTCTGATAGCTTATACTGCCGGTCAAACAACATGTTACTTTTCATCCAGGAAAAATGAACGGTTCCGTGGGAACTAATAGATCTCTATTAGTATTTTTCTAGAGACGAACCCGAGCGAAGCAAGGGTGAGCCGCTAGTGTCATATAAGTTACTAAGTTACAGTTATTTTCAAAGAATCAACGCGTCACTAAAGTTCAATAGAAAATTCTGCAAATATAATCAAAATATCTTTTCTATATCAGCTTTCACTTTGAACATAGAAGGTTGAATAACAGTAATAAAGTAAATTTATTTTAAAATTGGTTAAAAAAATAGCCCTCAAAGTGTCTGCTAGACAAAACATAAGTTCAGCTCCAATTTTATATATGTAGTACCTACATTCTCTCATATGTCTACATATTAGTGACTTCTCAGACCGTATTCTAATTTCTGCCAGTATTGAAAAAGCGTTCATTAATTAATGCTAATATTATTTGTTTTAAAATTAAGTTTCTGTTTAACTTGGTCTTAATTAAAATTCCAAAAGCTGTAGGCAACTTTTCTAATACAAAGGTTTTTGAAAAATATTTACTTTAGCCCATAAAATGTTCACTTCTAAAACATAACTTGTATGTTAATACCTTAGACCAAGGAATAATATACACAGAATATCATAGAACTAAGCATGATGCCAGACAATAATGAATTAAAACAATATAATGTTTTAAAACAAAATACAAATATTAATAGAAAAATCATTGCTATGATAACTCAATAATTGTTAATAAATAAAATATTTCTTTTTCTTTGAATAAAGTAAGCAATATGTACGACAAAATCGAGAATAGTAGCATAAACAGTAAAACACGCTACTACTTTTGAATTTTACATTTGTTGGCGAGCTTCTTTTATATCAAAACGACTTTTCAACAGCCAAAATCTCTTAGAGGAATAGACAATAAATAATTTCTTATTATATGTTGATATTAATAATATACGCATATGAACTAAATCAATCTTCCCTGTCATATCCCTTTGCTAAACTGCGCCGCCCTTTGATGGAGTAAGTGAACCCTTTCTAGTAATTTAATATCTCACGGATCGCTGTGATGTATCCAGATTGTAAGTAGCTAGCGGTGCAAAAGAAGGGCAAAGCAATAAACAATCATACACACATAAAAACAGTAATTTGTATTATAGGTAAGTATGAAAACGTAGTAGTAGCCCAGTGGTAACGAGTTTACTTAAAAACCAAGCGGGTTCAAATCCTCGGGTCTCGTTAATATTTTTGTGTGCGAATAATTTTCAACATGATTACCATTTGCCTTATGGTTAAGGAAATAATCATGAGGAAACCTACATATCTGAGAGAAATTAGCAAGTCCGGCTAATATGGTGGAAGTCGATGTCCTGATCCTTCTCGTATTGAAGTGAGACTCGTGCTTAGCAGTGGGACATTAATAATAATAATAATATCCTTCATTAGACTAGCTATCTGCGCAGGATACAGCATAGTGCACAAGTATACGCACTAACACTCACTATTCCTTCACTCTCTATTCCTGTCACTCTCATACTCTGTTGGGACAACTACTCGAGACTAGCGATGAGAGTAAAAGCGCAGAACCGACGGCTTTACGTGCTCGTCGAACTTCCCATCTTCAGGCTGTTACTGAAAATTTCTTGACAGGAATATTCAATAACTGAACTTAGCCCGACCCGGGATTCGAACCCAGGACAACCAGGACAATAGACTACTGAGACAATTATACTTAGAGACAGTAATGTGACGTTAAAAAGGGCAATGAAGTAAATATATTATAATAATAAATGAGACTACTACCTAATGATATCGTTAAAAGAAGCAGTTCTATAAAATTACAAGAATAAAAGAAATAGAGAAAATACCTAACTTTTTTAATGTAATCGTAGTTGGAGCGTGTTTTTCATTAGAACGATTTTTCACTGCCAGAGATAATAGAAGATTGAATTTCATTATCTGTGCAAAGGAACGAGTCGAATCATTTTAAATGTTTCTAGTCAGAGATTACTTGATCTCATTTGGGATGGCGCAGACTCACGGAAGAACATGTAATTTTTAAATGTCAGTACTAACTTATATGAATGCTTTTCTGTTGGCTGGTTTCCTTGAAAATGAATATCCTCATTTCTTAATCCCGGGAAGGCAATTAAAAATCCATATTTATAACAAAAATCATACGAATCTATCAAATTTTAGTTAAGAATTCTTACAAAATCAGTCTATAGATAAGTACTTCAATCATTATATTTCCTATTTATCATATTAGGAAATATTAAAGTTTAGTTTTTTATAATAAACTAGTGACTCACTCTCGCTCCGCTCGGGTTCGTCCCAAGGTTTTAACTGTTTTAAAGGTTTAATTGTAAATATAGACTTTAGAAATGAGACATTTTTCCGCAGTAAAAAGTATCCTATATGTTAACCTGGATGACCAGCTATGATTATACTAAATTTCATCAAAAACTGTCCAGTGATGTCACCGTCTTATGATGCGCTCCCAGACAGACAGAGTGACAGACAGATAAAAATTCTAAAAACAATCGGCCTCTGTAACGATAATAAAGTCTATTTCAATAAGATTTTCCAAAAAATATTTAATATACAGATTCGACTCAGTTAGAATTTTATTATATGTATATGTAGATTACGTTATCTAATGTCTGCGCTAAGTCGCCTGTAAAATAATTATATTAAAACTTCGAATACGAATATTGTATTAGAGCTAAAATTACTTACATTTTTAATAAAATCAGTCGGAATTAATACTTTAATAAAAGTGTTTCAAGCGAAATGAAGTTTTACTTATCTATACTAATATTATAAAGAGGTAAACTAGTTGCGAGTTTGTAAGATTGTGAGCTTGTGAGTTTGTGACGTTGTAGGGGGTAATCTCTGGATCTACTGAACCGATTTAGATGAAATTTATTTAGAAAATAGTTTGAGATCCTGGAAAGGATATAGGATACTTTTTATCCCGGAAATCATCCCTTAAGAGGGTGAAACTGGGAATGAAATTTTGTATGGAGAATCAAGCTAGGGACGAACCCGAGCGAAGCGAGGGTGAGTCGCTAGTTTATAAATAAAATTGAAACCAATATATTTATATATAAATTTGTATCAACTTTTAATATATCAAATTACAAAATAATAAAAAAAATTACAAAATTGTAGAAAAAAGTCCAAAAGTGAACCCTATTACTTTTCTTTCATGTTTATAAGTACTTTCTCTCACTAAGCCCCAAAACCCATCGTATTTTCGTTGTGTTAGGCCCGATAACGGTGTTTGAAGTCCACGATGTCTTGATGAAAACGTTCTCCTTGTTTTTCTGAATTGAATGAATTCGCCGTATTTTTAAAAACATCAGAACTATTGAACGTTTTTTTCTAATATGATAACTCATGAAAACGGATTTACTTATTATCATAACTACCACAAAAACAAACTTTTTAAGGAATATGGCTATTTTTCCTTCATTTTAAATCATAAAATAAATTTTAGGATAAACACAACTTCTTTTTTTGTGGAGTTGTGAATTATCTCCCTGCGGCATTTATATAGGACGAATATTAGAACTAACTATGTACATATATGGTTTTTCCATCGTAGTTATATCTAATTGTAATTTTTAATTCAATTTTATTATTTACTAGGGGCATACCCTTGCTTTGCTTGGGTGTATAATGTTCGGGTATGGCGTATGATAATATGTACCTATTTTATTTTGTGTCATCATTTGGTTTAATATTTTCTTTGTTTTCTACGCCAATCCTTTATACAGTTATATTACATACAATCCTGCACATCCATATACTTTCTTTTCTACGTAATATAAAAGGTATTTGCAAATTTACCTAAGGAAATTTTCGACTAAAGAATGTAAACTTAGAAAAAAATGTGTTTCTTACTGGAAGCTAAGCGTTGCTGTAAAAGCTTTTCGAGCTTTACGAGGTTTTTACAGGCCTAGTATAGCGTATCCACTATATGTACATGTAACATGAACTACGTATTACGTATATTATTATTTTTTTTTATTTTTAAGCGAGTATCACATGTTACATGTCAGGTCTGTTTTTATTTTGTATGTATATACATAATATACAATATACATAATTCCTTTTAAAACTGAAGATGTTCACCAAAAAGCCTCATACAGTTATGGTACAAATATATTGACAAGATCCGAAAAACGACAACAAGACATAAACAAAGTACATCCTGGATGAATAGAAGTGAATTAACTGTAATTCAAAATCTATGCCTCGGTGGTGTAGTGGCTAGCATGTACGGCTGCACACCCGGAGGTCCTGGGTTCGAGTCCCGGGTCGGGCCAAGTTTAGTTATTGAGTCTTTCTGTATAGTAAGTCTCAGTAACAGCCCGGAGTTGGGAAGTTGGCGGTGTTTCACCCCCGTGCCTCGGAGAGCACGTAAAGCCGTCGGTCCTGCGCCTTAACTCTCACCGGTCGTGTCGAGTGGTCGTCCCACCGGAGTATGAGAGTGATAGGAATAGAGAGTGAACTTGTGTCTGCGCGTACACTTGTGCACTATAATATCTCCTGCGCAGTTGGCTAATCTCAATGAGATTCGCCGCCGTGGCCGGAATCGGCTAGGAGAACATCATCATCACTTCTATACTAATATTATAAATGTGAAAGTATGTGAGTATGGATGCTTATTACTCTTTAACGCATATGTAATTTGGCACAGAGATAGATTATAGTCTGGAATAGCACATATGCTACTTTTCATCCCGGAAATATGTGCGATTCCCGTGGGATAGATTTGTTTTTGTTTTCTGAAGTTAGGGATATAAAACTCATCATACCTATGTATATAGTCTACCTATTCCATACTAACCGTTATAACGTACCTAGGGACGAACCTGAGCGAAGCGAGCGTGAGCCGCTGGTTTGGAATGCTTAAGTTACACACATTTAATTATTTTTTACGTACCCATAATAAGCATGATGACTGGTAAAGTAGACAGGCAGGCCAAGAACACGGTCATCACGACTGCAAACATACATAAGATAAGAATCGCCTAAAAATGATCTTCGAAAAAATAATGCTACCTCTATAGTTATGGATGTAGACAAAAATTATCCATAGTTTAAAAATACGATGAAACTCATAAGTTAAAATAACAAGAAAGTTTTGTTAAAAATTAAATATTTACCCTGAATATGAAAGATAATTAATACATAATAATAATAAAACGGAATTTAAGGTGAATTTTGGAAAACAAACTTCTAAAGCCAACACCCTAATGTAAATATAACAAATATTTTAACATAAATTGGTATAAAATACAAACTGAAATCAAAAAGTTTATCCGTTATATATTGGATATCATAAAGCTAAGCTAAAGGAAACTTTAGATAAAGTACTGCAATAAATGTTCTGAACTACTTAAGCTTCAAAGGAGCATTTCAAAAGCTCTCAAGGTGTAGAGGAAATTAAAACAGTCTCTCAAATGACTTCCTTCATTTATATTATGTACTCTGATAAATAATTAGCTACTTTTATGATAAAATATGAATAAGAATGAAGTCTTTTACACAGATTGATAAGTATTTTGATGCACACAACAAAAACAAAAGACAGATAATTACTTTTTAACTAAAAAGTTTCACCGACTTCAAAATTATTTTAAATGTAATTACCGAAGGGTTGGAACTTTCTTTTAAAATTTACATGAGGCAGCCCCTTACCTCAATAATTTAAAAAAAAAGTTTTACAAAAATAAAATAGAAAGTATACAATTATACCTGAATTGCGTAATTCTTTCTTTTTTGAAGCCGGTCAAATAGAGAAGTGTAAGTACATAAATTAAAAGATACTCAGCAGATGGGGCGCTATCACTATGAGGACGGATCATATAATATACTAGCTATGAACTCTCTTTTCCGGATAACCTTCATTTAAATAAAATTTCAACAGCCAAATTTGACGACACGTTTGGCTCAGTTGGTAGTGACCCTACTTGCTGTGCCAGTGGTCGCGGGTTTGAGTCCCACTGGGGGCATTCATTTGTGTGATGAGATGAGAATCTTTGTACTCCAGTCATGAGTGTTTATATTTATAATATGTATGTATTTAAAGTTATATATGTGTAGTGTATCAACTATCTGGTATCCATAACACAAGCCTCGTAGCTCACCATAGAACTAGATGGCGCTGTGTGTTAATGTCCCAAAATTTATTATTATTATTAATATTTAACATAAATAAATAAAGCTTGTTACAGTAAAAATTAAAGTAGTCAGTAGATAATCTATTTGAAAATAATAAAATTTGCAACAGGTCAAAATTCACAGAATATAATTTACATTTTTGTTTGTTCCATATATCCAATATGTTGGTCAAAGTTATTGCGCTTTAATCAAGAAGTGCTGAAAATTCATCAGATCTTTTTACACGCTATTATTTTACACTTTATTTTACACAATTTCCATACGGATAAAATACAAAAAACTGATTCAAAAGGATATGACAAAATAGGCGGCCTTATCGCTAAGTGAGGAATCTCTCCCAATTTACCTTAAGGTAGAGGATAAACGTAAGAAAAAATAATGGGTGAGGGTACTCACTTCAAAATAACTAATAATAAATACTTACATAATATGCATACATACATACACATTGCACATATATACTCGTACATACACACACAGCACAACAGGTAGTGCATTCCTTACAGACTGATTACACTGACATAAATTTAAAAATTGTTAAAACTACGTTTCAAAAGTGCTTGTATAAGTCTATTTGAATAAATTATATTTTAATTTCATTTAATTTGACAAAGCATTGGTGTTTAAAATACTTAAATTGACATAAAATATCCAACCATAACATAATTGAGATAAATGCCACTTACTGGTTCTGTTCATAATTTTTGCTGCACGACATACGAAATCTACTGTTCCCGATGCTTCCATATTTGCATCTTTCAGTTGGTATGCGACTGATCCGTAGGTGGTGAGACCAACGCCTAAACCCAAGCCAGTTCTGTCGCTGTATTTCGCATGCTCCCCACATAATCTTCGTTGTTCATCTCCCGATACCTGTTTAAATTGTTAGTAAAAATCCTTATATTAAGTCAATACGCGAAATGTCTTAAAAATCTGTAGTAGATAGAAATTTTAATTGTCCTTAACCAGGCCATTGGGTTCAGGTTGGCCTTAATAAATTTAATTTTCTATTAACGTAAATAATTGCAAAATGTCATCCTATCTAAGCTTGTTGAATATAAAAAAATATATGTTTAAGTAATGCTGACTGATAATAATCATTAATGTTTTATGATAAAAGCCAAAGTATATAAAAATACGTAATTTAAAATATATTACTTGGCTAACGGAACTGGAAGCTCTTCTAGACCCAGTATCTGATAAACCACCGGTCCCACTCTGACGACCACTAACAGAAGCTCTGTATGGAGAGACACTCCGGCCTCTATTACCTATATAGGAACGATAACAATATATGTTATTGATAAGTAAATCTCGATCATTACACAATATGTACACACAGATTCCTATCAACTTATTTCATCATTCAAATAAACTACAGTAATAAATAGGCAAATAATTATTCAATTGACAATGCTTCATCCAGTATATTGTGTAATTATTGTAAAGATTTTGTCTTACCAGCACATTGACTGTCTTCACTTGGTCGCCGCTCTCTGGATACCAGTGGTTCTTGAAAAGTAAGAGTAAGGCTGCCTCTTGGGCTTATTCTCGCAGTATCTACTTCACCTGTAACCAAGCTTCCCCTGGCGCTCCTCTCAGACGGAGCAATACTGCCACGCGGACTTCTTTGTGAATCCGGAATCAACGACCCTCTCGGGCTTCTATTTAATTCGGGAAATTCCTTCTTTAAGCTATCAGGTGCTATGCTTCCCCTTGGACTAGTTCTTGGACTTGGACCTAATTCTTTTTGAGTCCTGGCAGGGTCAATTTGTATGCTTGCAACAGAATGGCGAGGACTTCTACCTACATCTGGTACCAAAGAATTTCTTGGTTGGTTCCAAGATGTCCCTTCTGGAACCAAGCTTCTTCTTGGACTTCTAGCTGCTACATCAGGAGTTATGCTATTTCTCGGACTTCTGTTAAAATCTTGAGGATTAAGGCTCAGCCGTGATCCATATGCCTGATCTACTGCTAAATTATTTCTAGAAGGTGCCAAAGTATTTCTGACTATTGCTGTTTCTGGTGTAATAGAATTTCTTGCCGATCTTGTCTCAGGAACTAGAGAGTGACGAGAACTCCTATGATATGTATCTAATGCAGCATCAGGGGCCAAACTTGCTCGTGGACTTCTTTGAGGTGGAGGTTCGAGTTCATCATCCGTTTCTGTAGTTGCTAGCGATGCGCGTCGAGAAGATTGGGCTGATGGCCTCGGAGATCTAGTTTGAGGGGAAGTAGCAGCACTCCTTGACGCCCTACGTCTTCTCGAAGAGGATGTTCTGTGCAACATTTTGCTTATAGACTAACAGCAATACATTAGCTTAAGTTATCCTTTGTTGCTTTGTTTTACTAAGAAGAAAATTTGATATCCATTCTTTGCATCTGAAACAAAAATCATCACAATATGTAAAGTACATATTTTTGCATTTGAAAGTAAAAACAAAGAATACGAAACTTTGACTTCTTAGGTTGGAAGAATTCATATTCTGCAGTTCGACTTCAATGTTTAGATTGTATAAAAAGTTTATAAGTCGTTTTTAAGGCCTTAATTTAACTTCTTGGTTTTCAAGCACATCTAATGAATCTAAATTATACTTAAATAGCTCGGCTGTTGCGGTAATCGATGTATTACAAAGATGTTTCGATGGCAAAATTATTTCATTATTTAACGATAAACGTGACTAGAATGCTAATCGCTTGAATCATTAAAATATCGTTGGACACTCCTTGTTTTTTATTTACAGCGCAATATTTTTATGATATATTAATTTACACGTAACTTGTTTCCTTATTTTTTGGTGTTTGTATAACTTTAAAAAAAACTTATCAATAAATTGGCATGCTCATATATCGATATTATATTAATTTGTGTATACCCATATTTTGAAATGCGTTGACATTATAGCATTATACTCGTAGCAAAGTAAATTGTGCCAAAGTAAATAGCATATTGCTAGACTAAAACCTGTGTAGATTATAAACTACTAGCATCTTACCCTCGCTTTGCTCGGGTTCACCTCTAGGAAAACAAAAATAAACCTATCCCTCGGGAACCGTAATTTTTTTCGGGATAAAAAGTAGCTTATGTGTTATTCCATATTATAATCTATCTCTGTGCCAAAAATCCAGATCCGTTCAGCCGTTCTAGCGTGAAAGAGTAACAAACTTCCATACTCACAAACTTTTATATTTATGATATTAGTATAGATTATAAAACTTTGTTAATAAAAGAAATAAAAGTTATTTTATTTAATCCTTCTAAATTCATACTGACTGTTTTAATGCAAACACCACAAATTGGCATCTTCTACTATTTTTATTCTCTTCAAATTGAAAAGGTCGCTTTAGTGGATTTTTTTCCACTTGTTACGAATGACAAATCACCAGCTTCTAAGAACATTCAATTTATTCAGATAATTTAAGACAAAATTCTGAACGCAAGTTGATTTGAGCGTATAGAATCTATTAAATAAATCGGTTTAGATAGCTTTTCATTTTAACCTTACATTGTATAAATACATCATTTAAGGTATTAAAAATATTTCATACATTTAGCTAGATACTACAAATGATCTTAGTTTTTTAATTGGGAAGAAACACATATCGTAACATATACAAAAAAGAAATCATATCTCAGATCAATACCATATATCAGATTTACACATAAAATAATTTTTAATTTATTGAGGCCCCCGCGATTTTAATGTCCAATTAAATGTAATTTTAGCAATGCTGTTGTTCTTAACATATCAATAGATGGCGCTGCCCATATGAGCAGAGAATGCTAAAGAGGTTTTTATGGTAGTAAATAAAACAGTTCTCGAACCATGGGACTATGAGGATGGGGTAGATAAAATATGACCTAGAGTAACACCTATGCTAACCTAGGAACATCCCCAAGTGAAACGATGGTAAGATGCTAGTATTATAATGCTGTAACAAGTTACTAAGGAAGTGTCATAGCTATTTTATATAAATTAAACATACCCTAAAAATAACCTTTTACAAAGACTTTTGTGTTATATGAAATGATAAAATTACGATATTATTTTTGTTCAAAATAACAAATTGCTACATCGTGTATTTCTTTTATTGTACAAAAGTCTTGAAATTTCTTAGTTCAAATGTACCTTATTTTAACTTTCTTTTTCATTCGATGTGAAATATGGAGTTTAGTAAATTATGAGGATAGTTCAAAATAAGTTTGGAGTGTTGTCGTTTTATTAGTATTCATTGTTATTTATTATATTTATTAGGTTCAATATAACTTGTAGCAACTATTCCGCAAGTTTGATAGTCCAGGAATTGCAGGATTCGAACGAAAGACCTCACGATCTGTAACCCTATAAGTTAGTCTCTAGTATTTGGTTAATCATCAAGCATTCTAAGTGTTGTATTTATATTTAGTTAACAAGTCGACAGGTGTTTAAACTCACTGTGAGTTTTGGTCCTTTCTATCCCTTAGTACCCTACCCTACCTGCCCTACTATCTTTTATATTATACATATAATATATATTTTTCTCTTTTCTTATCTCCCCTTTTTCACCCCCTTCAAGTTTCAGTTATGCGTCAAAGGATAACCTATATTCTTAACGTCCAATCTTTTGTAAACCAGTATTTATCGAAATAGTTCAGAGGTATAAGTGAAAATTGAGAATTTAGTTTAACACTTATAATATATAATATTAGGATATTTTGCGTAGACATAGCTTATGGATTAAGAATAATAAAAGCTAATTAATATTCCAGTACAACTATGACTTTTGATACGTCAAAACTTTATCTTGTGACCATGTTAAGCATTTGAAAGTAATAATTAAAAAAATAAAATAAACACCGCGAAAAAATAGTTTTATTTAAAATTACTGTATGTGTTATTCCAGACTGTAATCTATCTCTGTGCCTTTCATCCAGATCCGTTCAGCCTTTCTGGCACGAAAGAGTAACAAACGTCCATACATCTCACAAACTTGCACATTTATAATATTAATAAAAATAACACGGAAATAATACCGATGTCAAATATTCACGTAAACTAAAAGAGAATATTTATACGAAGACTTACGTTTCTACGGTTAGTATAGATTTCTCAGAGATGAGATATTTTTTCTATGTTGACCCGGATAACCAGCTATCATCATACCGAATTTCATCAAAATCTGTCTAGTCATTTTTTTTGTGATGCGGTCACAGACTAATAGACAGTGAGACAGACAAAAATTCTGTAAAATTAATATATTGAAATAGAATTTACCTATTTATTTAAAATTTTTATTGAAAACACTTATGGCCGATTTCACCAACGTCACATAAGTTTGAGGGATCCCCTAAGCATGGTTAGGGGGCTGTTAGGGGACAGTTTCTAATTCACCGACAGTTAGGGGTCATCTAAATGTTAAAATTCCACCTAAATATAGGTACTAGAAATAAGGGCTCTGACGATGGTAAAACGAAATTTAATTTAGGGGCTATTTTAGGGGAACTTTTAAGCTAGGGATCCCATACGTACGTAGCTTAAGTGATGTTGGTGACATCGGGCATAAGGCTCATCAAAAGCTCCTAAGCAAAAAAAAATGAAAATCGTTAGACAATTGGAGGGGGAAAAGGCACTGAATTGTTTTGTCTGTATGTAAATACTAGTTTTATTCCTTTTTTGTTCCGATATAGTTACAGATACTATTTCTTTCTCATGATCTTTACTAATATTATAAAGAGACAGTTTGTTTGTTTGCTTGAACGCGCTAATCTCAGGAACTACTTATTTGATTTGAAAAATTCTTTTTGCAGTTAGATATCCCGTTTATTGAGGAAGGCTATATGCTGTATCTATATCATCATGCCCAAGGGAGTGGAGCGGTAATCATAAATGTCAACAAATCGGACAGACTTTCATACATTTTCATACAAACATTTATACATACATTTTATTGTAAAACAGATGTTATATTGGAATTTAAAACGCGGGCGAAGCCGCGAGTATTGCTATTTTAATATAAAATATTGGATAAGGCCCGACTAAGGTATTTCGAAAAGGTTTTTGCAGAAACGTATAGACTTATGTAGGTGTTATAAGCATAATTACCTGACCTTTTGCTATTAGTATATAGCCAGAGATCAAGAGAAAGAAATAAAAACCAAATGTACTAAGATAATAATAAAGTGCTACTGTATTCTTACCCTCGCTACGCTCGTGTGCGTCTCTAAGTACGTTTTAAATAGATAAAAATAGTTAAATATTAAAAAATATAATTCAAAGTACACACTACTCTTCAAATATTATTTTTAATACATATTTTAAAAGAATTTTTGTTTCACATTTCAAGGATTCTAAGTTTTTTACGCGGTACCCTAATATTTTTCTCAAATAAAAGTTACTCCTTATAGCATCAGCTATCTGCTAGTGAATGTCCCGTCAAAATCGGTCCAGCCGATTCGAAGATTAGCCGGAATAAATAGACAGACAGACAAAAATTTATAAATGTTTTTTTTTTTATTTTCTTTTAAGTACCTTATATACTTTCTCTATTATTTTGGAAATTACAAACTGACGCATCTTTATTTGTATAGATAGAAAAGTATACAAATGTTTTGGCCTTCGTTAACAGAATGCTTTGCCATGGACTTACACATAATTGTACCGTGTGTAGGAAATGTGAGAAAACTAGTTAGCTAAAAAGGACACGAGAACATTTAACTGCCATGTTATGTGAAGGCGGTTATTGCGTCTCACTTCGCATCCGGTTTTAGATGAGTCGTATGGAAATATAGGTATTATGGATGAATGCTATTTATGGAAAAAATTATAAAGAGGCATAGTTTGTTTTTTGTTTGTTTGTTTGTATGAACGCGCTAATCTCAGGAACTTCTAATCCGATTTAAAAAAAATATTTTTCATTATATAGCCCGTTTATCAAGGAAGGATATAGGCTATATATCATCAAGCTACTACCTAAGAGAGCGGAGCAGTAATCATAAATATCAACAAATCGGGCAGACTTCCATACATTATTGTAAAACTGATGTTTATGTTGGAAGTTTAGACATGTCCGCGGGTATTGCTAGTCTTCTTATAAATACAAAATAATAGACTTATGTAAAGTGAACGTGAAGTGACTTAGTGAACTTGAAGCAAGCAACTGCGTAAAAGATACAGTGAGCAATAAAATAAAACAATGTTTTATATGTTAAACGTATCTTGGTAGTAAATATTTTTCTTATATTTGAAAGTCATTTTATATATAAATATAACAAATATTAAAATATTCATTTTTATTGGTTTACCTTTCTTTCACGCAAGGTAGAGAGAGCTAAAGGTAGGTTTAAGAAAGACCTCTTAACGACACACCCGAATAAACTAGACAATAATTTAAAATATTAAAGCTGTTACTATAACTGTATCTAATCTTAATATATAAACTTAATATATGAACTCTGAAACTACTTAACCGATTTGAATGTATTTTTTTCTATATGTTTGATTTGTTCCAACTTAAAAGATAGGATAGTTGAGAGGGATTTTAGAGAGAGAACCTGAGATACACTACCGTAAGCTATATACATATAGTCTATGTATTCCATACTAACCGTTAAAACGTACCTAGGGACGAACCCGAGCGAAGCGAGGGTGAGTCGCTAGTATGTATATATAAAACTTATACCTGTAATTACGCCTCAATGGATTCTCAATGACTTCATTTCGAGAGCTTTTATTTCATATTAAATATAAGCTCGTGCTCAATGCCTTAAGCGTCGGTGGTTTAAAATATTTTTTTCATAACCTAGGCACAGTTAGCGGTTTCGTCCATGTATAATTACTATAATTATATTATGTAGATTAAATGCCTCTGTGGCCTAGTGGTTTACATGTATCGCTGGAGATCCGGAGGTTCTGGATTCGATATCAAATTCCTGGTCGTGCCAAGTTTAGTTAATATTTGCAGTAGCTCACCGCTCAGTATAAACAGCCCGAACTTGAAATGTTAGCGGCTTTTCACCGCCCACTTTACGCCTCGGTGAGCACGTAAAGCGGTCACAATGTTCCTGTTCCTGATCTCTCAACAGTCATGTCGAATTGCTATACCAGGAGGATATTATTATTATTACTATATTGCTTATTCAGTAAACATGATATAAGATCATGGGGGCGCTAAATTACCTTTGAAGATACTATGTTGTATGTAAATCAATGGTTATAGTATTAAAGTTTTTGAAAGTTACAAAAATTTAATAACAAAAGTGTCCAAAACTGATAAATAAATAAATATTAATAATACTATAATAATAATGTCATTATAAATCTAGTCATCCTTAGTGGTATAAATTCAGGATTAAATGGTAAAAATAAACCAAATATGTAAATCCAGAAATTTACCTTAGTACTGACATTTCCACCATCATTTCAACTCGATAGTACGATTTTATATTTATTGTAATCCAAATTGAATGCATTTTCAAAGTTTCAAATCGTTACGACGAGTAAGAACTAAGTTAAAATTGACTTTACATTTTGTTACTGAACTATATCCTTGTTCTATTACTACGCAAATTCAAACTTTCTTTGGAGATCTACATATAATTAAAACTCACGTTTTCCTGAAAATTGAATTTCCTTTTCTAGTTTTATTGTTATTCGCATATTAACTATTTATAAAGTTATTCTTATATCTTGTTTCTTAATAAAAAGGAACTTATTCCGGAAATAATGTTTATGCCTGATATTTAATGTCGATTAAGACAGTCTCCTGGACTTAGACAAGATATTCTTACCGAACAATCTCCCTCGTATTTTTTCCATTCTACGTGACATTGACGAAATAATCTGTACTCAACTAGCACATTTTGAAGCCACAAGATAATTGAATAGATTCAATGACCATAATGATTCACTTTAAAAAATCTATTCTTCAACGATTGTAGAGTGGCATCCTCTTTAAACCTAACTGTAGCCGTGAACCTATACCATATACTCGTAGTAATAATGTTAAATAAATATTCCTATACTCGATTGAAATGAAAAAAAACCAGAATCTGAGGGTTGAATGATAAATAAGTTCCATCACAGCTTCAAATGAGTTTTATGTTAATTCAGTTTGACAGAGGCCATTCCAGAGAGAAACTACTGGTTCCGACCCTTCGCGTTTCACTGAGATGGATATAGTTCGGTCAAAAGTTATAATGCCACGACTACGTTAGAATATAGTTTCTACAATCTAGTAATTTAATCTGTAATAGAAGATTGTATTAAAAAAATAATTTATGTTGATGTTATTCATTCAAGATGATTTTAATATGACGACGTGAATTCAGGTGTAGAAGCTCAGTGACAGGATTACCATCGTTTACTTTGTGTTTATCATTTGTGAATCCTCAACATGTTTAGCACTCGCTATTTATTTTTTATGTTTGTTGGCCACGTTTTAATCAGTTAGCCGTTCACTGATGAATAAATGTCTCCCCCAATGAGCGCCAACCAACCTGGTCCTGGGCAGCCCGTATTCATCCACTGCCTTTTTAGGTCATATGTCCTACACTACCCTTGTCTATACGCGGTCTCTACTCTAGCACGTTTCAGCTCCATCGATCATCAGTACATCTGGAGACATGACCAGTCTACTTCCACTTCAGCGAACTAATTCTACGCGATGTCAGTAACTTTCACGCTTAAAATCTATATTAGAGTAAAGCGACTGATATTTGCTTAATTCAAACAGGTTGAATTTTTCCCCTATTTAGCATATTTTTATATATAAATATATTTAAATCAAAATAGCTCTATAGTTGGCAGATCAACTCCATCTATTCACATACTGAAACAAACATAAATAGCCCGAAAGGTGGCCCGAATTAACGCTGTTGATTTTTTGTATGAGATGGGGTATTTGTATTAGAATAGTTTTGTCTCTGGTAGATATAAAAACCATGTATATAATATAAACTGCTGTTGTTAGTTCCGAAAACAGCCACTAGGAAAATTGCTACCAATACAATAAAGTGATAAATACCAATTCCAAAAATAAAATCGTAATATAAAGATCAAAAGCAATAAGCTATATTTAATTACGAGACGAAGGACCGACGTCGATCAAATATAATTAACAGCCCTATACTCCAATTACAGATCGATAACAGTTCTCTCTTAGACAGCTTAATTTCTACAATCGATATAGCTAATAGAAAAATATAAAGACGGGAATTACGTATTTTGATCAACCACAGATATAACGCATAAAGACGACATTTCCATACAATTTTAAGTTTTCTACTTGTTTTACCCACGGATTCGCTTACATATTAAACGGGGTGACATTCAAGGGTAGACCACGACGCAAGATGTATTCTATGTTCTTGCTCAAATTTTATCAAAATCAGTTGATCGGCTTAATAAATTTTAACCATTGTGGAAATTGTCGTTAGCTCAAAATTGACATAATAAACATTTCTATTAGTGTGTGTATATATATATATATATATATATATATAATATATATATATATATATATATATATATATATAATACTAGCAGAACCCGCGGCTTCGCTCGCGCTAAAACTGCAAAAAAAATCTAAAAAGGTAGTTTCATACAAACTTTCATCCCCTATTTTACCCCCTTATAGGATGAATTTCGAAAAATGCTAAAACATGTGTTTATTTAATTTTATTGAAGAGCATTAACACCGAGTTTCAAGTAATTCTGATCATTTTTTGGGTAATGTTATAACGTGTTTTCCCGTGGGAATGAGAAAATTGCCCGCTGTAAAAAGTAGCCTAAGTCAATCTCCGGCCCTCCAACTATCTACACACTAAAATAACGCCACTCCCTCACTTCGTTTCGACGTGAAAGAAAGACAAACACACAACACACTTTCACATTTATAATATTAAGTATGTATTAAAACGTACTGAAATAATAATAATATATACTTTTATCAGCTATTATAATAATTATCCTTACACATAAAAAATGCTTCAATTTTAGGTTTAACAATGGTACATTGTATTGTTCAATTGAAATATTCTACTCCATCTCACATACTTTAACCTCCCTTAGGTGCGTCTCTTAGACGCTTTTCTATTTATAATATCATTTGTGTATAGCGTTCTTTCTTTTCTGTATATATAAATATTGTATGTGTAATGTGTATACAGCCCATTTTAACGTCCCACTGCTGATCATGAGCCTTCCAACACGAGGGGGATCAGGTATAATTCTCCATGCTGGCCAAGTGCGGGTTCACATGTCTTTCGAAAACTTGCTACGTTCTCTTATTCACTCAGGTTCACGATGTTTTTCTTCACCGTAAGACAAGTGGTAATTACGTTGGAAATGTTTCTGACTTGAAAATATCAGAGGTGCGAGAAGATTTGAACCTGCTTCACTCGGTTTCCCAACGAACACGTTAGCCCTGGGCTATCTCTGCCTTTCCTTCTGGCAAATATTGTTACTGACAGTAGCTTATACATATATCACTCCAGACCAAAGTCTATCCTTGTACTGAATGTTTTCCAAATAAATCTAGCCATTTTTGCCTTGAAGGAAGTAACAATATGTTAAGATACAAATTTTCTTATTTATAACCAATGCACTCGTATTTTCCTGTAAAGCGCTTGAATTAATACAATTTATTTCGCAATATTGATATAAAATGATGAATATCCGATGAAGATTGGTCGTTGAAAGGTGATTTTAAAACACTTCAAACATTAATCAATTTGATTGATGAAAATCAACTACACCTGATATTATAATTTATTAAAAATCGCAGATGGCAGTAAAATATTAGGATTATATAATTTACAAGATTTAATAAAAAATAAAAACAAATCTATCCCACGGGAACCGTACATTTAAAAACTTATTAATTATAAAAAACCGTACGTTAACAACAACACATGAGATACTTTACCTTATGTGTTATTCCAGAGTATATGCTATCACTGTGCCTCCAGATCCGTTCAATCGTCCTATCGTGACTGAGTAAGAAACATCTATCCGTCCAAACTTTCGCATTTATAAAATAGAAAATACTCGTACTAAGATAATAATTTATTTTATGACGCCAATTAGAAAATACTTCTATTCTCACAATAACATGATATTAATTGTAATGTTTCTTAAGGGGTTGCAAAACTTTGATAGGATTTTGCACATATTGAAAATAATAAAAACAAAGATTATAGTCATTTAATATTGGACATAAATATTTCCCACACTGTAAGGGAGTTAGTTTAGAATTAATTAAATACAGGGCCTTTTTAATACACTGGGATAAATGATATCCTAAATGTTTTTTTTTTCTATCAATAAGAACTAATGTTTTCATTTTCAAGATAAATTGTTAATATCTAAAATATTCTTCAAATTAGTTAGTTTTTTATTAGACTTTATTATTCTTTATTACTCTTTACTACATTTTATTAAAATAATAGTTGAGCAATAAAAAGATACTAGCGGCTCACCCTCATTTTCCTCGGATTTGTCCCTAGGGAAAAACAAAATAAATCTATTCCACGGGAACCATACATTTTTCCAGGATAAAAGTAACCTATGTGCTATTCCATCGAGATCCATTCACCAGTTCTAGCGTAATTGAATAACAAACATCCATCCATACAAACTTTCGCATTTATATAGTAGTAAGATTAAAAAATAACTCTAAGAATATCAATTGTTACTGTACCAAATTATAAAATATGAATTAATTGACTTTGAAATTGTCTGATTAGGTATCTATAGTAAATGAAAACTCCCAATGAGTTTTATTTTTAGTGCCTGGAAGTCCGTTTTTTTAAGTTTCTAATGTATTGATAATACTAAGGCTCGTCAATCACTACTAAATAAAAAAAATCGGTTGACAAACAAAGAAGAAAAAGGTACTGAAATATTTTGTCTTTGCCTATTTTTATATAGACTAGGGATTTACCCTCGCTCCGCTCGGATTCGTCCCTACTTTTTTTAAGGTTTAGTATAGAATTCTCAGAGATGAGATAATTTCCCGCTGTAAAAGTATCCTATATGTTAATACGCCGGTCCGGCCGGTTAACCAGCTATCATCATACATCAAAATCCCTCCAGTGATTTTTCCATGATGCGGTCACAGACAGACAGACATAATAATAGACAGACAGACAAAAATTCTAAAAACTATAAAATCGGCCTCTATATCGATAATAATGTCTATTTCAATAAGATTTTCCAAAAAATATTTCATGTACAGATTCACCTCAGTTAGAATTTTATTATATACCTATATATAAATGAAGCCACGAAATAAAAGAATTGAATTGTGATAAGTGACAACCCTGCTTCAAACAACTCAATTTATTTAACGGTGTCTGATCGTATTGCTTTAACCTTATTATGCTTCAATAAATTCATCGCTACTAGCTTCTATATTTGCGAGGAGAAATTGTCTTGTTATTTATCATCTAACATAACCTTTTGTATAAAATTAGCGTGGGTTCCTCATATAAAATTTCATCCCCATTTTCACCCCCTTAAAGGATAATTTTCGGGATAAAAGGTGTCCTATATCCTTCCCAGGGTCTGAAACTATCTTCTTACCAAATTTCCTCTAAATCGGTTCTGTAGATCCAGAGACTATCCCCTAAAACATAACAAACTCACAAACTTTACCTCTTTATAATATTAGTATAGACTACTACTACTTTGCTAAGTAAAAAACTTATTAGTAATCATATATGTCTATAGAATTGCCTCGGTAGTCTAGTGGTCAGCATGTACGGCTGCAGGTCCAGAGGCTTACGATGGAAAATTACTGAGTTTTTCTGTTTAGATATTCTCAGTAGTAGCCTGGAATTGAGAAGTTGGCGGTGTTTCACCCTCGTACCTCGAAGAGCACGTAAAGTATACTTGTGCACTATAATATTTCCTGCGCGGTTGGCTAGTCTCAATGAGATTGGCCGCCGTGGCCGGAATCGGTCGGGAGGACATTATTATTATTATTATATCTATGTAATTTTTTAGACACTTTTTTAACCTTGTTGGTGTAGTAGCTAGCTTATGTACTGTAGACTCAGAGGGACTGAGTTCGAGTCCCAGATGAGTTGTACGGATTCCCTTATTCTCAGTAGCGATCCAGAATTAGAAAGTCTGCGATGCGTTTTGCATCTAATTTGCCATCAGTTTATCGGACTATAAAGCAAGGAAAAAAAGCTATATTAATTCAATTAATCAATCTTTATTATGGTATTTTCCCTGTGGGGTAGATTCTCAAGACAAAATAACATTTTGCTCCTTTCATGGCTATTAGGCTTGTATTCTTAGAAAAATATCAGATTTAATATAGAACTTATAGAATTCAATCCGCTACCTTCGAAGGAATAGGTAGTTACGTACTTCAACTGAGTTTCTTATATTATTATTACCAAGATACTCATAATAAAATACATGTACGGCATGTAAATAGGTTAAACGTTAGTTGATCAAATCTCACTTTATAATTCTCACGTACACGTAACTTCCATATATTATATATATATATATATATATATATATATATATATATATATATATATATATATATATATATATATATATATATATATAATATATATATATATATATATATATATGTACGTATTCTAGAGGTTAAGTACCAGTTTTGTTCTCGGCTTCAAATAGCGATAGGTTCAGTGGAAATGGACTAAATTAAACTGTGTTTGAATGCTTTTTTAACTGAATATTGGTCTTATATACGTGGATATATATAATATGTAGTTTTATTATAATTTTGATTACGGAAATTAACGACTGGAAATGCGAAAGTTAAGTTAATTAAAGTTAGCCTCATTAAAAGCATAACTGAGCTTAATAGGTCTACGATAAAGCTCTATGGTATATCTTGAAATATTTCATAAAGACAGGGATGTTAAATAAATGTAATTTTAAATAGAAGGCTTAAGTTATAGGATAATATTAAAAATATTATTACTTAATGTCCATACAAATAATATTCCTAAAAGTATTATTTTAAATACAAAATATTCCAAAAAACATTACATTGATGACACGTTTGGCTCCGTTTGTAGTAATCCCATTTGCTATGCTAGCGGTTGCGGGTTCGAGTCCCGCTGGGGGCATTCATTTATGTGATGAGCACGAATGCTTGTACTCCTATCACGAGTGTTTATATTTATATGAGTGTGTATTTAAAATTATATACATATGTGTAGTGTATCAACTATCTGGTATCCATAACATAAGCCTCGTAGCTTACCATGGAACTAGATGGTGCTGTGTTAATGTCCCAACATATTTATTTATTTAACAAAGCGTCCATTTAGTTTTATTTTAATAAACTTTCAACAGAATTTCAAGAGGCTTTAACGTTGATAGAAACAAAAGAATATATTATTTTTCATACAGTATATATGTGATATATAATGTAATATTAAAATACCAAACGGTTTTGTAAGGATTCATCACGAAAATGAATAAATGATGTAGAACATTCAGCGTATTTGCTTCTCAAACGTCGATTGTTCTTCAAAACTTAACTCCATTATAGCGAATTTCGTATTTCTCCTAAAATACAATTATGTTTGGCTTAAGACAAGCGTTGGTAATTTGAAATAATTATTTGTTATATTCAGCATTTATCATTAATATTATATATTTACTAGCGACTCATCCTCGATTCGCTCGGGTTCGTCCCTAGGTTGATTCCCCATAAAACTTTCATCCCCATTTCCAAACTCTTAAGGGATGATTTCTGGGATAAAAAGTTTTCTATGTCCTTCCCAGGGTCTCAAACTATCTTCTTACCAAATTTCATTTAAATCGGTTAAGTAGATCTAGAGATTACCCCCTACAACTTTACAATCTCACAAACTCACAAACTTTACTTGGTATGATATTAGTATAGGATTTATTACTAGCGACTTACACTAGCTCCTATATACCGGATATATATATATATATATATATATATATATATATATATATATATATATATATATATATATATATATATATATATATATATATATATATATATTACATTTAAAAAATTAAATGTATCTAAAATTATAGCAAAATACATTGTAAGGTAAGACGTCTAGTATGGACCCACTGCTACACTGTAATAATTAGACCATTCTTAGGGACATTAGTCACAGTGGTCGAAACTAGTTTGGAAGACACTGAATTGGAATAAAAATTAAGTTTATCAAATTACACTATACAAGCACTTTTGATCGGTAATTAATTTACTGATATTTAAACGATTCATATTATTAACGGAAAAAAAATCTTTTTTACTTTACACGAAATCGTATCTGCGACCAACAGGATTGTTAAAAAAACATACTGTATTGTAGAAACAGAAACAAAGAAAACTGTCTAAACTATTAAGCCTATAATGATACTCTTGTAAGGTGACGTTCAAATTGGATGCGAAGCTCCGTAAATTATATTAATTGCACAGCGCCAGTAACCGCGTGCGCCTCGAAGTAAAATTACATTAATCCGACTACTATCACTAATACGAAAGTTTGTATTTTTTACCCGACTACATGACGCAAAGGAGGGTAATGTGTTTATCAGCCTATGTATGTATGTTTGTTCCTACATGTCACTCTAGAGGCCAAACGAGTGGACCGATTTTGACGACTCATACGCCGTTAGACTCGTTTTGATAACACGAGTTTCTGTAGTCCATATAAAAATAATTAAAAATTAAAATGACAGATTTCAGGTGCCAATTTGTGTGTCTTTAAAAAGTATATGTCCCCGATTGCATAATACTAGGTTCCTTTCTCAACTTGTTTTTACCATTTTAGTTCACGTTTTACGCAGTAGGGTTTTTTCGTAAATATATTTTTTTGCAAACAAATTTTCACCATAAAAAGCAAAATTGTTGTATTTATATACATAAATGCGAAAATGTTGTTAGCGTGACACCTTTCTTCGCTACAATTAGTAAGAGACATATCTAATCGAGACGAGGCACACGAGAATAAAATAAATAAAGTATCAAAAAACAAAGTACAGTATATACATGTTTTATAATATAATCGAAAAATATAATGGAACGAATATAATATGTCGTCAAAAGAAATTTTAAGAGCAAGTATATTGCTAGTACTGTATATGGAAGACACTAAAATAGCTTTGTAGTTTTGTACTTTGCAATGTTGTGGCTAGAGAGGTATCTAGAAAACGAATTTGGTGCATGCAAATTGAAATATTATATTTTTACTATTCAAAATAAACAAAATTAAATTAACCTGAACAAAGTGTAGTATATAGTGTAGTATATAACAGTTCGTTATCTTTTATTTAGAACTAAAAACAATTTTGCTACAAAATTTTACCTCTAAAATTTAAATCTGCTCGGTTTATGTTGGTTTTGTTATATGGAACCATTGCATAGAAGTGAAAAATTCTTTGTATTCGTTGTTCAACTATAAAAAGCACGAAGTGAAATATAAAAGCTGGCTTTTGACTGAAAGCTTAGCATTTTTGTTTGTTTAGACTCAGTGGAAAATCATAGAAAATTCGTTTATTTAAGGCATTATAGCTAGATGGAATATTGTTTTGGTGTCATTTTATGAAGAAGTCAAAAGAAATCTATCTATACATATAATAAAATTGTAACTAAGCCAAATCTGTGCATTAAATATTTTTTTGGAAAATCTTACTGATATTATCGATACAGAGGCCGAATCTATAGTTTTTAGAATTTTCGTCTCTCTGTCTGTCTGTCTGCCTGTCTGTCTGTTACCGCATCACAGAAAAACCACTGGAGGGATTTTGATGAAATTTGGTATAATGATAGCTGGTTATCCGGGTCAACATATAGGATACTTTTTACCGCGGGAAATATCTTATTTCTGAAAAAAATATATACAAAAACTGAAATGTAAGAGTATACTAATATGAAAATCCTAAGAATTTGGTTTTTGGTCATCTGAACGCGAACGGAGCCACGGGCAATGCTAGTTTGAAATAAAATATGAAAATCTTGCTTTTTATGCCATTCTACGTGCAAAGCAGTCGGAAACATAATAGCACCACAGGAATGAACAATGTCGATGAAGCTTTAGTAATCTAGAAATGCTAGTGGTCTTGCAGTGGTGAAAATTAGACCGTGGCTGATTAAATGTTTAACTTTCAAGGTATTTGAGATTATTTCATCAAAGTTACATACATTAAAATAAATTGTAAAACAATTTTTGAACAAACAAACTAAAAAGTACTCAAGTTTTGCACATTAGTTAGTAAAGTTGATGCAACATATCTAACACTAGCGACTCATCCTCGCTTCGCTTGGGTTCGTCCCTAGGTAGATTACCCGTACAAATTTTCATCCCCATTTTCACCCCCTTAAGGGATGATTTCCGGGATAAAAACTATCCTATGTCCTTCCTAGGGTCTCAAACTATATTCTTACCAAATTTAATCTAAATCGGTTCAGTATTTCTAGAGATTATTACTTCCTACAAACAAGCTCATAAACTTATAAAATTAAAAAATTAAAAAAAAAGATAAAAATAATTCGTTAAGTTGCTTTTGCCAGTTGTTCTCATTGAGGATTTTTCTTTCCGAATTGGTGTTATGATATTATAAAATAACTTATGATATTCTGGAAAATTCTTGAAAATTTAACGCTGAATGAAATTGAATGTAATAAATTATATTACACTCGTATATAAATTCATTATGAATATTCATTTAATCTCGTCAGTAGAAATGAGCAAAATGAAATTTCATGAAAGAGACAAAACACAATAAACTGCGAAGATTTTATTGGGAGATGAAAACTATGTTGTGCGAGATGTATTTATAAAGATAGCTTAAGATAGCAAATACAAGCTATTTTATCTGAAAATTTGTGTATTCGTTTAAAAAAAAACCATTTACAAGTCAAAATATTAACTTTTGGAGCATGGTAAATTTAAAAAATTCAACCTAGAGTATTTTATTTCCATTTTAACGTAACAAATTGCGTATAACGTATAAAAAAATGATGTTAGATGCAGACTCGCACTTGCCTGACTTACTCCCTTTGTTATTCCCCCTTGCTTGAGTCAAAAAGCGAGAGGTGTTATTAGTGTACGTACCATGAATATCTTTACCATGACATAAATATTACTAAATTTAAAATTCAACTGCAACCATGACAAAGTTACTATACAGCTTTTAACAAAAAATATTATAAAATTGAAAAAATCATATATGTTAGGCGTATAAATTTAATATGTTTTTACATTAATTATACAATATATATATATATATATATATATATATATATATATATATATATATATATATATATATATATATATATATATATATATATATATATATATATATATATATATATATATAAAAATGAATCCCTATTTCCCTTGGTCACGCCATCACGCGTGAACGGCTGGACCGATTTAACTATTTTTTTTGTTTGTTGTGTTTGTTATTGTCAGGAGAAGGCTCTTATGAAAGAAAAATATTAAAAAAATGCGCGGCAAATTATAAAATTTAAGAATACTTATTTAATAATACTTAACAACCATAATAATATTTATATGGCTAACACTGGGTAATAACTATTTATATATATTTAAAATGTACCTAGCGACGAACCCGAGCGAAGCGAGGGTGAGCCCCTAGTAAATGATATTTTAATCATCAAAAGCCGTCTCATCGTCTCTTGTCAAATGAATTCACTGAAAAATGAATTTTTAAGCAACCATATTTGCAAGGACTCGCAGCAGACACGATATGACGTTAACTTCAAAAGCAAAACCGTATAAATAAATAATTTCATTACGGGACAAGGCGCATACATACGTAGCTTAAACCTTACTCGTGTCTAAAAAAGATTATATTTTTTTTTTTAAATCGAATGTAAACTGTAAGTTAAAATATCTTTTTGCCAATAGACGACACATTTGACTAAGTGTGTAGTGACTTGTTGTGCCAGCGATCGCGGGTTCGAGACCCGCTGGGGGCATTCATTTGTGTGATGAGCACGAATGTTTGTACCCCAATCATGGGTGTTTATATTTATAATATTTATAATATACATATTTAAAATTTTCACGCTGAAACAGACAGACGGATTTTGATGAAATCTATTAAACAGATAGACTCTGACATAGAGAATCTCATAGGGTACAGGCTAGTTAGTAATAAAGTTTTTTTAAAAGATGGCGCTACTGTATATCTATGTATCTATACATGTAACAAAATTCTGAGTCGAATCTGTAGTTACATTAAATATTTTTTAGAAAATCTTATTGAAATTGACAATATTATCGATACAGAGGCCGAATCTATAGTTTTTGGATTTTTTGTCTGTCTGTCTGTGACCGCATCACGCGAAAATCCCATGGACAGATTTTGATAAAATTTGGTATGATGACAGCTGGTTATCCGGGTCGAGATAAAGGATACTTTTTAATGCGGAAAAATGTCTCATCTCAGAGAAATCTATACTAAGGGTCAAAACGTATCGCTAGTAATATTATAAATACAAAAATAATCCAGGGACACAAGCAAGCGAAGTGGGGGAGTAAGTCGCTAGTATATAATACGACAGTATAACTTAGCAGCTATATACGCTAAAACAAAGAAAAGAAACAAACCCGACTCCTCGCAAATAATTCTACCAAAACAAACACGTGAATTAAGTGATTCAAAATTCTAAAGCAACTTTATATTACTTTAACTGACTTTAAAGTAGGGATAGGAATAATCGTTGCATACTTTGTATCCGTACTTTATCGCGGGAAATCTTATTCCCATGGGAAAACACGTCATAGTACAACCCGCAACAACTCGTCATACCTATGTATATATGTAATATATAGTCTGTTTATTTTCTACTAACCGTCAAAACATACCTATGGACGAACCCAAGCGAAGCGAAGGTAAGTCGCAAATCTATATATATATATATATATATATATATATATATATATATATATATATATATATATATATATATATATATATATATGTGTGTGTGTGCGTGTGTGTGTACACATACATATATATATGTGTGTGTGTGTGTGTGTGTGTGTGTGTGTGTGTGTGTGTGTGTGTGTGTGTGTGTGTAAATAGGCAAAGACAAAACAGTGCTATACAGTGCAGTAAATAAGAAGGAGGTGAAACTAAATATCATAATAATTGCATAAATTGCTTGCTGCCAATGTTAATGAATCGTACATCAACTATTATCATTAAGCAAACTATTGAATAACTAATTTTGAACAAAGACGAAGAGGCACGATTTCTGATACTGTTTACATATTTCAACCCTTTATTAGCACAGTGGCCTGAGTGTCTCTATTCCGAAAGTCGCCATCTTGGTGAATGTCTGTGTATTCTGTATAGCAAATATCCTGGACTATTGACAAGTAATTGGTTACTTATACTATTTGAATATTACTACTCAACTGCCTTGGTGGTGTAGTGGCTAGCAAATATGGCTGCACATCGAGAGGTCCTGGGTTCGAGTCCCGGGTCAAGCCAAGTTTAGTTATTGAGTTTCTCTGTTTAGTAAGTTTCAGTGACAACCCGGAGTTGGGAAGTTGGCGGTGTTTCACCCCCGTGCCTCGGAGAGCACGTAAAGTCGTCGGTCCCGCGCCTTAACTCTCACCGATCGTGTCGAGTGGTCGTCCCACCGGAGTATGAGAGTGACAGGAATAGAGAGTGCACGTTGTGTCTGCGCGTACACTTGTGCACTATAATATCTCCTGCGCAGTTGGCTAGTCTCAATGAGACTGGCCTCCTGGCCGAAGTCGGTCGGGAGGTCATTATTATTATTACTATTTGAGTATTTGTATAGTTATTCAAGAAATGACATCACTTACGGATTGACATTTAAAAAAAAATAAACGCATGACATATTATGATTATCTGTCATAACTGCCTCGGTGGTGTAGTGGCTAGCATGTACGGCTGCACACTCGGAGGTCCTGGGTTCGAGTCCCGGGTCGGGCTAAGTTTAGTTATTGAGTCTTTCTGTATAAGTAAGCCTCAGTAACAGCCCAGAGTTGGGAAGTTGGCGGTGTTTCAACCCCGTGCCTCGGAGAGCACGTAAAGCCGTCGGTCCTGCGCCTTAACTCTACACTTGTGCACTATAATATCTCCTGCGCAGTTGGCTAGTCTCAATGAGATTGGCTGCCGTGGCCGGAATCGGCTAGGAGAACATCATCATCATCATCATCTGTCATAACGCTTGAATAATCATTTAAAAACCATTTTTATTTCTATTCGTAGCCAATCGTAGAAGATCATCTTATCCAAGCCCCTATTTTCTAACCTATAACCACAATATATATGAACTGATTTCTTAAAAAGGTGGTGGAAACCAAAATGGTTGCGGTCGGCCGAAGACCGGAATAGTTGGCACTATATTGGTGACTCATATTCAGGTATTCGTTCAGTAGTGGCCGGAAGTAGGCTGAAAAAAAATTGATATCCCAATCAAATAAGTTTAGAATGTTTACTCTCACCGGAAATCAAACATTTTTTGTTTTCATAAGCACTTTCAGAATTATATTTCCTAACCAATAAAATGGTAAAATGCAAGTTTATTATAGCACAATATCTTTATAAAAGTTCGATATTAGTACTTACTAGATTTTTCATTGATAGAAATGACATTAATCCACCATGCGATGGAAATAGATCAATATTAAATACCTTTGATAAGCTAATCTATAAATATAATAAAATTCTAACTGATATAATAAAATTCTTTTTTTAAATCTTATTGAAATAGTCATTAATATCGATACAGAAGCCAAATCTGTAGTTTTTTAGATTTTTTTTCTATTTGTCTGTCTGTCTGGGAACGCATCACGAGAAAAATACTGGACAGATTTTGATGAAAGCTGGTTATCTAGGATACTTTTTTCTGCGGCAAAATATCTCTGAAAAATCTAAGCTAAACGTTAAAATGTAACTAGTAACGAGCCCGCGCGGAGAGCGGATGAGTCGCTAGTATTTAATATATTGAGAATGATAAATGACACAATATTTAATGTCCTATGTATATATATATATATATATATATATATATATATATATATATATATATATATATATATATGTAGTGTATAAACTATATGGTAACCATAACACAAGCTTTGTAGCTTACCATGAAACTAGATAGTGCTGTGTTTTCATGTCCCAACATATTTATTTATGTTTCTATGTTTGAACTTTGATATCTATCACGTTACACGTAACTAAGTCTCACCAGGTTATTATAGTTCAATAAATCTTCTGTACATCAATGCAATCATCCTAATACTGCATTCAGACATATTTTACCCACGAGCCTACCAAATACCTTTTCTCGCACATACAGATCGCAAAATGTTCCATACATAAATAACTCGGACTCCATATCCCAACGTTCGTTGAACGTATTTCGTACATATTTACACGTTTAAGCGATGTCTTGAAATATTTCATATCACGAATGAGCTTAAAAGCTCCTAACGGTACTTGTGCATAAAAGGAATCAATACATACAATAAAATACTAGCGGGCGCGTTATTTTTTTAACTTGTACTTACAGAATGTTTGGATTTTATAAAAAAAAATATTATTTTAAATTATCATTATTTTTGTGTCCATTTTTTTCCAAAGTTATAAACCAGTTTAGATTATAGTATATATTGCTTATTGAAGTTTTAAACACGTATTCATAGAAAGTTTGTACTAAAGAAACAATCTTTATACGATATCGTCGTCTCACTGCTTATTTCTCCAAATGATCAATTTACCAAAAGAGTTGTTAATACAGAATTATTGACCTTAAATTTTAATTCTATTGGTATTAAATACACATATTACTAAATATAACAGAATAAATGTATTTTATCTATATACTAGCGACTCACCCTCTTTTCGCTCAGGTTCTTCCCTAAATACGTTTTGACGTTTAGTATGGAATATATTTTTTATATTATTTTTCGTGATTTTTTCCGTTGTTTTAATAGTTATTTTGCTATTCGAGGTGGAGACGAATCCAACAAAATAATAGAAATCGGTCCAGAAGTTCTTGAGTTATAAATGGTACTCCACTAACCCGACTTTTTTTATACATATATTATATGTATATCCTCGTAGATGTATAATGTAAATAAATCTTAGAAAATAAAACTTTGTTTTTAAAATAGAGGAAAAACTCTTGATTGTAAGTACAATAAATATTGACAATTTGGACAAATAAGTACTAGGGCGACGACATGTACACAATCCAAATTAATACTCTTAGGGACGCTAGCACCAAAATTCAATTAAATGTCTTAAACTAGCTTAACAAACATGAAACAGTACCATTTAGGCTTTCTAAAAAGACGCTTACATCAAATTGAGAATGCAAATGCGTTTGGACCAAAACCTAAATAAATAAATATACTGTAAAAATAAAAACCCGACTGCATAAAAGCTAACTAAAAAGACGAAAACAAGTTCACGAAGGAATATAGTATTATGCAGTCGGAGACATACACGTTTCATGCTAGCCGCGAGTTCTACATACTCATACGTATACTCATACGTATATAGGCTGATAAACACATTACCCTCCTTTGCGTCGCGCATTCGGGTAAAAACAACAATGGAATATTATTGACACTATAGCGCCCTGTAAGGCAAATATAATAATTGTATAACGATTGCAGTAAACTAGTTATATGAAAAAGCTAACTTTGAAAAAAAAATCCCTCTGCGACAAAAATATTATTTTCTACCGTACATACCGTGTAAGTTGTAAACATGCCTACGCATCGGTTCCTAACATCGCAATAAGTATAAACTGAAATTCTCTTCAGACACTGCATTTCAACGGCAAAATTCCATTCTATTTGCTGTCTCATGTAACCTTAACATGAGTAAAATACCTGTGCGTTTATTCGAAGCCTTGTGAAACAACGGTAAGGTAAATAAAACCGTCGCTACTCGAATGAAGCCAAACAGACGACAAATGAGGGATATTCGCTAGGATTCCAAGGCTCTTTGCTGAAATTTGATCAATAAACAAGAACAGCCACTTACAATCTTGAAGAACTTTGTTATAGTTGAATTTACTCTTATTTATAAATCATGACTTGGACGATAATATGTACATTTACAAATGGATAACACAGCAACACTTTCTTGATGATGTAGGTGAATATATTGACGTAGAATTTTTTTTTTACAATTTAAAATAAATTGTTTTTTTTATTCCCTTTAGGTATTTTTACAGCAAACATGGTCACAGAAGAAACTCAAATTTTTAACGTCTCAAAATCGTACTTATTACAGATGTATCTAAAAAATTATATAATCTCTCCAAGTAGTTTTATAAGAATAGTTAATCTAGCTTCTTTTGCTGGACTGAAAAAAAATCTAATAAGGGTCTTCGGAAAATCAGTTTTTTAAAAATGAATAAATAATTTCATTATGTACATAAGGTTTAAATTTTACATCAACTATTCCATTTAAAATGCCAAATCGATGTAACTTTCAAATATGTGGTTCTAGCTATATGTAAGTTTGAATACGAAAGTCCCAGTCTATCAAGAGATTCAGTTCCACATTATGTTTCAGCCACTTTCCTTCGACCCAAATTATCGAGCACAATCGCAAATAACATTTCAATTCGTATGAAAAGGTCGAAATATAGAGCACGAACGTTTATAGAGTCAATTTTTTGCTAAAAACTTAAGTTCAACTTATTCAAAAGTTGGTAAAAAGTCTTGGACGTTACGTAAAATATATTTGAGCAATTACAAGCTTTTGCTATCATGTTTAAGGTTTATTTTTAGTGGTTATGTGAAACTTCATGAAATTTTCTTCAACTATCAGGCTGTGTAACTGCAATTTTCAGGCTACAATGAAAAATCTATTAAAAGTTCAGTATTTTATTCCATTTCTTATATTTTCAGGATCCATATTTGGTTGGAATCTTTAAATGTTAAAATTTAGATAGTAATTTAAATATGTGGGTATATCACATAGGTACATTTTGCACTAACGTTTTATTATTCATTCGTTCTCCTCGCTCAAGGCATTTGAATACACTTTTATCTGCACGAATGTAGCATTGTAAGATCCTATTTTCCTTGAAACATAAAAAATATAATATGAAAGATATTATACTTCTGATAGGGAATCATTATCTTACAATATCAAAATTAAATTTAATAAATGTAATGTCTTGTGAAGCGTCAAATCTTATAGACGGGAACTTATATATCAAATAGCAGAACTCGCGGTTTCGCTCGCGCTAACACTACAAAAAACTCTAAAAAGGTGAGTTTCATACAAACTATTCTGACCCTTTTCACCCACTTATGGGATGAATTTCGAAAGGTGCTAAAAAACGTATTTTTTTAATTATATTGAAGAGCATTAATACCAAGTTTCAAGTAATTCTAATCATAAATATTTTTTTGGGTTGCATTATAACGTGTTTTCCCGCGGGATTGAGATAATCTCCCACTGTAAAAAGTAGCCTATGTCACTTTCCAGCCTTACAACTATCTCCACACAAAAAATCACGTTAATAAGTCACTCCGTTTCGACGTGAAAAAGGACAAACAAACAAACAAAAACACTTTCACATTTATAATATTAACACGGATAAATAACATGTCAAATAAGATTTAATTTATAAAATTAATCTCCTCGTTGAGTGAAATAGTGAATAAATATATTTTAAAATATATTTGCTATCATTATAATATTATGTACAGAAGATTAAATTGTATGTTTAAAATGAAAATAATTATCGTTTTGTATACAATATGGAGTTTATAATGAATGCGTCATTTTGCACATATATACATATTATGTGTTTCCGTAATATCTATACATCGATACTTATATATAAAACTGAAGAGTTCGTTTTTTTCTTTGTTTTAATATTAAATTTGTTCTACTACTTAGTGTCAATTAATTCTCATCTATACATATAATAAAATTGTAACTAAGCCGAATCTGTACATTAAATATTTTTTTGAAAATCTTATTGAAATAGACATTATTATTGATGCAGAGGACGAATCTATAGTTTTCAAAATTTTTGTCTGTCTGTCTGTCTGTTACCGCATCACAGAAAAACCGCTAAATGGATTTTGATGCAATTTGGTATGATGATATCTGGTTATCCGGGTCGACATATAGGATACTTTTCACCGCGGGAAAATATCTCATTTCTGAGAAAAAACACAAAAACTGCAATTTAGGAGTATACTAATATGTAAAACCTACGAATTTGATTTTTGGTCATCTGACCGCTGGCGAAGCCGCGGGCAATGCTAATCATAAATATTTGTTTAGGTTGCATTATAACGTGTTTTCCCGTGGGATTGAGATAATCGCCCACTGTAAAAAGTGGCACAAACTTAGTTTAGTAGATTTTGTAGATTTTAATTTTATAATTTTAAATTGAAAATATATAGATAGGTAAAGACAAAATAGTTCAATATTATTATTTAGTTGCGTTTTAACGTTTAGTATAGATTTCTCAAATATGAGATATTTTCTCTGTATTGATAATAATGACTGCTTCAGTAAGATTTTCCAAAAAATGTTTTAATAGAATGTTATAGATTTGAATCAGGATTTTATTATGTGTGAATAAATTTTCAATAATGATTATGGTCGAATTTCGAACATTGGGTAACCACAGATTATATTAACTCGTTATTTGTTTGCTCTGTTACTGTTTGTACAAAACCAAGCAATCCAATACTATTTTTGGACGACACGTTTGGTTCAGTTTGTAGTGACCCTATTTGCTGTGCAAGCGCTCACGGGTTCGAGTCCCGCTGGGGGGATTCATTAATGCGATGAGCACGAATGTTTGTACTCCAGTCCTGGGTGTTTATATTTATAATATATATGTATTTATAGTTATATATGTGTAGTGTATCAACTATCTGGTATCCATAACACAAGCCTCGTAGTTTACCATGGGACGACATGGCGCTGTGTCTTCCTGTGTTCATGTGTTCCAGCATATTTTTGTTGTGTGTTCATTTTTGTTGTGTGTTCACAACATGTTTTTGTTGTGTGTTCATGTGTTCCAACATATTTATATTTATATATGAATTTAAGCTTAAAATATTCTAATGAAAGTTCACCTACATATACATATTATTCCGAAAATATTTCCCAAATAGGGCAAGTGTATTTGAAAGATAGTAGTTTGTAATGTTTACCAGAGGGTCGCTTTCTGGGTTAATGGCGTTGGCTATCGATTTAAAAACCACAACGACTACTTCAACTCATGCGAAGTTTATCTTTTGAACAACTTAAGGAAGACTTAAGTTGTTGACCGATACTAATGTATCTGAAATTGGTGTAAGTATTATAAGAAGTAATGTTAACACTAAGAGGTGATAAGACCAATGTCTGTCATCAATTTTCTCATTTATATATCAACTAGCAGAACTAGAACTACAAAAAAACTAAAAAAGCAGGTTTCATACAAACTTTTATCCCCTGTTTTACCCCCTTATGGGATGAATTTCGAAAAATGCTAAAATAGGTATTTATTTAATCATATTGAAGAGCATTAATTGATATTAACTATTACTTTACACTTGATAGTGTAAAGTAATTCTAATCATGAATAATTTTTGGGTTGTATTATAACGTGTTTTTTAATTTTGGAATGAGACAATCTCTTCAGTCCTCCAACTACCTCCACCCAAAAAATCACACCAATCATTCACTCCGTTTTGCCGTGAAAGACGGACAAACAAACAAACACACTTACACATTTATAATATTAGTATGGATATGGATACGTGTACAGAATTTTTTTTTACCTCTTATGAAGTACTTTACGCGTACTGAGGAGTGTTAGCATAGGCCTAGGGCGTAGATGAACTTTGTATGGAGAAATGCTGCTGAAAGCTAAAATTTATTTTTCACGCGGCTCCACTATAAAAGCTACAGCATTATGTCAAATAGTATATTAATTCATTAATTTAATATTTATATATATATAAAGCGAGAATTTGTTTGCGCAGTAAAACACTTGTGCAAATTTTTGAAAGTACAAAACCGAATTCAAAAAACCTTTTTGTATGTTAAAGTATGTATTACGTACACTTACTATAAAATGCAAAAAAACTATTAATATAATAATATGTATTGAGAAAGCTTAAAAAGTTACATAGATAACTTTGACAATACTTTCATAGCGTTCAAACTTAATCAATTATCATCGACTTTCGAACAAGGAGCGATTATTATTATCACTATCTTTTTTATTTTGACCCACAAACTATTTATATGAAAAAATCACATTATAATGCTCCATTACTACATAAACGGATAACAAAACAAGAAAAATAATTTCGAATTTATTCCTACGAAATAAAAGATTGAAATGAATAAATTTATTACACACAAAAGACGTCATTTCACAATAAAATACATTAATTTCAAAAGACTTATTAAAAACACTGTAATCGTTCACTTTGGCGTCGCAAAATCCATTTTGTTATACCTTTCATACCTTCTGTTTGTTTGTCTTCAATTTGACCGAATTTTGTCGAAATGGCCGACGCTTATTAAATTATGCCGCGTCGCTGAGTTTTCCTGAAGAAATTGAACTCGTAGACTTTATTAAAATATTGTAATAGATTAAAAATATTGTTTTTGATTCTAAATTTCATTTTAAACTAATCCAAGAGTAAATGTTAAAAGTTTTATAAATTATGATATATTTCTTTAATATGCAGACTGAAATTTAAAGTGTTTTATAAATACGAAATATAGGTCAATATCGAGTGTTCAAAGAAATAACGAGTTGCCCGTACCGTTCCTTCTTAATACCGTTTTCCTTTTTGGAACTGAATTTAAAATAAATACCACCCAACATTATTTATTCAATGACTATTTTATATAGTTTTAATTGATAAAAAGTACACAGTTTGTTAAGCATAAGTTATCTCCATTGCAAATTTTACTCAACTTCGTTGAAAAGTATCAGCGTGAAAAAGTAGCAAATGTATGAACACATGTACACACATATTTTCGTATTTATAATATCAGTGCGATTTCAAAGTTTTCATATCTATGAGTTGATGGCCGTCTAGAGCCGGTTGAGGCAATTATTTTTATGGGTAATACAAACGATAATCATATCACAAGTTGAAAATCGGGACTAGCGACTCACCCACGCTTCGCTCGGGTTCGTCCCTAGGTAGGCGATTTAAGCACATAATACAAATCCTTTAATTTCTCGACTTTTCTGTACTATAATATATATATGTATTATATATAATATAAAGTTCCTTTTGAATCAGTCTATCTATTTCTGAAAACTACATTAAAATCTGTAGCATAGCTTAAAAGACCTAATCGTACAAACAGCGGAAGTGACTTTGTTTTATACTGTGTATAGATAGGCACTAGTAGAATATTGATGCAGACATCAACCTGCTCTGCAATATTGTTATACAATTTTAATATATCGGGAATCCAAAAATCAAACCATTGTTTGTGCCAATTCAATTTTACATATTGATATGATATGATATTGAATTCGTCAAGCACTTATAGTGTGATGGAGTAACAAAAATACACACATACACAATTTTTCGCATATATAATAGTAATCCGATATGAAAAAATATATTTACAGTACACATATTTGACCAGAAATATTTCCATTTAAAGAAATCACACAAATTGATTTAAACAGAAGGGTGTTTTTTGATTTATCAGTGTTTCACATAAGACATTACACACTCTCCACTATGCGACAATATTTTATTGTTCGACTAGTGTTGCACGCCTCAAATCAAATATTGCGATTTATTTTTAATATAGCAAACTGTATGTATGTATTCAGCCCTTTTCAACCCACTGCTGGGCATGGGCCTCCCTTCAATCCGAGGGGAACAAATGATTCACACATGAAAATATCAGAGTCTCAAAAAGATTCAAACCTGCATGTCTTAGATAACCTAACAAGTTTTCGAAAGACTTGCTGGACTATGGCTTGATCCCCTTCGTATTGAAGAGAGGCCGTGCCCAGCTGTGGGACATCAAAAAGGTCTGAATACAATATGCATCCAAAGAAATTATTTGTGTGTAAATTTCAACTCTTGTATGAATCATACATATCGAATTCATGGAATTGGTAACAAATCAGAATGTGTCTCGAATATAGGCGAAACAGTGAATGGAGCAACGAGTTATTATGCTCGCTTTGTGTCCATACGAAATAGCTCAAAGCTATCGATGGAAACTTAATATGCTACTATTTAAAATCAAAGTTTCAGCCTAACGTTGTATTATTAAACTTTGTTTATTATTATGTATATTATTATACTTTGTTTTATTAAAAAATGTAATATTTCTATTAAAATATGAAAGTGATCTTATTTTACCGACCAATCTCTTTCGTATTCGTATTTTCTCCATTCTACGTGACATTGGCGAAGTAATCTGTGCTCATCTGGTACACTTTGAAGTCATTAACAATAAAATTGAATTGAACTTAATATATGAAAATTAAAACTTTACGTCTGTTTGAATGCGCGATCGTTGGAAGTACTTACGTTTTATATAGCCTGTTTATTAAAGAGGTATCCGACATCACTTTTCGACACTTAAGAACAATGACATTATACATATATAAATAACATATGCAGGCGAAACCGCATTTAAATGCTAGTTAATAATAAAATAATAGCTTAAAATACAACTTAACACTATAAAATACAGCGGGAAGCAGTGATACAGAACAAGTCTGACCTTATCATTCAAATTTGATTCCCAGTCTAGAAATTCAATTTCAATTATTTGTATTTGGTCGATCCTAATAGTGGTCTTTGTCCAAAATGTTATTCAAAATTACACTTAAATTTAAATATTTATTCATTGCTATTGTTCCAATTGATCTAAAATGTATTAGTGCTAGTACTAGGCACTTACCGTCCTTTCGCTCGGATGTGTCTCTAGGTACGTTTTAAATAAATAAAAACAGTTATTCTGAGCGTAGCTTAGGAGATAGACATAAGCTGTTGAGGACTTTTATGTAGACGTTTTTGAGACCTAAAATTTTCTAGTACATTGTTTTGACGTGTCTCTTAAGGCTTAGCCAGCGTTAGCTTTGTAAATTTCTGTGGACGACTCGACAGTACCAGTTATCGTATTTTCTCGTGAGGATAAAAGAATTTCCTGTAGTTAAAAGATATTCTAAACGTTGACCCAAGTAACTAAGTCACAACACAAAACTTTGTTAAAATCTGTTCAGTACTTTTGCGTGAAAAGTAAACAGATATCCAGACATACAGACAAATAGACAAAAAATTTTACACTTATATATTCTGTACATAATTCATAATAGATTTCACTTTATTACCATTTTATGATATGTGTTGGTAATATCTATTTTATATGAATTGAGCTTAGAAAAATAGTATGAATAAACATATTATATATTTCTCGCTTGAAATATTTGTTTCATTGTTCTAGTCTGATTTGGACGCCTGAACAGTTGTTACAAAACTTCGATAACTCTTTAAAGTTGTCCTAGAGAACTGACAATTTTGTTTTTTTTTTACTCTAATTTCTGATAACACTTTAATGATATGGATAGTCACCATGGAGATATACATATTAATATTAATTCTTAGCCTATTTTATAGTGCAAATCTAACTAATCTGTATCGAGAACAAACGCGTGACAAGCAGCAACGAAAATTGTACTAGTAAGAACATTCAAAACTGTTACTTCAATACTAAAAAACGATGGAAACTTCTATATTTTAAGGTCCGAGCTTAGAACTTTGCCAAAGTAGTTGAAGTTAACATTTTTTTTTTTTGTATTGAATAAAAGAGGCAAAAAGAATCGTTGTTGCGCGAGCACTTTATCAAATAAAGTACCTAAAATTTTGGAAGACTTTAGAGATATAAGAGATTTATAGCATAAAAACTTTCTTATGTTACATCAGTTCCTTTATAGAAAAATTGGGGGTTTCAAACCCCGGTCTCGAACTCTAAGAGTGTATATGATTGTGGCTTAAACTAAAATCACTATTTCTTAAATATCACCTCAAAAAGTAATGAAAAATTACAATTTTTACAAAACCAATTTAAATACGTACAGATTTCATTATCAAAACTCTCAACTGTTTCACCAGAAATATAATATTCATTATTAAGTTCGTTAAACTTTTCTACCTCATTATGAATGTTAAACTTTCAAATTACCGCGTTAATTGGCATTGTACGAGTACATTGGCTTAATCATTAAAATTGAGTCAAAATTTTGTTCTTAAACTGAATTAAAATCAGTTTTAATACAGTTCTTAATTATGATCTTTCATATTCATGCTATAAAAAGGCAGGCACTTTTCAAGCAGTTAATTCACAGAATCTCTCTTTCATATAATTTTCTTCTAATTTTAACAATCTCTATAAACTTTACCTAAGAGCTATGTACATGATAATTAATTCAGTTTTAATCCGACGACTAAAAACGAGGATATGAATTAGACACGATATTATTAAAACTGCAAAATATTCACATATTAGATAACCTATTACTATGGCTTCGAGACAAATATATAAAATACTAGCGGCTCGCCCTCGCTTCGCTCGGGCTCGTTCCTGGCTTGCTTCCTAAAACAAACTTTCATCCCCATTTTAACCTCTTTAAGAGATGATTTCCGGGATAAAAAGTATACTATGTCCTTCCCAGGGTCTCAAGCTATCTTCTTATTCCAACCAAATTAAAATATAAACCAAACTTCATCTAAATCGGTTCAGTAGATCCAGAGATTACCCCCTACAACGTCACAAACTCACAAACTCACAAACTTTACCTCTTTATAATATTAGTATATATTATATGTTTGTTTTAATTATTGTTTGTATATTTTTCTATGCCTTTCTCTAAAACTAGAAACGGATTGTAGCCATATTTTTTTATTTGCTTGCATTTATTTCAACTTAGGGCCTCTAACATGGTAAGTAGTATCGTAAGTACTAGCACTAATCTCAAAAAAATGTGAACCCATAATTTGTTAGGTAACTACTGCTGATTTCGTTCTTGTTGGTTAAATTAATGTAATTAAAAAAATTTCTTCATCAAGATGATCGAGTTATTTTTCTTTAAGATAACTTTTTTTTTTGTTGGTTTTGATTATAAGTACCTGGACGACCGAGCTTCGCTCGGAGTTTTTGACCAAAAAACAAAAAAAACAAACTAAAAATTTGAATAAATACCAAAAAAAACAAAGGTAAAAACTTTGTATCCGACCGGAATTCGAACCCAGACAAATGTGATTGTCAAACTTGCCCCTTGACCGCTTGACCACAATGCTTAAGTCCTAACGTGCGAATTAGCGGCCATATATTGCGTGAAATAATGCAAAACAAAACCGCATGAAAACTTGATAACACGCATTTTCTCAGACATAAAACTAATCTAAATCGATTTATCGCCCCCAAAACCTTTTGTATACTAAATTTTATGAAAATCGTTGGAGCCGTTTCCGAAATTCATATTATATATATGCATAGTAATAAGCATTGTGATATAAGAACAAAGTACTCTGTATGTAAATCGAGCTTTTCAATTGCCAATCTCGCTGAAGTCAAGCTATTATAATGCAAAAAAACTTTAAACTTTCATATTTATAATATTAGTAAGATTGCATACTAGTTACAATTAAAGGAAATCTCGGAAGCCGTTGTATGATGTAATAAAACGAATTTTACGATACAATCTTGTACATAAAATATAGGATTGCGTCCGATTGGTCTTCTAGTTTATGGTCCAATCTAGTTCGAAATGTTTATAAGCGACATTATGGGAGACAAAATTAAGAACTTAAATCTTTCAGGACACAGCTGAGCTGTGATTGTAGAAGAATATTTTAAGCTCTTGAAATGTCTAGCCATCCCCTCTCACATTGTTTACTTTTATTTACATTACTATTTATTTTTAACCGACTCAAAAAGGAGGAGGTTCTCAATTCATCGGAATCTTTCTTCGGGCTGGAGAGGGACATAGGCTACTTTTTACCGCGAGGGATTTTCTTATTCCCACGGGAAAACACATTATAATATAACCCACAACGACTCATCATATTAATGTATATATGTATAATAGTTTACCTTTTCCATACTAAACGTTATTATACAACCCTAAACTAAAAATTAAATCTGGTACCCCTAAACAATAGCACGTTGAAAGTTAAAGGCTGACAGGAATGATGATAGTATAGTCAACAGCATTGTATTGTCAGAATTTAACAAAAAAATTTTTTGCACTTTTACCTCCACTCCAACGAACGTTTCGTTTTTAACGATTTTCCAAACGCTCCAATAAGCTCATGTTCTGAATTCAGTCAGGCTTTTTATGTGAGTGAGGGATTTTGCTATGTGAGGTATAAAATAGATTTTGGTGAAATCCAAATAATTGCAAGCATCAATTTCCATGTTAGGTAGCTATGGCCAAATACTATGATATTTGTATTTAGGGTAATGCACTAATTTATCTAAAATATTATCTAGTGCTTAATTAAGGAAAAATAATAAGTCTAAAACTATCGTAGTTAAATAATTGGTTATTTAATTTTTTATATTTATTTAAATTAGAAAAAGTGAACTTAGATCGAAGAATTAATTATCTAAGAACAGTCTAAAAGGAAGACCAAATCTCTAGCAAAGAATAGTGTTTTGTGTGTGTAATTACGTAAAGTACTTTTGATTTTAAATACCAAATATAACGCGCAAAATTGTATTCTGTAATCTCAGACTTAATAGGCATAAAATATTATACAAAAGTATTTATAAACAGTCTCTGTAAATAGCCTAATGTTAGCGAATTCCGCTAAAAGAAAAGGAAAGCAACTAATGATCCATGACGAATGGCGGAAACTTTGGAAATCTTTATTAAATTACTTAAGAGCCGCAAACAGTGAACCTTTTATATTTATATATTGAACTTACCTTAAATTATCTACTTTATGTAGTCATTACGAAATACGAGTTTTTTGCTGAAATTGCTTTGCATTTAGGTTAAAATTTGTAGCGCTAGAAGTAGCAGGTTCGAACTTGTGAATAGTAAAAGTGCTTGTTTTATTATAAAAAAATAGGTTAGTTGGAGCTGTTTTAACTGACACACTTAACCAACGTCAAAACGTCTTTTTTCTTCAATTTATTGGGACTGTAAAAAGATAGGATCATCCAGTTATCAATGCTCTAGAGGGTAAACTATATACCCTACATACAAAACCAATTAGTATTGTTTGTCCTAAACCTGACAAAACTCAATGTTGAGAGCAAAAACTTAGCATGGATTCCGTATAAATCGGCAATACTAAATATATCTACTGACACTAAATATTATATTCACGTAGTCATTAAAATTTTCTCTAAACCTTATTCTTTAGCAATAAACGCTTCGAACAGATTGCTGAAACTATATCTTAGCATTAAATTTATATATTGATCAAAATACTAAATTTTCTTTTTAATTTTGGCTGGATTTAATTCTACTCGCTTCTTCTACTTATTTATTTTTGAAAAGTTGAAAAAGGAGAAATTTAGTTGTAATTTTTTATGAAGTGGTTGCTCAGTATTCTTCTTAAAATTCTTTTGTGGTTCAATATTAAATTGTCCAAATACTCAAAAATTTTAGAACGGTTATTATTTCTATTTAATATGTTTATTATTTTTATTCTTAGGTTACTCATATTGATAAGGCGGGCTATATCGGTGCATTTACCCTTCATTATACTAAAATTAGATCAAAAGCTAAAGTTGAGCGTAAAAGGTATCACGGATAATATTTTGGCTTAAATTTTGACTGAGGTTACCATTGCGTTACACCGGTTATTTGTTCACGTACATTAATGTATGCCCTAATTTAGCAGGAATTTGGTATACGTGGAAAATTTTAATGTTCAATATTCTATGAAAATTGGGAATATTTGCTTCACCATTTCCTTAGAAAGCTATATTAAATTATAATCACATATTATAATAAATTAAAGATTATTATAGCTTACTTCTAATTAATAGCTTTTATAAATGCAAAGACTAGTGGCTCAGTGGTTGCGAAGCACGTATCGCAAACTTAATATATACATATTTTAATCAAAAGACTTTTATAGGTGCATTTAAAATAAATATCATGAAGTAGGCACTTTAAACTAAATCAATACATATAATAAAATTCTCACTAAGTCGAATTTGCACATAAAATATTTTTTTGAAAATCTTATCAATATAGTCATTATTGACCAAATCTATAGTTTTTAGAATTTTTGTCTGTCTGTCCGTTTGTCTATGAATGCATCACGAGAAAACCACTGGACAGATTTTGATGAAATTTGGTGTAATGATAGCTGGTTATCCAGGTCAATATATACTTTTTACTGCAAGAAAATATCTCATCTCCGAGAAATCTATGCTAAATGTTAAAACGTAACTAGGGACGAACCCGAGCGTGGGTTCGGTAGATATAGAATTCTTAAATAGATAGTCATAATCTAATGTGCCATTTTAATTTGATGCGGGTTCAACCGCAAATATTTTCAATTTCAATTTATTTTCTTAATAAACGTCACAAAAGTAAATATTATGTACCTAAATTTGAATATTCTTTAATTTCATGCCTTTGATTTCTGAATTGCCTCTTTATATTCTAACTTATATTTAGATGATACTTTTATGTCTATATATTTGTTTATTTGCACTAATCTCCTAAATGGGTCACACGATTTTACCGATACTTACGTATAATCCCGGATGAAGACACAGTTCTCTTATTACAGAAATAATCCCGCTGGATAAAAGTTAAAAGACAAAATCCAGTTGTTCCCTGACGGGTAGCGGTGATAGTGACAAGGGCTATTATCGTCAAAATGCTCGTATTTACCAAAATGTCGTAACGTCGTTGGTAAAATGTGTCAAGTTTAAGTCGCACTCACGTGGATTAGGGTTCCGTACTCAATACTTTCCGTTTCCTGTGGGTATAATAAGATTAAAATAAAACTCTTTTTTCCTTCCTCCTTTCATTCTTCCGTTTTTATTTGGTTTTGCAAAACCAGAAACATTAAAGCTAGTCACGTAGACATTGATGTTATTTACATTACAAAGACTGTGTTGATTGCGAGTTCCGCGAAGTATTTCGGATGTTTTAACATCGTGTTTATCCAGTAAGGGCCAATTTGAAATATAGTACTCTGTTAGTTTTTACCCGACTTCCAAAAAGGAGGTTCTATGTTCGTCTATATGAATGTTTTTTTATTATGTATGTTCACCGATTTCTCGGAGACGGCTTGATTGATTTTGCTACTTAAACGGTTTTGTACTTAAGTCCCGAGGTGGTCCCATAAAAAATAAAAACCGACTTCAAACAAAAGCACTAAAAAGTGAAAAATAACTGATTGGTAGTTTTCATTTACTATACATACCTAATCAAATATTTTCGAAGTCGGTGTGCTTTGGCTAAGTAATTAAAGCCTACCTATTAAATACATACCTAATCAAATATTTTCGAAATCGGTGCCAGCCCATACAAAGCAAAGCACACCGACTTCGAAAATATTTGATTAGGTATGTATAGTAAATGAAAACTACCAATCAGTTATTTTTCACTTTTTAGTGCTTTTGTTTGAAGTCGGTTTTTATTTTTTTGTTGAAAAGTTTTTATTTTTCCCTTTTTAGTGTAGACAGTAGTAGCAAAGTAAGGATTCTAACGTGTTAGGCTTGTCAAATCAAACAAAATAAGCCCAAACTCAAAGTATCTACTATTAGCCGTTGAAGAGTTCCACCTATCCACCTTCTGGCCTTGCCATCAGATCAGGTCAACAACACCGAACCACTGTACTATCGACGGAAATAGAAATACTTGCAAAGTTTCAAGTCAATATGACAATTAGAAGTAGGTTAAATTCATCATTAGTTGTTTTTCCACCCTTAGGGGTGGTATTTTTTTTTGAAATTTAAATGGGACCAATCTGGAAGTATACCCTTTCAAACAAAACGAAAATTGTCCAAATCGGTTAATAAATGACGGAGTTCTGAGGTAACAAACATAAAAAAAAAAACATACAGGCGAATTGAGAACCTCCTCCTTTTTGAAGTCGGTTGAAAATTACTAAACGAGGGTTTTATTTCGATAAATTTCGTGAAATTATGGAAAATGAAAACTACATATGTGGTCAAATTTCGATCACTGGGTTCGATTTAGTCATACGCTTCAATGGTAATAATTTGTATCTCCACGCAATCGTTTCACTTACAAGACGGCGTTAAACTGAACTTTTGAAATTGATAGCCTTCTTATTTGATTTACCGACTTCAAAAAGGGTAGGTAATTTCAATTCGATTTTGTGCGAACGGTAAGTGATATCTACGCCAATTGTAAACTAATTTTTATATTATAACATCAACTATCTGCAAGTGAAGGTTCCCTCAAAATCGGTCCAGCCGTTTCGAAGAGTAGCCGGAACAGACTACATTTTTAAATAATTGCTATTCTTCTTATAAGTACCGTATATACTTTTATATACATTTAGTAAAAAACTGTTATTTTGACATTACAAACAGACACTTCAATTTTATTTATTTGTATAGATATTTTATAAGACCTTGCGAAAATTTGTATGTACTCGTATTTTTACTTCTTTACATTGAACGGCTTACGGCGGCACGCATGTAATATGACCTGGAGTAACACATAGACTAAATCCGGTATTATACACGAAGAGATAAGTTGCTAGTTACAAATATGAAAAATAACGACACGCTTGGCTCAGTTTGTAGTGACCCTTGCTGTGCCAGCGGTCGCGGGTTTGAGTCCCTCTGGGGCATTCATTTGTGTGATGAGCACGAATGCTTGCACTTAAGTCATGAGTTGTTATATTTATAATGGGTATATATTTAATATATATGTGTAGTGTATCAACTATTTTAGAAAAAAATATTGACAACGTCAATACAAAATCTATTCTGAGTTCAAAATTTATCTAAAAATATATCACAAAAATACATTAAAACTGAGTAATAATATAAAAAAATGTTTTAAAAGAAAACAATATCCAATGTGCCTACAAGACGTCCGCGATAAACAATAGCATTCCCAAGGATGGTTGATGTCAGACAGGCAGCTGGTCGTAAAACTTTTGCCAAATCCTATCAGCAGTACGGAAGTACTGCGCCGTCACCGAGTGATTGGCAGGGAGATGATGATGAGTGTATCAACTATCTGGTATCCATAACACAAGCCTCGTAGCTTACTATGGAACTAGATAGTGCTGTGTTAATGTCCCAACATATTCATTTATTTATTGTTATTACTTTGAATCAACTAAACAACGACCATACTTTATATCAGAAAACGAGTTCTAAAGATAAATCTGTGTAAACAGATAAATAATTTATATACGAGTAAATATTAAGCTGGGGGAGATGACGAATCAAAAATGTATAGACCACAACCGACATCAAATCAATACCGTACATCGATCAAACGATGTGTAAACAAGATATCTACATTTGAAATTCAATCGGTCGTCCAATTAAGCATCTCTGATCGCTTGGTGTGCTCATAGACCAGCGAGACTCATGGTTAACATTGAATATTTAATTAACGCTGAAATTGATAGTTTTCGTTAAATCATACGTGAATGGCATGTGAAATGCAAACTTTTAAGTGATTTAGCTATGTGGTGTGTATCGAAAGGTTGAAGTGAAATTTTCATTGTAGGTAAATAATAATTTATTTAGTGCTAATTAATGCACTAATATGTAGTTTAATATTGCTTTTTATTTATTAAGTAAAAATATATTTTAAGTGGAACTTCGTTGCGTGCATGAGAGTAAAATTCCAAGGCCACCTCACGAGAAATCGTCACGAAAAACCGCCATGGGCATAACACTTTGGGGTCTAAAGAAGAAATCTTTTAAATTAGAAAAATACAACTCATAACTTCTGTTTATTTTTCTTATGTCCTTTAAATATTATTCTTAAATCCTTTGAATGCCCACATATCTCACTTTGTAGCTCATTCTCTGACATCTAATTGATTTGAAATATATGTAAATAACCAATGAAGTTTCACTTCTAACACGTTTCCTTAGAAACTTGCTTTTTTTATTTTTTTTATTATTATTAAGTAGACAATACATCGTTATCACTGAAATATAGTGAGTTAAGTATAAAATTATTATATTGTGTCACATTTTTAATATTTTTTTTATAGAATTTAAAAAAATAATATGTATTATCAAAATCTTAAAGCCAAAACAACCAAAAAATTATCCGTTTTATGCAAAAAATAATGAAGTTCAACTGCAATTTATTTTAACGTAGGTTTACGAATAAATATTGGTATGTACTCGTATATAATGTATAAAAGTTCTAATTTTGTAAATGGAAAAGTGTATTTATTGGTTTGTCCCGTTTTCAGGCAGAATGAAATAAAATAAATGAAAATATTTTATTTACATAAAGAGATACAGTGTCCAGTAGTGAAAGTTGATTGAGAATGAAGAGAAAGAGAAGAATGAGGAACTTTGTTATTATGCCAAGAAATCAAGTTATCCCCATAGTTATCTTAGACGGGGGAGGTTCTGTTGTGTTTTAGTGGGTAGTAATAGCTGTTCTAGCCAGTATGTACACAGACGTTTATGTGGCACTCACGCAACATTAAAAAAAGTGCGTCAAAGCGAGGAAGAGGTTCCAAGAAGACGTGATAAAATCTTATAAACAAAATTCTTCGGTTCATATTATTTGACCAACTTCAAAAAATGTGGAGTTGAGAAAATTTTCTTTTTATTTGTATGTCACATGACATTATCGGTAATTGTAAACCGATTTTTTTATTGTTTTTGGAATTCCGTAGCCAAATCATTAACACGTAAACCTTATAATTTCGCACTGTCCGTATTTGTATGTATGTTAGTGCTATTTTACTCAAAACCTATTATATACTTTAGTCAAATTATTGAAAAGAAAACAGGAGTAACTCTATATACATGTAAGTGTGGGGTAATTGGTTTTTAAGTCTACGTAGATTCAGATAGATTGGTCAGATGGCTTAACCTCTTGATGATCCCTACATAATATATGAAACAAATAGACTACAAAAAAAATTTTGCTTCATATGAGATTCGAACCTGTGTCCTATGAAAAGATAGTTTTATTTCTTTATCGTACTTTTTAAATACTCTAGTGAACTAGATTAGACTTTGCATCACAAAAAGGGTTTCCATGTTACAAATGATAGTCGGACGAAAGAACCGCGCGATCCGTCTTCTTCATCCGCTAAATACATTTCATTTGTGATAAAAACTATCTGTGGTTTTGTTTCGAGTTTGTTTTAAGAAAAAGTTAAAAGTAAGAGGAAGTAAATGTGAAAAATGATATCAAGAGTTGGTTGAGACACTATTAATTTCTATTATATTTTCGCTTTTAATTTTAGCTATAAGATACTTTATACATATAATAAAATTCTAACTCAGTGGAATCTGTACATGAAATATGTTTTTGAAAAATCTTATTGAATTAGTCATTATGATCGATACAGATTCCGAATCTATAGCTTTTAGAATTTTTGTCTGTCAGTTTGGGAGCACATCACGAAAAAACCATGGAACAGAATTTGATGAAATTTGGTGGAAATCGGGATAGGATACTTTTTACTGCGGGAAACTATCTCTGAGAAATCTATACTAACCGTTCAAACGTAGGTACCTAGGGACGCAAGTCTTTTATATTTATTGAATTTTCTACTTTTTTAGGTACTAAGAAAGAAAAAAGAAAAGAAAATTTTCCTGGAATTTGAATCGTCGTACCTATATCATCTTACATCTTGAACATTAAAGATAACACAGGCTTCTTCAGAAAGCGTTTGTAAGTTTGGGTAAAGCTTAAAGTTATTGTAAATAATTAACACTATTTATTACTATTTTATTTTAAAGAAATACTTCGAAATCAAATAGTTTTATAAAAACTTACCTTCAAAGAGTAAAAAATCTAGTTTAGCGAAAAATATCTGTCCTTGTATTCAGCCCTTATTAACGTCCCACTGCTGAGCACGGGCCTCCCTTCAATATGAGGGGGATCAGGCCATAGTCCACCACGCTGGCCTAGTGCGGGTTGGCGGACTTCACATGTCTTTCGAAAACTTACTAGGTTCTCTCAGACATGCAGGTTTCCTCACGATGTTTTCCTTCACCGTAAGGCAAGTGGTAATCATGTTGAAAATGATTCGCACATGAAAATATCAGAGGTGCGAGACCCGGGATTTGAACCCGCTTCACTCGGTTACCCATGCGAGTGCGTCACCACTGGGCTACCACTGCCTTCCTTATTCATACATCCTTATCTGTCCTTATTCATACATTTTTCTAGTTACTTTTAAAGTGGTATCCACCTCCAATTTCTTCTGAGCCAGTTTGATTAAAGCATCCTCCGTGGATATCGAATCGACTACATCTACCTAGCTAGATATTAAAAATCGAAAATAAGTAATACTGTGCTAGACGGACCTTCTAAAAATTAAGTGACAAAAAATAAATCTAACACAGGTTCATAACCTTCCTTATTCAATAAATCCATGTACTAAGACATGCCCGCGTCTCACACTAATAGCATATTATACCTCCCCTGGCCTCAAGCCAACGAGTTCATTGTAAAGCTATTACCTATATTGACTGAAAACCGACTGTTTAAGCCAATTTTCAAGAATCTAAAACAAACACTACATTTGCAACCCGTCATCCTTCTCTTTTATCCACATTTATTACGCATAATGTTGCACTGACCGATTTCAGCGACGGTGGCCATCCTCACCGTTTTTACATCTCAAAAGAGTCTACAGAAAGGTCCGCAATACCATATATCTATCTCCTAAGATGCAAGCCGTTTTTAATGTCCCACTGCTGGGCATAGGCCTCTCTTCAATACAAGGGGGATCAGGTCAATGTTATTATAATTATGAATTATATTATAATACCTATTTATATCTACGTAATATTTAAAACGTACCTAGGGAAGTGAGCAAAACGAAAGTAAATCGCTCGTATCATATTATTACAATGAAAAAGTCATAGAAAATAATTAGCTAATATACTACAACCACATTGTACTGCTATTGAGTACTGAACTGTATTATTTAAACTTATTAGAAATGTTTGAACTTCTCATTTGATTTGCTCAATTAAATTGAATGAAAATGGACCCTAACGAACCTAAGCTTTGACTCACAAAATTTGATCGCAGCTTTTAGGCTGATTGGTATCTGTTATCGAATATGTTTATTTGGTTTGTACGGTTGTTATAAAAGCAAATATTATTTCTCTACTATAGCTTAGATGAGTAGCTTTAGTAAACGATAACCGAAGCCCGGTAAAGTAAAAAAAAAATTTGTATTTTGTTATGTAGGATTCACATAATTCGAATTTTCAAGATAAAAACCATTTTAATAATTTTGTAGTGGACTAGCAACTCTTTCTCAATTTCGTAGATATTAATTTTTTTGTTTATTCTTTTCTAAAATAAAAGTAGCCTAAGTTACTCCTTGTAACATTAGTTACCTATCTGCCAGTGAAAGTCCCGTCAAAATCGGTCCGGCTGTTTTTCAAATACATTTAGTAAAAAGCTGTTTTTTTTTCATATTTCAAACAGGCACTTAAATTTCATTATTTGTAATAGACTAGCGACACGTTCTTACCGTCATCGTGTACTATCCTGATTTTCTCCCGACCGATTTTGCTCACGACAGCCAATCTCAAAGAGACTAGCCAATTGCACAGAAGATATAATAGAGTGTACAAATGCACTCTATTTTTTTCACCCTGAAATAACGATAGGACGATAGTTATACATAGACGGTCTTACGTGCTTTCCGAGGCACGGCTATTACTAAAACTTTTTAAACGGTAATCTCAATAAATAATTTGGACTGACCCGGCACTGGAACCCAGGACATCCGGATGTGCTGCTGTCATGCCACTACATGACCGAGATAGAATATGCTACGGAAACTACTTTATTTTCACGAAAAATATCATCAAGACTTTTCTCAACCCTTAAGCAATATCTACGGAAATAAGGCTGTATTGTCCTTATTGTTATATACAAAACTGTATATGACAATAAGAACAATGAGTAACTCACTTAGTTTCCTTTATCAGTTCTTCTTGGGCCTTAACCAATCTATGAATCGGTTATATAATCCACGATGGTTCTCAAAAATGTCATAATTTTTTTGCCGAATATTCTTTTTTTGTTGGAAACTAACTACAAGTCAATAAATAGATAGGTTTGTAAAAGAAAAGAAATAGATACCTTTGTAAAGGAAAAGCGGCATTTACGATACTAGCACGATATTTATTACCTACATAGAAGTTCAGACTTACAAGGTCTCACACAATTCTTTTTGTTCCTTTAAACGAACCATGAGTTGTTAACTCAATAAGTTCTTTCTTATACACATTTTTGTTTTCGCTTAATTTTTTCTTTGTGGTAATATAACGTATGGTAAAAAACGCTAACACTAATGGCTTACAATTGCTAAATTAAATAAGTGGCGTGAAGTCAAAAGTCAAAACACCACTATTTTATATCAGTCAGTCTGTCTCTTTGTACTAATTTCCAGAGTAAATGAAAACATTTCAATGAAACTTTCGCTGTTGGATGAAGGTAAATATAACATTACTTTTTAATCTGGAAATAACAAGGATTTCTCCAGCATACATAAATAAATAATAAATAGGTTTTGGACATACCACCATCTAGTTCCATGGTAAGCTACGAGGCTTGTTTTATGGATACCAGATAGTTGATACAATACGTATAACTTTAAATACATACATATTATAAACATAAACACCCATGACTGGAGTACAAACATTCGTGCTCATCACACAAACGAATGCACCCAGCGGGACTCGAACCCGCGACCGCTGGCACAGCAAATAGGGTCACTACAAACTCAGCCAAACGTGTCGTCAATATCATCAATCGTCATAGACGTCAGAAGATGAATGGAATAGCCAATTTTATTGGGACTTTCGTAATATATAGGAGAAATTAAGGCTGAAAGCATGGCATCACTCAGTCAAAATATAAAATGGCACAAAGTACTCAGATATTAAAGTTGTGTTACTAAAAGAGTTTTCAGAATCAGATTAAGATTTCCGGAGATTTTCCATCTATCTTATCTCTATTACTGAAGTATAAGCTCTTTAAGCGTTCATTTTTAAATATTTGAATAAAATCTCTTCAGAAGATAACAGAAAAAGAATTAGACGGAAACGAATTTCTTATATCTCACAAGTATTGATTGTTATATCGAATTGAAAACTTTTTGAAATGACGACACGTTTGATTCAGTTTGTAGTTACCCGACTTGCTGTGCCAGCGGTCGCGGGTTCGAGTTCCGCTGGGGGCATTGGTGTATGTATTTAAAGTTATATATTATGTGTAGTGTATCAACTATCTGGTATCCATAACACAAGCCTCGTAGCTTACCATGGAACTAGATGGCGCTGTGTGTTAATGTTCCACCATATTTATTTTTAAAACAAATGATTTATGAATTTAGAAGTATACTTAATTATATAATGAATATTTCGCTTCCATGTAAACAAAATTATATGGTTACGTTATGAAATAGTAATAAATACTCCCATTACTATTTTTTTAAATCTATACAGATAAATAAAATTGAAGTGTCTGTTTGTAATGTCAAACTTAACAGCTTTTTACTAAATGCATATAGATGTATACACAGTACATATACCAAAATAACATTTCTTACAATTTTTGCCTGTATGTCTGTCTGTCTGTATGTATGTTTGTTCCAGCTAATCTATGAAATGGCTGGACCGATTTTGACGGAACTTTCGCCAGCAGATAGCTGATGTAATAAGGAGTAATTTAGGCTACTTTTATTTTAGAAAAAAATAGGGTCCCACGAAAAAAATTTAAAACTAATGTAAAATTTAATAATATCTGATTCAAATAGGGTAGTTGCATATTGCATTACACATTTGCATAGTCAAATAGTAAGATATAAAAAAATATAAAAATATAGCAAGAACACACACACTATTTCAATTCTAGAACTTTTCTTATCAATTTATTTTTCGTGTTCATTTAATTAGTAAGTAAGTCTGGCAGATATTTTCTACGAAACTAATCTCAGAGCAAAGTTTTTGTGTAAGTTACGTATAGCTTCATTAGTCGGTTAAGTAATTGCTGTTTCTGTACCTACTTAATCATGCTAGAATTTTGCAACATTTATTTGTAAAACAGCCTTGAGCTTTCCCCGATAAAAAGAAAAATGGTTCTTTTCATGTTATTTTATCTTTTACATTCAATATGTGAAAATGTATAGATTCAATCTATACATACATACTATAAAATTCTGAGTCGAATTTGTTCATTAAATATTTTTTGGAAAATCTTATTGAAATAGTCATTATTATCGATAAAGAGGCCGAATCTATAGTTTTTAGAATTTTGGTGTATCTGTCTGTCTGTCTGGGAACGTATCATCTGGAAAGATTTATATGAAATTTGGAATGATAATAGCAGTTTATCCGGGTCAACATATAGGATACATTTTTCTGTAGGAAAATATCTCATCTCTGAGAAATCTATACTAAGCATGAAAACAGAACTAGCTAGTTATAATTACCATAAATTTATTTAAGTAAATATTTTATTTAATTAACGATTAATTGTTTCATTGGAAAATGCTTGCATAAATTTAATTATATCCACCCAGAATGGAATAATTTTTCCTTGCCTCCACTTGAAGTGTAAAAAAATCACTTTAAAAAACGGTAAATAATTGTTAAAAAATATATACATATACCCGAATCTCCTCCTGTAATCCAAAATGTTTATTAAGTCAATAAAAACTGGTATAAAGGGCTTGAAGACAAACACATTTTAAAGTCGTTGTTAAACTTTTAGTTTAGTATTAAAATCTGATTAAAATTAAATCGACAGATTTAACGATGTTCTTATATGCGTGCACTTATGTGCTACAATGTATACTTTAATTACTTCAATACGTATATTCTGTATATAAATATATTCTGTATACATATATTCTGTAAAGTTGGACTCCGTTGTTCCGACTCCGAAGTTGTAATTCAGTCAGGAGTGTCATTAATTTCTTTAGCCTTTATACACTTGCAATATCAGTGGCATCACTTTACATTTTTGTGAGATGAAATGAAATGTACTCGTAGAAGAAAAGACGAAAGACCAAGCACTTGGGCTTATGAGGAACTACGACGGAGGTTCCTATAATACTGGTACTATAAGCTCAGTATTCTGTTAGAGAGACTTACTTTGCTTGTTTATATTAATGCAAGAAAATCTTTAATAATAATAATAAATGTTGGGACATTAACACACAGCGCCATCTAGTACCATTGTAAGCTACGAGGCTTGTGTTATGGATACCAGATAATTGATACACTACACATAATAATATAACTTTAAATACATACATATTATAAATATTAACACCCATGACTGGAGTACAAACATTCGTGCACATCACACAAATGAATGCCCCCAGCAGGACACGAACCCGCGACCGCTGGCACAGTAGGGTCACTACCAACTAAGCCAAACGTGTCGTCAGATTTTATTGTTAATTAACAATCTCTTTGAAAGTCTATTTAAATAAAGTAAATGGAGAGAGAATAATGAAAGCATTTGCATAAACAGAAAATAACACAAGCTTTTTAGAAATTATATAGAAAATCCAACCAAACTCATACTCGCCAACAGAGTCGAATGATTGATGGTCTTATCCGATAGCATTATGTAAATTTCAACTTTTGCCGGGATTTTTATAGAATCAGAATTAGAACCTTAATGGAGATGCCTATCTGGTATCGACGTCTCGACGTTTTAATTGGCAAAATCATTTTTCAAATCAACCTTTATTTACTTGGTTCGAGGGGTAAATGTATCAGTTCTTTTCTACTAATTATTACAAAAAGCTCTTCATGTATTGTAAATATACTGTGTGTATGTAAATAACATTATAATTTTTTATTAATATATCTATGATGTAAACGTGCCAGAACATGTTCTGAAAAGTTGATAAAGTGTTTTTATATGCGGTATTTTAATTATGTCTCTTACAAACAAACATCCCTATATTGTATTCTTTGTTCCTCCTTTATATACATGTATAGTGTATACCCAAGATACTCGATTAGCTAATTAACCAAGATTCCGTGTAAAAAAATATGTATATATACTTTTATTTCAGCAATAACTAGAATCGTTTAGTGAGACTATTATTGTTTGCTATTACTTAAATATAAGTTATACTAGCGGCTCACCCTCGCTTCGGTCGGATCGCCTTACCTGCTCCTTACTAATAGTACATTTTTCCGGAATAAAAAGCCTATGTGCTATTTCAGACTATAATCTATCTTTGTGCCAAATTTCATCCAAATGCATTCAGCCGTTCTCGCGTGAAAGAGTAACAAACATCCATACATACTCACAAACTTTCACATTTATTAAATAATATTAAATTAAAAAATAATACGAATTGTTTTCGCTGTTTCTTTCTCGAAGGGATCATAGCGACACTCTACTTTTTTAATTTATACTTTAAGGAATAGAAATTAAAAACTGTAATTTAATTCAATTATCAATGGCTTCAAAACGTGGCAGTTGAGCACAAGTTACTTCGCCAATGTTACGTAGTATGGTGAAAACACAAGAGTTAAAAACTGTTTTAAAATGACTTATCATTATGTTATAGAATCATAATGTCATTTTCATATATTTTCCAGATTTCTATTCTTCAACCAATGACTAAGTCTAATCTTGTCTAAGATCCCTCAAACGTCCGGATTATTTTATCAGACAAGCGTGTATCATTTAAAAATGGCTCAACGAATATTGATGAAACTTTTTATATTAAGTACTTCTATACGTATATAGATTTAGAAATATGATTTAGAAATATGAAATTATGTTGTTTTTAAATCTTGTTAATTTTGTATTCTTTAGCAACTACTATAATAATTCCTTACTATAATATGTTATTAATATTATTATTATAGTTTACACTTGTAATTGATATGCATGTCTGTTTTTTTCCTTAACTTTAAATATATTAAATTGTTTTAACATTTATATTGTGTATGTATGTGCTTAATAATGAATTAAAAAAAACTTTTATTTCAAAATGTTCTGCGCTTTTATTAATAGTGTAAAATACGATTTATAGCTTGATCCTCTACATTATATACAGTCCAAGGCAGTTGTTGTGTATTAAATGAATATAACTCACGCGTGTAAAACCGCAGGGTCAAGCTAGTATAGAAAATAATTTAATTATTTGTTAACAGCAAAGCCTTTTTCCTAACTTTTGAGCGAGATTTACCTAGATCGCTATATTTTAATGCCAACTTTCAACCCTTTTCACATTGCGGTCGCGGGTTGATTAAAACGTCGCATGTCCGCGTCAGATACGAGTATATCTCGTAATTGACTTCAGTTGTATGTAAAAATGTGCTTGAATTCACATTTATTTGGGATTTGGAGGAAGAAGATTAATGTTAACTCTTCTACTGTCTGTCAAACTTAAAAGTTAAAATATCTTATAATCTAAGTATTACGTAGGTACTAAGTATTATGTAAGTAGAGATAAATTCACGCAAAAATAACAGACAAATAACCTTCTCTTTTTATAACTCGTTCAAAAATACTTACTAAAAATAATACGAAAAAGCTAAGCTGATGGATGAAAGACGACTTCACTTCCGATCTTAGACTAATATGTTAAGCTAGCGATCTATGCTCGCTTCATTTTATAACTTTCCTGGATGCCTTTTGTTTCTAATATTATATACAGGTATACGTAATAGGTATATATAGGGCTAGCGACTCACTCTTGCTTCGCTTCGCGCTCGTCCCTAGTGAAAAACAAAAACAAATCTATCCCACGGGAACCGTATATTTTTCGGCAATAAAAAGTGACCTATGTGTTATTTCAGACTATAATCTATCTCTGTACCAAATTTTCATCTAGATCCATTCAGCCGTTCTGGCGTGATTGAGTAATAAACATCTATCCAAACATCCTCACAAACTTTCACATTTACAATATTAGTATGGCTTAGTATATATAGGTAAAACACACACACACACACACACGCGCGCGCGCGCAGACGCACACGCACACGCACATGCACACGCACATGCACACGCACACGCACACGCACACACACGCACATTCACACACGCACACACACGCACACTCACACGTATACGCACACTACAAATTTTGATATTTGTGAATGAAGTGTGATAATTTATAAGTCGCAAACTAACTGAAAAGATTAAGTATAGGACTTATAATTGACAAAGTTATTTAAAAATAATTTTATAATATATTATTGTAAATCGATAAGTTATCACTGCACTGGCTCGAACTATACTTCTACTGAGAAGAGACAGCGATAAACTCCACAGTTGTTTTTTTAAAGATAATTTCAATATTCAAACTTTGGACGTCATGAATAATACATGACACTCGTACGTTTAATATGTAAGCATTATAAGTGTTCTATATAATTTTCTATGAAACACTAAAACTCTACGAACAGTTTTGAAAAAATAGCAAGAAATTCCTAGAAGAAATGGCGAAAGAAACTCACTGGTCGTGTCGAGCAGTCGTCCCACCGGAGGGAGTATGAGAGTGACAGGAATAGAGAGAGCACTAGTGTCTGCGCGTACACTTGTGTACTATAATATCTCCTGCGCAGTTGGCTAGTCTCAATGAGATTGGCCGCCGTAGCCGAAATGGGCCAGGAGAACATCATCATCATTATCTCTTTAACCATTTGTCCAAAGGATATGCAGTAAAAGAGAAAAGTCTTTTGTTTTAAACATTTTAGACGACAAATTTACTTATTTTGATAAGAATTCAGAGTTGTTGATAAAATGACCAATAAACACTTCATTAGAACTATGAATAAATACTTCATTAGAACTATATAATTAGCTAGTCTAGTAAAATATTTAGGTCATACTTTTCGTCCCCGCTTACGATTTAATATTTAGTATAGATTTCTTAGAAATGAGATATTTTCCTGCAGTAAAAAGTATCTTATTTATATGTTGACCCGGATAACAAATTTTATCATAATAGCAAATTTCATCAAAATCCCTCCAGTGGTTTTTTCTTGATGCGGTCATAGACAGACGGGCAGACAGATAAACAAAAATTCTAAAAACTAAAGATTCGGCCTCTGTGTCGATAATAATATCTGTTTCAATAAGATTTTCCAAAAAATATTTAATGTACAGATTCGGCTCAGTTACAATTTTATTATATGTTTAGATTTGATTATAATATATATAGATAAAGGAAATATATTGAACTTTACTTATAAGTAATTTTTGTACACTCGTACATCATTATCTATACAGATAAATAAAATTGAAGTGTCTGTATGCAATTTCGACATAAAAGCTTTTCACTAAATGCATATGAAATTATGTACGCTACTTATAAGAAAAACACATTTCTTTAAATTTTTGTCACTTTGTTTGTTTGAAACTTTCACTGGCAGATAGCTGGTGTTATAAGGCGTTACTAAGGCTATTTTTTTAGAAAAAGAATTAGAGATCCGTTAAAAAAAATTAAAAAACCCGGACGCACCCGAGCGAAGCGAGAGCAAGTCGCTAGTTGTCACTATAAGTAAATATAATTACTACATATTATATTTCATACATAGAATTTTATTTATAAAATTGCTTTAAAAAATTAGAACAAGGTAACAAAACGTGAGAAAAAGAAAGGAGTAAAATATTTGCGTGCGACATTTATTTTTATTCGTCTAGCAAAGGCATGAGAAACAATACATCATGTCTTCAAGACAGTTTAAAATGTAGCGCTTTTTATGATTTCTTTAACGTTTATATTCTACTTTAATATTAAACTTTACAATTTAATAGAGTAGTATAATAGTAGTAGAAAAGTAGATATGATATATTGTTATTTCCCTTCTAAATACAACTAGACTAAGTATTCCGGAGTATCAAAATGAACATCGAACCCGGGACCATTCGTTGGTCCCAGTATTAGTGACGAGATATAAAAATCTAAAAAAAAACTGCGAAATCATCATGACTTATTATCATCATACAGAAATATGAACACACACAAAAATTCAAAAACAAAATTATGATAATCAGTTGCGTTATCTATACATATACATATGTATAATAATATTCTATTTTTTGGAAAATATTATTGAAATAGTTATTATTATCGATACAAAAGCTGAATCTATAGTTTTTAGAATTTTTGTTGGTCTGTCTGTCTATCTGCCTGGAAACGCATCACGAGACAGATTTTATATATGATGATAACTGGTAATCCGGGTCTGTTGAGTATAGGATACTTTTTACGGCGAGAAAATAACCAATTCCTAAGAAATCTATACTAACTATAGTAGTAGTAGTAGTTAGTTTATATATTAAAAATGATTTAAAAATGCATTCGCCAATATGCTTGCAAGTAGCAAGACCTTCGCATTTTACGTATATTTAAGTAAGAAAGGCGAAACAAGTACACCGGAACTCGCACTTAACGAAGGAAACGCTACACGTAGTGCTATTTTACGTCTATATTATATAAAAGACTTGTTCTTTACTTTGTAATATCAGCAAGGCTCTACAACACAAACTATTTTCGTCACAATAGAATGTAATTAATGTAACACAGGTCGATGCCTACTTTTAGCAATCCCGTTTTTCTTAAATGAACCAATAAGATCCCACGCTTATCTATAATAATAATAATAATCTTTATTTCAGACGTAAGTACATCCATATATTGTTAATTGGTTAGTAACAATTATACTTAACACTATGTTAGTATTGTTAGTATTTTTTTTGCAAATATATATATATATATATATATATATATATATATATATATATATATATATATATATATATATATATATATTTAATTTTTGTTTATCTTAGCCCAATGGCCAACTCCATCCAGTGCTTCTGAAAGGGGCAGTCCATTCTGGCCGAAATACACTTTAAAATACTGTTGTTGCTTTCACGTAGACGCTGCATCAAAGAAATAGCTTTCTTGCGAATAATGGCATGAAACCCATCTGTGTGTGCCTCTGCGAACATCTTTGAAGCACTACAACGCCACGGCAGCCCCAACAGCATTCTAAAGGCATTATTATATTGCACACGCAAGGCGTTGTAGGCCCGGCGCGAATATGCCACCCACAAACTACAGGTATAAAAGGACTGACAGAACGCTTTAAATAGTGTTATTTTGACGTCCTTCGTACACCGAGCAAATCTGCGGACGACCATATTGCTCCTAACCGCCAACGCCCTGCGTTCCCTTTCAATGTCATCATCATCCCGTAGATCGCTAGTGATGATGTGACCAAGATACTTAAATTTCTCAACAACGCTCAGCGATACACCGTTAAGACTCACGAGCGGGACATGGCGTGGTTTTAATTTTTGACACTTAAACACAGTATTTCACTCTTTTTTGAGTTATATGCTAAGCCATGCACCTTCGCGTAAGTCTCACAGGTAGCTATCAGTTTTCTTAAGCCGGCTATGGAAGGACTGAGCAAGACCATGTCGTCTGCGTAGCTTAGATTATTGACACAGGTGTCGTCAATGTGACAGCCAACATGTGTGTTACTCAATTCCTCCACGAGTTGGTCAATGTACAGGTTGAAAAGCAAGGGTGAACTCAAACCTCCCTGTCTCACTCCGCACTCCAATCTGTATTCATCCGACAGTGCACCGACCCATCTTACTTGATTTCTCTGGTTAGCATACCAGTATTTCAAAAGGGACGTATACTCCGCCGGTATACCCACGTCCTTTAACTTGCTCCAAAGTACATCCGCCTACGCTTGCGTACGCCTTGCGGTATAGTACTTGACAGTATGCTTCGGACTAAGAATAGCGCTTTCTGTCGACAGACCTGATCTAAAGCCGAATTGGGCATCTTGCAAAGAAACGTACTTGTATAGCCTGCCATTTATCACACTGTCAAGTATTTTAGCTGCGGTGGTAGCAAGCGAGATGGGGCGATAATTGCTCATATCGGACGTGTCACCCGTCTTGTTCTTAACAATTGGTACTACAATAGTCCGCATAAGCGGCTCCGGTAAATATGAATGATTTAGACACAGATTGAAAAACAGTACGAGAACTCGAGGCAGATGAACTCCCGCATACTTAAAGTGTTCAATGCTGAGATTATCGTGACCAGGTGATTTTCCACGAACCATTTCTTTAATTATTTGTGCCACCATTTTTTCCGTAATCTTTTCACTCCCGCTCGTCGTGATAGTCTCAGCATCGTTCACCTTATTCAACGTGGAACCCAGAGGTGATTGCATAGTGAAGCGCGATCTAAATGCATCAGCAATTTCTTTATGGTCGGAAAGACCATCTACACTCACGGGTAAACTCGGCCTAGTTTTCATTTTATTAGTGTTCTTCCAGAAACTCTTAAAATCTTTGGATAAGTGATCTGACGCGAGAATGTCCATTTGAAGTTGTTCCTGTCGGTTTTGACACCATTTTAATTTTGCCTTAAAATGTCTCCTAGACTCTACCATTTCATTGAAAACGCGACCACTAGTGGGTTGCCCCGCTAACATCCACATTTGAAATTTAAGCCGCGCCTCACAATGCGGTCCCGCGACGTGCCAATTCCATCCCGTAACATAGCCTCCCTTTTTTTTACATTTACCACTGTACGTGCGCCTAGCGGCCGCTGATAGCGTGTTAATAATATGCTATACATTTTATCTAAGATAGCGTGATGTTCTGTGTTTTTACACAAATTATCACAACATTCACTAAGTTCTTGTGGATTTATCATTGACAAATTAGAGTTACACAGGTCATGATATTGGTTTATCTGTTTAAAATTCCTCTCACCCTATATAACACAATTTAAAGAGCTCATTTTCGGCTGTGCAATTTTCGGTTTTAAACTATTTATATTACATTCTAATGCAATTGGATAATGGTCAGACCAATACATGTCATATTGTACTGATACGCTAATAACCGTTTGTAAAGCTGATTTAGTGACGATGCAGTGATCTAACCATCGTTTACACCCATGAACTTCACTACAAAAAGTAAATGTATTTCTATATATAATAATGTATATCTATACCGAATTTGTGACTCCTATGGACTCATTGCGATACTAAAATTGTAATTACAGAATAAATATGGCTTATATTACTTATAGTATGGAGTGGATAGACTTCACATACATAGGTACAGAAAGGTACTAAGTACTTTAAAAATCCACAGATCTCGTGTCTGCCACGACCGTCATGTACATTGAAAATGAATCTGTCAAATGAACTGATTTTTTTTAACACATTAATTATATTTATTTATCAAAAAAAACACAAAGTAGGCAGTAAGTAGTATAGTTAAATTATTAATCAACATTATAACTATTACATTTTTTTACGAGCTAAGACAATCGTTGTACACGCGCTGAAGAAAAATTATTTTTAAAACAATAAGCGCCAAATGTTTGGCACAATGAACTCTAGCTGAAATTTTAAAATTTTAAATACGTCTATTAGTTTAAATACATATTTATTTATTCACAAAGAATCACTTCGTCCAAAAACACAATCATGCTCCAAAACATTTATTCACTGACACTACTTTTTTTTACTTTTCGCGCGTAAACTCTGCGTCACAAAGGTACAAATTTTGAATACCCATCAGTGACCTCTAACCTCTAACCTCCAATATTTTTTTAAACGCATCCCAAAATCATATCTCTAGTGGTTATTTTTTTATTTTTTCGATATCTCATTTAGTTTTCGAGATATGTTTTTTTTTTCATGATGAAAATGCTTTTGTATTATATCTGGCCCGAAACAACTAAACATGAGCCCCAGCTAATATAGGGCACATAAATCATATATCTTTAGGTTGAGCCGACTTATTAAAATAATTGACTCACAATCTTAGATTAACTTAGCTATTTTCTGTACATAAATGGAATCCTTCTAAAATCCGTCCATATTAGATTACGTATATTCAAAGTCAAACAGACAAAATTCTAAAACCCTGCGAATAAGTTGGAATATAAACTTCAAGCTTGTATTACAACTTACCCGTAACATTATCGACCACAATATTCACCAAAATATTCACTTCGATGATTTACAATTCTGAAACATCTACAATTTTACTATAATGTAGCCTTAAAAATTCGAAGTCAAGACGAAGCTCGTAAGATTACCCACTCGACTCAAGTTAGTAATTAGACTTCCGCTGGATAAGTACTCTTGTATAGAAGACGAAAACTTGAAACTTCTGCTAAGTTTGGGTTTTGCTTAAGATTACCATATATTACTTGTATTATAAAATGTTTATTTTACTGCTCAGAGCAAAAAAGGGCTAGTCCATTGGTAACAGACTCGCTATGATAACTAAGTGAAGCGGTTAAAGCCCGGGCTTTGCACCTCTGAATTTTTTAAGTGACAATTTCATTTTAAATAAAACTACCTTAATACTTTTTAAGATTTACGCGAATACTTGACATTTTAAATAAAACTATCTTTTCGGATTTTTTCGCGAATTTATTTTGATTTTTGGTTCCCGACGTTTCGAATGCTTTACAGCATCCATGACCTCTCTCGTCTCTCCCGTGACCATGAATATACCTGTATAACTTTCAATAATGAATTTCAGGAAACATCCAAAGTTGTAACATTGTCTTTAATATTCATATAGAACTTGCTTCCACGTAAATTTGACTACCGCCTACACGAATAAAAAGATATTTAACTCTCGTTGTACTTTGCCAAACATATACTTATAAAAAAGTTATTTTTTGCTTGAGTTATGGTTTATTAAAACTCTAGAACACCGAAATATCATTAAAAGTAGCTTGAAAATTTCATTTCTCAAACAATTTAGAATGAGATTGTATAGAATATTTCAATATTATCTATACTAATATTATAAAGAGGTAAAGTTTGTGATCTTGTGAGTTTGTGAGTTTGTGGGTTTGTGAGTTTGTGACGTTGTATGGGGTAATCTCTGGATCTACTGAACTGATTTTCAAAATTCTTTTACCAATAGAAAGCCACGTTCTTTCTGAGTGTCATAGGCTATATATTAACCCGAAAAATGAAAAGGCTTTTTCGTGGTAGTCGGATTTGCAAAGTAAGTCGGAGAAAAAACGGTCGAACGAAAACGTTTCTTACGAACGCTGCCTTAATGATGAGAGATATATGGTTATATTCTAGAGAAAAGTTGTAGAGCTTAATAATACCTACAAAAAAGTCAGCGACAGCATATGTCTAACTTTTATATTTAAATCACAAAAAGTAGTTTTTTATATTAAAAAAATAATTTAAATCGGTATGTCACGTTTCTTGGTCGTATTATCAACAATTATGAATTCTTATCAAAATAAGTAAATTTATCGTCTAAAATGTTTAAAACAAAAGACTTTTCCCTTTTACTGCATATAATTTGGACAAATGGTTAAACAGATAATACAACATATTCGTAGGTATGGACGAACCCGAGCGAGCTGTTTGTCTGTTTTTCTGTTTGTACGGGCTAATATCCGAATCTATACAACCGATTTAAATAAAATTTTGCATGGTGGTACCTTATATCCCCGGGCAACATCTTAGATACTTTTCATCCCGGAAAATTAAATAATTCCCGTGGGATAGTTAAAAAATTATAACAACTTATACAGCTTAGTACACAAAAACTACTGGTTGGATTTTAATGAAACTTTACAATGATGTAGTTCATACATGACAAAAACAAATCAGGTACTTTTCATCCCGGAAATTAAAGAGTTTCCGTAGGATAGTCAAAAAACTATAGTAACTTATACAGCTTAGTACACAAAAACTACTGATTGGATTTTGATGAAACTTTACAATAATATATATTGTCCATAAATCAGAATAACAAATAGGTTACTTTTTATTCCGGAAAAATGTACGGTTCCTGTAGGATAGATGTTTTCGTTTATTTGTAACGTATTATATACACAACATAGTCTCCAAAACAATAGTTATTAAAAAAAATCGTCTGTTTGTCTGTTTTAGAGTGAGCGTTTCACGCGAAAAGTAATGTACCGATTTCAACGAAATTTGGTGAAGTGATAACTTATTACTCGAGTCAACATTTAGGATACCTTTTGTATGTATGTATGTATTCAGCCCTTTTTAACGTCCCACTGCTGGGCACGGGCCTCCCTTTAGTACGAGGGGGATCACACCATAGTCCACCACGCCGGCCAAGTGCAGGTTGGCGGACTTCACATGTCTTTTGAAAACTTGTTAGGTTCTCTCAGACATGCAGGTTTCCTCACGATGTTTTACTTCATCGTTAAGACAAGTGGTAATTGTGTTAGAAATGATTCGCACATGAAAATATCAGAGGTGCGAGACCCGGGATTTGAACTTGCTTCACCCGGTTTCCCAAGCGAGCCCGTTACAACTGGGATACCACTGCCTAGATACCTTTTACTTCAAGAAAATCTTTCTTTCCCACGAGAAAATACAATAACTGGTTTTATCGAGTCCTCTCTAGAAACCTTCCGTTGGCTAAGCCTTAAGACATACATACATTAAAACAATATACTAAAAAATTGTAGGTCTTGAAAAGTCCTACAGAAAAGTCCTGAATTGCATATGTCTATCTGCTAAGTTACACTCGCAATATTTATTGTTATCTATACGTATAATAAAACTAACTTAGTCAAATCGATGTGCGCGTTTCACGCAAAAGTACTCAACCGAATTTAACAAAATTTTATATAGTGATAAAACTTAGTACTCGGGTCAACATTTAGGATACCTTTTATGACAGGCAAATTATTCATTCGCACGGGAAAACACAATAACTGGTTTTATCGAATCGTCCTTAGAAATTTATATGGCTGACATTGGCTCAACCTTAAGAGATAGATCAAAACATTGTGCAAGAAAATTGTAAGTCTTAAAAAGGTCTATAGAAAAGTTCTACATAGTATATGTCTATCTCCTAAGGTACACTTGCTATAACTATTTTCATTGTTATATATTACTGTTTTATTATACGTTATTTATTCTATCTATACATATAATAAAACTGTAGAGGTTATTTCTCTGTCTGTTTGTCTGTTTGTACGGGCTAATCTCCGAAACTATTGTACCGATTTAAATGAAATTTTGCATGGTAGTACCTTATATCCCCGGTCAACATCAAAGATACTTTTCATTCCAGAAAATTAAAGAGTTTCCGTAGGATATTTAAAAAACTATAGTAACTTATACAGCTTAGTACACAACAACTTACGCACCTAATTTAGTAAAATTTGGCATGCTGATACCTTATATTGCCGGTCAAACAACAGGTTATTTTTCATACCGGAAAAATGAACGATTCCCGTGGGAGAGATATGTTTGTCCTTTTCTAGAGTGTAGAGTGAACCCGAGCGAAGCGAGGGTGAGCCGCTAGTTGATATTTATAATGCGATTGTATAACAACAGCGTAATTTAAATTCAAAGTGCAACACAGATACCCAATTCGAACCCAGGACCTTCCTGCCTACCTACTAGATCCTACCTACTTAGATCCTACCACTTTTGCATCGGTATACACTTTTATTTTATATATTTTAATAACTCCTATGAAATTGTTAATTAAAGGCTTTGAAACGAATGTTACATAAATATTGTAAATAAAATTGAATATTCAGTAAACTACGTTGATAATATCTATTGGTTATTTATACTTTAAATTTATTTTTACTTGTTATTAAAGTGAAATATTATGGATATTGCTTTAATTTTGAATTATATAAAAGCTTAGAAATAACTAAAATCGCTCTCTAAATTTTATTTAAATAATAAAATTAATACGAGATAATTGTCATAAATTGTTATCTATACTAGAGTTTGTATTTTTGTCTGTTTCGTTATGTGTAATAGTTTCTGTAAGTCGTACTAACCAACTGTCTGGACAATTTAGTAATATTTATACCGTTCGAAGAGGAAGAAGAAATGTTATAGAAAATTTAGTATTTTCTATAACATTACTAACATAACAAAAGCTCATGACGCCTGCCTAACAAGATAACCTGCATGTCTATGAGAACCTAGCAAGTTATCGAAAGACACGTGAAATTTCCCACCAACCTGCACTATGGCAGCTTGGTGGAATATAGCCTGATCTCTCTTGCCTTGAAGGGATGACCATGCCCAACCTCAACAATGGCTGGATACAATATATTACGAACAGTGACTCACTAACTAAAACAGTCAATACTATCAACTCAAACCGCTGCTCAAATATTAGAGCTATGAGGGTGCCATGGGATCGTTTTCACAGTCATCCACGACATCTTTATGGCTGACATCTTGTACTACATCTTCTGACCTTATACTTCATTTTGCACTATAAAGCCCGATCCACACTATAGTGATGATTACGATTCTCGGTCTGATATCGGCCTGGTAAAGTATTTATTACAAAACAATGAGTGCATTTACTACCCGTAAGAGTCAAGTTCTAGTCAGTATACACAAGCGAGTGTCAAATAATATTTCACTGAACAAGATTGAACTTATCATGGTATGTATTATTTATAAATGATAGCCTCCAGGCTACTTCAACTTGTTAGAAATATTGTGAATTATAATTTTACTTTAAAAAAAGATAACAAGATAATATTAGTCCCGCTGAGCTTCTTTCGCCAGTTCTTCTCAGGTCTGAAGCTTCTTCTTTCCGAACTGGTAGTAGACTCATGACGTTCAGTAAAAAATTGCAATAATTTAATGCTGAATAAAATATTTTAAATTTTGAAATTTTGAATTTTATATTTGAACAAGACCGAGGCCAAGATGCCAAAAAAATCGTGATCGGCACTTTAGTGTGGATCGGCCCCAATTTTTCTTTTTGTTACTTACTTTAAAAAATTAAGACGTAATACTGGGATTTTAAACATAAAATAAAAACTTGACACGCTTCATCTTAACTCAAATATACTTAAGCATTAATTAATTCAAGGTTCTTGTTCTTTAAATTAAATTAATTGGACTTCATTAAAGACATCGTATGTTTTTTTTACTTTCATGTCTTTTTACACGCTTTTATATACATTGTACATACAAAGCTTGCTTGATTTATATAACTTCTCAAGTCATTGGATCAAACAATTCATATAGACAACTGCGAAAAGCGTCATGTAAACTTAGTATTAAGCTTTAAAATTAATAAACTTATTAGCTAAATTAGCTCTTCAAAATAAAAATTATATTTTAGTGGATTTATCATAAGTTCTAATAATTGTCTTTATTCTTTCTATCTATATATATAAAAGAAAGTCGTGTTAGTTACACTATTTATAACTCAACAACGGCTGAACCGATTTGGCTGAAAATTGGTGGGGAAGTAGCTTAGAACCAGGAGACGGACATGGGATACTTTTTATCCCGTTTGATTGCGTTCCCGTGTGACGTGACATAAAACTCAAGAACGGCTGGACCAATTTTTATGATATTTGAATTTTTGGATTTCTCTTAGTCCGGAATAGGATAATAAGTGTTAAAACATCAGAAAAATTAATGAAAAAAAAATATATGGCTGGCTAATAACTATTTATCTCTATTTAAAACGTACCTAGCGACTAACCCGAGCGAATCGAGGGTGAGCCGCTAGTTTATTATATATGAAGTTTAGATAAAAAATTTTAGTAGAGATTGTAAATATTTTTTTTTATTAAATTTAATAAATTTAATTTATTAGTATAAAGAATCATATATTGTGGGAGAAAAGTCAAATTATTAAATAAATAATATTATATTGTTTTACCCAAAATATATTCCATGGGAACTTAATATGATATTATTATAATAGACTTCTAGCAGCACTAATAAATTGTAACTTTTTAATTTTAATTAAATGTCAGTATATAAGTCCGTAAGGGATTGAACACCGGCTCGGAAGGTAGTTCTGCTAAAAAGAGCCGACGAGAAACTCAACAGTTGCTCTTCTATAATTAATAAATAAGTTGAGACATTAACACACAGCACCATCTAGTTCCATGGTAAGCTACGAGGCCTGTGTTATGAATACCAAATCGTTGATACACTGCACAGTACACATATATAACTTTAAATACATACATATTATTAATATAAACACCCATGACTGGTGTATACACATTCGTGCTCATCACACAAATAAATACCCCCAGCGGGACTCGAACCCGTGACCGCTGGTATAGCAAGTTGGGTCACTACAAACTGAGCCAAACGTGTCGTCAACAATTTTATGTAACAAACATATAAATATTTAAACAACCTTTCACATTTATAATGTATATTGTATTTGTTGCTTTCAGAAATAAATTCCTATAATTTTCCTGTCATTACAGAAACCTTTAACCTTGTTATTATTATTTTAATTTTCTCCTATTAAATATATTAAAGTCAAACAACAATTTACTTCTACATCAAAAGATATTGAAGTATATGTAATTATTATGTATGTATACAAATAAAATAGAGGTTACCTACGAAACCTCGTTAATCTCGACTTTGCTTAGGTAAAAATCTTTTAAATTTTTCGACATCACCAACTTTAAGTAAACTTTCTTAATTAAGAAAAGTTCATGCAAATGACCTTAATTCTCTCGAGAAAGTTGCCAGGAAATTGGTAATTTAAACAATAAAATAGTAACATAGTAAGCAGTCCATATAAAAAAATATATAATTAATATTTGCTATAAAAAGAAAGATTATTTTATTTACAAAAAAAGTACAAAACAATTATAAAATCGGTCAAGTGTGAGTCGAAACAGCACTAGAAGGGTTCCGTATCATCGTACATGTACTTTTTATTAATACGACTTTTACTCTTATCTATGTAGTATATTAACTTCGATGATCGATTACGAACATTAAAAAAATCGGATGTGCGAATCTTGATTTCATAATGACTTCCACTTGCTAATACGATAAGGGTAACATTGTGAGACTACTTTTACAAGTATATATATATATCTCTCTAGATTTTAGTAGACGCCAGTAGTCCACCAACAGAATAGTGGACTATGGCCTGATGCAGTGACATGTATTTTATAAGATTAAACCATTTTCAACCGACTTCCTCAAAAAGGAGGAGGTTTTCAATTCGGCTAGTTATTTTTTTCATTCAAATAATTTCGAAGTCGGTGCCAGCCGATACAAAGCCAAGCACACCGACTTCGAAAATATGTGATTAGGTATGTACAGTGAATGAAAACTACCAATCAGTTATTTTTTTACTTTTTAGTGCTTTTTTTGAAGTCGGTTTTTATTTTTTTGCTAAAAAGTTTTTATACAGAAAAGCTTACACACACACACACAGACAGTACAGTATTATAGCATTTCCCCATATTATGATTGATATCATATGACATGAATAATTGTTCGATTCAAAGCAAATATTTGCAACGCCTCAGTCCATCGTACACCCATAAATGCTGTCTGTACCTGTATTTTTTTTTTTTTTTGAGTATATAACACACCAGAGACATATTGGAGTGCTTTTTGAGCTCTTTTTTTGCTGTGATTATAAATGTAAAGAATTACACTCTTGTATGCTGTTTACGGTTTGAAGAAATTCAATTAGAAAATCATTTTAATGTCAGCAACGAGCATACCTGAAGAATTTAGACTCGTGAAGTATAAATAATTTGATACGATATTAATATTATTTACGATTATTATTAAATAATAATAAATAATAAATATGTTAGGACATTAGCACACGGCACCATCTAGTTCCATGGTAAGCTACGAGGCTGGTGTTATGGATACCAGATAGTTGATACACTACACATATATAACTTTAAATACATACATATTATAAATATAAACACCCACGACTGGAGTAAAAACATTCGCGCTCATCACACAAATGAATGCCCCTAGCGGGACTCGAACCCGCGACCGCTGACACAGCAAGTAGGTTCGCTACAAACTGAGCCAAACGTGTTGTCATAAATTATTATATTTTGTAATTATATTTTAGTAACAAAGTGGAGTAATATAATCTATTGTGATTACATAATTCATCAAATATCGATTCTATGTATTCAAACTTTTGCTTTAACAATTAATTATTAATTCCCCTCAGGAACAGGTCGTGCCAAATTAAGATAATTAAATTATATAAGTTAAATAAAAGCTCTGGATCGTTAACTGGAACTTTTTACTCAACATGAAGTTATATCTATGAAATACTCAGAATTCTACTTACATAATTGCGCCTATATAGAGTTAGGTCAAGAGTTTATTGTTATTACCACACTTACGCCATCTACACAATATGTTATATCTAGCCTTTTTTTACCTTTACATATTTGGATACTTTGTGCTTCCAAATAGTTTTTAAAAAAATATTATAAACTAGCATTGCCCGCGGCTCCACCCGCGTTCAAGTATCCAAAAAACAAATTCTTAGGTTTTACATATTAGTATACTCTTACATTGCAGTTTTTGTATTTTTTCTCAAAAAAGAGATATTTTTCCGCGGTAAAAAGTATCCTATATTTTGACCCGGATAACCAGCTATCACCATATCAAATTTTATCAAAATCCCTCGAGTGGTTTTTTCGCGATGCGATAACAGACAGACAAACAGACAGACAAAAATTCTAAAAACTATAGGTTCGGCCTCTACATCGATAATAATGTCTATTTCAATAAGATTTTCCTAAAAATATTTAATGTACAAATTCAGCTGAGTTACAATTTTATTATATGTATAGATTTTCTCGTTAATTTTCATCTGGCAATATCGCTTAAAAATAGATTTTTTTGTAATGACAAACTTAATTGTTGTTGTGTAATAGAATCATAATGTGTCGTTTTTATATATTTTCTAAAATATTTATTTTCAACGATTGTAGTTCTCTGCATCATATTTTCCTGCATTACCGTAGCGGTAAAATCAGACAATGTACGTATCACTGCAGCAAACAATCATAGTACTTATCTCTATATTTTAATATTCTTATTATACTTGAATTATTTATCAACAACAAAGGCGATGAGAATTAAAAGAAATAAAAGAAACAGTTTGTAGAATTTTAGGTAGAAAAGTCCAAGTACTGTACATTTTAAATTATAAAGAGCTTGTTTTCCAATACTAACTTTCATCCCCATTTTCAACCCCTTAAGGGAGGATTTCCCGGATGAAAAATATCCTATGTCGATCCCAACGTCTCAAAATATCTTCTTACCAAATTTCATCTAAATCGATTCGGTAGATCCAGAGATTACCCCCTTCAACGTCATAAACTTACAATCTCACAAACTCACAAACTTTACCTTTTATAATATTAGTATAGATGATTAAGTAAATAAGCAATTCGAAGTACTTACTACGTGTAAGCTTAGCGCACATTATTACTGTTTTAAGAGGTGTAGCTTTTATAAAATTTTCTCGCTACAAAACTAAATATTTAGTAATCAACAATGTGAATATACAAAAACAAAACGAAGAATATAATTACTAGTAAAAAAACCTAGAAAAAAGTGTGAATACTATCCCTAGAGATCTTTCCACGCAGAACCTAATACAGTAGTCTTATCTACATAAGGTAACTTACACACTATACGACTACTTTTAATTTTTTTAAAGTATTACTATTTAGTTTTAAGTTTAAAGTAATATGTTTTTAAATGCATAAGTTTTTGACATTACAGCTTCTTCTAACGTAAGCATATAATATTTATGAATTTATAACTAGCAACACACCCTCGCTCCGCTCGGGTTCGTCCCTAGGTACTTAATTGTTAGTATAGGTTTCTCAGAGGTGAGATAATTTCTCGCAGTAAAAAGTATCCTATATGTTGACCCGGATAACCAGCTATCATCATACCATTTTTTTTTAAATATATCCAGTGGTTTTCTCATGGTGACAGACAAACAAACAAAAACTCTAAAAACTATAGATTCGGCCTCTGTATCGATAATAATGACTATTTCAATAAGATTCTCCAAAAAATATTTGATGTACAGATTCAACTCAGTTAAAAAAATGCAGTCCGTCGGAAAGCACATTACTTGGTAATAGATGGACCGATTTGGCATTGTTTTTTAAATAATTGAAATACTTCAAAAGAAAGATTTTAAGCGAAGAAATTTAGAAACACTACCATTAAAATTAGGAATTCGGGAGAAACTATATGCTTTTTCTAAACAAAATTAAAATTGGTAAATTTTCATCTAAAATCTCATATACCGTTCACTAAACTCTTATTCTCATAAAGTACGTATTTCATGTGAAAGTGACCTAAATCCATCTTTTTATTGTATTCTCAGCAGTTCACTTAAAATGCACCGTAACTACAGTTTAAGCTTTAAAGCTTTCGTTTAGCGCAATTGTATGACCTAGGGGTTCTAGGTTTAATTTATAATAACTAATTTAAATTTATATCTTGGGTTCCTGAAGTGATTATACTAAAATTTAATAAAATGAAACTTAAAAATCTTACCAATTCTTATTTTATAATAACTGCCACGAAAATCAAACATGGCAACATCTCTATAATAATCAAAAAGACAATAATCTCTATAATAATCAATATGGCTATAATAATCAAAAAGTGAAAGACACGATCTGAAACTGCATTCGAAACCATACCAGTTACCAGATAGTTGATAAACTACACATACACAACTTTAAATACATACTGTTTCGGACGACCAGAACCAGGGTATGTCTAGTACCCGGAGGTCGACCTGGGACAATCTCCCAGACGTTCTTGGCGTACACGGCAGTATGTCCGTTCGCTGGTAATGTACGCCACCACGCACCCCTGAATGCGTAGCTTGGGTCCCGATCCACTAGGGTTTCTTCGTTGACAGGAGACTATACTTAGAGGCGATGAAATAAAAACACAATTTTTCCTTTTTTCTCTCTTGGTTTCGGTTCTTCCTTTTCCTTTTAGTTGTTGCCTCTTCGGTGGCTGTCTTGCGACTGACTTGAATCGAGAAATGGCTCGCCTTTTATTTGGCCCGTTAATACCTTACAGAGAGCCGCGTACTTTGAGCTCATTTTTCGAGTAAAATTTCCCTAAACCGAAACCTTGAGAGTCCTTTTATTTTATGTTTTCAGTAAAACACCTTACACATATTTATTTATTTACATGCCTTACATACTATTATACAATATTAAAACATAATATTCAATATATAATAATTAATTAAAAAAGTCTTAAAACAAAATTATCTAACTTTCTAGGTTGCTACATTTTTACTATACATTTTCCCTTATAACTTTTGAACGGGTAGTCCTATCGACCTAATTCTTGTTTTATTATAAGTTTTATAATAAATCTATTATTTAAAACATAAACTATTATGCTATTGCAAGAAACAAAAAATCTCATTTTCAAGTTACGTAATTATATGCTAACATTTTACTTACGTACCTATTCCTTTCAAATTAATGTTAAATAGTCTTATATGATTCAAATAAGCAAAAAATACTCTAAACTAACCTTATTACACTAATTAGAACTTATTTTAACATAATAAATCTAATAAGAATGAGATTTCATATTTACAACAATTATTCATAATACGCTAAAATGACATTGTCCCTATATTAATACACACGTTACTCGAAGATAGGTTTTCCGTCGCCGACATTCTCCCCCTCGTGCTTTGCACCAACTCCTGGACTCGGCGACGCTCCCGGCACCAACAGCACCACTCTCGAACTGGGCCTCCGTAGAACACCTCCTCTGGTCTCGACGTCGACGACTCTGGTCCGCCCGTCTGGTCCAGGATACACATGCAGGATTCTTCCGCGTGGCCAGATGCATCTTGGTAGGCTGTGATCGACGATCAGTACGATGTCTCCGACTTGCAAATCTGTGGCGCTGACTCTTCCTTTGGTCTTCCTTGGTAGTAGAGTGGGCAAATACTCTCTCAGCCAACGTTGCCAGAAGTGATCGGCAAGTCGCTGCGTAGCCTTCCAGGTGTGTATGCCCACAAGATCGTTGTCCTCGAAGCTGCCGATTCTTGCTGCGCCACATGATCGCCCGATGAGAAAGTGGTTCGGTGTAAGTGCTTCTTCTTAACAACAGCGTTTCAGCTTGCTCTAGTAGACTTGTTTCCAATGGTATGTATTTCCTTTCTGACGTTTTTGAAGACAGATGTCGCTTCTCAACAATTTTCTTATTCCTTTTTGTAGTTTTCCAGGTAGGATCTTCTTTGCTGGCGTGGACCTTTTCCTTTCTTCTGCAGAGTTGTATGAACTGCAGTACTCTTGCTGTAGCTCGCCAAAGTCTTTTCCATGACGAGAACTTTTCGGGATCTGGTGATGGATAGGAGCTGCCTGCAAGTCGCTACAGATCGTCCGCTGCCTTTTTACTTCGCCAGCTGGTTTCTTTCTTGAACATGTCTTGTGTTGTTATCTGCTTTTTCTTGCACGCAGGCCAGTGAACTTCATTTTATCTTCTTAGAAACTCCTGGTCCGCGTGTACCATCCACGGCCCTGTTGGCCCGACGTCCGAAGTGTTTTTCCTGGGTACGTTACGTGTTGCATCATCTGCAGGGTTCTGCGCTCGTCGGTACCCATCTCCACAGTCCCTGTGGTTTTGTGAGATCCGTCTATCTCCGACAAGCGATGAGCACACGAACTGTCTTGAAGGTTCTCGGGTCCGTCTTGATGTCCATGATATAGCACGGATACTGGACGTCTTGATCCAAAAAACGTCTCTCTTTTTCTATTTCAGATCCATTTTCTTTCCTCGACCCGACGTGTGCCAATCTGCTTCCGAGGATGGCCGCTTGCACCGCTCGGAGTCTCGGGAATTGACACCGGCATCTCCTTCAACGCGAGCGATCTCTAACTTTATGCTGCTACTATAGCTGACGCTCATAAGTCCCATTTTGATTTGCA